>OX235275.1:6896441-8208881 GCA_944472155.2 Trichobilharzia szidati
TTGGTGTGCATCACTGGTCACAATGTTGGTTGCGCTTGGTACGTATCACAAATTGGCAGAAGTTGTTATTCATTGACTATTGGGTTAGGTTTCTGTGGTTGGAAGGTGTGCCAGCTCGCTTCGTAAGCGGAATGTCCAGACTTCACACGCCACTGTGGTGTGTGCGCACTACTGAATAGTGCACAACTGGGCAGACGATGCAGCTGTCCGCACTCCATGTTGGATTTCCTGTGTCCCTCTCACTGATATAGGCTCGTCTTCACTCCTGTAACTTTCATATCACACTGTAGAAAATTGGATTACCAAACATGTCTATAAATTACTGTCTAATTTGTCTCATTTCATCAACTGATGTAGAATTCCTGGACAAATTTGTGAAGAGTGAGTCTAAACGTTCCATTACATCATTTTGTTACATTAAACATCTTTGTATATGAATGTGTGGCCTGTAGAATAGGGGATATCCACATACATGTATATACGTGATGCATTTCATGGCATCACTGTTCGTCTGAACAACCGTCAGATTCTCTATTCAACAAGTCGTCTAAAACCACCCAAGTACTGATACCCTGTCAATACTTCCCCATCGAACATCAGCCACTCCAATCACTGGGCGCCATAATCTCCCCGAGATTTCTTACAATTAGAGAATACTCCAACACAGAATGTCCGCTTGATCAGTTTTAGTTAGGAGGGTGGGGAGTAAAGTGACATCCTGAGACAAACGTCAGCAGATTTCATCTTACACTAGCCTATTGTATTGATTGATGTCAAGATGAAATCCTGTCAGTGGAGAGTGCAGAATCACTCAGTGATATGTCTCCATCATCAGAGAGAAACTCCATGTGTAAAGCAGAGATGTGATGCTGAGTGAATGAATGTTTGAATGAATGGAAAGTGGAGTGAATAGAGGAATAATGCACTCTGATGGGAATTTCTAATATCTGAGGTACGTCAGCCAAGTAGTCAGAAGAGCTTGAAGACGACAAAAAGCGACAGGGAAGCATCTCGCCTGTGCTTGTTAGAATCTACTGTAACAGTGAGGCCTGCTCCTGATATCTACAAACATCATTCAACAGCTAGCTATGTGACAGGGGTACATATCAAGTGATCCACAATGGACAACTCACTGAGGCGTCTGAAGTGAAAACAGCAGTAAGACATGCCTGAATGCCTGTCATCATCGTTGATATTGGTAATCGCATCGGACTCGATTAAGCATCAGACTTCAGGTGGGGGTGAGAAGACCACCAATAAGGAGACTGAAGAAGATGTGGATTTCACCGATGATTTATGTCCAACGTGACACAAACTCGAAGACTTACAGGCGGAAACTTACAAGCTGGCAGAGGAGGAAGCCGACGAATACAGGACTTCTCCTGAACAACAACGAGCAGCAGTCACTATCAACGGGAGACATTTGACAGTGGTTACTTCCTACACGTAAATATGAAGCATCACTCTAACTACAGGTTAACAGAATGGGTGAAGATGTCGAAAACAGAATGGAAGGCGCCAGAGAATGTTTCATCACTCTGAAGTCAGTTTTCAAATCTCCTCCACCTACTCAGCGTAAGGAAGGAGATTCCGATCTTCAGCACAAATGTTCAGTCAGTCAATTCTTCAATATGGGTCAGAGACTTGGCGTCAGAGTCACAGGGAGCATTACTGACAGACTGCTTTTGACTATTTTCAGCAGCTGCCTTCTTCGCTGGCTCCATTCCGCAGATCGACAGGCCAGCCTGAGAGAGTCAGCAACAAGAAACTATGGGTAGAAACCAACATGCGAGAACCTATTCCTCAACAAAATTTCGGAGGGAATAGCGATGCATTGGACAAAGGCTGAGGAGACCGCTTGACGACATCACGCGGCAGGCTATCACTTGAATGGAACTGCAATGGGAGACCATGAATGGAGAGTGATTCTGAAGTTATCATGGTGGAGTCAGTGCGAAGAGGAGATCAGTGAAATACGAAATATTGTGGCACCAGATAAACAGGGCCACAGGGAATGGGTGAAAGTGAAGGCGTTCTGCTGACACACCATGTTCTACTGAGAACGCTGAGGAACAATTATAAAGGCAACAATATAACCGCTTCCCAAGATTGTGCTGTGGGTGTTCAAGCAGCTGAAGTGAAGCATGTAATACAATGACGCAGCATATTATTGTCAACCCTATGTGGCATAGTAATCGATAGACTCGATGGAAGAGGAAGCACTCAAAGCAGTGTCGAATATTGAGGCAGAATGGAACACGAGGGTTGGTGGAAAGCGTGTGGAAAATGCCTTGACAAATACTACATTATCGAGGGTGAGTTTGCAGGTATTCGATAGGTTCGTGGGTATGATTGCGAGCTGGCATCAATTAGAGAAGCATCGGAAAGCTTGGGAGTACTGGATACTTGTTTCATGCTAGATTGGTCAGTTACTCTCCTACGATTTTGACGAGTGGTTGGATGGTCATCGCGCTTACCTCTTAACCGCGAGATCCTGAATTCGAATACCCGGATTTTGCGTATCACAGAAGAACCCATAACTGGAGGGAGGAACAAGCTCTCCAGTGCTCCCTGTTGGTTTCCAACTGGTCTCCAACCGATTTCAGCTCGTGATAAACTCGAAATACTAAATTGTCATAAGTCATGATGATGGAATACAACTGTGTCATTCACACATCTAGGAAATGTGAAATACAAGACTACTTCATGAATGGAGCGACTGGACTGTCAATCACCCTAGGACTACAAGGCACTACAACCCATCCAGACAGTAGATATTTTCGTATTCATCACTCGACTTGACCTTCTGAGACACAGTGGAATGACCATCGTGTACACTTCCAAGTCAGTCGAGAATCGACTCGTTCACCTCTTCGTCATTGAAATAAATAAATAATTTTGTCTGTTTTTTCCATGTAATAGAATACGGAGACGAAAAATCAGGACTCGGAGGTAAGCACGAATCATAATTTCCCCCATACTAACTGCATTCACCCGTGTGAATCAGTTTGTTAACACAAATACAAAATCATTTCCATGTATATAGCCAATAAATTAATGGAGTTAGTAAAATAACGGTCGCTTGCATCTTCATTCTTCCCTCATTCTCAAAACCATCAACTAATTTCTAGAGTTTTGTGAAATTCCATAGGAAACAGAGAGGTGCATGCTTTCACGTAATCGAAAACCACACTCGTAGTTATGTTGTGTACTGTGTGTATTGCAGCAGACCATTGGTGCGCCAAAAGACAAATACCTAAGGCGCTAGAAAAGCTTGACTTCTCGGACGACGTATTTCCAATGTGACATGGACTCGAGGACGTACAAGTGTAAACCACCAAGTCAAGAGAAGAAGCAGGAAATACAGGACTTCAAGCGAAGACACAGGTGATGAAAGTAACTGAAGAACAAGGACAAACACACCTGATGAGAGACATTCTTCGGGAGGTGAAGGAATCCTCTTCTACTAATGATTTAGTCATTTGGAATGATGTGTTTCCATTGTGACAAATCACAATGGATGGTTAGTTCTATTCCCTAGTCAGGAGCGTTTCCACAGTCGATGAAAAGGACAAGCGGAAATGAATATTTCAATATTTCGGAAAACTAATCAGCTCGACAGGCTTTGCTGCGATCAACATCCAACCGTGCATAGCAAATGTTATCCATGCTCACACGTGCACTTTATATCGGTAATTGTGATCAAAGGGACGTTTACAAGCGTCCATATTCCTGAATGGAGTGCTTACATGAACTGAAACGCTATGGTAACGGCATTGTCTTCCGTATCATTCATTTTCTCATGTTCTGGCTCCTGTATTAATTGCTCATCTTTCTGTGTGTCGACTGATATAATTTTCACCTGAATGCATCACACACATAACTCTGAATGCAGCTCTGTGAGGAGGTCTCCGTGATCAGGCCAGAAGCTGGACAGTGCAACGGATGTCTCAGCATTGCTTTCTTTGTTCAACATTGAGAGTTGCGTGTCTTCACTCATTCTAGAACTTGAACTCGCTTGACTGATAACCAGATCGCTTAGCATATTTACGCACCAAACCTAACCCAATGAACAACGGCCACCTTTGCCATCTGCAGGAAAGTGCCTTTGCTGATGTCTTCAAATGCGTTGCAAAACAAAAGGTGGATGTCTCGTTGGCACTAGAGGCAACGCAATTTTACCAATACTTAGAAAGCTTCTCATAGTGACTTGCAGATCCCTGCCGTAATCATGAGGTTTCTTTCACCTGAATGTTTTCGGTCTCGAGTACTGTTGCGAGAAATTTATGTCGTAAGCACGAATTTCTCATGAATCGACAACAAACAACATGTTCAAAAATAGCGAAAAACGAAATCGTAGGATTCAGTCTGCGTGCTGACGCTTGAAATGTCACTGTCCATAATGACAACGGCGATTTTGAGCCTTGCTTTCGTATATAACTGAGTAATGATTTAGCCAAAATACATAGACAAATGTGAAACGTAATAAAGACAAACGATGGATAATGTGATGAGCAACCAGTCGACTCAGTTACAGTGTTGTAAGTTCAACTGAGATCACTGAATGTAAATACAGGGGATTTGTATTACAGAAATGAGGATGAAGTTATACACGAAGATTCCCGAATCACGTGAAAGAGTACATAAATATATCAAATCATCAGGACGAGGAAATACTGAAAACTACTTCCTTCTGAACAGATAAATCTGTTTTCATGGCCGTCAATTCAACACACTTGAGCAGAATTGAGCTGTTTGATTTATTGATAATTTTAACGGATTTCATGATGTCCACGTGATGATTGATGTTGATGAGATGTCTAACAAATGGCATTATTGTAGGCTGTTGTTCTCTTGAGACGTAGACTTTTTGATACATGTTCAGAAAATCTGAGGTGTGCCCTTCCTTTTATTCTCCTAATGCAACTCTCCTCACAGATACATGTAAATTTCTGTACACAGCGTTAACATGAGAACATTACCTGTTGTCTTTCGATCGTGCCAAACAGCATGCTACCCAATAAACCAAAACCAAGTGACCTGCAGGAGATGTTCTACCTAGTGTGGTATTCAATCTTCCACTGACTATTCCCGCAATTCTGTAACATTTATAGTCTGGTTGAACGAAGATTTGTTCGTATTCTACTGTAAATTAGTTTGGCGTTTGTGCCTTCGCATCATCTTTATTTGTCAATGAATTCCTAGGAGTAACTGATACCTCTTAACGTCATTTCAAGAATCAGAAATTCCTCCTGTAATCTCTTTTTTGAAATGACAATTGACAGAAGTCAGAGCAACCGATTTTGTTACTTCTTGCTGTGGAGGATAAAATAATTTCTTAAAGTCTAATCATATGACTACGCGACTACACGAATCCATAATCAAACGTTACTTCATATTTCAGAAGGTACAAAAGAAAAAGTCAAAGATGCAGTGACAGGTAGGTAAAGACACTTTGAACACTTACATTTGTTTATATTTTCAAATTCTGATTGAAATGGTGTCGACATTTTGCTGAAAAACATTTGTTTGAAAAAAACACTGTGCTGCATTACTTAGGTAATCGGTGAATTGTTCTAGCATACTGGATATTGTAGACTTCCATTCTGTAGTGACGTGATACCGATACGTTGTGATATGGACTCTGGAAACCGATCTTTGTGATCTACCAGGTGGCTAACCAGAACTTTCTTCACTTACACACGTTCTTAAGTGTCTCAATGACAGCATAATGACGGTCCATCTCGATAACATCTGTGATAATAATTAACAATTATAACATAACATAACTTGACATAGACCACAATCCAATGACATCCGTCAGATATTCAAGGACAAGGCTTCGACGGATACGATCAGTAGTTGTACTGCGGGAACCTGAGGTGAAGAACACCGGAAGTGTTTGAGAACGATACTGGAAGCAACTCAACCAAGTCTTGTAGCATGGATGAATTGACAAGAATGGGAACAGTCTTAAGCACATACTTGGAAGCTAAGGAAAGAGAGAGAGCCAGTGAAACAGACGATGAACTAGCGAAACTATGGACGCACAAAAGGGGGAACGAGATCAATTCACACAGAGCTGAATACAGAAGTGATCAATAGTGCTAGGAAAGACAAAATACAATCCTACAACGCACTGGTAGCTGAAGGCGAACATACCTCAGGTAAGAACGACTTCGGATAGATTTATCAGCTAACTAGACAGCAATCCGGGGAGCGAACAACATCAGTGAAACTACGAATAGATAGCGAAGGGGATTTAACTACCAAGACAGAAGGCGGAGAAGAAACAATAGGCTGACATTTCGTAGGAATCTCGCTCCTGTGTCCGCCTCTATAGTTTGATCTCCTCGTTACTTGACCTCGACATCCCTCATGTCGCCCTCGTAATGATGAACAACTCGCCGCTGTTCTTTCTAGTTTCACTCGAGCAATGGCCTAATGTGTGATGTCACTTCATGGTTTTCTCATAGTTTGGCTAATCCATCTCCATTTCTATCTGCATATATGTTACATCATTGTTTCCTGCTGCGTTGGCTCATTCACTGTCAGAGATCCATGTTGCTGCTCTTTACTGGCCGGCCATCCGATCTTTAGTATTACTGAGCGAAGACAGCTAGTGATGAATGTCTGTGGTTTGTTTGAAGTGCTCTCCATGACGCACCAAGTCTCTGATCTGTATATTAGGTAGCACTGACTGAAGTTGAAAATCCGGTACTTAATTTTCATGCTTAGTCCTGTTGACCTACACAGAGAATTGAGAGATATGCAAGCTCGTCTTGGTTTATTGATCTTCGCTTTGATATCCTAATCAGTTCCGCCGGCCTGTATTTAAGACTATGATTCTCAATAAGATAGCTAATGAGGTAAAGGAGGTTGCTTATTTCAGATGCCTCCCACTTATGCTGATTGACTGATATTGTTGCTGCTGCTGTTGTTGTTTGCCAGGAATCTTCATCAACTCTGTTTTGTCTATCCTTACATAAATTCTGTGCTATCTTTGATGCTTCTTCTCCCAACTAGTCGCTTTTCACTAGCATATCTTACAGTTTGTGTGAAATCAGATATATATCATAGACGAAGTCCAGATCCCTCAAGTTTTTGTGTGGGTCCAGAATACACTGTATTATATATCTCGAAACCAAGTGTATTCTGTCGAAATTTCAGTTAAAAATGGTCACAGCAACAGACTTTACGCATGCTCGTTACCCTTTGTGAATTTCAATAAGGCAAGAACAACGACAGTTTGTGGAGAAAACACTGAGAACATCAGTTAATTCTCTGGTTTCATGCTGGCGTCGGACAGCATAAAGAAATCATTATGGCCAACTAACGGACAATTTTAACACACACTTCAAAATGTTACATGATCCAAGTTGACAGGAGATTCCAAACTAAAATGGTCCGAAATGAAACTCATATAACCTGTGCCCAGAAGTTTCAAGTGTAAATAAACTGATTCAGCCAAGATACATGGACAAAAGTGAAACGCAATAAAGACAAACGATGGATAATGTGATGAGTAACCAGTCGACTTAGTTACAGTGTTGTGAGTTCAACTGAGATCACCGAAGGCAAATACAGAGGGATTTGTAATAGAGGGATGTGGATGAAGTTATACACGAAGATTCCCGAATCACGTGAAAGAGTACATAAAGATATCAAGTTATCAGGACGAGGAAATACTGATAACTACTTCCTTCTGAACACATAAATCTGTTTCGATGGCAATCGATTCAACACACTTGAGCAGAATTGAACTGTTTGATTTATTGATAATTTAAACGGATTTCATGAAGTTCACGTCATGATCAATGTTGATGAGATGTCTAGTAATGGTATGATTTTGAATAAAGCAAGAACAACAGTGGTTTGTGCAGAATGATATGGTACCATCATTTATTTCGTAAGCTTCTCATCAGCTGCTTACAGCCCAAATAAATTATGAGGTTTGCGTACAGATAAGTTTTACCATACTTGCAAATTTTTACATGTTGTCAGTTGACAAAAAGTTCCACAGTAAGTGAACAGTGCTCAGAAAATTGCGCTTATATAGTTTTTATACAGGCAGTTCAAGTTTAAACATATATCATCATGTCAGACCTTGAGAAATCTAAGTTGAAGCATGCAATCGATCAAACAACTTCCTATTGTCGATATGTCGATGACACATTTGTAGTATGCAACAACGAAAGTCATGCCTCCTACCAACTCAGCCTGTTCAACAAAGCACATACAAATATTGTATTTACCATGGAGCATGAAAATGACGGGAGGTTCCATTTCCTTGACATTGCCATGCAACGCCTAGAAGATGGTAATCTCCAGAGGTCAATTTACCGAAAGCCTACATGGAATGGACAATACTTACATTTTAACAGTTTTTGTCCAAATAGCTATAAACGAGCACTAGTCAAGGCTCTGTACTATAGAGCGAGAAGAATATGCTCTATAGAGAAATTAGAGGAAGAATTTATGATTCTCGAAAAGGTGCTGAAAAACAACGGTTACCCTCAAAGATTCATTAACAAATATGGAAGATGTGAAGGCTCAAATACCAAACAAATCACAGTTGGAAAAAAGCCTGTCTTCATTCAACTAGATTTTAAAGGTGAAAACATTGCAGAAATGGTCAACAGAAGACTGAGAACATCACTAGCCAGAGCCTATCCTGCAGCTAAGTTGGTTCCCGTCCATCAAACAACATGCTCTTTGGTGCAGTCAAAAGTCGATAGATACCCTTCTTATGTTAACTCCAACTGTGTGTACAAATTTACGTGTATCTGCGGGAGCAGTTACATTGGGAGAACAGAAAAAAGGGCACACCTCCGATTTCCTGAACATGTGCCAAAATGCCTACGTCTCAAGGGAACAAACTCTTATAGCAGCGCTATTACTAGATATCTTCTGGACACGGGTCATGAGGTAGAAATCGAGAAATCCTTTAAAATTATCAATAGACAAAGGAGTTCCATTCTCCTCAAGTTTGCCGAAGCAATCTCTATCAAACGCTTGAAACCAGATTTATGTGTTCAGAAAGAAGCAGTTATTAATCTTTGTTCGCCCTGGTAACTGAATGTCTTTATTCTCTCATCTGATTACGTAATCGTTGTCTTTAACCTCACTCCCTTTTATATTCTGTAATTTTGCTTGTCTATTTTCTCTATGATTGGAGTTGAGTTGTTTACCTAATTTATTAGTCACTCTGTATCTAACTCATATTTAGTCTTTATTACGTAACTATTTTAACATTGTATGCATGAATCTATTTTGTTTAAACTTGAACTGCCTGTATAAAAACTATATAAGCGCAATTTTCTGAGCACTGTTCACTTACTGTGGAACTTTTTGTCAACTGACAACATGTAAAAATTTGCAAGTATGGTAAAACTTTTCTGTACGCAAACCTCATAATTTATTTAGGCTGTAAGCAGCTGATGAGAAGCTTACGAAATAAATGATGGTACCATATCATTCTGCACAAACCACTGTTGTTCTTGCTTTATTCAAATTCATCAAGGGGAATAAATGGCATAAATGTTGGTTCTTGTTCTCTTGAGACGTAGGCTTTTTGATACATGTTCAGAAAATCTGAGGTGTGTCCTTCCTTTTATTCTCCCAATGCAACTGTTCTCACAGATACATATAAATTTCTGTACACAGTTAGCGTTAACATGAGAACATTACCTGTCGTCTTTTGATCGTGCCAAAAAGCATGCTACCCATTAAACTAAAACCAAGTGACCTGCAGGAGATGTTCTACCTAGTGTGGTATTCAGTCATCCACTGACTATTCCCGCAATAATGTCACATTTTTGATCTAGTTGGACGAAGATTTGTTCGTATTCCACTGTAAATTAGTTTGGCGTATGTGCCTTCGCATCATCTTTATTTGTCAATGAATTCCTAGGAGTAACTGATACCTCTTAACGTCTTTCCAAGAATCCGAAATTCCTCCTGTAATTTTTTTTTTGAAATGACAATTGACAGAAGTCAGAGCAACGGATTTTGTTACTTCTTGCTGTGGAGGATAAGATAGCTGTTTATTGCCTAATCATATGACTACACGACAACACCAATCTATAATTAAACGTTACTTCATATTTCAGAAGGTACAGAAGGAAATGTCAAGGATGCAGTGACAGGTAGCTTAAGACACTATAACCACTTACATTTGTTTATATTTTCAAATTCTGATTGAAATGATGTCGAAATTTTGCTCAAAAACATCTGTTTGAAAAAAGAACAGTGCTGCATTACTTTGGTAATCGGTGAATTGTTCAAGCATACTGGATATCGTAGACATCCATTCTGTAGGCGCTGGATACCGATACATTGATATATGGACGCTGGATTTCGATCCTTGCGTTCTACCAAGTGGCTTACTGAACCTTTCTTCAGTTACGCACGTTCTTATATGTCTCAGTGACAGCATGATAACAGTCATTTCCGATCAAATCTGTGATACTAATTAACATTTATAACAAAATATAACGCAAATTAACCTGAGTAATACCGATAGGCAGCTGTACGGATCTAGGAGCATCTCAGTTATCAAAACGCGTTTTTAGAACAAACTTGTGTAAAGAAAATTCAGCTGTAATAATTACCTGAAAATCAAGTATAATATTTTCAACAAAAGGCGTTGGTAGCACAGAGGTGGAATACCTGCCAACCACGCAGGTGGTTCAGGGTTTGTTACCCGGCAACTGGACGCACTCCCTTACCTCGCCAAGCCAGTAATCAGATTTGTATAGAGGGATGGTTGGTCATCCGGCTTGCAAACCCATCCTGAATAATAATAAAAAAACAACAACAATGCTATTGAAAATTCAAGCCTCTAGCTTGGAGCCCTATGTTCTACTGGGAACGTGAAAGAATTACAAAACATTTTTTCAACAAGATGAAATCAAATCTCTGTCAGCATGGATCATGCGCCGAAACCGTTTTCCCAGACAGTCGGGTTTAATATCAAACTTGTCTCATTTAAAACAAATTGAGGACTTTCTACAACACTTTATCAACACCATCGCATAGATGCGATCTGAAGCGATACAATCACAGGTTGAACAGGAGCAAAGACACTTAATAAACATTTAGTCTACAGGTGGTATGGAAACGTTCGAACAATGATATCCAGGATAAGCAAAAGAGGATAATTATCGTGAAATTAGTTGAAATATCGAGATAAGCAGGATCGTCGTAAATATACCGTCTAGACCGAAATTCAGCACCGAGTATGCCGACTAGGTGTAGTCAGATGTTGTTAGCTTAATGCTTTACTCACTCCTTTTTTACTGACATATACTCTTGATTTCAGAAACTAAGAAAAAGGGAAGAAATAAGAAGAGGAAACTGGCTAAGGTGACAGGTATGCGCAAGCATTCATCTTTTTTGTTCTACATTCTGATTGAAATGGTGATGATGATGGTTTACGCCGACATACTTCTTCAGTATATTAGTTTTGTACAGTCAACAACATAATCGACCGAGTACATGAGAGTCTTTTACACTGAAACGGTTATCCTTGTGAGAAACCGCTTTTAACATTGCGCAGTTATTATGGCGCGAATCATCAGTGATGTGCTTGAAAGCTGGAATATTTCGCCGGTCTATCGATACCTCCAGACATCTCAGTAGGAAATGACTGAGTTTCAACCGCCTTCATGACGACGTAAAATAATATTCCGCATTCGATGCAGTGAGAATTCATGTCATTCTCATATTTGATCGGATCGGACATCCACACATTCCAGTTCCAACCGACGACTGGTTACCTTGCAAAAATCAATTGCACGGCACTGTCTCATAAACACTGATAACGCCTTCAAATCTTGTGCCTGCAGTGTGATTCTGATTGACTTGAGGGAGCGATATACATACACACATATATGTCATGGCTTCGGCTGTAGTGTTCTCTACTTCCATGATCAGATATCTATTGTGCTGATTAACATTGCACCTCAGTGCCTGTATGAGAGAACTCAGATACCCTCAATCACATGACGATATCTAAAATCAAATGAATTTCAGGAACGAAATTTTCAGCCAATGAGAGATTACATCATATTTACACATGTTTTCATATTTCAGACACTACGACTGAAGAAATCAATACCACATGGGCAGGTAGGTCTACGCAAATACAATTATGCGAACCGGAATGTCAGACGATAAGTGAAGTTTAAATCCGTATCATATCTTTTTATTCTTAGTAGTGCCGTTGACTTGCACACAGACTTGAGTGATGATATTTCAATACACATCGGTCATCAGTTGTGGTAGTGTATCTCAGGAACACAATTTTCAGTCAATGAGAGATGACATCATATTTATACATTTTTTCATATTTCAGACACTACGACTGAAGAAATCAATACTACATTGCCAGGTAGGTCTACGTAGATACAATCATGCGAACGTGTATTCACACATCAATATATGCCGAATACCAATCGATTGAATCATAGGAAGAGTAGCATATACATGCAGATGCTCACAGAACACCATGAGGACACATTGTTCACAGCGATTTCTACTGTTGTATCTTAGCATGCGTCCACATGTGATAATGGGTGGATTCGCAGTAAAGCATTATAGACGTCAACCAATGTAAAAGATCCTTTGTGGTGAAGTTGGAGCTTTCAAAGAAACAAGACATAGACCACAATCTAATGACATCCGTCAGGTATTCAAGGACAAGGATTCGATGGATACGATCAGCATTTGTACTGCGGGAACCTGAGGTAACGAACACCGGAAGTGTTTGAGAAAGAAACTGGAAGTAACTCAAGCGAGTCTTTTAGTATGGATGAATTGACAAGAATGGGAACAGTCTTAAGCACATACTTGGAAGCTAAGAAACGAGGGAGAGCCAGTGAAACAGACGATGAACAAGCAAATCTATGGACGCACGAAAGGGGAATCGAGATCAATTCACACAGAGCTGAATGCATTAGTGATGAATAGTGCTAGGAAAGACAAAATACAATCCTGCAACACACTGGTAGCTGAAGGCGAACAGACCTCAGATAAGAATGACTTCGGATGGATTTATCAGCTAACTAGACATCAGTCCAGGGAGCGAACAACATCAGTGAAACTAAGAACAGATAGCGAAGGGAATTTAACTACCGAAACAGGAGGCGCACAAAAACAATAGGCTGATCATTCCGTCTGCCTGTATGATTTCATCTCCTCGTTACATGACCTCGACATCCCCCGTGTCGCTCTCGTAATGATGACCAACTCGCCGCTTCCCGTTCGGGTTCCACTCGATCAATAGCTTTATGTGTGATGTCACTTCATGGTTTTCTCAAAGTTTGTCTAATCCATCTCCATTTCTCTCTGCATATATGTTACATCATTGGTTCCTTCTGGGTTGGTTCATTCATTGTCAGAGATCCATGTTGCTGCTTTTTACTGGCCGGCCATCTGATCTTTAGTATTACTGAGCGAAGACAGCTAGTGATGAATGTCTGTGGTTTGTTTGAAGTGCTCTCCATGACGCACCAAGTCTCTGATCTGTATAGTAGGTAGCTCTAGCTGAAGTTGAAAATCCGGTACATAATTTTCATGCTTTGTCCTGTTGATCTACACAGAAAATTGGGAGATATGCAAGCTTGCCTTGGTTTATTGATCTTCGCTTTGACATCCGTCGGCCTGTATTTGAGACAATAATTCTCAATTAGGTAGCTAAGGAGGTAAAGGAGGTTGCTTCTTTCAGATTTCTGCCACATATGCTGATTGTTTTCTGTTGTTGCTGGCCAGGAATCTTCATCACCTCTGTTTTCTCCATGTTCAACAGACGTCCTTCCTATATTTGATGATCCTTTTGCTTACTTGTTGCTTTTCACTTGCATATCTTCCAGTTTGTGTGAAATCAGATATATGTCATCAGCGAAGTACACTGTTTTATATATATCTCGAAATTAAATCTATTTTGTTGAAATGACAATTAAAAAATTCACTCTGACAGACCTTTCACATACTGATTCGCCTTTGTAAAGTTTCAATAAGGCAAGAACAACGACAGTTTGTGCAGAAAACACTGAGAGCATCAGTTAATTCTCTGGTTTCATGCTGGCGTCGGACAGCATAAAGAAATCATTATGGTCAACTAGCGGACAATTTTAACACACACTTGAAAATGTTACATGATCTCAGTTGACAGGAGACTCCAAACAAAAATGGTCCGAAATGAAACTCATTTAACCTGTACCCAGAAGTTTCAAGTTTAAATAAACTGATTCAGCCAAGATACACGGACTAAAAGTGAAACGCAATAAAGACAAACGATGGATAATGTGATGAGTAACCAGTCGACTTAGTTACGGTGTTGTGAGTTCAACTGAGATCACTGAAGGCAAATACAGGGGGATTTGTATTACAGGGACGTGGATGAAGTTATACACGAAGATTCCCGAATCACGTGAAAGAGTACATAAAGATATCCAGTCATCAGGACGAGGAAATACTGAAAATCACTTCCTTCTGAACAGATAAATCTGTTTTCATGGCCGTCAATTCAACACACTTGAGCAGAATTGAGCTGTTTGATTTATTGATAATTTTAACGGATTTCATGATGTCCACGTGATGATTGATGTTGATGAGATGTCTAACAAATGGCATTATTGTAGGCTGTTGTTCTCTTGAGACGTAGACTTTTTGATACATGTTCAGAAAATCTGAGGTGTGCCCTTCCTTTTATTCTCCTAATGCAACTCTCCTCACAGATACATGTAAATTTCTGTACACAGCGTTAACATGAGAACATTACCTGTTGTCTTTCGATCGTGCCAAACAGCATGCTACCCAATAAACCAAAACCAAGTGACCTGCAGGAGATGTTCTACCTAGTGTGGTATTCAATCTTCCACTGACTCTTCCCGCAATAATGTCACATTTTTGATCTAGTTGGACGAAGATTTGTTCGTATTCTGCTGAAAATTAGTTTGGCGCATGTGCCTTCGCATCATCTTTATTTTTCAATGAATTCCTAAGAGTAACCGATGCCTCTTAACGTCTTTTCAAGAATCAGAAATTCCCCCTGTAATTTCTTTTTTGAAATGATAATTGACAGATATCAGAACACCTCATGAACGCTGCACATTCCATCTGAACTAACGCCTTATCGCTCATAGTTTTCTACAATGTAAAGTATAATCTGCCAAAAGCATCTCACTTTCGTCAGGAAACATCGGTCTTCCAGGGCTTCTTGCCGATTGCTTGCAACCATCTTATGATAATAATAATAATTATTATAATTCAAAGTGCATCGTGATAATGAGCCATATAGTATGGCAGGAGAATAATCTTGAAACTTCATTATATTTGGAATGCGAAGATTGCTTGACTGCAACAATTTTTTCGATTCGATCAATTTAATGGTGTCATTTTAAAATTTCAGGTCGTAAGAATGTGCTGAACACGAGTAGAACGAAATCAAATGGGAAATCAGGTTTGTACACAATCTGGTTGGAATTATCTGCTCACCTCCTTGGGAAATATCGCTTCGGAAAACTATAATTTCACCCATTAAGCAGGAAAAGCAACTGAGACTGTATCACATCATATTCATATATTATACGTATATATATGCTACCAGTTAATTATCAGTGGATTGTCAGTCATGGAATGCGGTAGGAATTTAGAACTATCAGATCCATCTTCTGAGGCATGCAGGCATTTTGCTTAACCGTTGGCGATGTAGTTGCAGATAAATGCTGAAATACTGAGATAATCTGAATCATGAAATGGAGTGAACAGTACAGATTCCACTTTGATGATCAGCCGTCCACTTTGCAAGATTAGCGTTTACACGATTATCTAATATATACTTTTATAAAAAATAAGATCATTACATCATGTGTTGTGCCTTTCAGGGCGTCGAAGGAAGACGGCAAAGAAGGAGAAGACTGAAACATCAGGTGTGTATTGCCATTTATTTTACATCTGATCCACAAACGGTCAGTGTGGTGTGTTCCGTCTCGTGACAAATCACAATGAACAAGCAGTTTTTTCACTAAAGAGGAGAGATTTACAGTAATTCGTGTGTGTATGAGAAGTTCCATTTCACACTTATCATGGAACTCATCACTACAATCATTGACGGTGCTTGCACTGATAAATAGAAAAATTTCACCATCGGTCAGCTGAGGGCACACACAAACTCCTAGATTTACAGGCGAAACGAAGCAAACCGGTAGAGGAGGAAGGTGGCAAAGACAGGACTTCACCTGCACAAAGAGCACAAACGACTACCGACAGGAGAAATTTGAGAGAATCTACTTCCTTCACTCATATTGGAAGCATCACTACAGCTGCTGGCGCACAGAATGGATAAAGATGTGCAAATCAGAATGTGAAGGATAAGACAAAACTCCCTTACGCTTAAATCAGTACAAAAATCTCCTGCACCCACTCAGCATAAGGAACAAGATTTGCGTCTTCGAAAGAAATATTCCGTCAGTCAATTATTCTCAAGAAACGAATATAATTCACGCGTTATTCTCTGTATTCAAGCAACCGAAGTAAAGCATGTCATATTATGTCACAGTGTATTAATAACACCTTCATGTTGCATAACAGTCAATAGACTCAATGGAAGGTGAAAAACTGAAGGCAATATCAAATATTCAGGCAAGATGGAACACGTGGGTTGGGGAAAAGCCTAAGGAAAATGCCTAGACAAATGCTACATGATCGAGTGTGGGTCTGCAGGTATTTGATTGACTACGTGTTTGATTGGCACCTGATATCATTTAAATAATGAAACAGTCTGAAGCATAAGATGACTATGAACTGTAGAGATTCCATTATGATGGTAAGCCAGCCATATTGCAAGATTCCTATCACTACGTTAATGTAAATATATTTAAAAAAACAAGACAATAATAGTATGTGTTGTATATTTCAGGGCGTCGAAGAAAGTTGCCGAAGAGAAAACAGCCCAACATGTCAAGTGCGTATTCCCTATAATGATAAATAAGATTCGCAATGCAGGTAGTGAAAAGTGTGCAACTTTGTGAAAATTCACAAAAGATGGCGGTCTTCTACACTAGACAGGAGCGTTTTCGCTGAAATCTGTGTGTGTGAGGAGTCCTCTTACAAATCCATCGTACCAGTCATAACTACAATCCTCGACGATATGTGCTCTGAGAAAGTGTAATCCCTCATCATCAGTTTCCCCAGGGCTTACATACAAAGTAGTAGTTTTTATGTTCCGGCAATGATGCATCAACCTCTTCCAATTACAAACACTCGTTGGAATGTTCCACACTCGATTAATTGGACAACAGGCAATGAATATTTCTAGTCGCCTATGGATTCGGAAAATTTGATCCGCTCTGTAGGCCTCACTGAGATCGACATATCACTGTGCTTGAGAAGTTTTCTTCATATTTACATATATATTCCTCATATTGGTAATTGTTATCAAAGGCACGTTGACAAACACGCGTATTCCCAATGGGATTACAAACATGTACCAAAAAGCTATGCTGACGGCATTTTATTCCATGTCAATTATTTTCCCATATTCTTGTTCCTTCATTAACTGCTCATCTCTCTGTAGATCGACCAAGACAATCTTCACCTGAATGCATCACACGCATAACTGAAGATATCGCTGCAATTAGAATTCAGCTGAGTCAGGAGATCTCCATAATGAAGCCAGGAACTGTAAATTGGAAGAGACGTCCCAGGGCTGCTTCTTCTGTTGAACATTGACACTCGCGCGTCTTCACTTAACCTACAGCTTCAACGCGCTTGCATGATAGCCAGATAGCTTGGCATATTTTCGCATCCAACTTAACCGAATGAAGGACGCCTGTCTTTTCAAAATAGATTGGGGGAAACGCATTTGCTGATGCGTTCACATTCGATGCAAAAACAAACCAGTGAATGTCTCGTTTACATCATTGGTGACGTAGTTTGATCGATCACCTGGGGAACCCCTTCTCTACGTGCTGGCAGTTTTGATATCAATAAATTAAATCTGTACTGTGAAGACATCTCACTACTTATTATTCGCGATTTATTTGTGTACATGTAAGTATATTGGTATATTAACGACCCAATTTTTCACACCCTACAGGAAAACCAAAAACAACAGAACCGCCAGCGGTGACTTGTAAGTTGAACTACACTCTATTGCGCCTAACAAATAAGCTGTCTTCTGGGAAAATGCCTTGCATGTTATACAGAGTACACAGCGTATTATATTGCACTGTGTTTTCTCCTCATTCATTGCTCTTCCATTTGAGGTACAGACTAATCTCATACGATACATTTTCTTCGCATTCCCCGGCCAATTCAAAATGTGCTTGAGTACATTTCGAAACTCAGGGCGACAAATGATTGAAAACGTAAAATTATTCGAATCACAGAGAATATGTTGCATCATGTTGGATTTAAAATCAGGTATAACAATTATACAAGCGGGCGGTTAGGACGCTCGCCCACCATGCACATGATCCGGGGTTTGATTTCTGGCCGACGCACTCCCTTACCTCGCTAAGCCAGAAATAATGCTGGTGAAGAAGGAAAGTTGGGCATGAGGCTAGCAACCCCATCCTGTAAAATAAACACTGCTACAGTAACTTCAAGCCACTAGCTTGAAGCCCTATGTTCCACTGGGGAACGTGAAGGAAATAAATTATACAAGCAGGTTAACAAGGAGAGCAGCAAACATATGTCAAATGCACAAGCATCCTCAAACCGAATCAATAAGATGTGGGTATACTAGTCATACGAGAAGACGCACAAAGTCATAACACATTTCCGTATACATCCAGAATCACGCACAATCTGTTGATTGTGAAAGGGAATTTTTGTAATGTGAGATGTATGAATGCTTCGGATAAACACCGCTTCGCATACTGCTCAGTCGGTTATTTCACTTACAATCTCACTGCTTGGATGGTGAGGAATGAGGAGACGACTGCATTCAGATTGACTGATCACTTCACCACAAAGCGTGTGTGTGTGTGCAGTGTGAGTGACTTTCGGCCAAAATACACAGATGTCATTGATAGCATACACTGAGCTTATTTGAAACCTATTCATCACATCATGAAGTCAAAACTGTTAATGCACACAAACCCACGCATGAGTTTCTCTTGCCAATGATGATACTTTCTTACTTCTTTACAGATGGGTTGATGAATATCAGTGACGATCACGCAAGTAAGGTTATACACTATTTTAAATATTGTGCACCTATATGAGAAGAGGGAGGAGTAATCTAATGAATATGATAAAACAATTTTGCAACCTCTTTTAATTAACGAAGAATACGTATGAGAAGTTCTATTCAAGCGTGTACTCAGCGGAGCAGGCAGAATTCTAATAACAGGTGAATCTGCGAACACAGTGAAGTTGCAGACCATTTGGTGCTCATATTCCAGGGGCACCAGTGTTATTCATGATGGTTTTGGAATGGCGCACTTGGAATACTTGGACACTTACGACGCTTGCAATTGACGAATGATCTCACTAACAATAAGGGACATATTCATGAACCATACATATCATGAATGAAATCTTCATGGAGATGTGGAGAAGAGACGTGAGTGATAATGCGACAGAATGATACGGAGAAATTCGTCTCACGTAGAAACAACAGTCATGTGGACTCAGTACGTCAATTCATAAGGGAAACAGAGGATGAAATTGAGGAACTACCTGTGCAAGCTAGACTGCAAATTACAAAATGTAACAGATGGCAGCATGAAAACGAAGGTGTACTGATAGGAAAACTACACGTTCTGGGAGATTCCGTGATTATTTGTCACTCAGCTCACCTACTCACAGTGAAAGGAGCATGAATGCAAGGTCTTGCAGACAGAATGTGCAGACGTACAACACTGGATCACCGAAGGAAAGAAGTCATTGTCCTATTGAAAATGTCACTCGGAAACAACTAATCGAAAGAATTTATCCAAGAAACCATAAAGAAGCAGAGAAAGACGGTGGAAACAGATAATGACAAGAAAGATGATGGTGAGACACGGTGACAATACCGTACGAGGAGGGCTTATCACAGGCGGAATTCGAAGAAACCTCAAAATATTGGCATTCGTACCACATTTAGACCAACGAGTCCAACTATCCGGAAATAAAATAAATCAACTAAAAGGTCCAATAACAATGATGGATTAAATTAGTAGAGTAATTTGCAAAATGATATCGTTTGCTGAGTGTCAAACTAAATATACGAGTCAAACGTGTACATTATCGCTAAACATAAACGCCTAACTAAGAATATCTTACTAGAACACAAGCGCACAATGATTTAGAAGGAAATTCCTCTACAGCTGCACAAGTAGTGGACCACAACAGTGACTGGAAGAAGATTTACATTCTTGAATCTAATATGAACCAATAGAGAGAGATAGAGAGACTATCAACGATGGAATCTGTATTCACTGACGTCACGCTGCGTCGGTGGTATAGCGGTTAGCATGCTCGCCGACCATGCACATGGTCCGGGGTTCGATCCCCGGCCGACGCACTCCTTTACCTCGCTGAGCCAGATATAATCCTGGTAAAGAGGAAAGGTTGGGCATGAGACTAGAAACCCCATCCTGTAAAATAAGCACTGCTACAGAAACTGCAAGCCACTAGCTTGAAGCCCTATGTTCCACTGGGGAACGTGAAGGAAATAAATTATACAAGCAGGTTAACAAGGAGAGCAGCAAACATATGTCAAATGCACAAGCATCCTCAAACCGAATCAATAAGATGTGGGTATACTAGTCATACGAGAAGACGCACAAAGTCATAACACATTTCCGTATACATCCAGAATCACGCACAATCTGTTGATTGTGAAAGGGAATTTTTGTAATGTGAGATGTATGAATGCTTCGGATAAACACCGCTTCGCATACTGCTCAGTCGGTTATTTCACTTACAATCTCACTGCTTGGATGGTGAGGAATGAGGAGACGACTGCATTCAGATTGACTGATCACTTCACCACAAAGCGTGTGTGTGTGTGCAGTGTGAGTGACTTTCGGCCAAAATACACAGATGTCATTGATAGCATACACTGAGCTTATTTGAAACCTATTCATCACATCATGAAGTCAAAACTGTTAATGCACACAAACCCACGCATGAGTTTCTCTTGCCAATGATGATACTTTCTTACTTCTTTACAGATGGGTTGATGAATATCAGTGACGATCACGCAAGTAAGGTTATACACTATTTTAAATATTGTGCACCTATATGAGAAGAGGGAGGAGTAATCTAATGAATATGATAAAACAATTTTGCAACCTCTTTTAATTAACGAAGAATACGTATGAGAAGTTCTATTCAAGCGTGTACTCAGCGGAGCAGGCAGAATTCTAATAACAGGTGAATCTGCGAACACAGTGAAGTTGCAGACCATTTGGTGCTCATATTCCAGGGGCACCAGTGTTATTCATGATGGTTTTGGAATGGCGCACTTGGAATACTTGGACACTTACGACGCTTGCAATTGACGAATGATCTCACTAACAATAAGGGACATATTCATGAACCATACATATCATGAATGAAATCTTCATGGAGATGTGGAGAAGAGACGTGAGTGATAATGCGACAGAATGATACGGAGAAATTCGTCTCACGTAGAAACAACAGTCATGTGGACTCAGTACGTCAATTCATAAGGGAAACAGAGGATGAAATTGAGGAACTACCTGTGCAAGCTAGACTGCAAATTACAAAATGTAACAGATGGCAGCATGAAAACGAAGGTGTACTGATAGGAAAACTACACGTTCTGGGAGATTCCGTGATTATTTGTCACTCAGCTCACCTACTCACAGTGAAAGGAGCATGAATGCAAGGTCTTGCAGACAGAATGTGCAGACGTACAACACTGGATCACCGAAGGAAAGAAGTCATTGTCCTATTGAAAATGTCACTCGGAAACAACTAATCGAAAGAATTTATCCAAGAAACCATAAAGAAGCAGAGAAAGACGGTGGAAACAGATAATGACAAGAAAGATGATGGTGAGACACGGTGACAATACCGTACGAGGAGGGCTTATCACAGGCGGAATTCGAAGAAACCTCAAAATATTGGCATTCGTACCACATTTAGACCAACGAGTCCAACTATCCGGAAATAAAATAAATCAACTAAAAGGTCCAATAACAATGATGGATTAAATTAGTAGAGTAATTTGCAAAATGATATCGTTTGCTGAGTGTCAAACTAAATATACGAGTCAAACGTGTACATTATCGCTAAACATAAACGCCTAACTAAGAATATCTTACTAGAACACAAGCGCACAATGATTTAGAAGGAAATTCCTCTACAGCTGCACAAGTAGTGGACCACAACAGTGACTGGAAGAAGATTTACATTCTTGAATCTAATATGAACCAATAGAGAGAGATAGAGAGACTATCAACGATGGAATCTGTATTCACTGACGTCACGCTGCGTCGGTGGTATAGCGGTTAGCATGCTCGCCGACCATGCACATGGTCCGGGGTTCGATCCCCGGCCGACGCACTCCTTTACCTCGCTGAGCCAGATATAATCCTGGTAAAGAGGAAAGGTTGGGCATGAGACTAGAAACCCCATCCTGTAAAATAAGCACTGCTACAGAAACTGCAAGCCACTAGCTTGAAGCCCTATGTTCCACTGGGGAACGTGAAGGAAAAAAAAAACGCTGGATACATGTACCAATGATGACTGGGCAGCACGACTGTCAGCAACCGGGAATATAATTCACAATGCACAAAAATGAATGAATCAAAACTGAACTTTACCTACATATAAGACTACAAATCGCAAATGCATGAATTGAAAGAGGACAATTCCAACAATCACTTGCTGTGATCGCCAGGAGCGATTTCGCCCGAAATACTGAAATATCAGACAGACAACTTATCATAATGTGTAGCTATCGAAATATAACTGCAATCAATTTCATCTACTCCGCAATGCGCAGATGTTTTAACTGACATGAAATGACAATATCACCTCGTCAGCTGACAGCATGTGCAAGAATGTGGCAAGCATCGAAGTTCAGAACCTGCTTTCAAGTATCAATTAGTTGTTTGCCTAATATATCCTGACGAATATTATACGAGATTTTTTTCAATGTATTTCAGACTGCATGTTCTGCGTAACCACACACAACATTTTTTTAAAAGAATACTTATTTCTTTCTGAGGAATTCATCAGTGTATGAGCACATGTGTAATTTCAGTTGATTGACGTTATCATCACTAGAAAATGAAAACGACAAATCAGCATCAATGTGCTGACATAATATATATCCTAAATTATCTATGTGTTTAGATATTTTCAAACATTTCTTATGTTAAATTATTGTTATTATTGAAGAAAATAAAAGACAGATTCAGCGAAGAAAATTTCCTTTATCGACGAAATCATCTTCAGAGGCTGTACAATCGTATTTATACTTACAAAAATATATAGTGGTCTATTATTGAGTAATAGGGGGTGACATAATTGATATAATTACTCAGAAGTGGCTTTAGAAGTGAAAATTAGAAGTTGAAAATTACGTGGTACTCAACGGCAAAAAGATAGAAATTTGACAAGGTCAACCCCTATTACTCAATAATAGACCACTATATATTTTTGTAAGTATAAATACGATTGTACAGCCTCTGAAGATGATTTCGTCGATAAAGAAAATTTTCTTCGCTGAATCTGTCTTTTATTTTCTTCATGACTCAATGGGTATTGTTATTATTATTGTATCCTTTAATTCCTAGAGGAACATAGGGCTTCAGCCGTGCGTCTCCATTGAGTTCGGTTCTCTGCTACAGTCTTCACCTGGCTCCATGTCTGCCCACACGTTTTCATCTCCTCTTCACATGACCTCCTCCAAGTCACCCTTGGACGACCAACTCGCCGCTTCCCTTACAGTTTCCACTCGAGGGCTTGTCTAGTGATGTCACTTGATGGTTTCCTCAGAGTATGGCCGGCCAATCCATCTCCATTTCTTTCTGCCTATTTGTTTCACAATCGGTTCCGGGTTGGTTCGCTTCCAGAGATCCTTCTCTGTTATTGACCTTTCCTGGCAAGCCATCTGATCTTGAGTATTGAGCGAAGACAGCTAGCTGTTAATGGAGGTCTGTAGTTTGTTTGAGATGCTCTTTATGATGCGCAGTGCAAGTGTCTGATCCGTATAGCAAGCGGCACTGACTGACTTCACATTGGAGTTGAAAATCCCGATCTTATCTTCGTTTTGATGCTGAATAGTGCTGTTGACCTCCACACAGACTTCAGAGTAGTGAAAGCTTGTTGCTTGCTTTTCCGATTCTTGCTTTGATATCCTCATCAGTTCCGCCTGTAGTTGAGACGATGCTTCCCAGGTAGGTAAAGGAGGTTGATTCTTTCAGGTTCCTCCCATTTATGCTGATTGTTATCTGTTGTTGTTGCTGTTGGTGGTGTTGCCCGGGAATCCACATCACCTCTGTTTTTTCTATGTTCACCTGAAGTCCTATCTTTGATGTTTCTTCTGCCAACTTGTTGCTTTTCGCCTGCATATCCCCCAGTTTGTG
Organism: Trichobilharzia szidati; assembly: GCA_944472155.2. Taxonomy (NCBI): domain Eukaryota; kingdom Metazoa; phylum Platyhelminthes; class Trematoda; order Strigeidida; family Schistosomatidae; genus Trichobilharzia; species Trichobilharzia szidati. Next base: position 6,921,005 of record OX235275.1, read on the forward strand.
CAAAATCAGACATATATCATCGGCGAAGTCCAAATCCTCCAAGTCTCTGTTTGTGTGAGTCCATTTTATGCCTGTTTCCTGATTGCCCGCTGTTTGTCGCATTATCCAATCTACTGCAATCAGGAAAATCGTTGGCGATTGTACTCAGGCAACTTGTCTTACTCCTGTCCTCACTTTGAAGGATTCCGTAAGTCTCTGGTTGTGGATTACTTGGCATGCAGCAGCATTGTCGCACAGCTGTTGGATGAGATGTATAATTGTCGGTGGCACCCCTTGGTAGTAGCGAAGTAGTGGCCAAAGCACCTCTCCATCGACGCTGTCGAAGGCCTTTTCAAAGTCGATGAAGTTGAGATAAATGACATTTCCGATTATAATTCATTGAGGCCACATTGATTATTCCAGCACATACTTTCAAACTCCTGAAATTCTAGTTATACATGAAAACATAAAATTAAATTCTAAGTACTTTTTATGATATATTTACTATAAAATATTAGAAAAAGTAACAAAGATATAATTAGGACAGTGCAAATATCAAGTAAATGTGAAATGTGACATGAACACGATGACAATTCTAATGATGATACAAAGAAAATAATAAACGTTGACACACTCAGAAAGTTAATGAATGCATAAAATCAAAATAGGTACAAAAAATTAAACAATAAGAATTTTAAACAAACCTCCAATCGTCACCATGATCGCGTCTCAGGATCACTTTGCTTATTTTCACATTTGTTCATATTTCAGGTCCAAAACAAGAGCAAGTTAAGCCTATATTGACAGGTAAGTAAGTGTCCACAGCTGTACTCACATTTACATGAATGACAGTTAAAAATATCACGCTCACGTAGAAGCACACACGCATACACACTAAAGCGTACTATTCAGGTTTCTCTTTGAGTATGCAAGCCAGTCAATGACATCCTTGTGTATTCCTTGAAATGCTTACTCACGCTGTCACATCAACCATGTTTCAGATAATATGAATTCCTTTTTCCAGGTTTAGTTTGTTGAGACTTGGTTTATTTCAGGTTTGTCATCATTTGAAATGTCATCATTAGGGGAGCAATTGAACACAAGATAGTAGTGCACGACTCTTTCATTATTTTTCGTGTTTCTTCAAATAGTACTTATCCATAGTAGTCGTGGTGGTCAACTCTAGGATTTGCAGGCTACGACGGCAAGTTCTTTGACCATTTAGCAGCTTGATCCAGAAATCAGTCAATTCGCGATAACAGCGTGACAGTTAGGCAATGTCACCGGCGAGCATTTCTCCTCACGCCCGACGTTTTGTACCCCACTGTTCATGAATTCTCACAAGAACTTCAGGCAACTTCATCCTGTAGCTATTCAACAGCGAATGTCAGCATAATTCGCCAGAGTCAGTTCGGAGGGAATTTATTTCTTCATAATCTCGTTAGAAATTCTTCAATAGTAGTCACTCACGATCCCGATGGAGATCGAAGCCGAGACTTTCGGGTTTGAGATTGCGCCTAAAGGAGCATAGAGAACACATCTAGTGAATTCAAAGTCATAACATATTGCGCTACAGCAGCATGAACAGAAACATGCTAGATTTTCCAAAAGGCCTTGAGCAGCGTTGATCGAGAAGTAATTTGGAAACTAATTCAACACTATGGCGAGCCATTTGGCCGTAGCACGCTGTGACTAATTTGCCATATCCGAGATTGGACTTAGTGGTATGTTCTCTTTTTTGCACTTTCTGGAGACTGTACAACCAAGGAATTACAGAAGCCGAGAGTCGCATCCGCTGAAATGATTCAGACTTTTTAATGGATTTGTTCTTCATTTTCTTCAGCATCTGATTATCTTCCCTTCAATTCACTCAGTTTCATCTTTCTGGTTACTTTCTTTTGAAAATCTGTTTTCATCTGATATGATGGATAAAATTTTATCTACGTAGTCTTGTCGATTCATCAGGACGGTGCCAGCACTTTTATCGGGACGGATCAACACCAAGTCTTTATTTCTCATACACTCACGTAGTCGATTTCTGCGCTCAGCTGAGATGATTAAGTTGCCATTCGGCTCATTATTGACACACTGATGACAGATGTTCAATACTGTAGACTTGAATTGTTCATGTGGTTTGTCCGACACTGGGAAAGGGTCAATTCTGTGATGGATCAATACAGTCAACTGAACGTTTACATCCAGGTCACTCAAATTTTTCGAAATGTCACATAATTTCGGATCCAATGACAAAGTTTGCAAGTGGAGAGGCGGTAATGATAAACTAGAATAGTTGAAAATGTATTTCTCTGGTGTGACAGCAAAATGCAAATGAGTGTCAACTGCTTTGAGATTATATGCAACCTTCATATTTGCATCCTCACAAAGTTTTCTGGAAACTGAATCGATGTAGTCTACAAAAACGTTTTCTGCTCGTCTTCTGAGGTCTTATTTCTACAGACTTCGCCTTCAAAGTCATCCACATTGTGACAAGTAACTTGCTTAATTAGTCACGCATTCGATTCATCTGCATTGCTGGAGCTTAAGCCATTTTAATAAAAACGACAGAGTTTTGTATGGAGAAAACGTTAGTTTAACCACTATCCTACGCTTAACTATTATAATGCTCACCCACGCCATGTCCTTACCTAATTTTCGTTTGGTTTAGCTGTTTTGCTTACATATGTCGACTGGTTTCACAATAATTTTCACTTTGAGCAATTTCCGGTATTATCTCACCTGTCGCCTTTATTAATTTTATTCAATATAATTTTTCAAATGCCTCGTCACAATTTTCATTACCTGGTTTCGTAATTTTTCACTTGTTTACTAATCTTATCACATCTACAGCACCTACAAAAAATTTAAACAATTCATGGACTATATTACATATTACTCTCTCGTATCGACAGTGGAAATGGTTGACAGCGCTTGCATATATATATGCGTCGAATAGCCTTCACAGACATGAACTACATTGGTGAATTGAAACAGCCAGCAACCAATAAGATCCCAAGGTCATAAGTGAGTGAGAGGGAAATACAACAAGCAATGTTAAGATAAATGTAGTACTCGGTACATATAACAACACGTCATAATGGAAATTTCCCATGAATGATAATATAAACGAAAGTTCATATTAAACGATGTTGCTGCTAGAAAAGACTAAGTGATCTTTATATTTTTCACCCAAAAATATTATTTTTAAAAGTGTTGGAGAATGTTAATTATGCGGAAAAGTTGATGAATAAATTATGGTATTATTGAGTAGTAAAGTCAAATGATTGAAAGACCAGTGTGAATATTTGTGCTAGCACCTCAACAGTGAAACTGTCGAATTATATTAAAGTAGTTATTTCGAAACTCACTACACTTGTTCGTAGTTGTATCTTGATATAGCGAATATTATCCTACCATTTCTACTCTTTATTTAATTGCAGGATCGAAAACTTTTATTGGAAAAAATAGAAGAAAGTAAGTCTAAACAAACATGAACGTATTTGTCCGATTTCCATGAAGAATAACGTACAAGTTGCTTTACTTTCATCATTCTGGATGATGTTTTCTGGTAGAAGAATCAGCCTTAAATAACACATTCTGAAGATATTTTTCCTTCAGCGGAATACTTGACCACTGAAATATTTTACATATTTTTATTCTTATTTCTCTGATCGGAATATCGGTCTTCGATAGTTCATTACAATTTTACTTTGTGCTTTGTTAATTGTCTGAAAAACTTTCCATATATTTCTCGTCCAATTTCCTCCATGTCGCAGTTGGAACCATACCAAAGTTGTCGATTATAATGAAAGTCTCAATCAAGGGTTTTCTTGAAGCGTGCTACCACTTAATGGTCTTTTCAGTATTTGATCAGTCCATTTTTATTTCCTTATGCGCAATTGTTTAGCGATATGTTATTGGTCGCCTAGCTGACAGAGTTTCTTGTGACTAAATCTGTCTTACTGGCTATACGTTGCTCAGTGTGAAGCTATGCTGGCAGTTGTTGTTTAAAGTTTGCAGTAGATTTCTGGAAATGCCTAACGTGACGCGCCATGTCAGAAAGCGATGTGGAAGCATTCACTTAAGATTGCTGTTCAAGGTTGAGATATTATTCTTCAGGTCAAATATGGTGTTGACTTTCAAGCTGATTTCAGATGAGTGAAACTCAGTCTGGTTTATCCAATCCGGTTATTTACACACTCATTGGTACTGCAAGTGGTCGAAGTAATGTTGTCTGTCAAGGCAAGTGAAACAGGTGACTTCATTCGGACATTCCTTGTTGACAATCATTGACTAACTAGTTCATTTTTGTAGTAGTCAGCTCTAAATCCTGGAAGAGAGTTGCATTTATGCGTGGGGCCAGTGATTGTACACCAGAAAGGCAATCTAACTGGCGCAGAAATGCTTAAATACGGAAATTTCGGAGTCAATAATTAGAATGACAATACCTCCTCATAACATCCCACTGATGAATTCCGTATCACTGACCTCATAGAAAACGTTACTTGTGTTCAAAAATCTTGCCTGTAAGTACACACTTGGCTATATCGAACTGGTGAAGAACTGGCTTTGCTACACATGGAAGGAGTTTTCCATCACTTCAGAGGGTATTTAAAATGACTTTCCAATTAATTATTTCTGGTATTTCACTGCAACGGATCACAGCAGTCTACCGGTTTTTCATACGTCTGTAGAAGAAACGCCGCAGTTATAGACCTACTAATGACATGTTGTACAGCAAAAAAACCGTCACTATTGCTTCCATACTCTGAAAATGGCGTGTGTAAGAGACTAGTCCGGTTAAAGGAATAGTTAACTTGAGAGAACAAACTATGTAAAAGACTGTTTTTCATCCGAAATGTTTTACGTTAATGTTAGTATTCATGTATATATTACCAAGCACTGAATGGTTACTGTTTGCTTTAACTTAGAAAGGAGAATACATGAAGTGCAATGTAGATTAGGCTTTTTCATGTTACACATTATTAAACATTGACAAATAATTATGATGTAAGAAGCCATGTTAATTTCGTAACCTACAGATGAGTGTTTTGTCAGTCGCATCTTTAGGTGTGATAATATGCATCAACATTACAGTATGCTGAATATCAGAGGACTCAGGAGAAATAATCATACAGAATTCATGAAATTATAGGCTCCATAAAAGGCTAGAGCAGTTGTAAAGGCTGTAACTGTTTCTCCTGCACCAAGAGCGCTAGTTGTTCAGGGTGAATCGCAATAGACCTGTTGTTTGGAGTTTTCGACACCTGTATGCTTTTGAAAATTCATTTGCTGGATGATGTAAAAGGTTACTTCAATACTACTCTACTATGTGGCAGGCTTTGAAAAAGTGGTTCAATATCGAACTTTTGATGGTTTCCACTACGCTTAGACGCAATCTTAAATGTTCCTGAGCAATCATCAAAATGCAACTTCCTAAAGCAACAGCTGATATAACTCGCTCCACAAAAATGCATTTAGAGGTGACTAGTTTAGGCACTTCATCTTACAATTGGAGAATCACAACTGGTGACTTGTAGTTCACTCGCATCAAAAGGTCTTTGGATAAATTTCCTTAACGCTTTAGGAAATATTTCAATGGATACATAATCCTTCATTCTAATCCTATATAGATAGGCTTCTTACTTGTTTACCTTCTTGATCATGTGTTTCTTGATGAACTACTCTGGATACCTATTTTTAACTAAGGTGTCATACACAATGCTAATTTCATCTTCGGTAATGTCTTCTGAGCAAATAGATGTGACACTGCAGCTGAAAGTCTTTATTGAATTTCTTGTGTACTGGAGAGGAATAAAGCTACGAAATTACTGATGGGCATTTCTGATCAACTGTGGAGTTCGTCATGATTTCGTTTAAATTTATTTCAGTCATCAGATTTCGTTACAAAGAAACATCATTTACGTCAGTAAAGGATAGAACCTAGCGCCTTGCTTGATAATTCATTCTCAAGCGCCTGCACCGCCCGGAGGAAACAATAAGTTGTCTACAAACGATTCAGTATCCTTAAGCTCATGCTACAATTAGATAGCCTGTTGACCCCTTCACCTCGAAATCCGAAACATAGTTTATAGCCATCGCTCTGGCGTAACACCAGACCTAATAGGCCTAGTGGAACACATCTTCCAATCAAGACATCAAAAGTAATAAGTGAGCTGGCCCAGCCACGTGTCAGATACGGAATGTAACGTTGCAAATATGAGCGGGATTCAGACTTAGAGGCGTTCTGTCTTAATCCCTCAGATGTTCGCTTAGCATCATTAACGTGTCGACTCGACAAACATACCGATTGTCTGAATCTGTGGTCCCTGTCGTACTAAACAGGATTACCATAACTTCACTGATTACTGTTTTCATTAGTAGGGTAGAAAACCATCCAACTCACACTCCATTTCAGCCAATGAACAATCCTACATTTGGTTAGTACCGCTTCATAATGATAGGAAGAGCCGAAATGTGGAAAGATCGGAAACAGTGTCACTATGAACACTTGGCTGCCACAAGCCAGTTACACTTGTGGTAATTTTTCTGACACCTCTAACTTCAAATACTTTAAATAAAATTAAAAGGGACCGATGAGCCACAGTTCCGCAGTCTGTCTTTGTACTGAAAATCAAAATCAAGTAAGCCTCTGCTCTATCAACTCCACACTGAGTTTCTGTCCCGACTGAGGGCGACATGGGATAGTCTTGTTAATATTTGTGGGATGAATCGCCTAGAGAAACTTCCGCCTGACATGGTCTCCAAAATGGGTGGTACATCACATCAAGATTCAGACATCACAGAAAACCTCCATCAATATATTGCATATAATTTCTCCTATTCAGCTTATTTAAATCTATCGAAAATGACCTTCAATGGTATTGTTCACTCTGTCAAGTATCAGAAGCCTTAACAATTCGTATTCGACAAAATGTCGTGTATTTGTCGGAGGAGATAACGCGGAGTTATAAGAATGGATGAAGTTGGGTTTCAGATCTGATAGAGTTATGTCACACTATCTACTGTCGATCGGTCTTTAATTTAAAGGATCTAGATGAAGAAGCAAAGCCATGTCATAAACTCCGCCAAAAACTCTGCACATAATATAATATCTTTTTTGTTCCGAATAGAGCTATAATTCTCTAAAAAATACCAGAGACTGCTGGTTGACCGTTGCGTTCTATTCGTGACTCTTCATGCGTACGCACACGCAACTTCAATAGGGATCGAATCTGGGACCCTGACGTCAAGAGATCAAGGTCGCTGACCATTCAGTGATCACTCAAACTGGTGTTGTTTCGGGACGAAAGACATCAGTTATAATTAGATATCATTTCTATTGAAAAATATCTACATTGTCTGAAGCTATTATGTATGCTTATATGTGTTAAATTCACATACTCTAACTCTTACATTTTCAGAAGTGGCTAGAAAAAATTGGAATCAGGGAATTGTAAGTGAATCACTGGTAGAACTTAATTTATTCTTTTGAATAGCAACATTCAATTTTAGAGGTTTCATTTGAACACATTTGTGTAGGATTATAGTTTGTGCAATTTCATCATGAAGGACATTTTTGTTTTGACATCACCGAAATGACATACCCCTTGCATGCATTCATCACGCATACATCAGTTCAATGAACCTGTATTTACTTTCTCCAGAACCTTCAAATAAGAGAGAGAGAAAGGCATGCATGATGTTGGTTAAAATGTAACGAAGCATTTCATAGGAGTATTGTGTGTTGTGAAAGTTGGAATGCATTGTTGAGATTAGTGTACCCGATAGTGAGACTCTTAGGAGATCAATCAGGTTGTCCAAATGTTCACTGACAGATTTAGTGAGGATGGAAGATCTAAACAAAAAGCAACTTCAGAACTAGCTGAATTTAAGAAAAATAAATCATGTGCGGATCAAATTATAAACGTACGCATCATCATAATCATCAAACTGAGCATAGAATGCCTATCAAATCTCCATCTAAACTTCAAAGACATTGGAAGGTTGAATGCGGATTAATTTGTAAACTACTTCAGTTCTATTGAGTTCTCTGAACCTTTATCAACCCCATTCAACAACTACGTGACAATGGCACATGTTTAATGGTTCAGACAGTGAAACTAGGCGATGACTTTGAAGCGAATACGGGAGTAAGACAAGGCTGTCTACAATCACTGACGATAAACCTAATTGTGGCGGATGGGATCATACGACACAATGTACGTCGAATATGTCGGATGAATAAGAAAACTCAAGAAGACTCGGACTTCGTGGACAATTCATTTTCAATGCCACAAAAACTCAAAGACCAGCAGGTGAAAAACAATAAGCTGGCAGCAAAGATACGACTTCAAGCGAACATAGAAAGAGATATATAGGATGGAAATAACCGGCGCACAACAATAACAAACACCAATCATCATAGGCCGTAGAAACTTGAGGAAGGTCATCTGTTCGCCTATGTAGGCTGAATCGTTTCATCTGGAGGGATAGGGATGAAGATGTCATAGGCAGCAGATGAGTGGTCAGGTGTAAACATGCAGCTAAATATGTGAGACTGCAGAAAACACGAAAATGTGATGACATCTCGCTGAACCAATATGTCCCACTCCGAACCCGAGGTAACGTTTCATTTTAAAGAAACTCACTCAGTTTATTTCATCTATTAAAATTAAAAAATTCCCATTGAGTGATATTAAAGAAGCGGACTTTAGCGAACAGATACTCTTTTCAACGATCTCATTCTCAAACTGTACAACCATATATATGGGTTCTTTTTTTGATTGAACACTAGTCAGTAACTAGTGTAATGTGTCTAGTCCTATCTTCGGTGAAGACATTGCACTAGTTACTGACTAGTGTCCAATCAAAAATATCCAATACAGTCCTACAGGAGGTCAGTTGCGAGCCTGAATAGCTCAGTGGTAACGTCTCTGACTGCAGCACTGGCTGACGCGGGTTCGAATCTCAGAATGGACATCAGTTCCTTCAAGGTTGCAGATACGCCTTGCTGATGAGTGCCAACTAGCACGAAACCTAGGTCCAATGCTTCCTGTGGCCGATTGCCTCCAACCATCTAGTGCCAACAATATTTGGGTTCCCTTGCTGCCCTAATTCGATCAGGTGTTCCAAAATGGAGCCTCAAAGTACAAGTTTTCCCATTCTCAAACCCATCAGGGTAAGTAATCAGTGATACATTCTGAAAGCAAACGCTGGGTGCGGCCAACATACATGCGCTGTAGACGTTGTCTAGATGGACAAAGTATGCTCTGCAATCAAATCGACCATCTCAGTGAACACAACTAAACCAAAAGTTATTGATGTAGCTGGTTCTTGAGCCGATAGAGTTTGTCTCTGCTAAAGTACTATGGTTAGATGGAGAGAGGGAGGTTATTCACTGAATGTCTGCTCACTGGATCAACCCTAGACACATGCTGTCGAAACGGTTGAACGCATAAACCAGGAATTAAGAGAAATCATCATAAATTAATAAGGGAGTGAGGCTATATTAAGGAGGTTATCAAGTTGTGTGAATATATTTATATGATAATTTCGTAATACATTCTGCTAAAATCCTCATGTGGTTATTATTATTACATCGAATGGACTTATCTACTGGTGGTTTTAGGCGATCGGAAGGAAACCTTGGACCTAGGTTCCGTACTTGTTGGTACTCATCACTCTCAGGGCTTTTCTGTAATCTCGAAAGAACTGATATTTCTCCTGAGATGCAATCTCCACCAGAAAAAATACTAGACTCACTAGACTAATAAGTAACCATTGTGCAATCAAAGAACTTACTTGTACTACAATGTCCTAATTTTACTGTTACACTAATTTGCACATATTACTTATGGTGATGGGATCCGATAAATTCAGACTCCTGGTATTTTAATAAACAAACTACCAGATGAATTTTTCCAGGCGACCTCTGTTTCACAAGCCAATCAACCTATTCAAATCTTTACACCGTAAAAGTATTTATTTTCGATAATTTATTAACTAAGTAGTAAAAAGAAAGTCCTTTTACAATCCTTTAGATACTCTCTCGTTTAGGATGTCGGCCAGAAGATCGCCTCTGAACGCCACAATAATACATAGCGCTTTCGTCTGGTCACAGATATGGGGTGCCGTTTGTTGGTTTCGGCCATTCTGTGTTTATCTACAAAGCGAGATGGATAACCATTCTCAAGTAGGGTTCTCCTCAAGAAAGTGATTTCTTCTACTGGTGATTCAAACTTTCAGACTCCTCGGCTTTCAATTTCAAGAGCTGCAGAATCTCCCTTATCGACGTTCAACGAATACAGAATACTGATGAGACTTTACGTCTCTCGTTCACGTGGCCTAATATATAAGGATCTTCCTGCTAAGTAGGAGATTGAGGGTTCCAGTTCCGTCACGGTTGATGAGAATTTGAACAGATTAGTACATAGAAAGCAAGTGGACAAACTATTTTACAGCTGAGTACCCATCAATCGCAAGAGTAACTTGAGATTGTTTCTCTTGAGTCTAGAACCCGAAGTGTCTGAAGCCTTGAATGAGTATCAGAAGAGATCATTCTTTTGAGGAATACAAAACTCGAGAATGACTTTCCCTTATGCTTTATACATTAACCCGTAAAACACAAAGCCGAAAAAAGAATGCCTCACTTCTGTGATAATATGGAGATCTTATAGGTGGATGTGGGGTTCAGGGGAAATCTTCTGGCGAACACCATAAAGAAAAGAGTATTTTTATAACCTAGGTATTTCAGAAAATGTTTAACAGTTATTACCTAGTTTCAAAAATTCTTATGTTTTTCACTTCATTTTAGAGTGGCGCAGAATAATTCATCATGGTGGAAGATGAATATTAGTGACCAACTTCCAGATGGAATTTGTGACATTCATTATTTTTTACTATTTCACAAAAAAACTTATCTTCGCACTTTTTGGAACGTTTTAACACAACATTTAATAACTTTCTCTCTTGTGATATTAAACACAGTGAATTCACTTTTGAAATAAATTTCTTGCACACATAAATGATCAGAAGGGTTTGATAAATATAGCAAATGTTCCTTTTGGTATCGTCAGTGATATTGTGCAATAGAATGCACGTGGATTGTACCTCATGTTTGTTACAATGTTAGAGCGCTTGTCAGCTGCCCTGGATATTTATTTTCGATTCTTTGTCAACGCACTTCTATAGTTAGGCGATTTTAACAACCAATAGTAATCCCATAAAGAGGGATGCTTAAGCTAGTGGTTAGCTGTGCTAACCCATGAGATTGACTTCTCCACTGGCGTTTGTCATACCAGACTTCATCTCGGAAATTCTAAGACTGACAAATATTATACTAACTGTTGTCGTCTCTGAAAATCTATAGATTATGAACATTATATTTAGTGGAAAAGACTCTTTTCAACAAATTCACTATCAAATTGTGAAGTCCTGTGAAGAAATTTAAACAAAGAGTGTCAACACTAAAAGTACTTCTGTGAGATGTGATTAAATACTCGTGGTTATAATTATAGTTCAGTATCAGTGTTTAGATCCTGTGAGAAGACCTAAAATCGTTAGGACTAGTAGCATTAGTAAGTTAATGAAGCACCATGCAGCATTTTGGGGTGATAAATAAAACTAACACTGGAAAAGTTGAATTCACTTAATATGGTTAATCATTTAGTACGATATTAGTTCTGTTCCTTTGGCTTCCTATTGGAAACCCAGGCTTAAGCGATTTGTCTACCTTTTGTACTATTCTCTGTGGTCTTCAACAGCTAAACCCACAATTCACGATAGTTTCGATCTCCTCCTTAGACAACCTCGTCCATGTCACCCCAGGACGATCGCGTCGTCGTTTGTCATTCGTGTTCCACTCGAGTTATGGCATCACGTACGATATCATTCTGCGGTAGCCTCAGAAAGTGTACTCACTCAATCACCATTTTCTTCTACACATTTGTTGAGTGATCGGTTTTTGGTTGGTTTTGACCCACTCTGAGTTGCTTATAACATCTGACTGGCAAACCGACGTTCATTATAAACTCAGCTTAGGCAGATGTTAGTAAACATCCACAGCAGCCTGTTGTGAATCATCTTGCGGAAGCGTCAAGTTTGTGATCTATAGAGAAGAACTGACTGACTTTACATTTGTGCTGAAAATCAGGAATGTGTCAGTGTAGAAGATTTTCAAACTCATTTTAGACTGTTGGAGGTGTACTTTGCTATTTCAATTCATCAGTTCCACCTGTAGATGAAACGATGTTTCCTAGATAAGTGAAGGAAGTGAATTCTTTCATATTTCTCCCGTTAACAATGACTGGTGTATGTGCTTGTTGTTGATGGTTGATTATCTTCATCATCTCTGTATGCTCTCTGCCCACCTGAAGAATATCATCGGGGATAATGGCCGGGAAGCTGTATCATAATCTTGTATTCACTTAAAATTCGTCGCGTCTTTTTCACACCTAGATCTCCCATCACTTTGCATTATTATATAAATATGTTGGATAAGGCTGATTAAGGCACTGCACACCTTGCTGTTGAAGCAGCTTCCAAGCAACTTCTCGGTGAACGTTATCGAGGGCCATGAATTTGAAGTAGAGGTCTGACTGTCTTCTTTGCTTTGCTCGATGATGATGGGTAGAGTTGCAATTTGATCAACACATGATTTGCCTTTTCAAAATCCACCCTGTTCCGGACTGAGGGAGTACTGCATTCAGAGCATCTTTTATTCTCCCCAGGATGAGGCAACTTAGTATTATATAATTCGCATGGACAAGTGCGTTATTCCATGCCAGTTCTTGCAGAGGCCTAAGTCTCCCTTCTTTTGTATTATGACAAAGTAGCCTTTATTTTAATCAGTGGGCACATTTTCTTCCTCTCAAGCTGAATTAAGCAAAACCATTCTACTCTCCGGGTCTTTTTTCGGTACTTCAGGGAAAATTCTGTCTAGTCTTTCTGCCTTCTGAACTGAAATTCAGTAGCTTGAACACATTCGAGATTTCCACTTTAGTTGGAGGATTGGTGTTCACTGGCAGGCGGATTTCTGCGTGTTGTTGATGACATTTCTGGACGATTTTCAGGCGATAGTCGATTCAAAAGTCCTTTAAAGTGATTGAAATGTCTCTTGGAGTGATCAGCCTATTTTTTTGGTTTTGTGATATAATGTCCTGAGGTTTCTTTATCCTGCAGCTGGGCTGATATGCTTCAGTTACCAACCAGAGTTACATAGAATTGGCGGTGTATATTGAACTGAGGATCTCTCCCCGTTAACCATCTTCACATTGATTCTTCTTCTCTTTCATCATCTTCCAGCCTTCTGCTAAACTACCCATGTCCGTTGAGAGCCACCCTTTGTCTTGCCTCTTCTTTCTTCCAGGAACAGTTGTGAACGTCTCATTCAGAGTTCCAATTTTCATCCACTCAGGTTTCTTCGGCAATGTTATATAGTGTTTTGCGCACTTTCGACGTGAGCTTGAAGGTTCTTGGAACTAGATGATGCTCTGAGCACACATCCTCCCCCCTTTTCTTGACTTTACTTCCAGCTGGTTGGGTCTCGACGTTCTCGAGTTTGGAAAGGAAGTCTATCTGGTTTCTGTTACTTGTTTAGGCCTAAATTTTTGTTGCCCTTTATCTGTCCTTGAGCTTGTACACGCTGTCTCCAATCACCAAATCATTGATGAGCAGAATTCTGCCTCGGGTTCTGTGTCATCAATTATTTCTGCGAGAGCCTCTCGACCCGTGATGAGTGCTCTTCCTGTATTATCTGCTCCTAGTCTGTCATTCATATCTCCCATTTAGGTTTCGATGTCGTTATTTGGCGCGTTATCGATTATTGTCCGCAGATATCTTTAGCAATCCTACTTGTCCACTTGTTCTGGGTTGTTTCTGAATGCGTAGCATTGGATAACTGTAACGACACCCCTTCCTTTTGAGATGAGTCTTGCTGTCATTACCCTGCTCCCACTGCTTCATGGCTTCGTCTGATATTGCCAACAACATGACTGGCACTATCATAGTGTGCTTGTGGTTGTCATCTGATTGGTCGGAGTACATGATTGACTCCCTAGTTGATAATTTTGAAAGTCTACATGGATCTCGCATATATCCAGCACTTCTATTGTGGTGAGAGCTGGTTGCTAGCCAAAGTTGGTAGACAGTAGTTGACGTCAGTGTTTATGTCTCCAATATTGGTGGTGAGAAAATGAGAACAAAGGCTTTGCGTAGGCGGATACAGTTAGCATATAGATGAACTGGCACAGCCAAAAAGAGATGCAAGGTTAACTTTTTGTGAGAAACAACCAATCAAAACACTTTATTTTCTACTAACAATAATCTACTATAATGTACATTAAAATCTATAAATATGTGTTGATTTTCCTTAATAAACGATCTGTTGCCTGACTCTCGCCTTCTGTCTTTACACTATGACATGTCTTCGCATTTCGTTGGTTACCTGGGCAGCCTTCCCAGTCTCGTGCATTGTGCGGACAGCTCACGTCCCTATTGTTATTCCTGCTTTTTGAGAGAAGACACATCGGCTGGCTAACTGACTTCATGAAGGAGTTCACCAGCTCGCGTAATTTCTTCTTCCTGATTTCAGTGACGACTAAGACTGCTTTTTATACTTTTTGAATTTATAATATTTTTTTGAGTGCGTTAAAGCTTCTATGGCAGTTTGATTGGTATTGTAGGGTCAATGGCCGCCTGTTTAATCCTTCCCTTTTTCCTGGGCATGGGATGCACTATGAAACTAGCAAGTCAGCCAGCTAGGGAGGTTTCTGAATCAATCATATTGCCATCGTTTGTCAGGGAACTCATTTCAAAACGCACGCCTCAAATGCTTTATGTGTTCAAATTAATTTTTACTTCTTGCGGACTGAATACTCAGCTCATGTTGAAATTGTCATCTTTCAGTTAGGAAGACTAGACAACATCTGAATATTAAAATCATTTTTCTGAGTACATAGTGATATGGATCGGAATGCAGGATGCGCTTAACTTCGAAGATGTCTGGCTTATTAGGTCGTGACACCAAATACCCTAACCGAAAACTGTATATCATAGAATCAGTTAGTCTAAGAATATTTCGTCGACGAGAAGCTGCAATTCGCTAGATATCACAGTAACACTTTTATGGTAATACTGTCAAATTTCATCAAGTCGCTGAAAATCTGGTTGTTCTGCGACTACAGTACTGATTGTCCTTGTGAAATGTCTCATATTCAGCATGCTTTCCCAACGGTTATCTTTTTTTAATGATATCCAACTGCAGAAAGGAAGATGCGCCTTTTGTTACAGGAAGATCACATCAATCGTTTGACACAGGGCTACTGCCTCACTATATCAAATTCTTGTATCACTACTGTGACGTGTTTTTGGTTAAGTTTCATGATGATTTCGCTGCAGGTCGTTCAAAGTATCAAGAGTTTCAAGTTTCCACGAATAATGAATGAAGATGTGCCGTTCAGAGATCTCACCTATATAGAGAAGCAATGTCAAGGTGGAATCTTCAAGGATGAACTACTATTGTCAGGTCATACTTGAGTCTACCATTTTAAATCCACTCCGAATGCCTTCAAGAGACAACATACTTCCGTTACATTTTCATGAAGGCTTATTAAAAATGTGTCTCATGTGTGCATTTGATTACTTTGTTTCTTACTATTTCCAGAATTAGAATGACAGATTTGTTTGTAGGTCAACTGCATATGGTGAAAGTCAGATCCAATATGCAAAGGTTTACTCAAGTTGTTGTGAAATCAGGATTTCTACTAGAAAATGCAGATAGAATGAACATTCAAGTCATCACATACTCTGTGAACAAAGCGTTCTACCCAAATACAGAGCGATAACGAACATATGTACCCAATACTTGTGAATATGTAAGTAAGTTCGTGTAATGAAAAGCAGATCTTGCACACTCTACAGAAAACCAAAAAGAACAGAACCACCAATGTTGACTTGTAAGTTGAACTTCACTCTATTCCACCGGAAAAATAAGCTTTCTTCTCGTCTGTCACACTAACTGTAATTGTCGATAGTGACCTGCCATCATCTTGAGGTTTCATTCACGTGCATATTCTCAGACTCCGCTACAGGTGAAAGAAATTACTGTTGAATATGTGGATTTCTAATGAGTCTACAGCAAACGACGTGTTCATCCATAGCGACAGAAGGAGTTGTCGGATTCAGTCTTCAATGCCAACGCTGGAAATGTCACACTCAATGACGACAATGTAGATTGTGAGCCTTGCTTTCGTATGTGACTAGGTGATGTTCCTTCTTGAGAAACACAATCGAAGAATGTGAAATCATCATAACGATAATAAAAACAACAATTACCTCCTGGACAAAACCTTGCGTGGTATAAAGACTACACAGCGTATTTTATCACACTGTACTTTCCCCTGACACATTGCTCTTCAGTATAAGCAATCGACAAATCCCATAAGGCACACCTTCTTCAACTTAACCGGGAAATTGTCACCAGTAGTGTGCCACCCAACTTAAATTGTCCATGAGTACATTTCGAAACTCAAGGAAATAAATGATTGAGTAGCTAAGATAATTTAAATCACGGAGAATATGTTGCATCGTGTTGGATTTAAATACAGGTATGACAACTATTCAAGCAAGCCACCGAGGAGGGCAGGATAGATCTGCCAAATGCACAAGTATCCTCAAACTGCATCACTGGGAGATTGACGTACTTGTCAGACAAGACGAGGCATGAAGGCACGTAACATTTGCGTGTACTCGTAGAATCATGATTATGACTGAGAATGCTTGTAATATAATGTGTCTGAGTGCCTCGGATAGACACCGCTTTGGGGACTGCTCAGTCAGTTATTTTAGAATCTCTCGCATGGAATATGTGAGAACTGATAAGTCGAGGAAGTGCTGACATACGCAATCCCCATTCACAAATTCAAACAGGGAGCACATATGATAAATGACTTCGGTTCATGAAGCTACATAGCCCAATGGTGATTTATCCATTCCAGCAGTAGAACCAAGTCAAATATCGATTAGGGGAAATTACTTTTTTGTTTGTCTTCAGAACATCTGAACAATTAATAGTTTTGGTGGCGCACGAATTGGAAATTATTCAGAAAATGGAGTCTTCATGTATTTGTCATCTTTGATATTATATTCGTGTATATTTACAGGCGTTTCCATGATGAAAAATTTGAATTCATATGAAGCGTTAGAGCTGCATATATTTATATATATATATATATATATATATTGGCTGCAAACATAAATTCACAAGTAATATGACTAATCACTCTGAAAACTCTCCGCCCATTCAGTACTTTGATCCGACAATCTACAGCGGTTCACATGAGTTTCAGCTAGCAAGCAGGCAACATTTCAACACATATTTAATTTGTTAACTACAGTCAGAATTGAAATTTACCATGGAAATAATGCGTCAAACTGAACTGAACCCTGAACTGACATAATACCTATATTGAGACAAAACACACACTTCTCTCCATGAACATGCGTAGAAGATAAATGCATAAAAGGAGGCAACATATCGTTTCAAATTGCTCCATGACGAATCCAACGGTCAGTCTGAAGCTGAACAACTACCATAAGTCCAACATCCATCCGTTTCTCCGGTTATCTCTAAATGATACAAAATACAGCAAACACACCTGTCAAAAGTCTCTCCCGCATTCCTAATTGCTGACTATATTCCAGTGAGAAATACTCATCTGTTGTCCATTGATCCCTCTGATTGTTGATCCTATATTCCAGTGATTAGTTGGTATTAGATGGTTGAAGGCAATCGGCAGGAAGCCTTGGACCTGGATTTCGTGCTAGTTGGCACTCATCAGCAAGGCGTATCTGCAACCTTGAAAGAACTGATGTCCCTTCTGAGATTCGAACCCGCGTCACCCAGTGCTGCAGTCAGAGACGTTACCACTAAGCTAATCAGGCTCGCGACTGACCTCCTGTAGGACTGTATTGGATATTTTTGATTGCACACTGGTTGACGCGGGTTCGAATCTCAGAATGGACATTAGTTCCTTCAAGGTTGCAGATATGCCTTGCTGATGAGTGCCAACTAGCACTGAACCTAGGTCCAAGGATTCCTGCCGATTGCCTCCAACAATCATATGCCAACAATTCCCAGTGCACCGAAATGGCGAGCCACCTAGCATGGTGGCCACATTGCAAACATGACTGAAAGAATTCAGTCTGCACCGAAGATAATACTAGATGCATTACACTAGTTACTGACTAGTGTGCAATCCAAAATTCCAGTGATTATTTGAGCTCTTCAAACCAATCTGTTGTAGTGAATTTCCGCTTCATCTGATGAGTTGACATCGCAATCATTACTGTGATCTCATTATTTTTGTGGAAATTCCGACTTCCTGGTGATGGAATATCACATGAAAATTGAACTGACTGCAATTTCAGCTCGACATGACTCAAAAAAATCCTCCACCTGATAGAAAGGCAGAACAAATCAGACATGAGTAACGAGTTGATCTAGGTTACATGTGATCAGTCAATCAGAATAAAACAAAGTATAAATCAGGGTGAATCAACATTCTGTCGATAGGAGTATTCATGCACTTGAATCACAGTCCTCTACTCGCCGATCAACTGTCAACATCACTACCGAACATGACAATTTACATGATGGCTGCTTCCAAACAGTGTCATCAAAATGCGGCGAATCGCCAAATTCATTAAGTATTGTAATTACTTACATCTCGACAATATTCATCCAAAATCCTTAATGATGCAGCGTCACCCCTGTTGGTGATTGTTTCCTTCCAGTCTCTGACTAGTAGATGCGATTCAACCAGAAATATATCTGAAATAAATCAAGAATATATTTGTGATCACTGAGTACCATCATGAACAAGTGGAGATATATCAACAAATTTGGAGTTATTTATGAATTCTAGTTACATTTCCTTCACTAGTGAGTATTGCTACTCACAATCTGGAGACTAAATTTTATGAGTAATTACCCACGAGTGATTTTTAATTTAGTTCCATAAAAGGGTTAATTTGTTTGATAATCTCTCATGGTGTTACACAGCTAGAAAACGCATTGAAGTTAAATAATCAACCAACTGAATTCATTAAGAAGACCGTGAACCTTTGGAATGATTTTTCCACCATCTTCTGTTCTTTCAGTCTTCGCGTATTGAGCAGAACATAAGGCTTCATGCCCTCGTAATTTTCAGCATCGTTGTGGTTGCTGTATTCATGTTCAACCCTGCTTCTTTTCTTCACTTACCACCTGGTACTAAAGTAGATGAGATCTACAAGCGACTCAGTTGGAAATCGAAACTGAATCTCCAGGGTGGCTAGTCAGCATTCTACTACTCAACCACAGGTGGCTATCGTTAATGAGAATACCACATATGTGTGAACAGACATCTAGTTCTCTGGAAGAGTTAAACATTGTTTGTTTCATCCATAACACATGAGTGTAAAGTTGGCTGGATTAAAAAGCATATCATCTCACTGTTTTATGTCAGATACAATAATTTATACGTTTGACACGGGTTCAAATCCCAGAAGACACCTGGTTTCCTTCGAGATTGCAGATACACCCTACTGACGAGTGTCGACATGCGCTCACCTAGGTCTAAAGCTTCCTGCCGAATGCATCCAACCATCTGGTACGAATTCATACTTCAAAAAAACCGTCTTAAATACTGATGGCTACTGTAGGAAAAAAAATTCAGCATTAACTCCGTAAACTTCGTCTAAGAAGTCTGGAACGTTAATTGCGATCGATTCATTAACCGAACATTGAAGTTACGCACAAAATCTAAAAAACACAAAATTTGTCTAAGATTCCATCGTACTCAAACTGTGAGGTGTCCAAGGCGAAATGCCATCAAATGCACTGTAACTGTGCGTCAAATAAGAATAAATGCCTTAGTTGTGTCAAGCGTGATGCACAGTCAGACTGAACATCACACGAATATCCGGTAAAGGAAAAGAGATTGAGATAAACGAATTTCAGTGGAAAGTAGAATGTATATAAACCATATACACTAGATGGTTGTTAACTGTGAGAGGATAATTAAAAGAGTCAAGTGGAATATCAATACACAAGCTGAGATAAACTTCACTTGTAAATGACAGTTATGATCATGGAGTACCATCATAGTAGCAAGTTACATAACCTCATACTACTTACTACTCACAAGTAGTTAAGAGTTGAAGGAAAGTGAAACAGTTACGAAGGATAGGTGAGGAGTGGATTCACTGACATCTTTAAGCGAAAGTCTTTCACTCAATGCATGATGTATATCAGGTATTTCATGCATTTTGTTCCATTGGTAAATTTCGATGAAGATAGCAAGACCATAATTGCAGTATAAATCGTCTTCATTCCATTTCACTGGTTCTCACCAGTTGAAAACTACTTGAAAAAGAAACCGGGTTTCTTTTCTGAACAGCGATAGGACAGTATTTACACCGTAGCACATACTATCCTATAAGCCGAAAGCGTAGAATAGTGAGGACGCTGTAATACACAGCCAGCCAGCTGTATTCTCCTAACAAGGTGAAGGAGGAGCAAAGCTTTGTTGAAAATGCTTAGTGGAAAATGGGAAGGTATTTAAAGGAAGGAAAGAGGAAATAACTAGATGCATTCCTGAAGCTAAGACTGCAACACTAAGCAGCACCACTCGCTCTGCAAGCCAATCTAAAGTGGATATGTACTCTGCTGATATCACCACCAGTTGCGATTATAAATCTACGTGCACTGTTTGTAGTGAGTACATTGGAAAGACTAAAAGAAGGACTTCTATCCTGTTTTCTGAGTATTACCCGAGAAACTCAGGTCTAGGAGTTATTCGAATCCTCCATGAATGATGTAACTATTTCATGCAGACCACTATCATGAATGGATGTTAATTCACGTCTCCATTGATCATATCTTTATTGACAGGGAATTGGAAATTTCATGTCATGTGATACAATTCTTACTAGCTGGGAAATCTGCTCCATAGCAGCGTATCAGTCAATTCATGATTCCAACGAGTAACAGGCCTCTAGAAATTCCTTGGAATTCTCGGTCTTTCCTCTATTTAAAATTTCTGCACCGACCCAATGATACTGTTGTCCGTAATTATCAACATACATTGATATGAAAGAATATGTATGATGCCTTCTTAGAGCTAACTTGCGATCTTGGATTCCGGTTCGGAAAGGATACCTACCCACTCTGACCGATATAATGTTTATTGCAGGTCCTGCAGTTTACCTTGTAAATTGTATCAATTTGATCTTCGTTTTCTGTTGGATATTTTGGTTTCCACAATATCGAATGAGGCTATCGTACAGGCTAACAGGTGTGCTAAGTCCATCTCACCTTGTCATAGTATTTCAGCTGTTACAACAAAGATGTTTTCTATATATGGTAGAATGAATTTTCTTGTAGTCTACAGACATTGTTCAAAAAACTTCGAAGGCATTGTGGTACTTCAGTGTTGAAGGGAATGGAGGGAAATCACATATTAGTCGTCATAAGCAAGAAGGAATAACCGGGAAAAAGTGTTTCAAATGTAATCGAAAACGCAAAACATACGTGCATACGTGGAGAAGAGAATATTTCGATGTGAATGATGCAGAATTGGTGGGCGGGGTCAGCGACGAAATTATCTAGCCTGAACGATGATGATTATGATGATGGTGAGTGATATTGACTAGTGATTTTCGAGGAGTATGTAGTATTGTGTTATCTGGTATTGCCTTGTGTGTGAGAGTATGTGAGAGAGTATGATGTGTTGTCTTGAGTCGTGCTGTGCTGTGTTGTCTTGTGTCCCGTTGTGGTGTTTTGAGGTTTGCTGAGTTGCTTGAGGTGGTTGACTTTGTGTGTTGTGTTTATATGTAACTTGAAGTGGTTTGTTGTGGTGTGATGTATTGTGTCGACATTTTCGCGTGTCTATACGTGTGTGTGTGTGGTTTTGCACAGTTTCCTGTTGTTAGTTGGCTCGACAGTTAGTTAGTCGGTTAGTTTGTTTGTGCATCAGGTAGTGTGTTCTTTATTGTGGTGAGCAGATTGAATCGGATGTTGGTTGATGCATAATACTGAATGGATTATGAAGTCTAGGCGAGATATTGGAATGCAAGGCAGGGCATTGGAATTCAAAGCAAGTTAAGGTAATGCATTGAAAGGCAGAGCCTAGCTATTCTAGGGCTTTTGAGACCTTTTTGGATCTCCCAGCCGCAAAGTTACGAGAAGGTAGTGGATATTCCGCCTCTGGTCCGTGAGTTTTGATATTTGGCACACGATAACCATACGAAGAATTAATTGTTGAGTTGGAACTATAAGATGCGGTAAAGTTCACCTACAAACGCAAAGTAGAAATTGAAAAGAAAACCCAGTGTGAATGTGACATAAATATGTTGAACTAGGTAACACAAGTAGGCGACTCTAGCTGTTGTTCTTAGCGCTACTGACATGCTGTAAACAGTCAGATTTGAGTTGTTAAATAAACTAACCCAAAGGGAATGTGGGGTTTGTAGAGCAGTCATTAGAAAGCTGAAACGTCTGACAGAAAATCCCAGCAGACTGAAATGTAAACAATCCAGGAGTTACTAGTGTTCGTCATCTTGGAAATACATGCAATTAAACAATTTCAGGTTTCCGACAGGTCGAAATTTTCACATGTAAAACTACCAGTTAAGCAGAGTTTAAATTTTGATATCATTTAAGGTTGTGAAGATATAAGCCAGTGAATGATAGGAAAAATAAACCAGCCAACAAACATCGTCCAGGCAGTTTCACTGACACTGAAATCCTGTATTCATCCATCTCTGATGTTTTATCTTTGGTGTAATTGGTAAGGCAGAATATTATCGCGGTAGACTAAACTTGCATTTATGCAGAATAAACTATTTACAGCATAGAATGAAACATCATGAAAAGTACTCAATGTGACCTACTCCAACAGATACGTAATGAACTTAAATCATAATTCCTAAAAGACTATGGTGTTGAAAAATATCTGACTAGGTATCTTAAACAACGCTACAGCTCAATTTCTTCAAACATAATGTTGTTAGTGCTGAAGGTGTCAATGAGCCTGGAGGTTAAAATATTAGGAATCTTGGAGATAGTCAAACAATCCAAACATGCCTGTTACACTGGAATGTATTCCAGACTAGTAGAATACTATAAAATACTATAAAATTTGAACTTGACTCAAAGAGATGACACTGGCAAATCATTTACATTTCACTAGCAAAAGAAGAATATGGACCTGGTGCATTTAAGTTATCTGCAGAAATATAAAATGACTTATGAACTAACCACTGAAAATAAAACAACAAGTCGTGTATGTTAACAGCTATAAATCTACACTAAAATGTGTCTGTTATTTAACAAACATTGTGAATTTAATCAGCAACAGGAGTGCATTCAGACACTATATTTAATAGTGTTTAAAATGTGTTTCCTCATGACTCGAGAAATACTTTAAATTTAAAACATTTAGTCCCTTTTACAAATTTTGATAACATTATTAGAAGACAGAGATTATCTGCAAAATGTGATGTATTTGCGCTATACATTTCGAACAGTCTGATCACACATTTACTTGTCAAGTCAATATATGTGGAAAAGTTAAATTAAACAAAGTGACAAAAAAAAGAATTAAGAATGATTAACACAAACGTTTGGTAATCCAATCAAATAAGGATTACCAAGGTAGGTTAAGAATAATAACAAACTGTTTTTGAACACACAAAGGGGGCTTAAAAGATTTCTTACTATTATTTACTGACAACGTCCATTTCACGTTTGAAGGTAAACATTTTAGACAAGTGGATGGCGTTGCTATGGGGAGTCCATTAGGACCTTTATTAGGGGACGTTTACATGTCTTATGTTGAAAACTTATCTTCTGATTTAATTTCGAAATTGCCTTTCTTTAAGAGATATGTAGACGATATCATTTTGATATGCGATGATCATGAAGATGCGAGTCATCTATTGGACAGACTTAACTCTGTACAGAATCATATTAGTCTTACATGCGAGGAAGAAAGTCGCAACCAGCTCGCATTTTTAGACATATTTCTGAGTCGAAGAGACGATGGCTCAATAAGACGGTCTATCTACAGAAAGCCCACTTTGACAGGGCAATACCTTAATTTTCACAGCTTTTGTCCATTACAATATATAAGAGAGGCTTGGTGAAGTGTCTATTTAAGAGGATTCAGCGTATTTGCACGGCTGATGTTATAGACAAAGAAAACGAAATATTGATGGATACTCTTGTTGAAAACGGATATCCTTTGAAATTTTTAAACAAGTGTAGAAGTCAACTAGCCTCTAAACCTACAATCCATACCGCCCCTAAGAAAAAGGTTTTCAACAAAATTTTCATATAATGGGGAAATAAACAGTAGGAGACAAAGGTTGAATTCGATCATCCGCTGAACTTACTATGCAGCCCAGCTTGTAATTGTAGAAAAAGCTAAAAATATGCTTCACTACAAACCTCAAAAGTGCACAAGTGATTATATCATATCCCACACAATTTACCAATTTCCGTGTGTGTGTGGACATACATACATAGGGAGGAGTAATCGCGCGTTGCACGTGTGGGTAGGAGAGCATATCCCAAAGTGGTTAGAAAAACAGATGAATTGTGACAAGCCAATAGATGCAGGTGTCAGACTACCAACTTCGTCTATAGCTAAACATTTAATCGAGATGAACCATAAGGTTGATGTTAACTCAGCCTTTAAGGTCATCTATAAAAACGGTCAAGGACGTTTACTGAAATACGCTGAGGCTATAGCCATTCATAAACTTAAGCCCCCCTTGTGTATTCAAAAACAGTTTGTTATTACTCTTAACCTACCTTGGTAATCCTTATTTGATTGGATTACCAAACGTTTGTGTTAATTATTCTTAATTCTTTTTTTTGTCACTTTATTTAATTTAACTTTTCCATATATATTGACTTGACAAGTAAATGTGTGATCAGACTGTTCGAAATGTATAGCGCAAATACATCACATTTTGCAGATAATCTCTGTCTTCTAATAATGCTATCAAAAACACTTTAAAAGAAAGTGTTGACTGAAAACAGGTTTTTCTGGATATGTAATAGAAGCAACTAAGGTGAGGGAATTAAATTTCAGTTACATTCAACTCAGACATTCTCTACTACGTTCTGCACACGGTCACAGATTCTCATCTCTCCACATTCAGCAGTTTATTCCACTTTATATATTTAAATGATAGTGATAATTATAATCCCAGAAAACACAATTTCTAACCCCACTTTTCAAAGAGTTTACCAGTTTGACATGTAAAGGAGATTTTTGTATTTGCGCAAACCATAATTGTCCTGGTGGACGTGGGCTATCTGGCAGTGCCTGTGTTGTTATTATCAATGCATCAGCCTCTCGCCATCTTTCCACTTCACTAATGACATCACACTCCTTCGCATGGCAGTGGGAATAATTCATAGTTGTAAAAAGTTTTCTTCCTCCATATCTGAGAAACTTCTTCACCAATAACATG
Source organism: Trichobilharzia szidati (assembly GCA_944472155.2). NCBI lineage: Eukaryota > Metazoa > Platyhelminthes > Trematoda > Strigeidida > Schistosomatidae > Trichobilharzia > Trichobilharzia szidati. The sequence continues at coordinate 6,946,508 of OX235275.1, forward strand.
AAAGGAAGTAAATGGAGATATGTCGATTAAGATCTTCATGAATATTCACTCATCTACAGGATTTTCATCATGAGCAGACATTAGTTAGAGAACCACTGGAAAACCTGGGACAAGTGGACAGTTGTTTCGTCGGTCTTGTTTGAGACTCTTCAGCAGTACGCACCCGCCGGGATTCTAACCCAGAACCTTCTGGTTACAAGGCGAGCTCGTATACCATTAAGCCACTGGGACCCTATCTAATGGCCCATGGATTGTAACTTCTGCCAATTCACAACATAGCGCAACCGCTAGCCAATGTCTTCGGCGAGTATTTGTCCTCACAACCGATCTGCTGCAACCTACTTGTGAGAAGTCTTGACCAATCAAATCCCTACACTGATCTGTTGATTCACGCATTTTTCATAGAGAATATCATCGATAGCATGAATGATACAGATATTCTAGTACTTTGTGTGGTAATAGCAATGAGAAAGAAGACTTAGAATGGCATTGAAAGCATTGGCTAAACACTTTACAGACACCTCTGACTAGATGTAACGCTTCGATAATCAACATAACAACAATTTTAACAAAGAAACACAAGCATGATAACATCATCTGCTACCTAGACTATGGTGTTCAATGTCAGTCAGTAAGTTTCCTTTCTATGTTTTATTTCCGATTACGCTCACATGCTTCAGTAAGGAGATTGAATAAAATCTTCGTACTGAAGCATGTATACTACTGAGAATGGAGATTGAAGTGATTGAATCACATTTGATTTGACTGGTTGCAGACTGTGAAGACCAGTGCTATACACTCAGATTACTTCGAAGCACGGCAGTGTGAAATGAACACTCTAAATCTATTCTTGCACTAAGAAGATATAAATTATTTTTATTATTATTATAATTGTTTCCTTTAATTCCTATAGGAACATAGGGCTTCAGCCGTGCGTCTCCATTGCGTTCGGTTCTCTGCTAGAGTCTTCACCTGGCTCCAAGTCTGCCCACACGTTTTCATCTCCTCTTCACATGACCTCCCCAAAGTCAACACACCCTTGCACTGACGACCAAGTCGCCGCTTCCCATTCTGTCGGGTTCCACTCGAGCGATGGCTTGTCTACTGATGTCACTTGATGGTTTGTTTCCTCAGAGTATGGCCACCCAATCCATCTCCATTTCTTTCTGCCTATTTGTTTCACAATCGATTCCTGCTGTGTTGGTTCGCTCATTGCCAGAGATCCCTCTCTGTTGCTGATCTTTTCTGACCGGCCATCTGATCTTGAGTAGTTTAGAGCGAAGACAGCTAGCTGTTAATGAAGGTGCGTAGTTTGTTTGAGATGTTCTTTATGAAACGCAGTGCAAGTCTCTGATCCATCCGTATAGTAAGTGGCACTGACTGACTTCACATTGGAGTTGAAAATCAGGACCTTATTTTTGATGCTGAGTGTTGTTGACCTCCACACAGACTTGAGAGTAGTGAAAGCTTGTCTTTCTTTCCCGATCCTCGCTGCTTTGATATTCTCGTCATTTCCGTCCGCCTGTAGTTGAAACGATGCTTCCTAGGTAGGTAAAGGAGGTTGTTTCTTTCAGGTTCCTCCCATTTATGCTGATCGTTGTCTGTTGTTGTTGTACTTGCCCAGGAATCTTCAGTTTGTGGGAAATCAGACATATATCATCGGTGAAGTCCAGATCCTCCAAGTATTTTGTGTGAGTCCATTTTACGCCTGTTTCCTCATTGCCCGCTGTCTGTCGCATTATCCAATCTACTGCGAGCAGGAAAATCATTGGCGATAGTAGGCAGCCAGCTTGTCTCACTCCTGTCCTCACTTCGAAGGGTTCCGTAAGTTTCCCGCTGTGGATTACTTGGCATGCAGCATTGTCGTACAGCTGTTGGATGAGATGTATAATTGTCGGTGGCACCCCATAGTAGCGAAGTAGTTTCCAAATCACCTCTCGATCGACGCTGTCGAAGGCCTTTTCAAAGTCAATGAAGTTGAGATAGAGAGGTGACTGCCATTCCAGGCTTTGTTCAATGATGATCCGTGATGTGGCGATCTGATCAATGCATGACTTGTTTCTCCTGAATCCACCCTGTACGGTCGAAGGATGAATGTGAAAATAATAAAAAAAATAACTGAAAAATGTTTTCGAGGGGTGGAGATTAGGAAGAAAAAGGAATTCAGAATGCACATGCCGTCCCGTGTCTGACTCAGCAGCCAGATCTGACCAAATGTAACTACATATCAATAGAGAACAGATTTTTCAGTCCAGCATGGTCAATCAACCCGTCAGTGAGTAATGCAAAACTAAAAAATAATAAAATGACTAACTTTTGTTTCATAACCAAATTTTGTGAATAGTAGGAACAACTGACGATAAAGAGCCACACAAAAATGCCGAACAATTATTTTTTTGCAGTTTTTATAAGATACTTAAACATATATCACACCGGAGATTTGAATAATAAGTAAGACGACGTCCCGGTAACAATGGTCCCAAGGTGAATATATTGAAACGCAAGACAAGTATTTTGTCGAGTTAAAATATAAACAGTAGACATTGTTGAAAACTTTCTCTACTGAGAATTTTATCTCATATATTTCTACTGTTTCAACAAACTGTTTACAGATTCACAGTAGCTTAAGGATTTTACTTGAATTTTTGAGGCTCTATCATTTCCAGGAATTTAACTAATTATTTCGACTTTCTATTACTTAAGTAAAATAATCACCATTTACAATGGAACAGTTTTCTGGATAGAACAACATTTTGCATATAGAATGCAGGGTCAGTGGTGCACTGCAATCAAAAAATAAATGGTATTTCAGCGACATATATGACTTTATTCCCAAATAACAGTGAACTTGAAGATAAGCATGTAAATCAGGGATAACACGCATATGCACGTTTATTAGAAATTTCATTTCTGTGTTCTCCCTTCCATTCATTTCGTGTTATTCTTATTTTGATTATTTCACTGAGGATGTTTAGACCAGTTTACTGAACGAAAACCTGGAAGGATCCTCGTGTGCATGTCAAGCAATTCCCTGTTAACTGTAAATACACCTTTTTCAACAAGAGCAGGTGAAGTAATTCCTTGATCCATACTTTTACAGAGAGCAAGCGTCTTAGCCACTCACGAAATCAAGCCATAATATTCTGTGCAGAAAAGTATCTACATACAGTCCATGTTTCTAATTTCATGAATAACTATGAATATGATCACAAGTGTTTTAGGTGCATTTCACACTACTACTATTATTACTGTAAGTTTTTACAAATTTAAGCCATATAGTGCGTGTTGACTAATAGTGCAATTAGAAATGTGCATTTCTTCTAATCTGGTACTCGTCAACTGGATGAACCCGCAAGCGAAAACAGGTCGAAAACTTCGGTCCAAAAAAATGAACAGGAAAAAGAAAACTGAATTTAAAAAATTGTTCACAACTTCATTGAAATTTCCTCATCGGGTGTTAATTCGCAAAACTCATAAACATACGAAGGATTGCACAGCTCGATAATATATTCTTTGTAAAGATTCTCTTCGTTGAATAGTGTGCTCTTGCTTGCACTTAAGATGAGTGAAGTGTCGTGAGTGAAATAAAATGCATAAGACGGTAGAATATGATAAAGTAAGGCGAAATAAATAGCACAAAACAAAGAGGGAATATGGTAGCTTAATAGTCGACGATCTCACCTTTCAATGACAGCGTCCTAGGTTATAAGATAATGAGGATATTGTCTACATGAAATTACAAAGATGGGGGAATAACTGAGCCGTGAATAGAAAGGGTGTCGAGAGTAAAACAGCATGGATTTAGACCATTTCTCACATAAGCTGAAGTGTTTGTCGACTTCACCAAAGCCAAACATCTAATCGAGATGAGCCATGAGATTGATGTTAACACAGGCTCTAAGGTCATCTATAAAACTGGTCGAGGGCGCTTATTGAAATACACTGTGGCTATTATTATTATTCCCTTGCGTTCCGAGTGGAACATAGGGCTTCAACAACACATCTCCACTGTCTTCGGTTTCCTGCCGTCCTCTTCAGCTGTTTCCATGATTGACCGAACTCTGTCATCTCTTCCTCACACGATCTCCTCTATGTCACCCTCGAAGAGACAACCCACTTATCGCTTCCCAACAGGATTCCACTCGAGGGCCTGGCGTGTGATGTCACTCGACGGCTTCCTTAAAGTATGCTCGATCCACCTACACTTTCTCCTACATATTTGTTGAGCAATCGGCTCTTGGTTGGTTTGTTCCACGGCAGAGGTTCTTTTTGCTTATTCTTTCTGACCTGCCGTTTGATATTCAGTATGGAGCCAGCGAATGCAGCTGTTGATGATAGTCCGCAACCTGTTGGAAATACTTTTCATGAGACGCAATCCAAGTTTGTTACCTGTATAGAAGAACTTACTTGACATCTTCGTCCGTTCCGCCTGTAGCTGAGACGATGCTTCCCAGATAAGTGAAGGAGGTAACTTCTGTTAAATCTCTCCCGTTGATGAAGATTGGTGCTAGTTGTTGTTGTTGCTGTTCGCCTGTAATCTTCATCACCTCTCTCTTCTCTGTGTTCACCTACAGTCGTGTTTTCGCTGCCTCTTCAGCAAGTTTGTTGGTTTTCGCCTGCCTGTAAGTTTTCTAGTTTGTATGACATTAGACATATATCATTTGCGAAATCTAGCTATTCTAGAGTCTTCGTATTGGGGGTACAGCGTACTCCTGACTCCTCGCCCACAACAGTCTGACGCATAATCCAATCCACCACAATTAAGAATGTCATCATGAGTGATAATAGGCAGCCTCGTTTTACTCATGTATGCACTTCGAACGCCTCGCTAAGTTTTCCGTTGTGGATCCCTTGACACGTGTCATTGTCATTTAGTCAGCTTTGAATGAAGTTGACAAAGAATTGAAATAGTTTCCAAATTACTTCCCGGTCTGCGCTGTCGAAGGCCTTTCGAAGTCGATGAAGTTGAGGTAGAGATTTGACTTCCATTCTATGCTTTGTTCGATGACGATGAGTGCAGTTGCACTTTGATCAGCACATGATTTGCCTTTCCTGAATACTTAAGCCGCCCCCCTGTGAATTCAAAAACAGTTTGTTATTACTTTAAACCTAACTTGGTAATCCTTATTTCATTGAATTACCAAACGTTGTGTTAATCATTCTTAAATACTTTTTCTTGCCATTTTTTTAAAAATTTTATCTTCATATTTATCAACTTGATAAGTAAATGTGTGATTAGATTGTTCAAAATGTATAGCGCAAATACATCACATTTTTCATATAATCCACGTCTTCTAATAACACTATCTAAATTCATGCAAATGGACTAATTGTTTTAAATTAATGTTAATAACAAAAGGCTGACGCATAATAAAAATAATAATGGAAAGGCGAAAAGGAATAAAAAAGGCATTCTATGAAATGAAAATATGAATGATTATGTCACTGCTGATCTTAGAATAGGCTAGAGTATACAAACAGGATGAATGTGTTTCTTTTGTACACATAAGTCATGCTTTTTCCTGATAATCTCTATAGCTTTGACTGAAGCGAAGAGATGTAGTTGTGTGCCTTTAGGCGGATTGTTCGGTACTCGATAAACAACCATAAATGATTCATATATTTTGATATGGTGTTCACTATCTACTAGATGAGACAAGATGGCACTATTTATTGATTCGGTTACACTTTTTCCAAGCCAAACAGGAAAATGCTCATGAGTGCGTAGACATAAATCACTCTGATTTCGAACTATATAACTAGCTTCACATGATCAGTTGAATTTCTATACACATGCACACACTGATTTGGCAATCTTTGGGAATTTTTCTTTGGTGCTATGTGTGTCAATAACCGTCTGGTTGAGAATCGGATGTATAGTTCTGCAGTATGAGACATTGTTTCAACTCATCTGATCAACCTACGGCTTAATACACCACCGCATACATCACCTTTGAACTGTACTCTCAAATGAAGCTCTTTTGTATTCCTTGTGTCAAGTTTAATATTCACGTTTGTTTAAAACCCTCCAATTCAGCCAGGAAATTGTCAGCTACTAAACGACCTAGAGAAGAACCCATAGCAACTTTACCTATTTTACGGTTAAACTCCTTGTTACATGCAAAATGAACATTCATAGTATATTTTAGCAAGAATTCTTTCAATTTCATAGGTTTCATCCCAGTATCAACTTTGCTTTCTACAACTTGCTCGCAAATAAAATCCACTGTTTCAAGCTGGAGAACATTGTAAAATAGTGACGCTACATGCAACGATAACACAATTTTGTCCACTTTGTTCATATCATCAGTGTTGTCAATAAAAGCAAAGACATCTTCTACACTGTATTCAGGCAACTCCCGATGTAGCCGCTGAAGCAGATTTACCAGTCCTTTAGTTGTCAAAGTAAATGGCGAATTCGACATATCAGGAGGAATTCCCCACCTATGGATCTTTGGTAAAACATTGAGCCTAGGTGTATGAATGTCGGAGCGCTGGATAACTTTGAATGTAGAACTATTAATTATATTCTAATATTTTCAACACTATAAAGTCTTAGTAAACTGGCTTTCGTAACTGCAGTCGAATCTTCACTCCTACTTAACTTTTGGAACTTGGAACGATATTCCACCACCTGAAATTATGCATGTTATTCTTTCGATAAGATCTCTGTTGTGTTTGCTTAGAAAGCTGTGAGAATTCACTTGTGTGACACTTGCTACGCAATTTAGGCATGACTCGTAAAATACACTGACCAGAGTTGAGAATAGTAGCTTGATTGCATGCCTCGTATATTCCAACGTTCTGGTGAACACTAAACCAAGCATTTTTTGTAACGTCGAGTGATTCAAGGAATGACCAGTCTCAATAGTTGAGGACAGCAGTGGCTGTTGATAGAGATTTCTCCAAATATGCAGCAAAAAATGCCGTAAACAAATCTGCAAGATTAGAAACATCTGAAAAGAAACAGCAAGGGGTAACGTATATGTTTGACACAAGTATTGGTTAGTACTTTGATAAGTGTTTGGGACGACATTTGATTGTAATACAGTCATTAAAGTCACTTGGCTATTTGAAACAGACATTATTTGAGACTGACAATTGAAGATGAAAAAAGGCCACCACATTTCTTCTTGACACAAAGCCGATCTCATCTAGATAGAGTAGAACCATATGTCAAGGCGAAACTGTCGTTATAGTGCTTATAAAGCCAAGTTTCCTGTGACGTGGTGATAGCCGTATTTTGATAAATACTAGAGAATAAAGGAGACTGCAGAAACGTTATCTTATTGGTCAGAGAGCGTCAATTGATGCTTAAGATAGCAGGAACAGTGATACGATGTCTAGGTTTACGCTTTAATACACGTTACCAACCAGCAGTAAGTTATGAGTTAGATAAGTAGTGTGATCTTGTGATTTTGAAGCCATGAAAATAATGCAACCTTTAAATTCAGGCAGGAAATTTAAGCTACTGTACAACTGCAAGTAGGTCATGGCAACGGTGAAAAACGAATGGAACCTAAGTAGCACAATGTTTCATTCAGCGTTTGTCGTCGTCGGTGTCCAGATGTAACTACGCTGGAATTAACGCTGTCCTTAGAACACCTTCAGCAACAATGTGCAATAACCAAAGTGACAAAACAGAACACAGATTGGTGACTCCAGAATCCCATATTCTTGCACAGATATGGAATGAAAAATAATATAGAAAATGTCCACATTTAGACATTTGGAAAACAGACAGACTGAGCGAAAAAATATTTACTTTTCAATTAGATCCTCTTCTCTGGCTCTACTCTAATACCACTTGTTTGGTAACTTGTTGTGTATTTTAAAAATGCTATATATATTAGAGTAGAGCCAGAGAAGAGAATCTAATTGAAAAGTAAATATTTTTTCGCTCAATCTTTCTGTTTTCCAAATCAAAAATAAGGTTGTTATACACAAAATTTCTGAGAGTATTTCCCCTTCTTCTAATGAACATCGTCCCATGGAATGATGACTGCAGCATCGGTGACTCCCGTGAAAATATGAAGTCGGTATTCAGTAAACAAACATTGATCTGGGCGCTTAAACTGATGACAAATGGCTGCTGTTATACATATTTGGTGTAATTGTAGAAATTGATAGGCAATGAATACACACCAGTTTCCCGTAAACAGACTCAAAGTCAATCTTCGCCAATTCACCCTACCCATTTATATATATCATTATAATAAATGTTGATCTGGAAGTTACTTGGAACCTGGTCAACAATGTTTCGAATGATATCGAATTCACGAGAGAAGAAGAAATAGGGAATGCCATCCAGTTTCGAATGCCTCAGTCAAGCGTAAAGGCAAAGGAGACTTGGAAATACTCATGTGTACAGACACAGTCAGTGCATACACATCAATTACTCAATTACAAAAGAGCCAGAATACACTTGTTCACTCCCACCCTTAAATGAGTTGAAGAGAGATATATTCTGAGCGACTTTTCAGGAAGGTGCATTTCATAGAAACTTCAAACAAAGAATTTCATTATAAATTATTTAAATTAATCCCAGCGTGTTAGGAAAATCAAAACAAGATTTTTCTCAATGTTTCGCTGTGTAAGCCACAACTTCTTAAGCAGATTTATTAATAATTTATGATGAATCAATCTGACTCGGCGCTCAAATTATTCCAGGAAGTTCGTAACACCTACGGCCTGGAAACCTGTAATCTTATTAAAGAATTCCACTGTTATACCAACAGACAGTAACAAAGTCGTGCTGAAGAATGACAAGAGAAATTTTCAGCTTTATGCGTCATCATTCCTAGAATGGTGAAATGAACGTTGCAAAAAAGAATTGACTTAGAATGACAAGTGGAACGAGTGAAATAATACCGGAGACAGTTCGACGTGAGAATAGTACTACTATCAATTGACGAAATAAACGAGGCGCGTACAAATTGAACAGACAAAACGAAATTCAAAAATTAAATTCTTCAAACATGAATGCAATAGGTTAACGTACTTCATTGGATTGAGATGTAACTGAGCTCCTGTACAAATCATTCTCACAAAGAATGAGGCTATAATTCATATGTCTCCAATTAAACAAAAATGTTTTGATACGGATTTTCATAGAAACACTTTATAGTCTACTCGGAAAAAATCTGCTGACATGGGACCAAACAGAGTGCTCACTGCCACTTCGTCCACTTGTCTTTAGAAATCACGGCCAAATTTAAAATTCACACTCATGGTATACTTTGACAACAGTTCTTTCAGCATTTACACTTGCATCTCAATTTTCATTGTTTTTTTAATAATTTTTATTTGCAGATATAATTAACTGATCCATTTTAGAAGTATGTTCGTGAAAACAGACACGTTGCGTCAAAAGATACCATACTTGTATCTTTGATGTCAATTCACTTTGTGAATTCAAATACATTTATGTATATATATACATATATAGATAAACGACTTAATTATAAACAGGTTTACTTTTCTCAAATGATAAGTCTTTCTTCGGCAATCATCGTGCCTTTAACGTAGGTCGAACACATAATGGATTTATTTCAAATTCTCTGCGATTGAAACTTCTCAAATCTTCGCACAAATCCCAACTCGCTGCGAATCGTACCTTCAAAGTATTTTTAGCAGAATGAATACATAATTGCAACATCAATACTGAATCTTATCGAGCAAGAATCAAAATACAGAAGAATATTTAACGCTACTACTTACAACTCATATACGAATCCTTTCAAAAGCTGTTTTAAGAACGCGAATCACATTTTCACAATGTCATCAAAAGAAGACAAATACGGAAATTCTTCAAAGACCGAGGGCGAAAAGAAACGATCAAAGAAAATTTCAACAAATGATATGAAGAATATTAGAACCATACATAACATGTCAGACAAGATACTAACCGAAAATGAAATCGCATTACTACAGAAAGTTTTGAATTTCAATATCACTAGAAAGCCATGATCGGTCCAGGAAATAGCTTCTATGATCGAACCCGCTCTACAACAATTCACCAATAAAGAATCACAATCTGTACGTCAAAAGTTATCACATATATTAGTGACACAACGAAACATACCATCTAATCTCAGCGAAGAATAACATGATGCCCAAAGAAGCGTGAAGATAGAGAAAACGTTGTTTTAACTAAAGACGACAATGGAAACGTCACTGATGAAGACTGATCATGAAAAGAAGGCTGATCACACTCACTTACTGCAGAAAAGGGGAAATCTACCGGATTCAACAAAGTGAAACTAAATGCCAACAGAATACTTGATGAAATGAAACCAAAACGTGGAAATTCTCTCTAGTTTATACTAAAATCGAAATCTTATGTACCTTCAAGATTCTACGGTCAACCAAATATACATAAATCCACGGTTCCATTAAGACCAGTAGTAGATTTTACCAACTCACCGACATACAACCTCTCCAAATACTCATTTTTGATACTACAGTGACTGCAAAAAGGACACTCAAAATGTTGTGAAAGATTCTTTTGATTTTAAATCCAAAACAGAACACCGAGAAATTGATAAAGAAGACATTATGCTAAGCTATGATATTAACTCATTATATACTAGTATCCCCACTACCGTAAGTTTCGATATCATTTCCACTTTACTGGAATCAGACACAACCGTATCGCAAAGATGTTCAGTGGACAGCAGTGAAATAATTAAGAGCTTGAAATTCTGTCTGAAAAGTAATTATTTTACAAGTAAAGGGAATTTATGTAGACAGACAAATGGTGTTGCTACGGGTTCACCGATTTCCCCAATAGTCGCTCATATTTTCAAGCATCCTCACATCTTAAATATGGTTAAGATAAGCTGATGACACTTTTAAAGTGCTCAAGAGAGATCTACACAATTTATTCTCGTAGAAAATAAACAATCCATCTCCCAGAATCCAGTTTACTTCAGAAGTAAAATCAAAAGTCGTTGAACTACTATTTTTAGACTACGTAGTTAAGAGGAGGGAAAACGGACATTTTAGTATCTCCATATTCAGGAAGAAAACCCACTTCAACAAATATCTAGACTTAGGATGATCACACCTCATCAGCGCAAAGGTATCAGTCGTTTCAAATCTTCACAGACGAGCAGAATCTTTGAAAACGGATGAGAAAGACAAAGAAGAACAAATATCAAACACTACTGAGACTGTCAAGCTAAATAACTACCCAAAAGACTTTATCAACTAAATCAACACTGACATTGCATATGCATGAAAACTTATTCCGAAAACATGGGCCCAAACAGTTGTCATTCTACATAGATCAGAGACGTCAGACGATATCAGAAGAGAATTGAATAAACACGACAGACATCCAAGTATTCTTCAAAGCATCAGACACACTGCAAAGTAACTTTGTCCACATACAAGATCTAATCCCTAAGGAATCTCTATCCAGTTGTGTCCACAAAAATAAATGCCATTTACATTGGACAAACACTGCAAGAATTCGAAATAAGAAGGAATGGGCACCGTAGAGCATCTCTTCAATCATCGAGAAATCCAGTTGAACTAGAAAAGCTTGAAAAATCATCATCATACCACAGGTTGTCTACACTCTATAGAAGCAGGTCACAAAATTGATTTTGACAATATTGGAGTAGTGCAGGAAAATTTCAGAAATCACAAATAACGTCTTTCATCAGAATCATTTCATTTCAAATAGAATCCAGATTGTCTGATTGGAAATGATGGACTAAGCGAGAATTTAATCTGGTTACAACGCCCCCTCCTCCATGAAACAACAGAATCAACAAGAATGTGATAAACAATTTCACTGTGTAAACACATACTGCTTTTATAATTTTTTTATACTTATCAATGCAACAATCTACACCTGCTTTTGTTGTCTTTATCAGTTGGCCAATTTGACAACGAAAAATTGCCCCATGCTGAGAAACAATGATTAAGTTGTTATACATAAGCCTAGTGCATATTGTAAATTGTGGATTAATACCAACTTAATAAATCTATTAGCAGCATTAAAAAGCGAAACGTCATTAAACACAACAATATCGTTTTGTTTTACCTTCATTGTGACACACACAAAACTTTTATTATTAAAGTACCCTACACTCTGTATATTGCTCACTGTTCATGTAAACGTTTTAGTATAGTTATCAGCCATTTAGTTACAATTAAGCCGGATTTGTTCTTTAGAGTAAAAGGTGATTACTTCTGTTCTTCTAGACATTCGTAAGAAATGCAAGATTATCTAATCACCATGAAATATGGAAGTATCTTTTACATTCACTAGAAGGTATTGTCAATGTAATTCTGAGAGGTAGAAATATCAATATCTTGGCATTTGCGTATTCATTCCGGACAACAAGATAATCTGCGTATACTTACACTGTTGGTCTATGAAATATAAAGATACACGCACACACACACCTAAGTGAATGGAATTCATTCACTTCAACCACGTAGGCTTAGCATGCAATACTGGTTGGCATTACTGGTTATTATTAATATTATTATTATCGCTTTATAATGAAGCAAGTTGATTTTCCGTTTAAAGTGAACTTTTAGCCTTGTTTCTTTTTTCTAAAAAAACAAAGTATCACAACTATGCAATAGAATGAGCTGTCTATCTTAACTAATTTCAACAAGAAAATAGCTGTATTGAATAATTTAGACAAAATCTTATTCACTTTAACAGAATTACCTTTTACACAAATCTTCGTCATTTTCATAAACAAGAATTTGAGTAATTTCTTCAGCTAGGCATTCTGTGATAAGAAAATACGAGAAATAATGAGGTGATTGGTAATAGTGATAATACTACTAATTCTACTACTACTTATAATAATGATTTACTTTACTGCAAAAATATACTTGTGGTACAGAGTGGAATTTTCAGCATTATCCACAATATTGCATCTAATTTCCTCAAATTATAAATAAAATTAATCACATGGAACATTCACAACATTCACATGCAGCATATAAAATGCAAATAATAATGATAACATCTAAGGTAATACAATGGTAATCATACAAGGGATATTTGCCGTGGGCTTGTTTCACACAGTATTGTCGAGGCGGTATAGAAATCTTATCATGTTTAAAAATATTGAATATAATATTCCCTTTACATGATATGGTGAGGGGAAAAACAAAGATTACAGCAGTCATAGAGATAAGTTGGTGTTTGCAATTATGAGCGTAAAACAAAGAAGCAAGCAACAGGACCATAAATATAATGGAATTAATAGAAGTAAAACTTGAAGGTATTTAAGAATGGATGGAGGAAATTGTTTATTTACTAGATGAAAAAAGGTTAGTCAATTCTTGCCTGACGACATTTTCATCACAAAAGTACGTGTCAAGTATGGTATCATAAATTTTTTATACTTAGACGTGTGAGCATACAGTTTTCTGAAGTTACTTCTTGTTCTACCTGAGGAGATGCAATGTGAAATCTGAGGGTAAAGTGGATGCTCAAAGTCAGACAAAATCCCTTTAGCAAATTTATTGCACGAAGTCAAGTGCCTACTGACAATGACGTTGACTATGTGGTCCACTGGGACACCACTCATCCTACAGACAGTCTTCAGCATTCTACGAAATGTGACAGAGTCCTTTTTAAGCAAACCAGGAAAGAATAAGGGTGAAGATTAAAGAAGAATAAGTAGGATGCAAGAGTTTATGAACTGTAAGAGGAGGGGTTGAGTTATACCCGAGTGCCTTAAACTCTTAGTGTAAAATGTCAGGAGGAATATTTTACTGGAGATCGCTAAGACATGGGAAGACCAGGAGAGATCAGAATAGATAATAAGTCGTAGATACATAATTTGTGAATTAATTCCTATTTCATTGACGTCAATTTTACAACTGTCATGAGAATCGACGGCTTTTTCTAACTGCCTTTTACATCTTCAGCTGAAATTCGCAAATTGACATTTAGAAGGATTCAATTTAAGACCGTTGCACTCAGACAATTTACTGACTCTCAACAGAAAGCTATTTATTTTGTTACAATCTAGCTGGGAGTTAACAGCCATTGAAACTGTTGAATCATCAGCGTACTTCACAAAGTTTATTTCATCAGAGTGAGGCAAGTCATATAAAAAGAAAGAAAAAAGAAAAGGAGACCATAACAGGGCCTTGAGGGACACCAGTTTCAATAGGCAATGAAGTGGAAGACTTCCCTTTGTACACGGTGTACTACTTTCTTTCTGAGAAATAGGAATGTAACCAGTTAACAGCCTAACATTCTGTTTGACTTGCAGCAAGTTTATTTAATAAGATATCTCTAGGAACCGATTCAAAGGCAGAAGTATAGTATAGTCTAGGAAGGCACAAGTAATATATAATGGCAAATATTTTCTCATCTACTTCACTGTGCTCACCGACTTCAGTTTTATATAAAGAAACAGTTATTATGTATGAATGACATTTGTGTAACAAGAAAGCCATCTGACTACGTTCATTAGCGAAGAATGCACAGTGGTCCTCTAGAGAACTTAAACATCTTACTTCACACAGACTTAACCTATATAAACAGTTATCATTTCTGAATTGTCTGTGATTTTCAGCTAATTAAGAGGAATGCTGACAGTGGGACTAGTGCCGTGAGATTAATTGATCCATGTAAACATCATTTCTACAGATAATCTGGAAGTTGGTGAGGGTTGGTCGTTGCAACAGACTACTAGTCAATCTACAATCTCATGACCAAGTAGTGTGTTGTGAACTGACGTGTTTCATGTGGAATACTCGTTTTCCTAACCTCTATCTCTTTCGTTACAATAATTGTTTTTCGTTCTGAGAGAAAAGGGATTATCAGCTGGCGAATTATCTTAATGAGGCCTGGCTGATTCAGGATCTCATTTCCGGCAGTGTTTGTGGGTATAAATGACTGACTGTCTTCAAAGAGGTGTGCTTAACTTTATTGATCGCCAGAACACATGTTCTGTAGCCTTCTCTACTCTCATCTTCTTCCCTCTTCTCCCTCTCCCCTCATGACACAGAACATCTTGATCATGTCGCATTCATGGCTTCTACTGGGAATTCGATCATTTCTGCGCCTCTCCGCTTCCCATTTTGATTCTTCGAAAACGAGTAGTTCTCCTGTCTGCAGGTGATCATTCACGCTTGTCAAATGCTCAAAATGCATGCAATCAGATTAGCCTAGAGTGGGCAGTGTAGTTTGAGAAATTTATTTTACTGAGATCGAAATGCGTAGTGAAAGCATTTATACAGGGTGGCGATCTCTTCTTTGTTCTCAGGATGAACATGAATCCATCGAGATGAATGTATTTTCAGTGTGGCCGAGCGATGCCGACTGCCTGTGACCAGTCCACATTCAATAACCGCAGTCATATACCTCATTCATATATCTCCAATAAAACGAGAATGTTTTGATACGGATTTTCATAGAAACACTTTCTAGTCTACTCGGAGAAATCTGCTGACATGGGACCAAACAGAGTGCTCACTGCCACTTCGTGCACTTGTCTTTAGAGTCCCCGGCCAAATTTAAAATTCACACTCATGGTATACTTTGACAACAGTTCTTTCTGCATTTACACTTGCATCTCAATTTTCATTGTTTCTTTTAATAATTTTTATTTGCAGATGTAATTAACTGTTCCATTTTAGAGGTACATTCGTAAAAACAGAGATGTTACGTCCAAAGATAACATACTTGTATCTTTGATGTCAATTCAGTTTGTGAATTCAAATACATCTTTCACTCTGTATATTGCTCGCTGTTCATGTAAACGTTCTAGTATAGTTATCAGCCATTTAGTTACAATTAAGCCGGATTTGTTCTTTAGGCATTCGTAAGAAATGCAAGATTATCTAATCACCATGAAATATGGAAGTATCTTTTACATTCACTAGAAGGTATTGTCAATGTAATTCTGAGAGGTAGAAATATCAATATCTTGGCATTTGCGTATTCATTCCGGACAACAAGATAATCTGCGTATACTTACACTGTTGGTCTATGAAATATAAAGATACACGCACACACACACCTAAGTGAATGGAATTCATTCACTTCAACCACGTAGGCTTAGCATGCAATACTGGTTGGCATTACTGGTTATTATTAATATTATTATTATCGCTTTATAATGAAGCAAGTTGATTTTCCGTTTAAAGTGAACTTTTAGCCTTGTTTCTTTTTTCTAAAAAAACAAAGTATCACAACTATGCAATAGAATGAGCTGTCTATCTTAACTAATTTCTACAAGAAAAGAGCTGTATTGAATAATTTAGACAAAATCTTATTCACTTTAACAGAATTATCTTTTACATAAATCTTTATCATTTTCATAAAGAAAGAAATTTGAGTATTTTCTTCAGCTAGGCATTCTGTGATAAGAGAACACGAGAAATAATGAGGTGATTTTTGGAATGTGTAGCAACAGTAATTAGAGTATGTTTGGTGAAGTGCTTCACTTTCTCTTTGTGCGTGTGGGTGTCACTATTGACCATTTAATGTCTACATCCAATCGTTATTGTAATATTCATAGGTATATTCATTCATTCATTCAAATAGATGTTCACGGATAACAATAACTTGAATATTGGTAGAGTACGGTGAAATTATTCTTGTATGTTGTGCAGACGACGGGAAATCACTGCTTCATTCTAATACAAGCTGTCCCTGGATAGGTTGACAACTTGTGCCTTTTAATGTACAAAGCATTAACACAGGGATGCTATGCACGGTTCACCTGTGTTTTCTGGGGCGAAACACTGCTTAATATTGAGTTGATTTTATGTCAGGTAAAACGAATTACCTATCCACACTAAGAATGTGTAGTTCGCGTTCAACGAAGTCGTGTACTGCTATATTTATGCAGATGCGATAAACAGTGGATTAAGTTCCTTCTTAGAAGATACTTTTTGTGAGTTACCTAGGACAGACCAGCTTGAAACGCGTCATAGTTAATGTAACCCTTTACAAGTGATACATTGACGACACATTTATCATATGTAAGGATAGTAAGCATACCTCCTACATATTATTATTATTATTTCCTTCAATTCCTAGTTGATGTCCTATGTTCCTCTAGGAATTAAAGGAAACAATAAAAGTAATAATAATAATACCTCCCAATTATTCAGCTTATTTGAGAGGTCACACATTTGAATGTACATTTCACTCTGGAATATGAACTAAACAGAAAATGAATTATAGATTAAAAGTATGGGAAGATGTATATATTCGTCATTATCATCACAGTGAACTATATCTGGATTTCAATAGTTTTTGTGCAATAAGCTACAGTAGTGTCCGGTGAGGACATCGTCCTAACTCACTGAAAGGCTGTGTTCGAATAAAAAAACCCGCTATCATTAAAATGTATCCACGATACAATGGATAACCTTTAAAACTCATTGATAAACACACCAGGATAGCAAATATAAAGGCAACATTTGATACGGTAGGAAAGGAACTCGCCCACCTTCATCTTGGAATGATCGATAATGAATTGAATATAGAATAAACGCAGCTCACAAACGAACTCGTGTAGCCGCCAGACTAGTCATAATTTACTGAATAAAAATGCCTACTGAGACTATCCAACGGTTGACGAATCCCTTTTTCATCTTATTTCCAACTGAGTATGTCAATTCACATGAAAGTGTCGAAGTGCAAACATTGGAAAAAGCGAAAGGAAGGATTTTTGACCACATGTCTGAGCGTAATTCAGGAAACTTGCGTATGAAAAGTGTAAAAGTGCTTCGTAGTGTGATAGTTTGTTTGCTACCTGTTAGACGGGCATAATGAAACTGATGTATTAAAATCCTTTAAGAGAATTAAAATTCAAGACAGTCCCATGTTTCTAAGATTAAAACCTAATTCATGCATCCAAAAAGGAAATCGTTCATGATTTTGTTTCAATTTGGTGAACATGCTTTACGTTGTTTAATTGTGCCCCGTTTTGTGAATTTTCTTATTTTAAATGAAATTTTGTTTTGACAGAGTGATTTTCTACTCTTTTTTTTGTCTTCACCTATAATCTTAACGAGACCCCTTGTTGACCTCTGTTTAAGTAAATTATCTCATTCAAGTTAGATCACAGATTGATATTAGTTATAGAACCACTGAAAACCAGCAGGGAGTACTGGAAAGCTCTTTCGTCCCAATCCCTGACTCTCAACCACTACGCACCCACCATGTTTCGTACCTAGGACCTTCAGGCTGCAACGCGAACTCGTAGACTATCTAGCCACTGCGATCTGATTCACTAGCCCATCAATCCTAACTTCTGCCAATTCATGACTAAAGCTCGACCGCCAGTCAATATCACCGATAAGTATTTGTTGTCAAGCTCGACTGGGTGGATTTCACTCATCAAAAATACCCACTGAAACTCCAATCATCTTTCAGTCCTCGTGGCTGAATGGTCTTTCAACTTACCACGTCACTGGGAGGTCCTGAGTTCGAATCCCAGTTCGTGCCTACTGCCGATGTATCGCAAACTAGGAAGAAACAGCTCTTCATTACTCCCTAGTGGTTTTCAATGGCTCTCTAACTGATATCGTTCCGTGGATAAACTTCAGACGAATTGAATCCCTACAAACTAACTCTTGGAAATATTCATTGTCGGATAATTCTTTCATTTCACTGATTTGCTTCTCGATTTTGACCTTTAATATTTCGTATTCATCTACAGTTTGTTTCATACATTGTAATTCCATGTCCGATACAAGGACGAAGTCTCTTTCGATTGACAAGACTGTTGAAATCAATATGTATATATATATATGTCCGAATGAGAGGTCTTCGTTGGTGTAATGACTCTTCTCCGTGTCTAGCAACATAACTTAAGGCTGTTGCATTCACATTCTTACTTTTGAAAATTTAAATTTGAATTCTTCTGTGTTTAACAGTGATTCCGAGGCCAATTGATCTGGTTTTACAGAACACAGACAAATTTTTGACCTACCTGCTCTATATGTTTTTATCCATTGGTATAACCATAATGTTTAAGATACTCCCATTGAGAAATCGGAAAGTCGTCAAGTGATGGAATGTCAAATCCTGAATTGGACATAAATGTATCATGCACTACTTACAAGTTAGAATGAACAAAAAAAATGTTACTTCAATATGTGCAATAAGATACTGGCTAACACTGTTAGTCGTGAAATCATGGTGTTCTTTGAATTCACACCATTATACCCTTCAGTTGGTCCGAAACTAGAGAAAGAAACGATGCAACAACTACTCTACACCGATGAATACACAAAAATACACATTGTACAAGTTGGATGGAACTCACAGGATTATGTTTTACAACATATCTAAAATTTATCAATCAAATGTACTATCAGGTTGAAGGAGCAATATAGGGATCGCCCATGTCAGTATTGACAACTGAAGCCATTGTCCAGAGATTATAATTAATAGCCCCACTTATCAATCGAAGCAAAAGTCTGCTTACATTATCTTGATGATACATACAGTCGTTGTAATTAAAATCAACAATTATTCAACATATTGGAAGACATGAAATTCACAAGAGAAGAAGAAGGAGAAGAAGTGGACAACAACATCCATTTTATTTTAGATGTCTTAATCAAGAGAACTAACACAGGGAATTTGGAAACACAAGTCAACAGGCAATCAATGCACACACACACACTTAGGTCGAATACTCAGCTATAGCAGCAACAACCCAGTGACTCACGAAAGAAACTGTGTGCAGACATTTATTAAGACAGTCAAAGCACACTGTAGCACTCCAGTGCTGAAGACAATTATTATTAATATAATTGTTTCCTTTAATTCCTAGAGGAACATAGGGCTTCAGCGGTGCGTCTCCATTGCGTTCGGTTCTCTGCTACAGTCTTCACCTGGCTCCAAGTCTGCCAACACACACGTTTCATCTCCTCTTCACATGACCTCCTCCAAGTCACCCCACTCTTATACTGACTACCATTTCGCCGCTTCCGTTTCGGGTTTCACTCGACCAATGGCTTTTCTAGTGATGGCAGTCACTTGATGGTTTGTTTCGTCAGAGTATGGCCGGCCAATCCATCTCCATTTCTTTCTGCCTATTTGTTTCACAATCGATTCCTGCTGTGTTGGTTCGCTCATTGCCAGAGATCCCTCTCTGTTGCTGATCTTTTCTGGCCGGCCATCGGATTTTGAGTAGTTTAGAGCGAAGACAGCTAGCTGTTGATGAAGGTCTGTAGTTTGTTTGAGATGTTCTTTATGAAACGCAGTGCAAGTCTCTGATCCATCCGTATAGTAAGTGGCACTGACTGACTTCACATTGGAGTTGAAAATCAGGACCTTATTTTTGATGCTGAGTGCTGTTGACCTCCACACAGACTTGAGAGTAGTGAAAGCTTGTCTTTCTTTTTCGATTCTTGCTTTGATATCATCGTCAGTTCCCTTCGCCTGTAGTTGAAACGATGCTTCCCAGGTGGGTCGGTCAGTAAAGGAGGTTGTTTCTTCCAGATTCGTTGCATTTATGCCGATTGTTGTATGTTGTTGTTGTTGCTGTTGGTGGTGTTGCCTAAGAATCTTCATCATCACATCTGTTTTCTCTATGTTCACCTGAAGTCCTATCTTTGATGTTTCTTCTGCCAACTTGTTGCTTTTCGCCTGCATATCTCCCAGTTTGTGGGAAATCAGACATATATCATCGGCGAAGTCCAGATCCTCCAAGTTTTTGGTGTGAGTCCATTTTATGCCTGTTTCCTCATTGCCCACTGTCTGTCACATTGTCCAGTCTACTGCAATCAGGAAAATCATTGGCGATAGTAGGCAGCCAGCTTGTCTTACTCATGTCCTCACTTCGAAGGATTCCGTAAGTCTCTGGTTGTGGATGACTTGGCATGCAGCATTGTCGTACAGCTGTTGGATGAGATGTATAATTGTCGGCGGCACCCCTTGGTAGTAGCGAAGTAGTTTCCAAATCACCTCTCAATCGACGCTGCACTATCGAAGGCCTTTACAAAGTCGATGAATTTGAGATAGAGAGGTGACTGCCATTCCAGGCTTTGTTCAATGATGATCCGTGATGTGGCGATCTGATCAATGCATGACTTGTTTCTCCTGAATCTAGCCTGTACGGTCGAAGTTTTTCATCCAGGGCATGTGTGATTCTCTCCAGGATGATGCGGCTTAGTATTTTGCTTGGGATGGACAGGAGCACAATTCCGCGCCAGTTCTTGCATTGACTTAAGTCTACTTTCTTTGGTAGTTTGAATAAGTATCCTTTCTCCCAGTCCTCAGGTTATTTGCCTTCTTTCCACACCTTCTCCAGTAGTGGCGTCTTCAGGTCAGCTGTTGTCTCTGGATGAATTTTCAATGCTTCTGCTGGGATTCTATCTGGTCCTGCTGCTTTTCCAGCTTTTGGCATCTTGATTGCCTTCAGGACTTCTGATTTCGTCGGGGGATTGGTGTTCACTGGTAGCTCTGTCTCCGTTGTTGGTATTGTTTGAAGAATGAAAATCTATGAAATTTCATCAAAAACCGTGTAAGCTTAAACCGAAATACCAACAAGAAACCTTCCTCAAAGACCACAAGATAATTCATTCTTTCATGAATAAAAATACATCTCTAAAATAAACTGCTAGAATAATAAGACCATTTAAAATACAATCAGTTCATTCAATACTGTTTACACCGAAGGATCGAATACCTAAAGAAGACATCATCATTACAATCTACAAAATAAATTGGAGTAAACTGCGATAAACAGTTTATTGGTCAAAGTGGGCGTCCCCTTCACCTCAGAATTCAAGAACATCAATTAGCCATGAAAAGATCTGATATGTATATTCTTTCGTATCATCGCATGTTGATAATTACAGATACCAATTTGACTGGCTGAATGTAGAGATTTTGAAAAGTCGGAACAGTAAAATTGCTAGGGGATTTCCAGAAGTCAGCTGTTCAGATGAATCAACGATTAATAAAAACACACTAATATGGGGTCACACTTACCAACTAAGAAAAAATAAATAAATCACTTCTTAACAGAAAAGTTCAATTTCCAAGTCGAACATAATGATAAATAAAGATGTAATTTAACAGCCGACCACGACATTGGTTATCTATAGGGAGATACAGTTATCTCACCTGTCATGGAGAATTCAAACAAGTTTACTTCTCATAGAAGCTTGCACTGAACATGTTGTCCGGGAGGATAACGAATGCTTTGCAATTAAATCAACTAGCTGAAACAGCACAGTCAAAATGAAGTCATCCCCATCTCAGATAAAAAATTTTCTCAAACTACTAATGAGCGACATTCATAGGTCCTTTTAATTAGTTCTGTGTAAAAATCGATACTCAAAGTGAAATTACTTTACCGCCTAATAGAACATCAAAAATTTTCTTATATGTGAATTGAAAGTTGATACATAAAAAGAAGCGTAACACTGTCTAGAAGAAGAAGAAGGAGAAGTGCACTAACACACAAGTCAGAAATTATAGCTGAATAATGGAATCTAATAATAAGAATAACAAGCATTTCTTGACCTGATTATAACATTTTTTTGTTCTTCTCTTTCCCTAATTGGACGTAGAATTGGTATAAATATAAACAAAGGCAGAAATAAGTAGAAATCACTCATTAGACGAGTGAGACAAAACCATGAGGTCTGTACTATCACCAGTTGTGATTTCACTCATCCTTTTATTATTTGGGTATAATACACTGGACATAGGTAAGTTGAATATGATTTTTTTCCTAATCTCAGTTGATAATTTAATGTGAATTGGATATTTTATTAATGTGTGCACCGGTAGGTCAGAGGTAGAACACTCAGCAATCAGGCACGTGGTTTGCGTTTCGGCCCCAGTTGACTCATTCCTCAACTTCGGCTAACTAGTAATAACCCGGGTAGAGAGTGGAGGTAACAGATGACGATTGTGAACTACAAAGATTTTCAGGAGATATGCTGTGCATGGAATTTGGAAAGTATAATTCATCTTGAATAACAGAAACAGTGGAGATCGATTTTTGGATGAGATTATGTCTGTGTAAAAAAGAAATTCGGACGGTGTGTCTCATAGCTTGACTGACGGCAAGTTTCCTCCCATACTCAAATAAGAATATCAGTTTCTTTATAAATGTGTGAATTAAAAACCACCCTGAATAAGCTTTTCGATGGTGAGATTGTTTGAGGGGAATACTTCAAACCTGACTTTATTTATTTATTTATTTACTCATTCATCCCTTTGCGTACCGAGTGTGGGACGCAGGTCTTCGAGTTGGAGCTTTGAAGTTTCAGTTGTAGTGATGTTTATTTTTTATGGGGTGGGGTCGCTAGCCTCACGCTCAACCATCCGTCCTCTCCGATTTTACTACTGGCTAAACCAGATTGAGGAGTGCGTTGGCCGAGGATCAAACCGCAGACTACGCGCGCTGTTAGCGAGCGCTTTAAACTTGAACCGCACCTGACAATGACGAAAAATAAGACTATATTGCCTGAATTTGAAACCCACCCCACTGACATCGTATATCTGTGCTCCTTTACCTATTTGTATTGTTAATAAACGTTCTTATGTATCTCAAGAAGATTGATTCGAGCATTTTCTAGTGTACACTTCTTACAATAAAATGAAAGACTCGTGTGCATAATAACAAGCGCTTATCTCTGGAATGTACTCAGTCTACGAAACCACTTCCAGTCACCGAGGATGACACTTTACCACTGCTGACATGTTTGACTATATTCTGCCAGAATGACTAATCTACTAAACTGTATGGTAAGGTGAGCAGGAAAAGAGATTTACGTGGTTATATCGCAGTTTGGTGTTTCTCTAAAATTCCGTGACAATTTTCATACTGGACAAGAATAAAATATTTGATAATATTGATACAGGAGATGAAAAGATAAATGAACAACCCTTAGACTGTTACTTTATGAGTAATGTTTTGATGGAAGGTGGTCTGATAGAAAGAGGACAACATGGTTATTTTTGATTTTCTTCACTGTTTCTGTTCACAAGGACATGGGTATCTATAAATGCTCTAATAATTTCTTATACTGTCTGTCCTTCGTGTTGTATCAGTCATGCGTGTTGATGTACGAGATATGAACAAGTTGTAGCAAACTTTAACTCATTTTTCGCCTCACCGATGAATATCAATCGTATGAGAAATGAAGAAAATGTTCAGTTTATCACTTCAGACAAACTTAGGTAAAGAAATTATCTTGATTTCACCACTTCAGTGTGGAAGTAGAAGGAATACGTAGCCCCTATCAACAGTAACTAATCTTAGTTCTCTGCATGACGTCTTCATACATTGAACAGCAGCAAAGATATGCTAGTCCCTTTTCAGTCAACACGTTCCAAATACATTCCGATTGATTTTCTACTCGAATATCGATCGACAAAGGAACTCTGCAAACAGCTTGCGATAATTTTGAATTTTAATCGGGATTAACCCGGAAGCATACGTAACTGAAAAAACCTGTGCTGATATGTGTAGTGCAAACTTCAACACTAATTGTCGTCCGCATTGGACTGAACCAAACACCGAATCAATAAGTTTGTTGCCTCTTTCTTATTCACGAATGAAACTGTTCTTCATGTAGTCTTGGTAAATGCAACATCAGCTGAAGCAGCCGGCATATTTTGCATCTGATGGCTGTGTGCCAAGAGAAAATATGCATGTGACATTGTTGTAGACTGAAACTTGAACAAATATGATGTGAGAAAATTTCTCATTATCACGCAAATTTAATTAAACAGCAGTTACTGTGGTTTTGTTCACATGATAAGTGTAATTCAAAATTTTTGAAAATTAAGCGTCACACGTTGTTTGGCTTCATTCTGTGATGAATCGCATCATCCAGCCGAATACTATGGGACAATTTTTCACTTTAGCATGTTTTGGTTTGAAAAGTTGATTGATTACAAATTCATTACTCAATAATTTATGAGAGAAAATGTTCTCTTTGTTTTTATTTACAGTATCAGCTAAACCACTAGCCTCTACTAATTCCAAACATCTTGGCAAATCTAAAACTCCAGGTTAGTTAGACAGACAGTCATTTGATTTCAATTTTCACTCCTTCTTTACTACTTCAAATATCGTAGTGATTAAAATAAATTTGAACTACACTGTCCACAAGTTTATGCATTCAGACACATGCAGCCACCTCAAAGGGATATTTATTCCCAAAACCAATTATTATTATTGAATACATTTATATTGTTCTGTGCAGTTTTACTGAATCCTTCTTTGATGACTTAACCAATTCATGATTTTCACTTTGACACTTTGCTTTTAACTTGAACTGAAAAATACAAATGGAGTAATTACAGAGTATCTCCTGAAGTTCGTCGAGACGTGAAGCACAATTTACTCCTCCATTCGTATTGTATGCTATCAAGTAGCCAAACATTCATTGTCGGGCTGAAATTTCATTCAGTCCTGTATTCTAGTCTACTTCACTGTGTAAGTGTCAAACAACCTTCAGTACAGTGGACGAAAGTAAAGAGGAAATCATCCGTAAACATACACATGACATGATGCACATTTGTTTTCTATAGTGACAAAGAGAATCGAATATTCAAAAAACAGTTTTTCGCCCATTAGGATCTAACAACAAATTGGTGTGGAAGGTGTTCTTGCTCAATTTTCAGAAACACTGAGAAACAAAGAGCTGTTCGTTTGAAAATTGTACGTGGATTTGACTCTGCATATTGCCAATCTTCCCACAGACACACATTATCTCAATTACCACCACTAAACGTTTTCAATTAAAAGAAAAAGCTTGACAGAGCACTGACTACCGCTAATTCATCCCTTCATAGTGTCGTATGATTTGCTAATAATAATAATAATGCATACGATTACGTTTCTAATACATTTTAGAAATTACCTCAGTGGAACTGGTTCTGTCAGTCAGAGAGTGGAATGAAACAGCCATCACAAGAAATAGTGAAGAATCCCTGAAAATTTTGGATAAATATTGTCAGGATGTAAGTAATTTCAATGTTCAGTGAAATAGGAGTCTGGAAGAGAGTTTTTGACGATGTCTGAATGTTTTCAATTCAATCCCTTGACAATCACCGTGGAAACTATCATGTTCATGACAATGGTGTCCATGATGGAAAACGTGTGTAATTGTTATGCAACAAGGGCGACAAACTTGCCATTCACATTTGAAATCAGTCGAAGAATTACTCATCACACTACTATGAGGGATTTAGAGGATATTCATATTTATGTGTCTTAAATACTTTCAGTCTCATAAACACTTTAATTGATTAATTAACTGTCGATTTGTAAATATGAGTCCCTTTGGCGTTCTCACAGTGCCAGCCAGCCAGCGTTGACTAGTGACTCTGCAGACAGGCTGTCCTAATTTCAGTAGACTATTTGCATTTAACCTACGATTTCTCTCTGTTCTTTTGTTGGTGTTATCAGGTGAAGGATGTGGTGAAGAGTATGGAAAAGAAACTGAGTTCAGTTGCCTTATCATGTGATATTCCATTACAACTGAATCGAAATACCCCAAAACTCGAAATCACAGTACAGCTTATGATGTCGTCCAGTGAAGTGGAGAAAGCGTTCTCGTCAAAAGCCTGGTTCAGACTATTTAAAGAATCAGTCAAACCTGGAGCAATCCCAGTTGATGATAAGTGGCCAACGGGTGAGTGAAACAAGTGGTGTGTGTGTGTCTCATGACTAGGAATATACTAGTGGTTGGTAGAATAACTACTACTTTCATTTGTGAAATAATATTAAGGCGATCTATTGATTTAGGGGAATAGAAGTTCGTCAGCTGAATGGTATTGATTGATGAGTACACTCACTTTTACTTTTAGTTGTCAATGCAGTGTGACTAATGCAGTGAATAGTGATGATAATCTATGAGAGTGGTTTGAATTTGTAAGCATATTAGTGGTAGTTGTTATGCCTCCATGTAACTGTTCGCAAATACACTGATGTTTTCGAGAGTCCATTGAATCAAATACGTTTATTTCATTTGATTACAGCTATTGTGTCAGTAACGAGTAAGTTGATGATTTGTATAATATTTTCAGATATTTTCTATTTCCCTTTATGCAAACGAAACTCATACGTGCACATGGAACGATAAATTGTAAATACTTTCGTAGTGAATGCGGTTGTACTTGATGTTTTTTAGTAATAACAGTTTGCTTTTGGGTTCCGGATGGAAAATTCGTCTTCAGAAGCATGTCTTCATTTGAGTCTGTTCTCTGAAGTCTTTCACACCCAGCTGTACAATCGTTCATACGCTTTCATCGCTTCTTAACCACATCATCTGATACTCGGACTCCCACCCAACTAGCCCTTTCCAGTTTACGCTCCACTTGATGGCCTGCCACATGATGTTACTCAACAGTTTCAGCGTATTTCTAATCAAACTCCACTTCTTCCTCCATATCTGTTCGGTGATATGTCATAGTCTGGTCCATTGCCAGAGTTCCTTGCTGTTAATCTTCTCCAACCGGCTATCCTAAATTTAGTGGGCAGAGAAGGTAGCTGACTGACTTGACATTAGTATTGAGAATTGGGATCTTGTTATTTACACTGAGGACAGGCAGTTTTCACCCTAATTTCAAAAATTAACGAAGGTCTGTCTTGCCCTTTCGTTCCTGCCTCTGACGATGCCCTCAGTGCCACTATTAGTTAAAACATTTTTACCTAGATACGTGAGAGAGGTGGCTGCCGTTAACTTTCCCTCGTTGACGGTGATTAGTGCTTGCTGTTTTTGATTAAGTATCCTTATCATGTCTGTCTTCTCTTTATTCACCCACATATTTCCTTCCACACTGTTTGGTATTCACTTGTAGATCTTAGAGTTTATGCTTAGTTTTGCTTTTATCAGAGGAAGACGCTTCGGTTGGCCGTTTGCTGGGAGGCTTTTATCAGCCTGTATCATTTCGTCTCCCTGACTCCAGGGAAGCAATATATCTAAATCCTCCTTCCTACCCTTTCCGAAATTAGTATGAGCTGGTACATTAGTAAACTAGGAGAAGTTTAATTTTAATTCTCGAATTCGAACTCTTAGCTTACGCTTTGCACATTCTCACTTGAACGGTCTGAACACATTTCTGATGATTCAAATCATTCTGGTCATTTGAATATTCCTCCATCAGAGTGAAGTATTTTGGTTATGACAAAGCTCGCATTTAAATGATACGACAATGCTTGCACCAATGGGCAAAACCCTATACTCCCTAATTCATACTCTGGATTTCTGAATACAACATGTGCTAGGGTTATTTGTCTACAGCAGAGCCCAAGTAGCTGAGAGTGAATCAGTGATTGGGGAGAGTAGTCAACGAAATGTCTGTATAACAGTGAAGGATAAAAGTGTTTTCATCGTTTCAATCTATGAAATAAGATAATTAGTCAAGAACATCCTTGCCTGATTGACTAATTTAGTTAGCCTTTAACGATATTCGTCAGCTTTCTGCTGTGAAAGTATTGTGTCTTGAGCGGTATTAGTTATTTCTGAGCATTTAAATTTTGTTCACATCGATAATCGGTGTATTATTGTTGAATCACCAAACATACTTTTCAATTTTATTTCCAGAAAAGGTATGGAGAAACACAGGTGAGAAGATGACGTAATTTTTGATGAGTAATGTGACATTGCTAGGGAATTTTAACTCTATGCTATTTATTGATCCATGTGTATTGACTAAGGACTAGACTTCTCCTCTCACTAAGCACTGAGAAAATATTAGATCGCCGTTTTAACGAATACTCAGTTTTCAGTCTTAATGTGTGTGTGTGTGTGCGTTGTGAATGAAAGTGCATGTAGAGGACTACATAATCAGGGGACCTGAACAGTGAAATAAAATAAAGAGAAACAGCGTTGGTATCAAACTACTGTCGCATAAGATTTAATGAGGTGATCGAAAGTGCTCACAAGATTAAGGAGAAGCAACAGTGGAACCATTAGCGAGAAAATATATAAGAAAGAGTTTAAGGCAATTGTGGTTCCACCATATAAGGAAGGGATGTCTGAAACTTTAAGTAGGATTCCTAGTAAAGCAGGAATTAGGGTGGAGTTTTAAGCCTACAGTTTCACTCAGAGACAAACTCTCTAGACTAAATGACTCTAATGACGTAATGTATTTTACAAAATACTTTGAACCGACTGTGAAACCAACTGCATAGATCACACAAGTAGATCGTTGGTGGTCAGATTATCTTGACACAAGAATTTATCTGGATGTAGAATGACTGGCCACACAAGGGTGGATAGTTTAGAGTGAGGCTGAGCAATCTTAATGCATGTGCTAACACACAGTTACACAACAGGGGAGGGACAGAGCTGAAGTGATGACATCTTATACATGTTGATTGAGTGAGATGAAGACGCTTGAATCCTTGTTTATCTAACACGTGCAGTAAGAAATACGCAGTGTCAGTCCCTCAGATATGCAGACATTATTACCAGTAAGATCAGAGGATAAGAAATGATGAAAGTAGTAAATGGCAAAGTTTGAAACTAACGCTTGTGACCTGATAAGAAATATGAGGAATAGGTCTTACCAGCAGCGTCATCAGTAAACAAATACTGATGATGTCGCTATACGCTAAGAGTAGATAACTTAGTTGTGTGAGAGAAATTACGCCACCTTGTTCAAGAAAGTAAGATGAAATCGTTTGTAATTTTATTTTTTCATTGGTATTTTTAAGAAGGGTGGCATCATTTTTCTTGAATTGATCTTTATTTTAGAATACACCCTGTCCTATCCTGTGACATTTGAAGAACTCCCCAACGGTTGGTGCGAAAAGGTTAGTTGTCATGCATGTCATGATCCGTTATCTGGTTTTAATTCGGACTTACTGAGTGATTATTCAGTGCAGCCAATCGGAGTATTTTACAATGAAATACGACGGTGAATTTATCCACATCAGTAGGCCTGTTGTGATGTGGAATGCTTCATTTTATTTATGTACTATGCAAGGAAGATGTTGATCTCAGTGTAAATGCGGCTGTTTATACCCTTCAAACGCGAGATGCTGTAACACCGTGTGCTAGTGAAGAGAATGGCAGCGAAGTGAGCGGGAATAATGATGAGTGTTAGTAGGTGTTAGAGACGTTTACTGTTACCCTTCTTATGTACTTACGTGGAAGGTTTACTGATGCCTGTCAGTCTGATCGACTCCGATTTTTGAGGAATTGGATAGCCACTGCAATACTGTTTCGTTGAGTTGAAGTGCTCAGAGTTTATATAAATGTTAGCTGAGAACCTTGATAGAACCGTCAGTCTGCTGATAACTTTGAGGACGAAATTCGCTTTCTGCTGATGCCCTGCATCCTGGCTGGAGCTTGCATTCAGTGGATAGTATCCAATGCAGATTTTAGGAGAATCCGTGAAACGTTTCTGTGTGCTTTGCTGCTACATTCTATTTAGGAGTCACATTAGCCCCAGTGGATGAACTGCATACCGAATCTGGTTGGTTATACATGGAGGAATAAGAAGAGGACGGAGAACAAGAATCGGCGTTTACCGACCTTAACGGTTGAGAAGCCACCACCTGAAAAATTTGTGTGATTCCTTAATTCTTTCGTACTTATTTATTGTCGGTAATATATGTGCAGTGAAATCGGAAAATATAATGACACTGGTAACTTTAGATTGTATTTCACTTTATAAGACTTCCGTCTTTCTCAAATGTGACAGTATGGAAGGTATGAAAGTGAGTAAGTACATAAGAACGACTAACCCAGTGAGAAGAATATGGTTCTCAGTATGTAACTGTGAGGAATTCAATTTCATTAACATGGGATGGATAACTATCCAAATCGAGGAATTGTACGCGCTTACTAGTAAATAAATATGCCTACTGCTGTAAAGATATATCAGTGATGCTTTCCGAATACTTCCTCCCCCTTTCTCACACAGCTGATGTTGTTTTTCTAGAATAACTGTTAAGCAGAGCGGTAGACAGTTGTGTAGAGTGATTTTCGTCTATGTTCCACACGCCAAAATAGCTCTCTTCATGAACAGAATAACGACAAAGTGAAATGCAATCACTGTGTAATGCAGTGTTCATATGCATTGTCTTATGCTACTTACTAACTCGTTAACAACTTTCCCAGAAATCAGCTAGATTTTGGTCTACAGTCAATTTGCTTTGGATTGTAGGCTAAAAATTTCTTCAGTGGTGTAAATAGTACCAAATACATTTCAGTGATTCCAACTCATCTGATCATTGATTTACTTTTTGAGGTAACTTTTGTGATCACTGTCAGATATAATCATATTTATTATTATTTTGAATGATTTTGAGTGTTATTCAACTTTGAGGTTGTATTCGTTTTATTTTAAATTAACTGAGATTACTGACTTTTCACTTTATCTGTTTGGCTGATGTTTTTCAGGTGGAGAAACAGGTGTCAAAGTTATATCCTGGGTTGAAAGAAACAATTGAGGAATGTTCATTTAATAAGGAGAAAAAATCAATCCAGTTGAAGTTATCACATAAGAAGCTTTTAGAAAAGGGTTATCTTAGTTCACGCAATGTTCTCTTCTGGCGTTTCCTATTTGGTGTTACTGACGTACAGTTGGCTGATGTAAACTCAGGTATGTAATGGCAAAAGTGATATTGATTAAATCGTATGCGGGATATGTTTAGTGGATTGTGCTATGGACTTACTCATAGACTGAACGGATATTTGAAAGTTCAGGTGCTTTGTGTGGAACAAATGTCAAATATCTATGAGTGTCTGCAAAATAGGATGATGACCATTTGTGCATTATGATGCTGCTTGTTATCATCGAGTCAAAAGCGAACTGATCAGAGAGAACAGTATGTGTATAGTTGTGAGAAAGTTGTCCTTGGCCTATTCCTAACAGACATTATTAGCAACCCTGTGAAGAAATATTTCTCATTCGCTTAGAATGAATACAATTCGGCAACAATGTTTCATAGCCATGCCGTTCAGTAACCTGACACATCACGAAAATCATTTTTAACAGGCTACTGAAAACTTTTATGAGTAGCTAGCTGATTTCACTTAACACAGAAGAACAGAGAGCCAACCAGAAAGGATAGACGAAATACAACTACAGGCTGCGAACCAACCGAGAACCTCTTAGCCAAAAAATATGGAGGAGGAAATCGAGATATATTCAACATATGCTGAAGAGATGGTTGAGTGACATCACATGTCGGGCTGTCAAGTGGAGGCCAGACCTAGAAGCGATGAATTAGTCGTCAGAGGGCGGAATGAAGAGGATGATATTAAGAGGGAATAGGAGGAGAAAACTAAGTAAAATGCAGTTATATTCCTGCAGTCCAGTTTTACACTCGAAAAGCCAGTTATAGTAGAACGATCGAAGACAAAGAACGACTTTCTGTATGCTACTGATATACCTAATAAGTAGTACATGCCACAGCTGGATAAAGAGCAATGAAATGATAGCATAAATAGGAGGCTTAATTTCAAAAGCAGACCACCATTTCATCCTGTTCTCTGCAGTCTTTTTCACTTGGATTTTGATTGGCGAAAGGCATTCATTTCATCCTCACACGATCTCCTAAGTGTGACTATTTGATCAACACTCAATCCATTGTTTCATATTCGGGTTCCACTCTAGTTTCTTTTTGGCATGTGATACCACTCAACGCTCTCATTAGTATATGTTCGATCAGTTGATCTCCAATTCCCTGTCCGTAAATGTTGATTTCTTCGGCTTCGTTACCACACTTCCTTGTTTTGTTTCCCTTTTATTTCTGGCCTGCCATCTGTTCTTCAGTATTGACCGAAAGGAACTGTTAACTGAAGTTTGAAGTCTACTGCAGCAATATATGCCGATCATATGCGGCTCGCCATGTTTGCAAAACAAGTGACAGCTTCACTTGTTACGGGATTGATCAGAAGTTTAAATGAGTGAGAGAGCCATTAGAAAACCAGTCGGGAGTACTGAAGAGCTGCTTCATCCTGGTTTGAGACTCCTCAGCAGTAAACACCCACTTGAGTATGAGATGAGGACCTCCTGGTTACAAGGCGAGTTCATAGACCATTCAGCTACTTGTGTCCCAGCCATTAGTACGTGAATTTCAACGTCTGCTAATCTGGTGATGTGTATTTAGCGCAACTATCAGCCAGTGTCTGTAACCGATCGTGATCAGATCGTGATCAATCCTGTAACCAGTCAAACCTCCCCCTATACACCAACACAAGAAAATTAATCTGATGCTGACTAGCAGCGACTGGCTTTGTATCGGAAGTTACTTGAGATTTTAATGAGAAGTCGTAGCCAGCGAGATCCATCAGGTTTCCAATCAGTAGGTTTATTGACCACGTTTTGATAACAGGCAATACAGCGGCTTTCAGTAAATGAAAACCAACCGATGAAAATCATAATACTGACAGTTTTATGAAGAGTTTCTTTGTAACATATATCTTCACTTTTCAACATGATTTTCAGAGATTTTCATAGCTGAAATGAAACTTTCAGTCAAACCGTTGGTAATTGGAGACTACAACAAATCAGACCGTCGATTCTTAGCAATCTTAGACAACCTCTGCAAAGATGTGAGTACAGTTTGTTTTGAAAATTTTTAAAAAGTGGTAATGAATTGTAAAAATATGTAGACTTTTTTTTGCAAAGTCAATGTCTTCTAATATTGTTGAATAACTTCCTAGTTTATTTTGGTATTTTTTTGGGAAGATATCTGAGGAATACATAAGTAGTTCTTGGAGGTTGTATTAATTAACCGTGGAAGTACCAAGATCAGGATAGACAGCATGTTCATCATCAACCGTATTAGGATGTCTATTTATTTGCTAAAATGTCGACAGTGATATACCGAAATACGGAGACAACTCGAAAACTAGGATTCACCTCCTGTGTTGGACGCTTTCTTCTCAGTTCTTTCATACAGACAAATATGCCATAGTATGCTTCATAAGCTTTCGTAAGTACAGAGTATAACTTGACAGAACAAGTAACGATAGTGTACTAGCCGATCCCGACTTTTGGCGTTGTCCCTGTTCCTCTCTTCACTAAAATAATTCAGCATTTATGGTGGAGTGGTAAAACTAAACGTGGAGATTTTCTTTGTGTTTAGAAGAAGAAGAAGTTATCCGTTGTTTGTTCTTCAAGATGACGATATCATCATGGTATCAATAGAAATGCCCTAAATGCACACATGGAAGGCTGTAGTTAGAGAATACTTACACTAACCAGTATCACTAGTTAACCCGAGGTATTCAATTCTGGGGAAAGAAATCAGTGAATCACATCTGTGGCATTTGTCAATGTAAATAAATCACCATTTTTTAAAATTTTCTTGTTGATTGATTAGATCAAACTGTTCAACGTCTTTTGACATGTAAGCCCCTTCTACAACGTCTGAAGACTAAATCAAATCGAAATGATTTGGTGAATATTGACTAGCAGTGGAATCCAGTAGGTGCGCACTTCGTCCTATTTGGGGCTCATTACCTAGATGTATTCCTCAGTGAATGACGGTATTCTAAATGAGTCTGGAACACAGTACCAATCGTCCCAGACACCAAAGAGGCATATTCTAGAAGATGAGAGCCACCAGAAAGACCTTTTATGTAATGGATGTCTGTAATTATTTATTTTGAATTGAAGTTTGATTTTTCCGTTGATTGATGGGACGTGCTGATCGGACATGTCAACACAGGATGGAGATTTCAGTCGAATCATTCAGCGAGAAAGTCAGACTGAATTAGAAACGAAAGATAAGTGGCACCCACTTCATAAGGAATGACTCTCGTAATCTGGAGGATGACTCTTTGGCGTTTGATAAGATTGGTACTGAGTTTGAGACTCAATGAAAAGACCACCACTCACTGCAGAATACATCCAGATGCGAAGTGCGCACCCTGGAATCAACTGCTAGTTACCATACATCAAAATAAATCCCCACTTATTTAGAACATAAATCTCAGATTCGATTTCTAAATCTATTCACTAAATTTTCTTCAATAATTTGCTTCATAGACTGTTGTAAAAGACTACTGAATTTACTTTCAAACTTAAGAGAGTACTTTCTACTTGTTTCTGTTTTTGATATCTTGCATAGGTAAAAGAAGTAGTGAAGAGAACAGAGCCAAGATTGAGTTCAATTCCACTGTCATGTGATATCCCCCAGTTGGATCCAAATCAACTAAATACTCCCAGTAGCATTACAGTACTACTGGCAATGCCACATCGTGAAGTGCAGCAGGCATTTCAGTCAGAAGAGTGGTTTGACAGTTTACAATCATCCCTTGAATCTGCAAGTATATTAGAAAGTGATAAATGGATAACTGGTAAGTGAAATGAAGTCAATAGGTTTATATGACAATTACTGTGTTAATAATACAAATAAAAGGTAGTAATCCAGTCTGAATGTATCAGTTTATTTCGGTAAAGTGTGCATCACTTGCTCGTCGGTAGAATGTTGGCCAATCGAGAATTTGGCTCAGTGTTTGATTCCCAATGGACCTACTCCTAAACCTCACCTAACAGACCATAAGCCGAGTGTGGTGGGGTAACTTTGAGCGTCAGGTTAACCATCCCACTCCGTGTAGGGAAAGCATGAAGACTACTGAAACCACTGACTGACTGACTGACTGACTGACTGACTAGGGAGTACTCTACTGCTGTGTCATTCATTTTGTCAGCAAGTATAAATGACCTCACCAGAGATCGAACCCAACTAACTAACTGTCTAGTTATCTCTAATAATTTTCAACTGACTAATTTCAATCCACATTCAAACTTGAAACCCATCAAATCTCTACAGATCAAGTCAAGAAGATGAAAATATTCACTTCTACAGATACTCGATACCACTCTATGTTGACTATAGGAGAAAAATGGGGTGGAAACAGTCTTCTTAAGCATACTCGGGTTTATTGAAGAAAAGTAGAACTTAATTATTAGAGGAAGCATTCTCTGACTAACTGTTTAAGATTTAATTTCTCTATCAGTATCAACATTTTTCACTGTCACCCCCTGATGCATTACACTGTTGTGCTTATACACATTTACCAAGATAAAATCCACGGAGTAATACAGAATAAACAAGTTTATTTTTGAATAAGGCCTTAAGAAGACACATTTCACGAGATAATATCGTCATTTCATAGTTTCTTTACAACCGCTTTACAACTAACATGGTTAACAATAATAAAATAAGGATCATGACAATTACTCGGTTAAATAAAAACAAAAGTACATACTAATGACCAATTATATTTAAAAGGTCATGTAGTCCATGGTAGGCGAAGATTGAAGTATATTGTTATTGAAGGTGATGGAAGCCTAAACTGTGGGTACAAAAAACAATAGACTTCAATCTTCACCCACCATGGACTACATGACCTTTTAAATATGATTAGTCATTAGTATGTACTTTTGTTTTTAGTTAACTGAGTAATTGTCATGATCTTTATTTTATTATTGTTAACCATGTTAGTTGTAAAGCGGTTGTAAAGAAACTACGAAATGATATCATCTCGCGAAATTTGTTTTCTTAGTGACTTATTCAAATTTATCAAAGGTACTAATTGTTTTAAGTTTATTTTTGACATTTGTATGGTCATTCAGGTAAGGATTGGGTTCATATAGATATTGCATTGGTGGGACTATTTTAAGGACTAATTTTCAATAAGCTACAAAAATAACTTTAGAAGCTGATTCTAGTGGATTAATTTTCTCATCTGTTCAATTTGAAGAAAACGTAGAATCTACAATGTCACTTACCTACAACAACGAAAACAACAAGAAAGTGAAAGGAGATCGTCCACTTTACTTACCTCGATAGTAAGTATCATGTGAACTACACGTTGTGTGGATAAGGATTTCAAAGCCAACCAGGACCCATAAACAGAGACAGGTGTTCATTACTCTAAAATCCGCATGGTTATTTGCACCATTGAGCATGAAAAGGGGGGATTAAAATTCTTGACACCAGTGCCAAATCGGTGCTGGTTTAGACAATCTTCATTAATGATATGAATTTCTCATATCAGGTTTTCACCAGACTACTCAGGAATTTTGTCGGAAGCTGTCTTTACTCAACACTGAAGACCCGATAACCAGCTTCAACGGATAATGTAACAAGGAACTCTGGCGAAACATCTGTCGTCCAACAATTTTACAGAAGGAGATATACACGACGCATTCTAAGGTGACCACTAGAATGATATTTTGCTCCAAGAAGACCGTAACATAGAACCTGAAGGGGAATCATTGATGTAAGGGTTCAAGAATGATGTGAAAGAGATCATGTGAAAGGGGTATATGACCTTGTAGGCGATCACGAAGCCAGCTGAGAAAAGACATTAGAGAACTGAGTGAAATGGAGATATACATCTGAGACTCAGCGTTCCATTCAAAATACGAATGACAAAATTTCGAGTTATGTATATTTCACACCGAATTATAAGATTCAGAACAACGTTCAGGAAATTGAAGGACATAGTGTTTACTAACCATTGATTGGCTGCACAGATGAATGTCTGTGTCAGTTTTGTTAATCACTCAGTAAGTTCAAACTCTGACTATTGGTTACTCGATACTGGAGGGATAGTTTCTAGATACTGTATGCATAGCAGTTATCATCTGAAGCAGTTGCCTAAAAATCTACGAACTAGTACATTGCATTGATTAAAGTGAATAGTTTCACTTGAATTTTACTAATTAATTTGAAAATAAGGGACTTTTACACACACACACACAGTAACAAACAAACAAGCACATTTCAGTATAAACAATGAACACTAATGATGATACACACCTGATAATCTCTTTTTCCTGTTTCAGATATCATTTCATTTGAAGGTAAGCGCAATCGTTATGTTTCCGATCTTACGCATCGATTCAATTACACGCATTCAGCACGATTGAAGGTGTCGAAACCAGATTGAAAACTGCAGGGCACGCATTCACCATTCTGAAATCAGTTTGGAAACCTACTACACTCAGTGTGAAAAACACAGTTCTCATTTTCAGCACCAATGTCAAGTCAGTCATTTCTAACCCTTGGGTCAGTAACACTGAACACACGTCTCGAAAATGCATTTCCATCAGGATACAAACTTTTATCGACAACCACCTTCACTCCACATTAAAGGCAGGCTGGCAGCAAAAATATTAGCCACAAGAAATTCTGAGAACAAACCAACAGGAGAGAACGCTTGCTTAACATCTTTTTCCGAAAGGAGATAACTATGGGTCGGACACACGCTGAGGTGACTGTCAAATGACGTCACACTCGAGATCAGACAGTGAAGTGGAGACAGAAAAGGAATTGACGACTTCGACGTGTGTGCGAGGTTAACAAGGAGGAAATCGTGTGGGACAGAAATGAGAGACTGTTGACGGACATGCCCAGCTAAACATGACCTCAGAGAATAAGAAAATGTGGTGATGTGTCGTTGATAGGGTGTGTTCCACTCAAAAAGAAAGTGGACAAGAGTAATAGTAATACTACAGACACCATCTTAGTTTACTGTCAAAACAGACAGTTGACTAAACTTAACGAAACACCGTGAATCTCACTTCAAAGTTTGCATTGTGAGATTTAATTGTCGTCTGCCTTTTAGTTATAACCTAATAATCGTAGTATACAAATACGAATGATTGTTATCCCCATCACTTGACGAGTACTATGAAAATTCATGTACCTCAGTAACAACAGCTGAACCGATCGGTGCTAATCACGAATTACAAACTAAGTGGTATATTTGTGATACAGCCTATATAGAAAACGTTAGGACTACTATGAAGTGAAAGTTAAACAACTTTTCTGATTAGTATTGGCCCACCTGAGGCCTCTGATAGTGTGAATGATAATCAGAGTAGCTGAAGCACATAAGTATGAAACTTGGACACTGTGGTAGAGGATAACTCCATTAGAGATGAGATTTTATTTTGATAAAGCGTCACACAGTGATGTTATACAGTAAATTAACTGATGACGTTTTGACGAGCACAATTTATTGCTCATAATCATATCAAGTCACTACTCACACTACTTTTACTGCATTTATGTACATTAGTGAAATTGATCAGATTGATTAGGTATGCTTAGGACAAAGAAACTAAATTTGAACAATTATTAAAATCTCTCAGCATTAACTAACCACATGAACTAACCGCCTTTTAATGGAATGTTTAGATGTTTTTGTCTCACTATATACTCATAGTGTTTCCTGCTTTGCTCTGACAGTTGCAGTGAAAGTGTCCTTTGTGGTTGTGTCTTTCAACACTCAAAAACTGAAGGACACAACCACAAAAAACACTTTCACTGCATCTGTCAGAGCAAAGCAGGAAAAACTACGTGACATCACTGAGGAATCATCCGTGGAAGACCATTGGAACTCTCAGAAGGTAATTTTCAACGAAACGTGC
The DNA here is from genome assembly GCA_944472155.2 of Trichobilharzia szidati. NCBI lineage: Eukaryota > Metazoa > Platyhelminthes > Trematoda > Strigeidida > Schistosomatidae > Trichobilharzia > Trichobilharzia szidati. The sequence goes on from OX235275.1 coordinate 6,985,860, forward strand.
TCAACGGTTTTAGGAAGAAAGAAGAAACAAGACAAGGAATGGCTCTCAACGGACACTTAGAAGCTAATAGAGGAGAGGAGAATGGTGAAAGAGAAAATGATTCAATGCAAAGATGAACAAGAGAAAGAGACGCTGAGTTCAACTTACACAGCACTGGACAAAGAAGTGAAGAAGAGTGCCAGGAAGGACAAAAGACAATTCCACAACAATCTGGCCACTGAAGCTGAGAAGGTAGCAGGCAAAAGGGACCTGAGGACACTATATCAGATAACCAAGTCTTTATCCGGGAAGAGATCAACACAAGTGAAAACTATAAAAGACAGCCAAGGGAACCCAATTACCAAGGAAGAAAGACAGATTAAACAATGGGTGGACCACTTCAAAAGACTCTTGAACAGACCACCACCTGCAACCCGTCCAGAAATGCCAACAACAGCACGTACACAACTGCAAGTTGACACCGATCCTCCAACGAAAGCTGAAGTCTTGAATACAGTCAAGCTTCTGAAAGCTGGAAAAGCAGCTGGACCAGATGGAATACCCCCGGAAGCACTGAAAGCGGACCCAGAAACGACAGTGGATATGCTGACTCCATTATTGCAAAAGGTCTGGAAGGAGGGAAAGGTGCCTACTGACTGGAGGAAAGGTTACCTTGTGAAACTACCAAAGAAGGGCGACTTAGGACTCTGCAAGAACTGGCGAGGAATCATGCTCCTGTCGACGCCAAGTAAAATCCTGAGTCGCATCATCTGGAGAGAATAAATGACGCACTGGATGCAGAATTCCGACCAGAACAAGCTGGATTCAGGAAAGGCAAATCATGTTCTGACCAAATTGCAACTCTACGCATCATCATCACAGAACAAAGCATGGAATGGCAATCAAACCTCCACCTCAACTTTATAGACTTTGAGAAGGCCTTCGACAGCGTTGACCGCGAAGTAATTTGGAAACTACTCGAGTACTACGGCGTACCCCAAATATTCATCAACCTTATTCAACAGCTGTACGACAACGGCACATGTCAAGTGATCCACAACGGAAAATTCAGCGAGGCGTTTGGAGTAAACACAGGAGTCAGACAAGGGTGCTTATTATCACCAATGATATTCCTAATTGTGGTGGACTGGATTATGCGTCAGACAGTGGGAAACGAGAAGACAGGGATATCCTGACCGACCGACGTGAAGAATCTAGAAGACCTGGATTTCGCGCGTGGATGATTTATGTTTGATGTCACACAAAATCGAAGACTTACAAGTGAAAACCGACAAACTGGTTGAAGAAGCAGCCAGAGAAGACAGGACTCCAGGTGAACATAGACAAGACGGAGGTTATGAAAATAACCAACCAACCAACAACAACAACAGCAGCAGCAGCAACATCCAGCGCCAATCACCATCAACGGGAGGGATTTGAAAGAGGTTACTTCATTCACTTATCTAGGGAGGGAGCATTGTCTCAACTACAGGAGGAACGGACGAGGATGTCAAATCGAGAATCGGGAAGGCGAGAAACACATTCATCAACCTGAAACCAATCTGGAAATCTTCCGCTGTCACTCAGCATCAACAACAAAATGATTCGGATTTTCAATACAAACGTCAAGTCAGTCAGTTCTTCTATACGGATGGATAAGAAACTTGGCGGGTCACAAAGAATATTTCCAACAGCCTGTTGCAGACCTTTATCAACAACTGTCTTCGCTCTATACTACTGAAGATCAGATGGCCGCCGGGAAGAATTACCAACAAGAAACTATGGGAAGAAACAAAACAAGAACCAATCGCCTAACAAATATGCAGGAGAAAGAAGTGGAGATGGATCGGACACTCGATGAGGAGGCCGCTGGGTGACATCGCGCGTCAGGCAATAGCTCGAGTGGAACCCGAAAGGGAAGCGGCGAGTGCGACTTCCAAGGCTGACATGGAGGAGATCGTGTGAAGAGGAGTTGAAACAGTATGGACTAACATGGATGCAGGTGAAAAGTACAGCAGAAGAGAGGAACAAGTGGAGACGTGCAGTTGAAGCCCTATGTTCCACTAGGAACCCAAGGGAATAATAATAATAATAAATATACTCATAACAGTTGAGGTGGCTAGACGGTGCACTACAGTCTTTTAAACTTATGTTTCTTCGATAAAGTCATTGATAATGATGTTTTCTAAATTTTGTGATGGCCATACTGACAAATAAATGGGTTAAATAAAAAGCTGTCCTTGCAGAATTATGTGGGCAGGAGGCAACACAACAGATTATGCCTTAACTGATAATACCCTTACATCCAACTTCAATGGTCACAAAAGTTTCATTACAACTTCTACAGGAATGTCATAAACCGAGCCACTAACACACACACACACAGTAGCCTGATGTTCTCCTCTAAAATTTGCGATAAAATTTATGTCATAAATCAATCAACACTTTTGAAGGACTGTTGATACTATCCGGTGACTCTTAAATAATCATTGTTTCTCGAGACTCTTAGTCGTGAAACAGAATTATCATTATACTTGTATAGACATGTGGGGATGGCTGTGTGTGCAGTCAGAGAATATCCCAATGAAGTGAACAAGACTGTTGAGGTCAGAAGTGAAATTTATCCTGATGAAATGCAATAGGTATTGAGAAAATCATTAATCTTAAATTGTAATCGTGCAAATAAAGACTAAATTCTGTTTCTGAGCGGATTCCAACCCCAGTCTACTGTGTTACCTTCTTCTCAAGTCTCTGTTTTATCTGACCTTTTCCATGGACATATAAATTATCATATTCTACGTAAAAATATTACTGGAGAAATTACTTAAATCTGTTTATAAGTATCACACATTGCGTGACTGATCTCGGGAGATAAAAAATTTTCTGAGAATATCACTGATTTCTTTTTTTAACTTTCAGAGCCATCAAACCTCGTCAAAGGTGAGACACCTGCCAATACTTCATCTTTTAAACGCCTAAGTCATTATTATTATTATTATTAAATTACTCACGAATAAAAATGTGAAGTTAATATTGTGTGTCCAGTTTATAGCATCAATGCTGAGTGAATTTTATTGGTGAAGTTTCTAATTCGGTCTGATTAGGCTAAGTGATTCACTATATTTTGCTGCACTTTGATATTAGGCGACGGTTAAGAAGCAGTCGACAGGAAGTCATGAATATAAATTTTGTGATAATTGTTACTCCTTCGAGAAAAGATGATGTGCAAACGTGACTAGCAGGAGGTATTGGACAGTAAAAACTCAGGACTAGACATATGCAATTCGGTTATCCTGCAAGATCAATAAATTCCTTCCTTGCATTCATACAGGAGATCAGTCGTGTGTTGATCAATCTGAGTGGTAATGCTGTAGTGAGTGCTACTTATAATCCAAATAAGTAGTATATCAGAAAGCGAATTCAGAAGAGTAACAATATGTTTTGCACACTGGAAAGAGCGATCAAAGAAGAGAACCATGAGAAGAATGTTGCCATATGATGCAGAATCCAAGAAGCTATCGAATGTGACGATATTCGACCAATTCGTCAAGGATGTGGTAAATGATGTGCAAATGGCAGTTTGAAAATATGGTATTCCAAATTTACCTATGTACAATACGTTTCACCACGGAAACATTCCTACCAGCCTCCTCGGACTTTTCGTCTTTACATTTGGTGTCGCTGCTTCTGCCGGAGATAAAGATGCCGTGGCCGCAGGTGTTCGAGGAGGGAGATGTGTGAACGTTCCTCAGGGATGTCGAAGCTGTCGCGGAGCTGGTTGGAGTGCAGGAGCAGAAGGCGAAGCTGGTTGTCTTGGGAACTCTGCTGAGGGGTCGCACAAAGGCTGCGTACGACAATTCTCGGGAGCTGGAAGGTGAGGCGGCGTGGGTCAAGGCCGTCGAAAAGCTTAAAGGCGGGTTCGACAGCTCTGCGACAGACAAGAGGCACTGCAGAATTTTCGGACGCTGAAACTTGGCTAGGATGGGGATGGGTTGGTTCTCGCAGTAGCGCTAACGAATCACCTACGACGCGCGTTACCCACCCTGGACGGGAGCAGTTGCTTGCATCTCAGTTCCTCGAATACGTCCCGACAAATATCGCTCATCAGTTGCAGCTAGTTAACGCAGCTCAACCAATGGATGTTTATGAAATGGCAAAGGTGACAAGGCAGATAATGACTTCGCATGTTGCTCCAGTGATGATGGAGTTCCAAGATTCCAAGAAGGTAGAAGACCAGATTGAAGAGTTGAAACAGCAGGTGGCGGCTATGCAGATAAGGAAAAGACAAAACAACAGATGTTTTGCTGGCGAGGAACCGGTCACTGGCAGAGAAACTGCCCGAAACGAAGGCAAAAAAACTTAGAATGGTACAACCTTTCTTCATTTTCTCGCTCGCGTTTGGAGGTGGTCGAATTAGTCGAAAGAGGTTCAGTGTACGGGAGATTACGGGTTAACCAAAAAGCACTAGTTTGTTTGATCGACACAGGGGCCGCAGTTTCGTTGATAGATAGAGAACAGTGTAAGGAAATAAGGCCATGCACATTAGCAGTTCAGACCGTAGGAGGACATCCTTTGCACATTCTTGGTGTTTCAGACTGCGTTGTAGAGATTGGAGCAGGGAAAATACGATATCTGTTTATTGTGACTTCTGATATAAGACGAACGATTTTGGGAGCAGACTTTCTCAGAGAATTAGGAGCTGTAATCGATATGAAGAATAGAAAAGTGGTCACAAAACACCGGCAATTTGCGATACATGAGAATAGTGAAGTGGCTGAGGTGGAAACCACAACCATTGTTCCGCAAGATGCACCACGTCTAACCACGTTGATGAGTAAATATGCCGGCTTATTCACTAGTGATGGAGACCCGTTCGGTTATTTTGATAAGGTAAAATACTGAAGGATCTGGGGAAGACAGTCTTTTCATCGCGACGAGTTCCGGTTCACCTAAAAGAAGAAGTTAACCGACAAGTCAGACAAATGTTAAACGACGGAATAATCGAAGAAGCCGACAGCCCGTACAGTTCGCCAATCCTTTTGGTAAAGAAAACGGACGGGAAGTATAGATTTTGTGTCGATTTCAAACAGATGAATAGCCTCACCGAAGTAAAACAGTGTGCAATGCCTACCGTACCAGAAACCCTTGATCGCCTTCATAAAGCCAAGTTATTCACCGTGTTCGACCTACGATCGAGTTACTGGCAGATCCCAATAACAGAAAGTGATCGAAGTAAAACAGCTTTCACAGTTGGGCAGAAACAGTACCAGTTTAAACGAATGTCATTTGGATTGGTAGGTGCCCCATTTACATTCAGAAGATTAATGACCTTATTACCGAAGGGTCTGAAGAAAGTAGAAGTATATAGAGATGACTTGGTGGTGTATAGTGAGACGGAAAGCGACCATATAGACCACATCGAAGCTATCTTAAAGAGAATTGATGACTTTGGACTGCGGATTAATAAGAACAAGTCCCAAATAGCTAAAAACACGGTTTTCCTCCTGGGAAATGGAGAAATACGGCCATTAACTGAGAAAATCCTGACGGTCAAAACCAGCGAAGTGCCAAATTCAAAGCGAAAGCTGAGACAGTTTTTGGGAAGAGCGGCATTCTACAGCCGATTTGTCAAAAATTTCAATGAGATAGCAAAACCGCTATATACGTTGCTGACTGACGCAAAATTCATGTGGACGGAAGAGGCACAGCGAACGTTTGAGCGAATTAAAGAGCTGTTAGATGGTCAACAGATGATATTGAAGTGAAAGAATAATGAAACGAACACTATTTACAAAGGTGCCCAAATGCGTCCGCCAAAATTGATATGTTTTGTACATTATAAAATGAACTTCACTGTAGACTTCCTGATGAACTGACATCATTTGACAGTTGTTTCGTCCCATTTTGAAGCTCTTCAGTGTCAACCACCCATAAACCAATCAGTGATTCTAATCTGGTATCTAAAAAGTTGGTGTGTTTAGATATGATGGCTTGAAGGTCCAGGAATTCAATTAGTCATGAGTTTTCGAAGTATGCACTGTCAAGAAGCCACAAATTGAAATAAAACAGTTGCCCTCAACTCTCATTGGTTTTCAGAGAGATAATTGCTGACGAAAGTAAAACGTTAAAAAAGAAGATTTTTACGTTTTCTCATCTAATTTTTCTAAAAATCTTCCGTGATTTATTTTAGGTGTACTTGACATCCAATTACGAGAACCTAGGAATTCAAATCTCACAGAATTATGCAACAAAGTTAGCGTTTATAATATTTCTTCTTTTTTTCTTAAATTGACAAATGAAAAGTGACTTTATTCATGATGGCATATTATTATTGTCTCTGACATTGGTTCCCCCATCTTCCAAATGGAAGACAGACTTATGTTAAATACGGAATAATATTTTGGCAAGCATAGCTGTGTTATGCTCAATACACCTAATCTAAGTGCTAAAAAGACTGTCATTGCTCCGAAATCAATGTGAAAATGTACCACACTCAGCTCAAGAAACAATGTCCGAATTTTCAACAGTGAAGTTAAGTTGGCGCTTTTGTATGGCTCAGAGATTTGGTAGTCTCTTCAGCAGAAGCATTTCTACCCAGGGTAGTGCAAACTCTCATCGACAACTGCCTCAGATAGTTTGATGTTGAATATTGAATGGCCGGCTGGGAAGGACAAGTAGCAAAAACTTTGACAAATAACCAAGTGACAACCTGTCACCCAGCGAATGTGGTCACATTCTGATGTTACCACTAAGTAACATCTCAGATGCCAGGCGCTCAATTTGAACCCGAACAGAAAGCGGTGGTTTCGTTTCGTTTTATGGAATAAGGTCACACAATCTAGATAAGTTTGTGAGTTTTTCAACCAGGGTTCGAACCCGGACGATGTACAAATGTATATATATATATTTATATATAATGTCCGAGATATTTATCTCAGGTGAATTCTTCGGGTGTTATTGATCTAAGCTTTCATTGTCTTACTAGATAACATCGTTAACACTGCCTTTACGTTGAATCAGAGTGTTACAATTCTCTATCAGTATTATCCATATGCCTTTTAGTCGGTAATGAATTTTATTTCCTCAAGATGCATCGATGATCCAGGAGTAGAATGTTCGCCTCCCACGCCTCATGTGACTCAGATTCGATTGCCAATCGGTATCCACATAAGCCTCGTCTAGGAAAGTCTAGGCATGAGTGAAGTTAACGACCCCACCTCATGAAAACAATGCAAGCACTATCGAAACTCAGGAGCTAAAAATAGCCCTATGTTCTACTCAGAAGGCACAGGAATGAATTGAGAAGGGATCTGCAAAATTATTTTTATTAAAAATTATTTTCTGATCTGGTTTCTTCCCCCCTCTTTTTGTTTTAGCATAAAACAACACTTTCAAAAGTGTATCCCGGAATTGATAAAGCAGTAGTTGCTTGCTTTCCGGGCATAAACAGAGCTGCAGTAATAATGCGACTGTCATTAGTTGAATTAGTGAAGATTGGCTATTATAGTGAATATAATACACTGAATCTGCGCATCAATGATGCTTTGTCAGTGATGAAGCGGACACGTAAGTGATTCATTTCAATGTTTCATAGGCTTATATATATAAACGTCATATTATTGCCATGAGTCCTGAGGGGAACACCAGATATCAACAGCACATTCTCATTTTCTCTTGTCCACTGCAGTCCACTTCATCTGGCCCAACAACTCCTCACAAGCTCAAATCTCCATCTCAATCGATTTCCTTCAAGTTGCCAGAAAACAACACTCATCAGAATTAGCATCATCAACATCCTCATCCATATGGTCATTCTCCACATCATTCAGAATTGAACATGAAAGTGCGAAATCAACCCACCAATTCTGTATCAGTCACATAAAATATCCTCATGCGAATCGCTATGTCTCACTGCATCAAAAAAAGAGTGAATTAGGCTCATTTGATGTTTCGCAATTACACTGTATATATTAGGCTGTCTCATAAAATATCATTCTCACAAAATCTTCATTTCCGTAAATATACTCTTCCCATCCGCAGAAACAAAATCAGTCACAGATCAATCAGAAAGCACTCAGTCGGAAGCCACTAATCAACAGTTGACAACCACGCCTCAATTCGAGTCAACAACACCAGGTCAGTCAATTCATCAAGTTCATTATTATCATATATATTCTTAAAATTACTAATATTATTATTGTTATCATTAATATTATTATTCAGCCAACACACGCCCTCTCCAATCACATCAATTCCATCGACCAGCAGTGTCCTTCACTCACTAAACACTACTTGGATTGACTTCATTGGCTCGACTGGCATTGCTGTCACTTGGCTTCCGAAAACATCCAGCGAACCAGTCAGCCAGCCAGCATTTCGCCTCAACCACCACCAACCAACTCATACAAATGCGCCCAACAAACACCAAAAACACACACGCATCACACAAACTAACACACAGTCAGACACAAACACACCAATACCAACACACACACACAGAAACACAAACAGACAGACAACCAAAAAAACAAGCAACCGAAAGTCAAATCTCAATAAATAAATCCAACGCTCCATCGCTCGCTCGCTCGCTCGCTCACCCACTCAATCTCTCTCGCTATCTCTCCCTTCCTAACTCCCTTCACAGAAACACAACCAGTCACAGATCAGTCAGAAAGCACTCAGTCGGAAGGCACTGATCAACAGTTGACAACCACGCCTCAATTCGAGTCAACAACACCAGGTCAGTCAATTCATTATGCTCATTATTGTTATTATTATTATAATTATCCAGCCAAAACACACCCTCTCCAATCACATCAATTCCATCAACAAGCAGTGTCCTTCTCTCACCTAACTTTACTCGGCTTCACTTGATTGGCTTGACTGCCATTGCAATCGCTTGGCTTCCCGTCAACATCCAGCCAGCCAGCCCGTCAGCCACCCAGCCAGCCATTCAGCCAACCAGAAGTCTAGCATCATGCATCAACCACCAGCCACTCAACTCCGCCTACCACACACCACAAAACACCCAAGCACCACCCAAACTAACCTGAAGTAACTCAGTCAGGCACACACACTCACGCACACTCGCACACTCAGACACACAATCACACAGACAAGCAATCACACAATCAACCGAAAGTCAAATCTCAATAAATAAATCCAACGCTCCATCGCTCGCTCGCTCGCTCGCTCACCAACTCAATATCTCTCGCTATCTCTCCCTCCCTAACTCCATTCACAGAAACACAACCAGTCACAGATCAGTCAGAAAGCACTCAGTCGGAAGGCACTGATCAACAGTTGACAACCACGCTTCAATTCGAGTCAACAACACCAGGTCAGTCAATTCATTATGCTCATTATTGTTATTATTATTATAATTATCCAGCCAAAACACACCCTCTCCAATCACATCAATTCCATCAACAAGCAGTGTCCTTCTCTCACCTAACTTTACTCGGCTTCACTTGATTGGCTTGACTGCCATCGCAATCGCTTGGCTTCCCGTCAACATCCAGCCAGCCAGCCCGTCAGCCACCCAGCCAGCCATTCAGCCAACCAGAAGTCTAGCATCATGCATCAACCACCAGCCACTCAACTCCGCCTACCACACACCACAAAACACCCAAGCACCACCCAAACTAACCTGAAGTAACTCAGTCAGGCACACACACTCACGCACACTCGCACACTCAGACACACAATCACACAGACAAGCAATCACACAATCAACCGAAAGTCAAATCTCAATAAATAAATCCAACGCTCCATCGCTCGCTCGCTCGCTCGCTCACCAACTCAATATCTCTCGCTATCTCTCCCTCCCTAACTCCATTCACAGAAACACAACCAGTCACAGATCAGTCAGAAAGCACTCAGTCGGAAGGCACTGATCAACAGTTGACAACCACGCCTCAATTCGAGTCAACAACACCAGGTCAGTCAATTCATTATGCTCATTATTGTTATTATTATTATAATTATCCAGCCAAAACACACCCTCTCCAATCACATCAATTCCATCAACAAGCAGTGTCCTTCTCTCACCTAACTTTACTCGGCTTCACTTGATTGGCTTGACTGCCATCGCAATCGCTTGGCTTCCCGTCAACATCCAGCCAGCCAGCCCGTCAGCCACCCAGCCAGCCATTCAGCCAACCAGAAGTCTAGCATCATGCATCAACCACCAGCCACTCAACTCCGCCTACCACACACCACAAAACACCCAAGCACCACCCAAACTAACCTGAAGTAACTCAGTCAGGCACACACACTCACGCACACTCGCACACTCAGACACACAATCACACAGACAAGCAATCACACAATCAACCGAAAGTCAAATCTCAATAAATAAATCCAACGCTCCATCGCTCGCTCGCTCGCTCGCTCACCCACTCAATATCTCTCGCTATCTCTCCCTTCCTAACTCCCTGCACAGAAACACAACCAGTCACAGATCAGTCAGAAAGCACTCAGTCGGAAGGCACTGATCAACAGTTGACAACCACGCCTCAATTCGAGTCAACAACACCAGGTCAGTCAATTCATTATGCTCATTATTGTTATTATTATTATAATTATCCAGCCAACACACACCCTCTCCAATCGCATAAATTCCATCAACAAGCAGTGTCCTTCTCTCACCTAACTTTACTCGGCTTCACTTGATTGGCTTGACTGCCATCGCAATCGCTTGGCTTCCCGTCAACATCCAGCCAGCCAGCCCGTCAGCCACCCAGCCAGCCATTCAGCCAACCAGAAGTCTAGCATCATGCATCAACCACCAGCCACTCAACTCCGCCTACCACACACCACAAAACACCCAAGCACCACCCAAACTAACCTGAAGTAACTCAGTCAGGCACACACACTCACGCACACTCGCACACTCAGACACACAATCACACAGACAAGCAATCACACAATCAACCGAAAGTCAAATCTCAATAAATAAATCCAACGCTCCATCGCTCGCTCGCTCGCTCGCTCACCCACTCAATATCTCTCGCTATCTCTCCCTTCCTAACTCCCTGCACAGAAACACAACCAGTCACAGATCAGTCAGAAAGCACTCAGTCGGAAGGCACTGATCAACAGTTGACAACCACGCCTCAATTCGAGTCAACAACACCAGGTCAGTCAATTCATTATGCTCATTATTGTTATTATTATTATAATTATCCAGCCAACACACACCCTCTCCAATCGCATAAATTCCATCAACAAGCAGTGTCCTTCTCTCACCTAACTTTACTCGGCTTCACTTGATTGGCTTGACTGCCATCGCAATCGCTTGGCTTCCCGTCAACATCCAGCCAGCCAGCCCGTCAGCCACCCAGCCAGCCATTCAGCCAACCAGAAGTCTAGCATCATGCATCAACCACCAGCCACTCAACTCCGCCTACCACACACCACAAAACACCCAAGCACCACCCAAACTAACCTGAAGTAACTCAGTCAGGCACACACACTCACGCACACTCGCACACTCAGACACACAATCACACAGACAAGCAATCACACAATCAACCGAAAGTCAAATCTCAATAAATAAATCCAACGCTCCATCGCTCGCTCGCTCGCTCGCTCACCCACTCAATATCTCTCGCTATCTCTCCCTTCCTAACTCCCTGCACAGAAACACAACCAGTCACAGATCAGTCAGAAAGCACTCAGTCGGAAGGCACTGATCAACAGTTGACAACCACGCCTCAATTCGAGTCAACAACACCAGGTCAGTCAATTCATTATGCTCATTATTGTTATTATAATTATAATTATCCAGCCAACACACGCCCTCTCCAATCACATCAATTCCATCAACAAGCAGTGTCCTTCTCTCACCTAACTTTACTCGGCTTCACTTGATTGGCTTGACTGCCATCGCAATCGCTTGGCTTCCCGTCAACATCCAGCCAGCCAGCCCGTCAGCCACCCAGCCAGCCATTCAGCCAACCAGAAGTCTAGCATCATGCATCAACCACCAGCCACTCAACTCCGCCTACCACACACCACAAAACACCCAAGCACCACCCAAACTAACCTGAAGTAACTCAGTCAGTCAGACACACTCACGCACACTCGCACACTCAGACACACAATCACACAGACAAGCAATCACACAATCAACCGAAAGTCAAATCTCAATAAATAAATCCAACGCTCCATCGCTCGCTCGCTCGCTCGCTCACCCACTCAATCTCTCTCGCTATCTCTCCCTCCCTAACTCCCTGCACAGAAACACAACCAGTCACAGATCAGTCAGAAAGCACTCAGTCGGAAGGCACTGATCAACAGTTGACAACCACGCTTCAATTCGAGTCAACAACACCAGGTCAGTCAATTCATTATGCTCATTATTGTTATTATAATTATAATTATCCAGCCAACACACGCCCTCTCCAATCACATCAATTCCATCAACAAGCAGTGTCCTTCTCTCACCTAACTTTACTCGGCTTCACTTGATTGGCTTGACTGCCATCGCAATCGCTTGGCTTCCCGTCAACATCCAGCCAGCCAGCCCGTCAGCCACCCAGCCAGCCATTCAGCCAACCAGAAGTCTAGCATCATGCATCAACCACCAGCCACTCAACTCCGCCTACCACACACCACAAAACACCCAAGCACCACCCAAACTAACCTGAAGTAACTCAGTCAGGCACACACACTCACGCACACTCGCACACTCAGACACACAATCACACAGACAAGCAATCACACAATCAACCGAAAGTCAAATCTCAATAAATAAATCCAACGCTCCATCGCTCGCTCGCTCGCTCGCTCACCCACTCAATATCTCTCGCTATCTCTCCCTTCCTAACTCCCTTCACAGAAACACAACCAGTCACAGATCAGTCAGAAAGCACTCAGTCGGAAGGCACTGATCAACAGTTGACAACCACGCTTCAATTCGAGTCAACAACACCAGGTCAGTCTATTCATTATGCTCATTATTGTTATTATAATTATAATTATCCAGCCAACACACGCCCTCTCCAATCACATCAATTCCATCAACAAGCAGTGTCCTTCTCTCACCTAACTTTACTCGGCTTCACTTGATTTGCTTGATTGCCATTGCAATCGCTTGGCTTCCCGTCAACATCCAGCCAGCCAGCCCGTCAGCCACCCAGCCAGCCATTCAGCCAACCAGAAGTCTAGCATCATGCATCAACCACCAGCCACTCAACTCCGCCTACCACACACCACAAAACACCCAAGCACCACCCAAACTAACCTGAAGTAACTCAGTCAGTCAGACACACTCACGCACACTCGCACACTCAGACACACAATCACACAGACAAGCAATCACACAATCAACCGAAAGTCAAATCTCAATAAATAAATCCAACGCTCCATCGCTAGCTCGCTCGCTCGCTCACCCACTCAATCTCTCTCGCTATCTCTCCCTCCCTAACTCCCTGCACAGAAACACAACCAGTCACAGATCAGTCAGAAAGCACTCAGTCGGAAGGCACTGATCAACAGTTGACAACCACGCTTCAATTCGAGTCAACAACACCAGGTCAGTCAATTCATTATGCTCATTATTGTTATTATAATTATAATTATCCAGCCAACACACGCCCTCTCCAATCACATCAATTCCATCAACAAGCAGTGTCCTTCTCTCACCTAACTTTACTCGGCTTCACTTGATTGGCTTGACTGCCATCGCAATCGCTTGGCTTCCCGTCAACATCCAGCCAGCCAGCCCGTCAGCCACCCAGCCAGCCATTCAGCCAACCAGAAGTCTAGCATCATGCATCAACCACCAGCCACTCAACTCCGCCTACCACACACCACAAAACACCCAAGCACCACCCAAACTAACCTGAAGTAACTCAGTCAGACACACTCACGCACACTCGCACACTCAGACACACAATCACACAGACAAGCAATCACACAATCAACCGAAAGTCAAATCTCAATAAATAAATCCAACGCTCCATCGCTCGCTCGCTCGCTCGCTCACCCACTCAATATCTCTCGCTATCTCTCCCTTCCTAACTCCCTTCACAGAAACACAACCAGTCACAGATCAGTCAGAAAGCACTCAGTCGGAAGGCACTGATCAACAGTTGACAACCACGCTTCAATTCGAGTCAACAACACCAGGTCAGTCAATTCATTATGCTCATTATTGTTATTATAATTATAATTATCCAGCCAACACACGCCCTCTCCAATCACATCAATTCCATCAACAAGCAGTGTCCTTCTCTCACCTAACTTTACTCGGCTTCACTTGATTTGCTTGATTGCCATTGCAATCGCTTGGCTTCCCGTCAACATCCAGCCAGCCAGCCCGTCAGCCACCCAGCCAGCCATTCAGCCAACCAGAAGTCTAGCATCATGCATCAACCACCAGCCACTCAACTCCGCCTACCACACACCACAAAACACCCAAGCACCACCCAAACTAACCTGAAGTAACTCAGTCAGTCAGACACACTCACGCACACTCGCACACTCAGACACACAATCACACAGACAAGCAATCACACAATCAACCGAAAGTCAAATCTCAATAAATAAATCCAACGCTCCATCGCTCGCTCGCTCACCCACTCAATCTCTCTCGCTATCTCTCCCTCCCTAACTCCCTTCACAGAAACACAACCAGTCACAGATCAGTCAGAAAGCACTCAGTCGGAAGGCACTGATCAACAGTTGACAACCACGCCTCAATTCGAGTCAACAACACCAGGTCAGTCAATTCATTATGCTCATTATTGTTATTATAATTATAATTATCCAGCCAACACACGCCCTCTCCAATCACATCAATTCCATCAACCCGCAGAGTCCTTTTATCACCTAACTTTACTCGGCTTCACTTGATTGGCTTGACTGCCATCGCAATCGCTTGGCTTCCCGTCAACATCCAGCCAGCCAGCCCGTCAGCCACCCAGCCAGCCATTCAGCCAACCAGAAGTCTAGCATCATGCATCAACCACCAGCCACTCAACTCCGCCTACCACACACCACAAAACACCCAAGCACCACCCAAACTAACCTGAAGTAACTCAGTCAGGCACACACACTCACGCACACTCGCACACTCAGACACACAATCACACAATCAACCGAAAGTCAAATCTCAATAAATAAATCCAACGCTCCATCGCTCGCTCGCTCACCCACTCAATCTCTCTCGCTATCTCTCCCTCCCTAACTCCCTGCACAGAAACACAACCAGTCACAGATCAGTCAGAAAGCACTCAGTCGGAAGGCACTGATCAACAGTTGACAACCACGCTTCAATTCGAGTCAACAACACCAGGTCAGTCAATTCATTATGCTCATTATTGTTATTATTATTATAATTATCCAGCCAACACACGCCCTCTCCAATCACATCAATTCCATCAACAAGCAGTGTCCTTCTCTCACCTAACTTTACTCGGCTTCACTTGATTGGCTTGACTGCCATCGCAATCGCTTGGCTTCCCGTCAACATCCAGCCAGCCAGCCCGTCAGCCACCCAGCCAGCCATTCAGCCAACCAGAAGTCTAGCATCATGCATCAACCACCAGCCACTCAACTCCGCCTACCACACACCACAAAACACCCAAGCACCACCCAAACTAACCTGAAGTAACTCAGTCAGTCAGACACACTCACGCACACTCGCACACTCAGACACACAATCACACAGACAAGCAATCACACAATCAACCGAAAGTCAAATCTCAATAAATAAATCCAACGCTCCATCGCTCGCTCGCTCACCCACTCAATCTCTCTCGCTATCTCTCCCTCCCTAACTCCATTCACAGAAACACAACCAGTCACAGATCAGTCAGAAAGCACTCAGTCGGAAGGCACTGATCAACAGTTGACAACCACGCCTCAATTCGAGTCAACAACACCAGGTCAGTCAATTCATTATGCTCATTATTGTTATTATAATTATAATTATCCAGCCAACACACGCCCTCTCCAATCACATCAATTCCATCAACCCGCAGAGTCCTTTTATCACCTAACTTTACTCGGCTTCACTTGATTGGCTTGACTGCCATCGCAATCGCTTGGCTTCCCGTCAACATCCAGCCAGCCAGCCCGTCAGCCACCCAGCCAGCCATTCAGCCAACCAGAAGTCTAGCATCATGCATCAACCACCAGCCACTCAACTCCGCCTACCACACACCACAAAACACCCAAGCACCACCCAAACTAACCTGAAGTAACTCAGTCAGTCAGACACACTCACGCACACTCGCACACTCAGACACACAATCACACAGACAAGCAATCACACAATCAACCGAAAGTCAAATCTCAATAAATAAATCCAACGCTCCATCGCTCGCTCGCTCGCTCGCTCACCCACTCAATCTCTCTCGCTATCTCTCCCTCCCTAACTCCATCCACAGAAACACAACCAGTCACAGATCAGTCAGAAAGCACTCAGTCGGAAGGCACTGATCAACAGTTGACAACCACGCCTCAATTCGAGTCAACAACACCAGGTCAGTCAATTCATTATGCTCATTATTGTTATTATAATTATAATTATCCAGCCAACACACGCCCTCTCCAATCACATCAATTCCATCAACCCGCAGAGTCCTTTTATCACCTAACTTTACTCGGCTTCACTTGATTGGCTTGACTGCCATCGCAATCGCTTGGCTTCCCGTCAACATCCAGCCAGCCAGCCCGTCAGCCACCCAGCCAGCCATTCAGCCAACCAGAAGTCTAGCATCATGCATCAACCACCAGCCACTCAACTCCGCCTACCACACACCACAAAACACCCAAGCACCACCCAAACTAACCTGAAGTAACTCAGTCAGGCACACACACTCACGCACACTCGCACACTCAGACACACAATCACACAGACAAGCAATCACACAATCAACCGAAAGTCAAATCTCAATAAATAAATCCAACGCTCCATCGCTCGCTCACCCACTCAATCTCTCTCGCTATCTCTCCCTCCCTAACTCCATTCACAGAAACACAACCAGTCACAGATCAGTCAGAAAGCACTCAGTCGGAAGGCACTGATCAACAGTTGACAACCACGCCTCAATTCGAGTCAACAACACCAGGTCAGTCAATTCATTATGCTCATTATTGTTATTATAATTATAATTATCCAGCCAACACACGCCCTCTCCAATCACATCAATTCCATCAACAAGCAGTGTCCTTCTCTCACCTAACTTTACTCGGCTTCACTTGATTGGCTTGACTGCCATCGCAATCGCTTGGCTTCCCGTCAACATCCAGCCAGCCAGCCCGTCAGCCACCCAGCCAGCCATTCAGCCAACCAGAAGTCTAGCATCATGCATCAACCACCAGCCACTCAACTCCGCCTACCACACACCACAAAACACCCAAGCACCACCCAAACTAACCTGAAGTAACTCAGTCAGTCAGACACACTCACGCACACTCGCACACTCAGACACACAATCACACAGACAAGCAATCACACAATCAACCGAAAGTCAAATCTCAATAAATAAATCCAACGCTCCATCGCTCGCTCGCTCGCTCGCTCACCCACTCAATCTCTCTCGCTATCTCTCCCTCCCTAACTCCATTCACAGAAACACAACCAGTCACAGATCAGTCAGAAAGCACTCAGTCGGAAGGCACTGATCAACAGTTGACAACCACGCCTCAATTCGAGTCAACAACACCAGGTCAGTCAATTCATTATGCTCATTATTGTTATTATAATTATAATTATCCAGCCAACACACGCCCTCTCCAATCACATCAATTCCATCAACAAGCAGTGTCCTTTTATCACCTAACTTTACTCGGCTTCACTTGATTGGCTTGACTGCCATCGCAATCGCTTGGCTTCCCGTCAACATCCAGCCAGCCAGCCCGTCAGCCACCCAGCCAGCCATTCAGCCAACCAGAAGTCTAGCATCATGCATCAACCACCAGCCACTCAACTCCGCCTACCACACACCACAAAACACCCAAGCACCACCCAAACTAACCTGAAGTAACTCAGTCAGGCACACACACTCACGCACACTCGCACACTCAGACACACAATCACACAGACAAGCAATCACACAATCAACCGAAAGTCAAATCTCAATAAATAAATCCAACGCTCCATCGCTCGCTCGCTCGCTCGCTCACCCACTCAATCTCTCTCGCTATCTCTCCCTCCCTAACTCCATTCACAGAAACACAACCAGTCACAGATCAGTCAGAAAGCACTCAGTCGGAAGGCACTGATCAACAGTTGACAACCACGCCTCAATTCGAGTTAACAACACCAGGTCAGTCAATTCATCATGCTCATTATTGTTATTATAATTATAATTATCCAGCCAACACACGCCCTCTCCAATCACATCAATTCCATCAACAAGCAGTGTCCTTCTCTCACCTAACTTTACTCGGCTTCACTTGATTGGCTTGACTGCCATCGCAATCGCTTGGCTTCCCGTCAACATCCAGCCAGCCAGCCCGTCAGCCACCCAGCCAGCCATTCAGCCAACCAGAAGTCTAGCATCATGCATCAACCACCAGCCACTCAACTCCGCCTACCACACACCACAAAACACCCAAGCACCACCCAAACTAACCTGAAGTAACTCAGTCAGGCACACACACTCACGCACACTCGCACACTCAGACACACAATCACACAGACAAGCAATCACACAATCAACCGAAAGTCAAATCTCAATAAATAAATCCAACGCTCCATCGCTCGCTCGCTCGCTCGCTCACCCACTCAATCTCTCTCGCTATCTCTCCCTCCCTAACTCCATTCACAGAAACACAACCAGTCACAGATCAGTCAGAAAGCACTCAGTCGGAAGGCACTGATCAACAGTTGACAACCACGCCTCAATTCGAGTCAACAACACCAGGTCAGTCAATTCATTATGCTCATTATTGTTATTATAATTATAATTATCCAGCCAACACACGCCCTCTCCAATCACATCAATTCCATCAACCCGCAGAGTCCTTTTATCACCTAACTTTACTCGGCTTCACTTGATTGGCTTGACTGCCATCGCAATCGCTTGGCTTCCCGTCAACATCCAGCCAGCCAGCCCGTCAGCCACCCAGCCAGCCATTCAGCCAACCAGAAGTCTAGCATCATGCATCAACCACCAGCCACTCAACTCCGCCTACCACACACCACAAAACACCCAAGCACCACCCAAACTAACCTGAAGTAACTCAGTCAGTCAGACACACTCACGCACACTCGCACACTCAGACACACAATCACACAGACAAGCAATCACACAATCAACCGAAAGTCAAATCTCAATAAATAAATCCAACGCTCCATCGCTCGCTCGCTCACCCACTCAATCTCTCTCGCTATCTCTCCCTCCCTAACTCCCTTCACAGAAACACAACCAGTCACAGATCAGTCAGAAAGCACTCAGTCGGAAGGCACTGATCAACAGTTGACAACCACGCCTCAATTCGAGTTAACAACACCAGGTCAGTCAATTCATCATGCTCATTATTGTTATTATAATTATAATTATCCAGCCAACACACGCCCTCTCCAATCACATCAATTCCATCAACAAGCAGTGTCCTTCTCTCACCTAACTTTACTCGGCTTCACTTGATTGGCTTGACTGCCATCGCAATCGCTTGGCTTCCCGTCAACATCCAGCCAGCCAGCCCGTCAGCCACCCAGCCAGCCATTCAGCCAACCAGAAGTCTAGCATCATGCATCAACCACCAGCCACTCAACTCCGCCTACCACACACCACAAAACACCCAAGCACCACCCAAACTAACCTGAAGTAACTCAGTCAGGCACACACACTCACGCACACTCGCACACTCAGACACACAATCACACAGACAAGCAATCACACAATCAACCGAAAGTCAAATCTCAATAAATAAATCCAACGCTCCATCGCTCGCTCGCTCACCCACTCAATCTCTCTCGCTATCTCTCCCTCCCTAACTCCATTCACAGAAACACAACCAGTCACAGATCAGTCAGAAAGCACTCAGTCGGAAGGCACTGATCAACAGTTGACAACCACGCCTCAATTCGAGTCAACAACACCAGGTCAGTCAATTCATTATGCTCATTATTGTTATTATAATTATAATTATCCAGCCAACACACGCCCTCTCCAATCACATCAATTCCATCAACCCGCAGAGTCCTTTTATCACCTAACTTTACTCGGCTTCACTTGATTGGCTTGACTGCCATCGCAATCGCTTGGCTTCCCGTCAACATCCAGCCAGCCAGCCCGTCAGCCACCCAGCCAGCCATTCAGCCAACCAGAAGTCTAGCATCATGCATCAACCACCAGCCACTCAACTCCGCCTACCACACACCACAAAACACCCAAGCACCACCCAAACTAACCTGAAGTAACTCAGTCAGTCAGACACACTCACGCACACTCGCACACTCAGACACACAATCACACAGACAAGCAATCACACAATCAACCGAAAGTCAAATCTCAATAAATAAATCCAACGCTCCATCGCTCGCTCGCTCACCCACTCAATCTCTCTCGCTATCTCTCCCTCCCTAACTCCCTTCACAGAAACACAACCAGTCACAGATCAGTCAGAAAGCACTCAGTCGGAAGGCACTGATCAACAGTTGACAACCACGCCTCAATTCGAGTCGACAACACCAGGTCAGTCAATTCATTATGCTCATTATTGTTATTATAATTATAATTATCCAGCCAACACACGCCCTCTCCAATCACATCAATTCCATCAACCCGCAGAGTCCTTTTATCACCTAACTTTACTCGGCTTCACTTGATTGGCTTGACTGCCATCGCAATCGCTTGGCTTCCCGTCAACATCCAGCCAGCCAGCCCGTCAGCCACCCAGCCAGCCATTCAGCCAACCAGAAGTCTAGCATCATGCATCAACCACCAGCCACTCAACTCCGCCTACCACACACCACAAAACACCCAAGCACCACCCAAACTAACCTGAAGTAACTCAGTCAGTCAGACACACTCACGCACACTCGCACACTCAGACACACAATCACACAGACAAGCAATCACACAATCAACCGAAAGTCAAATCTCAATAAATAAATCCAACGCTCCATCGCTAGCTCGCTCGCTCGCTCACCCACTCAATCTCTCTCGCTATCTCTCCCTCCCTAACTCCATTCACAGAAACACAACCAGTCACAGATCAGTCAGAAAGCACTCAGTCGGAAGGCACTGATCAACAGTTGACAACCACGCCTCAATTCGAGTCAACAACACCAGGTCAGTCAATTCATTATGCTCATTATTGTTATTATAATTATAATTATCCAGCCAACACACGCCCTCTCCAATCACATCAATTCCATCAACAAGCAGTGTCCTTCTCTCACCTAACTTTACTCGGCTTCACTTGATTGGCTTGACTGCCATCGCAATCGCTTGGCTTCCCGTCAACATCCAGCCAGCCAGCCCGTCAGCCACCCAGCCAGCCATTCAGCCAACCAGAAGTCTAGCATCATGCATCAACCACCAGCCACTCAACTCCGCCTACCACACACCACAAAACACCCAAGCACCACCCAAACTAACCTGAAGTAACTCAGTCAGTCAGACACACTCACGCACACTCGCACACTCAGACACACAATCACACAGACAAGCAATCACACAATCAACCGAAAGTCAAATCTCAATAAATAAATCCAACGCTCCATCGCTCGCTCGCTCGCTCGCTCACCCACTCAATCTCTCTCGCTATCTCTCCCTCCCTAACTCCATTCACAGAAACACAACCAGTCACAGATCAGTCAGAAAGCACTCAGTCGGAAGGCACTGATCAACAGTTGACAACCACGCCTCAATTCGAGTCAACAACACCAGGTCAGTCAATTCATTATGCTCATTATTGTTATTATAATTATAATTATCCAGCCAACACACGCCCTCTCCAATCACATCAATTCCATCAACAAGCAGTGTCCTTTTATCACCTAACTTTACTCGGCTTCACTTGATTGGCTTGACTGCCATCGCAATCGCTTGGCTTCCCGTCAACATCCAGCCAGCCAGCCCGTCAGCCACCCAGCCAGCCATTCAGCCAACCAGAAGTCTAGCATCATGCATCAACCACCAGCCACTCAACTCCGCCTACCACACACCACAAAACACCCAAGCACCACCCAAACTAACCTGAAGTAACTCAGTCAGGCACACACACTCACGCACACTCGCACACTCAGACACACAATCACACAGACAAGCAATCACACAATCAACCGAAAGTCAAATCTCAATAAATAAATCCAACGCTCCATCGCTCGCTCGCTCGCTCGCTCACCCACTCAATCTCTCTCGCTATCTCTCCCTCCCTAACTCCATTCACAGAAACACAACCAGTCACAGATCAGTCAGAAAGCACTCAGTCGGAAGGCACTGATCAACAGTTGACAACCACGCCTCAATTCGAGTTAACAACACCAGGTCAGTCAATTCATCATGCTCATTATTGTTATTATAATTATAATTATCCAGCCAACACACGCCCTCTCCAATCACATCAATTCCATCAACAAGCAGTGTCCTTCTCTCACCTAACTTTACTCGGCTTCACTTGATTGGCTTGACTGCCATCGCAATCGCTTGGCTTCCCGTCAACATCCAGCCAGCCAGCCCGTCAGCCACCCAGCCAGCCATTCAGCCAACCAGAAGTCTAGCATCATGCATCAACCACCAGCCACTCAACTCCGCCTACCACACACCACAAAACACCCAAGCACCACCCAAACTAACCTGAAGTAACTCAGTCAGGCACACACACTCACGCACACTCGCACACTCAGACACACAATCACACAGACAAGCAATCACACAATCAACCGAAAGTCAAATCTCAATAAATAAATCCAACGCTCCATCGCTCGCTCGCTCGCTCGCTCACCCACTCAATCTCTCTCGCTATCTCTCCCTCCCTAACTCCATTCACAGAAACACAACCAGTCACAGATCAGTCAGAAAGCACTCAGTCGGAAGGCACTGATCAACAGTTGACAACCACGCCTCAATTCGAGTCAACAACACCAGGTCAGTCAATTCATTATGCTCATTATTGTTATTATAATTATAATTATCCAGCCAACACACGCCCTCTCCAATCACATCAATTCCATCAACCCGCAGAGTCCTTTTATCACCTAACTTTACTCGGCTTCACTTGATTGGCTTGACTGCCATCGCAATCGCTTGGCTTCCCGTCAACATCCAGCCAGCCAGCCCGTCAGCCACCCAGCCAGCCATTCAGCCAACCAGAAGTCTAGCATCATGCATCAACCACCAGCCACTCAACTCCGCCTACCACACACCACAAAACACCCAAGCACCACCCAAACTAACCTGAAGTAACTCAGTCAGTCAGACACACTCACGCACACTCGCACACTCAGACACACAATCACACAGACAAGCAATCACACAATCAACCGAAAGTCAAATCTCAATAAATAAATCCAACGCTCCATCGCTCGCTCGCTCGCTCGCTCACCCACTCAATCTCTCTCGCTATCTCTCCCTCCCTAACTCCCTTCACAGAAACACAACCAGTCACAGATCAGTCAGAAAGCACTCAGTCGGAAGGCACTGATCAACAGTTGACAACCACGCCTCAATTCGAGTCAACAACACCAGGTCAGTCAATTCATTATGCTCATTATTGTTATTATAATTATAATTATCCAGCCAACACACGCCCTCTCCAATCACATCAATTCCATCAACCCGCAGAGTCCTTTTATCACCTAACTTTACTCGGCTTCACTTGATTGGCTTGACTGCCATCGCAATCGCTTGGCTTCCCGTCAACATCCAGCCAGCCAGCCCGTCAGCCACCCAGCCAGCCATTCAGCCAACCAGAAGTCTAGCATCATGCATCAACCACCAGCCACTCAACTCCGCCTACCACACACCACAAAACACCCAAGCACCACCCAAACTAACCTGAAGTAACTCAGTCAGGCACACACACTCACGCACACTCGCACACTCAGACACACAATCACACAATCAACCGAAAGTCAAATCTCAATAAATAAATCCAACGCTCCATCGCTCGCTCGCTCGCTCGCTCACCCACTCAATCTCTCTCGCTATCTCTCCCTCCCTAACTCCATTCACAGAAACACAACCAGTCACAGATCAGTCAGAAAGCACTCAGTCGGAAGGCACTGATCAACAGTTGACAACCACGCCTCAATTCGAGTCAACAACACCAGGTCAGTCAATTCATTATGCTCATTATTGTTATTATAATTATAATTATCCAGCCAACACACGCCCTCTCCAATCACATCAATTCCATCAACCCGCAGAGTCCTTTTATCACCTAACTTTACTCGGCTTCACTTGATTGGCTTGACTGCCATCGCAATCGCTTGGCTTCCCGTCAACATCCAGCCAGCCAGCCCGTCAGCCACCCAGCCAGCCATTCAGCCAACCAGAAGTCTAGCATCATGCATCAACCACCAGCCACTCAACTCCGCCTACCACACACCACAAAACACCCAAGCACCACCCAAACTAACCTGAAGTAACTCAGTCAGGCACACACACTCACGCACACTCGCACACTCAGACACACAATCACACAGACAAGCAATCACACAATCAACCGAAAGTCAAATCTCAATAAATAAATCCAACGCTCCATCGCTCGCTCGCTCGCTCGCTCACCCACTCAATCTCTCTCGCTATCTCTCCCTCCCTAACTCCATTCACAGAAACACAACCAGTCACAGATCAGTCAGAAAGCACTCAGTCGGAAGGCACTGATCAACAGTTGACAACCACGCCTCAATTCGAGTCAACAACACCAGGTCAGTCAATTCATTATGCTCATTATTGTTATTATAATTATAATTATCCAGCCAACACACGCCCTCTCCAATCACATCAATTCCATCAACAAGCAGAGTCCTTTTATCACCTAACTTTACTCGGCTTCACTTGATTGGCTTGACTGCCATCGCAATCGCTTGGCTTCCCGTCAACATCCAGCCAGCCAGCCCGTCAGCCACCCAGCCAGCCATTCAGCCAACCAGAAGTCTAGCATCATGCATCAACCACCAGCCACTCAACTCCGCCTACCACACACCACAAAACACCCAAGCACCACCCAAACTAACCTGAAGTAACTCAGTCAGTCAGACACACTCACGCACACTCGCACACTCAGACACACAATCACACAGACAAGCAATCACACAATCAACCGAAAGTCAAATCTCAATAAATAAATCCAACGCTCCATCGCTCGCTCGCTCGCTCGCTCACCCACTCAATCTCTCTCGCTATCTCTCCCTCCCTAACTCCATTCACAGAAACACAACCAGTCACAGATCAGTCAGAAAGCACTCAGTCGGAAGGCACTGATCAACAGTTGACAACCACGCCTCAATTCGAGTCAACAACACCAGGTCAGTCAATTCATTATGCTCATTATTGTTATTATAATTATAATTATCCAGCCAACACACGCCCTCTCCAATCACATCAATTCCATCAACCCGCAGAGTCCTTTTATCACCTAACTTTACTCGGCTTCACTTGATTGGCTTGACTGCCATCGCAATCGCTTGGCTTCCCGTCAACATCCAGCCAGCCAGCCCGTCAGCCACCCAGCCAGCCATTCAGCCAACCAGAAGTCTAGCATCATGCATCAACCACCAGCCACTCAACTCCGCCTACCACACACCACAAAACACCCAAGCACCACCCAAACTAACCTGAAGTAACTCAGTCAGGCACACACACTCACGCACACTCGCACACTCAGACACACAATCACACAATCAACCGAAAGTCAAAT
Source organism: Trichobilharzia szidati (assembly GCA_944472155.2). Classification (NCBI taxonomy): domain Eukaryota; kingdom Metazoa; phylum Platyhelminthes; class Trematoda; order Strigeidida; family Schistosomatidae; genus Trichobilharzia; species Trichobilharzia szidati. Next base: position 7,011,675 of record OX235275.1, read on the forward strand.
CTCAATAAATAAATCCAACGCTCCATCGCTCGCTCGCTCGCTCGCTCACCCACTCAATCTCTCTCGCTATCTCTCCCTCCCTAACTCCATTCACAGAAACACAACCAGTCACAGATCAGTCAGAAAGCACTCAGTCGGAAGGCACTGATCAACAGTTGACAACCACGCCTCAATTCGAGTCAACAACACCAGGTCAGTCAATTCATTATGCTCATTATTGTTATTATAATTATAATTATCCAGCCAACACACGCCCTCTCCAATCACATCAATTCCATCAACCCGCAGAGTCCTTTTATCACCTAACTTTACTCGGCTTCACTTGATTGGCTTGACTGCCATCGCAATCGCTTGGCTTCCCGTCAACATCCAGCCAGCCAGCCCGTCAGCCACCCAGCCAGCCATTCAGCCAACCAGAAGTCTAGCATCATGCATCAACCACCAGCCACTCAACTCCGCCTACCACACACCACAAAACACCCAAGCACCACCCAAACTAACCTGAAGTAACTCAGTCAGGCACACACACTCACGCACACTCGCACACTCAGACACACAATCACACAGACAAGCAATCACACAATCAACCGAAAGTCAAATCTCAATAAATAAATCCAACGCTCCATCGCTCGCTCGCTCGCTCGCTCACCCACTCAATCTCTCTCGCTATCTCTCCCTCCCTAACTCCATTCACAGAAACACAACCAGTCACAGATCAGTCAGAAAGCAGTCAGTCGGAAGGCACTGATCAACAGTTGACAACCACGCCTCAATTCGAGTCAACAACACCAGGTCAGTCAATTCATTATGCTCATTATTGTTATTATAATTATAATTATCCAGCCAACACACGCCCTCTCCAATCACATCAATTCCATCAACAAGCAGAGTCCTTTTATCACCTAACTTTACTCGGCTTCACTTGATTGGCTTGACTGCCATCGCAATCGCTTGGCTTCCCGTCAACATCCAGCCAGCCAGCCCGTCAGCCACCCAGCCAGCCATTCAGCCAACCAGAAGTCTAGCATCATGCATCAACCACCAGCCACTCAACTCCGCCTACCACACACCACAAAACACCCAAGCACCACCCAAACTAACCTGAAGTAACTCAGTCAGTCAGACACACTCACGCACACTCGCACACTCAGACACACAATCACACAGACAAGCAATCACACAATCAACCGAAAGTCAAATCTCAATAAATAAATCCAACGCTCCATCGCTCGCTCGCTCGCTCGCTCACCCACTCAATCTCTCTCGCTATCTCTCCCTCCCTAACTCCATTCACAGAAACACAACCAGTCACAGATCAGTCAGAAAGCACTCAGTCGGAAGGCACTGATCAACAGTTGACAACCACGCCTCAATTCGAGTCAACAACACCAGGTCAGTCAATTCATTATGCTCATTATTGTTATTATAATTATAATTATCCAGCCAACACACGCCCTCTCCAATCACATCAATTCCATCAACCCGCAGAGTCCTTTTATCACCTAACTTTACTCGGCTTCACTTGATTGGCTTGACTGCCATCGCAATCGCTTGGCTTCCCGTCAACATCCAGCCAGCCAGCCCGTCAGCCACCCAGCCAGCCATTCAGCCAACCAGAAGTCTAGCATCATGCATCAACCACCAGCCACTCAACTCCGCCTACCACACACCACAAAACACCCAAGCACCACCCAAACTAACCTGAAGTAACTCAGTCAGGCACACACACTCACGCACACTCGCACACTCAGACACACAATCACACAGACAAGCAATCACACAATCAACCGAAAGTCAAATCTCAATAAATAAATCCAACGCTCCATCGCTCGCTCGCTCGCTCGCTCACCCACTCAATCTCTCTCGCTATCTCTCCCTCCCTAACTCCATTCACAGAAACACAACCAGTCACAGATCAGTCAGAAAGCACTCAGTCGGAAGGCACTGATCAACAGTTGACAACCACGCCTCAATTCGAGTCAACAACACCAGGTCAGTCAATTCATTATGCTCATTATTGTTATTATAATTATAATTATCCAGCCAACACACGCCCTCTCCAATCACATCAATTCCATCAACAAGCAGTGTCCTCCTCTCACCTAACTTTACTCGGCTTCACTTGATTGGCTTGACTGCCATTGCAATCGCTTGGCTTCCCGTCAACATCCAGCCAGCCAGCCCGTCAGCCACCCAGCCAGCCAGCCATTCAGCCAACCAGAAGTCTAGCATCATGCATCAACCACCAGCCACTCAACTCCGCCTACCACACACCACAAAACACCCAAGCACCACCCAAACTAACCTGAAGTAACTCAGTCAGGCACACACACTCACGCACACTCGCACACTCAGACACACAATCACACAGACAAGCAATCACACAATCAACCGAAAGTCAAATCTCAATAAATAAATCCAACGCTCCATCGCTCGCTCGCTCGCTCGCTCACCCACTCAATCTCTCTCGCTATCTCTCCCTCCCTAACTCCATTCACAGAAACACAACCAGTCACAGATCAGTCAGAAAGCACTCAGTCGGAAGGCACTGATCAACAGTTGACAACCACGCCTCAATTCGAGTCAACAACACCAGGTCAGTCAATTCATCATGCTCATTATTGTTATTATAATTATAATTATCCAGCCAACACACGCCCTCTCCAATCACATCAATTCCATCAACAAGCAGTGTCCTTCTCTCACCTAACTTTACTCGGCTTCACTTGATTGGCTTGACTGCCATCGCAATCGCTTGGCTTCCCGTCAACATCCAGCCAGCCAGCCCGTCAGCCACCCAGCCAGCCATTCAGCCAACCAGAAGTCTAGCATCATGCATCAACCACCAGCCACTCAACTCCGCCTACCACACACCACAAAACACCCAAGCACCACCCAAACTAACCTGAAGTAACTCAGTCAGGCACACACACTCACGCACACTCGCACACTCAGACACACAATCACACAGACAAGCAATCACACAATCAACCGAAAGTCAAATCTCAATAAATAAATCCAACGCTCCATCGCTAGCTCGCTCGCTCGCTCACCCACTCAATCTCTCTCGCTATCTCTCCCTCCCTAACTCCATTCACAGAAACACAACCAGTCACAGATCAGTCAGAAAGCACTCAGTCGGAAGGCACTGATCAACAGTTGACAACCACGCCTCAATTCGAGTCAACAACACCAGGTCAGTCAATTCACATTATTCATTCAACACTCGTCCTCTCGAATCCATCAATCCGAACCATCACATCGCCTTCCTTCCAAATTGTTTGTCTTATCTTCTATTGCATTGTCTTTACTTGCCTCGCCTAGCCCCGCTATCCAATACTTCAAGTAGTCTATATTATAAATTAGGCATTATCCAAACAAACACAAACCAATTCAATCCGCCTACCACACAAACAAACTAACTAACGAAGTAACGGACCAACTAACTAACGAGCAAACCAACAAACAACCGGTGAACCAAATGGAAAAACTCACTCACTCACTCACTCACTTGCGCACTAACTAACGAAATAGATAAATAACTAATTATACATCTCACCAACCCACTAAATAACCAACGAACAATGACAATTAACGCACAATTCACGGAAACGCATCGATATCGTTGACTTCAACAGAACAATGTGCGAAATCACACACGTAATCACGTAGACACAATACATCACACCACAAAACACCACACATCACAACATAACACAACAAGGTACAGCACAACACACTGACAACCATACCACGACGACGCAGGAATACACAAACACCACAACACAACACACCAGAAATCAACACATCACAGCATAGCACACCACAGCGCAGCACATCACGCCCTCCCACATATTCATACACAGCGCAATACCACAAAACGCAACACTACACATTCCCCGAAAATCACCAGTCGTCATCACTCATCATCATCATCCTTATCCTCAACGTCATCATCATTCAAGCTCGATTATTTCGTCGCTAACACCAACCACCGATTCTGCATCGTTCACATCAAAATATTCTCCTCTCTCTATCTACACATATTTCATCCTATATTTGTCTCTCTCTCTTTCCACAGAAACACAACCAGTCACAGATCAGTCAGAAAGAACTCAGTCACATGGCAATGATGAAGATCTGACAAACACGCCTCAATTCGAGTCAACAACACCAGGTCAGTCAATTCATCAAGTTCATTATCATCAAAATTACTCTTGACACTACTATTATTATTAATGATATTATTACTCACCCAACACGCGCCTTCTACAGTCACATCCATCCAGTCAACCAGCAGTGTCCTTCTCTCACCTAACACTACTTGGCTTGACTTCATTGGCTTGACTGCCATTGCTGTCACTTGGATTTCGACAACGTCCAGCCAACCAGCCAGCATTTCGCGTCAACCATCACCCGCCCACTCAACCAAATCCGCCCACCACACACCAACAAACACACAAGCATTACACAAACTAACACACAGTCACACACACACAGACACACAAACAGACAGACAAGCAAACAAACAATCAACCGAAAGTCAAATCTCAGTCAATAAATCCAACGCTCCATCGCTCACGCACTCAATCTCTGTCTCTCTCTCTCTCTCTTTCTATCCATCTATCTATCTCTCCATCTCTCTCTCTTCCACCCTTATTCAACAAAAACACAACCGGTCACAGATCTGTCAGAAAGCCCTAAGTCGGAAGGCACTGATCAACAGTTGACAACCACGCCTCAATTCGAGTCAACAACACAAGGTTAGTCAATTCATTATCCATTCAACACTAGTCCTCTCAAATCCTATGAGCTAGATAAGTTTGCTACCTTTGTCTTTATTTCCTGTTTATATTCCACCCGCTAATTTTTTCCTGCATCATCTACTTCTCTCCACCCTCCATTCAACTAAACACAGGACTTGATATGCCCCTCAAGATACAACTGGCCAGCTGCTTCAGGTTCAACCTTCAGTCACTGTGGCAATAAAACTTCCAACCATAGTGATTCACTTTCACCGAGTCAGAATATCAGTCCGCTAACACCTAATTTTGTCAAAATGTCAGAATTCATGTCTGTTCCTCTAACTCTCCTTGCCTGTCTCGCAGTCTCTCTGTCTATCTAGACTGCAGTGGAAATCATCGAGCACATGCTATGCAGCTCCGCTTGATACATTCAATCATCCCATTAATCAATCAATCAAGCAAACAACCAATCTATCAATCGATCAATCTAGCAATCAGTCAACTAATCAAACAAACTCCCACTCGCCAAGCCATTCATTTCACCCAGACAAAGAAAAAGTGACAGAACAGACACATTTACAAGGTCATGGTCTTCATCAGAGACGATTCCAAGTCTTGCTAATAACGTGTGTCTCATGAAAACAACAGCAACAGCAGCGAGGAAGGAGGAGTTGGAGGATGCTGATGAGGAGGAGGTGGGGAGTTAGGAGTAGAAGGAGGAGTAAAACAACAACTACGACCGGTAGGAGATCTGGTTCAGTTCCACTGCCGATACTGAGACCAGCAGCTGACTCATATCAATCGGCGAGGTGAGAAACTGCTGCAGCTGTGAAATACAGGAGAACAATGACAAAGTTCACAACTATACACTAGCCGACCATACACATCCTGTGTCAATCCTACCTTTTATTTCTTCCATTGAGTTCGTTTTTCTAGCTGTCATCAAGAGAATACAGTGCACGTGATTTTCATTGCGAATTCCCTTCATAAACCCGAGGATTGGAAGAAAGGCTACTTATTCAAACTAGCAAAGAATGGAGATTTAGGTCAATGCAAGAACTGGCGCGGAATTATGCTCCTGTCCATCCCAAGCAAAATACTAAGCCGCATCATCCTGGAGAGAACCAAACATGCCAACCTGGATGAAAAAATTCGACCGGAACAGGCTGGATTCAGGAGGCACAAGCCATGTATTGATCAGATCGCCACATCACGGATCATCAGTGAGCAAAGCTTAGAGTGGCAGTCGCCTCTCTATCTCAACTTCATCGACTTTGAGAAGGCCTTCGACAGCGTCAATCGAGAGGTGATTTGGAAACTACTTCGCTACTACCAAGGGGTGCCACAGACAATTATACATCTCATCCAACAGCTGTACAATAATGCTGCATGCCAAGTAATCCACAACGGGAAACTTACGGAATCCTTCTAAATGAGGACAGGAGTAAGACAAGCTGGCTGCCTACTATCGCCAATGATTTTCCTGATTGCAGTAGACTGGATAATGTGACAAACAGTGGGCAATGAGGAAACAGGCATAAAATGGACTCACACCAAAAACTTGGAGGATCTGGACTTCGCCGATAATATATGTCTGATTTTGCACAAACTGGAAGATATGCAGGCGAAAAGCAACAAGTTGGCAGAAGAAGCATCCACAGAAGATGAGACTTACTTCAGGTAAACATAGCGAAAACAGAGGTGATGAAAATTCCTAGGCAACACCACCAACAGCAACAACAACAACAGACAACATTCAGCATAAATGGGAGGAATCTGGAAGAAACAACCTCCTTTACTGACCGACCTACCTGGAAAGCATCGTTTCAAATACAGGCGAACGGAACTGACGAGGATATCAAAGCAAGAATCGAAAAAGAAAGACAAGCTTTCACTACTCTCAAGTCTGTGTGGAGGTCAACAACACTCAGCATCAAAACGAAGATAAGATCCGGATTTTCAACTCCAATGTGAAGTCAGCCAGTGCTACTCACTATACGGATCAGAGACTTGCATTGCGCGTCATAAAGACCATCTCAAACAAACTACAGACCTTCATTAACAGCTAGCTGTCTTCGCTCAATACTCAAGATCAGATGGTCAGAAAAGATCAGCAACAGGGATCTTTGGGAACGAACCAACCAGGAACCGATTGTGAAACAAATAGGCAGGAGGAAATGGAGATGGATTGAACATACTCTTAGGAAACCATCAAGTGACATCACTAGACAAGCTATTGCTCGAGTGGAACCCGAAAGGGAAGCGACGAGTTGGTCGTCAGTGCAAGGGTGACTTGGCGGAGGTCATGTGAAGAGGAGATGAAAACGTGTGGGCAGACTTGGAGCAAGGTGAAGACTCTATCAGAGAACAGAACGCAATGGAGACGCACGGCTGAAGCCCTATGTTCCTGTAGGAATTAAAGGATACAATAATAATAATACCCTTTAGCGACAATTTTCTTCTGATTTTTTTATTATTTTACATATATATTCCTTGTGCGCTGATTTTTTTAGCATTTTATTGATTTTGTGCTGTTTGATGGCTAGCTCGACGCTCAATGCTCTCTCTTTAGCCGGTCCTGGGACCGTCTAATATACTAGCGAGCTGGTTAACTAAACGAGTTGTGGTTGAAATTTTCATTGAGGAAATCATGAACATCGAGTTTTTATGTTAGTCCCCATATTATTGTATGTCGTCCTACCAGTGACTATACCACACGTTCAACCAACTGCCATTATATTAGTTGGGAATGTTTCTCTATGAATACGATATCTATTGACAGTTATATTTAGGCCTTCATTCATCTCTCAGTTATCTCACTCAATATGTATACATACTGGAAAACCTGGGAGAACTAGACAGCTCCCAGGTCGCGCTATGTCGTGAATCGGCAGAAGTTAGATTTCAAGGACCATTGGATCGGGTCCCAGTGGCTCAATGGTCTACGAGCTCGCCCTGTAACCAGAAAGTCCTGGGTTCGAATGCCGGTGGGTGCGCACTGATGAAGAGTCCAAAACTAGGACGAAACAGCTGTCCAGTACTCCAAGGTTTTCCAGTGGTTCTCTAACTGATGTCAGCTCACGATGAAATCCTCCATGCAATCAAACAAAATCTCTACAAAACAAATACTTGAAAATATGTACATACGTATAAGTTTTAATATTCCTTCGGAGAAGCTTGATAATATTTATTGAATAACCTACATATTTCTTTATTTATTCATTCATTCAGATGAGAAGACATCTTCCAACTACATCAGTTTAGTGACGGCCTGGAATCTTCAGACAATCATGATTTTAGGTGCACTTATCATGGTAATTTTATTTACACTGATTTCAATGACATTCTGGAGATGTCACTGAAACAATCCTCCCTTGAAATGGAAATTTCTATTTGACTTTCTCATCAGCTGACAATTTTATCACATTGTTTGTGTGTCTGCGTGTGTGTGTGTCTGTGTGTGTGTATAAGTCGGTGGGTGGGTGTGTATGATGCCTTAACGATATTTACAATCGTTGAGTCTATCTACTAAAACTTCTATCTTGGTTGTTGTTACTCAGTTTTCTGTGTGTTTCTTTTTGACTTTTACTTGTGAAATATTGTTTGTTTACTCTTACTTATTTTAATAATCATCTTTCATCATTTCATAAAATTTCGTCTTCTCATAATTATTCACTGTCACATGTTGTGTCTGTGAGATATTTCATAATATTTTACATTCAACTAGGATGTATGTATGTATGCTCAGTGTTTGTTACCCGAACACAAATATTATATGATTATTATTATTATTTGATATCGTGCGTCGGTGGCATAGCGGTTAGGACGCTCGCCGACCATGCACATGGTTCGGGGTTCGATCCCCGGCCGACGCACTCCTTTACCTCGCTGAGCCAGAAATAGTGCTGGTAAAGAGGAAAGTTTGGGCATGAGGCTAGCAACCCCATCCTGTAAAATAAACACTGCTACAGAAACTTCAAGCCACTAGCTTGAAGCCCTATGTTCCACTGGGGAACGTGAAGGATAAAAAAAAAAAATTATTTGATATCAGTATTTCATTGAGGAGGATTGCTTCCCCAGGGGTCTCCATACTATTCAATATAGATGCTTAATCAGGCTACTGAGCACTTTTCATACGATGTTGTTCGCAGTCTGAGTGGATAATGTGTACAAACATTTTACTACTTAGCTGTACAATCGCAGTTCTATGCATAATTGATGTTGTGTGTGTGTGTGTTTGTGTGCATCAGACTTTGTTAAACAACAATCGAAAATAGTTTGCAATATTGTTCACATGATCATAATATCTCGACAGTGTGATGACTAGTCAAGCTGTAACTAGGGGGGCGTCAAGATTGTTAAGTCTAGGTAACATGAAAATGGTCTGAAAACATCGATCGAATGTTATTGAAAGAGCACGCAGACAAGTATCATCAAGATTAATTATATGGTAGGTAAAGAGGGAGAGAGTAAATAGAAGGTTACTTAAGAAAGGTGTGATAGTAGATGTCATATGACAAGTGCACAAAATAGTATTAATCACAACATGGTGATAGACTTCTACCTTCTACTCAAGTAGAGGGAGGAGATTGACAAGTTTCTCCAATACGATGATCATACGACAGGGTTATGCATCTTAATCGCTAAGGCCTCTGCAATGCTTCAAGTTTTCGGAAGACTTCTTCTTTTGACTTTGTCGATAACTTTGAATGAATTCGCCATCACTCGAGACACTGAAGTTACAATTTCGATTATTTAGAACGACTTTTGATATATTTTGATGAAGTAAGCAATAACGGAAACTTAATTTTATTCTTGTTCGCCAACTCGCCTCTTCTATTTTGGTTTCCACTCAAGGGCTTGCCTAGTGATGTCACTTGATGGTTTCCTTAGAGTATGGCCAGCCAATCCATCTCCATTTCTTCCTGCCTATTTATTTCACAATCGGTTCCTGCTGTGTTGGTTCACTCACTGCCAGAGATCCCTCTCTGTTAATAATCTTTTCTGGCCGGCCATCTGATCTTGAGTAGTTTTGAGCGAAGACAGCTAGCTGTTAATGAAGGTCTGTAGTTTGTTTGAGATGGTCTTTATGACGCGCAATGCAAGTCTCTGATCCGTATAGTGAGTAGCACTGGCTGACTTCACATTGGAGTTGAAAATCCGGATCTTATCTTCGTTTTGATGCTGAGTGTTGTTGACCTCCACACAGACTTGAGAGTAGTGAAAGCTTGTCTTTCTTTTTCGATTCTTGCTTTGATATCCTCGTCAGTTCCGTTCGCCTGTATTTGAAACGATGCTTTCCAGGTAGGTCGGTCAGTAAAGGAGGTTGTTTCTTCCAGATTCCTCCCATTTATGCTGAATGTTGTCTGTTGTTGTTGTTGCTGTTGGTGGTGTTGCCTAGGAATTTTCATCACCTCTGTTTTCGCTATGTTTACCTGAAGTAAGTCTCATCTTCTGTGGATGCTTCTTCTGCCAACTTGTTGCTTTTCGCCTGCATATCTTCCAGTTTGTGCAAAATCAGACATATATTATCGGCGAAGTCCAGATCCTCCAAGTTTTTGGTGTGAGTCCATTTTATGCCTGTTTCCTCATTGCCCACTGTTTGTCACATTATCCAGTCTACTGCAATCAGGAAAATCATTGGCGATAGTAGGCAGCCAGCTTGTCTTACTCCTGTCCTCATTTAGAAGGATTCCGTAAGTTTCCCGTTGTGGATTACTTGGCATGCAGCATTATTGTACAGCTGTTGGATGAGATGTATAATTGTCTGTGGCACCCCTTGGTAGTAGCGAAGTAGTTTCCAAATCACCTCTCGATTGACGCTGTCGAAGGCCTTCTCAAAGTCGATGAAGTTGAGATAGAGAGGCGACTGCCACTCTAAGCTTTGCTCACTGATGATCCGTGATGTGGCGATCTGATCAATACATGGCTTGTGCCTCCTGAATCCAGCCTGTTCCGGTCGAATTTTTTCATCCAGGTTGGCATGTTTGGTTCTCTCCAGGATGATGCGGCTTAGTATTTTGCTTGGGATGGACAGGAGCATAATTCCGCGCCAGTTCTTGCATTGACTTAAGTCTCCTTTCTTTGGTAGTTTGAATAAGTATCCTTTCTCCCAGTCCTCAGGTTATTTGCCTTCTTTCCACACCTTCTCCAGTAGTGGTGTCATCAAATTCACTGATGTCTCCGAGTCCATTTTTCAATGCTTCTGCTGGGATTCCATCTGGTCCTGCTGCTTTTCCAGCTTTTAGCATCATGATTGCCTTCAGGACTTCTGATTTCGTCGGAGGGTTGGTGTTCACTGATAGCTCTGCCTCCGTCTTTGGTATTGCTGGGCGCGTTGTCGGTGGTGGTCGATTTAGGAGTCTTTTGAAGTGTTCAGCCCAGTGTTTCCTTTGTTCCACTTCTTTGGTGATTGACTTTCCATTGTCATCCTTCACCGGCTTGATTTGTGTGAAACGTTTGCCCGATAGGCACCTAGTTGTTTGGTAGAGTGTTGCGAGATCTCCATTGCCTGCAGCTTGTTCTGCTTCACTTGCCATGGCTTCATAATATTTTCTTTTGTCTTCCCTGGCACTCTTCTTTACTCTTTTGTTCAGTGTCTTGTAGCTTGCATTCCAATCCTGTTTCTGTTGCTCGTCGGTGCACTGGATAATCTTTTGTTTCGCCACCCTTCTCTCTTCTATCAGTCTCCAAGTGTCCGTAGTGAGCCACTGTTTGTCCTGTCTCTTCTTTCTGCCGAGAACTTCCATGCAGGTTTGACTCCACACTATCTTCAACTTATTTCAGTGCTTGTCGACGCTGACCCCTTCGCTAGTGTTGATTTGTTTCTCAGCTTTGTCCTTTATGCTTGCAGTGAAGATGTCCTTTGTTTCCTGGTCCTTCAGTTTTTGAGTATTGAACTTGGCTTGTGGTCTATCTGCAGTTCCTTTTTCTCTGAATGCTTTTAATTTGATTTGGATTGTCCCCTGTACGAGGTAGTGGTCTGAGCCAACGTCTGCTCCTCTTCTTACTTTTGTGTCCAGCAGGCTAAGTCTCCACTTCCTTGAGATTGAGATGAAGTCTATAATTATAATCCCACCTGGAATGTTGTATTACACACAGTATCTCAATCGATGTAGCTTCACAACACCAGAGATTGATTTCTCTCTCCCTACCTAATACTACGCCTAACCCCAGTAATTACTCCACATATCATACCCCACTTAACACAAAAGACAGAACGCAAGCACCTATGGTCAAAGACAACTAACCTCTTCATACCTTCCACGTCTCTTAGAGTGAAATACTTCGCGGCACCTACGTCATCTCTTCGATAGCTTGATATCACGTCCACACACCAAAGATGATGTAAGTTGACAAATGTCACAGGAGCCTCTTCATATCCGTCAACAATCAGTCAACTAAGGCTGATCCAACTCTCCTCACTAAGTGAAGCAGTCAAATACGCTCACTCAAACACTTCACTTTCTTTATTTTAAGCTAGAAGTCAGTGCAGAACAGTCCCGCAGCATTACTCTTAAATATGATACCAAAGGAGCGAATCGTATCGACCAATGGATCTCTCTTCCTTTTAACTAACACTTTACACGCTACGAACTTCATTATTACTGACACTAGTGTCATCACTAAGATGTTTACACTGTAACAGGTTTAAGTACTAGATAATAACGACTAGTGGAATCCATATTTTAATTTTTTAAATGACACGCTTTGAAGACCACTTTTATGTGATGAGTTGAAATAAATAACAAACACAAAGAAAAAGAAAATTAATATTTGACTGTCATTAGCACCACTGGTCAATCAAACAGACAGACAGACAGACAGACAGACGGAGAGATGGATGGATGGATGGATAGATAGACACGTGAATGAGTTACAACAGACGTCAAGTATCCACTCGGTAAACATGTAAAACATCATCAAAACCATAGTTAAACAGACAATAAAAACAACAACAACATAATATTCTAGAAAACGAGACACAAATATGAGAAGGTTTAACTTCAGGCAGAAGAAGAGAAAATGAAAGGGAATATCAAGAAAAGCAAAACAAACAAACAAGCAAACAGATATGACTAAATATGATACCAATAAGACACAAGCATACCTTTAAGGTTTAGGTACGACATCGTACAATCCACTGACTCTTGTTAGCATTGTTCTGTCAATTTAATCTTACTCTCAGATAGTGCTTCTGAAGGGGGAAGGGTGTCAGAGTAAGCAAACAAACAAACACACACACACAAAGTGAAACCTGTTTCTTTGTTTGTTTAAACTTAGTTACCCCAGAATAGGTCCTTCGTCTATCAAGCTATGAGACGGATAGAATTATTATGATTATTATTTCAGGCCTCATGATCCCATTCCCTTGCAGAGGCTGAAATAGTTGGAGCGGTATTCGAATCCTGTTCAGATCTACTGGCTGTAAGTTGACTGCATAAGCCAACATGTAGAGTAACAGGGAAGTATGCGGATGATATTGTCCTCCAAGGTGAAGACGCTGATAAAATCCAGAGTCTCATGAACACCTTGAGCAGAAATCTTCATTTGTTTGATGGGCGATAGGGAATGAAGCGGTAGAGTATGCTGACCATTTCACTTATCTGGAAAGTTGCATCAAACCAAACGGACTGCTTGCTAAAGAAATCTCAACACGGATACAAAAGACCCATGTGGCACCTGTCAGTATATATATATATATATCATCTCCCACGTAGGCCTATACACTGAGCAGCATTTCACTCTGTCCTCCTTCATGGCTCAGAAACATGGACAATGGAAGTGAAAGATATAAAAAGGTTAGCTGTCTTTGACCATAGGTGCCTGTGTTCTGTCTCCTAAGTCAGATGCTTTATTATGGTGAGTAATATTGATGTTAAGCGTAGAATGTTAGATAATGAGGAGAAGTCAGTCGTCTAGGTTGTGAGGCTGCATCAACTGAGATGGCTACGACACATGTTTCACATGCTACTCCATCGCCTTCCTCGACAGACAATGTTAGCTGACATAGAATCAGGTCGGAAAACAGTTCTAGGTGATCAAACCACAACTTGCCATCAGCTGATGAAGTCTATGACTACTGCTTTGAGCCAGGCTGTCCGATTAGGGACCCCAGAATGCTAAAAACTGATGACTACAGAGTACAGGTGATATGATTCGAAATCGCTGTCGATGGCTCAGATACATTCACCCGTAGTAATTCACCCACATGTTTCTTCTTGTTAATATTCTTTCTCCCTCACATTTCCGCTTACTATAATCCTTTTGAATATCTCTTTTCTCTATTCCCTCAACTTTTGTGTGCTACAAAGAGTGTAGCAACCTGACTTTCTGCACTTCTGTACAAAGTTCAACTGTGAAACTCAGTCAGTCGGTAGCAAAATAAATAAAATGGATTCCGACACTGGTAACAGTCGTCAGTTATTGCAAGCACAGATGTTAACGTTCGACAAAACGACTCTTCACTCAAACATAAAACAATCACTACATGACGTATATCCTGTAATTTAGTACTGTGACCATAGATAGACTGGTTTCCATTATATGGTGCATGCTTTGATCACAGATAACTTATTTTATACTTCATACAACTTCTCATAATACATTTCTGAATTAATACAGAAATCTTAAACATTTCTTCACACGTCATATACAAATGAACAGACAGTAGTCTGTTATTGCTTGTTTAGTGATGGTTTACAGTGAGAGCCATGCATGATGCCCATCTTGTCTTATTTAGTATTTGTCAAATGGATAAACTAGCAACTCCTGTGAATGATATTGTTCAAAGGGGGACTCGAACTTATCACCCATCACTTCAAAAGCTACAGATTTATCCGCTGGTAAGAAAATCGACGCCGAGGATCAGGTCCCATGTGATTTCGGGGCAGATGAGAAAACGGCGGTAGAATACTAGGTTCCCCAGGTGTAGCTGTAGGTTGGTGACTGCTTGGGCATCTATTTTAGCGCCATTCGCCGTGGTTAACACATTTTGAGTGGGGACAGCGGGTGGATAGTGAGTCAACCGGTGCAGGAGGGATGTCCGTACTAGGGACACTGATGCCCCAGTATCCAGTAAGATCTTAACTTGCACACCATTAACAAGTCCCCAAACAGTGAGAGGTTCCTTATTACATGAAAAAGTAGACAAATTGTGAAAAAGAGACTTACTATTTTCCCGGGGCCCGTTGTGACCACACTTGCGAGCCTTCCTTCCGTAACGTCGGCAGTAATAACAATGGCTGGTTGTGGTATCTGCATCTGGGCGCCTCTGGAACCGCGTTGGGTTGCGAGGGACGGTGTTAAGTGCAGCTGCGGTCGATGCCTTTGGAACTGGGCAGAAGGAACTCCTGGCTGATGCTACAGTGTCGCGCTCGGCGTCCATGAACCGCAAAATGACACGCTGTAGTTCAGTTGTGCTCGCAGGAGGGTGTCGAAGCAGGTCCATTCGGAGGTCACCATGCAAAGCCCCTTCGATGAAACGTGTCCACACCAGGCGGTCTCTGTGGTTGGGGTCTGCGTTATCATCTACCCCAGGTGCCATGAGTTGTAAGGCATGGAAGTACTCTAGGGGACTTTCCCCGGGTAATTGCCGACGACTGAAGAATTTTAGGAGGGCATGGTCGGAGCCCAATTGTAGATCGAAACAGTTGTCAAGGATTTGCCAGTTTTCCGGTATAGATTTTGAGCTGATGAACCCGGCAGAAGAAAGTAGGAGAAATGCATAATAAAGACAGTAAACAGAGGTGTGAGACAAAGGAATAGTAATAACGAAGAACAATATAGTTTTATTGGAAATCATAAGTCACAAGGAGTGGATGCATCTGCGTCACTGAGAATGATTTTGAGCCAAATCACCGATTGTTTCCAGCCATTGGTTTTTACCGTCCCGATGATACCAACCAGGAAGTCTACACCTTCCTACGTGGCTTAAACTAACTGTTGTAGATTTCATTGACTGGTGCCATGTTTTCGTTTGACCACCGCTAGCTCTTTTCCAGCCTGACCCTATATCAGCTAACATTGCCCGTTGTCAAGGAAGGCGATGACTAGGCATACGTAACACATGTTCTAACCATCTCAGTCCATGTAATTTCACAGTCTCGTCGACTGATTTCCCCTCCTTACCTAGCACTCGACGCCTAACCTCAATATTGCACACCTTAGTATACCATTTCACACACACGGGAGATAGAAGGCAGACACCTATGATCGAAGACAGCTAATCTTTTCATGTATTCCGCTCTCAATGGCCAGGTCTCAGAGCCATAAAGGAGGACGGAGCGGACTGCTGAGCAGTAGTGAATATAGAGAAGACAGAAGATAACCAACAAACAACAACGGGCACTAATCAATATCAATGGGCGAAATTTGAAAGAGGTCACTTTTTCACTTATTTAGGTAGAGTCGTTGCAACTACAAAAGGCACAGATGAGGATGTTCAAGGTGGGATTGGAAAAGCAAGACAAATATTTATTGGTCTGAAATCAATTTGGAAATCAGTTGCAACCAGAATATGGAGCAAGATTCGGCTTTTCAACACCGATGTAAAGTCAGTGCATCTATATGAGTAAGACTAAGTGCATCACGAAAGTCTGACTGAAGAGTTTTATCAGCAGCTGCCCCTTCGATTCACACTGATCGGAGTCACCCAGAACCGATTAGCAACAAGGAACTCTGAAATCGAACTAACCAACTACCTATGGCCCAACAAATATGCTGAAAGGAATGGAGATGGATCAAACACACGCTGAGAACTGTTGAATGACATAGCACGCCAGGCCCTCAAGTGGAACTCCTATGGGGAAAGGCAAGTTAGGCGTCAGAAAGTCACATGAAGGAGACCGCGTGAGATCAAAGTTCATAGGGAGTTGTGGAGCCAAATAAACAGGACTGCAGAGAATATGATCAAATGGAGATGCGCTATTGAAGCCTTATGTTTCACTCGGAACTTAAAGGAACAATAACAATATAACCGGTTTGAACAGATTTGTAGCAGCGGCACGAAAGTATGCCCCATGAGTACTATGTAAGAAAGAATCCCTAGGCCGCAAAAGTATCAAAGCAAGACTGAATTAGCTTTGTAACACACATCACCGGAAAATGGAATCAGAATAGATTCCAGATAGCACTTGCATCAGTCAAACACCATCATAACACTTAAATTGTCTTCACTACGACAACTTAGATTTTGGCTTCTATTTTACCAGGAGCCACGATACAAATAGTTCCATCAGTGAAGCACTGCATAAAAGACCTTCGATACATCGGGTGCTTCATGGATAAACGGGGAATTAGAGAAGCACTTCAAAACACTCGGACATAGGAAATCTCGGTCATTTTTGACAAAACGTCGCAGATTAATAGGTACTCCAAGAGTCTTTGGCGTTCACTTTCCCAAAACCTCCGAGGTATCACAATTTTGGATGAATGCATGAAGAAATAGCAGATGATTATTGAATGTGATCAAGTCATACAAATAAATATAATAGACTCCAAGTGTAATAGGTAATCCTATGAGTACAAGTCTATATATGCACGACAATGGCAGTAAGAAGTAGGTGCTAACGCAGACAAAATTCACCTATAGAAACGAGCAATTAGCTGAACCAATAGCAGTGGAAAACTCCATGAAAATCAAAATCGAACACAGTCATAGAAATATATATTGTATCATAATGGCAAAAGAGATATACAACGCCGGGTGCAGACAACGAAAGATGTTGGTAGTCACATTTATACCTCATTTGTTTAACTCCATTATTTGTTTAGTCTGCCAACTGATCTACAGTATTCAGTTCCCAGCTATTTACGACACAACTGCAAGAGACCAAATTGGTGGTCAGTATTAAAACAATGGTCCAGATGCCGTGTGAGAAACCGGTGTACCAGTAGAAGACAATAGACTTGGTGAAGGAATGTTTGTTAGGAATTCGGTATTGCTATATAGCCAAATTATGTGCACCTTATCTTCAAATCAGCATTTGCACAGATCTCTCATGCTGTGCTACTTCTGGCCTTCATATTGTTTCTTTGTGTCCCTCTCACGTCTCCTGTGTATCTCTGTGACAGTCATTTGATTTCTCTGACATCAAATCTATCTCCCTGCTATTTGATGTTTTATGCCGATGAACGTCTCTTTATGACTATCACACGCCACACCACCTTCCAATGAAACCGCAAACTCAGTGACCAGCGGTGGATTTGGCAAATAGATTGACGGGGCTGAGTAGTGTAGTAACCGAAAATGGATAGAACCAACTATTTGAAAGTGTTCATGAACTCCTGGGGGCCATCCTCTTAACTGTGGCTACGTGTTATGTGCCTTCATTCTATACACTATATACGTGTACATTCGAAAGCCTTTTCTAAGAAAGTTAACAGCATTCAAATTCCCTGCAGTCGACAGTCCCAGGGCATCAGTTTTGCCAAACTCCTGTGAACGCTCTTCCAAACTAACTGGTTATCCCTCTGCGTCACAGAAGTTACTGGAAAACTTCAAAGCCAACAGCTGTTTCATAAGTCACTTCAATACATTTACTAACTACTTACCTGGCGATTTCTAGGGAAGCTTGTGTTTTGCAGGTAGCACTCTAGATCATAATGTAGTAAATAATACAGAATGTGAATGACAGTCTATGACCGACTATAGAGATTCATACGCCTGATACATGTGTATATAAAGATGTCAAACAAAGGGAACTATTGGTCTACAGTGATTCAGAGCGGTTACACCATCATAAAACGAGTTGCGCTCTCATGGTTTTCAGTATTCATAGCCGTCAAGGTCATTAAAGCGTTTCAATTTCTAGGGTCCCACTGAGTTGGTTCAGTAGAGAGTGTAAAATACTCCTGACAAACCACATATCTGCAGCAATTATTTAGCCAATGCTTGATAGGATATGACAAGCTTTTGCGTTATGGCATTCAGTGAAGCGGTTTATGCTGCAAAATGCATATTTTTCATCATGGCAATTGAAGAAAATCCCTTCTGTAAAACTGTTTTTCTCTACCAGATGTTACAATATCTCTCTTTCATTTTGGTCCTTAATCTTTGGATTCCTTCTAACGCTGCTACTACATAACAGAAATATTTGCTATCCATGACACCCAAATGAAGTCAGATGTTTGTCTCGTGTGGGAAATGGCATTGGTTTTCATCAAGCTCGTCATGACGAAGATAGAGAATTGCTGATCCAGTTAGGCGCTTAAATTAGTGACATAATTAAAATATGGCCGGAGTATTGTCGGCAGTTGTGATGGATAAACATAAACGTTTTCGATAACATAAATACTTTCTTGGATCTGGGAAATGATTTACTTTACAGTTCGAGGGCGATATCCAGTGGCCTAGTCAGACAGAAATTTGTGCGGTTTATTTCACAAAATGAGCACATTAGCCCGCTAGGTTCGCTTTTCTGTGCACTCCATTTCACTGTCCCATCTTTATTCCTATTCGTCAAAACGTCTCCCCCTGTTCTATTAACAGGTTACAATTACTTTATAACTTATCTGCTTCACCTTCAACTTCTCGTATTTAAAGACAAAATGACTGCAACCTTATAATTTTACCATGAACCAAATTTATGTAATTTAAATAATACTTATCCATGCCTGCACAAATGGTGTGTCGTACACAGATAGGAATAAATGTTTTTTATTAAATTACTTTTAATAAATATGTTTACTAATCGTATATATAATTTATCATATTGATGATGCCTGTAAACCGGCGTCCCTCATGTAGAAAATGAGAATATACTATTATTTATTTATTTATTTATTTAATGAATTTGTCGTTCATCCGATGTTTTAGTTTATGAGATAGGAATTAATCCGCACCAACACACCTGTTTCAACGTCAGTAGATCCCTGTAATAATAATATATTTACTCCTGTTAATGCAGGAACATACCAATTGTACAGGCATGGATAAGTTATTGTTGCACCGTAACCAATTGGCTGTGCTCCGTCTTCATATGTGTTAAAAGGCGAGAAATACCCACGGTCTACATCCAGCATCGTATCTCTTACACGTTTACGATGTAATAACTCCTTTTTCTGCAGCAAAACATTAAACAATGTATCCTAGTTACTGCATAGGTTATTTATGAGCTCATCATGTGTACTGCCACTTGACTGCCAAGCCGTATTTTTGCTGCAAATAAGCGAAACAATTGAAATGATCAAAATGCATCTAGCCATATTTCCTTTGACAAATACATGGGACACAAATAAGTAATTCCACGAACCATCAAAAATCCGCCTTATTATTATTGCGTGTTCAATATCCAATGCCCTTCACACAATATGTCAAATCCAATATCCTGATTACGAGCTAATATAAACCAGTGATTTCTTTGAGCTTGCTTCTTGATTGTAAGGTAGAGGTTCCAGATCTTCGGTGAACTTATGCGTAGTAAATCCCGCTACTCGACTGCTTTAGCTCTGGTAGACTCCAAGAGGAGTGGTGCGAGGATTTGTCAAGATTGTGGTTTGTAGTGTGCAGTATGTTAGGACTCAGCTGCTGCCGTGAATGGAGTTTGACCTAACACCCGTTGGTCATTCGGTATAGTCATAAAAGTAGAATAGTAATAATAATAATAATAGGTTGCAGTGTAGATAATATAGGTTGAGATAAGTGAAATAATAAAGGTGAAATAATAAAGAAAGAAAGAAAGAAAAGATAGAGTAGTAGGTACAGTGGGAGAAGACAGGACCGGTCGTGGGGATTTAGCTTGTATGCTTATCCATTGACAATGTGGTTTCAAATTTTAAGAAGGTAAGCCATTGAGACACATACCATGCATTTCCGCATGATTGTCCAGCTTCCGCTTAAAAGTCTCCACAGATGGAGTTGTAGTTACGGCCGCTGGTAAAGCGTTCCAGAGACGGCAAACTCGAAGCGAGAAGAAATGTGAGCGCACTCGAGTCCTTGGTCTCTGGTGTGCTATCCTTAGCAGGTTACCTCGTGGAAGCCTATAATCACTTAATGGTAGGATGCTTTTTATTAGGGTAGGCCTGGCCATTTAAGATCTTATAGACGGTGATGAGGTCTCCCCTGTGACTACGGTAACTAAGTGTGAAAAGACTTAATTTCTTCAGTCTTTCCTCATGTGATTTGTTGCGGAGGCCGATCACCCATTTTGTCGCTCGTCTCTGGACACTTTCTAGCATGTTAGCATCCCTTTTGAGTAGCGGAGGAGCAATGATATTATGCACTTCAAGGAGTGGCCTCACGTATGTCGTATACAACGTTAGGAAAAGTTCAGGAGTAAGAGCTCCCAGTTGCCTATGCATAAAGTGTAAAGTGGCGTAAGCTTTGGCGACGTCCCTCGTGTAATTTACACTGGTGTCTAGCTTTTCTGTTAAAATAAGGCCTAGATCGCGTTCCGATGGCACACAACTCAAGTTCTGGCCACCAAGGGTGTAATTTGCACTCTGTGACCTGCCGGAATGAAGTTGCACTACTTTGCATTTCTTTAAGTTGAAAGGCATTCTGTTAGCCAGAGCCCAGTCTCCCAGAGTTTGCAGGTCAGCCTGCAATCTGTCGGAGTCTTCCGATAAGTTTATTACTCTCCAAATCTTTACGTCGTCAGCGTAAAGAAGCGCAGAGCAATTCAGTTGACAGGGCAGGTCGTTGATAAAAATCAAAAACATCAACGGCCCTAGGATAGGACCCTGAGGAACCCCTGATGCCGAGGTGTGCCAGGATGATCGGATGCGGTTGACTTTGGTGCAGAATACTCTCTCGCCTAAATAATCTTCCAGCCATGCGAGAAGTGCTCCAGAAACACCCGCTTTGCTTTTTTTGTGCAGGAGCAGACCATAGTGAACTGTGTCGAATGCTTTCGCAAAGTCGAGAAAGATCACATGGGCTGGTACCTTTACATCCCAGGATAGTGTCCAATCGTTGCAAGCTAGTAGAAGATTCGTCACACAGGATCTTCCCCTCCTGAAACCGTGCTGTGCTTCATGGAGTAGGTTAGTCCCGTCGAAGTATTTTCTCATGTGGTTGTCAATGAGACTTTCCAATATCTTCGATATCACTGGGAGTAGCGCAACTGGTCTGTAACTGGTTGCGTTCTGCCGGTCACCACCCTTGAAGATAGGGGATAGGATGGCTCGTTTCCATTCACATGGAAGTTTCTCTACATCAAAGGAGTGTTGAAACAGATCACTTAGGGGTTGGCAAAGACTTTCTGAACACTGCTTCAGGACGGATGGTCTTATGTCATCGCAACCTGCAGACTTTCCCGAAGCCAACTTTCCCAATTTTACGAGTACCATAGCCGGGGTAATTTGAAATGTACACAGCAGGTATTCGCACGTTGGTCTTGCATTGTAGTCTTGATGTTTTGTGGGGGTAAAATCCTCATTACTGTTCAGTTGCCTGTGAAAGGCTAGACTGAATGTCTATGCCATTTCAAGACTAGTAAGAGATTTCCCATCAGAACCCACTGGATTGCAAGCTCCCTGGTTGGTCGGTTTTCTTTCAGACATAAACCTGTATAGGCTTTTGGGGTTCACGAGAAGCTTATTGGCGAGG
Source organism: Trichobilharzia szidati (assembly GCA_944472155.2). NCBI lineage: Eukaryota > Metazoa > Platyhelminthes > Trematoda > Strigeidida > Schistosomatidae > Trichobilharzia > Trichobilharzia szidati. The sequence continues at coordinate 7,033,971 of OX235275.1, forward strand.
TTTCTCTGAAATGTCCTTCTATCGCTCCGGACTCGTATGTTACACCGATTCCTGAGTTCGAGGTACACTTCATGTTCGGGTTGACTCTTCGATACTCGCCACGGAAGGCGTTGTGTCCCCCTTTTTAGCCATGAACGTTGCTTTCTAGCTTTAGGTGGGACTAAAGGAATAGTGTCTGAGACCGCCTGGTGAATGATCTCCTTTACCACTCTCCAGTGTTCTTCTACTGTAAGCTCTGTCCAATATTTTGGCCAATTTGCTTCAGACAGAAGTCTTCGCATTTCGGTGTAATTGGCTTTGTTATAACACAGATGGGACTGTGTATTGTCCCACTGTAAACGCTCGCGGGGGACTATGTCGAATGTTATGACTGCGTGGTCACTACTACCTATGGGAGTCGTGATCTGAACGTTTTCCACTAGTAGTTGGTCACTAGTGAGCACGTCATCCAGTCTAGAAGACTTCCCATCTGGACCCCATCTAGTATCCATTCTGACATTTTCGGTGAATCCGGCCTCCGTGATGGTATGCAGCAGATTTCGATCAAATCTGTCCTGGGCACATCCCGTCATCAAGTTAAGAGATGGGGCATTGAAGTCTCCAGCTATGACAATTTGATCATAACCCATGTCATGTGTCGCTGAAATTGCATTCAGCAGTACCTGGTTGTGGTCTGCTCCACATGAAGGTGATCTGTAAATGCTGCCCACTAGATGCTCACAGTACCCAATAGCGAAATGGCACCATATGGAGTCAAGGAGCTCAATGAGGGGAGGGTCCATTGCATGGACACATCTGAGCTGTTTGTCGACGTATATGGCGACTCCACCTCCTTCTTTCAGATCCCTATCTCGCCTGACTAGGAACATATCATTTATACTGCCTTCGCTGTCTGCCACCGTAGGGGTTAGCCAGGTTTCCGTCAGTATTATGATTTTGGAGTTCAGCTGTGATTGTAGGTATCTAAGTTCAGCTATTTTGCCCCTTAGACCTCTCACATTACTGTACAGGCAACTGGTAGTCAGTCTCACCACGTCCCCATATTGGGGGGTGGTTGACGTGATGTGGGCTGTCGGTTGAGGAGTTATCCTACGAACTAGTTAGCCGATTCCCCGGGAACCGGCCTGTTGGCATTTTTTTCTTCTGATTCAATCGGAGCACTTGGATGACACTGGCTATCATCGTCCGTGCTGCACCGCTGTATTGTGACTAGGAGTTGGGGATGTTCTATGACAACGTTTTGTTCTCTCCTTTGGGTACGAGGCCGGCTCTCGCAACAGCGAATGAGTCTACTGACCTTGTCCTTGGTCTCGCACCATCTCTGAAGAGCAGTAGTCAAGTGGTCTCGGGAGCTGAACTTAACAGCTAACAGACGTGGAGTGTTAATTGACATTAGGTGAGTGGGTCGAGGCAGTCTAAAAATAGAGACAGCCCCTGAACTTCCCAGACCCATCTGGGATGCCAACCATCTCCATTGCTGTACATCGTGACAGTGCTTCTCACAAGCGTTCCCAGTTCCCAGTTCGGGAATGCCGTGAACAACCATGGAGGCAGAAGGAATAAGCTCTGGCGACTCCCTCGCCATCTGTCTTTCCTTCCATGGCCTATCTGGCCTAACACGTATATTGCAGGTCCTCCCTATAGAAAGGACTTGGGAAGTCAATAAAACTTTTTCGGCATCTTCGACAGAGCCTAGTGTTACCCTCAGTGGGGATGGTTTGCCTTGAGGAGCAGCAGTGCCCTTATACAATCTGCACAGTTTTACTGGTTGGATGTCCAGACCCAGTGTGCTACATAAGTTTAACCACTGTTCCTGATCAAACAGGGCCCTGTTTTCCAGCAGACTACTACTACAGTCTGGTACATTAAAGAGGATAACGCAGTTTCATCTACTAACCGTGGATTTAGGTTCGGTCCTCGCAGATTTGTCATCCCCCTTAAGACTGTTTTGTTTTGTCTGGTGTAACTGGGTATTATTATGTGTCGCAGTGCCGTGGCAACTATTACTGGTGGACGATAAGGGTCTTTTCCCAGCGTTAGATACCCTCGGTCATTCAGCCTCTGTGTCTGGGGCAGTTATGGCAGGAATTGCAAGTATAACCGGTGTGGATTTTGGTATCGCCGATTTACATGCAATTGTGCTGTTTTCTGAGTTGGTGGGAGTAAAACGTTTCACGTTTTTTCCTGATATCTCTATGCCATCTGTAGCTTTAGAGGAACTACACGAGGCTTCATTAGGACGGCAACTTTGGCATATGTACCAAAACCATGGGCATGGGTTCTTACGCATAAAATCGTAATATACCTTTGGTACTCCGGTGTCACATCTACAATATACCCATTGCTTACAAAAGTTACATTCGAAAGCAGAGTCTGCTTGTTCGACAATTGAATTGCAGACCTTGCAATCGTCATTAAAGCGTTTCAGTTTCTAGGGTCCCACTGAGTTGGTTCAGTAGAGAGTGTAAAATACTCCTGACAAACCACATATCTGCAGCAATTATTTAGCCAATGCTTGATAGGATATGACAAGCTTTTGCGTTATGGCATTCAGTGAAGCGGTTTATGCTGCAAAATGCATATTTTTCATCATGGCAATTGAAGAAAATCCCTTCTGTAAAACTGTTTTTCTCTACCAGATGTTACAATATCTCTCTTTCATTTTGGTCCTTAATCTTTGGATTCCTTCTAACGCTGCTACTACATAACAGAAATATTTGCTATCCATGACACCCAAATGAAGTCAGATGTTTGTCTCGTGTGGGAAATGGCATTGGTTTTCATCAAGCTCGTCATGACGAAGATAGAGAATTGCTGATCCAGTTAGGCGCTTAAATTAGTGACATAATGAAAATATGGCCGGAGGAAAGCCGGCAGTTGTTAATCTCATCCCTCGGGTCGGCAACACAAATTAGGAGATGCATGACACTTTGAGTTAGTCTATTTTTATTCGCATCACAAATCTTTGCCAGTATACCACTTGAAGGCGACGGACTCAGCTCAATGAGGAAAATGTGCGGGGACCTTGAGTGCTTTCGTCTCGTTTATAACATGTTTCTCAGCCCTCTGAAAAGCAGGTTCATTCGAATTTCAGAACTTAGAGTAGATCAGACTGTTCAACCACCCGCTAATTCTAGCTCTGAAATATCGTCTGTGTTATCTAGTTACCAAGCTATTGTGGTTCCTCGTGATATTAGCTGCGGAAATTCAATTCAAGCACCATAATATCTATGAAGTGGCGAGTCTAGTTCAAGTGATCCCCCCACCTAGTTATTACAATGAGGTTGTGTATAATAGACTTAGTTGGGCGACATGCATATTATGGGTTTAATACATCATAAACTGTTATGTTTTGTCCTGACAACACTATCGTGTGCTCCATATTATCAGGATCTTCTGCAATAAAGTAAGCAATGCTTCTCACAGTTGAATATACTTATGTTTCATGATTATTATTTTGTGATTGAATAAATGGCTTCTTGGATTCTGTGGACTTAAACCGTTATTGAGGACAAAGTTTCTCGCGCCAGTGTCCCACACCAACACTTATTGATGGAGTTACCACCACATGTAGGTGGCATGCTAAATAGAAGATGCTACTACTCCCGGTGGTAAAACTAGAAAGAGATTCCAGTGCTGCCAAATGCACCCCCAAGAAACATCTAAGCAGATGCGTCTCTCTGGAATTTAGCATTCTCAGAATACGGATTTGCCCCATGACTGGTGAAGAGAAACACAATCTCCATTACTTGGCGGTTACTCCTATAGTGCTTGACTTAAACATTTTTATGTGGGTGGGGGTCTTTCGAACATACCGAGTCGTCTAACAACCCACACCGCTTATTCTCCCTGCAAAAGTGTCAGGTAGCACACTGATATGTAGGTTGCCAAATCCACGGGGGAATTTGTGACACTTGAATGAGGCAACAGATGCTTCTCTGTCGTTCAGCATGCTGCTGCTGAAAATGCTTCTGTTTTCAAAGGATAATCTTGCCTCTACCACGCCGTTACTTAATCCATACGTTCCTGCATGCATGTTGCAGCCCAGGTAAGTTGGGTCAAATGTTGAATAAAATTTTGAAAGATGTATTTAGGCATGACACACTGCCATCAAATTACAGCCGACTGGTTCTGAAGATATAGACTCGTGATTGCTCACACAGGAAATTTCATGTGAATTACGAAATATCACACCTAAAGATCTGCAAAGTTGTATGCATGCTTCAATTCACATGCACCCTTTGGTATGTCAAGAATATACACAGTCAGTCATCCTCGTGGAACACCCTCATGTAGCCAAGGTTTATTAATCTTGATCAGATAAGTTGTATCCATTCTCTCCACTCAGTGGAACGCGGAGGTGAATGTCAGGCGCTCATTACTAGACGAGTGTACCTGGAGGGTCTAGTTGGGGGAGTCAGAGAACTCTGATTCTAAGCCGATAGTGCAAATGTCTTCGATAGTTAAGGTCAGCCGCGAACGGTTTACAACTTCAAGTTTTCACCTACCCATGTATTGTGGAGTGCGAACGTTTCATCTAGTCAACTCTCTGTTGAGCGCTTCCTCTCAATTTTCGTCTATTTGTGATTTTACGGCACTTTTCTCCGTGTAGCTATGACTGCGTAATGCACACAATTTGAAGGAGAACTCCGAATAAGTTTTTCTATGACCAGTAGTCTTCCTTGCTTAATCCTATCTGATGAAACAAAATAATGCTGTACTTACCCTCTACTGTGGAGTTGTTTTTTTTTTAAATATTTGAACCCTTGTTAATTGACAAAATGACAATGATCACAAGGCCTGTATCCTGTATGTCGTACTCTAGCACATGTTAATCACCTCTCTTCTTACCTTCCATTAACGCAACATTTCGTAATTCCCGCATGAATTTAACTGACAATAAGTATATTATAGACTATAAATTAGACTTGAACCAGTATATTGTAATCTATTCTAACAAAGTTTCTAGAGGTTTTTTTCCATTTTTCCAATTTTTGATGTCAAAAAACGGTGTTCCATTTCAAATTGTACTTGTTGAATATGATCATGCCTGTACAAACGGTATGTTAATCATGTAAATGTTTAATTTATGTGAAATATATATATATGTGTTGCTACAATTAGACGAATGTCTGGTAACATAGTTTTCTGTGCCCGCGAACTGCAAACATTCCATTTTAAATCGCTACAATTATGAATATCTACTGCATTATGAGTACAGCTGTATAATCCAATGGATACAACTTTCTACCCCCGGTACATTACCACATCTGGTAGGCATTCAGTCGGTGCAGAAGTTCATCATAAATTTGGCTTTATGTTTCCAGAACATGCAGCCCGCCCTGGGCACCTTCATTAAGTTTCGCACTTGAAAAGTAATGGTCCGATGTGAGATTAAGAGGATTGAGCGGTTTTCGACCTGATTTGAAGGTTGGGAAAACCACCTCAATGCATATGAAGAGGGGGGACTGCATCTGACTTTGTAAGCGACTACGAATGATGAATCAGTTGGAATTTTGTGGCAATATGATGGATAAACATAAACGTTTTCGATAACATAAATACTTTCTTGGATCTGGGAAATGATTTACTTTACAGTTCGAGGGCGATATCCAGTGGCCTAGTCAGACAGAAATTTGTGCGGTTTATTTCACAAAATGAGCACATTAGCCTGCTAGGTTCGCTTTTCTGTGCACTCCATTTCACTGTCCCATCTTTATTCCTATTCGTCAAAACGTCTCCCCCTGTTCTATTAACAGGTTACAATTACTTTATAACTTATCTGCTTCACCTTCAAATACTCATATTTAAATGGTGTTAATAAATTCGCCGCTCATCCGATGTTTTGATAATATTGCTAGGGAAGGTAGTGTAGTAGTAGACTCCGATGTTGATTCGGATGTTGCTACCGAATTAGAGATCCTAGAGCTTAAGGTTCGCAGCAAACGACGAAAATTGGAAAGCGAGTGCTCTCAACAAGCCAACACTGCAGCCAGCTGCGTGCGATCTTGCTCCAATCCCTCGTATAGCCAACTCCTAGACGGTAGCACCAACTACTGCACGGAACAACCACAAGAGTCAAATTGTACTGCCACACCAGTCCAACCACTCCTGAACTCAGTTAGCCCCATTAGAATGCCTCAAATTGAGATGGATAAGTTTGATGGTACACCAACTAAGTTCCTGAAGTTTATAAGATGCCTCAACATGTTCACAGGAGAACAAACTAATGATAACAACCTACAGTTAATGCATCTTATACACAATTGTGTTCGTACAGCCAAGGAGGCCATGGAGCATCGCATTCTACTGCCCTCTGAGGTAGGCTACAGGAAAGCCATTGGAATTTTATGTAGTCAATTTGGCCAACCTCATGCAGTTTCGGCAGCCTTCCTCTCCGAGTTACTGTCAGGCCCACAGCTGCAACCTGAAGATATATTTGGGCTACAACAATTGTTGAGACAGATGACAAATTGTGAGATAGCCTTATCTCAGATGAATCACATGGCAGACTTCGACTGCTCTACCAACCTTAAGTGCATTGTTCAACGTCTCCCCCGGCACCTACGATGGAAGTGGGCAGAATTGGTAAACTATGGTTTACAGTTTGCTGAACCTAGCTTTCGTTACCTCAAAGAATTCCTTGAAAGGCAACTGTCATTGGCTACAAGCTGTTACGGCCAGGTAGCTAATGGGGATAGGAACAACAACGAAGTAGGGTGCAATGATAAAATGTCCACAGCTATGCCTTCACACAGTGTTAATGTCGTGAAGTCACGAGCCCAGAACTCGTGCATAGTTTGCTTCACAGATCACGACTTATGGGAATGTCAACGCTTTTTGTCGATGAGTCACAAAGAGAGACTAACAGTGTCAATGTGGCATAAGGTGTGCTTCAACTGTTTGAAACTTAGTCACCGAGCTGACACATGTCGTGCAGCAAGAGGTTGCGATATAGTGGTATGCACTAGACGTCATCATAAACTTTTACACAATGAAGATAATCCAGCATGCCAGACTGTCAACTACTCTAGCACGGAATCCGGAACTTTCTTTTTAGGATATGTGCCGGTTCGTATCTTAGGTCCTAAAGGATTTCTAGATACCTATGCCTTTCTTGACAATGGTTCAGATGCTACAGCACTGCTGAGTCATGTTGCCCGCCAAATAGGACTGGAAAGGGTTAATACATTGATGCAGGTAACATCTGTGGAACTACTCCTCAGAATTCATCTAAGGTTGATTTCGAAGTTAAATCCTTAACGGGAGATTACAAGACGAGGGTCAACAGTGCCTACACCGTGGAAAGCTTACCTGTAAAGAGACCTAAGACTCCTTCAAACGAACAGATGAAAAAATGGCATCACCTGGCAGAAATTCCCTTTCTAGACGTCGAATGTAAACAGATCAGTCTACTTATTGGGACTAATGCACCTGAAGCACACTGGGTGCTGGAGCAGCGTATAGGGAAATCCAACCAACCGTTTGCATCTTTGTCAGTTTTTGGTTGGTATTTATTGGGTTCAGGAAACGAATATAAAGAAGCAACCTCTATCTTCTGCTTAGAGGAAAGTGAATCAGTAGAGAACAAGCTTTTGCGAATGATTGAAGCTGAATTTCAGGACAAGCACTCATACGAAAGGTTCAGTTCTGAAATAGATAAAGAGGTTCTGAAGGCAACCGATAGGGAGATAAGATTGCGGAACGGACATTATGAAGTTCCATTGACTTGGAAAGAGGACTGGCGCGAATTACGGCTAATAGGTTTGAGGCAGAAAGCAGGCTGGACAAACTTGAGAAGTAACTAAAAATGGATGAAAGCCTATTAAAGTCCTACAATCAAATACTAACAGACCGTGAGTTGAAGGGTTATATTAGTCGCTTTCCTGACGACTTCTCCAAGAAACGTAGACTTATCCCTCACCACCCAGTTATAAATCCCCGCAAGCCTGGTAAAAATAGGGTGGTTTTCGATTGTGCCTTTAAATGTAAAGGAATTTCCTTGAACGATTGTCCGTATTCGGAAGCGGATCTGATGAATGATTTGGCCGGGGTACTATTGAGATTTAGAGAACATCGGATAGCCTTGTCAGCAGATATTGAGGAGATGTTTCTTCAGGTTCACTTCCCTGTCAAGGATAAAAGTGCCTTTAGTTTCTTATGGTATTCTGAGGGTAGACTGGACTTACCACTGAGCCTGTATGAATTAAACGTACATCCCCTCGGTGCTACCTCATCACCTTTTTGAGCAGCCTGTGCTTTAAGACGAACAACAGTCGACAACGCGAAATTGTTTGACGAGAAGATATTAAGCACTGTCAGAGAAAATTTCTATGTGGATGATTGTCTTGTCTCAGTAGAAACAGTAGCAGAAGCCATAGCTTTATCTAACCAGCTGAGTCAGCTCGCCTCTCTTGGTGGATTTCGTTTGCACAAATGGAATAGTAACAATGAAGAAGTGTTATCCAACATTCCCGTTCGTGAACGGTCCTCAAACATACTGCATTTAGAAGATTCGACGAATGTCGAGAAGACACTGGGTGTATGCTGGTGTGTCAAGTCAGATTGCTTCAGGTTTGAAGTACGTCCAGTACGTCCGATAACGAAGAGGGGAATCTTGTAATAATAATAATAATTTATTTCTGGAACAGAAACCAGCCATTTTTACAGGCATGAACAAATGTACACTAATTAGAACTTATAGAATATATATGATTTGTTAATCTAGAAATAGATTGAATACTGGTAAATTTGAGAGAAATATTTAGAAAGAAATGTACAAATAAGGCAATAGGTAATTTTCGAGATATGCTTTCAACTGAATAATTCATAAGAAATAGCATCAAATCAAAACTGTAATTGAAAAAAAATACGGTATGTCAATTTCACGCGGGAATTATAAACGATTACGTTAATTGTGGAAGTGTAACGCAATAGAAACCAATATAATGCCACTAAACAAGTTTCTTTTTCTTCTTTTTCAGAAAGAAACCTCAACGTGGCATCACTAGAGCAAGAGGAAGATCAGCTCTCTAAGCTTGTTATAAATGACGATAAGTAACTTGTACCCCGGGCTATTCAAGCCTCGTTTTGCTTGAAATAAACGCATCTTACTCGCCGTCTTTGTCTTCTTCTATCGTTCGACGTGTTTGCGGTCTGAGTGTTATAGAAGGTAAGTAGCATTTTTGTACAGGTGCTGGCGTGAAATATAAGAGATGCGGAATGAACAGTAATTGTAAGTAAATGATTCATAGTGTTTGAAAGTCCATAAAACTTCAAATTCACCGGTAAGTACACCATAATTGTGACATTTCCAGTTGTATATGAGACCAGCTTTGAACTTGTCGGCAGATTTTATGATAGAGGCGTTTCCGTTATTCACCAGGTGGGCTAGCAATATTCCGAATTAGTTGAGGATAGCGGCACTGTTTCAGTGCCTTTGTTTAAGGCAGTACCTTTGAAAAGAGAAGAAGACGCAAGGAAACCGACAGAGAGGTGCAGAAGTATATAATAGGTGTTAATAATTCAAAACATATGTAAAAAACATGGGTTCATCATTTTTTTGTTTTTTTTTCATTTAAAAAATACTATTTCCCCCTGAGATTTTCTAGTGATGGAATTCTAGTCTTTCTTGCGAAAAGAAAATAAAAGTTTAAGTGAAAAAAAGATGATAATTTTACCTACTTATATAGGTTGAATAGGAGTTAAACACAAAAGTCAAAGTGCGTGAACTATGTAGAAGAAAAGCGAGGGCTTAATAATAACTACTGTTTTTCTGAAGTATACATTTAGGTGTCCTTTTGAAGTAGGGGACTCATACCATGTACTTGCATTCGAGGAGTTTGTTATTTAAACTTCAGCTTTTGGCAAATTTTCAACTTCTGTTGTCTTTTTTTAAAATTTTATTTATTCTCTTATTCTGCAGAAGCCATTCGAACTCAGGAGCCTTAGCAATAGAGTGCTGTCCCACAGATAAGGGTGGTTCTCATATGTCCCCACCATCATATCCGCTGACTAGCAATCACCACCCTCCCACCTTTTTTGTGCAAGGCCCTGGCAAAGTGCTTCATTTTTTTATATATATCTTTTAATTTCTGTTATAATATGCCACAAACTTTTCTCTTTTTTTTTAAAAAAAAAATATTCATTTGTCAACTCATTCGAAGTCATGGTATGAGTGACTACTTTCAGAAGACCGTCATGTATGTTTCATCTGTTACAGCATTTTGGAGAGGAACAATAATAAAAGTATAAGGAAAATAGACTATCAGAGTCGACATTTTAGATATAAACAAATGTAATTTCGGAAAACAGTACATAATCATGCAGCATTAAACATATAAGTAGTAGTAATTTATAATATTTTGTTCCGAAAGATTTGACTAAACAAGATTATAGTTATAGAACAGTAAGATAGGATTCATTACTATTTAGGACTCACCGTATAGTTGATTATTTAGACTACCAACATTCGGGCCTTAATTTGCGTATAGGCAGACAGTGCTAACAAGTAGCATTAGGCAGTCTCCAGAGACATTTTAATACCAGTCGTCTTCAGTTGATTTGCATCTGGAACTTGAGACTGAACTCTTAGCATGCTGAAATACTCATAATACCATGTTATCAGTGATATGTGCAAAAAGAAAATTTTTTAAATATTTGAATGAAGAAATAATTAAAATTTAAGGCTGATTGAGAATAGGTGACTGGGGTTGTGAAAACAATCATAGTGAAAGTAGAGTCAAACATAGAGATCACAGATTTCGGGAGCTAACAGTGAGGGTCAGAGGAGTGCCGTATTAGATCCCTGATTTTTAGTCTATCACATATGCCTTCTAACCCGGTGTTGATAAAATATTTGTTCAGCAGAGATGAGAAGGTTTTTGGGGTAGGACTGTTTCTAATTTCAGTTGGAAGACGGTTCCAAATGCAGCGGTATCTGACAGTGAAAGAATTTGATCTGTACTTTGTATGACAGCGGGGCACTTCAAAAGATGAAGATTTATTTCTAAGGTTATATTTCTTAGGTGAACTAAAGGTAAATTCATTGTGGGGGAAATATATAAGCCCTTTAGCGATCCTAAATGTAATTTTTAGGTTAAACTTCAGTCGTCTGACCCATAAGGGTTCCAAGTCAAATATGTTACATCTGTCGTAGTAGGAAATGCAAAGATTTTCACCTACTAGACGTTTGGTAAACGCCCTTTGTAGGCTTTCCAATTTGCACCTATCTTTTACGGAAACACTGTCCATGACAGGAGGACAAAATTCAAGTAAGGGCCTTATGCATAACTTGTACAGCATAATTTTGGATTCACACGCTTTAAAGTTTCTGAATAAAAACCCAAAAAGCCTTTTAACCTTTGATACTTGTAATTTAACGTATTCCGTTAGGCTAAATTCTGGAGTGTATTTTAGACCCAAGTCTGTTGTAAGCGGCAGACGAGGAATATGATTGTTGTGTAGGGAGATGGAAAGTTTGGATGAAATGCCTTTGGAGCATAGCACACCACATTTTTCAACGTTAAACTTCATTTTCCACGTGTTACACCACAATTGAACCCTATCAATATCATCCTGAATCCTATCAAATACACATGACACTTCATTTCTGAGTGAGTGGTATACTATTTTGATGTCATCAGCAAATAGGAAAGGTCTGCCATGTCTAATAACGTCGCAAATATCATTGAAATATAACAAGAATAACAGTGGACCTAGAACACTACCTTGTATGACTCCACTTGTTATCCGAACGGGGTTGGATGTGTGGGAACCTAACCTGACCATTTGCATCCGATTGCTTAGGAATGAACTGAGCCAGCTTAACAAAGAACCTTGGATCCCATAAGACTGGACTTTTGATATTAACAGTCGGTGGCTTACTGTGTCAAAAGCTTTACTAAGATCTAAGTATACAATAACTGTGATCATACTGGAATCTTTCAGTTGTGAGATGTGATCAAAAAATTGTAAATGGCATGTAGTGCAAGAACGTGACTTCATGAAACCATGTTGATAAGGAGTGATAAGTTTCTCTTGAGAGAGGAAGTCAAAAATGGCACTTTTCACGATCTTTTCCATAACCCTTGAAATAACAGAAGTTAGGTTAATGGGTCTGTAACTCATGACACTTGAACGGGAGCCTGACTTATACCTAGGGGTAATGTGCGTGGTTTTCCATGCATCTGGATATGTTCCAGTTGATAGAGAGATAGAGAACAATTTAAGAAAGAGAATAGGGATGTCTTCACCACCGTATTTTAAAAAAGTTGAGGGAATCATATCAGGACCAGGGTTGTTTTACGAGAGTTTAGCCTTTTGCGATAAAGCTTACAGATTGCAGTGTATTTAGAGCTATCTTTAAGGGCTGCACTTTCTTGTCTGAGTAGAACGTTGTCGTTATTTTCTTTCAATCTGAGATAAATGTTCTGTATATTTACAAGACACGAGAAGTCATTTTTTTGTAGTAATGTCGGTGCAGCTTTCGCAGCTTAGCCTTTACTTTTATAGGAATGAAATTCTTTATGTTTTGTCTTGGGCTCTCTTTACATTTAGGAACAAGTTTATCAAAGCATATAGTTACATTCTGGTAAAAGGCTATTAGGATAGTGTCTAGGTTGCTACTAGAAAAGAAAAGGTCCCAGTCTAAGCTTCTAATGAAGGAGTGAAATACATCCCACCTAGCTTTTCCGAAGCACATGAATGTCTTGCGCAGGGTAAAGCATTTTGATGAGTGAAGCTTGGTATCGAGGGCGCAGATTATTGTGTTGTGGTCACTACCAGGAAATGGGTGGCTGATGTCTATGGTGGATAAGGCAATGTCTTTCAAGAAAACCAAGTCCAGTATATTGTGGTTTCGGGTGGGCCTTAGAATACTTTGTGTCCACCCACATAACTCAACAGCATCTAAGAATTTGCTGTAGCGGGGAGGAGCACTGATGGGCTCCCATGAAACTTCAGGCATGTTAAAATCCCCTCCGATCACTTTATAAGTAAAGTTTAATTTCGAAGTGTAATGAAAGGCTGCAGTTATTTCACTTAGCAGTTCACTGTCATGGTTGGGTGGGCGATAGATGCAACCTAATAACAGAGTTTACTGTTTATTTATGTAGAGTGTCACCCATAGTGTATCGCATATATTAAGGTTAGGGTCATCGTAGTGCACAGCTCTGCAGTCAGATTTAACATAGATAATGCATCCTCCACCCCGCCCAGCTGATCTGTTCTTCCTGAAAAATGAGTAGCCTTCACAGTGAAAGAAATCATCATTTATTTCACTTGTGCACCAAGCTTCAGTGATCAATAGTGCTGTAGGTTGGCTAATCAGTAGCAGGGATTGGATGTATGCCATCTTGTTTACAGCTGATCTGGCATTGATAAGAACTATGTTAGGATTAGCCGAGTCATATCTTAGGATTTTAGCTATGTCTTGATTCAATCATAGTGTCCTCAGACGACAATGAAATGTCTATGCCTGTAGATGCCCTAGGAAAGCTAGAAGTGCAGAGGGGGTGAATTAAATTTTCGTTTTCATGTAAGTTTGGGCGTAAAGAAGATTTGCTGTCAGAAGAAAAGGAGACAGAGGGTTGTTGAAGGAGAAGAAGGGAATTACCAGAGTCATGTAAGGTGAGCTCCAGGCAGTAATTAGACATTGCTGTATCAGCTGTCATATCTATATTGGGGGGCGAAACCTGTGGAGAGTGGTGAGCATTTGTAGTATGTTTGAGGTCATGTTGTGAACCTGTATAAAAAATGGTAATGTCGTTTCAGAAAAACTGTTGATCGGTGGGTAGTCAGCCCTGTTGGGTGTAGGCATGTAAATAGGTGGAGGTGGCCTACCAAGCAAGCTCAACTTATTCGAATTGTTGCGAATTACGTCACTACTATTCGACTTCCTATAGTTAAGTGTATCAATGTTTTGGTTTGTATTGGTGCGAGGGTTTACTTTTTTGAACAGGTAGCTACGAGGTTCGGGTTCTGTTTTGCGGTTTTTGTACCTGTTGGTTTTGTGGATATTTGTTTCTGGAGAGAGGTGTGGTATCGAGCTGTCAGCATGTGAATTAGTGTGTGACACTAGTCTCTTATTCTGCGTTGTCTTTGTAGACGAACTGGTAGCTGCATTCTTCAACTTCCTGGAATTAAGACTACTTGAATTGGTGAATACTGGGTGTGATGTACTGCAGTTTGTCACTGGGGTACAGGAATTGTTATCAGAGGAATCTAAATCTACGGTCGATTTCTTTCTTAGTGTTCGGCTATACACTGAACTATTTTTTGACCTTATATTTTCAGGCAAGTTCGTTTCCGAATACGGTGTGCTTTGTATCGAAAGATCCACACCCTTTTGCTCTGCCTCAACAGAAGTGTGGGTGCCCAGGGGTGTTGTAGAGGAGCTGGGATTTACAGTTTTAGAATAAGTCATTCTTTGGATCGGTGTCTTGTCACGAGCTATTTTAATCGTATGGTAACGTGTATTTTTCAGTAGTGTTTGCCTACTGTAAAAGATGTCAGCATTAGAGGACGAGTCAAATTTCAACACAAGTGGGCAAGATTTATTTTTATGAGACTTTCTAAGTCGATGGCAGCTGCACGAGACGTTATTCATAGAGCACGCATTCAGAATAGTGTTTTTGACCTTGTTAATCTGTGCATTATCGGTATATTATACACGATTATGTTCTTCTCGCGCACTACACGTTGATATACTTCAGTTGCAACGTAGTTTATCAGGTTTGCGGTTTGTGGTAACTTACTAGGTGAAGTACTATTACTGTCGGCTTCACTAGGTACTGCCAGTTTTGATATCTTAACTTCAAGCCCCCTAATAATGGAAAATAATTCTGCGATTTTATCTTCACAACAAGGTGTAGAACAAGAAACTGGATTAATGCTAGGAGTCAAAATGTTTGCCGTGTAATTCATTTCGCAAGACGTTTTGCAGGTGTCTGCGAGGCCTGGATCATTGCATGTAGTATCGCTATGTATACCATCCATGATGTTGTTTAATACGCAAGCAGGTAAGGGGAATTCAACGTCTGGACTTAACGTATCTACTGCAGCAGACATGTGTTTATTTGTTAAATCACTGGATGTAGTCTTCACACTTCCTGCAGGCCTATTCATTCTATTCGGTTTGTGTTTTTTACTGGGATTTGAAGCAGACAGTGGAGTTTGACGCTTAGTTTCAACCATTGGCATTTAGAAAAGAGTTAAACTTCTTAAATATAAGAGAATGAGCAAAGTGTCTGTAAGGTCCTTTTTAGGGTGTTGGAGATTTAGATTGTTTAGTTCGGTACGCAATTAGCAGTTTATGTGGATAAAAATACTGGAATATAGTATGAAGACACGCTTAACAAATACTATAAATGCAAAGATGCGATAACAGAAACACTTAAGTAGACACTAGCTATAATGGACAATTACAGCCGGAAAAGTTATCTTTAATGAAAAAATAGGACTAAATATTTAGTACTATCCTCGAGAGACCTATTGAAAAGCCGCCTATAGAGTAAAAAAGAACTAAGAAATAACACGCGAAAAAGTAACAAATCCTTCGAATTGCCGCACTCTTGTCGTGCATAGCTTCTTTATATGATCCACTGGATTATATCGCCCCACTACTATTTCCACCTAAAAGAGTAATGCAACACATGTGCCGAAGTGAGTTTGGGTGGGATGAACATGTTGACGTGAGTATCGGTGCCAAATGGGAGGCTTGGCTTGTTGACATTAAGAGAATTAGGGACCTAGAGGTTCAACGTTGTTTTCGACCCCAGACCTTCAGTCCTATAGCAGTTTCAATGCACCTATTTTCGGATGCCTCTGAAATAGGTTTCGGTTCAGTAGCAAATCTACGTCACGAGTCCTGTTCAGGAGAAGTAAGCTGCAGCTTTGTTATGGGCAAATCTAGAGTGGCTCCCTTGAAGCACGTCACCGTGCCACGTTTAGAACTACAAGCAGCCGTGCTCTCAGTGAAGCTGTTAATATACATCTTAGAGGAAATAAAGTTGGAACTAGGTGATGTTTATCTATGGACAGATTCTATGATTGTGTTAAGCTACATCCGCAATACCACATCCCGCTTCAAAACCTACATAGCTAGCAGAGTAGGGTTTATACTTGACAACACTGCGCAGCCTCAATGGCAACACGTACCAACTAATATGAATCCAGCTGACCTTGCTTCCAGGGGAATAAAGATGAGTGAGTACGAGCGTATGCATACCTGGCTCGATGGTCCTGAATTTCTCAAAATTCCTAAAAAGGATTGACCGAATTTCGATGGAAAAAGCGTGCCAATAATTCCATCTGACATAAAGCTAAAGCAAGCCACCATCTTAACGACACAAACAGCCGTAAATCCGACAGACACCTTATTCTTGTATTTCTCTTCTTGGACAAAACTTCGTAGAGCGGTAGCCTGGTCTAAAAGGTTTAAAGTTTTTCTACCAAAACGTCTAGTGCAAGGCCCTTTACAGACGTGTGAGATGTTAGGGGCAGAGGAAGATATCCTTAGATACGTGCAAAAACAAGAGTTCGGTAAAATCAAAGGAGTTATGTGTGAACGCAATTTGCATAGTTAATACAAGCCACTCCTTCAACGTATCAAGAAACTGCATCCTGTCATCTCAAGTGACTTGATATGTGTCGGCGGACGACTGAATAATAGTCAACTGTCAAGTTCGGAAAAGCATCCAGTTATATTGCTAGGAACTCATCCTGTCACGGAGGTTATTGTTCGTTATTATCATGAGACTGAAGGACATATGGGAGTAGCCCATCTTTTGTCAGCATTGAGCATGAAATATTGGATATTAAAAGGAGCGGCAGTAGTTAAGCGTGTGGTGAATAAATGCATCGGTTGCCGAATCAGGTCTGCAAAACCTACTGAACAACTGATGGCAGAATTACCCATAGCAAGGGTCACGTCAGATTTTCCATTCTCTAGCACCGGGGAAGATTACTTCGGCACCTTTATCGTTAGGCGAGGGTGGACTACAGACAAAAGATATGGATGCATATTCACTTGTTTGAAAACTCGAGCGGTTCACTTAGAAGTAGCTTACGCTCTTTCTATCGATTCATTCCTAATGATGCTTTCACGCTTTACCAACCGCAGGGGGACTCCAAGTGAGATATACAGTGACCGGGGTACAAACTTTGTGGGGGCTGATCGTGAGTTACAGCAAGTTGTGCCACAGTTAGACAGTGATTGTATGATGAGTGCTATGACAAATCGTGGTATAGAATGGAAGTTAAATCCACCTTATGCTAGCCATCGTGGCGGGGTATGGGAGAAGTTGATCAGCAGCGTACGTCGAGTGTTAAGCGCAGTTTCGAAGGAGCAAGTTCTCACAGATGAATCACTCATGACCTATTTGACAGAAGTAGGAAGGATACTAAATGGTAGGCCGCTAGTACCTGTTTATGATGACTCAAGTCAGTTGGATGTGCTGACACTAAATCATATTCTCTTATCAAGAATTCCTGAGATCGACGTTATTTATGTGGACGTTATGCAGGACGATGGAAACAAGGGCAACTCCTTGCCAATACGTTTTGGAGACGGTGGAAGCGGGAGTACTTGACGCGTGCAAAGTGGGTTCAACGACATTGAAACTTACAAGTGGGAGACCTATTACTAGTGACTGCGGAGCCTTCACCTCTCAATCGCTGGTCAATGGGAATAATTACAGGTGTTACGGCAAGCTGTGAGATATCAGAGGTATATCAGAGATTACTTTCCTGCCTGTTCATTCTCAATCTTTCCTTTGTTCAACATTATACTACTTGCCATTATTAAGTAGTATGATTTATATGTGTAAATTAAAAACAATGACACTTGCTTACTGTAGAGAATATGATCAAATGGAGAGGCGCTATCGAAGCCTTATGTTTCACTCGGAACTTAAAGGAACAATAACAATATAACCGAAAAGGATAAGGATTTATTTTGATAAATCACACAGTGTAGTACAGTTATATTAACTGATGACGTTTCGAGCACAAACTATTGCTCATAATCATATCAAGTTACTCACACAACTTCTTTCCTTCATTTATATACATGTGTGGAATCGACTAGATATTGGAATAAAATTCAATATGAGATAATGTACATTCAGAAATAATAGTACGAGTGTTATTAATCCATTGCAATTAGATGGGAAATACAACGAGTGTTCTTACAGTCATAATAAGTTGATTGTTAGAATGTTATGATGTGCTTGAATGGAAATAGAATTTTAAGACTGTTTATCTTCTTCTGATTTGACTGGCGGTAATAATATCTTCCATATTTCTGGTATTTGCATTGAGTCACTTCTGTTGCATGTGTTGGGTGTAGACTCGATGAATAAGGATTCCGTAATCAACCTCTCTTTCCACCTACCTATATTACTTTTTAGAATTTTAACCCTATCCCACCCTATTGTGTGGTTGTTTGTTATTGCGTGAAGTGCAATAGCTGAGCTTTTTTCTAAATTACTTATCTTTTCAGGGTCAATCATTTTCCCTTTAGCTAAATTCTTATGTTCTGATAATCTGACCATCCCTGACCTACTAGTTTGACCTATGTAGTTGACTTCACAGTCATTGCAAGGTATTTTATAAATTATATTATTTTGTTTAATGGGGTCCAACGGGTCCTTTAACCTACAAAGTTTGTCTCTGAGTGAGTTTGTTGGTTTGAATGCCACCCTAATTCCTGCTTTATTGAGAATCCTACGTATGGCCTCAGATGTCCCCTCCTTATATGGTATAACAGTAGAAGACTTATATTCTCTCTTATTTATGTTACACAGTTACACAATTATTTTTATTTTGTTTTTGGCGTTTACTGATCTTCCTAATGAATTTTATAGGATAGTTATTCAACACCAACGCTTCTTCTATCTGTTTTATTTCGTCACTTAGGTCTTTTTTTGTGCTACTTAGAGCTATGGCTCGGTTTGTCAGACACTTAACCAAGCCTGCCTTAACAGTTAACGGATGAGATGAATTAAAATCTAAATATCTATTAGAATGCGTTGGTTTTCTATAAACACTAGTGTGTAGTTCGCCTTCTTCTATTCATTTTATCTTACAATCTAACATGGTTAATTCTCCTTTTTCATTTGTTATTGAACATATTCAAACGGGTCCATATGAGGAAATTAAGAAGCCTGTAGATACAATAATGAATAAGGTTAAGAAATCTACAGCAGAACTAATACTCAGAATGAAGCCGTCACTGGGTGAGTCTAAATGGTTTAACTTAATGCCTAAAACTAATAATGCTAGTAGATTATATGGTACTATTAAAATACATAAGCCAGGTTATCCCATAAGGCCAATAGTAGATTTTAGAAATACCCCAACTTATGAATTATCAAAACACTTAGCTTCAATACTATGCCCTATCAGAAATAATTCAATCTCTAGATTAACTAATTCATATGAGATGAAAAGTAAACTAAATGACATTCAACTAGCGAATGACGAAACAATGGTCAGTTTTGATATAACCAGTCTTTATACTAATATACCAGTCAATATGGCCTTAGAAGCAGTTAAAAAAGAACTAACTGCGGATACTGAACTCAATCATAGGACAAAGCTGTCCATTGAAGAAATTATTTTAGGGATTCAGCTATGCCTCACATCTACTATCTTCAAGTTCCAAGGCAAAATATATAGACGAACAGAAGGTGTAGCAATGGGATCACCAATATCCCCTATTGTAGCAGACATCTTTATGGACAGCTGGGAAAATAGTGCTCTCAATACATTTAATCCTAGGCCAAAAATATGGTGGAGATATGTAGATGACACATTCACAGTGTTAAAAACAGAACATATCTCTAGGTTCTTAACACATATAAACTCACAAGTAGAAGGAATAAAATTCACATTTGAATCAGAAAATGAACAAGGAGAATTAACCATGTTAGATTGTAAGATAAAATGAATAGAATAAGGCGAACTACACACTAGTGTTTATAGAAAACCAACGCATTCTAATAGATATTTAGATTTTAATTCATCTCATCCGTTAACTGTTAAGGCAGGCTTGGTTAAGTGTCTGACAAACCGAGCCATAGCTCTAAGTAGCACAAAAAAAGACCTAAGTGACGAAATAAAACAGATAGAAGAAGCGTTGGTGTTGAATAACTATCCTATAAAATTCATTAGGAAGATCAGTAAACGCCAAAAACAAAATAAAAATAATTGTGTAACTGTGTAACATAAATAAGAGAGAATATAAGTCTTCTACTGTTATACCATATAAGGAGGGGACATCTGAGGCCATACGTAGGATTCTCAATAAAGCAGGAATTAGGGTGGCATTCAAACCAACAAACTCACTCAGAGACAAACTTTGTAGGTTAAAGGACCCGTTGGACCCCATTAAACAAAATAATATAATTTATAAAATACCTTGCAATGACTGTGAAGTCAACTACATAGGTCAAACTAGTAGGTCAGGGATGGTCAGATTATCAGAACATAAGAATTTAGCTAAAGGGAAAATGATTGACCCTGAAAAGATAAGTAATTTAGAAAAAAGCTCAGCTATTGCACTTCACGCAATAACAAACAACCACACAATAGGGTGGGATAGGGTTAAAATTCTAAAAAGTAATATAGGTAGGTGGAAAGAGAGGTTGATTACGGAATCCTTATTCATCGAGTCTACACCCAACACATGCAACAGAAGTGACTCAATGCAAATACCAGAAATATGGAAGATATTATTACCGCCAGTCAAATCAGAAGAAGATAAATAGTCTTAAAATTCTATTTCCATTCAAGCACATCATAACATTCTAACAATCAACTTATTATGACTATAAAAACACTCGTCGTAATTCCCATCTAATTGCAATGGATTAATAACACTCCTATTATTGCCACCAGTCTAATCAGAAGCGGATAATAAATAATCTTAAATTGTATTCTATTTCCACTCAAACACATCATAACATTCTAACAATCAACTTATTATGACTGTAAGAACACTCGTTGTATTTCCCATCTAATTGCAATGGATTAATAACACTCGTACTATTATTTCTGAATGTACATTATCTCATATTGAATTTTATTCCAATATCTAGTCGATTCCACACATGTATATAAATGAAGGAAAGAAGTTGTGTGAGTAACTTGATATGATTATGAGCAATAGTTTGTGCTCGAAACGTCATCAGTTAATATAACTGTACAACACTGTGTGATTTACCAAATAAAATCTTATCCATTATGGAATTATACTCTACCACAGTGCCCAAGTTTTATACTTATATCAACAATATAACCGGTTTGAACATATTTGTAGCAGCGGCAGGAAATTATGCCCCATGAGTACTACGTAAGATAGAATCCCTAGGCCGCAAAAGTATCAGTCCGTGATCAACTCGTAAAACATAACTAATCCTTACAAAGCAAAGTATAGAAAGCAAGACTGAATTAGCTCTGTAACACACATCACCGGAAAATGGAATCAGAATAGATTCCAGATAGCACTTGCATCAGTCAAACACCATCATAACACTTAAATTGTCTTCACTACGACAACTTAGATTTTGGCTTCTATTTTACCAGGAGCCACGATACAAATAGTTCCATCAGTGAAGCACTGCATAAAAGACCTTCGATACATCGGGTGCTTCATGGATAAACGGGGAATTAGAGAAGCACTTCAAAACACTCGGACATAGGAAATCTCGGTCATTTTTGACAAAACGTCGCAGATTAATAGGTACTCCAAGAGTCTTTGGCGTTCACTTTCCCAAAACCTCCGAGGTATCACAATTTTGGATGAATGCATGAAGAAATAGCAGATGATTATTGAATGTGATCAAGTCATACAAATAAATATAATAGACTCCAAGTGTAATAGGTAATCCTATGAGTACAAGTCTATATATGCACGACAATGGCAGTAAGAAGTAGGTGCTAACGCAGACAAAATTCACCTATAGAAACGAGCAATTAGCTGAACCAATAGCAGTGGAAAACTCCATGAAAATCAAAATCGAACACAGTCATAGAAATATATATTGTATTATAATGACAAAAGAGATATACAACGCCGGGTGCAGACAACGAAAGATGTTAGTAGTCACATTTATACCTCATTTGTTTAACTCCATTATTTGTTTAGTCTGCCAACTGATCTACAGTATTCAGTTCCCAGCTATTTACGACACAACTGCAAGAGACCAAATTGGTGGTCAGTATTAAAACAATGGTCCAGATGCCGTGTGAGAAACCGGTGTACCAGTAGAAGACAATAGACTTGGTGAAGGAATGTTTGTTAGGAATTCGGTATTGCTATATAGCCAAATTATGTGCACCTTATCTTCAAATCAGCATTTGCACAGATCTCTCATGCTGTGCTACTTCTGGCCTTCATATTGTTTCTTTGTGTCCCTCTCACGTCTCCTGTGTATCTCTGTGACAGTCATTTGATTTCTCTGACATCAAATCTATCTCCCTGCTATTTGATGTTTTATGCCGATGAACGTCTCTTTATGACTATCACACGCCACACCACCTTCCAATGAAACCGCAAACTCAGTGACCAGCGGTGGATTTGGCAAATAGATTGACGGGGCTGAGTAGTGTAGTAACCGAAAATGGATAGAACCAACTATTTGAAAGTGTTCATGAACTCCTGGGGGCCATCCTCTTAACTGTGGCTACGTGTTATGTGCCTTCATTCTATACACTATATACGTGTACATTCGAAAGCCTTTTCTAAGAAAGTTAACAGTATTCAAATTCCCTGCAGTCGACAGTCCCAGGGCATCAGTTTTGCCAAACTCCTGTGAACGCTCTTCCAAACTAACTGGTTATCCCTCTGCGTCACAGAAGTTACTGGAAAACTTCAAAGCCAACAGCTGTTTCATAAGTCACTTCAATACATTTACTAACTACTTACCTGGCGATTTCTAGGGAAGCTTGTGTTTTGCAGGTAACACTCTAGATCATAATGTAGTAAATAATACAGAATGTGAATGACAGTCTATGACCGACTATAGAGATTCATACGCCTGATATATGTGTATATAAAGATGTCAAACAAAGGGAACTATTGGTCTACAGTGATTCAGAGCGGTTACACCATCATAAAACGAGTTGCGCTCTCATGGTTTTCAGTATTCATAGCCGTCAAGGTCATTAAAGCGTTTCAATTTCTAGGGTCCCACTGAGTTGGTTCAGTAGAAAGTGTAAAATACTCCTGACAAACCACATATCTGCAGCAATTATTTAGCCAATGCTTGATAGGATATGACAAGCTTTTGCGTTATGGCATTCAGTGAAGCGGTTTATGCTGCAAAATGCATATTTTTCATCATGGCAATTGAAGAAAATCCCTTCTGTAAAACTGTTTTTCTCTACCAGATGTTACAATATCTCTCTTTCATTTTGGTCCTTAATCTTTGGATTCCTTCTAACGCTGCTACTACATAACAGAAATATTTGCTATCCATGACACCCAAATGAAGTCAGATGTTTGTCTCGTGTGGGAAATGGCATTGGTTTTCATCAAGCTCGTCATGACGAAGATAGAGAATTGCTGATCCAGTTAGGCGCTTAAATTAGTGACATAATTAAAATATGGCCGGAGTATTGTCGGCAGTTGTGATGGATAAACATAAACGTTTTCGATAACATAAATACTTTCTTGGATCTGGGAAATGATTTACTTTACAGTTCGAGGGCGATATCCAGTGGCCTAGTCAGACAGAAATTTGTGCGGTTTATTTCACAAAACGAGCACATTAGCCTGCTAGGTTCGCTTTTCTGTGCACTCCATTTCACTGTCCCATCTTTATTCCTATTCGTCAAAACGTCTCCCCCTGTTCTATTAACAGGTTACAATTACTTTATAACTTATCTGCTTCACCTTCAACTTCTCGTATTTAAAGACAAAATGACTGCAACCTTATAATTTTACCATGAACCAAATTTATGTAATTTAAATAATACTTATCCATGCCTGCACAAATGGTGTGTCGTACACAGATAGGAATAAATGTTTTTTATTAAATTACTTTTAATAAATATGTTTACTAATCGTATATATAATTTATCATATTGATGATGCCTGTAAACCGGCGTCCCTCATGTAGAAAATGAGAATATACTATTATTTATTTATTTATTTATTTAATGAATTTGTCGTTCATCCGATGTTTTAGTTTATGAGATAGGAATTAATCCGCACCAACACACCTGTTTCAACGTCAGTAGATCCCTGTAATAATAATATATTTACTCCTGTTAATGCAGGGACATACCAATTGTACAGGCATGGATAAGTTATTATATAAATTACAGTTTGTTTGTCCTATCTGACTTTAGAGTCAGTCAGAACAGTCTGCAAGATAGTCTGTTTATGTAACACATAAAGAGATATAGAAATATTGTCTTCGCATTAGCAAAAAACCCAGATATCAGATGAATGTAATACGAATATTTGGGAAAAGTAAAGCTTGAAGTAAATTCTCCTATATAACTTTGTTGTGAACAGCATCCTTGAGTTAAAGTTAATTGATGTATTATTTTGAGGTCAGTGATGTATTTATTTCATTTTTTCAGCAGTATTATCGTAGTTTTATATTAGGAAAGAAGTATGATCGTGGATACGAAAACTAGATAAGGTAATGTTAAATTGTTTCACTGCATGGAATGGGGCCGACGTCGATTCTAGAACTATCCATTGGCGCCATTTGTGTCAGCACGGCAGACTGTACACGTAAGTTGAGTAATACATTGAAAACTGTTTAAAAACCAGTTGCTTCTTTATTTCAGGTCTTGAATACTGCTTGTACAGAATGTTGGCCAGCGTCTTCAAATGGTGGCATGGGATTTGAATTTACTTAAATGGTCATTTCAGTTTAAATGTAGGGTTGTTCGACCTCGAAGAAGAGTACGCTCAGCAATAGAATATCAGAAAGGGAAAGTATGTGAACATGAAAATAATAACAATGTTTTTATGTATACATAAATGTTTATAAATATATATAACGGTAAATTAAACATTTCCTATATTCTAGCTGTGTTTTCATGCATTTTTTCGAAGTCTTAGAGTTTATTTAGTGTCATAATATATAGTAGTGAGTCTAGGCGTTATAGTGTTCTAAGAGCTCATGCGTTTAAGAAATAAGTGGTGCGGTGTGATTGGCATAGTCATTGGGATGAAACAGTTTATATAGCAAGCGTTTGAAAGTTATAATAGAGTGATAGAACCTTATTTCTAGGGGTAAACTGTTCCAGATCTTAGAGTACATGACTATGAAGAAGTTTGCACGGTGTGCTGTTTTACAGTTTTTCCTAGATACTGTGCACGTTTGGTTACGCGGGTTGTAGGAGCCTTGCGGTGAGAACTGTATATCCTTGCTGTCTGAGAATGATATTTTATGCAAGACTCTAAAGAAGAATGTTAAATTAATGCTGAGTCGTCTCATCCAGAGTGGGTCGATACCTAGAGTTGTACAACTTGATGTGTAATCCTTTTCGCAGTCAAATCCTAGTAGTTTAGACGTGAAGTATCGTTGGACACTTTCTATTTTAAGCTTGTCACTTATGTGAGTGCTGCTGAGAATAAATGGACAATATTCAAGTAGTGGTCTGACACAAGTTTTATATAATAATAGTTTCGCTTCGTAGTTGTGGAAATTCCTGAATATGCATCCTAAGAGCATCCTCAATGTACGCGTCTGTGTAGGCACTTGCTCAGAAAATGTCAGGGCACTAGAGTACCTGAATCCTAGGTCAACAACACTTTGGAGTTTAGGCAAATCAATAGAAAACTGTTAGGCATGACACGATCACCTTACTGCGGCACTCTAACAAATAGTTCCTATTAGCTTTTGTTCTCCTTTCTTTGTTACTATTATATTGTTGATCATATATTCTATTACAGACTAATTTTATATATCATATCCTGTGGTGCATTGTTTAAATATGTGAATGCAATGCTGTTCTTTTTTATTTCTTTTATTTCTCTTTTTTCGTTCTGTTGTTGTTGCTTTATATTTTTAAATCCTTATAAAATTGATGAGGTAATTAGATGCAATATTGTAATGAACGCTAAAAATTCCATACCTGTACCACAAATACTGTTTGGAATAAAGCAATTATTATTCAAGTACCAGTTTAATATATATTGAGGGTGCACCGAAACAGATCCAGCCACATTTTTTAAGGTCGAATTTTAGGTTCCATGTGGAGGGCCATGCAGTTACTCTATCTAGTTCTTCCTGAACAGCTTTCTGAAAGTACACTTAGTCATCACAGTGGAATGTGTAAGCTACTTTAAATCATCTGCAAAGATGAATGGTTCACCAAGTGAGAAACAGCTGCATAGGTCGTTGACATATAGAGTGAATAGAAGGGGGCCTAAGACGCTACCTTGAACTACTCCAGAAGTGACTGGACTAGGTTTAGAGTTTACAGACCCCAGTCTAACTACTTGGGACCTACTGTTAGGGAATGATTCGGTCCATCCTAATAATGGGTTACGTATTCCTGAGGAGTTCAGCTTATTTATTAGAAGCAAATGGTCAACTTGGTCAAAGGCTTTGGATATGTCGAAGTAGATGACTAGTACTAGTTGTTGTTTGCCTCGGCTACCGGTTATATAGTTAAAGAAGTCAAGGTGACAGGTCATGCATGATCTGGATTTTAGGAATCCATGTTGATTGGGACTTAGAATGTGGCAGCTGAGCATATGTTTGAGAATATCATCTTTAACTATTCTTTCAATGATTCTAGATACTATGGGTGTAATATTGATTGGCCTATAGTTGTTGACTTCAGTTTTCGATCCGGATTTGTGTTTGCCTACTATAAATGTGGTTTTCCATTTATCTGGATAGGAAATGTCCGAAGCACCGTGTTTATAAAGATACGATGGTATACCGTCAATAGCAGCACTACTAGAGCTTTCAAGAGTATTAATGGCTTTGTTCGTGCGTCGGTGGCTTAGCGGTTAGGACGCTTGCCGACCATGCACATGGTCCGGGGTTCGATCCCCGGCCGACGCACTCCTTTGCCCCTCTGAGCCAGAGATAATGCTGACGAAGAGGAAACGTTCGGCATGAGGCTAGCAACCCCATCCTGTAAAATAAACGCTGCTACAGAAACTTCAAGCCACCAGCTTGAAGCCCTATGTTCCACTGGGGAACGTGAAGGATAAAAAATGGATTGGTTAATATTAGAATAAGTGAAATGAACTGTACTGTTATGTTTCAGTGTTGAAGATGATGGGAGTTTCATTGTAGACTGTAAACCGAGAAGTGCACTTGTGGGCTTAAAGTAGTTAGCTGCAAACGTCTCGTTCACACATGTCTGATGGTTGCTGTATAGTTTACCCTTGTTTATAAGGAGAGAAATTTTATGGCTTTGGCGATTTATTCGTTTCTGTAGGATTTCTGTGAGAGCACCTACTCTGGTGCTGCTGGCTAGTGCGGTGCATTCTTCATTTCTCATACGCAAGTTATGAGCTTGCGAGATGGAGCTAATAGTACTAAGTATTGAGCCTAGTGTAGGTGATGGTGGCCTGCTTGAACATAGGGCTACCGGCAATGGATAGGGGCACACACGGGGTATCGTTATGGGTTATCCGGATGTTGTGTTCGGGTTGTTCTACGTTGTTTTCAGGTGTTTTTTCAACTGAAATGCATTAGAAATACCATATTTTAACGAAAAGACTTAGAAAAATGGTGGAAAGTAGATGTTTTCAAGCTGTTTGAGTGAACACGTATTTTTCATCAAATTTCGATGTTTCTTTGCATGTGGAATGTTAAAATTCCTTGTAAATTGTTGATTAAGTTAAGAAAAATGAAATAAATTAGGAGAATAAAGTATATTTTGCGAAGTTTCGAGGTGATGCTTTGAATCACCGAGTTCTGAAAACTTGATAACAGTCAGAAGAGTTTACAGCTATAAAGGAGTGTCAGTCGATTCATTCGGAACTTAACACAGAAGAAACAAAGTTTTTACTGAGATGTCCTTTGCTTTTTAGCAATTTTGTATTGGTAATTATTTGCTAACAGAAGTATCAATGTTGTTGGTTTTCAGGTTACAGTTGTAATTTACACCATGGTTCACTTGATTTGGAAGCTTTGATGAAGTGCAATTGAAGAATTTTCGTGTTAACGTTGGGATCGTTGTGATGCTATGAAATCGTTCATTAAAATAAATATTCCTTAAAAGTTTTCACAGTATTCTTGTACTACTTCTCCGTTTCGCTTGTCGAAGGAATAGTGATGTAGCTATTTTTGGAATGCGTAATGATTTACTTCGAAAGAATGATAATATGCGCAGTATAAGAATACTAGGATTATTATCTTAAATAGGATATATATATAATAAGTTATTTTCGATGACCGTAGCCATCCTGCAAACGATACAAACACATGTTTGACGATCTTTTCCTCTCAACACTAATGCATACTAATACTATGCGCAACCGGATTAAATGTAACTGAAACATTTCATAGGAGGCTTGATGACGCACTGAGGAAATAATAACGGCTTACGACTATGACGCATTTCACATAAGTATTACTACGTTGTCTATCAATTTCGTTAACTATGCAATGTCCTCGAAATGATGAATAAGAGAGGTACAAGTAATCGACATAAATGCATATATTTACAATAGAACAACGGTCAAGCAGTACATTTTCACATTAAAAAGGGTTTATAACAATTCAGTGAAAAAATTACAGTTGTAGATTTTTTATGGTTGCATCATAGTCAAATTAAAGTCAACTAATCGTTTTATTCACAATATATGGATCAGTTTCCCTCACATGATAGTGACACGACCCATCTTTACAGCTTCCAGCACCACCCGATCCTTCAGGAGAAACTGGTTGTGATCTTTCCATGCAATGGTCGAGATTGTGTTCCTTCGTCCACCTCCGGCCGCACTGAGAAATATCTAGGGATGTATGCATATCAAGTGAATTAATCTTACTTTAGGTGAACAGTTCCTTATCTTAGCCACAATGAATATGTGAACAAGAGAGGGAACAATAGTATAATTGGTAAGATTGGTACATATATTCTATGACACATTTGAAGAATTATAGGACTTCCGATTTCTCTTTCACAGTTTGCCTTTTGCAAAATGTATATATTACACAACTGCCTCTCCTATCCGTCCGTTACAACCAGCTGAAAAAAGACTAAATCTTCAAATTTTATACCTCTTTGATTATGTTACAGAATAATATTCTTTTTGTTAATGGATCCAATGCATGACACATCTGTAAAATTTTACATATGCTAACTTGTCCCACTAAGCTGAAAATGTAATGCTCATGCGATTTTTATTATTATCATTTCAAAGCCCGCCTCAGTAACGTATGCTACGTATTAGCCGCAGCATTTACGCAAAGGCTAATCCACCAATCACAATTCCATTCTGTATCACAAGTACTGTTTTTGGAGTAAAATAAATCATTATTATACTCAAGTGACCTTGAAGTGCTCAGCCTATCCATAAGGTCGTGTGTGCCTCTATCCATTGCCAAAAATTCCACCTTACAACATTTTGCAAAATCGCTTTGGTTTGCTCTTTTAATCTTGTTTTAATTTATCAATAATATGTCCGGCAAAGTTAAAATTTCGACACCAATAACAACCAATCAGCAAACGACCTTGAACGGACCAATCACATGAAAGAGACGTTTATGATAAGCGGAAACGTATATTTGCAGAAAAATGCATAAAGAAAATGATAAAACGGTTACAGTGGGTATGTTTCTCGAACATGGGAGAGAAAAATTTCCCAATTCATCATGGCACTGTCAATAGAGAAGTCGCACCACATTCTATACATATGTTCATGTAAATGACTATAAATGAGATCCTCTTGAGATCCATTTATAGCCCTTATTCTATCATTCAATCGACCCCAAAATCCTTCAATGGAATTTGTATGAGTCCCTATAACTGGGTCCACGAAATCACTGGAGTGGTTCACTCTGTGATGAATGTATCCCAGGGATGACAATGAATCATCGCCTTTCCACTCGATGGTATGTACAATTGATCCCGGTTTCACAAGTCGCTTTATAATAGGTACCAGAGTGGTCACCTTCCTGTCTGCTATTCCTTCAACAAATTCTTTTCAGAGGGACGTGTCGCATAAACCTATGACCCAAATGTTGTTCGCTCTCTGACGACAGCTTTTATATTTCTTCTTCACCAACACTGTCTCATCCACATAGACTACTACGTCGACCCTGCCTAACAACGAAGTAATTCTGTCCATTATCCATTAGGCGATGGTACACCAGTGGTATACCAGTGAACTGCTGACACGAGGCTGTTCTGCGTATCGGCAGCAGCGGCTCTCACGGGTTGTTTCAGTACCCCGTATCTGGGTTGGGGAGAGATGCGACCTAGTAAAAAAATTTCCTACGAAATATTACTCTCTAATACTGACTCGCTTCCAGCATATTCCACAGCGATGTACAAAACCATCAGTTGACCTGGTAAAGCTTTTTAGAGTCATTACACAACCACACGAACAACTTCTCTCCTTTAGAAGCAAGCTTAAGTCCAGGCAATACTAAAAGACACTAACCTCCTCGAATTGCAAATGTAACCTTGCAAGGGCACGCAGTAAAATGAATCAAGCGCTATACAACATTGAACTACGTTCGTGAATCTCGTTGGATAATTCGACGTCGTTCGCTGATTGGTAGTTATTGGTGTCTAAAGTTTAACTTGGCCATATTTGCTGCCCATATGAAACACTGTTTTCGAGATTTGACAGAATCTCTTCTTCGCAGCTGAAAAAACTTAGAAGACAAAAAGAGAAGTTGTATAATAATTGTGATAATACTGGTGTCCGTAAAATAAACACCCTTATAAAAATTGAAATAGAAAGGTTGAACAGACTATATAATGAAAATTTTTTATCATGTAAAAATCCTTCAAACATTTGGAAACTTTTCAATAAACTTACAAGTAAAAAACAAATGTCTGTTGATGCTTATTCTGATGTTAATGCTTCAAACAAATCATTTATCATGAAACAAATTAATATGGTTGTACCTGATTTACCTAGTCAAGATAATGGTCATTTTCCGGGTTTTAAAGAAGAGGATGTACTATTATGTTTGAAATCTTTAAACCCAACACACAGCCTTGGTCCAGATGGTGTACCAAGCATTCTTCCTCAAAAGTGTGCAGACATCTTGTGTCATCCTCTTACTCATATCTTTAATGCATCATTTAACAGGGAAATGATACCTGCTGACTGGAAAGAAATCAAGGTTGTACCTGTACAGAAATCATCTTCTGGAGCAGGTATAAAATTTAGACAGGTTACTACAATATCTCCTTTTTTGAAAAGTATGGAGAAACTTCTTTTGAATATTCCTAAACCTTCTTTAAAAGCTTTTAGTGACCCTAAGCAGTTTGCTTATAAGTGTGGAAGAAGTACATTAGATGCAGCCATTGTACTACACCACAATATTGTTTCCTGCCTTGATAAGGGTGCTAAGTTCGTTCGAACAGCTTTTTTAGACTATACTGCAGCTTTCGACTCTGTCCCTAGGACACTTTTATTAGGAAAGATGATTTCAGCACAGACAGAGTCCTGGGCAACTAGATGGCTGTCTTCTTATTTTAAGGATAGGAAACAGCATACTGTTTTGGCTGGAAAGCGCTCAACTTCTCTGCTAACTGAAAGTGGTGTGCCTCAAGGTGCACTACTTTCTCCATTTCTTTTCTCTTTCTTTTTGCGTGACCTTCCGAACTCACCGAAAGTTAACTTCATTAAGTATGTTGATGATCTGACCGTTTCTGTCCCTGTAGTTTCCACATCGGATTGTTCCCATATGAATGTCTTCTTAGCTAAAGTTAAGGATTGGTCTGGCTCAAATGGTCTTAAACTTAATCCAACTAAATGCAATACTGTTGATTTCAGCTTGAGAAGTGAAAAAGACATGTATGGATTGATCCAATCTCATGATTGTTGTAATATTGATGGTACCATGATAAAGAGTAAGTCAAGTGTTTCTTTTCTTGGCATTAGTTTCTCTTCAAAACCTTTGCTGGTCGTCTCATATTCTTATAGTTTCTAAAAAGATTTTCTGTCTGACTTATTACATAAAGAAGTTGAGGCACTCATGTATGAACCAATCTCTTCTCATACAATTTATTAATTTATGTGTTTTGCCCATCATTCTTTATTGTTCTCCATTATTCTTCCCTGGGCTACTCAAGAAAGACCATATAATACTACGAAGAACATTGAAGGCTGTGAGTAGGGTCAGTGCTATCCCTTTGGCTCAACTAACCGGCACTGTTGTCAACAGGCACATGAATTCTTGTAAACACTTAGCTAAAGTTATTCTGTCTGATAGTGAACACCCTCTTTATTCACATTTGTTTCCTTGCATCTCTTCGGGTAAGACCAGAAGAAATTTCATAAACATTTATGCTCGTGCTACAAAATATAAAAATTCGACCGTACCATATTTGGCACGAGTATTGCGTGAAGAGACGAATATCAGAAAAGAACTTTTACAACTTTTAAATCATTAACTAAACTATAAAGTGTAATGATGCATATTATTGCATGTGTGATTTGTTATATTATTTATTTATTATTCACTATGACCGGGAAATGGTGTATTTTGTTGGGGTTTTTATTTTTTCCTATTAACTATCAATATTTTTAAAATTTCATACATTTATATAATTATAAACAGAGCTAAACCATTGCAATATGTCAAAGAAACGCTGAAAATTTCATGCTGTAAATTGTTATTGTTGTGGAATAAAGTGATTATTATTATTAAAGTCGTGTCGTCTGAAGTAACCTGTTGACAGTCTCTTCAGTTTCGTACGATCCTTTGGCTTTATGAATGACTTTCTATGTGGGGAAAACTTTAGTGTTTGAAGTGGGATGACAGCATCTAAGCATGTGTTGGAGTTATAGTAAAAGATGTCTAGAGCCTTCGAGAGGCTATCAGTATAGAAGTAATCTCTCCATTCTGAGGATCTGAACATTGATTTTACTAGAGTCCAGTCTGCCTTACTGTAGTTCCTGTATGTTATTTGTTGTGAAGTAGGGGTATGGGCTGCATTGCTACTTGACGGAAGTGGCAGTGCACACAGCACTGATTTGTGGTCGCTTCCCGGAAACTCAGAACCTACCAGGGTTGATAGGGGACTTATATTGTGGCGGAAGAATAAGTCTAGTACGTTATTACCTCTTGTAGGGGTAGTGACAGTCTGTTTCCAGCCAAGTATATCCAGTGTGCCTAAAAACTTATCAAATTTAGTTGGGCCTGTGGGTATATCCCAGTTGATTTCTGGCAAGTTAAAGTCTCCATATAGGATCTTATGATCGTAGTGTAAGGTGGATAATTGTTCCAGAGTATTAATAAGTTGGCTCTCGTAATTACTAAAGGTGCCAGGTGCTCTGTAGGTGCATCCAATTAATACCATTGCGTTATTTAAGTGTAAGTTAACCCATAAAGTCTCAGGCATGTTAAGTGTACTACTTTCTAGCTGTGACACAGTAAGTGCATTCAGAAAGTACATGAGACAACCCCCTCCCTTACCACCTTCCCTGTCACACCGAAAGTGTGTAGTTATCTAAGCTTATCTCATCATCCAGTATGTTCGAATTACACCAAGATTCAGTGATGACAATTATGGGGGTTTGTATATTACTGTGAGTGCTCTGAGCATAGGTAGTTTATTTAGAACAGATCTAGCATTTATGAGGATCAGGTAAAGATGAGATTTGAAATAGCATTGGAAGTATTTAAGTTCGTTAATCAGCCCCGAATATGGTTAAGCACCCAGTAGTACTGTTTGATATGACGCCCCTATGTTAAGAGGAGTTTCAACATCATGCTCATCTATGTCTATCGAGTTGGTGTGTGCTGTTTTCGGTGAAGAATTAAGCTTTGGAGTACTGGATTTGCTATAGGCGGAGACAATTTTATTTTTAGTGAAGGTAGAAACGTGGGTAGGGATCTTTATTTGACCTAAACTTGTGCATGTATCAAGCGTGCTTAGAGGATGCGTGTGAACTAGACTGTTCCTATATTCATGCAAAGAGGGAGCCAGCACTAGTGATTTAGGAGTGTTAGCATCCCTACCAGCTGTTTTTTCAACGCTGATAGGGACGCAGGGGATAAAAAATGATTGGGACCTTGTGAATACCATGGTTTATTATTCCACCTATTGTTAGGTACTAGTTGCGTCCTTGTATGGGTTTCGTGTGTACTGCTTTGTGGGTTAGTTCCCAGCAAACTCGTACCATGTATCCGATCAAAATTTATTTGGGTGCCATACTGTGAATACCCTGAGTTGTTGGTGGTCGAGTTCAGACTACTGCTACTTGTACTATTGAGCGTGGCATTGTTGTGGCGTTGGTTGGGCCATGGTGCTATTTCGCACGTTGTGGGTGCCAATTCTATTGACCGTGAGGAGTGTGGGCTTATTTATACTGCCATTGTTATTGCTGGCATGATTTGGGGTCATATTTTCCTATTTTCTACCAATGGAGTTATGGCTAGGAGAGGACAGGGTCGACTTTGGGGGATTTCGACATTTTTCCGGGATTATTTAGTGACATGTCTATATCTACGGTGATAGGTGGTATAGTTTTATTGGCTATTTGACTACAATTTAGTGGCCTTTCGGTTGGTGTCGCTCTCTGAGAGGATAATTCTGTGTGGTTTGAGAGGCGTGGTGCGGTGGATTCTACGGTATCTCTCAAAGGGGTGGGTATAACTGCTGCTTGCAATGTCCTATTGTTTATTCCACAATTAGGCTTAGTGAGATAATTGTATGCTTGCCTTTGTATCCTTTGATTTTTCCACTAGCTTTCTTCATATCACACTTCCTACATGCTGACATTGATAACAATTACTGCAAAAAATTCATCACGATAACGTAAATGGATGGCATATTGGCGACAGTATAGTTCAAGGTTAAATGTTCCTTCTCTCAGCATTTGTCTTTTAATGTGTGATCCAACATAAGAAATGGACCTAATCTTCTTACGCCTGTAGTTCATAACTTCGCAGGGGTTTATATCAGGTCTCTTGAAGTAGAATGTCCAAACGTAGGGAGAAGAACACATTCCTTAATGAGGTAGCTTAGAGTACAAAGTAGATGATGCTGCAGAAATCACTTTCTTCAGCAATGAACACGGTGAGGCCAACGAAATCTGCAAGTAGCTAGTGAAGAAGTCTTTGAACGGTGTATATCCACTTATTACTATTGACGTGATAATTAATGAGCTGGCATGCTAAGAAATACTTGAAATCCGTTATCCCTCTGTGTAATATTCTTGGTGAAAATTTTTGTCTGAAAAGACATCACAAATTGCAACCATTCTTAAACCTTGAGTCCTCGACTTCAAAAATACCTGGACATAACTTCTGTATGATTGAAATATTTCTGCGGATTTTCATTCAAAAGAAATATATAGAAATTTGAGGGCCACAGAAAATGGCGAGGATAGCCAGGAATGCAAAAATAAAGATAAAACAACAAAATGACGTAGTAGCTAGATTTACGTTGTTATGTACGTGATCAGGACTATCTCTGACCAGTTCAAATGCAAAGAAGCATTAAAAGAAGTTATGCCAACGTGCGTTTGCGTCAGCCAATTTACTCGAGAGGAAGCAGTGGATATTGCAAGTGTTTGTGCACACTACGTAATTTTCCTCCAAATGTGGACACCACTTTGGCTTCTTTCTGTGGATTCCATTGAATGCCAGCAGCAAAAATGTCACAGAAATGTGTAGTGACAATGGACCAAATTGAACTGGGCTGGCTACGCGCTACAGATTAAGGCAGGGTTATGGGGAATTACCCTTATTATTCATCTTTTCCACAACTTTGTAACATGAGTAGTCGCTGAATGCATCTAAAGACGGCTTTTACGTGCGTATAGGAATTTTGGTGGGCAACGTGGCTGGCTGGATTCAACATACAACTTGGCACCGAAGTGCAACACTTCGAGTTGCCACTTTCCAAATAGCACACAAAGGTAGATAAGAAAATGAGTGAAGAGAATCAATAGAGTGTTGACAAGTATATGAGTGAAACAGAATGAATGAGTAAAGGTAGAAAGGAATATGGAAGATTACAGAGACTGAATACATCTGCGTAAGCCATTGACAACGAATTTGAGCCATGTCACCTATTGTCTCCAGCCATTGGTTTTTAGAGTCCCGAGGGCGGGCCGGGCTCCAACCCGGAAGTCTGCATCTCCCTCCCTCCCTACCTGACTTAGTTTAACTGTCAAGGATTTCATGGATTGATGAGGCCATGTTTTCGTTTGGCCACCACTTACTCTTTCTTACTTCCAGCCTGCACCTATATCATCTAGTAATGCCCGTCGGGAAGGGGCGATGGTTAGGCATGCGCAGCACGTGACCTAGCCATCTCAATCTATGTAACTTTATATCCTCGTCGATTGATTTCCCCTCTTTGCCCAACACTCTACGCCTAACGTCAACATTACTTACCACCTTATTATACCACCTCCTAACGTGAGAAAGAGATCGTAGACATCTATGATCAAAAATAGTCAACCTTTTCATGTCAGTACCCAAGAGGTTGTTTTGTAACAACAGAAGACAAGGGCCAGGCAACAGATCGTTTATTGAGGAAAATCAACACATATTTATAGATTTTAATGTACATTATTGTAGATTATTGTTAGTAGAAAATACAGTCTTTTGATTAGTTGTTTCTCATAGCCGAAGTTTTAAATTCTCTAGGTCTTGTGAGTCCAATGAAAGCCAGACAAATATCATCTCTGTTCACCCGTATTCCTAGTATACAGTAGCATGCTGTTAACAAGGAAGTCACCATCCACATTAAGTAATCGTTTGTTCCTGTAACATTAACAGCATCTAATAAATGAAGCAGAAGCAACAGCTTATGTCACCATGATATGTTCATGTGTATAACCTCCAATGCTTCGACACACCAATATTCCATTAACTGCCAAATAAAAACAACTGAACCACCGCAAAACAGAGTGAAAGCAAGGCATGAAACGATTACAGTGAAATGACAGAAGTGACTCAGTTTCAGAGACTTCTCGAAACAAATGATTTTAACAGCAACGAAAACGAAAAGATGGTCAAATCAATAATGATAATAATAATAATGAATAATGTATATTCAAAAATAACTTTGTGATGGTTAGTTGCTTGGTGACCAGCAATGGAATCCGGTGTGCACATTTCATCCTGTTTGGGTCTCATCTTCTTCATTTGGATGTACCTGCATTACCAATGGAGTGATTGTCGATGTTCCCACTGAGGCCTGAACCTCTCTCAGCCGATGTATATATTCAACACGTTTATGCCGTATACATGTAACAAGGGTGACTTTGTAGAACGTTCCAAAACCTGGAGTATATTTCTGGATATCCAAAAATGATGAACGAACAAACCATGTTCAAATTAAAAACAAATTCAACAGCTGGGCAGTGTTTTCACGGGCAAACGTTTGTTAGAAATACTACCGAAAGAGATTGTTGTGTTGCTCTATTTGACCAAACTGGCGTACACGTATGTCCTAGTACTGCTTCGCATTTATTATTTGTCCAAACGGTGTGACCACTCGACATCCACAACGTAAATCAAAAGCCACTTGAGAAGGAGTACGAACGTGTATCATCGCAGTAATCAAAGTTCAAATTTTGAGTTGGTACAATGTATCCATTGTTAACACGGGATCGTCAGAATGATAAGCAAATCAAAGTCAAATTACATAGTGAAAGTTTATTACGACGATGATGAATAAAATGGGTCACTATGAGACCACTCATCTTAGTGTCTGAACTATTGATTAATGTCTGCAATGCTGTTATATAAATTTGGGCTAATTGTAGAAATTGATAGGCAAAGAATACACACCATTTTCCCGTAAACACACTCAAAGTCAATCCTCGTCACTTCATCCTACCCATTTATGTATACCATTATAATAAATGTTGATGTGGAAGTCACTTGGAACCCGTTGAACAATGTTTCGAATGATATCGAATTCACGAGAGAAGAAGAAATAGGGATGCCATCCAGTTTCGAATGCCTCAGTCAAGCGTAAAGGCAAAGGAGACTTGAAAATACTCATGTGTACAGACACAGACAGTCCATACACATCAATTACTCAATTACAAAAGAGCCAGAATACACTTGTTCACTCTCACCCTTAAATGAGTTGAAGGGGGAGATATTCTGAGCGACTTTTCAAGAAGGTGCACTTCATTGAAACATCAATCGAAGAATTCCACTGTAATCCCAACAGATGGAAACAAAATCGTGCTCAAGAATGACAAGAGAAATGTTCAGCTTTATGTGTCATCATTCGTGGAATGGTGAAATGAACTCGGACTAGATGTCTGTCATGAGACAAAACGATCCCTTCCACCCATCTCTCATTCACTTATCCGGTTGTATACGTGAGGCTCTGGAAGATATTTGCACAAAGTGTAAGATTGTGGCGATAAGAACAGTCTGAGAAGTCTACGTTTTCTCTCATTCAAGGTGTTAATTGAAAATTTCAAGGACTGATTAAGGAGCATAGAATATTCTTTCCAAATGAGAAATTTGTCATCACGTTCTAGGTTTATAATAACAGTAGTAATTCAAGAAATGACGATATCATTAAGAATATTAATGCTGTTTTAAATCACACTAAGTCAATCGCACCCACTGATCACATTTCGAAAGCATCAACAAGAGACCGATAATATGCACTAATGCAACACTCAACTGACTGAATGTCAGATACAGTGAGGAAAGTGACACACACAGAATTCATGAATTTATAGGCTCAACAACAGGTCAGGGTAAGAATGATGGCAGACTGGACCATTTCTCTAGCTTGCAGAGCTCTGGTCGATATACACAAAATTTAATGAGCACAGGCGTTTCGATTGATCGAGTTTTGAGATCTTCGGTAATGTATTTGGTGTTTGAGAGTTGAGAGAGAAAATCTCTTCAATGTTAGCGTTGTGACCTGTTGGGACGAGGTGGTCCGGATGTTTTCATTTGGATTTTCATAGAAACACTTTCTAGTCTACTCAGAAAATATCTGCTGACATGGGACCAAACACAGTGCTCACTGCCACTTCGTCCACTTGTCTTCAGAGTTCATGGCCAAATTTAAAATTCACACTCATGGTATACTTTGGCAACAGTTCTTTCTGCATTCATAATTGCATCTCAAATTTCATTGTTTCTTTAATAATTTTTATTTGCAGATGTAATTAACTGTTCCATTTTAGAGGTTCATTCGTAAAAACAGACACGTTGCGTCCAAAGATACCATACTTGTATCTTTGATGTCAATTCAGTTTATGAATTCAAATACATCTTTCACTCTGTATATTGCTCACTGTTCATGTAAACGTTTTATTATAGTTATCAGCCATTTAGTTACAATTAAGCCGGATTTGTTCTTTAGAGTAAAAGGTGATTACTTCTGTTGTTCTAGGCATTCGCAAGAAATGCAAGATTATCTAATCACCATGAAATATGGAAGTATCTTTAACATTCACTAGAAGGTATTGTCAATGTAATTCTGAGAGGTAGAAATATCAATATCTTGGCATTTGCGTATTCATTCTTGACAACAAGATAATCTGCGCATACTTACACTGTTGGTCTATGAAATATACAGATACACACACATACACACACACACACACAAAGACACCTAAGTGAATGGAATTCATTCACTTCGACCACGTGGGCTTAACATGCAATACTGGTTGGCATTTCTTTTTCATTGCTTCACGTCCCTGAGTGGAACATAGGGCTTCAAGCTAGAGTCTTGAAGTTTCTGTAGCAGTGTTTATTTTCACAGGATGGGGTTGCTAGCCTCATGCCCAACCTCTCCTCTTCATCAGCATTATTTCTGGCTTAGCTAGGTAAGGGGGTAGGCCGGCCGGGGATCGAACACCGAACCATGTGCATTGTCGGCGAGCGTCCTAACCACTATGCCACCGACGCACAGTTGGCATTACTGGTTGTTATTATTATTATTATTATTACTATTATTATCGCTTTATAATGAAGCAAGTTTATTTTCCGTTTTAAGTGAACTTTTAGCCTAGTTTCTTTTTCTAAAATAACAAAGTTTCACAAATGTGCAATAGAATGAGCTGTCTATCTTAACTAATTTCTACAAGAAAATAGCTGTATTGAATAATTTAGTCAAAATCTTATTCACTTTAACAGAATTATCTTTTACACAAATCTTCGTCATTTTCATAAACAAGAATTTGAGTAATTTCTTCAGCTAGGCATTCTGTGATGAGAAAATACAAGAAGTAATGAGGTGATTGTTAACAGTGATAATACTTCTAATTCTACTACTACTACTAATAGTAATAGTAATGTTTTACTTTATTCCAAAAACAGTACTTGTGGTACAGAGTGGAATTTTCAGCATTATTCACAATATTGCATCTAATTTCCTCAAATAATAAAGAAAATTAATCAAGCAGAAAATTGGCACCACATTTTCATATGTAGTGATAGCAAGCATACCTCCTTATTTTCATTATTATTATTGTTTCCTTCAATTCCTAGCTGATGCCCTACGTTCCTCTTGGAATTAAATGAATTAATAATAACACCTCCCAATTATTCAGGTTATTTGAGAGGGCACACATTTTAATGTGCATTTCACTCTGGAATATGAACTAAACAGAGAATGAATTATAGATTAAAAGTATGGGAAGATATATATTCGTCATTATCATCACAGTGAACTATATCTGGATTTCAATAGTTTTTGTGCAATCAGCTACAGTAGTGTCCGGTGAGGACATTGTTCTGACTCACTGAAAGGCTGTGTTCGAATAAAAAACTCGCTATCATTAAAAAGTATCCATGATACAATGGATAACCTTTGAACCTCATTGACAAACACACCAGGATAGCAAATATAAAGGCAACATTTGATACGGTAGGAAAGGAACTCGCCCACCTTCACCTTGGAACGATAGATGATGATATATCTGGGAGAATTGAATAGAGAATAAACGCAGCTCACAAACGAATTCGTCTAGCCGCGAGACTAGTCACAATTTACTGAATGAAAATACCTACTGAGACTATCCAACGGTTGACGAATCTATTTTTCATGTTATTTCCAACTGAGTATGTAGATTCACATGAAACTGCCGAAGCATAAACATCATAAAAAGCGAAAGGAAGGATTTTTGACCACATGTCTGAAAACTTTTCCACATTTACAATAGCGGTAATGTCAAAATCATGCAGCCTATAAAATTGCAAATAATAATAATGATAACAGCTAAGGTAATACAATGGTAATCATACAAGGGATATTCGCCGTGGGCTTGTTTCACACAGTATTGTCGAAACGGTATAGAAATCTTAGCATGTTTAAAAATATTGAATATAATATTCCCTTTACATGATATGGTGAGGGGAAAAACAAAGATTACAGCAGTCATAGAGACAAGTTGGTGTTTGCAATTATGAGCGTAAAACAAAGAAGCAAGCAACAGGACCATAAATATAATGCAATTAATAGAAGTAAAACTTGAAGGTATATAAGAATGGATGGAGGAAATTGTTTATTTACTAGATGATAAAAGGTTAGTTAATTCTTGCCTGACACTATTTCCATCACATAAAGTACGTGTCAAGTATGGTATCGTAAATTTTTTATACTTAGACGTGTGAGCATACAGTTTTCTGAAGTTACTTCTTGTTCTACCTGAGGAGATGCAATGTGAAATCTGAGGGTAAAGTGGATGCTCAAAGTCAGACAAAATCCCTTTAGCAAATTTATTGCACGAAGTCAAGTGCCTACTGACAATGACGTTGACTATGTGGTCCACTAGGACACAACTCATCCTACTGACAGTCTTCAGCATTCTACGAAATGTGACAGAGTCCTTTTTAAGCAAACCAGGAAAGAATAAGGGTGAAGATTAAAGAAGAATAAGTAGGATGCAAGAGTTTATGAACTGTAAGAGGAGGGGTTGAGTTATACCCGAGTGCCTTAAATTCTCAATGTAAAATGTCAGGAGGAATATTTTACTGGAGATCGCTAAGACCTGGGAAGACCAGAAGAGATCAGAATAGATAATAAGTCGTAGATACATAATTTGTGAATTAATTCCTATATCATTGACGTCAATTTTACAACTGTCATGAGAATCGATGGCTTTTTGTAACTGCCTTTTACATCTTCAGCTGAAATTCGCAAATTGACATTTAGAAGGATTCAGTTTAAGACCATTGCATTCAGACAATTTACTGACTCCCGACAGAAAGCTATTTATTTTGTTACAATCTAGCTGGGAGTTAACAGCCATTGAAACTGTTGAATCATAAGCGTACTTCACAAAGTTTATTTCATCAGAGTGAGGCAAGTCATATAAGAGGAAAGAAAAAAGAAAAGGAGAAATAACAGGGCCTTGACGGATACCAGCTTCGGCAGGCAATAAAG
The DNA here is from genome assembly GCA_944472155.2 of Trichobilharzia szidati. Taxonomy (NCBI): domain Eukaryota; kingdom Metazoa; phylum Platyhelminthes; class Trematoda; order Strigeidida; family Schistosomatidae; genus Trichobilharzia; species Trichobilharzia szidati. The sequence goes on from OX235275.1 coordinate 7,076,481, forward strand.
TGGAAGACTTCCCTTTGTACACGGTGTACTGCTTTCTTTCTGAGAAATAGGAGTGTAACCAGTTAACAGCCTAACATTCTGTTTGACTTGCAGCAAGTTTATTTAATAAGATATCTCTAGGAACCGAATCAAAGGCAGAAGTATAGTCTAGGAAGGCACAAGTAATATATAATGGCAGATATTTTCTCATCTACTTCACTGTGCTCACCGACTTCAGGTTTATACAAAGAAACAGTTATTATGTATGAATGACATTTGTGTAACAAGAAAGCCATCTGACTACGTTCATTAGCGAAGAATGCACAGTGGTCCTCTAGAGAACTTAAACATCTTACTTCACACAGACTTAACCTATATAAACAGTTATCATTTCTGAATTGTCTGTGATTTTCAGCTACTTAAGAGGAATGCTGACAGTGGCACTAGTGCCGTGAGATTAATTGATCCATGTAAACATCATTTCTACAGATAATCTCGAAGCTGGTGAGGGTTGGTCATTGCAATAGACTACTAGTCAATCTACAATCTCATGACCAAGTAGTGTGTAGTGAACTGACGTGTTTCATGTGGAATACTAGTTTTCCTAACCTCTATCTCTTTCGTTACAATAATTGTTCTTCGTTCTGAGAGAAAAGGGATTATCAGCTGGCGAATTATCTTAATGAGGCCTGTCTGATTCAGGATCTTATTTCCGACAGTGTTTGTGGGTATAAATGACTGACTGCCTTCAAAGAGGTGTGCTTAACTTTATGGATCGCCAGAACACATGTTCTGTAGCCTTCTCTACTCTCATCATCTTCCCTCCTCTCCCTCTCCTCTCATGACACAGAACATCTTGATCATGTCGCATTCATGGCTTCTACTGGGAATTCGATCATTTCTGCGCCTCTCCGCTTCCCATTTTGATTCTTCGAAAACGAGTAGTTCTCCTGTCTGCAGGTGATCATTCACGCTTGTCAAATGCTCAAAATGCATGCAGTCAGATTAGCCTAGAGTGGGCAGTGTAGTTTGAGAAATTTATTTTACTGAGATCGAAATGAGTAGTGAAAGCATTTATACAGGGTGGCGATCTCTTCTTTGTTCTAAGGATGAACATGAATCCATCGAGATGAATGTATTTTCAGTGTGGCCGAGCGATGCCAACTGCCTGTGACCAGTCCACATTCAATAACCGCAGCTGCATACCTCATTCATATATCTCCAATTAAACGAGAACGTTTTGATACGGATTTTCACAGAAACACTTTCTAGTCTACTCGGAAGAGATCAGCTGACATGGGACCAAACAAAGTGCTCACTGCCACTTCGTCCACTTCTCTTCAGAGTTCATGGCCAAATTTAAAATTCACACTCATGGTATACTTTGGCAACAGTTCTTTCTGCATTTACACTTGCATCTCAATTTCCATTGTTTCTTTAATAATTTTTATTTGCAGATGTAATTAACACTTCCATTTTAGAGGTATACTGGTAAAAACAGAGATGTTACGTCCAAATATACCATACTTGTATCTTTGATGTCAATTCAGTTTATGAATTCAAATACATCATTCACTCTGTATATTGCTCGCTGTTCATGTAAACGTTTTATTATAGTTATCAGCCATTTAGTTGCAATTAAGTCGGATTTGTTCTTTAGAGTAAAAGGTGATTACTTCTGTTGTTCTAGGCATTCGTAAGAAATGCGAGATTATCTAATCACCATGAAATATGGAAGTATCTTTTACATTCACTAGAAGGTATTGTCAATGTAATTCTGAGAGGTAGAAATATCAATATCTTGGCATTTGCGTATTCATTCTGGACAACAAGATAATCTGCGTATACTTACACTGTTGGTCTATGAAATATACAGCTACACACACACACACACAAAGACACCTAAGTGAATGGAATTCATTCACTTCAACCACGTGGGCTTAACATGCAATACTGGTTGGCATTTCTTTTTCATTGCTTCACGTCCCTGAGTGGAACATAGGGCTTCAAGCTAGAGTCTTGAAGTTTCTGTAGCAGTGTTTATTTTCACAGGATGGGGTTGCTAGCCTCATGCCCAACCTCTCCTCTTCATCAGCATTATTTCTGGCTTAGCGAGGTAAGGGAGTAGGCCGGCCGGGGATCGAACACCGAACCATGTGCATTGTCGGCGAGCGTCCTAACCACTATGCCACCGACGCACAGTTGGCCTCACTGATTGTTATTATTATTATTATTACTGTTACTATTATTATCGCTTTATAATGAAGAAAGTTGATTTTCCGTTTTAAGTGAACTTGTAGCCTTGTTTCTTTTTCTAAAAAAACAAAATACCACAACTATGCAGTAGAATGAGCTGTCTATCTTAACTAATTTCTACAAGAAAAGAGCTCTATTGAATAATTTAGACAAAATCTTATTCACTTCAACAGAATTATCTTTTACGCAAATCTTCGTCATTTTCATAAACAAGAATTTGAGCAATTTCTTCAGCTAGGCATTCTGTGATGAGAAAATACAAGAAGTAATTAGGTGATTATTTCAGTGATAATACTTCTAATTCTACTACTACTACTACTACTACTACTACTATTAATAGTAATGTTTTACTTTATTCCAAAAACAGTACTTGTGGTACAGCGTGGAATTTTCAGCATTATTCACAATATTGCATCTGATTTCCTCAAATAATAAAGAAAATTAATCACGCAGAAAATTGGCAACACATTTTCATATGTAATGATAGCAAGCATACCTCGTTATTTTCATTATTATTATTGTTTCTTTCAATTCCTAGCTGATGTCCTGTGTTCCTCTAGGAATTAAAGGAAACAATAGTAATAAGCATATCTCACAATTATTCAGCTTATTTGAGAGAGCACACATTTTAATGTTCATTTGACTCTGGAATATGAAATAAACAGAAAATGAATTATAGATTAAAAGTATCGGAAGATATATATATTCGTCATTATCATCACAGTGAACTATATCTGGATTTCAATAGTGTTTTTGTGCAATAAGCTACAGTAGTGCCCGGTGAGGACATTGTTCTGACTCACTGAAAGGCTGTGTTCGAATAAAGAACTCGCTATCATTAAAAAGCATCCATGATACAATGGATAACCTTTGAAACTCATTGATAAACACACCAGGATAGCAAATATAAAGGCAACATTTGATACGGTGGGAAAGGAACTCGCCCACCTTCATCTTGGAACGATAGATGATGATATATCTGGGAGAATTGAATATAGAATAAACGCAGCTCACAAACGAATTTGTCTAGCCGCGAGACTAGTCACAATTTACTGAATGAAAATACCTACTGAGACTATCCAACGGTTGACGAATCCCTTTTTCATGTTATTTCCAACTGAGTATGTAGATTCACATGAAAGTGCCGAAGCATAAACATCATAAAAATCGAAAAAAAAGGATTTTTGACCACATGTCTGAAAACTTTTCCACATTTACAATAACGGTAATGTCAAAATCATGCAGCATATAAAATTGCAAATAATAATAATGATAACAGCTAAGGTAATACAATAATAATCATACAAGGGAAATTTGCCGTGGGCTTGTTTCACACAGTATTGTCGAGGCGGTATAGAAATCTTAGCATGTTTAAAAATATTGAATATAATATTCCCTTTACATGATATGGTGAGGGGAAAAACAAAGATTACAGCAGTCATAGAGACAAGTTGGTGTTTGCAATTATGAGCGTAAAACAAAGAAGCAAGCAACAGGACCATAAATATAATGCAATTAATAGAAGTAAAACTTGAAGGTATATAAGAATGGATGGAGGAAATTGTTTATTTAGTAGATGAAAAAAGGTCAGTCAATTCTTACCTGACGCCATTTTCATCACAAAAGTACGTGTCAAGTATGGTATCATAAATTTTTTATACTTAGACGTGTGAGCATACAGTTTTCTGAAGTTACTTCTTGTTCTACCTGAGGAGATGCAATGTGAAATCTGAGGGTAAAGTGGATGCTCAAAGTCAGACAAAATCCCTTTAGCAAATTTATTGCACGAAGTCAAGTGCCTACTGACAATGACGTTGACTATGTGGTCCACTAGGACACAACTCATCCTACTGACAGTCTTCAGCATTCTACGAAATGTGACAGAGTCCTTTTTAAGCAAACCAGGAAAGAATAAGGGTGAAGATTAAAGAAGAATAAGTAGGATGCAAGAGTTTATGAACTGTAAGAGGAGGGGTTGAGTTATACCCGAGTGCCTTAAATTCTCAATGTAAAATGTCAGGAGGAATATTTTACTGGAGATCGCTAAGACCTGGGAAGACCAGAAGAGATCAGAATAGATAATAAGTCGTAGATACATAATTTGTGAATTAATTCCTATATCATTGACATCAATTTTACAACTGTCATGAGAATCGACGGCTTTTTGTAACTGCCTTTTACATCTTCAGCTGAAATTCGCAAATTGACATTTAGAAGGATTCAGTTTAAGACCATTGCATTCAGACAATTTACTGACTCCCGACAGAAAGCTATTTATTTTGTTACAATCTAGCTGGGAGTTAACAGCCATTGAAACTGTTGAATCATAAGCGTACTTCACAAAGTTTATTTCATCAGAGTGAGGCAAGTCATATAAGAGGAAAGAAAAAAGAAAAGGAGAAAAAACAGTGCCTTGAGGGACAGCAGATTCAATAGGCAATGAAGTGGAAGACTTCCCTTTGTACACGGTGTACTGCTTTCTTTCTGAGAAATAGGAGTGTAACCAGTTAACAGCCTAACATTCTGTTTGACTTGCAGCAAGTCTATTTAATAAGATATCTCTAGGAACCGAGTCAAAGGCAGAAGTATAGTATAGTCTAGGAAGGCACAAGTAATATATAATGGCAAATATTTTCTCATCTACTTCACTGTGCTCACCGACTTCAGTTTTATATAAAGAAACAGTTATTATGTATGAATGACATTTGTGTAACAAGAAAGCCATCTGACTACGTTCATTAGCGAAGAATGCACAGTGGTCCTCTAGAGAACTTAAACATCTTACTTCACACAGACTTAACCTATATAAACAATTATCATTTCTGAATCATCTGTGATTTTCAGCTAATTAAGAGGAATGCTGACAGTGGCACTAGTGCCGTGAGATTATCTGATCTGTGTAAACATCATTTCTACAGATAATCTGGAAGCTGGTGAGGGTTGGTCGTTGCAACAGACTACTAGTCAATCTACAATCTCATGACCAAGTAGTGTGTTGTGAACTGACGTGTTTCATGTGGAATACTCGTTTTCCTAACCTCTATCTCTTTCGTTACAATAATTGTTTTTCGTTCTGAGAGAAAAGGGATTATCAGCTGGCGAATTATCTTAATGAGGCCTGTCTGATTCAGGATCTCATTTCCGGCAGTGTTTGTGGGTATAAATGACTGACTGTCTTCAAAGAGGTGTGCTTAACTTTATTGATCGCCAGAACACATGTTCTGTAGCCTTCTCTACTCTCATCTTCTTCCCTCTTCTCCCTCTCCTCTCATGACACAGAACATCTTGATCATGTCGCATTCATGGCTTCTACTGGGAATTCGATCATTTCTGCGCCTCTCCGCTTCCCATTTTGATTCTTCGAAAACGAGTAGTTCTCCTGTCTGCAGGTGATCATTCACGCTTGTCAAATGCTCAAAATGCATGCAATCAGATTAGCCTAGAGTGGGCAGTGTAGTTTGAGAAATTTATTTTACTGAGATCGAAATGTGTAGTGAAAGTATTTATACAGGGTGGCGATCTCTTCTTTGTTCTAAGGATGAACATGAATCCATCGAGATGAATGTATTTTCAGTGTGGCCGAGCGATGCCAACTGCCTGTGACCAGTCCACATTCAATAACCGCAGCTGCATACCTCATTCATATATCTCTAATTAAACGAGAATGTTTTGATACGGATTTTCATACAAACACTTTTTAGTCTACTCGGTAGAGATCAGCTGACATGGGACCAAACAAAGTGCTCACTGCCACTTCGTCCAATTGTCTTTAGAGTTCACGGCCAAATTTAAAATTCACACTCATGGTATACTTTGACAACAGTTCTTTCAGCATTCATAATTGCATCTCAATTTTTATTGTTTCTTTCAATAATTTTTATTTGCAGATGTAATTTACTCTTCCATTTTAGAGGTATACTGGTAAAAACAGACACGTTGCGTCCAAAGATACCATACTTGTATCTTTGATGTCAATTCAGTTTGTGAATTCAAATACATCATTCATTCTGTATATTGGTCACTGTTCATGTAAACGTTCTAGTATAGTTATCAGCCATTTAGTTACAGTTAAGCCGGATTTGTTCTTTAGAGTAAAAGGTGATTACTTCTGTTGTTCTAGGCATTCGTAGGAAATGCAAGATTATCTAATCACCATGAAATATGGAAGTATCTTTTACATTCACTAGAAGGTATTGTCAATGTAATTCTGAGAGGTAGAAATATCAATATCTTGGCATTTGCGTATTCATTCCGGACAACAAGATAATCTGCGTATACTTACACTGTTGGTCTATGAAATATACAGATACACACATATACACACACACAAAGACACCTAAGTGAATGGAATTCATTCACTTCAACCACGTGGGCTTAACATGCAATACTGGTTGGCATTTCTTTTTCATTGCTTCACGTCCCTGAGTGGAACATAGGGCTTCAAGCTAGAGTCTTGAAGTTTCTGTAGCAGTGTTTATTTTCACAGGATGGGGTTGCTAGCCTCATGCCCAACCTCTCCTCTTCATCAGCACTATTTCTGGCTTAGCGAGGTAAGGGGGTAGGCTGGCCGGGGATCGAACACCGAACCATGTGCATTGTCGGCGAGCGTCCTAACCACTATGCCACCGACGCACAGTTGGCATCACTGATTGTTATTTTTATTATTATTACTGTTACTATTATTATCGCTTTATAATGAAGAAAGTTGATTTTCCGTTTTAAGTGAACTTTTAGCCTTGTTTCTTCTTTCTAAAAAAACAAAATACCACAACTATGCAGTAGAATGAGCTGTCTATCTTAACTAATTTCTACAAGAAAAGAGCTCTATTGAATAATTTAGACAAAATCTTATTCACTTCAACAGAATTATCTTTTACACAAATCTTCGTCATTTTCATAAACAAGAATTTGAGTAATTTCTTCAGCTAGGCATTCTGTGATGAGAAAATACAAGAAGTAATGAGGTGATTGTTATCAGTGATAATACTTCTAATTCTACTACTACTACTACTACTACTACTACTACTACTACTACTACTACTACTACTACTACTACTACTACTACTACTATTAATAGTAATGTTTTACTTTATTCCAAAAACAGTACTTGTGGTACAGAGTGGAATTTTCAGCATTATTCACAATATCTTGCATCTAATTTCCTCAAATGATAAAGAAAATTAATCACACAGAAAAGTTTCCACGTTTACAATAGCGGTAATTGCAAAATCATGCAGCATATAAAATTGCAAATACTAGTAATGATAACAGCTAAGGTAATACAATAATAATCATACAAGTGAAAACTGCCGTGTGCTTTTTTCACACAGTATTGTCGAGGCGGTATAGAAATCTTAGCATGTTTAAAAATATTGAATATAATATTCCCTTTACATGATATGGTGAGGGGAAAATTAAAGATTACAGCAGTCATAGGGACAAGTTGGTGTTTGCAATTATGAGCGTAAAACAAAGAAGCAAGCAACAGGACCATAAATATAATGGAAATAATAGAAGTAAAACTTGAAGGTATTTAAGAATGGATGGAGGAAATTGTTTATTTACTAGATGAAAAAAGGTCAGTCAATTCTTGCCTGACGACATTTTCATCACAAAAGTACGTGCCAAGTATGGTATCATAAATTTTTTATACTTAGACGTGCGAGCATACAGTTACTTCTTGTTCTACCTGAGGAGATGCAATGTGAAATCTGAGGGTAAAGTGGATGCTCAAAGTCAGACAAAATCCCTTTAGCAAATTTATTGCACGAAGTCAAGTGCCTACTGACAATGACGTTGACTATGTGGTCCACTGGGACACCACTCATCCTACTGACAGTCTTCAGCATTCTACGAAATGTGACAGAGTCCTTTTTAAGCAAACCAGGAAAGAATAAGGGCGAAGATTAAAGAAGAATAAGTAGGATGCAAGAGTCTATGAACTGTAAGAGGAGGGGTTGAGTTATACCCGAGTGCCTTAAATTCTCAATGTAAAATGTCAGGCGGAATGTTTTACTGGAGATCGCTAAGACCTGGGAAGACCAGAAGAGATCAGAATAGATAATAAGTCGTAGATACATAATTTGTGAATTAATTCCTATATCATTGACGTCAATTTTACAACTGTCATGAGAATCGACGGCTTTTTGTAACTGCCTTTTATATCTTAAGCTGAAATTCGCAAATTGACATTTAGAAGGATTCAGTTTAAGACCGTTGCATTCAGACAATTTACTGACTCCCAACAGAATGCTGTTTATTTTGTTGCAATCTAGCTGGGAGTTAACAGCCATTGAAACTGTTGAATCATAAGCGTACTTCACAAAGTTTATTTCATCAGAATGAGGCAAGTCATATAAGAGGAAAGAAAAAAGAAAAGGAGAAATAACAGGGCCTTGACGGATACCAGCTTCGGCATGCAATGAAGTGGAAGACTTCCCTTTGTACACGGTGTACTGCTTTCTTTCTGATAAATAGGAATGTAACCAGTTAACAGCCTAACATTCTGTTTGACTTGCAGCAAGTCTATTTAATAAGATATCTCTAGGAACCGAATCAAAGGCAGAAGTATAGTCTAGGAAGGCACAAGTAATATATAATGGCATATATTTTCTCATCTACTTCACTGTGCTCACCGACTTCAGTTTTATATAAAGAAACAGTTATTATGTATGAATGACATTTGTGTAACAAGAAAGCCATCTGACTACGTTCATTAGCGAAGAATGCACAGTGGTCCTCTAGAGAACTTAAACATCTTACTTCACACAGACTTAACCTATATAAACAGTTATCATTTCTGAATTGTCTGTGATTTTCAGCTACTTAAGAGGAATGCTGACAGTGGCACTAGTGCGGTGAGATTAATTGATCCATGTAAACATCATTTCTACAGATAATCTCGAAGCTGGTGAGGGTTGGTCATTGCAATAGACTACTAGTCAATCTACAATCTCATGACCAAGTAGTGTGTGTAGTGAACTGACGTGTTTCATGTGGAATACTCGTTTTCCTAACCTGTATCTCTTTCGTTACAATAATTGTTCTTCGTTCTGAGAGAGAAGGGATTATCAGCTGGCGAATTATCTTAATGAGGCCTGTCTGATTCAGGATCTTATTTCCGACAGTGTTTGTGGGTATAAATGACTGACTGCCTTCAAAGAGGTGTGCTTAACTTTATGGATCGCCAGAACACATGTTCTGTAGCCTTCTCTACTCTCATCTTCTTCCCTCCTCTCCCTCTCCTCTCATGACACAGAACATCTTGATCATGTCGCATTCATGACTTCTACTGGGAATTCGATCATTTCTGCGCCTCTCCGCTTCCCGTTTTGATTCTTCGAAAACGAGTAGTTCTCCTGTCTGCAGGTGATCATTCACGCTTGTCAAATGCTCAAAATGCATGCAGTCAGATTAGCCTAGAGTGGGCAGTGTAGTTTGAGAAATTTATTTTACTGAGATCGAAATGAGTAGTGAAAGCATTTATACAGGGTGGCGATCTCTTCTTTGTTCTAAGGATGAACATGAATCCATCGAGATGAATGTATTTTCAGTGTGGCCGAGCGATTCCAACTGCCTGTGACCAGTCCACATTCAATAACCGCAGCTGCATACCTCATTCATATATCTCCAATTAAACGAGAATGTTTTGATACGGATTTTCACAGAAACACTTTCTAGTCTACTCAGAAAATATCTGCTGACATGGGACCAAACAAAGTGCTCACTGCCACTTCGTCCACTTGTCTTCAGAATTCATGGCCAAATTTAAAATTCACACTCATGGTATACTTTGACAACAGTTCTTTCTGCATTTACACTTGCATCTCAATTTTCATTGTTTTTTAATAATTTTTATTTGCAGATGTAATTAACTGTTCCACTTTAGAGGTTCATTCGTAAAAACAGACACGTTGCGTCCAAATATACCATACTTGTATCTTTGATGTCAATTCAGTTTGTGAATTCAAATACATCATTCATTCTGTATATTGGTCACTGTTCATGTAAACGTTGTAGTATAGTTGTCAGCCATTTAGTTACAATTAAGCCGGATTTGTTCTTTAGAGTAAAAGGTGATTACTTCTGTTGTTCTAGGCATTCGTAAGAAATGCGAAATTATCTAATCACCATGAAATATGGAAGTATCTTTCACATTCACTAGGAGGTATTTGTCAATGTAATTCTGAGAGGTAGAAATATCAATATCTTGGCATTTGCGTATTCTGGACAACAAGATAATATGCACATACTTACACTGTTGGTCTATGAAATATACAGATACACACACATACACACACACAAAGACACCTAAGTGAATGGAATTCATTCACTTCAACCACGTGGGCTTAACATGCAATACTGGTTGGCATTTCTTTTTCATTGCTTCACGTCCCTGAGTGGAACATAGGGCTTCAAGCTAGAGTCTTGAAGTTTTTGTAGCAGTGTTTAGTTTTTTGCAGGATGGGGTTGCTAGCCTCATGCCCAACCTTTCCTCTTCATCAGCATTATTTCTGGCTTAGCAAGGTAAGGGAGTAGGCCGGCCGGGAATCGAACACCGAACCATGTGCATTGTCGGCGAGCGTCCTAACCACTATGCCACCGACGCACAGTTGGCATCACTGGTTGTTATTTTCATTATTATTATTATTGTTATTATTATTATTATTACTATTATTATCGCTTTATAATGAAGCAAGTTGATTTTCCGTTTTAAGTGAACTTTTAGCCTTGTTTCTTTTTTCTAAAAAAACAAATATCACAAATATGCAGTAGAATGAGCTGTCTATCTTAACTAATTTCTACAAGAAAATAGCTGTATTGAATAATTTAGACAAAATCTTATTCACTTCAACAGAATTATCTTTTACACAAATCTTCGTCATTTTCATAAACAAGAATTTGAGTAATTTCTTCAGCTAGGCATTCTGTGATGAGAAAATACAAGAAGTAATGAGGTGATTGTTATCAGTGATAATACTTCTAATTCTACTACTACTACTACTACTACTACTACTACTACTACTACTACTACTACTACTACTATTAATAGTAATGTTTTACTTTATTCCAAAAACAGTACTTGTGGTACAGAGTGGAATTTTCAGCATTATTCACAATATTGCATCTAATTTCCTCAAATAATAAAGAAAATTATTCACGCAGAAAATTTGCAACACATTTTCATATGTAATGATAGCAAGCATACCTCCTTATTTTCACTATTATTATTGTTTCCTTCAATTCCTAGCTGATGTCCTATGTTCCTCTAGGAATTAAAGGAAACAATAATAATGATGATAATAATGACGATAGCAGTACAAATATGATAATAATCAACAGTAAAAACTTAGTATAAAGGTATCCGTCGCTACCCTGGAAAAGAAACTGTACATTATACACAGTTCATTAGTTATCTTTAATTCACAATATATTGCTAATCTCAAAATAATGTACAATTTTTGTTGACTTGTGTATTTTCTCATTCTGATTTTATTTTTAAACATTACAGTTCTCAGTCTTTGAGCATAGAAAATGCCTTCATTTAATTGGAATTTGATCCTAAAACTGGCTACCTGCAAGTAAGTCTTATACATGCGTTCATACATACATGCACACCTTTATACTATAACATGGTGGTAATGGTTTCTAGTGTTCTAAATCTCTATGCAAGCAATCAATTTCAGCATAGTAGGCACACCTCTAGATCATCTGGTGTCTTTTCAATTACATTGGTCAAAGTTGTATCTAACTACTGTCGATTTCTTGATTGCTAATTTAATTTATGATATCAAGTAGATTGGTGCATGTATTGTGATGTGCAGGTGAGCATAGACAAGACGGAGGTTATGAAAATAACCAACCAACAACAACAGCAACGTCCAGCGCCGATCACCATCAACGGGGGGGATTTCAAAGAGGTTTCTTCATTCACTTATCTAGGGAGGGAGCATTGTCTCAACTACACGAGGAACCGACGAAGATGTCAAATCGAGAATCGGGAAGGCGAGAAACACATTCATCAACCTGAAACCAATCTGGAAATCTTCCGCTGTCACTCAACTCAGCATCAACAACAAAATGATTCGGATTTTCAATACAAACGTCAAGTCAGTCAGTCAGTCAGTTCTTCTATACGTATGGATCAGAATGTTGGCGGGTCACAAAGAATATTTCCAGCAGCCTGTTGCACACCTTTATCAACAACAACTGTCTTCGCTGGCTCTATACTGAAGATCAGATGGCCGCCGGAAAGAACAAGAACCAATCGCCCAAGAAATATGCAGGAGAAGGAAGTGGAGATGGATTGGACGCTCACCGGCTGAGGAGGCCGCTAGATGACATCGCGCGTCAGTCAGGCCATAGCTCGAGTGTAACCTGAAAGGGAAGCGGCGAGTGGGACGTCAGTGCAAGGGTGACATGGAGGAGATCGTGTGAAGAGGAGTTGAAACAGTATGGACTAACATGGATGCAAGTGAAAAGTACAACAGAAGACAGGAGTAAGTGGAGATGTGCAGTTGAAGCCCTATGTTCCATTAGGAACCCAAGGGAACAATAATAATAATATTAATTGTGATATGCTGTGAATATATTTTCCGTTTCAAAGAAGAAAAAAGTAAATCGGAACTGTGGATGGATTTGTGTGTGTGGGAATTTCTCACCTAGAATTATGTGTTAGCTTCGAATTGTGAATTTTATATTCAAATAGAGTATAGTGTACTTTATACATTCTTCATAACATACATACATATCTCAGGGGTGGTTGTTGATCGTTAGCTTAGCTTGACACTGGTTCGGAATTTTTTTCAGCCTGAGTGTATACATTTCGCTCAAGGTCATTTCGGATGCGTATCAGTAGCCAGAAATGCTAAATTCTGATGCATGAATTATTATGTAAGTGTAGAACTTCCGTACTGTGGTAGAATGTGTAATTCTATATTACAAAACAGAAAGATTGAGCGAAGAAATATTTACTTTTCAATTAGATCCTCATCTCTGGCTCTTCTCAAATATATTCTGGATATCATTTTTATTACAATACACAACAGTTTACCAAACAAGTGGCACTGATATGTTTGTTAACAATAATTAAACAGTGTCAAAATGTCAGTGGGTTAATAATTAACGCAGAAAATCAATACACATTTAAAAGGTGGAAATGGTTAGAATAAATTAATTTTACAAGGATAACACGTAATTAAAGATGAAGTGGTCAGAATAAATAAAAATAAAATATTCAAGTATTGGTTTGGTAGGGATTTTGTTTGATTGCATGGAGGATTTCATCATGAGCTGACATCAGTTAGAGAACCACTGGAAAACCTGGGAGTACTGGACAGCTGTTTCGTCCTAGTTTGGGACTCTTCAGCAGTACGCACCCACCGGGATTCGAACCCAGGACCTTCTGGTTACAAGGCGAGCTCGTAGACCATTGAGCCACTGGGACCCGATCCAATGGTCCTTGAATTCTAACTTCTGCCAATTCACGACATAGCGCGACCATTTGGACAATTATAGTTTTTTATAGTTTTTAAAGGTTTAGGGGGAGGGGGCAGATGTAGTCCTGTTTATGCATTCTTCTAGAGATGGCCACGGTAAGGAAAGTGGCTGTACAAATTTCTTCTGAACACATAGGCTTGACTTCTTCTGGTGGATTCCGATTGCTTCAGCTGTCTGTAGAAGACGAACTCGTAGAGCGAAATTAAGATTAATCGGATTGCGATAAATAATTTTAAATGCACTATTCACATCAACCTTATGCTCAGTATCAACAAGGTGTACTAAAATAGAACTACGAATAGATCTTGTTTGTCCCTTGCTTAACCACGCTGGATGATGTTCAGAAATACGATGATGAACACTGTTTAATTATTGTTAACAAACATATCGCCACTTGGTTGGTAAACTGTTGTGTATTGTAGTAAAAATGCTCTACAGAATATATTAGAGTAGAGCCAGAGATGAGGATTTAATTGAAAAGTAAATATTTATTCGCTCAACCTTTCTGTTTTCTAAATGTCTAAATGGGGATTTTTTTTATATTGAAATTCCAATATTAGATAAATTTATTTTTCAATACCATACGGTGATACAGTATTAAAACAAAACTGGATGACAAAGTTTCGAGCATAAATTATTACTGCTCACAATCATATCATATCAGTTTTAGTCACACGGCTTCACAATTTGTCTTATACATCATATATCTATTTCCCTCTCTCTCTCTCTCTCTCCAACTTCCCCCACCTAACTACATTACTTTTTAATACTCTCACCCTGTCCCACTACCCCCCTATTTTGTGATTACATGCAAGTGAATGCAATGCAGTGGCTGGGCTTTTTTTTCTAGGTTATTCAACTTAGCAGGATCAATCTTATTCTAAGTCTAGCTAATGTTCCAATAATCTTATTGGCCCTCATGTACTAGTTTGACCTATCTAATTGACCTCACTAGCTGTCATTACATGGCATCTGGTAAATTATATATATATATATATATATATACATTATTATTATTATTCCTTCACGTTCCCAGTGGAACATAGGGCTTCAAGCTAGAGTCTTGAAGTTTCTGTAGCAGTGTTTAGTTTTTTGCAGGATGGGGTTGCTAGCCTCATGCCCAACCTCTCCTCTTCATCACCACTATTTCTGGCTTAGCGAGGTAAGGAAGTAGGCCGGCCGGGGATCGAACACCGAACCATGTGCATTGTCGGCGAGCGTCCTAACCACTATGCCACCGACGCACAGTTGGCATCACTGATTGTTATTATTATTATTATTACTGTTACTATTATTATCGCTTTATAAGGAAGAAAGTTGATTTTCCGTTTTAAGTGAACTTTTAGCCTTGTTTCTTTCTCTAAAATAACAAAACACCACAACTATGCAGTAGAATGAGCTGTCTATCTTAACTAATTTCTACAAGAAAATAGCTGTATTGAATAATTTAGACAAAATCTTATTCACTTCAACAGAATTATCTTTTACACAAATCTTCGTCATTTTCATAAACAAGAATTTGAGTAATTTCTTCAGCTAGGCATTCTGTGATGAGAAAATACAAGAAGTAATGAGGTGATTGTTAACATTGATAATACTTCTAATTCTACTACTACTACTACTGCTACTACTACTACTAGTAATGTTTCACTTTATTCCAAAAACAGTACTTGTGGTACAGCGTGGAATTTTCAGCATTATTCACAATATCTTGCATCTGATTTCCTCAAATAATAAAGAAAATTAATCACGCAGGAAATTGGCAACACATTTTCATATGTACTGATAGCAAGCATATCTCGTTATTTTCATTATTATTATTGTTTCTTTCAATTCCTATCTGATGTCCTGTGTTCCTCTAGGAATTAAAGGAAACAATAATAATAAGCATATCTCACAATTATTCAGCTTATTTGAGAGAGCACACATTTTAATGTTCATTTGACTCTGGAATATGAAATAAACAGGAAATGAATTATAGAATAAAAGTATGGGAAGATATATATTCGTCATTATCATCACAGTGAACTATATCTGGATTTCAATAGTGTTTTTGTGCAATAAGCTACAGTAGTGCCCGGTGAGGACATTGTTCTGACTCACTGAAAGGCTGTGTTCGAATAAAGAACTCGCTATCATTAAAAAGCATCCATGATACAATGGATAACCTTTGAAACTCATTGATAAACACACCAGGATAGCAAATATAAAGGCAACATTTGATACGGTGGGAAAGGAACTCGCCCACCTTCATCTTGGAACGATAGATGATGATATATCTGGGAGAATTGAATATAGAATAAACGCAGCTCACAAACGGATTCGTCTAGCCGCCAGACTAGTCATAATTTACTGAATAAAAATACCTACTGAGACTATCCAACGGTTGACGAATCCCTTTTTCATGTTATTTCCAACTGAGTATGTCGATTCACATGAAAGTGCCGAAGCATAAACATCATAAAAAGCGAAAAAAGAGGATTTTTGACCACATGTCTGAAAACTTTTCCACATTTACAATAGCGGTAATGTCAAAATCATGCAGCATATAAAATTGCAAATAATAATAATGATAACAGCTAAGGTAATACAATAATAATCATACAAGGGAAATTTGCCGTGGGCTTGTTTCACACAGTATTGTCGAGACGGTATAGATATCTTAGCATGTTTAAAAATATTGAATATAATATTCCCTTTACATGATATGGTGAGGGGAAAAACAAAGATTACAGCAGTCATAGAGACAAGTTGGTGTTTGCAATTATGAGCGTAAAACAAAGAAACAAGCAACAGGACCATAAATATAATGGAAATAATAGAAGTAAAACTTGAAGGTATTTAAGAATGGATGGAGGAAATTGTTTATTTACTAGATGAAAAAAGGTCAGTCAATTCCTACCTGACGCCATTTTCATCACAAAAGTACGTGTCAAGTATGGTATCATAAATTTTTTATACTTAGACGTGCGAGCATACAGTTACTTCTTGTTCTACCTGAGGAGATGCAATGTGAAATCTGAGGGTAAAGTGGATGCTCCAAGTCAGACAAAATCCCTTTAGCAAATTTATTGCACGAAGTCAAGTGCCTACTGACAATGACGTTGACTATGTGGTCCACTAGGACACAACTCATCCTACTGACAGTCTTCAGCATTCTACGAAATGTGACAGAGTCCTTTTTAAGCAAACCAGGAAAGAATAAGGGTGAAGATTAAAAAGAATAAGTAGGATGCAAGAGTTTATGAACTGTAAGAGGAGGGGTTGAGTTATACCCGAGTGCCTTAAATTCTCAATGTAAAATGTCAGGAGGAATATTTTACTGGAGATCGCTAAGACCTGGGAAGACCAGAAGAGATCAGAATAGATAATAAGTCGTAGATACATAATTTGTGAATTAATTCCTATATCATTGACGTCAATTTTACAACTGTCATGAGAATCGACGGCTTTTTGTAACTGCCTTTTACATCTTCAGCTGAAATTCGCAAATTGACATTTAGAAGGATTCAGTTTAAGACCATTGCATTCAGACAATTTACTGACTCCCGACAGAAAGCTATTTATTTTGTTACAATCTAGCTGGGAGTTAACAGCCATTGAAACTGTTGAATCATAAGCGTACTTCACAAAGTTTATTTCATCAGAGTGAGGCAAGTCATATAAGAGGAAAGAAAAAAGAAAAGGAGAAAAAACAGTGCCTTGAGGGACACCAGATTCAATAGACAATGAAGTGGAAGACTTCCCTTTGTACACGGTGTACTGCTTTCTTTCTGAGAAATAGGAGTGCAACCAGTTAATAGCCTAACATTCTGTTTGACTTGCAGCAAGTTTATTTAATAAGATATCTCTAGGAACCGAATCAAAGGCAGAAGTATAGTCTAGGAAGGCACAAGTAATATATAATGGCAGATATTTTCTCATCTACTTCACTGTGCTCACCGACTTCAGTTTTATATAAAGAAACAGTTATTATGTATGAATGACATTTGTGTAACAAGAAAGCCATCTGACTACGTTCATTAGCGAAGAATGCACAGTGGTCCTCTAGAGAACTTAAACATCTTACTTCACACAGACTTAACCTGTATAAACAGTTATCATTTCTGAATCGTCTGTGATTTTCAGCTAATTAAGAGGAATGCTGACAGTGGCACTAGTGCCGTGAGATTAATTGATCTGTGTAAACATCATTTCTACAGATAATCTCGAAGCTGGTGAGGGTTGGTCATTGCAATAGACTACTAGTCAATCTACAATCTCATGACCAAGTAGTGTGTAGTGAACTGACGTGTTTCATGTGGAATACTCGTTTTCCTAACCTCTATCTCTTTCGTTACAATAATTGTTCTTCGTTCTGAGAGAGAAGGGATTATCAGCTGGCGAATTATCTTAATGAGGCCTGTCTGATTCAGGATCTTATTTCCGACAGTGTTTGTGGGTGCTAGTGACTGACTGCCTTCAAAGAAGTGTGCTTAACTTTATGGATCGCCAGAACACATGTTCTGTAGCCTTCTCTACTCTCATCTTCTTCCCTCTTCTCCCTCTCCTCTCATGACACAGAACATCTTGATCATGTCGCATTCATGACTTCTACTGGGAATTCGATCATTTCTGCGCCTCTCCGCTTCCCGTTTTGATTCTTCGAAAACGAGTAGTTCTCCTGTCTGCAGGTGATCATTCACGCTTGTCAAATGCTCAAAATGCATGCAATCAGATTAGCCTAGAGTGGGCAGTGTAGTTTGAGAAATTTATTTTACTGAGATCGAAATGAGTAGTGAAAGCATTTATACAGGGTGGCGATCTCTTCTTTGTTCTAAGGATGAACATGAATCCATCGAGATGAATGTATTTTCAGTGTGGCCGAGCGATGCCAACTGCCTGTGACCAGTCCACATTCAATAACCGCAGTTGCATACCTCATTCATATATCTCTAATTAAACGAGAATGTTTTCATTCGGATTTTCATAGAAACACTTTCTAGTCTACTCAGAAAATATCTGCTGACATGGGACCAAACAGAGTGTTCACTGCCACTTCGTCCACTTGTCTTCAGAATTCACGGCCAAATTTAAAATTCACACTCATGGTGTACTTTGGCAACAGTTCTTTCTGCATTTACACTTGCATCTCTATTTTCATTGTTTCTTAATAATTTTTATTTGCAGATGTAATTAACTGTTCCATTTTAGAGGTTCATTCGTAAAAACAGACACGTTGCGTCCAAAGATACCATACTTGTATCTTTGATGTCAATTCAGTTTATGAATTCAAATACATCATTCACTCTGTATATTGCTCGCTGTTCATATAAACGTTGTAGTATAGTTATCAGCCATTTAGTTACAGTTAAGCCGGATTTGTTCTTTAGAGTAAAAGGTGATTACTTCTGTTGTTCTAGGCATTCGTAGGAAATGCAAGATTATCTAATCACCATGAAATATGGAAGTATCTTTTACATTCACTAGAAGGTATTGTCAATGTAATTCTGAGAGGTAGAAATATCAATATCTTGGCATTTGCTGATTCATTCTTGACAACTAGATAATCTGCGTATACTTACACTGTTGGTCTATGAAATATACAGCTACAGTGAATGGAATTCATTCCCTTCAACCACGTGGGCTTAACATGCAATACTGGTTGGCATTTCTTTTTCATTGCTTCACGTCCCTGAGTGGAACATAGGGCTTCAAGCTAGAGTCTTGAAGTTTCTGTAGCAGTGTTTATTTTCACAGGATGGGGTTGCTAGCCTCATGCCCAACCTCTCCACTTCATCAGCATTATTTCTGGCTTAGCGAGGTAAGGGGGTAGGCCGGCCGGGAATCGAACACCGAACCATGTGCATTGTCGGCGAGCGTCCTAACCACTATGCCACCGACGCACAGTTGGCATTACTGATTGTTATTTTTATTATCATTATTGTTATTATTATTATCACTATTATTATCGCTTTATAATGAAGCAAGTTGATTTTCCGTTTTAAGTGAACTTTTAGCCTTGTTTCTCTTTCTAAAATAACAAAATACCACAACTATGCAATAGAATGAGCTGTCTATCTTAACTAATTTCTACAAGAAAAGAGCTGTATTGAATAATTTAGACAAAATCTTATTCACTTTAACAGAATTATCTTTTACACAAATCTTCGTCATTTTCATAAACAAGAATTTGAGTAATTTCTTCAGCTAGGCATTCTGTGATGAGAAAATACAAGAAGTAATGAGGTGATTGTTAACATTGATAATACTTCTAATTCTACTACTACTACTATTAATAGTAATGTTTTACTTTATTCCAAAAACAGTACTTGTGGTACAGAGTGGAATTTTCAGCATTATTCACAATATCTTGCATCTAATTTCCTCAAATGATAAAGAAAATTAATCACACAGAAAAGTTTCCACATTTACAATAGCGGTAATGGCAAAATCATGCAGCATATATAATTGCAAATACTAGTAATGATAACAGCTAAGGTAATACAATAATAATCATACAAGTGAAAACTGCCGTGTGCTTTTTTCACACAGTATTGTCGAGGCGGTATAGAAATCTTAGCATGTTTAAAAATATTGAATATAATATTCCCTTTACATGATATGGTGAGGGGAAAATTAAAGATTACAGCAGTCATAGGGACAAGTTGGTGTTTGCAATTATGAGCGTAAAACAAAGAAGCAAGCAACAGGACCATAAATATAATGGAAATAATAGAAGTAAAACTTGAAGGTATTTAAGAATGGATGGAGGAAATTGTTTATTTACTAGATGAAAAAAGGTTAGTCAATTCTTGCCTGACGACATTTTCATCACAAAAGTACGTGCCAAGTATGGTATCATAAATTTTTTATACTTAGACGTGCGAGCATACAGTTACTTCTTGTTCTACCTGAGGAGATGCAATGTGAAATCTGAGGGTAAAGTGGATGCTCCAAGTCAGACAAAATCCCTTTAGCAAATTTATTGCACGAAGTCAAGTGCCTACTGACAATGACGTTGACTATGTGGTCCACTAGGACACAACTCATCCTACTGACAGTCTTCAGCATTCTACGAAATGTGACAGAGTCCTTTTTAAGCAAACCAGGAAAGAATAAGGGTGAAGATTAAAGAAGAATAAGTAGGATGCAAGAGTTTATGAACTGTAAGAGGAGGGGTTGAGTTATACCCGAGTGCCTTAAATTCTCAATGTAAAATGTCAGGAGGAATATTTTACTGGAGATCGCTAAGACCTGGGAAGACCAGAAGAGATCAGAATAGATAATAAGTCGTAGATACATAATTTGTGAATTAATTCCTATATCATTGACGTCAATTTTACAACTGTCATGAGAATCGACGGCTTTTTGTAACTGCCTTTTACATCTTCAGCTGAAATTCGCAAATTGACATTTAGAAGGATTCAGTTTAAGACCATTGCATTCAGACAATTTACTGACTCCCGACAGAAAGCTATTTATTTTGTTACAATCTAGCTGGGAGTTAACAGCCATTGAAACTGTTGAATCATAAGCGTACTTCACAAAGTTTATTTCATCAGAGTGAGGCAAGTCATATAAGAGGAAAGAAAAAAGAAAAGGAGAAAAAACAGTGCCTTGAGGGACACCAGATTCAATAGACAATGAAGTGGAAGACTTCCCTTTGTACACGGTGTACTGCTTTCTTTCTGAGAAATAGGAGTGCAACCAGTTAATAGCCTAACATTCTGTTTGACTTGCAGCAAGTTTATTTAATAAGATATCTCTAGGAACCGAATCAAAGGCAGAAGTATAGTCTAGGAAGGCACAAGTAATATATAATGGCAGATATTTTCTCATCTACTTCACTGTGCTCACCGACTTCAGTTTTATATAAAGAAACAGTTATTATGTATGAATGACATTTGTGTAACAAGAAAGCCATCTGACTACGTTCATTAGCGAAGAATGCACAGTGGTCCTCTAGAGAACTTAAACATCTTACTTCACACAGACTTAACCTGTATAAACAGTTATCATTTCTGAATCGTCTGTGATTTTCAGCTAATTAAGAGGAATGCTGACAGTGGCACTAGTGCCATGAGATCAATTGATCCATGCAAACATCATTTCTACAGATAATCTCGAAGCTGGTGAGGGTTGGTCATTGCAATAGACTACTAGTCAATCTACAATCTCATGACCAAGTAGTGTGTAGTGAACTGACGTGTTTCATGTGGAATACTCGTTTTCCTAACCTCTATCTCTTTCGTTACAATAATTGTTCTTCGTTCTGAGAGAGAAGGGATTATCAGCTGGCGAATTATCTTAATGAGGCCTGTCTGATTCAGGATCTTATTTCCGACAGTGTTTGTGGGTGCTAGTGACTGACTGCCTTCAAAGAAGTGTGCTTAACTTTATGGATCGCCAGAACACATGTTCTGTAGCCTTCTCTACTCTCATCTTCTTCCCTCTTCTCCCTCTCCTCTCATGACACAGAACATCTTGATCATGTCGCATTCATGACTTCTACTGGGAATTCGATCATTTCTGCGCCTCTCCGCTTCCCGTTTTGATTCTTCGAAAACGAGTAGTTCTCCTGTCTGCAGGTGATCATTCACGCTTGTCAAATGCTCAAAATGCATGCAGTCAGATTAGCCTAGAGTGGGCAGTGTAGTTTGAGAAATTTATTTTACTGAGATCGAAATGAGTAGTGAAAGCATTTATACAGGGTGGCGATCTCTTCTTTGTTCTAAGGATGAACATGAATCCATCGAGATGAATGTATTTTCAGTGTGGCCGAGCGATGCCAACTGCCTGTGACCAGTCCACATTCAATAACCGCAGTTGCATACCTCATTCATATATCTCTAATTAAACGAGAATGTTTTCATTCGGATTTTCATAGAAACACTTTCTAGTCTACTCAGAAAATATCTGCTGACATGGGACCAAACAGAGTGCTCACTGCCACTTCGTCCACTTGTCTTCAGAGTTCACGGCCAAATTTAAAATTCACACTCATGGTATACTTTGACAACAGTTCTTTCTGCATTTACACTTGCATCTCAATTTCCATTGTTTCTTTAATAATTTTTATTTGCAGATGTAATTAACTGTTCCATTTTAGAGGTTCATTCGTAAAAACAGACACGTTGCGTCCAAAGATACCATACTTGTATCTTTGATGTCAATTCAGTTTATGAATTCAAATACATCATTCACTCTGTATATTGCTCGCTGTTCATATAAACGTTGTAGTATAGTTATCAGCCATTTAGTTACAGTTAAGCCGGATTTGTTCTTTAGAGTAAAAGGTGATTACTTCTGTTGTTCTAGGCATTCGTAGGAAATGCAAGATTATCTAATCACCATGAAATATGGAAGTATCTTTTACATTCACTAGAAGGTATTGTCAATGTAATTCTGAGAGGTAGAAATATCAATATCTTGGCATTTGCTTATTCATTCTTGACAACTAGATAATCTGCGTATACTTACACTGTTGGTCTATGAAATATACAGCTACAGTGAATGGAATTCATTCACTTCAACCACGTGGGCTTAACATGCAATACTGGTTGGCATTTCTTTTTCATTGCTTCACGTCCCTGAGTGGAACATAAGGCTTCAAGCTAGTGTCTTGAAGTTTCTGTAGCAGTGTTTATTTTCACAGGATGGGGTTGCTAGCCTCATGCCCAACCTCTCCACTTCATCAGCACTATTTCTGGCTTAGCGAGGTAAGGGGGTAGGCCGGCCGGGAATCGAACACCGAACCATGTGCATTGTCGGCGAGCGTCCTAACCACTATGCCACCGACGCACAGTTGGCATCACTGATTGTTATTATTATTATTATTATTACTGTTACTATTATTATCGCTTTATAAGGAAGAAAGTTGATTTTCCGTTTTAAGTGAACTTTTAGCCTTGTTTCTTTCTCTAAAATAACAAAACACCACAACTATGCAGTAGAATGAGCTGTCTATCTTAACTAATTTCTACAAGAAAATAGCTGTATTGAATAATTTAGACAAAATCTTATTCACTTCAACAGAATTATCTTTTACACAAATCTTCGTCATTTTCATAAACAAGAATTTGAGCAATTTCTTCAGCTAGGCATTCTGTGATGAGAAAATACAAGAAGTAATGAGGTGATTGTTAACAATGATAATACTTCTAATTCTACTACTACTACTACTACTACTACTACTACTACTACTACTACTACTACTACTACTACTACTATTAATAGTAATGTTTTACTTTATTCCAAAAACAGTACTTGTGGTACAGAGTGGAATTTTCAGCATTATTCACAATATCTTGCATCTAATTTCCTCAAATGATAAAGAAAATTAATCACACAGAAAAGTTTCCACGTTTACAATAGCGGTAATGGCAAAATCATGCAGCATATAAAAATGCAAATACTAGTAATGATAACAGCTAAGGTAATACAATAATAATCATACAAGTGAAAACTGCCGTGTGCTTTTTTCACACAGTATTGTCGAGGCGGTATAGAAATCTTAGCATGTTTAAAAATATTGAATATAATATTCCCTTTACATGATATGGTGAGGGGAAAATTAAAGATTACAGCAGTCATAGGGACAAGTTGGTGTTTGCAATTATGAGCGTAAAACAAAGAAGCAAGCAACAGGACCATAAATATAATGGAAATAATAGAAGTAAAACTTGAAGGTATTTAAGAATGGATGGAGGAAATTGTTTATTTACTAGATGAAAAAAGGTTAGTCAATTCTTGCCTGACGACATTTTCATCACAAAAGTACGTGCCAAGTATGGTATCATAAATTTTTTATACTTAGACGTGCGAGCATACAGTTACTTCTTGTTCTACCTGAGGAGATGCAATGTGAAATCTGAGGGTAAAGTGGATGCTCCAAGTCAGACAAAATCCCTTTAGCAAATTTATTGCACGAAGTCAAGTGCCTACTGACAATGACGTTGACTATGTGGTCCACTAGGACACAACTCATCCTACTGACAGTCTTCAGCATTCTACGAAATGTGACAGAGTCCTTTTTAAGCAAACCAGGAAAGAATAAGGGTGAAGATTAAAGAAGAATAAGTAGGATGCAAGAGTTTATGAACTGTAAGAGGAGGGGTTGAGTTATACCCGAGTGCCTTAAATTCTCAATGTAAAATGTCAGGAGGAATATTTTACTGGAGATCGCTAAGACCTGGGAAGACCAGAAGAGATCAGAATAGATAATAAGTCGTAGATACATAATTTGTGAATTAATTCCTATATCATTGACGTCAATTTTACAACTGTCATGAGAATCGACGGCTTTTTGTAACTGCCTTTTACATCTTCAGCTGAAATTCGCAAATTGACATTTAGAAGGATTCAGTTTAAGACCATTGCATTCAGACAATTTACTGACTCCCGACAGAAAGCTATTTATTTTGTTACAATCTAGCTGGGAGTTAACAGCCATTGAAACTGTTGAATCATAAGCGTACTTCACAAAGTTTATTTCATCAGAGTGAGGCAAGTCATATAAGAGGAAAGAAAAAAGAAAAGGAGAAAAAACAGTGCCTTGAGGGACACCAGATTCAATAGACAATGAAGTGGAAGACTTCCCTTTGTACACGGTGTACTGCTTTCTTTCTGAGAAATAGGAGTGCAACCAGTTAATAGCCTAACATTCTGTTTGACTTGCAGCAAGTCTATTTAATAAGATATCTCTAGGAACCGAGTCAAAGGCAGAAGTATAGTCTAGGAAGGCACAAGTAATATATAATGGCAGATATTTTCTCATCTACTTCACTGTGCTCACCGACTTCAGTTTTATATAAAGAAACAGTTATTATGTATGAATGACATTTGTGTAACAAGAAAGCCATCTGACTACGTTCATTAGCGAAGAATGCACAGTGGTCCTCTAGAGAACTTAAACATCTTACTTCACACAGACTTAACCTATATAAACAATTATCATTTCTGAATTGTCTGTGATTTTCAGCTACTTAAGAGGAATGCTGACAGTGGCACCAGTGCCGTGAGATTAATTGATCCATGTAAACATCATTTCTACAGATAATCTGGAAGTTGGTGAGGGTTGGTCGTTGCAATAGACTACTAGTCAATCTACAATCTCATCACCAAGTGGTGTGTGTAGTGAACTGACGTGTTTCATGTGGAATACTCGTTTTCCTAACCTGTATCTCTTTCGTTACAATAATTGTTCTTCGTTCTGAGAGAGAAGGGATTATCAGCTGGCGAATTATCTTAATGAGGCCTGCCTGATTCAGGATCTTATTTCCGACAGTGTTTGTGGGTATAAATGATTGGGCTGCCTTCAAAGAAGTGTGCTTAACTTTATGGATCGCCAGAACACATGTTCTGTAGCCTTCTCTACTCTCATCGTCTTCCCTCCTCTCCCTCTCCTCTCATGACACAGAACATCTTGATCATGTCGCATTCATGGCTTCTACTGGGAATTCGATCATTTCTGCGCCTCTCCGCTTCCCGTTTTGATTCTTCGAAAACGAGTAGTTCTCCTGTCTGCAGGTGATCATTCACGCTTGTCAAATGCTCAAAATGCATGCAATCAGATTAGCCTAGAGTGGGCAGTGTAGTTTGAGAAATTTATTTTACTGAGATCGAAATGAGTAGTGAAAGCATTTATACAGGGTGGCGATCTCTTCTTTGTTCTAAGGATGAACATGAATCCATCGAGATGAATGTATTTTCAGTGTGGCCGAGCGATGCCAACTGCTTTTGACCAGTCCACATTCAATAACCGCAGCTGCATACCTCATTCACATATCCCTAATTAAACGAGAATGTTTTGATACGGATTTTCACAGAAACACTTTCTAGTCTACTCAGAAAATATCTGCTGACATGGGACCAAACAAAGTGCTCACTGCCACTTCGTCCACTTCTCTTCAGTGTTCACGGCCAAATTTAAAATTCACACTCATGGTATACTTTGACAACAGTTCTTTCTGCATTCATAATTGCATCTCAATTTTTATTGTTTCTTTCAATAATTTTTATTTGCAGATGTAATTTACTCTTCCATTTTAGAGGTATACTGGTAAAAACAGACACGTTGCGTCCAAAGATACCATACTTGTATCTTTGATGTCAATTCAGTTTATGAATTCAAATACATCATTCACTCTGTATATTGCTCGCTGTTCATATAAACGTTGTAGTATAGTTATCAGCCATTTAGTTACAGTTAAGCCGGATTTGTTCTTTAGAGTAAAAGGTGATTACTTCTGTTGTTCTAGGCATTCGTAGGAAATGCAAGATTATCTAATCACCATGAAATATGGAAGTATCTTTTACATTCACTAGAAGGTATTGTCAATGTAATTCTGAGAGGTAGAAATATCAATATCTTGGCATTTGCGTATTCATTCTTGACAACAAGATAATCTGCGTATACTTACACTGTTGGTCTATGAAATATACAGCTACACACATACACACACAAAGACACCTAAGTGAATGAATTCATTAACTTCAACCTCGTGGGCTTAACATGCAATACTGGTTGGCATTTCTTTTTCATTGCTTCACGTTCCTGAGTGGAACATAGGGCTTCAAGCTAGAGTCTTGAAGTTTCTGTAGCAGTGTTTATTTTTACAGGATGGGGTTGCTAGCCTCATGCCCAACCTCTCCTCTTCATCAGCATTATTTCTGGCTTAGCTAGGTAAGGGGGTAGGCCGGCCGGGGATCGAACACCGAACCATGTGCATTGTCGGCGAGCGTCCTAACCACTATGCCACCGACGCACAGTTGGCATTACTGGTTATTATTTTTATTATTATTATTGTTATTATTATTATGATTACTATTATTATCGCTTTATAATGAAGAAAGTTGATTTTCCGTTTTAAGTGAACTTGTAGCCTTGTTTCTTTTTTCTAAAAAAACAAAATACCACAACTATGCAGTAGAATGAGCTGTCTATCTTAACTAATTTCTACAAGAAAAGAGCTGTATTGAATAATTTAGACAAAATCTTATTCACTTTAACAGAATTATCTTTTACACAAATCTTCGTCATTTTCATAAACAAGAATTTGAGCAATTTCTTCAGCTAGGCATTCTGTGATGAGAAAATACAAGAAGTAATGAGGTGATTGTTAACATTGATAATACTTCTAATTCTACTACTACTACTACTACTACTACTACTATTAATAGTAATGTTTTACTTTATTCCAAAAACAGTACTTGTGGTACAGAGTGGAATTTTCAGCATTATTCACAATATCTTGCATCTGATTTCCTCAAATTATAAATAAAATAATCACGCAGAAAATTGCCAACACATTTTTCGTATGTAATATCAGTAAGCATAAATCTCAATTATTATTATGATTATTGCTTTCTTCAATTATTAGCTGATGTCCTATGTTCCTCTAGGAATTAAATGAAACAATAATAATAATATCTCCCAATTATTCAGCTTATTTGAGAGGGCACACATTTGAATGTGCATTTCACTCTGGAATATGAACTAAACAGAAAATGAATTATAGATTAAAAGTATGGGAAGATATATATTCGTCATTATCATCACAGTGAACTATATCTGGATTTCAATAGTTTTTGTGCAATAAGCTACAGTAGTGTCCGGTGAGGACATTGTTCTGACTCATTGAAAGGCTGTGTTCGAATAAAAACTCGCTATCATTAAAAAGTATCCACGATACAATGGATAACCTTTGAAACTCATTGATAAACACACCAGGATAGCAAAATATAAAGGCAACATTTGATACGGTATGAAACGAACACGTTTACCTTCATCTTGGAATGATCGATAATGAATTGAATATAGAATAAACGCAGCTCACAAACGAACTCGTGTAGCCGCCAGACTAGTCATAATTTACTGAATAAAAATGCCTACTGAGACTATCCAACGGTTGACGAATCCCTTTTTCATCTTATTTCCAACTGAGTATGTCAATTCACATGAAAGTGTCGAAGTGGAAACATCGGAAAAAGCAAAAAGAAGGATTTTTCACCACATGTCTGAGCGTACTTCAGCAAACTTGCGTATGAAAAGTGTAAAAGTGCTTCGTAGTGTGATTGTTTGCTACCTGTTAGACAGGCATAATGAAACTGATGCATTAAAATCCTTTAAGAGAATTAAAATTCAAGACAGTCCATGTTTCTAAGATTAAAACCTAATTCATGCATCCAAAAAGGAAATCGTTCATGATTTTGTTTCAATTTGGTGAACATGCTTCACTTTGTTTAATTGGGCCCCGTTTTGTGAATTTTGTTATTTTAAATGAAATTTTGTTTTGACAGAGTGATTTTCTACTCTTTTTTTTGTCTTCACCTATAATCTTAACGAGACCCCTTCTTTACCTCTGTTTAAGTAAATTATCTCATTCAAGTTAGATCACAGATTGATATTAGTTATAGAACCATTGAAAACCAGCAGGGAGTATTGGACAGCTCTTTCGTCCCAATCCCTGACTCTCAACCAGTACGCATCCACCATGTTTCGTACCTGGGACCTTCAGGCTGTAACGCGAACTCGTAGACTATCTAGCCACTGCGATCTGATTCACTAGCCCATCAATCCTAACTTCTGCCAATTCATGACTAAAGCTCGACCGCCAGTCAATATCACCGATAAGTATTTGTTCTCAAGCACGACTGGAAGGATTTCACTCATCAGAAATACCCACTGAAACTCCAATCAACTTCCAGTCATCGTGGCTGAATGGTCTTTCAACTTACCACGTAACTGGGAGGTTTTGAGTTAGAATCTCAGTTCGTGCCTACTGCCAATGCATCGCTAACTAGGAAGAAACAGCTGTTCAGTACTCCCTAGTGGTTTTCAATGACTCTCTAACTGATATCCTTCCGTGGTTAAACTTCAGACGAATTGAATCCCTACAAACTAACTCTTGGAAATATTTATTGTCGGATAAATCTTTCATCTCACTGATTTGCTGCTCGATTTTCACCTTTAATATTTCGGTATTCATCTACAGTTTGTTTCAAACATTGCAATTCCATGTCTGATACAAGGACGAAGTCTTTTTCGATTGACAAGACTGTTCAAATCAATATATATATATGTGTTCGAATGAGAGGTCTTCGTTGGTGTAATGACTCTTCTCCGTGTCTAGCAACATAACTTAAGGCTATTACATTCACATTCTTACTTTCGAAAATTTAAATTTGAATTCCTCTGTGATTAACAGTGATTCCGAGGCCAATTAATCTGAGTTTACAGAACACAGACAAATTTTTGACCTACCTGCTCTATATGATTTTATTCATTGATATAACCATAAATTTTAAGTTACTGTCATTGAGAAATCGGAGAATCGTCAAGTGGTGGAATGTCAAATCCTGAATTGGACATAAATGTATCATGCACTCCTTACAAGTTAGGATGAACAAAAAAAATGTTACTTCAATATGTGCAATAAGATACTGGCTAACACTGATAGTCGTGAAATCATGGTGTTCTTTGAATTCACATCATCATTAGACCCTTCAATTGGTCCGAAACTAGAGAAAGAAACGATGCAACAACTACTCTACACCGATGAATACACAAAAATACACATTGTTCAAGTTGGATGGAACTCACAAGATTATGTTTTACAACATATCTAAAATTTATCAATCAAATGTACTATCAGGTTGAAGGAACAATATAGGGATCGCCCATATCAGGCTGAACAACTGAAGCCATTGTCCAGAGATTATAATTAATAGCCCCACTTATCAATCAAAGCAAAAGTCTGCTAACATTATCTTGATGATACACACAGTCGTTGTAATTAAAATCAAAAATTAATCAACATATTGGAAGACATTAAATTCACAAGAGAAGAAGAAGAAGATGGAGTGGACAACAAACTCCCTTTTATTTTAGATGTCTTAATCAAGAGAACTAACACAGGAAATTTGGAAACACAAGTGAACAGGAAATCAACACACACACACTTAGGTCGAATACTCAGCTATAGCAGCAACAACCGAGTGACTCACGAAAGAAACTGTGTGCAGACATTTATTAAGACAGTAAAAGCACACTGTAGCACTCCAGTGCTGAAGACAATTATTATTATTGTTTTTTAGTTCCCAGAGAAACATAGGGTTTCAGCCGTGCGTCCCCATTGCTTTCGGTCCTCTGCTAGAGTCTTCACCTGGCTCCAAGTCTGCCCACACGCTTTCATCTCCTCTTCACATGACCTCCTTCATGTCACCCTTGCACTGACGACCAACTCGCCGCTTCCTTTTTGGGTTCCCCTCAAGGGCCTGTCTAGTGATGTCACTTGATGGCTTGTCTCCTCAGAGCACGGCTAATCCATCTCCATTTCTCCCTGCCTATTCGTTTCACAATCGGTTTCTGCTGTGTTGGTTCACTCACTGCCAGAGATCCCTCTCTGTTAATAATCTTTTCTGGCAAGCCATCTGATCTTGAGTATTGAGCGAAGACAGGTAGCTGTTAATGAAGTTCTGTAGTTTGTTTGAGATGCTCTTTATGACGCGCAGTGCAAGTCTCTGATCTGTATAGTGAGTAGCACTGGCTGACTTCACATTGGAGTTGAAAATCCGGATCTTATCTTCGTTTTGATGCTGAGTGCTGTTGGCCTCCACACAGACTTGACGTGAGTAGTGAAAGCTTGCCTTGCTTTTGCGATTCTTGCTTTGATATCCTCGTCAGTTCCGTTCACCTGTAGTTGAAACGATGCTTCCCAAGTAGGTAAAAGAGGTTGTTTCTTTCAGATTCCTTGCATTTATGCTGAATGCTGTTTGTTGTTGTTGTTGCTGTTGGTGGTGTTGCCCAGGAATCTTCATCACCTCTGTTTTCTCTATGTTTACCTGAAGTAAGTCTCATCTTCTGTGGATGCTTCTTCTGCCAACTTGTTGCTTTTCGCCTGCATATCTTCCAGTTTGTGCAAAATCAGACATATATTATCGGCGAAGTCCAAATCCCCCAAGTTTTTTGTGTGAGTTCATTTTATGCATGTTTCCTCATTGCCCGCTGTTTGTCGCATTATCCAATCTACTGCAATCAGGAAAATCATTGGCAATAGAAGACAGCTAGCTTGTCTTACTCCTGTCCTCAATTCGAAGGATTCCGTAAGTTTCGCGTTGTGGATTACGTGGCATGCAGCATTGTAGTAAAGCTGTTGGATGAGATGTATAATTGTCTGTGGAACCACATAGTAGCGAAGTAGTTGCCGAAGCACCTCTCGATCGACGCTGTCGAATGCCTTTTCAAAGTCGATGAAGTTGAGATAGAGAGGTGACTGCCATTCCGAGCTTTGTTCAATGATGATCCGTTGCGATCTGATCAATGCATGGCTTTTTTCTCCTGAATTCAGTTTGTTCCGGTTGAAATTTTTTATCCAGTGCATGTTTGGTTCTCTTCAGGATGGTGCGGCTTAGTATTTTGCTTGGGATGAAGAGGAGCATAATTCCGCGCCAGTTCTTGCATTGACTTAAGTCTCCTTTCTTTGATAGTTTGAATAAGTATGCTTTCTTCCAGCCCTCGGGTACTCTGCCTTCTTTCTTCACCTTCTCTAGTAGTGGCATCATCAAGTCCGCTGTTGTCTCTGGGTCCATTTTCAATGCTTCTGCTGGGATTCCATCTGGTCCTGCTGCTTTTCCAGCTTTTAGCATCATGATTGCCTTCAGGACTTCTGATTTCGTCGAGGGGTTGGTGTTCACTGGTAGCTCTGTCTCCGTTGTTGGTATTGTTTGAAGAATGAAAATCTATAAAATTTCATCAAAAACCGTGTAAGCTTAAAACGAAATACCAACAAGAAACCATCCTCAAAGACCACAAGAAAATTCATTCTTTCGTGAATAAAAAAACATCTCTAAAATAAACTGCTAGAATAATAAAACCATTTCAAACACAATCAGTTCATTCAATACTGTTTACACCGAAGGATCGAATACCTAGAGAAGACATCATCATTACCGTTTAAAAAATAAATTGGAATAAACTGCGATAAACAGTTTATTGGTCAAAGTGGGCTTCCCCTTCACCTCATAATTCAAGAACATCAATTAGCTATGAAAAGATCTGATATGTATATTCTTTCGTATCATTGCGTGTAGATAATTACAGATACCAATTTGACTGGCTGAATGTAGAGATTTTGAAAAGATGGAACAGTAAAAATGCCAGGGGATTTCCATAAGTCAGCTGTTCAGATGAATCAGCGATTAATAAAAACACACTAATATGGGGTCACACTTACCAACTAAGCAAAAATAAATAAGAAGACGTAGTTTATCTGAAACGTGTAATGTATTGGCGCAACACATTTCGGACATTCTGATCACACACGTACTTGTCATACACAGTTTTTATATAATGCAAGAAGACATGAATAATTACAATACAGGTCAAGGTCACAAATGATGGGTAGGGAGACACAAAAGGTGAGGGTAAGAAAGACAAAAGGAGAGAAAACAAGGCAAAGAAGGGGTTGAAAATATTAGGAAGTAAATTAGTCCTTGGTTCTAAACTGAATTACCAAGGCAGGTTTAAGGTGATAACAAATAATTTTTGTACACATAAGACAGGTTTAAGTCTTTTTATGGCTAAGGCTTCAATGAATTTAAGTATGTGGCCCGACCTCGTTTTATATATCGGCTTAAAGGCACTGTTGAAATCAACCTTATGACCCGTCTCTATAATATGCTTGGCTATAGATGATGTTGGACATCTATTTCCGGGTTCAATTGTGTCTGGTGATTTCATTTGTTGCTGCAGCCACTTGGGAATGTGTTCTGTAGCCCTAACCTGCAGAGACCGATGGGTCCTCCCTATGTACGTGTCTCCACACATACATGTCTCGGTCTCTGCAGGTTAGGGCTACAGAACACATTCCCAAGTGGCTGCAGCAACAAATGAAATCACCAGACACAATTGAACCCGGAAATAGATGTCCAACATCATCTATAGCCAAGCATATTATAGAGACGGGTCATAAGGTTGATTTCAACAGTGCCTTTAAGCCGATATATAAAACGAGGTCGGGCCACATACTTAAATTCATTGAAGCCTTAGCCATAAAAAGACTTAAACCTGTCTTATGTGTACAAAAATTATTTGTTATCACCTTAAACCTGCCTTGGTAATTCAGTTTAGAACCAAGGACTAATTTACTTCCTAATATTTTCAACCCCTTCTTTGCCTTGTTTTCTCTCCTTTTGTCTTTCTTACCCTCACCTTTTGTGTCTCCCTACCCATCATTTGTGACCTTGACCTGTATTGTAATTATTCATGTCTTCTTGCATTATATAAAAACTGTGTATGACAAGTACGTGTGTGATCAGAATGTCCGAAATGTGTTGCGCCAATACATTACACGTTTCAGATAAACTACGTCTTCTTATTGTGTTGTCGAAATTCATAAAGGGAACTAATTGCTTTAAAAATAAATAAATCACTTCTTAACAGAAAAGTTCAATTTTCAAGTCGAATATAATGAAAAATAAAGATGTAATTTAACAGCCGACCACGACAATGCTTATCTGTAGGGAGATACAATTATCTCACCTGTCATGGAGAATTCAAACAAGTTTACTTCTCATAGAAGCTTTCACTGAAGATGTTGTCCAGGAGGATAACGAATGCTTTGCAATTAAATCAACTAGCTCAAGCAGCCCAGTCAAAATGAAGTCATCCCCATATCAGATAAAAAATTTTCTCAAACTACTGATGAGCAACATTCATAGGTCCTTTTAATTAGTTCTGTGTAAAAATCGATACTCAAAGTGAAGTTACTTTACCGCCTAATAGAACATCAAAAATTTTCTTATATGTGAATAGAAAGTTGATACATAAAAAGAAGCGTAACACTGTCTAGAAGAAGAAGGAGAAGTGCACTAACACACAAGTCAGAAATTATAGCTGAATAATGGAATCTAATAATAAGAATAACAAGCAGCTCTTGACCTGATTATAACATTTTTTTGTTCTTCTCTTTCCCTAATTGGACGTAGAATTGGTATAAATATAAACGAAGGCAGAAATAAGTAGAAATCGCTCATTAGACGAGTGAGACAAAACCATGAGGTCTGTACTATCACCAGTTGTGATTCCACTCATCCTTTTATTATTTGGGTATAATACACTGGACAAAGGTAAGTTGAATATGACTTTTTTCTTAATCTGAGTTGATAATTTAATGTGAATTGTATATTTTATTAATGTGTGCACCGGTAGGTCAGAGGTAGAACACTCAGCAATCAGGCACGTGGTTTGCGCTTCGGCCCCAGTTGACTCATTTCTGAACTTCGGCTAACTAGTAATAACCCGGGTAGAGAGTGGAGGTAACAACAGATTACGACTGTGAACTACAAAGATTTTCAGGAGATATGCTGTGCATGGAATTTGGAGAGTATAATTCATCTTGAATAAAGCAGAAACAGTGGGGACCTATTTGTGGATGAGATTATGTCTGTGGAAAACGGAAATTCGGTCGGTGTGTCTCATAGCTTGACTGACGGCATGTTTCCTCCCATACTCAAATAATAATATCAGTTTCTTTATAAATGTGAATTAAAAAGCACCCTGAATAAGCTTTTCGATGGTGAGATTGTTTGAGGGGAATACTTCAAACCTGGCTTTATTTATTTATTTATTTACTCATTTAATCCCTTTGCGTACCGAGTGTGGGACGCAGGTCTTCGTGTTGGAGCTTTGAAGTTTCAGTTGTAGTGATGTTTATTTTTTATGGGGTGGGGTCGCTAGCCTCACGCTCAACCATCCGTCCTCTCCGGTTTTACTACTGGCTAAACCAGATTGAGGAGTGTGTTGGCCGAGGATCAAACCGCAGACCACGTGCGCTGTTGTCGAGCGCTTTAAACTTGAACCACACCTGACGATGACGTAAAATAAGACTATTTTGCCTGAATTTGAAACTCACCCCCCACTGACATCGTATATCTGTGCTTCTTTACCTATTTGTATTGTTAATAAACGTTCTTATGTATCTCAAGAAGATTGATTCGAGCATTTTCTAGTGTACACTTGTTACAATAAAATGAAAGACTCGTGTGCATAACAACAAGTGCTTATCTCTAGAATGTACTCAGTCTACGAAACCACTTCCAGTCACCAAGGATGACACTTTATCACTACTGACATGTTTGACTATATTCTGCCAGAATGACGAATCTACTAAAATGTATGGTAAGGTGTGCAGGAAAAGAGATTCACGTGGTTATATCGCAGTTTGGTGTTTCTCTAAAATTCCGTGACAATTTTCATACTGGACAAGAATAAAATATTTGATAATATTGATACAGGAGATGAGGAGAGAAATGAACAACCCGTAGGCTGTTACTTTATGAGTAATGTTTTGATGGAAGGTGGTCTGATAGAAAGAGAACAACATGGTTATTTTTGATTTTCTTCACTGTTTCTGTTCACAAGGACATGGGTATCTATAAATGCTCTAATAATTTCTTATACTGTCTGTCCTTCGTTGTATCAGTCATGCGTGTTGATGTCCGAGATATGAACAAGTTGTAGGGAACTTTAACTCATTTTTCGCCTCACCGATGAATATCAATCGTATTGGAAATGAAGAAAATGTTCAGTTTATCACTTCAGACAAACTTAGGTAAAGAAATTATCTTGATTTCACCACTTCAGTGTGGAAGTAGGAGGAATACGTAGCCCCTACCAACAGTAACTAATCTCAGTTCTCTGCATGACGTCTTCATACATTGAACAGCAGCAAAGATATGGAAGTCCCTTTCAGTCAACACGTTCCAAATACATTCCGACTGATTTTCTACTCGAATATCGATCGACGAAGGAACTCTGCAAACAGCTTGCGATAATTTTGAATTTTAATCGGGATTAACCCGGAAGCATACGTAACTGAAAAACCTGTGCTGATATGTGTACTGAAAACTTCAACACTAATTGTCGTCCACATTGGACTGAATCAGACACCGAATCAGTAAGTTTGTTGACTCCTTCTAATTCACGAATGAAACTGTTCCTCATTTTGTCTCGGTAAATGCAACATCAGCTGAAGCAGCCAGCATATTTTGCATCTGATGGCTGTGTGCCGAGAGACAGTGTGCGTGTGACACTGTTGTAGACTGAAACTTGAACAAATGTGATGTGCGAAAATTTCTCATTATCACGCAAACTGAATTAAACAGCAGTTACTGTGGTTTTGTTCACATGATAAGTGTAATTCAAAATTTCTGAAAATTAAGCGTCACACGTTGTTTGGCTTCATTCTGTGATGAATTGCATCACCCAGCCGAATACTATGGGACAATTTTTCACTTTAGCATGTTTTGGTTTGGAAAGTTGATTGATTACAAATTCATTACTCAATAATTTATGAGAGAAAATGTTCTCTTTGTTTTTTTCTTACAGTATCAGCTAAACCACTAGCCTCTACTAATTCCAAACATCTTGGCAAATCTAAAACTCCAGGTTAGTTAGTCAGTCATTTGATTTCAATTTTCACTCCTTCTTTACTACTTCAAATATCGTAGTGATTAAAATAAAGTTGAACTACAATGTCCACAAGTTTATGCATTCAGACACATGCAGCCACCTCAAAGGGATATTTATTCCCAAAAACAATTATTATTATTGAATACATTTATATTGTTCTGTGCAGTTCTACTGAATCCTTCTTTGATCGCTTAACCAATTCATGATTTTCAGCGACATTTTTGCTTTCCACTTGGACTGGGAAAAATACAAATTGAATAATTACAGAGTATCTCCTGAAGTTCGTCGAAACGTGGAACACAATTTACTCCTCCATTCGTATTGTATGCTATCAAGTAACCAAACATTCATTGTCGGGCTGAAATTTCATTCAGTCCTGTATTCTAGTCTACTTCACTGTGTAAGTGTCAATCAACCTTCAGTACAGTGGACGAAAGTGTGAAGAGGAAATTATCCATAAACATACACATGACATGATGCACATTTGTTTTCTATAGTGACAAAGAGAATGGAATACTCAAAAAGCAGTTTTTCGCCCATTAGGATCTAACAACAAATTGGAAGGTGTTCTTTCTCAATTTTCAGAAACACTCAGAAACAAAGAGCTGTACGTTTCAAAATTGTACGTGGATTTGACTCTGCAGATCGCCAATCTCCTCTCACAGACACACATTATCTCAATTACCACCACTAAACGTTTTCAATTAAAGGGAAAGCTTGACAGAGCACTGACTACCGCTAATTCATCCTTTTATAATGTCGTATGATTTGCTAATAATAATAATAATAATGCATACGATTACGTTTCTAATACATTTTAGAAATTGCCTCAGTGGAACTGGTTCTGTTAGTCAGAGAGTGGAATGAAACAGCCATCACAAGAAATAGTGAAGAATCACTGAAAATTTTGGATAAATATTGTCAAGATGTAAGTAATTTCAATGTTCAGTGAAATAGGAGTCTGGAAGAGAGTTTTTGACGATGTCTGAATGTTTTCAATACAATCCCTTGACAATCACCATGGAAACTATCATGTTCATGACAATGGTGTCCATGATGGAAAACGTGTGTAATTGTTATACAACAAGGGCGACAAACTTGCCATACACATTTGAAATCAGTCGAAGAATTACTCATCACACTACTATGAGGGATTTAGAGGATATTCATATTTATGTGTCTGAATTACTTTCAGTCTCATGACCGAGGAGGCATAAACACTTTAATTTATTAATTAACTGTCGATTTGTAAATATTAGTCCCTTTGCCGTTCTCACAGTGCCAGCCAGCGTTGACTAGTGACTCTGCAGACAGCCTGTTCTTATTTCAGTAGACTATTTGCATTTAACCTACGATTTCTCTCTGTTCTTTTGTTGATGTAATCAGGTGAAGGATGTGGTGAAGAGTATGGAAAAGAAACTGAGTTCAGTTGCCTTATCATGTGATATTCCATTACAACTGAATCGAAATACCCAAAAACTCGAAATCACAGTGCAGCTTATGATGTCGTCCAGTGAAGTGGAGAAAGCGTTCTCGTCAAAAGCCTGGTTCAGACTATTTAAAGAATCAGTCAAACCTGGAGCAATCCCAGTTGATGATGATAAGTGGCCAACGGGTGAGTGAAACAAGTGATGTGTGTGTGTGTCTCATGACTAGGAATATACTAGTGGTTGGTAGAATAACTACTGTCATTTGTGAAATAATAATAAGGCGATCTATTGATTTAGGAGAATAGTAGTTCGTCAGCTAAATGGTATTGATTGATGACTACGCTCATTTATTTTTAGTTGTCAATGCAGTGTGACTAATGCAGTGAATAGTGATAATCTATGAGAGTGATTTGAATTTGTAAGCATATTAGTGGTAGTTGTTATGCCTCCATGTAACTGTTCGCAAATACACTGATGTTTTCGAGAGTCCATTGAATCAAATACGTTTCATTTCATTTGATTACAGCTATTGTGTCAGTAACGAGTAAGTTTATGATTTGTATAATATTGTCATATATTTTCTATTTCCCTTTATGCAAACAAAACACATACGTCCACATGGAACAATAAATTGTGAATACTTTCGTAGTGAATGCGGTTGTACTTGATGTTTTTTAGTAATAATAGTTTGCTTATGGATTCCGTGTGGAAAATACGTCTTCAGAAGCATGTCTTCATTTGAGTCTGTTCTCTGAAGTCTTTCACACCCAGTTGTACAATCGTTCATACGCTTTCATCGCTTCTACACATCATCTGGTACTCGGACTCACACCCAACTAGTCGCTTTCAGTTTACGCTCCACTTGATGGCCTGCCACATGATGTTACTCAACAGTTTCAGCGTATTTCTAATCAAACTCCACTTCTTCCTCCATATCTGTTCGGTGATATGTCATAGTCTGGTCCATTGCCAGAGTTCCTTGCTGTTAATCTTCTCCAACCGGCTATCCTAAATTCAGTGAGGAGAGAAGGTAGCTGACTGACTTGACATTAGTATTGAGAATTGGGATCTTGTTATTTACACTGAGGACAGGCATTTTTCACCCTAATTTCAAAAATTAACGAAGGTCTGTCTTGCCCTTTCGTTCCTGCCTCTGACGATGCCCTCAGTGCCACTATTAGTTAAAACATTTTTACCTAGATACGTGAGAGAGGTGGCTGCCGTTAACTTTCCCTCGTTGACGGTGATTAGTGCTTGCTGTTTTTGATTAAGTATCCTTATCATGTCTGTCTTCTCTTTATTCACCCACATATTTCCTTCCACACTGTTTGGTATTCACTTGTAGATCTTAGAGTTTATGCTTAGTTTTGCTTTTATCAGAGGAAGATGCTTCGGTTGGCCGTTCGCTGGGAGGCTTTTATCAGCCTGTATCATTTCGTCTCCCTGACTCTAGGGAAGCAATATATCTAAATCCTCCTTCCTACCGTTTCCGAACTTAGTATAGGCTGGTACATTAGTAAACTAGTAAACTAGTAGATGTTTGATTTCAATTCCCGAATTCGAACTCTTAGCTTACGCTTTGCACATTCTCACTTCAACTGTCTGAACACATTTCTGATGATTCAAATCATTCTGGTCATTTGAATAT
Source organism: Trichobilharzia szidati (assembly GCA_944472155.2). Taxonomy (NCBI): domain Eukaryota; kingdom Metazoa; phylum Platyhelminthes; class Trematoda; order Strigeidida; family Schistosomatidae; genus Trichobilharzia; species Trichobilharzia szidati. The sequence goes on from OX235275.1 coordinate 7,116,748, forward strand.
TCCTCCATCAGAGTGAAGTATTTTGGTTATGACAAAGCTCGCATTTAAATGATACGGCAATGCTTGCACCAATGGGCAAAACCCTATACTCCCTAATTCATAATCTGGATTTCTGAATACAACATGCACTAGGCTTATTTGTCTACAGCAGAGCCCAAGTAGCTGAGAGTGAATCAGTGATTGGGGAGAGTAGTCAACGAAATGTCTGTATAACAGTGAAGGATAAAAGTGTTTTCATCGTTTCAATCCACGAAATAAGATAATTAGTCAAGAACATCCTTGCCTGATTGACTAATTTAGTTAGCCTTTAACGATATTCATCAGCGTTTTGCTGTGAAAGTGTTGTGCCTTGAGCAGTATTAGTTATTTCTGAGCATTTAAATTTTGTTCACATCGATAATCGGTGTATTATTGTTGAATCACCAAACATACTTTTCAATTTTATTTCCAGGAAAGGTATGGAGAAACACAGGTGAGAAGATGACGTAATTTTTGATGAGTATTGTGACATTGTTAGGGAATTTCAACTCTATGCTATTTATTGATCCATGTGTATTGACTAAGGACTAGACTTCTCCTCTCACTAAGCACTGATGAGATATTAGATCGCCGTTTTAACGAATACTCAGTTTTCAGTCTTAATGTGTGTGTGTGTTGTGAATGAAAGTGCATGTAGAGGACTACATAATCAGGGGACCCGAACAGTGAAATCACATAAGGAGAAACAGCGTTGGTATCAAACTACTGCCGCATAAGATTTAATGAGGTGATTGAAAGTGCTCACAAGATTAAGGAGAAGCAACAGTGGAACCATTAGCGAGAAAATATATAAGAAAGAGTTTAAGGCAATTGTGGTTCCACCATATAAGGAAGGGATGTCTGAAACTTTAAGTAGGATTCCTAGTAAAGCAGGAATTAGGGTGGAGTCTTAATCCTACAGTTTCACTCAGAGACAAACTCTCTAGACTAAAGGACTCTAATGACGTAATGTATTTTACAAAATACTTTGAAACGACTGTGAAACCAACTGCATAGATCACACAAGTAGATCGTTGGTGGTCAGATTATCTTGACACAAGAATTTATCTGAATGACTGGCCACACAAGGGTGAATAGTTTGGAGTGAGGCTGAGCAATCTTAATGCATGTGCTAACACACAGTTACACAACAGGGGAGGGACAGAGCTAAAGTGATGACAGCTTATACATGTTGATTGAGTGAGATGAAGACGCCTGAATCCTTGTTTATCTAACACGTGCAGTAGGAACTACGCAGTGTCAGTCCCTCAGATATGCAGACATTATTACCAGTAAGATCAAAGGATAAGAAATAATAAAAGTAGTAAATAGCAAAGTTTGAAACTAACGCTTGTGACCTGATAAGAAATATGAGGAATAGGTCTTACCAGCAGCGTCATCAGTAAACAAATACTGTTAATTTCGCTATTCGCTAAGAGCAGATAACTTAGTTGTGTCAGAGAAATTACGTCACCTTGTTCAAGAAGGTAAGATGAAATCGTTTGGAATTTTATTTTTTCATTGGTGTTTTTAAGAAGGGTGGTATCATTTTTTCTTGAATTGATCTTTATTTTAGAATACACACTGTCCTATCCTGTGACATTTGAAGAACTCCCCAACGGTTGGTGCCAAAAGGTTAGTCAGCTGGTTTTAATTCGGACTTACTGAGTGATTATTCAGTGCGGCCAATTGGAGTATTTTACAATGAAATACGACGCTGAATTTATCCACACCAGTAGGCCTGTAGTGATGTGGAATGCTTCATTTTATTTATGTACTATGTAAGGAAGATGTTGATCTCAGTGTAAATGCGGCTGTTTACACCCTTCAAACGCGAGATGATGTAACAACGTCTGCTAGTGGAGAGAATGGTAGCGAAGTAAGCGGGAATAATGATGAGTGTTAGTAGGTGTTAGAGACGTTTACTGTTACCCTTCTTATGTACTTACGTGGAAGGTTTACTGATGCCTGTCAGTCTGATCGACTCCGATTTTTGAGGAATTGGATAGCCACTGCAATACTGTTTCGTTGAGTTGAAGTGCTCAGAGTTTATATAAATGTTAGCTGAGAACCTTGATAAAGCTGTCAGTCTGCTGGTAACTTTGAAGGGGAGGATATTCGCTTTCTGCTGATGCCCTGTATGCTGGAGCTTGCATTCAGTGGTTAGTATCCAATGCAGATTTAAGGAGAATCCGTGAAACGTTTCTTTGTGCTTTGCTGCTACATTCTTATTAGGAGTCACATTAGCCCCAGTGGATGAACTGCATACCGAATCTGGTTGGTTATACATGGAGGAATAAGAAGAGGACGGAGAACAAGAATCGGCGTTTACCGACCTTCATGGTTGAGAAGCCACCACCTGAAAAATTTGTGTGATGTGTCATTCCTTAATTCTTTCGTACTTATTTATTGTCGGTGATATATGTGCAATGAAATCGGAAAATATAATGACACTGGTAACTTTCGATTGTATTTCACTTCATAAGGCTTCCGTCTCGCTCAAATGTGAGAGTACGGAAAGTAGGAAAGTGAGTAAGTACATAAGAACGACTAGCTCAGTGAGAAGAATGTGGTTCTCAGTATGTAACTGTGAGGAATTCAATTTCATTAACATGGGATGGATAACTATCCAAATCGAGGCATTGTACGCGCTTACTAGTAAATAAATATGCCTACTGCTGTAAAGATATATAAGTGATGCTTTCCGAATACTTCCTCCTTTCTGACACAGCTAATGTTGTTTTGCTAAGGTAACTGTTAAGCAGAGCGGTAGATGGTTGTGTAGAGTGATTTCGATCTGTGTTCCACACGCCAAAATAGCTCTCTTCATGAACAGAATAACGACGAAGTGAAATGCACTCACTGTGTAATGCAGTGTACATATGCATTGTCTTATGCTACTTACTACCTCGTTAACAAGTTTCACAGAAATCAGCTAGATTTTGGTCTACAGTCAATTTGCTTTGGATGGTTGGCTAAAAGTTTCTTCAACAGTGTAAATAGTACCAAATGCCTTTCAGTGATTCCTACTGATCTGATCTTTGATTTACTTTTTGAGGTGACTTTTGTGATCACTGTCAGATGTAATCATATTTATTATTATTTTGAATGATGAGTGTTATTCAACTTTGAGGTTGTATTCGTTTTATTTTCAATTAACTGAGATTGCTGACTTTTCACTTTATCTGTTTGGCTGATGTTTTTAATCAGGTGGAGAAACAGGTGTCAAAGTTATATCCTGGGTTGAAAGAAACAATTGAGAAATGTTCATTTAATAAGGAGAAACAATCAATCCAGTTGAAGTTATCAAGTCAGAAGCTTTTACAAAAGGGTTATCTTAGTTCACGCAATGTTCTCTTTTGGCGTTTCCTATTTGGTGTTACTGAAGTACAGTTGGCTGATGTAAACTCAGGTATGTAATGGCAAAAGTGATATTTATTAAATCGTATGCGGGATATGTTTAGTGGATTGTGCTATGCACTTACTTATAGACTGAACGGATATTTGAAAGTTCAGGTGCTTTGTGTGGAACAAATGTCAAATATCTATGAGTGTCTGCAAAATAGGATGATGACCATTTGTGCATTATGATGCTGCTTGTTATCATCGAGTCAAAAGCGAACTGATCAGAGAGAACAGTATGTGTATAGTTGTGAGAAAGTTGTCCTTGGCCTATTCCTAACAGACGTTATTAGCAACCCTGTGAAGAAATATTTCTCATTTGCTTAGAATGAATACAATTCGGCAACAATGTTTCATAGCCATGCGGTTCAGTAACCTGACACATCACGAAAATCATTTTTAACAGGCTACTGCAAACTTTTATGAGTAGCTAGCTGATTTCACTTAACACAGAAGAACAGAGAGCCAACCAGAAAGGATAGACGAAATACAACTACAGGCTGCGAACCAACCGAGAACCTCTCAGCCAAAAAATATGTAGGAGGAAATCGAGATAGATTCAACATATGCTGAAGAGATGGTTGAGTGACATCACATGTCGGGCTGTCAAGTGGAGGCCAGACCTAGAAGCGATGAATTAGTCGTCAGAGGGCGGAATGAAGAGGATGATATTAAGAGGGAATAGGAGTAGAAGACTAAGTAAAATGCAGTTATGTTCCTGAAGTCTAGTTATAGTAAAACGATCGAAGACAAAGAACGACTTTCTGTATGCTACTGATATACCTAATAAGTAGTACATGCCACAGCTGGATAAAGAGCAATGAAATGATAGCATAAATAGGAGGCTTAATTTCAAAAGCAGACCACCATTTCATCCTGTTCTCTGCAGTCTTTTTCACTTGGATTTTGATTACCAAAAGGCATTCACCTCATCCTCACACGATCTCCTAAGTGTGACTATTTGATCAACACTCAATCCATTGTTTCATATTCGGGTTCCACTCTAGTTCCTTTTTGGCATGTGATACCACTAAACGCTCTCATTAGTACATGTTCGATCAGTTGATCTCCAATTCCCTGTTCATAAATGTTGATTTCTTCGGCTTCGTTACCAGACTTCCTTGTTTTGTTTCCCTTTTATTTCTGGCCTGCCATCTGTTCTTCAGTATTGACCGAAAGGAACTGTTAACTGAAGTTTGAAGCCTACTGCAGCAATATATGCCGATCATATGCGACTCGCCATGTTTGCAAAACAAGTGACAGCTTCACTTGTTACGGGATTGATCAGAAGTTTAAATGACTGAGAGAGTCATTAGAGGACCAGTCGGGAGTACTGAAGAGCTGCTTCATCCTGGTTTGAGACTCCTCAGCAGTAAACACCCACTAGAGTTCCAGATGAGGAACTCCCGGTTACAAGGCGAGTTTATAGACCATTCAGCTACTTGTGTCCAAGCCATTGGTACGTGAATTTCAACGTCTGCTAATCTGGTGAAGTGTATTTAGCGCATCTGTCAGCCAGTGTCTGTAACCGATCGTGATCAGATCGTGATCAATCGTGTAACCAGTCAAACAACCCCCTATACACCAACACAAGAAAATTAATCTGATGCTGACTAGCAGCGACTGGCTCTATATCGGAAGTTACTTGAGATTTCAAAATGGGAAGTCGTTGTCAGCGAGATCCATCAGGTTTCCAATCAGTAGGTTTATTGACCAAGTTTTGATAACAGGCGGCTTTCAGTAAATGAAAACCAACCGATGAAAATCATAATACTAACAGTTTTATGAAGAGTTTCTTTGTAATATATATCTTCACTTTTCAACATGATTTCCAGAGGTTCTCATAGCTGAAATAGAACTTTCAGTCAAACCGTTGGTAATTGGAGACAACAAATCAGACCGTCGATTCTTAGCAATCTTAGACAACCTCTGCAAAGATGTGAGTACAGTTTGTTTTGAAAATTTTTCAAAAGTGGTAATGTATTGTAAAAATATGTAGACTTTTTTTGCAAAGTCAATGTCTTCTAATATTGTTGAATAACTTCCTAGTTTATTTTGGTATTTTTTTTGAGAAGATACCTGAGGAATACATAAGTCGTTCTTGGAGACTCTATTATTTAACCGTGGAAGTACCAAGATCAGGATAGACAGCATGTTCATCACCAACCGTATTAGGATGTCTATTTATTTGCTAAAATGTCGACTATGATACACCGAAATACGGAGGCAACTCGGAAACTAGGATTCACCTCCTGTGTTGGACGCTTTCTTCTCAGTTCTTTCATACAGACAAATATGCCATAGTATGCTTCATAAGCTTTCGTAAGTATAGAGTATAACTTGACAGAAGAAGTAACGATAGTGTAATAGCCAACTCCGAATTTTGGCGTTGTCCCTGTTCCTCTCTTCACTGGAATAATTCAGCATTTATGGTGGAGCGGTAAAACTAAACGTGGAGATTTTCTTTGTGTTTAGAACAAGAAGTTTTCCGTTGTTTGTTCTTCAAGATGACGATATCATCATGGCATCAATAGAAATGCCCTAAATGTACACGTGGAAGGCTGTTATTATTATTATTGTTTCCCTTGGTTTCCTAGTGGAACATAGTGCTTTAACTGCACATCTCCACTTGTTTCTGTCTTCTGCTGTACTTTTCACCTGCATCCATGTTAGTCCATACTGTTTCAACTCCTTTTCACACGATCTCCTCCCTTTCGGGTTCCACTCGGGCACTGGCCTGACGCGCAACGTCACCCAGCGGCCTCCTCAGCGAGTGTCCAATCCATCTCCACTTTCTCCTGCATATTTGTTAGGCGATTGGTTCTTGTTTTGTTTGTTTCTTGTTGGTGATTCTTTCCGGCCATCTGATCTTGTTGATAAAGGTCTGCAACAGGCTGTTTTAAATATTCTGATCCATCCGTATAGAAGAACTGACTGACTTGACGTTTGTATTGGAAATCCGAATCACTTTGTTGTTGATGCTGAGTGAGTGAGGAAGATTTCCAGATTGGTCTCAGGTTGATGAATGTGTTTCTCGCCTTCCCGATTCTCGATTTGACATCGTCGTCCGTTCCTCCTCCTGTAGTTGAGACAATGCTCCCTAGACAAGTGAATGAAGTAACCTCTTTCAAATCCCTCCCGTTGATGGTGATTGGCGTTGGATGTTGCTGCTGCTGTTGTTGTCGTTGGTTGGTTATTTTCATAACCTCCGTCTTGTCTATGTTCACCTGGGGTCCTGTCTTCACTAGTTGCTTCTTCGACCAGTTTGTCGGTTTTCGCTTGTAAGTCTTCGATGTTGTGTGACATCAAACATTAATCATCCACGCGCGAAATCCAGGTCTTCTAGGTTCTTCACGTTGCTCCGGAATATCCCTGTCTTCTCGTTTCCCACTGTCTGAAGCATAATCCAGTCCACCACAATTAGGAATATGATTGGTGATAATAGGCACCCTTGTCTGACTCCTGTGTTTACTCCTAATGCCTCGCAGAGTTTTCCGTTGTGGATCACTTGACATGTGCCGTTGTCATATAGCTGTTGAATAAGGTTGATGAATACTTGGGGTACGCCGTAGTACTCGAGTAGTTTCCAAATTACTTCGCGGTCAACGCTGTCGAAGGCCTTCTCAAAGTCTATGAAGTTGAGGTAGAGGTTTGACTGGCATTCCATGCTTTGTTCGATGATGATGCGTAGAGTTGCTATTTGGTCAGAACATGATTTGCCTTTTCTGAATCCAGCTTGTTCTGGTCGGAGTTCTGTATCCAGTGCGTCCTTGATTCTCTCCAGATGATGCGACTCAGGATTTTACTTGGCGTCGACAGGAGCATGATTGCACGCCAGTACTTGCAGAGTTCTAGGTCGCCCTTCTTTGGTAGTTTCACAGGGTAACCTTTCCTCCAGTCAGTAGGCACCTTTCCCTCCTTCCAGACCTTTTGCAATAATGAAGTCGGCATATCCACTGTCGTCTCTGGGTCTGCTTTCAGTGCATCCGGGAGTATTCCACCTGGTGCAGCTGCTTTTCCAGCTTTCATAAGCTTGATTGTATTCAAGACTTCAGCTTTCGTTGGAGGATCGGTGTCAACTTGCAGTTGTGTACGTGCTGTTGTTGGCATTTCTGGACGGGTTGCAGGTAGTGGTCGGTTCAAGAGTCTTTTGAAGTGGTCCACCCATTGTTTAATCTGTCTTTCTTCCTCGGTATTTGGGTTCCCTTGGTTGTCTTTTATAGGTTTCACTTGTGTTGATCTCTTCCCTGATAGAGACTTGGTTATCTGATATAATGTCCTCAGGTCCCTTTTGCCTGCTGCCTTCTCAGCTTCAGTGGCCAGGTTGTCGTAGGATTGTCTTTTGTCCTTCCTGGCACTCTTCTTCACTTCTTTGTCCAGCGCTGTGTAAGTTGAGCTCAGCGTCTCTTTCTCTTGTCCGTCTTTGCATTGAATCATTTTCTCTTTCACCATTCTCCTCTCCTCTATCAACTTCCAAGTGTCCGTTAGGAGCCATTCCTTATCTTCTTTCTTCTTTCTTCCTAAAAGCGTTGAATACGTTTCGTTGAAAATTACCTTCAGAGAGTGCCAATGGTCTCCCACGGATGATTCCTCAGTGATGTCACGTAGTGCTTCCTGCTCTGCTCTGACAGTCGCAGTGAAAATGTCCTGTGTGATTGTGTCCTTCAGTTTTTGAGTGTTGAACTTGCATTGTGGCCTATCCCCAGCTATCCTCGAGGCTTTTGGCTTCATCTTGAAAGTCTCTTGTACTAGATAGTGGTCTGAACCCACATCTGCTCCTCTCCTCGATCTTGTGTCTAGTAGGCTCCATCTCCACTTTCTTGAGATTGAAATGAAGTCTATCTGGCTTTTGGTGTGTCCATCTGGTGAAATCCATGTTGCCTTGTGTACATCCTTGTGTTTGAACACACTACCATCAATCACCAAATCACTGAAGGCGCAGACGTCTGAGAAGAGTTCACCATTGTCGTTCATTTCGCCGAGGGCCTCACGACCCATGGTGAGTTCTCTTTCTGTATTGTCTCCTCCCAGCTTCGCATTCATATCACCCATCAGGATTTTGATATCGCTCTTTGGGACGTTGTCCATTACTGTTTGTAGTTGACTGTAGAAATCCTCCTTCTTCTCTTGTTCTTAGACGTTTGTAGGTGCGTAGCATTGAATGATTTTAACCTTCCTTCCTTTTGAGTTGAACCTGACTGTCATTATCCTGAAGGAGATTGGTTCCCACTGCATGAGAGCTTTAGCTGCCGTTGGTGACATCATGATGGTTACTCCCTCGGTGTGCTCGTGGTCGTCCTTTGGGTAACCGGAGTAGATTATTGTCTCTCCAGTTGGTAGTTGGCACCTTCCTCATCCGTTCCATCTGCTCTCGCATATTCCTAACACTTCTATTTTATATCTCCTCATTTCTGCGGTTACCTAAGCAGCCTTTCCAGTTTCGTAGATTGTACGAATATTCCACGTCCCCATCCTTATTTTTGCTTTCATCGAAAGAAGGCACATCGGCTGACTGGCTTCTCGAAGGCTTTCACCAGCCTGCGTCATTTCACTTCCCCGATTCCAGCGAAAAACAAGGTTATTGTTTGTATTTTTAGAATTTTGAATATATCTGTGCGTTGAAGTTTTGTAGCAATTTAGTTAAGATATGGGGGTGTAGTTGCTAGCACCACGCCCCAACTCTCCTTCTTTATTCGGGCTTGGGACCGGCTAAAAACTAGTGGGCTGGTAATCTAGGCGAGGTTCATGAAAGGCTGTAGTTAGAGAATACCTACACTAACCAGTATCACTAGTTAACCCGAGGTATTCAATTCTGGGGAAAGAAATCAGTGAATCACATCTGTGGCATTTGTCAATGTAAATAAATCACCATTTTTTAAAATTTTCTTGTTGATTGATAAGATCAAAGTGTTCACCGTCTTTTGACATGTAAGCCCCTTGTACAACGTCTGAAGACTAAATCAAATCGAAATGATTTGGTGAATATTGACTAGCAGTGGAATCCAGTAGGTGTGCACTTCGTCCTATTTGGGGCTCATTACCTAGATGTATTCCTCAGTGAATGACGGTATTCTAAATGAGTCTGGAACACAGTACCAATCGTCCCAGACACCAAAGAGGCATATTCTAGAAGATGAGAGCCACCAGAAAGACCTTTTATGTAATGGATGTCTGTAATTATTTATTTTGAATTGAAGTTTGATTTTTCCGTTGATTGATGGGACGTGCTGATCGGACATGTCAACACAGGATGGAGATTTCAGTCGAATCATTCAGCGAGAAAGTCAGACTGAATTAGAAACGAAAGATAAGTGGCACCCACTTCATAAGGAATGACTCTCGTAATCTGGAGGATGACTCTTTGGCGTTTGATAAGATTGGTACTGAGTTTGAGACTCAATGAAAAGACCACCACTCACTGCAGAATACATCCAGATGCGAAGTGCGCACCCTGGAATCAACTGCTAGTTACCATACATCAAAATAAATCCCCACTTATTTAGAACATAAATCTCAGATTCGATTTCTAAATCTATTCACTAAATTTTCTTCAATAATTTGCTTCATAGACTGTTGTAAAAGACTACTGAATTTACTTTCAAACTTAAGAGAGTACTTTCTACTTGTTTCTGTTTTTGATATCTTGCATAGGTAAAAGAAGTAGTGAAGAGAACAGAGCCAAGATTGAGCTCAATTCCACTGTCATGTGATATCCCCCAGTTGGATCCAAATCAACTAAATACTCCTAGTAACATTACAGTACTACTGGCAATGCCACATAGTGAAATGCAGCAGGTATTTCCGTCAGAAGAGGGGTTTGACAGTTTACAATCATCCCTTGAATCTGCAAGTATATTAGAAAGTGATAAATGGATAACTGGTAAGTGAAATGAAGTCAACAGGGTTTAAATGACAATTACTGTGTTATTAATACAAAGAAAAGGGAGTAATTAAGGCTGAATGTATCAGTTTATTTCGGTAAAGTGTGCATCACTTGCTCGTGGGTAGAATGTTGGCCAATCGAGAATTTGGCTCAGTGTTTGATTCCCGATGGACCTACTCCTAAACCTCACCTAACAGACCATAAGCCCAGTGGGGGGCGGGTAACTTTGAGCGTCAGGTTAACCATCCCACTGTGTGTAGGGAAAGCGTGAAGACTACTGAAACCACTGACTGACTGACTGACTGACTGACTAGGGAGTACTCTACTGCTGTGTCATTCATTTTGTCAGCAAGTATAAATGACCCAGCCGGAGATCGAACCCAACTAACTAACTGTCTAGTTATCTTTAATTTTCAACTGACTAATTTCAATCCACATTCAAACTTGAGACCGATCAAATCTCTACAGATCAAGTCAAGAGGATGTAAATATTCACTTCTACAGATACTCGATACCACCACTCTATGTTGACTATAGGAGAAAAAAGGTGGAAACAGTCTTCTTGAGCATACTCGGGTTTATTGAAGAAAAGTAGAACTTAATTATTAGAGGAAGCATTCTCTGACTAACTGTTTAAGATTTTATTTCTCTATCAGTATCAACATTTTTCACTGTCACACCCTGATGCATTACACTGTTGTGCTTATACACATTTACCAAGATAAAATCCACGGAGTAATACAGAATAAACAAGTTTATTTTTGACATTTGTATAATTATTGAGGCCAGCCGGGATTGGCTTCAAATAGATATTGCATTGGTGGGACTATTTTAAGGACTAATTTTCAATAAGCTACAAAAATAACTTTAGAAGCTGATTCTAGTGGATTAATTTTCTCATCTGTTCAATTTGAAGAAAACGTAGAATCTACAATGTCACTTACCAACAACAACGACAATAACAAGAAACTGAAAGGAGATCGTCCACTTTACTTACCTCGATAGTAAGTATCATGTGAACTACACGTTGCGTGGATAAGGATTTCAAAGCCAACCAGGACCCATAAACAGAGACAGGTGTTCATTACTCTAAAATCGGCATGGTTATTTGCACCATTGAGCATGAAAGGCAAGATTCAAATTCTTGACACCAGTGCCAAATCGGTGCTGGTTTAGACAATTTTCATTAATGATATGAATTTCTCATATCAGGTTTTCACCAGACTACTCAGAAATTTTGTCGAAAGAAGTCTTTACTCAACACTGAAGACCACATAACCAGCTTCAACGGATAATGCAACACGGAACGCTGGCGAAACATCTGTCGTCCAACAATTATACAGAAGGAGATATACAGGACGCATTCTAAGGTGACCACTCGAATGATATTTCGCTCCAAGAAGGCTGTAACATAGAACCTGAAAGGGAATAATTGATGTAAGGGTTCAAGAATGATGTGAAAGAGATCATGTGAAAGGGATATATGAACTTGTAGACGATCACGAAGCCAGCTGAGAAAAGACAACAGAGAACTGAGTGAAATGGAGATATACATCTGAATCTCAGCGTTTCATTCAAAATACGAATGACAAAATTTGGAGTTATGTATATTTCACACCGAATTACAAGATTCAGAACAACGTTTAAGAATAGAAGGACATAGTGTTTACTAACCATTGGCTGCACAGATGAATGTTTGTGTCAGTTTTGTTAATCACTCAGTAACTTCAAACTCTGACTATCGGTTACTTGATACTGGAGGGATAGTTTCTAGATACTGTATGCATAGCAGTTATCATCTGAAGCAGTTGCCTAAAAATCAACGAACTAGTACATTGCATTGATTAAAGTGAATAGTTTCACATGAAGTTTACTAATTAATTTGAAAATAAGCGACTCTTACGCACACACACACGCACAGAAACAAACAAACAAGCACATTTCAGTATAAACAATGAACACTAATGATGATACACACCTGATCGTCTCTTTTTCCTGTTTCAGATATCATTTCATTTGAAGGTAAGCACAATCGTTATGTTTCCAATCTTACGCATCGATTCAATTACACGCATTCAGCACGAATGAAGGTGTCGAAACCAGATTAAAAACTACAGGGCACGCATTCACCATTCTGAAATCAGTTTGGAAATCTACTACACTCAGTGTGAAAAACACAGTTCTCATTTTCAGCACTAATGTCAAGTCAGTCATTTCTAACCCTTGGGTCAGTAACACTGAACACACGTCTCGAAAATGCATTTCCATCAGGATACAAACTTTTATCGACAACTACCTTCACTCCATATTAAAGGCAGGCTGGCTGCAAAAAATTAGCCACAAGAAATTCTGAGAACAAACCAACAGGAGAGAACGTTTGCTCAACATCTTTTTCCGAAAGGAAATGACTATGGGTCGGACACACGCTGAGGTGACTGTCAAATGACGTCACACTCGAGGTCAGACAGTGAAGGGGAGACAGAAAAGGAATTGATGAGTTCGACGTCTGTCCAAGGTTAACAAGGAGGAGATCATGTGGGACAGAAATGAGAGACTGTTGACAGACATGTGGCCATCTAAACAGGACCTCAGAGAATAAGAAAATGTGGTGATGTGTCGTTGATATGGTGTGTCCCACTCCGGACGAAAGTGGATAAGAGTAATTGTAATACTACAGACACCATCTTAGTTTACTGTCAAAACAGACAGTTGACTAAACTTAACGAAACACCGTGAATCTCACTTCAAAGTTTGCATTGTGAGATTTAATTGTCGTCTGCCTATTAGTTATAGCCTAATAATCGTAGTATACAAATACGAATGATTGTTATCCCCATCACTTGACGAGTACTACGAAAATTAATGTACCTCAGTAACAACAGTTGAACCGATCGGTACTAATCACGAATTACAAGCTAACTGGTTTATTTGTGATACAGCCTATATAGAAAACGTTAGGACTACTATGAAGTGAAAGTTAAGCAACTTTTCTGATTAGTATTGGCCCACCTGAGGCCTCTGATAGTGTGAATGATAATCAGAGTAGCTGAAGCACATAAGTATGAAACTTCGACACTGTGGTAGAGGATAACGCCATTAGAGATAAGATTTTATTTTGATAAAGCGTCACACAGTGATGTTATACAGTAAATTAACTGATGACGTTTTGATGAGCACAATTTATTGCTCATAATCATATCAAGTCACTACTCACACTAATTTTACTGCATTTATGTACATTAGTGAAATTGATCAGATTGATTAGGTATGCTTAGGACAAAAAAAACTAAATTTGAATAATTATTAAAATCTCTCAGCATTAAATAACCACATGAAATAACCGCCTTTTAATGGAATGTTTAGATGTTTTTGTCTCACTATATACTCATAACAATTGAGGTGGCTATACGGTCTACTACGGTCTTTTAACCTTATGTTTCTTTGATGAAGTCATTGATAATGATGTTTTTCTTTTGGCGTGAGATAATTTCAGAGTAATTTTATTTATAGACTGGCATATGTTACGGAAAATATTTTTTAGAAGTAGCTCAATTTTGTGATGGCCATAGTGACAAATAAATGGGTTAAATAAAAAGCTGTCCTTGCAGAATTATGTGGACAGGAGGCAACACAACAGATTATGCCTTAACTGATAATACCCATACATCCAACTTCAATGGTCACAAAAGTTTCATTACAACTTCTACAGGGATGTCATAAACCGAGCCACTAACACACACACACACACAGTAGCCTGATGTTCTCCTCTAAAATTTGCGATAAAATTTATATCATAAATCAATCAACACTTTTGAAGGACTGTTGAAACTATCCGTTGACGCTTAAATAGTCATTGTTTCTCTAGACTCTTAGTCGTGAAACAGAATTATCATTATACTTGTATAGACATGTGGGGATGGCTGTGTGTGCAGTCAGAGAATATCCCAATGAAGTGAACAAGACTGTTGAGGTCAGAAGTGAAATTTATCCTGATGAAATGCAATAGGTATTAGGAAAATTTCATTAATCTTAAATTGTAATCGTGCAAATAAAGACTAAATTCTGTTTCTGAGCGTATTCTAACCCCAGTCTACTGTGTTACCTTCTTCTCGAGTCTCTTTTTCATCTGACCTTTTCCATGGACATATAAGTTATCATATTCTATGTAAAAATATTACTGGATAAATTACTTAAATCTGTTTATAAGTATCACACATTGCGTGACTGATTTCACGAGATAAAAAAATCTTCTGAGAATATCACTGATTTCTTTTTTTAACTTTCAGAGCCATCAAACCTCGTCAAAGGTGAGACACCTGCCAATACTTCATCTTTTAAATGCCTAAGTCATTATTATTATTATTTTTATTATTAAATTACTCACGAATAAAAATGAGAAGTTAATATTGTGTGTCCAGTTTATAGCATTAATGCTGAGTGAATTTTATTGGTGAAGTTTCTAATTCGGTCTCATTAGGCTAAGTGATTCACTATATTTTGCTGCACTTTGATATTAGGCGACGGTTAAGAAGCAGTCGACAGGAAGCCATGAATATAAATTTTGTGATAATTGTTACTCCTTCGAGAAAAGATGATGTGCAAACGTGACTGGCAGGAGGTATTGGACAGTAAAAACTCAGGACTGGACATATGCAATTCGGTTATCCTGCAAGATCAATAAATCCCTTCCTTGCATTCTTATAGGGGATCAATCGTGCGTTGATCAATCTGAGTGGTAATGCTCCTAGTTATGAACGGTGGATAACGCTAACGTGAATCTCCAAGGATTGTATTAGTCCCTTCTGGGATCAGCATACCCCTTTCTAACAAGCGATAAAATTCACGAAAATCAGTTGTAGACCTTTCTCCCAATAACCTTCAATCTGAACGAAAGAACTAAGGAAAAAGAGATCCGATTACACAGATCAATCAAAAGTATAAATATTAACTTGATAAAGATAAACATTCTGAATGTCCGAATGGAGTTTACATTATGTGAGTAATTCATCAGCTGGGAACGAACAACTTTTCCAGGTAAACATTGTGCAGAATGACGTCTTGCTAACAGTTACCCAATTTTGACATATTCACACGCATGAGAGTATCCATGGCGATATATAGACAAACCTCGCGATATTTCCTTAAGGACTTCATGTTTATTTTATTATGTGGAAGAATAATGAAACGAACACTATTTACAAAGTTGCCCAAATGCGTCCGCACAAATTTATGTATTTTGTACACCATACAATGAACTTCACTGTAGATTTCTTGATGAATTGACATCATTTGACAGTTGTTTCGTCCCAGTTTGAAGCTCTTCAATGTCAACCACCCATAAACCAATCAGTGATTCTAATCTGGTATCTGAAAAGTTGGTATGTTTAGATATGATGGCATGAAGGTCCAGGAATTCAATCAGTCATGAGTTCTCAAAGTATGCACTGTCAAGCAGCCGCGAAATGGAATGAAACAGTTGCCCTCAGTTCTCATTGGTTTTCAGACAGATAATTGCTGACGAAAGTAAAACGTTGAAAAAGAAGATTTTTACGTTTTCTCATCTAATTTTTCTAATCTGAAATCTTCCGTGATTTATTTTAGGTGTACTTGACATCCATCTACAAGAATCTAGGAATTTGCATCTCACAAAATTATGCAACAAAGTTAGCTTTTATAATATTTTTCTTTTTCTTTTTTGAATTGACAAATGAAAAGTGACTTTATTCATTATGGCATTCATTATTGTCTCTGACATTGATTCCCCCATCTTCCAAATGGAAGATTTATGTTAAATACGGAATAATATTTTGGCAAGCTTAGCGCTGTGTTATGCTCAATACACCTAATCTAAATGTTGAACAGACTGTCATTGCTCTGAAATCAGTGTGAAAATCTACCACACTCAGCATAATAAACAATGTCCGAATTTTCAACAGTGAAGTTAAGTTGGCGCTTTTGTATGGCTCAGAGATTTGGTAGTCTCTTCAGCATAAGTATTTCCACCCAGGGTAGTGCAAACTCTCATCGACAACTGCCTCAGATAGTTTGATGCTGAATATTATTGATTGGCCGGCTGGGAAGGACAAGTAACAAAACTTTAACAAATAACCAAGTGACAACCTGTCACCCAGCAAATATGGTCACAGTCTGATGTTACCACTAAGTGACATCTCAAATGCCAGGCGCTCAATTTGAACCCGAACAGAAGGTGGTGGTTTCGTTTCGTTTTATGGAATAAGATCACACAATCTAGATAAGGTTTGTGAGTTTCTCAACCATGGTTCGAACCCGGAGGATGTATAAATGTCGAAAATATGTATATATAAATATATTTATGTATAATGTCCGAGATATTTATCTCAGGTGAATTCTTTGGGTGTTATTGATCTAAGCTTTCATTGTCTTACTAGATAACATCGTTAACAATGCCTTTACGTTGAATCAGAGTGTTACAATTCTGTATCAGTATTATCCATATGCCTTTCAGTCGGTAATGAATTTTATTTCCTCAAGATGCATCCATGATCAAGGAGTAGAATGTTCGCCTCCCACGACTCATGTGACTCAGATTCGATTGCCGCTCGGTATCCACATAAGCCTCATCTAGGAAAGTCTAGGCATGAGTGAAGTTAACGACCCCACCTCATGAAAACAATGCAAGCACTATCGAAACTCAGGAGCTAAAAATAGCCCTATGTTCTACTCAGAAGGCACAAGAATTGAGAAGGGATCTGCAAAATTATTTTTATTAAAAATTATTTTCTGATCTGGTTTGTTTCCCCCTGTTTTTGTTTTAGCATAAAACAACACTATCGAAAATGTATCCCGGAATTGATAAAGCAGTAGTTGATTGCTTTCCGGGCATAAACAGAACTGCAGTAATAATGCGACTGTCATTAGATGAATTGGTGAAGATTGGCTATTATAGTGAATATAATACACTGAATCTGCGCATCAATGATGCTTTGTCAGTGATGAAGCGGACACGTAAGTGATTCATTTCAATGTTTCATATGCTTATATATATATACATGTCATATTATTCCCATGAGTCCTGAGGGGAACACTAGATATCAACAGCACATTCACATTTTTTCTTGTTCACTGCAGTCCACTTCATCTCACCCGACAACTCCTCACAAGCTCAAATCTCCATCGCCATTAAACAACACTCATCAGAAATAGCATCATGAACATCCTCATCC
Source organism: Trichobilharzia szidati (assembly GCA_944472155.2). Taxonomy (NCBI): domain Eukaryota; kingdom Metazoa; phylum Platyhelminthes; class Trematoda; order Strigeidida; family Schistosomatidae; genus Trichobilharzia; species Trichobilharzia szidati. The sequence continues at coordinate 7,134,256 of OX235275.1, forward strand.
TTCATTGGTTCGAATGCCATTCCAATCGCTTGGATTCCCGTCAAAATTCAAGCAGCCAGTCAGAGAGAATCTTGCGTAAACCATCAACAAAAAACACAACAAAATATGCCAAGCACACAACAACAAACACAAAAGCACCACACAAATTAAAAAACAGGCAGACAGAAAAAATATCAACAAAAAACACAAAGACACAGACACAAAATCACACAGACAAGCAATCACACAATCAACCGAAAGTCAAATCTCAATAAATAAATCCAACGCTCCATCGCTCGCTCGCTCACCCACTCAATCTCTCTCGCTATCTCTCCCTCCCTAACTCCCTTCACAGAAACACAACCAGTCACAGATCAGTCAGAAAGCACTCAGTCGGAAGGCACTGATCAACAGTTGACAAGCACGTCTCCATTCGAGTCAACAACACCAGGTCAGTCAATTCATTATGCTTATTATTCATATAATGATTATTATTACTATTATTATTATTCTTATAATTATTCAGCCAACACACGCCCTCTCCAATCACATCAATTCCATCGACCAGCAGTGTCCTTCTCTCACCTAACTTTACTCGGCTTCACTTGATTGGCTTGACTGCCATTGCAATCGCTTGGCTTCCCGTCAACATCCAGCCAGCCAGCCAGCCAGCCAGCCAGCCCGTCAGCGACCCAGCCAGCCATTCAGCCAACCAGAAGTCTAGCATCATGCATCAACCACCAGCCACTCAACTCCGCCTACCACACAACACAAAACACCCAAGCACCACCCAAACTAACCTCAAGTAAATCAGTCAGACACACTCACGCACACTCGCACACTCAGACACACAATCACACAGACAAGCAATCACACAATCAACCGAAAGTCAAATCTCAATAAATAAATCCAACGCTCCATCGCTCGCTCGCTCACCCACTCAATCTCTCTCGCTATCTCTCCCTCCCTAACTCCCTTCACAGAAACACAACCAGTCACAGATCAGTCAGAAAGCACTCAGTCGGAAGGCACTGATCAACAGTTGACAAGCACGTCTCCATTCGAGTCAACAACACCAGGTCAGTCAATTCATTATGCTTATTATTCATATAATGATTATTATTACTATTATTATTATTCTTATAATTATTCAGCCAACACACGCCCTCTCCAATCACATCAATTCCATCGACCAGCAGTGTCCTTCTCTCACCTAACTTTACTCGGCTTCACTTGATTGGCTTGACTGCCATTGCAATCGCTTGGCTTCCCGTCAACATCCAGCCAGACAGCCAGCCAGCCAGCCAGCCCGTCAGCGACCCAGCCAGCCATTCAGCCAACCAGAAGTCTAGCATCATGCATCAACCACCAGCCACTCAACTCCGCCTACCACACAACACAAAACACCCAAGCACCACCCAAACTAACCTCAAGTAAATCAGTCAGACACACTCACGCACACTCGCACACTCAGACACACAATCACACAGACAAGCAATCACACAATCAACCGAAAGTCAAATCTCAATAAATAAATCCAACGCTCCATCGCTCGCTCGCTCACCCACTCAATCTCTCTCGCTATCTCTCCCTCCCTAACTCCCTTCACAGAAACACAACCAGTCACAGATCAGTCAGAAAGCACTCAGTCGGAAGGCACTGATCAACAGTTGACAAGCACGCCTCAATTCGAGTCAACAACACCAGGTCAGTCAATTCATTATGCATATTATTCATATAATGATTATTATTACTATTATTATTATTCTTATAATTATTCAGCCAACACACGCCCTCTCCAATCACATCAATTCCATCGACCAGCAGTGTCCTTCTCTCACCTAACTTTACTCGGCTTCACTTGATTGGCTTGACTGCCATTGCAATCGCTTGGCTTCCCGTCAACATCCAGCCAGACAGCCAGCCAGCCAGCCAGCCAGCCCGTCAGCGACCCAGCCAGCCATTCAGCCAACCAGAAGTCTAGCATCATGCATCAACCACCAGCCACTCAACTCCGCCTACCACACAACACAAAACACCCAAGCACCACCCAAACTAACCTCAAGTAAATCAGTCAGACACACTCACGCACACTCGCACACTCAGACACACAATCACACAGACAAGCAATCACACAATCAACCGAAAGTCAAATCTCAATAAATAAATCCAACGCTCCATCGCTCGCTCGCTCACCCACTCAATCTCTCTCGCTATCTCTCCCTCCCTAACTCCCTTCACAGAAACACAACCAGTCACAGATCAGTCAGAAAGCACTCAGTCGGAAGGCACTGATCAACAGTTGACAAGCACGCCTCAATTCGAGTCAACAACACCAGGTCAGTCAATTCATTATGCTTATTATTCATATAATGATTATTATTACTATTATTATTATTATTCTTATAATTATTCAGCCAACACACGCCCTCTCCAATCACATCAATTCCATCGACCAGCAGTGTCCTTCTCTCACCTAACTTTACTCGGCTTCACTTGATTGGCTTGACTGCCATTGCAATCGCTTGGCTTCCCGTCAACATCCAGCCAGACAGCCAGCCAGCCAGCCAGCCAGCCCGTCAGCGACCCAGCCAGCCATTCAGCCAACCAGAAGTCTAGCATCATGCATCAACCACCAGCCACTCAACTCCGCCTACCACACAACACAAAACACCCAAGCACCACCCAAACTAACCTCAAGTAAATCAGTCAGACACACTCACGCACACTCGCACACTCAGACACACAATCACACAGACAAGCAATCACACAATCAACCGAAAGTCAAATCTCAATAAATAAATCCAACGCTCCATCGCTCGCTCGCTCACCCACTCAATCTCTCTCGCTATCTCTCCCTCCCTAACTCCCTTCACAGAAACACAACCAGTCACAGATCAGTCAGAAAGCACTCAGTCGGAAGGCACTGATCAACAGTTGACAAGCACGCCTCAATTCGAGTCAACAACACCAGGTCAGTCAATTCATTATGCATATTATTCATATAATGATTATTATTACTATTATTATTATTCTTATAATTATTCAGCCAACACACGCCCTCTCCAATCACATCAATTCCATCGACCAGCAGTGTCCTTCTCTCACCTAACTTTACTCGGCTTCACTTGATTGGCTTGACTGCCATTGCAATCGCTTGGCTTCCCGTCAACATCCAGCCAGACAGCCAGCCAGCCAGCCAGCCCATCACCGACCCAGCCAGCCATTCAGCCAACCAGAAGTCTAGCATCATGCATCAACCACCAGCCACTCAACTCCGCCTACCACACAACACAAAACACCCAAGCACCACCCAAACTAACCTCAAGTAAATCAGTCAGACACACTCACGCACACTCGCACACTCAGACACACAATCACACAGACAAGCAATCACACAATCAACCGAAAGTCAAATCTCAATAAATAAATCCAACGCTCCATCGCTCGCTCGCTCACCCACTCAATCTCTCTCGCTATCTCTCCCTCCCTAACTCCCTTCACAGAAACACAACCAGTCACAGATCAGTCAGAAAGCACTCAGTCGGAAGGCACTGATCAACAGTTGACAAGCACGCCTCAATTCGAGTCAACAACACCAGGTCAGTCAATTCATTATGCTTATTATTCATATAATGATTATTATTACTATTATTATTATTCTTATAATTATTCAGCCAACACACGCCCTCTCCAATCACATCAATTCCATCGACCAGCAGTGTCCTTCTCTCACCTAACTTTACTCGGCTTCACTTGATTGGCTTGACTGCCATTGCAATCGCTTGGCTTCCCGTCAACATCCAGCCAGCCAGCCAGCCAGCCAGCCAGCCCGTCAGCGACCCAGCCAGCCATTCAGCCAACCAGAAGTCTAGCATCATGCATCAACCACCAGCCACTCAACTCCGCCTACCACACAACACAAAACACCCAAGCACCACCCAAACTAACCTCAAGTAAATCAGTCAGACACACTCACGCACACTCGCACACTCAGACACACAATCACACAGACAAGCAATCACACAATCAACCGAAAGTCAAATCTCAATAAATAAATCCAACGCTCCATCGCTCGCTCGCTCACCCACTCAATCTCTCTCGCTATCTCTCCCTCCCTAACTCCCTTCACAGAAACACAACCAGTCACAGATCAGTCAGAAAGCACTCAGTCGGAAGGCACTGATCAACAGTTGACAAGCACGCCTCAATTCGAGTCAACAACACCAGGTCAGTCAATTCATTATGCTTATTATTCATATAATGATTATTATTACTATTATTATTATTCTTATAATTATTCAGCCAACACACGCCCTCTCCAATCACATCAATTCCATCGACCAGCAGTGTCCTTCTCTCACCTAACTTTACTCAGCTTCACTTGATTGGCTTGACTGCCATTGCAATCGCTTGGCTTCCCGTCAACATCCAGCCAGCCAGCCAGCCAGCCAGCCAGCCCGTCAGCGACCCAGCCAGCCATTCAGCCAACCAGAAGTCTAGCATCATGCATCAACCACCAGCCACTCAACTCCGCCTACCACACAACACAAAACACCCAAGCACCACCCAAACTAACCTCAAGTAAATCAGTCAGACACACTCACGCACACTCGCACACTCAGACACACAATCACACAGACAAGCAATCACACAATCAACCGAAAGTCAAATCTCAATAAATAAATCCAACGCTCCATCGCTCGCTCGCTCACCCACTCAATCTCTCTCGCTATCTCTCCCTCCCTAACTCCCTTCACAGAAACACAACCAGTCACAGATCAGTCAGAAAGCACTCAGTCGGAAGGCACTGATCAACAGTTGACAAGCACGCCTCAATTCGAGTCAACAACACCAGGTCAGTCAATTCATTATGCTTATTATTCATATAATGATTATTATTACTATTATTATTATTCTTATAATTATTCAGCCAACACACGCCCTCTCCAATCACATCAATTCCATCGACCAGCAGTGTCCTTCTCTCACCTAACTTTACTCGGCTTCACTTGATTGGCTTGACTGCCATTGCAATCGCTTGGCTTCCCGTCAACATCCAGCCAGCCAGCCAGCCAGCCAACCAGCCCGTCAGCGACCCAGCCAGCCATTCAGCCAACCAGAAGTCTAGCATCATGCATCAACCACCAGCCACTCAACTCCGCCTACCACACAACACAAAACACCCAAGCACCACCCAAACTAACCTCAAGTAAATCAGTCAGACACACTCACGCACACTCGCACACTCAGACACACAATCACACAGACAAGCAATCACACAATCAACCGAAAGTCAAATCTCAATAAATAAATCCAACGCTCCATCGCTCGCTCGCTCACCCACTCAATCTCTCTCGCTATCTCTCCCTCCCTAACTCCCTTCACAGAAACACAACCAGTCACAGATCAGTCAGAAAGCACTCAGTCGGAAGGCACTGATCAACAGTTGACAAGCACGCCTCAATTCGAGTCAACAACACCAGGTCAGTCAATTCATCATGCTTATTATTGATATAATGATTATTATTCTATTATTATTATTCTTATAATTATTCAGCCAACACACGCCCTCTCCAATCACATCAATTCCATCGACCAGCAGTGTCCTTCTCTCACCTAACCTTACTCGGCTTCACTTGATTGGCTTGACTGCCATTGCAATCGCTTGGCTTCCCGTCAACATCCAGCCAGCCAGCCAGCCAGCCAGCCAGCCCGTCAGCGACCCAGCCAGCCATTCAGCCAACCAGAAGTCTAGCATCATGCATCAACCACCAGCCACTCAACTCCGCCTACCACACACCACAAAACACCCAAGCACCACCCAAACTAACCTCAAGTAAATCAGTCAGACACACTCACGCACACTCGCACACTCAGACACACAATCACACAGACAAGCAATCACACAATCAACCGAAAGTCAAATCTCAATAAATAAATCCAACGCTCCATCGCTCGCTCGCTCACCCACTCAATCTCTCTCGCTATCTCTCCCTCCCTAACTCCCTTCACAGAAACACAACCAGTCACAGATCAGTCAGAAAGCACTCAGTCGGAAGGCACTGATCAACAGTTGACAAGCACGCCTCAATTCGAGTCAACAACACCAGGTCAGTCAATTCATTATGCTTATTATTCATATAATGATTATTATTACTATTATTATTATTATTCTTATAATTATTCAGCCAACACACGCCCTCTCCAATCACATCAATTCCATCGACCAGCAGTGTCCTTCTCTCACCTAACTTTACTCAGCTTCACTTGATTGGCTTGACTGCCATTGCAATCGCTTGGCTTCCCGTCAACATCCAGCCAGCCAGCCAGCCAGCCAACCAGCCCGTCAGCGACCCAGCCAGCCATTCAGCCAACCAGAAGTCTAGCATCATGCATCAACCACCAGCCACTCAACTCCGCCTACCACACAACACAAAACACCCAAGCACCACCCAAACTAACCTCAAGTAAATCAGTCAGACACACTCACGCACACTCGCACACTCAGACACACAATCACACAGACAAGCAATCACACAATCAACCGAAAGTCAAATCTCAATAAATAAATCCAACGCTCCATCGCTCGCTCGCTCACCCACTCAATCTCTCTCGCTATCTCTCCCTCCCTAACTCCCTTCACAGAAACACAACCAGTCACAGATCAGTCAGAAAGCACTCAGTCGGAAGGCACTGATCAACAGTTGACAAGCACGCCTCAATTCGAGTCAACAACACCAGGTCAGTCAATTCATTATGCTTATTATTCATATAATGATTATTATTCTATTATTATTATTCTTATAATTATTCAGCCAACACACGCCCTCTCCAATCACATCAATTCCATCGACCAGCAGTGTCCTTCTCTCACCTAACCTTACTCGGCTTCACTTGATTGGCTTGACTGCCATTGCAATCGCTTGGCTTCCCGTCAACATCCAGCCAGACAGCCAGCCAGCCAGCCAGCCCATCACCGACCCAGCCAGCCATTCAGCCAACCAGAAGTCTAGCATCATGCATCAACCACCAGCCACTCAACTCCGCCTACCACACACCACAAAACACCCAAGCACCACCCAAACTAACCTGAAGTAAAGCAGTCAAACACACTCACGCACACTCGCACACTCAGACACACAATCACACAGACAAGCAATCACACAATCAACCGAAAGTCAAATCTCAATAAATAAATCCAACGCTCCATCGCTCGCTCGCTCACCCACTCAATCTCTCTCGCTATCTCTCCCTCCCTAACTCCCTTCACAGAAACACAACCAGTCACAGATCAGTCAGAAAGCACTCAGTCGGAAGGCACTGATCAACAGTTGACAAGCACGCCTCAATTCGAGTCAACAACACCAGGTCAGTCAATTCATTATGCTTATTATTCATATAATGATTATTATTACTATTATTATTATTCTTATAATTATTCAGCCAACACACGCCCTCTCCAATCACATCAATTCCATCGACCAGCAGTGTCCTTCTCTCACCTAACTTTACTCGGCTTCACTTGATTGGCTTGACTGCCATTGCAATCGCTTGGCTTCCCGTCAACATCCAGCCAGACAGCCAGCCAGCAAGCCAGCCCATCACCGACCCAGCCAGCCATTCAGCCAACCAGAAGTCTAGCATCATGCATCAACCACCAGCCACTCAACTCCGCCTACCACACAACACAAAACACCCAAGCACCACCCAAACTAACCTCAAGTAAATCAGTCAGACACACTCACGCACACTCGCACACTCAGACACACAATCACACAGACAAGCAATCACACAATCAACCGAAAGTCAAATCTCAATAAATAAATCCAACGCTCCATCGCTCGCTCGCTCACCCACTCAATCTCTCTCGCTATCTCTCCCTCCCTAACTCCCTTCACAGAAACACAACCAGTCACAGATCAGTCAGAAAGCACTCAGTCGGAAGGCACTGATCAACAGTTGACAAGCACGCCTCAATTCGAGTCAACAACACCAGGTCAGTCAATTCATTATGCTTATTATTCATATAATGATTATTATTACTATTATTATTATTCTTATAATTATTCAGCCAACACACGCCCTCTCCAATCACATCAATTCCATCGACCAGCAGTGTCCTTCTCTCACCTAACTTTACTCAGCTTCACTTGATTGGCTTGACTGCCATTGCAATCGCTTGGCTTCCCGTCAACATCCAGCCAGCCAGCCAGCCAGCCAACCAGCCCGTCAGCGACCCAGCCAGCCATTCAGCCAACCAGAAGTCTAGCATCATGCATCAACCACCAGCCACTCAACTCCGCCTACCACACAACACAAAACACCCAAGCACCACCCAAACTAACCTCAAGTAAATCAGTCAGACACACTCACGCACACTCGCACACTCAGACACACAATCACACAGACAAGCAATCACACAATCAACCGAAAGTCAAATCTCAATAAATAAATCCAACGCTCCATCGCTCGCTCGCTCACCCACTCAATCTCTCTCGCTATCTCTCCCTCCCTAACTCCCTTCACAGAAACACAACCAGTCACAGATCAGTCAGAAAGCACTCAGTCGGAAGGCACTGATCAACAGTTGACAAGCACGCCTCAATTCGAGTCAACAACACCAGGTCAGTCAATTCATTATGCTTATTATTCATATAATGATTATTATTACTATTATTATTATTCTTATAATTATTCAGCCAACACACGCCCTCTCCAATCACATCAATTCCATCGACCAGCAGTGTCCTTCTCTCACCTAACCTTACTCGGCTTCACTTGATTGGCTTGACTGCCATTGCAATCGCTTGGCTTCCCGTCAACATCCAGCCAGACAGCCAGCCAGCCAGCCAGCCAGCCCGTCAGCGACCCAGCCAGCCATTCAGCCAACCAGAAGTCTAGCATCATGCATCAACCACCAGCCACTCAACTCCGCCTACCACACAACACAAAACACCCAAGCACCACCCAAACTAACCTCAAGTAAATCAGTCAGACACACTCACGCACACTCGCACACTCAGACACACAATCACACAGACAAGCAATCACACAATCAACCGAAAGTCAAATCTCAATAAATAAATCCAACGCTCCATCGCTCGCTCGCTCACCCACTCAATCTCTCTCGCTATCTCTCCCTCCCTAACTCCCTTCACAGAAACACAACCAGTCACAGATCAGTCAGAAAGCACTCAGTCGGAAGGCACTGATCAACAGTTGACAAGCACGCCTCAATTCGAGTCAACAACACCAGGTCAGTCAATTCATTACACATATTATTCATATAATGATTATTATTACTATTATTATTATTCTTATAATTATTCAGCCAACACACGCCCTCTCCAATCACATCAATTCCATCGACCAGCAGTGTCCTTCTCTCACCTAACCTTACTCGGCTTCACTTGATTGGCTTGACTGCCATTGCAATCGCTTGGCTTCCCGTCAACATCCAGCCAGACAGCCAGCCAGCCAGCCAGCCCGTCAGCGACCCAGCCAGCCATTCAGCCAACCAGAAGTCTAGCATCATGCATCAACCACCAGCCACTCAACTCCGCCTACCACACAACACAAAACACCCAAGCACCACCCAAACTAACCTCAAGTAAATCAGTCAGACACACTCACGCACACTCGCACACTCAGACACACAATCACACAGACAAGCAATCACACAATCAACCGAAAGTCAAATCTCAATAAATAAATCCAACGCTCCATCGCTCGCTCGCTCACCCACTCAATCTCTCTCGCTATCTCTCCCTCCCTAACTCCCTTCACAGAAACACAACCAGTCACAGATCAGTCAGAAAGCACTCAGTCGGAAGGCACTGATCAACAGTTGACAAGCACGCCTCAATTCGAGTCAACAACACCAGGTCAGTCAATTCATTATGCTTATTATTCATATAATGATTATTATTACTATTATTATTATTCTTATAATTATTCAGCCAACACACGCCCTCTCCAATCACATCAATTCCATCGACCAGCAGTGTCCTTCTCTCACCTAACTTTACTCAGCTTCACTTGATTGGCTTGACTGCCATTGCAATCGCTTGGCTTCCCGTCAACATCCAGCCAGCCAGCCAGCCAGCCAGCCCGTCAGCGACCCAGCCAGCCATTCAGCCAACCAGAAGTCTAGCATCATGCATCAACCACCAGCCACTCAACTCCGCCTACCACACAACACAAAACACCCAAGCACCACCCAAACTAACCTCAAGTAAATCAGTCAGACACACTCACGCACACTCGCACACTCAGACACACAATCACACAGACAAGCAATCACACAATCAACCGAAAGTCAAATCTCAATAAATAAATCCAACGCTCCATCGCTCGCTCGCTCACCCACTCAATCTCTCTCGCTATCTCTCCCTCCCTAACTCCCTTCACAGAAACACAACCAGTCACAGATCAGTCAGAAAGCACTCAGTCGGAAGGCACTGATCAACAGTTGACAAGCACGCCTCAATTCGAGTCAACAACACCAGGTCAGTCAATTCATTATGCTTATTATTGATATAATGATAATTATTACTAATATTATTATTCTTATAATTATTCAGCCAACACACGCCCTCTCCAATCACATCAATTCCATCGACCAGCAGTGTCCTTCTCTCACCTAACCTTACTCGGCTTCACTTGATTGGCTTGACTGCCATTGCAATCGCTTGGCTTCCCGTCAACATCCAGCCAGCCAGCCAGCCAGCCAGCCCGTCAGCGACCCAGCCAGCCATTCAGCCAACCAGAAGTCTAGCATCATGCATCAACCACCAGCCACTCAACTCCGCCTACCACACAACACAAAACACCCAAGCACCACCCAAACTAACCTCAAGTAAATCAGTCAGACACACTCACGCACACTCGCACACTCAGACACACAATCACACAGACAAGCAATCACACAATCAACCGAAAGTCAAATCTCAATAAATAAATCCAACGCTCCATCGCTCGCTCGCTCACCCACTCAATCTCTCTCGCTATCTCTCCCTCCCTAACTCCCTTCACAGAAACACAACCAGTCACAGATCAGTCAGAAAGCACTCAGTCGGAAGGCACTGATCAACAGTTGACAAGCACGCCTCAATTCGAGTCAACAACACCAGGTCAGTCAATTCATTATGCTTATTATTCATATAATGATTATTATTACTATTATTATTATTCTTATAATTATTCAGCCAACACACGCCCTCTCCAATCACATCAATTCCATCGACCAGCAGTGTCCTTCTCTCACCTAACTTTACTCAGCTTCACTTGATTGGCTTGACTGCCATTGCAATCGCTTGGCTTCCCGTCAACATCCAGCCAGCCAGCCAGCCAGCCAGCCCGTCAGCGACCCAGCCAGCCATTCAGCCAACCAGAAGTCTAGCATCATGCATCAACCACCAGCCACTCAACTCCGCCTACCACACAACACAAAACACCCAAGCACCACCCAAACTAACCTCAAGTAAATCAGTCAGACACACTCACGCACACTCGCACACTCAGACACACAATCACACAGACAAGCAATCACACAATCAACCGAAAGTCAAATCTCAATAAATAAATCCAACGCTCCATCGCTCGCTCGCTCACCCACTCAATCTCTCTCGCTATCTCTCCCTCCCTAACTCCCTTCACAGAAACACAACCAGTCACAGATCAGTCAGAAAGCACTCAGTCGGAAGGCACTGATCAACAGTTGACAAGCACGCCTCAATTCGAGTCAACAACACCAGGTCAGTCAATTCATTATGCTTATTATTCATATAATGATAATTATTACTAATATTATTATTCTTATAATTATTCAGCCAACACACGCCCTCTCCAATCACATCAATTCCATCGACCAGCAGTGTCCTTCTCTCACCTAACCTTACTCGGCTTCACTTGATTGGCTTGACTGCCATTGCAATCGCTTGGCTTCCCGTCAACATCCAGCCAGCCAGCCAGCCAGCCAGCCCGTCAGCGACCCAGCCAGCCATTCAGCCAACCAGAAGTCTAGCATCATGCATCAACCACCAGCCACTCAACTCCGCCTACCACACAACACAAAACACCCAAGCACCACCCAAACTAACCTCAAGTAAATCAGTCAGACACACTCACGCACACTCGCACACTCAGACACACAATCACACAGACAAGCAATCACACAATCAACCGAAAGTCAAATCTCAATAAATAAATCCAACGCTCCATCGCTCGCTCGCTCACCCACTCAATCTCTCTCGCTATCTCTCCCTCCCTAACTCCCTTCACAGAAACACAACCAGTCACAGATCAGTCAGAAAGCACTCAGTCGGAAGGCACTGATCAACAGTTGACAAGCACGCCTCAATTCGAGTCAACAACACCAGGTCAGTCAATTCATTATGCTTATTATTCATATAATGATTATTATTACTATTATTATTATTCTTATAATTATTCAGCCAACACACGCCCTCTCCAATCACATCAATTCCATCGACCAGCAGTGTCCTTCTCTCACCTAACTTTACTCAGCTTCACTTGATTGGCTTGACTGCCATTGCAATCGCTTGGCTTCCCGTCAACATCCAGCCAGCCAGCCAGCCAGCCAGCCCGTCAGCGACCCAGCCAGCCATTCAGCCAACCAGAAGTCTAGCATCATGCATCAACCACCAGCCACTCAACTCCGCCTACCACACAACACAAAACACCCAAGCACCACCCAAACTAACCTCAAGTAAATCAGTCAGACACACTCACGCACACTCGCACACTCAGACACACAATCACACAGACAAGCAATCACACAATCAACCGAAAGTCAAATCTCAATAAATAAATCCAACGCTCCATCGCTCGCTCGCTCACCCACTCAATCTCTCTCGCTATCTCTCCCTCCCTAACTCCCTTCACAGAAACACAACCAGTCACAGATCAGTCAGAAAGCACTCAGTCGGAAGGCACTGATCAACAGTTGACAAGCACGCCTCAATTCGAGTCAACAACACCAGGTCAGTCAATTCATTATGCTTATTATTCATATAATGATTATTATTACTATTATTATTATTCTTATAATTATTCAGCCAACACACGCCCTCTCCAATCACATCAATTCCATCGACCAGCAGTGTCCTTCTCTCACCTAACCTTACTCGGCTTCACTTGATTGGCTTGACTGCCATTGCAATCGCTTGGCTTCCCGTCAACATCCAGCCAGACAGCCAGCCAGCCAGCCAGCCCGTCAGCGACCCAGCCAGCCATTCAGCCAACCAGAAGTCTAGCATCATGCATCAACCACCAGCCACTCAACTCCGCCTACCACACACCACAAAACACCCAAGCACCACCCAAACTAACCTCAAGTAAATCAGTCAGACACACTCACGCACACTCGCACACTCAGACACACAATCACACAGACAAGCAATCACACAATCAACCGAAAGTCAAATCTCAATAAATAAATCCAACGCTCCATCGCTCGCTCGCTCACCCACTCAATCTCTCTCGCTATCTCTCCCTCCCTAACTCCCTTCACAGAAACACAACCAGTCACAGATCAGTCAGAAAGCACTCAGTCGGAAGGCACTGATCAACAGTTGACAAGCACGCCTCAATTCGAGTCAACAACACCAGGTCAGTCAATTCATTATGCTTATTATTGATATAATGATTATTATTACTATTATTATTATTATTCTTATAATTATTCAGCCAACACACGCCCTCTCCAATCACATCAATTCCATCGACCAGCAGTGTCCTTCTCTCACCTAACCTTACTCGGCTTCACTTGATTGGCTTGACTGCCATTGCAATCGCTTGGCTTCCCGTCAACATCCAGCCAGACAGCCAGCCAGCCAGCCAGCCAGCCCGTCAGCGACCCAGCCAGCCATTCAGCCAACCAGAAGTCTAGCATCATGCATCAACCACCAGCCACTCAACTCCGCCTACCACACAACACAAAACACCCAAGCACCACCCAAACTAACCTCAAGTAAATCAGTCAGACACACTCACGCACACTCGCACACTCAGACACACAATCACACAGACAAGCAATCACACAATCAACCGAAAGTCAAATCTCAATAAATAAATCCAACGCTCCATCGCTCGCTCGCTCATCCACTCAATCTCTCTCGCTATCTCTCCCTCCCTAACTCCCTTCACAGAAACACAACCAGTCACAGATCAGTCAGAAAGCACTCAGTCGGAAGGCACTGATCAACAGTTGACAAGCACGCCTCAATTCGAGTCAACAACACCAGGTCAGTCAATTCATTATGCTTATTATTCATATAATGATTATTATTACTATTATTATTATTATTCTTATAATTATTCAGCCAACACACGCCCTCTCCAATCACATCAATTCCATCGACCAGCAGTGTCCTTCTCTCACCTAACCTTACTCGGCTTCACTTGATTGGCTTGACTGCCATTGCAATCGCTTGGCTTCCCGTCAACATCCAGCCAGACAGCCAGCCCATCACCGACCCAGCCAGCCATTCAGCCAACCAGAAGTCTAGCATCATGCATCAACCACCAGCCACTCAACTCCGCCTACCACACAACACAAAACACCCAAGCACCACCCAAACTAACCTCAAGTAAATCAGTCAGACACACTCACGCACACTCGCACACTCAGACACACAATCACACAGACAAGCAATCACACAATCAACCGAAAGTCAAATCTCAATAAATAAATCCAACGCTCCATCGCTCGCTCGCTCACCCACTCAATCTCTCTCGCTATCTCTCCCTCCCTAACTCCCTTCACAGAAACACAACCAGTCACAGATCAGTCAGAAAGCACTCAGTCGGAAGGCACTGATCAACAGTTGACAAGCACGCCTCAATTCGAGTCAACAACACCAGGTCAGTCAATTCATTATGCTTATTATTCATATAATGATTATTATTACTATTATTATTATTCTTATAATTATTCAGCCAACACACGCCCTCTCCAATCACATCAATTCCATCGACCAGCAGTGTCCTTCTCTCACCTAACTTTACTCGGCTTCACTTGATTGGCTTGACTGCCATTGCAATCGCTTGGCTTCCCGTCAACATCCAGCCAGACAGCCAGCCAGCCAGCCAGCCCATCACCGACCCAGCCAGCCATTCAGCCAACCAGAAGTCTAGCATCATGCATCAACCACCAGCCACTCAACTCCGCCTACCACACAACACAAAACACCCAAGCACCACCCAAACTAACCTCAAGTAAATCAGTCAGACACACTCACGCACACTCGCACACTCAGACACACAATCACACAGACAAGCAATCACACAATCAACCGAAAGTCAAATCTCAATAAATAAATCCAACGCTCCATCGCTCGCTCGCTCACCCACTCAATCTCTCTCGCTATCTCTCCCTCCCTAACTCCCTTCACAGAAACACAACCAGTCACAGATCAGTCAGAAAGCACTCAGTCGGAAGGCACTGATCAACAGTTGACAAGCACGTCTCAATTCGAGTCAACAACACCAGGTCACTCAATTCATTATGCTTATTATTGATATAATGATAATTATTACTATTATTATTATTATTCTTATAATTATTCAGCCAACACACGCCCTCTCCAATCACATCAATTCCATCGACCAGCAGTGTCCTTCTCTCACCTAACCTTACTCGGCTTCACTTGATTGGCTTGACTGCCATTGCAATCGCTTGGCTTCCCGTCAACATCCAGCCAGACAGCCAGCCAGCCAGCCAGCCCGTCAGCGACCCAGCCAGCCATTCAGCCAACCAGAAGTCTAGCATCATGCATCAACCACCAGCCACTCAACTCCGCCTACCACACAACACAAAACACCCAAGCACCACCCAAACTAACCTCAAGTAAATCAGTCAGACACACTCACGCACACTCGCACACTCAGACACACAATCACACAGACAAGCAATCACACAATCAACCGAAAGTCAAATCTCAATAAATAAATCCAACGCTCCATCGCTCGCTCGCTCACCCACTCAATCTCTCTCGCTATCTCTCCCTCCCTAACTCCCTTCACAGAAACACAACCAGTCACAGATCAGTCAGAAAGCACTCAGTCGGAAGGCACTGATCAACAGTTGACAAGCACGCCTCAATTCGAGTCAACAACACCAGGTCAGTCAATTCATTATGCTTATTATTCATATAATGATTATTATTACTATTATTATTATTATTCTTATAATTATTCAGCCAACACACGCCCTCTCCAATCACATCAATTCCATCGACCAGCAGTGTCCTTCTCTCACCTAACCTTACTCGGCTTCACTTGATTGGCTTGACTGCCATTGCAATCGCTTGGCTTCCCGTCAACATCCAGCCAGACAGCCAGCCGGCTCATCACCGACCCAGCCAGCCATTCAGCCAACCAGAAGTCTAGCATCATGCATCAACCACCAGCCACTCAACTCCGCCTACCACACAACACAAAACACCCAAGCACCACCCAAACTAACCTGAAGTAAATCAGTCAGACACACTCACGCACACTCGCACACTCAGACACACAATCACACAGACAAGCAATCACACAATCAACCGAAAGTCAAATCTCAATAAATAAATCCAACGCTCCATCGCTCGCTCGCTCACCCACTCAATCTCTCTCGCTATCTCTCCCTCCCTAACTCCCTTCACAGAAACACAACCAGTCACAGATCAGTCAGAAAGCACTCAGTCGGAAGGCACTGATCAACAGTTGACAAGCACGCCTCAATTCGAGTCAACAACACCAGGTCAGTCAATTCATTATGCTTATTATTGATATAATGATTATTATTACTATTATTATTATTATTCTTATAATTATTCAGCCAACACACGCCCTCTCCAATCACATCAATTCCATCGACCAGCAGTGTCCTTCTCTCACCTAACTTTACTCGGCTTCACTTGATTGGCTTGACTGCCATTGCAATCGCTTGGCTTCCCGTCAACATCCAGCCAGACAGCCAGCCAGCCAGCCAGCCCGTCAGCGACCCAGCCAGCCATTCAGCCAACCAGAAGTCTAGCATCATGCATCAACCACCAGCCACTCAACTCCGCCTACCACACAACACAAAACACCCAAGCACCACCCAAACTAACCTCAAGTAAATCAGTCAGACACACTCACGCACACTCGCACACTCAGACACACAATCACACAGACAAGCAATCACACAATCAACCGAAAGTCAAATCTCAATAAATAAATCCAACGCTCCATCGCTCGCTCGCTCACCCACTCAATCTCTCTCGCTATCTCTCCCTCCCTAACTCCCTTCACAGAAACACAACCAGTCACAGATCAGTCAGAAAGCACTCAGTCGGAAGGCACTGATCAACAGTTGACAAGCACGCCTCAATTCGAGTCAACAACACCAGGTCAGTCAATTCATTATGCTTATTATTGTTATTATGATTATTATTACTATTATTATTATTATTCTTATAATTATTCAGCCAACACACGCCCTCTCCAATCACATCAATTCCATCGACCAGCAGTGTCCTTCTCTCACCTAACCTTACTCGGCTTCACTTGATTGGCTTGACTGCCATTGCAATCGCTTGGCTTCCCGTCAACATCCAGCCAGACAGCCAGCCAGCCAGCCAGCCCGTCAGCGACCCAGCCAGCCATTCAGCCAACCAGAAGTCTAGCATCATGCATCAACCACCAGCCACTCAACTCCGCCTACCACACAACACAAAACACCCAAGCACCACCCAAACTAACCTCAAGTAAATCAGTCAGACACACTCACGCACACTCGCACACTCAGACACACAATCACACAGACAAGCAATCACACAATCAACCGAAAGTCAAATCTCAATAAATAAATCCAACGCTCCATCGCTCGCTCGCTCACCCACTCAATCTCTCTCGCTATCTCTCCCTCCCTAACTCCCTTCACAGAAACACAACCAGTCACAGATCAGTCAGAAAGCACTCAGTCGGAAGGCACTGATCAACAGTTGACAAGCACGCCTCAATTCGAGTCAACAACACCAGGTCAGTCAATTCATTACACATATTATTCATATAATGATTATTATTACTATTATTATTATTATTATTATAATTATTCAGCCAACACACGCCCTCTCCAATCACATCAATTCCATCGACCAGCAGTGTCCTTCTCTCACCTAACCTTACTCGGCTTCACTTGATTGGCTTGACTGCCATTGCAATCGCTTGGCTTCCCGTCAACATCCAGCCAGACAGCCAGCCAGCCAGCCAGCCAGCCCGTCAGCGACCCAGCCAGCCATTCAGCCAACCAGAAGTCTAGCATCATGCATCAACCACCAGCCACTCAACTCCGCCTACCACACAACACAAAACACCCAAGCACCACCCAAACTAACCTCAAGTAAATCAGTCAGACACACTCACGCACACTCGCACACTCAGACACACAATCACACAGACAAGCAATCACACAATCAACCGAAAGTCAAATCTCAATAAATAAATCCAACGCTCCATCGCTCGCTCGCTCACCCACTCAATCTCTCTCGCTATCTCTCCCTCCCTAACTCCCTTCACAGAAACACAACCAGTCACAGATCAGTCAGAAAGCACTCAGTCGGAAGGCACTGATCAACAGTTGACAAGCACGCCTCAATTCGAGTCAACAACACCAGGTCAGTCAATTCATTATGCTTATTATTCATATAATGATTATTATTACTATTATTATTATTATTCTTATAATTATTCAGCCAACACACGCCCTCTCCAATCACATCAATTCCATCGACCAGCAGTGTCCTTCTCTCACCTAACCTTACTCGG
The DNA here is from genome assembly GCA_944472155.2 of Trichobilharzia szidati. Lineage (NCBI taxonomy): Eukaryota > Metazoa > Platyhelminthes > Trematoda > Strigeidida > Schistosomatidae > Trichobilharzia > Trichobilharzia szidati. The sequence goes on from OX235275.1 coordinate 7,153,054, forward strand.
CTTCACTTGATTGGCTTGACTGCCATTGCAATCGCTTGGCTTCCCGTCAACATCCAGCCAGCCAGCCAGCCAGCCGGCCCGTCAGCGACCCAGCCAGCCATTCAGCCAACCAGAAGTCTAGCATCATGCATCAACCACCAGCCACTCAACTCCGCCTACCACACACCACAAAACACCCAAGCACCACCCAAACTAACCTCAAGTAAATCAGTCAGACACACTCACGCACACTCGCACACTCAGACACACAATCACACAGACAAGCAATCACACAATCAACCGAAAGTCAAATCTCAATAAATAAATCCAACGCTCCATCGCTCGCTCGCTCACCCACTCAATCTCTCTCGCTATCTCTCCCTCCCTAACTCCCTTCACAGAAACACAACCAGTCACAGATCAGTCAGAAAGCACTCAGTCGGAAGGCACTGATCAACAGTTGACAAGCACGCCTCAATTCGAGTCAACAACACCAGGTCAGTCAATTCATTATGCTTATTATTCATATAATGATTATTATTACTATTATTATTATTATAATTATTCAGCCAACACACGCCCTCTCCAATCACATCAATTCCATCGACCAGCAGTGTCCTTCTCTCACCTAACCTTACTCGGCTTCACTTGATTGGCTTGACTGCCATTGCAATCGCTTGGCTTCCCGTCAACATCCAGCCAGACAGCCAGCCAGCCAGCCAGCCCGTCAGCGACCCAGCCAGCCATTCAGCCAACCAGAAGTCTAGCATCATGCATCAACCACCAGCCACTCAACTCCGCCTACCACACAACACAAAACACCCAAGCACCACCCAAACTAACCTCAAGTAAATCAGTCAGACACACTCACGCACACTCGCACACTCAGACACACAATCACACAGACAAGCAATCACACAATCAACCGAAAGTCAAATCTCAATAAATAAATCCAACGCTCCATCGCTCGCTCGCTCACCCACTCAATCTCTCTCGCTATCTCTCCCTCCCTAACTCCCTTCACAGAAACACAACCAGTCACAGATCAGTCAGAAAGCACTCAGTCGGAAGGCACTGATCAACAGTTGACAAGCACGTCTCAATTCGAGTCAACAACACCAGGTCAGTCAATTCATTATGCTTATTATTCATATAATGATTATTATTACTATTATTATTATTATTCTTATAATTATTCAGCCAACACACGCCCTCTCCAATCACATCAATTCCATCGACCAGCAGTGTCCTTCTCTCACCTAACCTTACTCGGCTTCACTTGATTGGCTTGACTGCCATTGCAATCGCTTGGCTTCCCGTCAACATCCAGCCAGACAGCCAGCCAGCCAGCCAGCCCGTCAGCGACCCAGCCAGCCATTCAGCCAACCAGAAGTCTAGCATCATGCATCAACCACCAGCCACTCAACTCCGCCTACCACACACCACAAAACACCCAAGCACCACCCAAACTAACCTCAAGTAAATCAGTCAGACACACTCACGCACACTCGCACACTCAGACACACAATCACACAGACAAGCAATCACACAATCAACCGAAAGTCAAATCTCAATAAATAAATCCAACGCTCCATCGCTCGCTCGCTCACCCACTCAATCTCTCTCGCTATCTCTCCCTCCCTAACTCCCTTCACAGAAACACAACCAGTCACAGATCAGTCAGAAAGCACTCAGTCGGAAGGCACTGATCAACAGTTGACAAGCACGCCTCAATTCGAGTCAACAACACCAGGTCAGTCAATTCATTATGCTTATTATTCATATAATGATTATTATTCTATTATTATTATTCTTATAATTATTCAGCCAACACACGCCCTCTCCAATCACATCAATTCCATCGACCAGCAGTGTCCTTCTCTCACCTAACCTTACTCGGCTTCACTTGATTGGCTTGACTGCCATTGCAATCGCTTGGCTTCCCGTCAACATCCAGCCAGCCAGCCAGCCAGCCAGCCAGCCCGTCAGCGACCCAGCCAGCCATTCAGCCAACCAGAAGTCTAGCATCATGCATCAACCACCAGCCACTCAACTCCGCCTACCACACACCACAAAACACCCAAGCACCACCCAAACTAACCTCAAGTAAATCAGTCAGACACACTCACGCACACTCGCACACTCAGACACACAATCACACAGACAAGCAATCACACAATCAACCGAAAGTCAAATCTCAATAAATAAATCCAACGCTCCATCGCTCGCTCGCTCACCCACTCAATCTCTCTCGCTATCTCTCCCTCCCTAACTCCCTTCACAGAAACACAACCAGTCACAGATCAGTCAGAAAGCACTCAGTCGGAAGGCACTGATCAACAGTTGACAAGCACGTCTCAATTCGAGTCAACAACACCAGGTCAGTCAATTCATTATGCTTATTATTCATATAATGATTATTATTACTATTATTATTATTATTCTTATAATTATTCAGCCAACACACGCCCTCTCCAATCACATCAATTCCATCGACCAGCAGTGTCCTTCTCTCACCTAACCTTACTCGGCTTCACTTGATTGGCTTGACTGCCATTGCAATCGCTTGGCTTCCCGTCAACATCCAGCCAGACAGCCAGCCAGCCAGCCCGTCAGCGACCCAGCCAGCCATTCAGCCAACCAGAAGTCTAGCATCATGCATCAACCACCAGCCACTCAACTCCGCCTACCACACACCACAAAACACCCAAGCACCACCCAAACTAACCTCAAGTAAATCAGTCAGACACACTCACGCACACTCGCACACTCAGACACACAATCACACAGACAAGCAATCACACAATCAACCGAAAGTCAAATCTCAATAAATAAATCCAACGCTCCATCGCTCGCTCGCTCACCCACTCAATCTCTCTCGCTATCTCTCCCTCCCTAACTCCCTTCACAGAAACACAACCAGTCACAGATCAGTCAGAAAGCACTCAGTCGGAAGGCACTGATCAACAGTTGACAAGCACGTCTCAATTCGAGTCAACAACACCAGGTCAGTCAATTCATTATGCTTATTATTCATATAATGATTATTATTACTATTATTATTATTATTCTTATAATTATTCAGCCAACACACGCCCTCTCCAATCACATCAATTCCATCGACCAGCAGTGTCCTTCTCTCACCTAACCTTACTCGGCTTCACTTGATTGGCTTGACTGCCATTGCAATCGCTTGGCTTCCCGTCAACATCCAGCCAGACAGCCAGCCAGCCAGCCAGCCCGTCAGCGACCCAGCCAGCCATTCAGCCAACCAGAAGTCTAGCATCATGCATCAACCACCAGCCACTCAACTCCGCCTACCACACACCACAAAACACCCAAGCACCACCCAAACTAACCTCAAGTAAATCAGTCAGACACACTCACGCACACTCGCACACTCAGACACACAATCACACAGACAAGCAATCACACAATCAACCGAAAGTCAAATCTCAATAAATAAATCCAACGCTCCATCGCTCGCTCGCTCACCCACTCAATCTCTCTCGCTATCTCTCCCTCCCTAACTCCCTTCACAGAAACACAACCAGTCACAGATCAGTCAGAAAGCACTCAGTCGGAAGGCACTGATCAACAGTTGACAAGCACGCCTCAATTCGAGTCAACAACACCAGGTCAGTCAATTCATTATGCTTATTATTGTTATTATGATTATTATTACTATTATTATTATTATTCTTATAATTATTCAGCCAACACACGCCCTCTCCAATCACATCAATTCCATCGACCAGCAGTGTCCTTCTCTCACCTAACCTTACTCGGCTTCACTTGATTGGCTTGACTGCCATTGCAATCGCTTGGCTTCCCGTCAACATCCAGCCAGACAGCCAGCCAGCCAGCCCGTCAGCGACCCAGCCAGCCATTCAGCCAACCAGAAGTCTAGCATCATGCATCAACCACCAGCCACTCAACTCCGCCTACCACACAACACAAAACACCCAAGCACCACCCAAACTAACCTCAAGTAAATCAGTCAGACACACTCACGCACACTCGCACACTCAGACACACAATCACACAGACAAGCAATCACACAATCAACCGAAAGTCAAATCTCAATAAATAAATCCAACGCTCCATCGCTCGCTCGCTCACCCACTCAATCTCTCTCGCTATCTCTCCCTCCCTAACTCCCTTCACAGAAACACAACCAGTCACAGATCAGTCAGAAAGCACTCAGTCGGAAGGCACTGATCAACAGTTGACAAGCACGCCTCAATTCGAGTCAACAACACCAGGTCAGTCAATTCATTATGCTTATTATTGTTATTATGATTATTATTACTATTATTATTATTATTCTTATAATTATTCAGCCAACACACGCCCTCTCCAATCACATCAATTCCATCGACCAGCAGTGTCCTTCTCTCACCTAACCTTACTCGGCTTCACTTGATTGGCTTGACTGCCATTGCAATCGCTTGGCTTCCCGTCAACATCCAGCCAGACAGCCAGCCAGCCAGCCAGCCCGTCAGCGACCCAGCCAGCCATTCAGCCAACCAGAAGTCTAGCATCATGCATCAACCACCAGCCACTCAACTCCGCCTACCACACAACACAAAACACCCAAGCACCACCCAAACTAACCTCAAGTAAATCAGTCAGACACACTCACGCACACTCGCACACTCAGACACACAATCACACAGACAAGCAATCACACAATCAACCGAAAGTCAAATCTCAATAAATAAATCCAACGCTCCATCGCTCGCTCGCTCACCCACTCAATCTCTCTCGCTATCTCTCCCTCCCTAACTCCCTTCACAGAAACACAACCAGTCACAGATCAGTCAGAAAGCACTCAGTCGGAAGGCACTGATCAACAGTTGACAAGCACGCCTCAATTCGAGTCAACAACACCAGGTCAGTCAATTCATTATGCTTATTATTCATATAATGATTATTATTACTATTATTATTATTATTCTTATAATTATTCAGCCAACACACGCCCTCTCCAATCACATCAATTCCATCGACCAGCAGTGTCCTTCTCTCACATAACTTTACTCGGCTTGACTTGATTGGCTTGACTGCCATTGCAATCCCGTGGCTTCCCATCAACATCCAGCCAGACAGCCAGCCAGCCAGCCCGTCAGCGACCCAGCCAGCCATTCAGCCAACCAGAAGTCTAGCATCATGCATCAACCACCAGCCACTCAACTCCGCCTACCACACAACACAAAACACCCAAGCACCACCCAAACTAACCTCAAGTAAATCAGTCAGACACACTCACGCACACTCGCACACTCAGACACACAATCACACAGACAAGCAATCACACAATCAACCGAAAGTCAAATCTCAATAAATAAATCCAACGCTCCATCGCTCGCTCGCTCACCCACTCAATCTCTCTCGCTATCTCTCCCTCCCTAACTCCCTTCACAGAAACACAACCAGTCACAGATCAGTCAGAAAGCACTCAGTCGGAAGGCACTGATCAACAGTTGACAAGCACGCCTCAATTCGAGTCAACAACACCAGGTCAGTCAATTCATTATGCTTATTATTCATATAATGATTATTATTACTATTATTATTATTATTATTCTTATAATTATTCAGCCAACACACGCCCTCTCCAATCACATCAATTCCATCGACCAGCAGTGTCCTTCTCTCACCTAACCTTACTCGGCTTCACTTGATTGGCTTGACTGCCATTGCAATCGCTTGGCTTCCCGTCAACATCCAGCCAGCCAGCCAGCCAGCCAGCCCGTCAGCGACCCAGCCAGCCATTCAGCCAACCAGAAGTCTAGCATCATGCATCAACCACCAGCCACTCAACTCCGCCTACCACACAACACAAAACACCCAAGCACCACCCAAACTAACCTCAAGTAAATCAGTCAGACACACTCACGCACACTCGCACACTCAGACACACAATCACACAGACAAGCAATCACACAATCAACCGAAAGTCAAATCTCAATAAATAAATCCAACGCTCCATCGCTCGCTCGCTCACCCACTCAATCTCTCTCGCTATCTCTCCCTCCCTAACTCCCTTCACAGAAACACAACCAGTCACAGATCAGTCAGAAAGCACTCAGTCGGAAGGCACTGATCAACAGTTGACAAGCACGTCTCAATTCGAGTCAACAACACCAGGTCAGTCAATTCATTATGCTTATTATTCATATAATGATTATTATTACTATTATTATTATTATTCTTATAATTATTCAGCCAACACACGCCCTCTCCAATCACATCAATTCCATCGACCAGCAGTGTCCTTCTCTCACCTAACCTTACTCGGCTTCACTTGATTGGCTTGACTGCCATTGCAATCGCTTGGCTTCCCGTCAACATCCAGCCAGACAGCCAGCCGGCTCATCACCGACCCAGCCAGCCATTCAGCCAACCAGAAGTCTAGCATCATGCATCAACCACCAGCCACTCAACTCCGCCTACCACACAACACAAAACACCCAAGCACCACCCAAACTAACCTCAAGTAAATCAGTCAGACACACTCACGCACACTCGCACACTCAGACACACAATCACACAGACAAGCAATCACACAATCAACCGAAAGTCAAATCTCAATAAATAAATCCAACGCTCCATCGCTCGCTCGCTCACCCACTCAATCTCTCTCGCTATCTCTCCCTCCCTAACTCCCTTCACAGAAACACAACCAGTCACAGATCAGTCAGAAAGCACTCAGTCGGAAGGCACTGATCAACAGTTGACAAGCACGTCTCAATTCGAGTCAACAACACCAGGTCAGTCAATTCATTATGCTTATTATTCATATAATGATTATTATTACTATTATTATTATTATTCTTATAATTATTCAGCCAACACACGCCCTCTCCAATCACATCAATTCCATCGACCAGCAGTGTCCTTCTCTCACCTAACCTTACTCGGCTTCACTTGATTGGCTTGACTGCCATTGCAATCGCTTGGCTTCCCGTCAACATCCAGCCAGCCAGCCAGCCCATCACCGACCCAGCCAGCCATTCAGCCAACCAGAAGTCTAGCATCATGCATCAACCACCAGCCACTCAACTCCGCCTACCACACACCACAAAACACCCAAGCACCACCCAAACTAACCTCAAGTAAATCAGTCAGACACACTCACGCACACTCGCACACTCAGACACACAATCACACAGACAAGCAATCACACAATCAACCGAAAGTCAAATCTCAATAAATAAATCCAACGCTCCATCGCTCGCTCGCTCACCCACTCAATCTCTCTCGCTATCTCTCCCTCCCTAACTCCCTTCACAGAAACACAACCAGTCACAGATCAGTCAGAAAGCACTCAGTCGGAAGGCACTGATCAACAGTTGACAAGCACGCCTCAATTCGAGTCAACAACACCAGGTCAGTCAATTCATTATGCTTATTATTCATATAATGATTATTATTACTATTATTATTATTATAATTATTCAGCCAACACACGCCCTCTCCAATCACATCAATTCCATCGACCAGCAGTGTCCTTCTCTCACCTAACCTTGCTCGGCTTCACTTGATTGGCTTGACTGCCATTGCAATCGCTTGGCTTCCCGTCAACATCCAGCCAGACAGCCAGCCAGCCAGCCAGCCCATCACCGACCCAGCCAGCCATTCAGCCAACCAGAAGTCTAGCATCATGCATCAACCACCAGCCACTCAACTCCGCCTACCACACACCACAAAACACCCAAGCACCACCCAAACTAACCTCAAGTAAATCAGTCAGACACACTCACGCACACTCGCACACTCAGACACACAATCACACAGACAAGCAATCACACAATCAACCGAAAGTCAAATCTCAATAAATAAATCCAACGCTCCATCGCTCGCTCGCTCACCCACTCAATCTCTCTCGCTATCTCTCCCTCCCTAACTCCCTTCACAGAAACACAACCAGTCACAGATCAGTCAGAAAGCACTCAGTCGGAAGGCACTGATCAACAGTTGACAAGCACGCCTCAATTCGAGTCAGCAACACCAGGTCAGTCAATTCATTATGCTTATTATTCATATAATGATTATTATTACTATTATTATTATTATTATAATTATTCAGCCAACACACGCCCTCTCCAATCACATCAATTCCATCGACCAGCAGTGTCCTTCTCTCACCTAACCTTACTCGGCTTCACTTGATTGACTTGACTGCCATTGCAATCGCTTGGCTTCCCGTCAACATCCAGCCAGACAGCCAGCCAGCCAGCCAGCCCGTCAGCGACCCAGCCAGCCATTCAGCCAACCAGAAGTCTAGCATCATGCATCAACCACCAGCCACTCAACTCCGCCTACCACACAACACAAAACACCCAAGCACCACCCAAACTAACCTCAAGTAAATCAGTCAGACACACTCACGCACACTCGCACACTCAGACACACAATCACACAGACAAGCAATCACACAATCAACCGAAAGTCAAATCTCAATAAATAAATCCAACGCTCCATCGCTCGCTCGCTCACCCACTCAATCTCTCTCGCTATCTCTCCCTCCCTAACTCCCTTCACAGAAACACAACCAGTCACAGATCAGTCAGAAAGCACTCAGTCGGAAGGCACTGATCAACAGTTGACAAGCACGCCTCAATTCGAGTCAACAACACCAGGTCAGTCAATTCATTATGCTTATTATTCATATAATGATTATTATTACTATTATTATTATTATTCTTATAATTATTCAGCCAACACACGCCCTCTCCAATCACATCAATTCCATCGACCAGCAGTGTCCTTCTCTCACCTAACCTTACTCGGCTTCACTTGATTGGCTTGACTGCCATTGCAATCGCTTGGCTTCCCGTCAACATCCAGCCAGCCAGCCAGCCAGCCAGCCCGTCAGCGACCCAGCCAGCCATTCAGCCAACCAGAAGTCTAGCATCATGCATCAACCACCAGCCACTCAACTCCGCCTACCACACACCACAAAACACCCAAGCACCACCCAAACTAACCTCAAGTAAATCAGTCAGACACACTCACGCACACTCGCACACTCAGACACACAATCACACAGACAAGCAATCACACAATCAACCGAAAGTCAAATCTCAATAAATAAATCCAACGCTCCATCGCTCGCTCGCTCACCCACTCAATCTCTCTCGCTATCTCTCCCTCCCTAACTCCCTTCACAGAAACACAACCAGTCACAGATCAGTCAGAAAGCACTCAGTCGGAAGGCACTGATCAACAGTTGACAAGCACGCCTCAATTCGAGTCAACAACACCAGGTCAGTCAATTCATTATGCTTATTATTCATATAATGATTATTATTACTATTATTATTATTATTATTCTTATAATTATTCAGCCAACACACGCCCTCTCCAATCACATCAATTCCATCGACCAGCAGTGTCCTTCTCTCACCTAACCTTACTCGGCTTCACTTGATTGACTTGACTGCCATTGCAATCGCTTGGCTTCCCGTCAACATCCAGCCAGCCAGCCAGCCAGCCGGCCCGTCAGCGACCCAGCCAGCCATTCAGCCAACCAGAAGTCTAGCATCATGCATCAACCACCAGCCACTCAACTCCGCCTACCACACACCACAAAACACCCAAGCACCACCCAAACTAACCTCAAGTAAATCAGTCAGACACACTCACGCACATTCGCACACTCAGACACACAATCACACAGACAAGCAGTCACACAATCAACCGAAAGTCAAATCTCAATAAATAAATCCAACGCTCCATCGCTCGCTCGCTCACCCACTCAATCTCTCTCGCTATCTCTCCCTCCCTAACTCCCTTCACAGAAACACAACCAGTCACAGATCAGTCAGAAAGCACTCAGTCGGAAGGCACTGATCAACAGTTGACAAGCACGCCTCAATTCGAGTCAACAACACCAGGTCAGTCAATTCATTATGCTTATTATTCATATAATGATTATTATTACTATTATTATTATTCTTATAATTATTCAGCCAACACACGCCCTCTCCAATCACATCAATTCCATCGACCAGCAGTGTCCTTCTCTCACCTAACCTTACTCGGCTTCACTTGATTGGCTTGACTGCCATTGCAATCGCTTGGCTTCCCGTCAACATCCAGCCAGACAGCCAGCCAGCCAGCCAGCCCGTCAGCGACCCAGCCAGCCATTCAGCCAACCAGAAGTCTAGCATCATGCATCAACCACCAGCCACTCAACTCCGCCTGCTACACACCACAAAACACCCAAGCACCACCCAAACTAACCTCAAGTAAATCAGTCAGACACACTCACGCACACTCGCACACTCAGACACACAATCACACAGACAAGCAATCACACAATCAACCGAAAGTCAAATCTCAATAAATAAATCCAACGCTCCATCGCTCGCTCGCTCACCCACTCAATCTCTCTCGCTATCTCTCCCTCCCTAACTCCCTTCACAGAAACACAACCAGTCACAGATCAGTCAGAAAGCACTCAGTCGGAAGGCACTGATCAACAGTTGACAAGCACGCCTCAATTCGAGTCAACAACACCAGGTCAGTCAATTCATTATGCTTATTATTCATATAATGATTATTATTACTATTATTATTATTATTCTTATAATTATTCAGCCAACACACGCCCTCTCCAATCACATCAATTCCATCGACCAGCAGTGTCCTTCTCTCACCTAACCTTACTCGGCTTCACTTGATTGGCTTGACTGCCATTGCAATCGCTTGGATTCCCGTCAACATCCAGCCAGCCAGCCAGCCAGCCAGCCAGCCCGTCAGCGACCCAGCCAGCCATTCAGCCAACCAGAAGTCTAGCATCATGCATCAACCACCAGCCACTCAACTCCGCCTACCACACACCACAAAACACCCAAGCACCACCCAAACTAACCTCAAGTAAATCAGTCAGACACACTCACGCACACTCGCACACTCAGACACACAATCACACAGACAAGCAGTCACACAATCAACCGAAAGTCAAATCTCAATAAATAAATCCAACGCTCCATCGCTCGCTCGCTCACCCACTCAATCTCTCTCGCTATCTCTCCCTCCCTAACTCCCTTCACAGAAACACAACCAGTCACAGATCAGTCAGAAAGCACTCAGTCGGAAGGCACTGATCAACAGTTGACAAGCACGCCTCAATTCGAGTCAACAACACCAGGTCAGTCAATTCATTATGCTTATTATTGTTATTATTATTATTATAATTTTTCAGCCAACACACGCCCTCTCCAATCACATCAATTCCATCGACCAGCAGTGTGCTTCTCTCACCTAACTTTACTCGGCTTCACTTGATTGGCTTGACTGCCATTGCAATCGCTTGGCTTCCCGTCAACATCCAGCCAGCCAGCCAGCCCATCACCGACCCAGCCAGCCATTCAGCCAACCAGAAGTCTAGCATCATGCATCAACCACCAGCCACTCAACTCCGCCTACCACACAACACAAAACACCCAAGCACCACCCAAACTAACCTCAAGTAAATCAGTCAGACACACTCACGCACACTCGCACACTCAGACACACAATCACACAGACAAGCAATCACACAATCAACCGAAAGTCAAATCTCAATAAATAAATCCAACGCTCCATCGCTCGCTCGCTCACCCACTCAATCTCTCTCGCTATCTCTCCCTCCCTAACTCCCTTCACAGAAACACAACCAGTCACAGATCAGTCAGAAAGCACTCAGTCGGAAGGCACTGATCAACAGTTGACAAGCACGCCTCAATTCGAGTCAACAACACCAGGTCAGTCAATTCATTATGCTTATTATTGTTATTATGATTATTATTACTATTATTATTATTATTCTTATAATTATTCAGCCAACACACGCCCTCTCCAATCACATCAATTCCATCGACCAGCAGTGTCCTTCTCTCACCTAACCTTACTCGGCTTCACTTGATTGGCTTGACTGCCATTGCAATCGCTTGGCTTCCCGTCAACATCCAGCCAGCCAGGCAGCCCGTCAGCGACCCAGCCAGCCATTCGGCCAACCAGAAGTCTAGCATCATGCATCAACCACCAGCCACTCAACTCCGCCTACCACACACCACAAAACACCCAAGCACCACCCAAACTAACCTCAAGTAAATCAGTCAGACACACTCACGCACACTCGCACACTCAGACACACAATCACACAGACAAGCAATCACACAATCAACCGAAAGTCAAATCTCAATAAATAAATCCAACGCTCCATCGCTCGCTCGCTCACCCACTCAATCTCTCTCGCTATCTCTCCCTCCCTAACTCCCTTCACAGAAACACAACCAGTCACAGATCAGTCAGAAAGCACTCAGTCGGAAGGCACTGATCAACAGTTGACAAGCACGCCTCAATTCGAGTCAACAACACCAGGTCAGTCAATTCATTATGCTTATTATTGTTATTATGATTATTATTACTATTATTATTATTATTCTTATAATTATTCAGCCAACACACGCCCTCTCCAATCACATCAATTCCATCGACCAGCAGTGTCCTTCTCTCACCTAACCTTACTCGGCTTCACTTGATTGGCTTGACTGCCATTGCAATCGCTTGGCTTCCCGTCAACATCCAGCCAGACAGCCAGCCAGCCAGCCAGCCCGTCAGCGACCCAGCCAGCCATTCAGCCAACCAGAAGTCTAGCATCATGCATCAACCACCAGCCACTCAACTCCGCCTACCACACAACACAAAACACCCAAGCACCACCCAAACTAACCTCAAGTAAATCAGTCAGACACACTCACGCACACTCGCACACTCAGACACACAATCACACAGACAAGCAATCACACAATCAACCGAAAGTCAAATCTCAATAAATAAATCCAACGCTCCATCGCTCGCTCGCTCACCCACTCAATCTCTCTCGCTATCTCTCCCTCCCTAACTCCCTTCACAGAAACACAACCAGTCACAGATCAGTCAGAAAGCACTCAGTCGGAAGGCACTGATCAACAGTTGACAAGCACGCCTCAATTCGAGTCAACAACACCAGGTCAGTCAATTCATTATGCTTATTATTCATATAATGATTATTATTACTATTATTATTATTCTTATAATTATTCAGCCAACACACGCCCTCTCCAATCACATCAATTCCATCGACCAGCAGTGTCCTTCTCTCACCTAACCTTACTCGGCTTCACTTGATTGGCTTGACTGCCATTGCAATCGCTTGGCTTCCCGTCAACATCCAGCCAGCCAGCCAGCCAGCCAGACCGTCAGCGAGCCAGCCAGCCGGCCCGTCAGCGACCCAGCCAGCCATTCAGCCAACCAGAAGTCTAGCATCATGCATCAACCACCAGCCACTCAACTCCGCCTACCACACACCACAAAACACCCAAGCACCACCCGAATTAACCTCAAGTAAATCAGTCAGACACACTCACGCACACTCGCACACTCAGACACACAATCACACAGACAAGCAATCACACAATCAACCGAAAGTCAAATCTCAATAAATAAATCCAACGCTCCATCGCTCGCTCGCTCACCCACTCAATCTCTCTCGCTATCTCTCCCTCCCTAACTCCCTTCACAGAAACACAACCAGTCACAGATCAGTCAGAAAGCACTCAGTCGGAAGGCACTGATCAACAGTTGACAAGCACGTCTCAATTCGAGTCAACAACACCAGGTCAGTCAATTCATTATGCTTATTATTGATATAATGATAATTATTACTATTATTATTATTCTTATAATTATTCAGCCAACACACGCCCTCTCCAATCACATCAATTCCATCGACCAGCAGTGTCCTTCTCTCACCTAACCTTACTCGGCTTCACTTGATTGGCTTGACTGCCATTGCAATCGCTTGGCTTCCCGTCAACATCCAGCCAGCCAGCCAGCCAGCCAGACCGTCAGCGAGCCAGCCAGCCGGCCCGTCAGCGACCCAGCCAGCCATTCAGCCAACCAGAAGTCTAGCATCATGCATCAACCACCAGCCACTCAACTCCGCCTACCACACACCACAAAACACCCAAGCACCACCCAAACTAACCTCAAGTAAATCAGTCAGACACACTCACGCACACTCGCACACTCAGACACACAATCACACAGACAAGCAATCACACAATCAACCGAAAGTCAAATCTCAATAAATAAATCCAACGCTCCATCGCTCGCTCGCTCACCCACTCAATCTCTCTCGCTATCTCTCCCTCCCTAACTCCCTTCACAGAAACACAACCAGTCACAGATCAGTCAGAAAGCACTCAGTCGGAAGGCACTGATCAACAGTTGACAAGCACGCCTCAATTCGAGTCAACAACACCAGGTCAGTCAATTCATTATGCTTATTATTCATATAATGATTATTATTACTATTATTATTATTATTATTATAATTATTCAGCCAACACAAGCCCTCTCCAATCACATCAATTCCATCGACCAGCAGTGTCCTTCTCTCACCTAACCTTACTCGGCTTCACTTGATTGGCTTGACTGCCATTGCAATCGCTTGGCTTCCCGTCAACATCCAGCCAGACAGCCAGCCAGCCAGCCAGCCCGTCAGCGACCCAGCCAGCCATTCAGCCAACCAGAAGTCTAGCATCATGCATCAACCACCAGCCACTCAACTCCGCCTACCACACACCACAAAACACCCAAGCACCACCCAAACTAACCTCAAGTAAATCAGTCAGACACACTCACGCACACTCGCACACTCAGACACACAATCACACAGACAAGCAATCACACAATCAACCGAAAGTCAAATCTCAATAAATAAATCCAACGCTCCATCGCTCGCTCGCTCACCCACTCAATCTCTCTCGCTATCTCTCCCTCCCTAACTCCCTTCACAGAAACACAACCAGTCACAGATCAGTCAGAAAGCACTCAGTCGGAAGGCACTGATCAACAGTTGACAAGCACGCCTCAATTCGAGTCAACAACACCAGGTCAGTCAATTCATCATTCTTATTATTTTTATTATTATTATCATAATTTTTCAGCCAACACACGCCCTCTCCAATCACATCAATTCCATCGACCAGCAGTGTCCTTCTCTCACCTAACTTTACTCGGCTTCACTTGATTGGCTTGACTGCCATTGCAATCGCTTGGATTCCCGTCAACATCCAGCCAGACAGCCAGCCAGCCAGCCAGCCCGTCAGCGACCCAGCCAGCCATTCGGCCAACCAGAAGTCTAGCATCATGCATCAACCACCAGCCACTCAACTCCGCCTACCACACACCACAAAACACCCAAGCACCACCCAAACTAACCTCAAGTAAATCAGTCAGACACACTCACGCACACTCGCACACTCAGACACACAATCACACAGACAAGCAATCACACAATCAACCGAAAGTCAAATCTCAATAAATAAATCCAACGCTCCATCGCTCGCTCGCTCACCCACTCAATCTCTCTCGCTATCTCTCCCTCCCTAACTCCCTTCACAGAAACACAACCAGTCACAGATCAGTCAGAAAGCACTCAGTCGGAAGGCACTGATCAACAGTTGACAAGCACGCCTCAATTCGAGTCAACAACACCAGGTCAGTCAATTCATTATGCTTATTATTGTTATTATGATTATTATTACTATTATTATTATTATTATTATAATTATTCAGCCAACACACGCCCTCTCCAATCACATCAATTCCATCGACCAGCAGTGTCCTTCTCTCACCTAACCTTACTCGGCTTCACTTGATTGGCTTGACTGCCATTGCAATCGCTTGGCTTCCCGTCAACATCCAGCCAGACAGCCAGCCAGCCAGCCAGCCCGTCAGCGACCCAGCCAGCCATTCAGCCAACCAGAAGTCTAGCATCATGCATCAACCACCAGCCACTCAACTCCGCCTACCACACACCACAAAACACCCAAGCACCACCCAAACTAACCTCAAGTAAATCAGTCAGACACACTCACGCACACTCGCACACTCAGACACACAATCACACAGACAAGCAATCACACAATCAACCGAAAGTCAAATCTCAATAAATAAATCCAACGCTCCATCGCTCGCTCGCTCACCCACTCAATCTCTCTCGCTATCTCTCCCTCCCTAACTCCCTTCACAGAAACACAACCAGTCACAGATCAGTCAGAAAGCACTCAGTCGGAAGGCACTGATCAACAGTTGACAAGCACGTCTCAATTCGAGTCAACAACACCAGGTCAGTCAATTCATTATGCTTATTATTGTTATTATGATTATTATTACTATTATTATTATTATTATTATAATTATTCAGCCAACACACGCCCTCTCCAATCACATCAATTCCATCGACCAGCAGTGTCCTTCTCTCACCTAACCTTACTCGGCTTCACTTGATTGGCTTGACTGCCATTGCAATCGCTTGGCTTCCCGTCAACATCCAGCCAGACAGCCAGCCAGCCAGCCAGCCCGTCAGCGACCCAGCCAGCCATTCAGCCAACCAGAAGTCTAGCATCATGCATCAACCACCAGCCACTCAACTCCGCCTACCACACACCACAAAACACCCAAGCACCACCCAAACTAACCTCAAGTAAATCAGTCAGACACACTCACGCACACTCGCACACTCAGACACACAATCACACAGACAAGCAATCACACAATCAACCGAAAGTCAAATCTCAATAAATAAATCCAACGCTCCATCGCTCGCTCGCTCACCCACTCAATCTCTCTCGCTATCTCTCCCTCCCTAACTCCCTTCACAGAAACACAACCAGTCACAGATCAGTCAGAAAGCACTCAGTCGGAAGGCACTGATCAACAGTTGACAAGCACGTCTCAATTCGAGTCAACAACACCAGGTCAGTCAATTCATTATGCTTATTATTGTTATTATGATTATTATTATTATTATTATTATTATTATTTTAATTATTCAGCCAAAACACGCCCTCTCCAATCACATCAATTCCATCGACCAGCAGTGTCCTTCTCTCACCTAACTTTACTCGGCTTCACTTGATTGGCTTGACTGCCATTGCAATCGCTTGGCTTCCCGTCAACATCCAGCCAGACAGCCAGCCAGCCAGCCAGCCCGTCAGCGACCCAGCCAGCCAGCCCGTCAGCGACCCAGCCAGCCATTCAGCCAACCAGAAGTCTAGCATCATGCATCAACCACCAGCCACTCAACTCCGCCTACCACACACCACAAAACACCCAAGCACCACCCAAACTAACCTCAAGTAAATCAGTCAGACACACTCACGCACACTCGCACACTCAGACACACAATCACACAGACAAGCAATCACACAATCAACCGAAAGTCAAATCTCAATAAATAAATCCAACGCTCCATCGCTCGCTCGCTCACCCACTCAATCTCTCTCGCTATCTCTCCCTCCCTAACTCCCTTCACAGAAACACAACCAGTCACAGATCAGTCAGAAAGCACTCAGTCGGAAGGCACTGATCAACAGTTGACAAGCACGCCTCAATTCGAGTCAACAACACCAGGTCAGTCAATTCATTATGCTTATTATTCATATAATGATTATTATTACTATTATTATTATTATTATTATAATTATTCAGCCAACACACGCCCTCTCCAATCACATCAATTCCATCGACCAGCAGTGTCCTTCTCTCACCTAACCTTACTCGGCTTCACTTGATTGGCTTGACTGCCATTGCAATCGCTTGGCTTCCCGTCAACATCCAGCCAGACAGCCAGCCAGCCAGCCAGCCCGTCAGCGACCCAGCCAGCCATTCAGCCAACCAGAAGTCTAGCATCATGCATCAACCACCAGCCACTCAACTCCGCCTACCACACACCACAAAACACCCAAGCACCACCCAAACTAACCTCAAGTAAATCAGTCAGACACACTCACGCACACTCGCACACTCAGACACACAATCACACAGACAAGCAATCACACAATCAACCGAAAGTCAAATCTCAATAAATAAATCCAACGCTCCATCGCTCGCTCGCTCACCCACTCAATCTCTCTCGCTATCTCTCCCTCCCTAACTCCCTTCACAGAAACACAACCAGTCACAGATCAGTCAGAAAGCACTCAGTCGGAAGGCACTGATCAACAGTTGACAAGCACGTCTCAATTCGAGTCAACAACACCAGGTCAGTCAATTCATTATGCTTATTATTGTTATTATGATTATTATTATTATTATTATTATTATTATTTTAATTATTCAGCCAAAACACGCCCTCTCCAATCACATCAATTCCATCGACCAGCAGTGTCCTTCTCTCACCTAACTTTACTCGGCTTCACTTGATTGGCTTGACTGCCATTGCAATCGCTTGGCTTCCCGTCAACATCCAGCCAGACAGCCAGCCAGCCAGCCAGCCCGTCACCGACCCAGCCAGCCATTCAGCCAACCAGAAGTCTAGCATCATGCATCAACCACCAGCCACTCAACTCCGCCTACCACACACCACAAAACACCCAAGCACCACCCAAACTAACCTCAAGTAAATCAGTCAGACACACTCACGCACACTCGCACACTCAGACACACAATCACACAGACAAGCAATCACACAATCAACCGAAAGTCAAATCTCAATAAATAAATCCAACGCTCCATCGCTCGCTCGCTCACCCACTCAATCTCTCTCGCTATCTCTCCCTCCCTAACTCCCTTCACAGAAACACAACCAGTCACAGATCAGTCAGAAAGCACTCAGTCGGAAGGCACTGATCAACAGTTGACAAGCACGCCTCAATTCGAGTCAACAACACCAGGTCAGTCAATTCATTATGCTTATTATTGATATAATGATTATTATTACTATTATTATTATTATTTTTATAATTATTCAGCCAACACACGCCCTCTCCAATCACATCAATTCCATCGACCAGCAGTGTCCTTCTCTCACCTAACCTTACTCGGCTTCACTTGATTGGCTTGACTGCCATTGCAATCGCTTGGCTTCCCGTCAACATCCAGCCAGACAGCCAGCCAGCCAGCCAGCCCGTCAGCGACCCAGCCAGCCATTCAGCCAACCAGAAGTCTAGCATCATGCATCAACCACCAGCCACTCAACTCCGCCTACCACACACCACAAAACACCCAAGCACCACCCAAACTAACCTCAAGTAAATCAGTCAGACACACTCACGCACACTCGCACACTCAGACACACAATCACACAGACAAGCAATCACACAATCAACCGAAAGTCAAATCTCAATAAATAAATCCAACGCTCCATCGCTCGCTCGCTCACCCACTCAATCTCTCTCGCTATCTCTCCCTCCCTAACTCCCTTCACAGAAACACAACCAGTCACAGATCAGTCAGAAAGCACTCAGTCGGAAGGCACTGATCAACAGTTGACAAGCACGCCTCAATTCGAGTCAACAACACCAGGTCAGTCAATTCATTATGCTTATTATTCATATAATGATTATTATTACTATTATTATTATTATTCTTATAATTATTCAGCCAACACACGCCCTCTCCAATCACATCAATTCCATCGACCAGCAGTGTCCTTCTCTCACCTAACCTTACTCGGCTTCACTTGATTGGCTTGACTGCCATTGCAATCGCTTGGCTTCCCGTCAACATCCAGCCAGGCAGCCAGCCAGCCAGCCAGCCCGTCAGCGACCCAGCCAGCCATTCAGCCAACCAGAAGTCTAGCATCATGCATCAACCACCAGCCACTCAACTCCGCCTACCACACACCACAAAACACCCAAGCACCACCCAAACTAACCTCAAGTAAATCAGTCAGACACACTCACGCACACTCGCACACTCAGACACACAATCACACAGACAAGCAATCACACAATCAACCGAAAGTCAAATCTCAATAAATAAATCCAACGCTCCATCGCTCGCTCGCTCACCCACTCAATCTCTCTCGCTATCTCTCCCTCCCTAACTCCCTTCACAGAAACACAACCAGTCACAGATCAGTCAGAAAGCACTCAGTCGGAAGGCACTGATCAACAGTTGACAAGCACGCCTCAATTCGAGTCAACAACACCAGGTCAGTCAATTCATTATGCTTATTATTGTTATTATGATTATTATTACTATTATTATTATTATTATTATAATTATTCAGCCAAAACACGCCCTCTCCAATCACATCAATTCCATCGACCAGCAGTGTCCTTCTCTCACCTAACTTTACTCGGCTTCACTTGATTGGCTTGACTGCCATTGCAATCGCTTGGCTTCCCGTCAACATCCAGCCAGGCAGCCAGCCAGCCAGCCAGCCCGTCAGCGACCCAGCCAGCCATTCAGCCAACCAGAAGTCTAGCATCATGCATCAACCACCAGCCACTCAACTCCGCCTACCACACACCACAAAACACCCAAGCACCACCCAAACTAACCTCAAGTAAATCAGTCAGACACACTCACGCACACTCGCACACTCAGACACACAATCACACAGACAAGCAATCACACAATCAACCGAAAGTCAAATCTCAATAAATAAATCCAACGCTCCATCGCTCGCTCGCTCACCCACTCAATCTCTCTCGCTATCTCTCCCTCCCTAACTCCCTTCACAGAAACACAACCAGTCACAGATCAGTCAGAAAGCACTCAGTCGGAAGGCACTGATCAACAGTTGACAAGCACGCCTCAATTCGAGTCAACAACACCAGGTCAGTCAATTCATTATGCTTATTATTCATATAATGATTATTATTACTATTATTATTATTCTTATAATTATTCAGCCAACACACGCCCTCTCCAATCACATCAATTCCATCGACCAGCAGTGTCCTTCTCTCACCTAACCTTACTCGGCTTCACTTGATTGGCTTGACTGCCATTGCAATCGCTTGGCTTCCCGTCAACATCCAGCCAGACAGCCAGCCAGCCAGCCAGCCCGTCAGCGACCCAGCCAGCCATTCAGCCAACCAGAAGTCTAGCATCATGCATCAACCACCAGCCACTCAAATCCGCCTACCACACACCACAAAACACCCAAGCACCACCCAAACTAACCTCAAGTAAATCAGTCAGACACACTCACGCACACTCGCACACTCAGACACACAATCACACAGACAAGCAATCACACAATCAACCGAAAGTCAAATCTCAATAAATAAATCCAACGCTCCATCGCTCGCTCGCTCACCCACTCAATCTCTCTCGCTATCTCTCCCTCCCTAACTCCCTTCACAGAAACACAACCAGTCACAGATCAGTCAGAAAGCACTCAGTCGGAAGGCA
Organism: Trichobilharzia szidati; assembly: GCA_944472155.2. Classification (NCBI taxonomy): domain Eukaryota; kingdom Metazoa; phylum Platyhelminthes; class Trematoda; order Strigeidida; family Schistosomatidae; genus Trichobilharzia; species Trichobilharzia szidati. The sequence goes on from OX235275.1 coordinate 7,174,228, forward strand.
CTGATCAACAGTTGACAAGCACGCCTCAATTCGAGTCAACAACACCAGGTCAGTCAATTCATTATGCTTATTATTCATATAATGATTATTATTACTATTATTATTATTATTATTATAATTATTCAGCCAACACACGCCCTCTCCAATCACATCAATTCCATCGACCAGCAGTGTCCTTCTCTCACCTAACCTTACTCGGCTTCACTTGATTGGCTTGACTGCCATTGCAATCGCTTGGCTTCCCGTCAACATCCAGCCAGGCAGCCAGCCAGCCAGCCAGCCCGTCAGCGACCCAGCCAGCCATTCAGCCAACCAGAAGTCTAGCATCATGCATCAACCACCAGCCACTCAACTCCGCCTACCACACACCACAAAACACCCAAGCACCACCCAAACTAACCTCAAGTAAATCAGTCAGACACACTCACGCACACTCGCACACTCAGACACACAATCACACAGACAAGCAATCACACAATCAACCGAAAGTCAAATCTCAATAAATAAATCCAACGCTCCATCGCTCGCTCGCTCACCCACTCAATCTCTCTCGCTATCTCTCCCTCCCTAACTCCCTTCACAGAAACACAACCAGTCACAGATCAGTCAGAAAGCACTCAGTCGGAAGGCACTGATCAACAGTTGACAAGCACGCCTCAATTCGAGTCAACAACACCAGGTCAGTCAATTCATTATGCTTATTATTCATATAATGATTATTATTACTATTATTATTATTCTTATAATTATTCAGCCAACACACGCCCTCTCCAATCACATCAATTCCATCGACCAGCAGTGTCCTTCTCTCACCTAACCTTACTCGGCTTCACTTGATTGGCTTGACTGCCATTGCAATCGCTTGGCTTCCCGTCAACATCCAGCCAGACAGCCAGCCAGCCAGCCAGCCCGTCAGCGACCCAGCCAGCCATTCAGCCAACCAGAAGTCTAGCATCATGCATCAACCACCAGCCACTCAACTCCGCCTACCACACACCACAAAACACCCAAGCACCACCCAAACTAACCTCAAGTAAATCAGTCAGACACACTCACGCACACTCGCACACTCAGACACACAATCACACAGACAAGCAATCACACAATCAACCGAAAGTCAAATCTCAATAAATAAATCCAACGCTCCATCGCTCGCTCGCTCACCCACTCAATCTCTCTCGCTATCTCTCCCTCCCTAACTCCCTTCACAGAAACACAACCAGTCACAGATCAGTCAGAAAGCACTCAGTCGGAAGGCACTGATCAACAGTTGACAAGCACGCCTCAATTCGAGTCAACAACACCAGGTCAGTCAATTCATTATGCTTATTATTCATATAATGATTATTATTACTATTATTATTATTATAATTATTCAGCCAACACACGCCCTCTCCAATCACATCAATTCCATCGACCAGCAGTGTCCTTCTCTCACCTAACCTTACTCGGCTTCACTTGATTGGCTTGACTGCCATTGCAATCGCTTGGCTTCCCGTCAACATCCAGCCAGGCAGCCAGCCAGCCAGCCAGCCCGTCAGCGACCCAGCCAGCCATTCAGCCAACCAGAAGTCTAGCATCATGCATCAACCACCAGCCACTCAACTCCGCCTACCACACACCACAAAACACCCAAGCACCACCCAAACTAACCTCAAGTAAATCAGTCAGACACACTCACGCACACTCGCACACTCAGACACACAATCACACAGACAAGCAATCACACAATCAACCGAAAGTCAAATCTCAATAAATAAATCCAACGCTCCATCGCTCGCTCGCTCACCCACTCAATCTCTCTCGCTATCTCTCCCTCCCTAACTCCCTTCACAGAAACACAACCAGTCACAGATCAGTCAGAAAGCACTCAGTCGGAAGGCACTGATCAACAGTTGACAAGCACGTCTCAATTCGAGTCAACAACACCAGGTCAGTCAATTCATTATGCTTATTATTCATATAATGATTATTATTACTATTATTATTATTCTTATAATTATTCAGCCAACACACGCCCTCTCCAATCACATCAATTCCATCGACCAGCAGTGTCCTTCTCTCACCTAACCTTACTCGGCTTCACTTGATTGGCTTGACTGCCATTGCAATCGCTTGGCTTCCCGTCAACATCCAGCCAGACAGCCAGCCAGCCAGCCAGCCCGTCAGCGACCCAGCCAGCCATTCAGCCAACCAGAAGTCTAGCATCATGCATCAACCACCAGCCACTCAACTCCGCCTACCACACACCACAAAACACCCAAGCACCACCCAAACTAACCTCAAGTAAATCAGTCAGACACACTCACGCACACTCGCACACTCAGACACACAATCACACAGACAAGCAATCACACAATCAACCGAAAGTCAAATCTCAATAAATAAATCCAACGCTCCATCGCTCGCTCGCTCACCCACTCAATCTCTCTCGCTATCTCTCCCTCCCTAACTCCCTTCACAGAAACACAACCAGTCACAGATCAGTCAGAAAGCACTCAGTCGGAAGGCACTGATCAACAGTTGACAAGCACGCCTCAATTCGATTCAACAACACGTGGGACATTTTTTTATTATCTATTCAACTCTTGTCGTCTCAATTTTTTTATTAATTCCACTTTCTACTTTTTGCCTTTGCTTGCTTTTTTCTTTCAACCCGCGAATTTTTTTCTAGCATCATCTACTTCACTCCACGTACCGTTTAACTAAACAGACGACTTGATAACAAAACATGTTTTCTCTCTATCCAAGTGAATAATTATTCAACTATTCTATTCACTGACTTTTTTATGTGCAGCTCAACAAACAACTGGCCAGCTGCTCCAGGTGCAGCCTTCAGTCTCCGCGGAAGAACTTCCAACCAGAGTGATTCATTATCACCGAGTCTGAATATCAGTCCACTAACACCTTATTTTGTCAAAATGTCGGAATCCATGTCTGTTACTCTAACTCTCCTTGCCTGTCTCGCAGTCTGTCTGTCTGTCCAGACTGCAGTCGAAATCATCGAGCACATGCTATGCAGCTCCACTTGATACATTCAGTCATCCCATTAATCAACCAATCAATCAAGCAAACAACCAATCTATCAATCGATCAATCTAGCAATCAGTCAACTAATCAAACAAACTCCCACTCACTCGCCAAGTCACTCATTTCACCCAGACAAAGAAACAGTGACAGAACAGACACATTTACACGCTCATGGTCTTCGTCAGAGACAATTCCAAGTCTTGCTAATAACGTGTGTCTCATGAAAACAACAGCAACGGCAGCGAGGAAGGAGGAGCAGGAGCATGCTGATGAGGAGGAGGTGGGGGAGTAGGAGTAGAAGGAAGAGGAGGAGGAAAACTACAATTACGACCAGTAGGAGAACTGGTTTAGTAGCACTGCCGATACTGAGACCAGCAGCTGACTCATATCAATCGGTGGAGTGAGAAACTGCTGCAGCTGTGAAATACAGGAGAACAATGACAAAGTTCACAACTACACACTAGCCGACCATACACTTCCTGTGTCAATACTACCTTTTCTTTCTTCCATTCAGTTCGTTTTTCTAGCTGCCATCAAGAGAACACAATGCACGTGATTTTCTTGCGAATTCTCTTCATAAACCCGCAAAATTCCCCCTATACCTTCTAGCTACAATTTTCTTCTGAATTTTCTTATTATTTTCCATATATATTCCTTGTGTGCGTATTTATTTTAGCATTTTATAGATTTTGTGCTGCTAGATGGCTGGCTCGACGCTCAATGCTCCCTCTTTAGCCGATCCTAGGACCGTCTAATATACTAGGGAGCTGGTTAACTAAACGAGTTGTGGTTGAAATTTTCATTGAGGAAATCATCAACATCGAGTTTTTATGTTAGTCCCCATATTATTGTATGTCGTCCTACCAGTGACTACACCACACGTTCAACCAACTGCCATTATATTAGTTGAGAATGTTTCTCTATGAATACGATATCTATTGACAGTTATATTTAGGCCTTCATTCATCTCTCAGTTATCTCACTCGATATGTATACATACTGAAAAACCTGGGAGAACTAGATAGCTCCCAGGTAGCGCTATGTCGTGAATTGGCAGAAGTTAGAATTCAAGGACCATTGGATCGGGTCCCAGTGGCACAATGGTCTACGAGCTCGCCCTGTAACCAGAAGGTCCTGGGTTCGAATCCCGGTGGGTGCGCACTGCTGAAGAGTCCAAAACTAGGACGAAACAGCTGTCCAGTACTCCAAGGTTTTCCAGTGGTTCCCTAACTGATGTCAGCTCACGATGAAATCCTCCATGCAATCAAACAAAATCTCTACAAAACAAATACTTGAAAATATATACACACGTATAACTTTTAATATTCCTTCAGAGAAACTTGATAATATTTATTGAATAACTTACATATTTATTTATTTATTTATTCATTCAGATGAGAAGAAATCTTCCAACTACATCAATTCACTGACGGCCTGGAATCTTCAGACAATCATGATTTTAGGTGCACTTATCATGGTAATTTTATCTACACTGATATCAGTGACATTCTGGAGATGTCACTGAAACTATCCTGCAAAATGGAAATTTCTATTTGACTTTCTCATCAGCTGACAATTTTATCACATTGTTTGTGTGTCTGCGTGTGTATGTGTATAAGTCGGTGTGTGTGTGTGTATGCCTTAACGATATTTACAATCGTTGAGTCCATCTACTAAAACTTCTATCTTGGTTGTTGTTACTCAGTTTTCTGTGTGTTTCTTTTTGACTTTTATTTGTGAAATATTGTTTGTTTACTCTTACTTATTTTAATAATCATCTTTCATCATTTCATAAAATTTCGTCTTCTCATAATTATTCACTGTAATCTGGTGTCTGTGAGATATTTCATAATATTTTACATTCAACTAGGATGTATGTATGTATGCTCAGTGTTTGTTACCCGAACACGAATATTATATGATTATTATTATTATTATTTGATATCAGTATTTCATTGAGGAGGATTGCTTCCCTAGGGTCTCCATACTACTCAATAGAGATGCTTAATCAGGCTACTGAGCACTTTTCATACGTTGTTCGCAGTCTGAGTGGATAATGTGTACAAACACTTTTACTACTTAGCCGTACAATCGCAGTTCTATGCATAATTGATGTTGTGTGTGTGTGTGTTTGTGTGCATCAGACTTTGTTAAACAACAATCGAAAATAGTTTGCAATATTGTTTACATGATCATAATATCTCGACAGTGTGATGACTAGTCAAGTTGTAACTAGGGGGTCGTCAAGATTGTTAAGTCTAGGTAACATGAAAATGGTCTGAAAACATCGATCGAATGCTATTGAAAGAGCACGCAGAGCAGACAAGTATCATCAAGATTAATTATGTGGTAGGTAAAGAGAGAGAGAGAGAGTAAATAGAAGGCTACTTAAGAAAGGTGTGATAGTAAATGTCATATGACAAGTGCACAAAATAGTATTAATCACAACATGGTGATAGACTTCTACCTTCTACTTTCTACTCAAGAAGAGGGAGGAGATTGACAAGTTTCTTCAATTCGATCATACGACAGGGTTATGCATCTTAATCGCTTAGGTCTGTGCAATGCGGAAGCTTCAAGGTTTCGGAAGATTTCTTCTCTTGACTTTGTCGATAACTTTGAATGAATTCGCCATCACTCGAGACACGGAAGTTACAATTTCGATTATTCAGAACGACTTTTGATATATTTTGATGAAGTGAGCAATAACGGAAACTTAATTTTATTCTTGTTCGCTGTTGTATGCTCCTATGTCGATGTTGATAATCATTGAATGGGCAACATACGATTCGGCTATTTAAACGGATCTTCTATTTCCGCAGGAGTTAACAATGGTGACTGTATCCTTGTCGGACGCTGTTTAACAGAAGACTGAGGAATAACAATCAGACGTCTCATTGTGATTTACGCTGATGTTCATTCATAGACTTTGTGCTAGATTACCCTGTAGTCCTGATTCGTTGTCAGCGAAGAAAGAAACAATCCTTGAATCGTCAAGCTGTTTCCTGATATTTTCGTATCGGTTACTACACTTAGTATTGAGTGCAGCCGTATTTCTTCCGTCAACAGTGCTAGGATTACGATCTTTTCGGATTCGAACAATTGACAGTTCCTGATCTTATTACTTTCAAAACTTGTATCAATCTTTATTGAAGTGCATAGGTTCACTAAAATAGGGTGTTATGTATTGAATTATTTCTCATGTGGTGAGAGATGGCTGCAAGCCAACATTGTAGATAACAATTTACGTCAATGTTCACTTCTGGAATCAGGGTCATGGGAAACCAATAGCAAATATCAAACTTGAGAAGATCACCAGTCAATGACAGCAGAGCTGACGTATGTAAATATGATTAGCAGATACACGACTCGATTTTCTGAGAAATGGCCACAAAGAGATAAGAGAATGGCTACCCTCCAGCAAGAAGACAACCAATCGGATGAAACTGCTTTCCTCTGCTAACAATAATGTACATAAAAATCTATCAACACCTCTTGATTTTCTCAGGAAACAATCTGTTGTCTAGCCTTTGTCTTCTGTTGTTACACTCACTCTTACAAGCCCATTCAAGGTTAGTCCAACAATTCGATGGCTTCATTTTCGATGAACGAGTACAGTAAGATAGTTTATCCTACACTCGCATCCAGATTATGCATCAGGCTGAATCACTGAGTAGAATCTATAGAACGTCAAACTAAACCTGCCTAGATATGGACACAGTTCTCATTGTAAAGTATGCTATGATATGGATAGAGAAGGTCCCGTTGAATACAGTCCTTTCTCTGGTGAGTACAAAGTTCAGGCAGATACATGCTTGTCCTCACGAACAATGAGAACACAACATTATCTATGAAGCCCAAAAGAACTCCGTAGGCATCGTTGATTTCAGTTAGCTATTCGTCTCTCATTTTCATGTTGCCTCTAACAATAATGAAACGCTTCCCTTTTTACTTTCTATGGAATCCACTCACAACTCACGCACAATTTTTGAATGACTGTCACTTAGATTCTCACCTATTTCGTTTTCCTAATAATTTCACATCAGAATCGCACTCACTATTCTTGGTCACACATACTAAAATTTATTAAATTTACATGTTTGTAGAAGACAAAGAAGCATAAGGATGTTTGAAAGAAGCACAGGCAGAAATAGTTATCCAGATGGATATGTCTCTACATTAGGCATCTGGTTCTATTTTCACCAATACAGGTTTCGATTTCCAAGTAAATCATTTACATTCATTAACTGTGAATTTCTCCCGAAAGAAATCCGAAACGACAATCCAAACTATAGATTTAGACCACAAAGCCTAGAGTCCCACTCCAGACTTCGACATACCTCTCTCATAATAAGTCTAATAAGAAGCATGTCAGTCTAAAAAATGACAGTGCAGGGATAACAAAGCATATTCCCAAAAACGTCATGTAGCATGTGAGTAAGAATACCCCTCCCGAACTAGGAGTCATATGCCAAGCAACGCACATAACTTGGGAATGCAACGTAGAATGTATCCTCACGATATATGGAACACTAAATGGGACTCATATAGGCACCATATTAATGAATATTCTCGTTCAAACTCTCGAACTATCTATGTTAAACCTCATCAACATAATGAGTATAGATCGACACTTGATCCTCTCAATAACTTCACTCACACATGTGATGTGAGTCAATATGAATACGACTATGAAAGTCCCATGAGGTACAACTACCAAGGTAATCTTAACACATGGTACCTAGGTCCAGCAAACTATATATCACCAGTAAATGAACGCAGACTCCCACCCATGGATGCTAAAAGTCAAAATATGCAACAGGATTATTTTCGACTGCAGCAAACAATAGCCCCACTCGCTGCACAATTCATCCAGGAAATAGTACACACACTGACTCTATCTCACCTCAGAGCCCCTTCAAACATAACGTAGGAATAGTAACAAGTAACCATGTTAACCTCTCCTCCAATAACTCTGGTTTACTAACGATTATGCTCCTGAATGCTAGACCTCTCCTTAATAAAATAACATCGCTTCGCTGCCTGGCATACATAGAACGGCCAACACTATTAGTGGTGACTGAAACCTGGCTTACTACTGATATACCTGACACAAAGCTAGTTATAGACAACTACGACATCTATAGGAACGATAGAGTTGACAAAAGAGGAGGCGGTTGCTTAATATATGCCACTAAATCCACTAACTCCAATACTTTCAATAACCCAACTACTGACAAACTCCCAGAATCTAAGTGGATAAGCATCCACACAGACGAAAATAAAATTCTCGCGGGATGTATATACAGACCCCCTAATATTTATTTATTTTATTTATCATAGCTTGATTCCACACCGTATTTTTGGTACAAGTATGGAATTTTCAGCATGTGATATCGGTAGCCCAATTTTGGAGGCCGACCATAGATATCGGGTGTGCGCCGGCAGGGGATCGAATCCCGGACCAAGTCCATGGTCGGCGAGAGTCCTAACCACTGTGCCCTGAAATGACTGATATAACTATTGGAGAAACACTAGAGCATGTAGCTACGCTGGACTTTGACTACAAAGTAGTCTGTGGCGATTTCAACTTACCTGGAGTAAACTGGGATACATGTACAGGACCTAGAATCCATGATGAGCTACTACAAGCTATAGACGTAGGCGGATGGAAGCAGTGCATACGCCTCCCTTTTTGGTGTGGTTGTGTTCTCTGAGCTGGATGGTTTGGTTGCGAAGCTTTCATTGCTCTACTGAGCAACATCTTCAGCGCATACTTCGATGTGAAGTGAGCTTTTAGAATTCTCTATGAGTTTATTAGTCATCTCTTCTAGTAACCTTGAACGTGATTGGTTGTTTTCGTGTGACATTTCACCCCCTAGTTTGCTTGTCTCGGTGTTGGCTGCTTCGTTGGTCTGAATGTCGTTAGTCATTCCTTCTGCTAACCTTGAACGTGATTGGTTGTTTTTGTCTGACTTCTCACTTTCTAGTTCACTTGTTTTGGTGTTGACTGTTTCCTTGACCTGAAGTTTGACTTCGCTTTTGTGTGAATTTCTTCGTATGGATTGGTATATTTTGTCAATCTCTATGTGTCTATTGATTGCAAAAATGCCAGAGAATTCCTAGAGGCCTGGTATTCAAATGAATCAGCAATCAATAGACACATAGAGATTGACAAAATATACCAATCCATACGAAGAAATTCACACAAAAACGAAGCCAAACTTCAGGTCAAGGAAACAGTCAACACCAAAACAAGTGAACTAGAAAGTGAGAAGTCAGACAAAAACAACCAATCACGTTCAAGGTTAGCAGAAGGAATGACTAACGACATTCAGACCAAAGAAGCAGCCAACACCGAAACAAGCAAACTAGGGGGTGAAATGTCACACGAAAACAACCAATCACGTTCAAGGTTACTAGAAGAGATGACTAATAAACTCATAGAGAATTCTAAAAGCTCACTTCACATCGAAGTATGCGCTGAAGATGTTGCTCAGTAGAGCAATGAAAGCTTCGCAACCAAACCATCCAGCTCAGAGAACACAACCACACCAAAATCATCCACCTGAGCTACAAATCTTCTCTATTATACGCCTCCCTACAAGAAACAAAAATACTCTTGACTTAATCCTCTGTCATGAAATAGAGCCCATCTCGATAGGAGCAGGAAATAAACTCGATAACAGTGATCACAACATACTGTACTGCACGCTACCCATCCGACTAACAACTAAATACACACCTAAAAATTCCCCGGTGCACTATCAATATAGGGACTATAAGAATGCCAATTGGGAATTCCTATCAGATCTGTTGAGAAGTTCTGACTGGGAAGAATACTTCATCAACAATAACTTAGAAGTATCACTTGAGATTTTCTACAAAACAATCGGCTCAGCAAGAGACACAATCGCGCCCCTAAAATCTGCTCTAAAGACACCAACCCCATTTATAGACCGCAAAACGCGACTAAAACTAAAGAAATTGAAAAGGAAATACCATGTATTCAAGGAATTTAATGCGTTAAACCAAATACATGAAACCCTTAAACTGCTTGAAGAGAAACACAAAATGATGTCACAACTTGAAGAAAATAAAGCGCTTGTGGGTAACTCCAAAACCCAGGAACTTTGTAGGATATTGCAGAAACGTCTAAGAAGTAGTAAAGACAATAATGTAAGCAGCTTGGAACATAAGGGTATAATATACAATGATCCCCAGGTTATAAGTGAACTCCTCACTGAGTGGTTTTGCAATGACGCCAGAGTGCACCCAACCCCAAATTTCCAAATGACCTGCAAAAGTAACCACAAATTAGGCGAAATAGACTTTAATATACAAAATATAGACTCAACGATTAAGACATTGAAGTCTAATGGTAGTACTGGAACAGACGACATACCATCTATCATATACAAAAATGGTAGCACGGAAATGGTAGTCTTGTTACTTAGAATAACTACTCAGTCGCTGGAAACTGGAGCTTATCCTGAAGTGTGGAAAACCACATACATATTACCTAAGCACAAAGCAGGGGCCAAAACCAGTGTATGCAACTATAGACCTATCAATATAACACCGGTAATATCACGAATAATGGAGAAAGTGGTTAAAGACCAAGTGTCAGACAACTTACTAGAATATGAACTTATCAATCCATCACAACACGAATTTCTCAAAAAAAGATCATGTGTGACCTGTCACATAGACTATTTCAACGAAGTTACACGAAGTAGAGACAACAGAGAACTAGTAATTGTGCTATATTTCGATATAACAAAAGCCTTCGACAGAGTTCCCCATAATCTGCTAGTCAGCAGGTTATGCTCACCAGGGATATGTAACCCTCTCCTGGGCTGGATAAAATCATTTCTCGGTGGCCGAAGTCAGACAACGAAAGTTGACTCGATAATCTCAAGGCCTAAACCAGTAAGTAGTGGTGTAATCCAGGGAAGTGTATCAGGCCCACTCCTATTCATAATATATATCAACAGTATCTGTGAATGCTTTAGTGTAGGAAAACCAATACTATATGCGGATGACTCAAAAGTGACGTATAAATGCAAGAACACAGATCTTGGAATAACAGTTAACGCCATACAGCAAGAATTAAAAAAAAATGACGCCTTGAACGCTGGAAGGAACACTTTGAGGAACAATTTAACTTGCCTACAGCCACACTGAGCCTCCCCGCCATCCAGCACACACCCGAATGGGACATAGACTCTGGTCCGCCGTCTGCAAGGGAGGTCACAAAAGCTATCTGTAATTTGAAACGAGGCAAAGCGGCAGGACCCGACGGAATTATTCCAGAGGTGTTTAAATATGGGGGTGACATAGCAGTTTGTAGATTAACTAAGGTACTAGGTAACGTCTGGGAATCAGAGACGGTTCCATCAGACTGGGGTAAGTCACTTATTTTACCAATATTCAAGAAGGAAGACAAGTCCTCATGCGATAATCATAGAGGAATCAGCCTGACGAACATAGTCTCTAAAATCCTAGGCTCAGTAATCATGCACAAACTAAGCCGAACTCGGGAGGAACAAACGAGGGAAAATCAAGCGGGCTTTAGGCCAGGTAGAGGGTGCATAGATCATATCTTCACTCTCCGACAGATCCTAGAACATAGACACACTTTTAGGCGTCCAACAATTGCCATATTTGTTGACTTGAAGGCGGCCTTCGACTCCGAGGATAGAGAGGTACTATGGCAATGTTTGACTGTGAAGGGAGTGCCAAGACTAATCAAAACAATCTACTCAAACTCACGTTGCCGTGTAAGGGCTTATGGGGAATTGTCATCTGAATTGATAACAATCAGTGGTGTCCGTCAAGGATGTCCTCTTTCCCCATTTCTGTTTAACTTTATCATAGATGTGCTAATGGAAGTATCCTTAACTGAACTTAACGACTTAGGAATCGACTTGTTATCAGGGAATAATCTTATGGACTTAGAATATGCAGACGACATAGTCCTGTTAGGGGAGGATGCTGACAAAATGCAGAGTCTTCTGAACACCTTGAGCATCAATCTTCGTATGTTTGGCATGCGATTCGCCCCTGTAAAATGTAAGATGCTGCTACAGGACTGGACTACGTCAACTCCTAACTTCGTGATAGGGAGTGAAGTGATAGGACATGTTGACCACGTCACCTATTTGGGAAGTTGTATCAGCACCAACGGACTGATTTGTGACAAAATCTCAGCACGGATCCAAAAGCCTCGGGCTGCTTTCGCTAACTTACACCATCTCTGGCGTAAGCGTGACATCCGACTATCAACCAAGGGACGTGTGTACTGCTCACCAGTTCGTTCCGTCCTTCTCTATGATGGCTCTGAAACATGGCCAATACGAGTTGAAGACATGAAAAGGTTGACTGTTTTTGATCATAGATGTCTACGATCTTTTTCTCACGTTAGGAGGTGGTATAATAAGGTAAGTAATGTTGACGTTAGGCGTAGAGTGTTGGGCAAAGAGGGAAAATCAATCGACGAGGCTATAAAGTTACATAGATTGAGATGGCTAGGTGACGTCCTGCGCATGCCTAACCATCGCCCCCTCCCGACGGGCATTACTAGATGATATAAGTAAATGCAGGTTGGAAAAGAGTAAGTGGTGGTCAAACAAAAACACTGCCTCATCAATCCATGAAATCCTTGGCAGTTAAACTGGGTCAGTCAGGTAGGGAGATGCAGACTTCCGGGTTGGGGCCCTCGGGACTCTAAGAATCAACGGCTGGAGACAGAAAATAGGTGACATGGCTCAAAATCGTTGTCAATGGCGCAGTTGTATTCAGTCCCTGTAAACTTTCATATCACTTTCTACCATTACTCATTCTCTTACACCCTTATACTTGTCAAAACTCTACTGACTCTCTTCACTCATTTTCTTGTCTACCTTTGTGTGCTCTTTGGAAGGTGGCAACTGGAACTGGTGCTCTTTGGAAGGTGGCAACTGGAACTGGTGCACTTCGGTGCCAAGTTCTATGTTGAATCCAGCCAAAAAATATGGATAGATGGTGTGACACCTGGCAACTCCAATTTAATGTCGAAAAATGTGGCTGGCTCTGCATAGGTTACAACAATTTAGAACTTCACCTGAAAATTCAAGGCCATGCACTTCTACGACTGGAATCTGTACTGGACCTAGGGCTGAAATATTCACATAACTTATCATTTTCTGAACATATCTCCAAACAAGTGTCAAAGTCACGCAGACTTATCGGCCTTCTACTCAGGAACTTCTACAGAAATGAGTCTAGAATTCTGTTGTACAAGGTTTGTGTGTGTGTCTTTTATTTGATTACTGTTCATAGAGGACAAATTGAAAGTCGAGTGCAGAGGTACTTCACGGTAAAATTACTCGGAACCGAAAATAGTGCGGACTACTCCCCTAAATGTGATACCCTAGGACTAGAAACACTATGGCTAAGACGCCTGAGACTAAACTTAACACTTTACTATAAGCTTCTAAACCACTTGGTTTTTACTTCTACTAATGGCACTCGACATTCAGATGACAATGGCTACAAACTAAGACACACTGAGGGCACAGTAGCTATCGAACAATGTAAAACAGCCACCAGGCAAAAGTTTTACTTGATTAGGTGTGCACAGATATGGAATAAACTACCAATGGAAATGCGTCAAGCAAGTACATTGGCCTCCTTCAAAACGGTGCTTAATGACAAACTACAAGAGTTTGCAAACGATAGTAGTTCTAGTTCCTATCTGAGAGCCTCCGAAATTATAGGTCCACTTAATGTATAAGCTTGAATCCTACACCTGATGCTTTTTGCCTATATTTATAACTCTAGATAAAACATTAACGGTTAAGATACGTATCCTCAAACAGACAAGAAATCTCGTTTGTAAAACTACTACCCAACACAATAAGTTGAACAAAATGGACATAAACCGACAACATGAAAAAGGTGTAACTCACCACAACATCACATGGACAGATGAACGCTCACCAACTGCAACCCACCTTTCCTTAGATAATGTGATGAACTTATATCCATAATGTTGCTGAGCAGTTAATATTCTCAACTCCTGTCGGAACAGCTGAAATTCATAAACCTTGTTATGCTAAGAAAATAGCCACGGGCAGTAGAAATCCATTAATTAATGCGTCTGAAGATTTCAGATTCAGATTTCAGATTTATTGTTTGAGGATAGAAGGCTTGGAGCCTATGTTAATCCTTTTCTAGTAAACTTCTGTGGTTGTCCAAACCCTTCTTGAACGAATCAACTGAGGTTGCAGACACCACTTCTTCTGGGAGTCGGTTCCAAGAGTTTATGACTCTGTGTGAGAACCAGTACTCAACAGCAATATGATTTCTTCTTGGCTTTTGAACTCTCCTGCTATGTCCTCTAAGGTGTTCCGACCTGGTGGGAAGGAAAAGAGAAAATAGGTCAGGTCCGTAGTCATTATTTAAAATTTTAAACATTGTGATTAAATCTCCTCTCTGCCTACGGTATGACAAGGAGAAGAGATTTAAACTGTCTAGTCTTTCCTCGTATGATAAGTTAGTCATGCCATGAATCATACGTGTTGCTTTCCGTTGAACCCTTTCTAGAATAAGTGAGTCCCCTTTTAGACAAGGGCTGGCGGCCTGGATGCAGTTTTCCAGTCTTGACCTCACCAGAGATGTATATAAGGAGGTGAACATATCTCTGGTGATTTTAGTGAAGGCTCTACGAATTGCCCATAATGACCTGAAACTACGTGCAGCCACCGCGCGACAGTGTGCTGTGGTTTTTAAGTCGTGGCTAACTATGACACCTAAGTCCAAGTAAGTCTGAACTGATGGAAGTGTAATTCCCTCTAGTTCATAAGAGCTCGTGCTTGCTTGTCCAATGCGCATGGTTGCACATTTTGTCACGTTTATCGGGAGCATCCATTCTATGGACCACTCTGACAATTTGTTGAGGTCCTCTTGCAACGTGGACATGTCACTGTTGCCCTTCAGCTCTCTCCAAATTTTTAAGTCATCTGCGTATAGGACCATAGGGGAATCGGTGAGTAGAGATAACTCATTGATATACAAAATAAATAGGAGAGGTCCAAGTACCGTGCCTTGTGGCACTCCGCTGCGTACTGCTGTCCAAGAGGAGAGTTTCGAGTTTATCCTAACCCTCTGCCTCCTATCTATGAGGAATTCCCTGAGCCAGTTTAGTAAGCTGCCTTTGATACCAAGACTTTCCAACTTCATGAGTAGTCTTTTGTGAGGTACTTTATCAAAGGCTTTGCTGAAGTCTATGAAGACGACGTCAACGGGTCTTCTGTTGTCCCTGGATTTAACCCAGCTTTCTCTTGCTTAATGACAAACTACAAGAGTTTGCAAACGATAGTAGTTCTAGTTCCTATCTGAGAGCCTCCGAAATTATAGGTCCACTTAATGTATAAGCTTGAATCCTACACCTGATGCTTTTTGCCTATATTTATAACTCTAGATAAAACATTAACGGTTAAGATACGTATCCTCAAACAGACAAGAAATCTCGTTTGTAAAACTACTACCCAACACAATAAGTTGAACAAAATGGACATAAACCGACAACATGAAAAAGGTGTAACTCACCACAACATCACATGGACAGATGAACGCTCACCAACTGCAACCCACCTTTCCTTAGATAATGTGATGAACTTATATCCATAATGTTGCTGAGCAGTTAATATTCTCAACTCCTGTCGGAACAGCTGAAATTCATAAACCTTGTTATGCTAAGAAAATAGCCACGGGCAGTAGAAATCCATTAATTAATGCGTCTGAAGATTTCAGATTCAGATTTCAGATTTATTGTTTGAGGATAGAAGGCTTGGAGCCTATGTTAATCCTTTTCTAGTAAACTTCTGTGGTTGTCCAAACCCTTCTTGAACGAATCAACTGAGGTTGCAGACACCACTTCTTCTGGGAGTCGGTTCCAAGAGTTTATGACTCTGTGTGAGAACCAGTACTCAACAGCAATATGATTTCTTCTTGGCTTTTGAACTCTCCTGCTATGTCCTCTAAGGTGTTCCGACCTGGTGGGAAGGAAAAGAGAAAATAGGTCAGGTCCGTAGTCATTATTTAAAATTTTAAACATTGTGATTAAATCTCCTCTCTGCCTACGGTATGACAAGGAGAAGAGATTTAAACTGTCTAGTCTTTCCTCGTATGATAAGTTAGTCATGCCATGAATCATACGTGTTGCTTTCCGTTGAACCCTTTCTAGAATAAGTGAGTCCCCTTTTAGACAAGGGCTGGCGGCCTGGATGCAGTTTTCCAGTCTTGACCTCACCAGAGATGTATATAAGGAGGTGAACATATCTCTGGTGATTTTAGTGAAGGCTCTACGAATTGCCCATAATGACCTGAAACTACGTGCAGCCACCGCGCGACAGTGTGCTGTGGTTTTTAAGTCGTGGCTAACTATGACACCTAAGTCCAAGTAAGTCTGAACTGATGGAAGTGTAATTCCCTCTAGTTCATAAGAGCTCGTGCTTGCTTGTCCAATGCGCATGGTTGCACATTTTGTCACGTTTATCGGGAGCATCCATTCTATGGACCACTCTGACAATTTGTTGAGGTCCTCTTGCAACGTGGACATGTCACTGTTGCCCTTCAGCTCTCTCCAAATTTTTAAGTCATCTGCGTATAGGACCATAGGGGAATCGGTGAGTAGAGATAACTCATTGATATACAAAATAAATAGGAGAGGTCCAAGTACCGTGCCTTGTGGCACTCCGCTGCGTACTGCTGTCCAAGAGGAGAGTTTCGAGTTTATCCTAACCCTCTGCCTCCTATCTATGAGGAATTCCCTGAGCCAGTTTAGTAAGCTGCCTTTGATACCAAGACTTTCCAACTTCATGAGTAGTCTTTTGTGAGGTACTTTATCAAAGGCTTTGCTGAAGTCTATGAAGACGACGTCAACGGGTCTTCTGTTGTCCCTGGATTTAACCCAGCTTTCTCTTGCTTAATGACAAACTACAAGAGTTTGCAAACGATAGTAGTTCTAGTTCCTATCTGAGAGCCTCCGAAATTATAGGTCCACTTAATGTATAAGCTTGAATCCTACACCTGATGCTTTTTGCCTATATTTATAACTCTAGATAAAACATTAACGGTTAAGATACGTATCCTCAAACAGACAAGAAATCTCGTTTGTAAAACTACTACCCAACACAATAAGTTGAACAAAATGGACATAAACCGACAACATGAAAAAGGTGTAACTCACCACAACATCACATGGACAGATGAACGCTCACCAACTGCAACCCACCTTTCCTTAGATAATGTGATGAACTTATATCCATAATGTTGCTGAGCAGTTAATATTCTCAACTCCTGTCGGAACAGCTGAAATTCATAAACCTTGTTATGCTAAGAAAATAGCCACGGGCAGTAGAAATCCATTAATTAATGCGTCTGAAGATTTCAGATTCAGATTTCAGATTTATTGTTTGAGGATAGAAGGCTTGGAGCCTATGTTAATCCTTTTCTAGTAAACTTCTGTGGTTGTCCAAACCCTTCTTGAACGAATCAACTGAGGTTGCAGACACCACTTCTTCTGGGAGTCGGTTCCAAGAGTTTATGACTCTGTGTGAGAACCAGTACTCAACAGCAATATGATTTCTTCTTGGCTTTTGAACTCTCCTGCTATGTCCTCTAAGGTGTTCCGACCTGGTGGGAAGGAAAAGAGAAAATAGGTCAGGTCCGTAGTCATTATTTAAAATTTTAAACATTGTGATTAAATCTCCTCTCTGCCTACGGTATGACAAGGAGAAGAGATTTAAACTGTCTAGTCTTTCCTCGTATGATAAGTTAGTCATGCCATGAATCATACGTGTTGCTTTCCGTTGAACCCTTTCTAGAATAAGTGAGTCCCCTTTTAGACAAGGGCTGGCGGCCTGGATGCAGTTTTCCAGTCTTGACCTCACCAGAGATGTATATAAGGAGGTGAACATATCTCTGGTGATTTTAGTGAAGGCTCTACGAATTGCCCATAATGACCTGAAACTACGTGCAGCCACCGCGCGACAGTGTGCTGTGGTTTTTAAGTCGTGGCTAACTATGACACCTAAGTCCAAGTAAGTCTGAACTGATGGAAGTGTAATTCCCTCTAGTTCATAAGAGCTCGTGCTTGCTTGTCCAATGCGCATGGTTGCACATTTTGTCACGTTTATCGGGAGCATCCATTCTATGGACCACTCTGACAATTTGTTGAGGTCCTCTTGCAACGTGGACGTGTCACTGTTGCCCTTCAGCTCTCTCCAAATTTTTAAGTCATCTGCGTATAGGACCATAGGGGAATCGGTGAGTAGAGATAACTCATTGATATACAAAATAAATAGGAGAGGTCCAAGTACCGTGCCTTGTGGCACTCCGCTGCGTACTGCTGTCCAAGAGGAGAGTTTCGAGTTTATCCTAACCCTCTGCCTCCTATCTATGAGGAATTCCCTGAGCCAGTTTAGTAAGCTGCCTTTGATACCAAGACTTTCCAACTTCATGAGTAGTCTTTTGTGAGGTACTTTATCAAAGGCTTTGCTGAAGTCTATGAAGACGACGTCAACGGGTCTTCTGTTGTCCCTGGATTTAACCCAGCTTTCTCTTGCTTAATGACAAACTACAAGAGTTTGCAAACGATAGTAGTTCTAGTTCCTATCTGAGAGCCTCCGAAATTATAGGTCCACTTAATGTATAAGCTTGAATCCTACACCTGATGCTTTTTGCCTATATTTATAACTCTAGATAAAACATTAACGGTTAAGATACGTATCCTCAAACAGACAAGAAATCTCGTTTGTAAAACTACTACCCAACACAATAAGTTGAACAAAATGGACATAAACCGACAACATGAAAAAGGTGTAACTCACCACAACATCACATGGACAGATGAACGCTCACCAACTGCAACCCACCTTTCCTTAGATAATGTGATGAACTTATATCCATAATGTTGCTGAGCAGTTAATATTCTCAACTCCTGTCGGAACAGCTGAAATTCATAAACCTTGTTATGCTAAGAAAATAGCCACGGGCAGTAGAAATCCATTAATTAATGCGTCTGAAGATTTCAGATTCAGATTTCAGATTTATTGTTTGAGGATAGAAGGCTTGGAGCCTATGTTAATCCTTTTCTAGTAAACTTCTGTGGTTGTCCAAACCCTTCTTGAACGAATCAACTGAGGTTGCAGACACCACTTCTTCTGGGAGTCGGTTCCAAGAGTTTATGACTCTGTGTGAGAACCAGTACTCAACAGCAATATGATTTCTTCTTGGCTTTTGAACTCTCCTGCTATGTCCTCTAAGGTGTTCCGACCTGGTGGGAAGGAAAAGAGAAAATAGGTCAGGTCCGTAGTCATTATTTAAAATTTTAAACATTGTGATTAAATCTCCTCTCTGCCTACGGTATGACAAGGAGAAGAGATTTAAACTGTCTAGTCTTTCCTCGTATGATAAGTTAGTCATGCCATGAATCATACGTGTTGCTTTCCGTTGAACCCTTTCTAGAATAAGTGAGTCCCCTTTTAGACAAGGGCTGGCGGCCTGGATGCAGTTTTCCAGTCTTGACCTCACCAGAGATGTATATAAGGAGGTGAACATATCTCTGGTGATTTTAGTGAAGGCTCTACGAATTGCCCATAATGACCTGAAACTACGTGCAACCACCGCGCGACAGTGTGCTGTGGTTTTTAAGTCGTGGCTAACTATGACACCTAAGTCCAAGTAAGTCTGAACTGATGGAAGTGTAATTCCCTCTAGTTCATAAGAGCTCGTGCTTGCTTGTCCAATGCGCATGGTTGCACATTTTGTCACGTTTATCGGGAGCATCCATTCTATGGACCACTCTGACAATTTGTTGAGGTCCTCTTGCAACGTGGACGTGTCACTGTTGCCCTTCAGCTCTCTCCAAATTTTTAAGTCATCTGCGTATAGGACCATAGGGGAATCGGTGAGTAGAGATAACTCATTGATATACAAAATAAATAGGAGAGGTCCAAGTACCGTGCCTTGTGGCACTCCGCTGCGTACTGCTGTCCAAGAGGAGAGTTTCGAGTTTATCCTAACCCTCTGCCTCCTATCTATGAGGAATTCCCTGAGCCAGTTTAGTAAGCTGCCTTTGATACCAAGACTTTCCAACTTCATGAGTAGTCTTTTGTGAGGTACTTTATCAAAGGCTTTGCTGAAGTCTATGAAGACGACGTCAACGGGTCTTCTGTTGTCCCTGGATTTAACCCAGCTTTCTCTTGCTTAATGACAAACTACAAGAGTTTGCAAACGATAGTAGTTCTAGTTCCTATCTGAGAGCCTCCGAAATTATAGGTCCACTTAATGTATAAGCTTGAATCCTACACCTGATGCTTTTTGCCTATATTTATAACTCTAGATAAAACATTAACGGTTAAGATACGTATCCTCAAACAGACAAGAAATCTCGTTTGTAAAACTACTACCCAACACAATAAGTTGAACAAAATGGACATAAACCGACAACATGAAAAAGGTGTAACTCACCACAACATCACATGGACAGATGAACGCTCACCAACTGCAACCCACCTTTCCTTAGATAATGTGATGAACTTATATCCATAATGTTGCTGAGCAGTTAATATTCTCAACTCCTGTCGGAACAGCTGAAATTCATAAACCTTGTTATGCTAAGAAAATAGCCACGGGCAGTAGAAATCCATTAATTAATGCGTCTGAAGCTTATGTATTTACTCCCAACAATGACATAGCATATCAAATGAGATAAACATATCACTGATTTTGAAACAACACATCAATGAACTATAATTCAAGGATTCTGCACACAACAAAGTTATGTATGAAAATTGACTTCGAGCTTTATTTTTTCCCAATCACTTTTTTCAATTTTTCACTATGTTTACAGCTTGATGCCACACCGTATTTTCAGTACAAGTATGGAATTTTCAGCATTGATATCGGTGTGAACTTCTCCCGAAAGAAATCCGAAACGATAATCCAAACCATAGATTTAACCACACGTAGAGTGATGCGTAAAGTCCGAAATACAGGATATTCTGCAATACGGTGCTTTATTACATAAAAATAGATACATAATATACAAACCTCAAAATGTGAGGTGTCTGTGGCTAAATGCCGTCAAATGCGCAACCACTGTGCAGTCAATAAGTAAAAATAGCAATACTGTGTCAAGGTCGATCCACATGTCGGTTCAACCGGCCCGCGAATGCCAAGCAAAGAATAAACAAATATGAACAAACAACTTTCAGTGGTAAAGCATACACTATAGGGTTAGGTCAGCAAATAATGTTTAAAGAGAAGAAAAATAAGAACTATACATTAATAGTGGAATGATAATAGAACAAGTAATTTAACTGCAGTTGTAAGCAAATGTCATTGTTATAAATTAACATATAAAAGTCATACTACTTACTAATGGCAAGTAGTATAATGTTGAACAAATGAAAGATTGAGAATGAACAGGCAGGAAAGGAATTAACACCGCCCTTTTAATAATAATAATTTATTTCTGGAACAGAAACCAGCCATTTTTACAGGCATGAACAAATGTACACTAATTAGAACTTATAGAATATATATGATTTGTTAATCTAGAAATAGATTGAATACTGGTAAGTTTGAGAGAAATATTTAAAAAGAAATGTACAAATAAGGCAATAGGTAATTTTCGAGATATGCTTTCAACTGAATAATTCATGAGAAATAGCATCAAATCAAAACTGTAATGGAAAAAAAATACGGTATGTCAATTTCACGCGGGAATTATAAACGATTACGTTAATTGTGGAAGGTAAGTAGCATTTTTGTACAGGTGCTGGCGTGAAATATAAGAGATGCGGAATGAACAGTAATTGTAAGTAAATGATTCATAGAGTGTTTGAAAGTCCATAAAACTTCAAATTCACCGGTAAGTACACCATAATTGTGACATTTCCAGTTGTATATGAGACCAACTTTGAACTTGTCGGCAGATTTCATGATAGAGGTGGTTTAGTTATTCACCAGGTGGCCTAGCAATATTCCGAAGATAGCGGCACTGTTTCAGTACCTTCGTTTAAGGCAGTACCTTTGAAAAGAGAAGAAGACACAAGGAAACCGACAGAGAGGTGCAGAAGTATATAATAGGTGTTAATAATTCAAAACATATGTAAAAAACATGGGTTCATCATTTTTTTGTTTTTTCTTCATTTAAAAAATACTATTTCCCCCTGAGATTTTCTAGTGATGGAATTCTAGTCTTTCTTGCGAAAAGAAAATAAAAGTTTAAGTGAAAAAAGATGATAATTTCACCTACTTATATAGGTTGAATATGAGTTAAACACAAAAGTCAAAGTGCGTGAACTATGTAGAAGAAAAGTGAGGGCTTAATAATAACTACTGTTTTTCTGAAGTATACATTTAGGTGTCCTTCTGAAGTAGGGGACTCATACCATGTACTTGCATTCGAGGAGTTTGTTATTTAAACTTCAGCTTTAGGCAAATTTTCAACTTCTATTGCCTTTTTTTAAATTTTATTTATTCTCTTATTCTGCAGAAGCCATTCGAACTCAGGAGCCTTAGCAATAGAGTGCTGTCCCACAGATAAGGGTGGTTCTCATATGTCCCCACCATCATATCCGCTGACTAGCAATCACCACCCTCCCACCTTTTTTGTGCAAGGCCCTGGCAAAATGCTTCATTTTTTTATATATATCTTTTAATTTCTGTTATAATATGCCACAAACTTTTCTCTTTTTTTTAAAAAAAAATATTCATTTGTCAACTCATTCGAAGTCATGGTATGAGTGACTACTTTCAGAAGACCGTCATGTATGTTTCATCTGTTACAGCATTTTGGAGAGGAACAATAATAAAAGTATAAGGAAAATAGACTATCAGAGTCGATATTTTAGATATAAGCAAATGTAATTTCTGAAAACAGTGCATAATCATGCAGCATTAAACATATAAGTAGTAGTAATTTATAATATTTTGTTCCGAAAGATTTGACTAAACAAGATTATAGTTATAGAACAGTAAGATAGGATTCATTACTATTTAGGACTCACCGTATAGTTGATTATTTAGACTACCAACATTCGGGCCTTAATTTGCGTATAGGCAGACAGTGCTAACAAGTAGCATTAGGCAGTCTCCAGAGACATTTTAATACCAGTCGTCTTCAGTTGATTTGCATCTGGAACTTGAGACTGAACTCTTAGCATGCTGAAATACTCATAGTACCATGTTATCAGTGATATGTGCAAAAAGAAAATTTTTTTTAAATATTTGAATGAAGAAATAATTAAAATTTAAGGCTGATTGAGAATAGGTGACTGGGGTTGTGAAAACAATCATAGTGAAAGTAGAGTCAAACATAGAGATCACAGATTTCGGGAGCTAACAGTGAGGGTCAGAGGAGTGCCGTATTAGATCTCTGATTTTTAGTCTGTCACATACGCCTTCTAACCCGGTGTTGATAAAATATTTGTTTAGCAGAGATGAGAAGGTTTTTGGGGTAGGACTGTTTCTAATTTCAGTTGGAAGACGGTTCCAAATGCAGCGGTATCTGACAGCGAAAGAATTTGATCTGTACTTTGTATGACAGCGGGGCACTTCAAAAGATGAAGATTTATTTCTAAGGTTATATTTCTTAGGTGAACTAAAAGTAAATTCATTGTGGGGGAAATATATAAGCCCTTTAGCGATCCTAAATGTAATTTTTAGGTTAAACTTCAGTCGTCTGACCCATAAGGGTTCCAAGTCAAATATGTTACATCTGTCGTAGTAGGAAATGCAAAGATTTTCACCTACTAGACGTTTGGTAAACGCCCTTTGTAGGCTTTCCAATTTGCACCTGTCTTTTACGGAAACACTGTCCATGACAGGAGGACAAAATTCAAGTAAGGGCCTTATGCATAACTTGTACAGCATAATTTTGGATTCACACGCTTTAAAGTTTCGCAATTAAAACCCAGAAATCCTTTTAACCTTTGATACTTGTAATTTAACGTATTCCGTTAGGCTAAATTCTGGAGTGTAGTTTAGACCCAAGTCTGTTGTAAGCGGCAGACGGGGAATATGATTGTTGTGTAGGGAGATGGAAAGTTCGGATGAAATGCCTTTGGAGCATAGCACACCACATTTTTCAACGTTAAACTTCATTTTCCACGTGTTACACCACAATTGAACCCTATCAATATCATCCTGAATCCTATCAAATACACATGACACTTCATTTCTGAGTGAGTGGTATACTATTTTGATGTCATCAGCAAATAGGAAGGGTCTGCCATGTCTAATAACGTCGCAAATATCATTGAAATATAACAGGAATAACAGTGGACCTAGAACACTACCTTGTATGACTCCACTTGTTATCTGAACGGGGTTGGATGTGTGGGAACCTAACCTGACCATTTGCATCCGATTGCTTAGGAATGAACTGAGCCAGCTTAACAAAGAACCTTGGATCCCATAAGACTGGACTTTTGATATTAACAGTCGGTGGCTTACTGTGTCAAAAGCTTTACTAAGATCTAAGTATACAATAACTGTGATCACACTGGAATCTTTCACTTGTGAGATGTGATCAAAAAATTGTAAATGGCATGTAGTGCAAGAACGTGACTTCATGAAACCATGTTGATAAGGAGTGATAAGTTTCTCTTGAGAGAGGAAGTCAAAAATGGCACTTTTCACGATCTTTTCCAGAACCCTTGAAATAACAGAAGTTAGGTTAATGGGTCTGTAACTCATGACACTTGAACGGTAGCCTGACTTATACCTAGGGGTAATGTGCGTGGTTTTCCATGCATCTGGATATGTTCCAGTTGATAGAGAGATAGAGAACAATTTAAGAAAGAGAATAGGGATGTCTTCACCACCGTATTTTAAAAAAGTTGAGGGAATCATATCAGGACCAGGGTTGTTTGAACTTTTAAGGGACGTGATTGCTTTCTTAATATTATCCAAAGAAAAGCTGATAGTTTCTAAAGTTTTTTGTGAACGTACATGGAATAGAGGTTGTGGCGACGTGTTGTCATCATGGGCATATGACCGTGAGAAGTAGGAGTTTAGAAGCTCACAAATTATTTTAGGGTCAGTAGCAGTCTCACCATTTTCTAAGATGAATTGTATATCTGTTTTACGAGAGTTTAGCCTTTTGCGATAAAGCTTACAGATTGCAGTGTATTTAGAGCTATCTTTAAGGGCTGCACTTTCTTGTCTGAGTAGAACGTTGTCGTTATTTTCTTTCAATCTGAGATAAATGTTCTGTATATTTACAAGACACGAGAAGTCATTTTCTTTGTAGTAATGTCGGTGCAGCTTTCGCAGCTTAGCCTTTACTTTTATAGGAATGAAATTCTTTATGTTTTGTCTTGGGCTCTCTTTACATTTAGGAACAAGTTTATCAAAGCATATAGTTACATTCTGGTAAAAGGCTATTAGGATAGTGTCTAGGTTGCTACTAGAAAAGAAAAGGTCCCAGTCTAAGCTTCTAATGAAGGAGTGAAATACATCCCACCTAGCTTTTCCGAAGCACATGAATGTCTTGCGCAGGGTAAAGCATTTTGATGAGTGAAGCTTGGTATCGAGGGCGCAGATTATTGTGTTGTGATCACTACCAGGAAATGGGTGGCTGATGTCTATGGTGGATAAGGCAATGTCTTTCAAGAAAACCAAGTCCAGTATATTGTGGTTTCGGGTGGGCCTTAGAATACTTTGTGTCCACCCACATAACTCAACAGCATCTAAGAATTTGCTGTAGCGGGGAGGAGCACTGATGGGCTCCCATGAAACTTCAGGCATGTTAAAATCCCCTCCGATCACTTTATAAGTAAAGTTTAATTTCGAAGTGTAGTGAAAGGCTGCAGTTATTTCACTTAGCAGTTCACTGTCATGGTTGGGTGGGCGATAGATGCAACCTAATAACAGAGTTTGCTGTTTATTTATGTAGAGTGTCACCCATAATGTATCGCATATATTAAGGTTAGGGTCATCGTAGTGCACAGCTCTGCAGTCAGATTTAACATAGATAATGCATCCTCCACCCCGCCCAACTGATCTGTTCTTCCTGAAAAATGAGTAGCCTTCACAGTGAAAGAAATCATCATTTATTTCACTTGTGCACCAAGCTTCAGTGATCAATAGTGCTGTAGGTTGGCTAATCAGTAGCAGGGATTGGATGTATGCCATCTTGTTTACAGCTGACCTGGCATTGATAAGAACCATGTTAGGATTAGCCGAGTCATATCTTAGGATTTTAGCTATGTCTTGAAGTAGCTGGTGGTGAGATTCAATCATAGTGTCCTCAGACGACAATGAAATGTCTATGCCTGTAGATGCCCTAGGAAAGCTAGAAGTGCAGAGGGGGTGAATTAAATTTTCGTTTTCATGTAAGTTTGGGCGTAAAGAAGATTTGCTGTCAGAAGAAAAGGAGACGGAGGGTTGTTGAAGGAGAAGAAGGGAATTACCAGAGTCATGTAAGGTGAGCTCCAGGCAGTAATTAGACATTGCTGTATCAGCTGTCATATCTATATTGGGGGGCGAAACCTGTGGAGAGTGGTGAGCATTTGTAGTATGTTTGAGGTCATGTTGTGAACCTGTATAAAAAATGGTAATGTCGTTTCAGCAAAACTGTTGATCGGTGGGTAGTCAGCCCTGTTGGGTGTAGGCATGTAAATAGGTGGAGGTGGCCTACCAAGCAAGCTTAACTTATTCGAATTGTTGCGAATTACGTCACCACTATTCGACTTCCTATAGTTAAGTGTATCAATGTTTTGGTTTGTATTGGTGCGAGGGTTTACTTTTTTGAACAGGTAGCTACGAGGTTCAGGTTCTGTTTTGCGGTTTTTGTACCTGTTGGTTTTGTGGATATTTGTTTCTGGAGAGAGGTGTGGTATCGAGCTGTCAGCATGTGAATTAGTGTGTGACACTAGTCTCTTATTCTGCGTTGTCTTTGTAGACGAACTGGTAGCTGCATTCTTCAACTTCCTGGAATTAAGACTACTTGAATTGATGAATACTGGGTGTGATGTACTGCAGTTTGTCACTGGGGTACAGGGATTGTTATCAGAGGAATCTAAATCTACGGTCGATTTCTTTCTTAGTGTTCGGCTATACACTGAACTATTTTTTGACCTTATATTTTCAGGCAAGTTCGTTTCCGAATACGGTGTGCTTTGTATCGAAAGATCCACACCCTTTTGCTCTGCCTCAACAGAAGTGTGGGTGCCCAGGGGTGTTGTAGAGGAGCTGGGATTTACAGTTTTAGAATAAGTCATTCTTTGGATCGGTGTCTTGTCACGAGCTATTTTAATCGTATGGTAACGTGTATTTTTCAGTAGTGTTTGCCTACTGTAAAAGATGTCAGCATTAGAGGACGAGTCAAATTTCAACACAAGTGGGCAAGATTTATTTTTATGAGACTTTCTAAGTCGATGGCAGCTGCACGAGACGTTATTCATAGAGCACGCATTCAGAATAGTGTTTTTGACCTTGTTAATCTGTGCATTATCAGGTATATTATACACGATTATGTTCTTCTCGCGCACTACACGTTGATATACTTCAGTTGCAACGTAGTTTATCAGGTTTGCGGTTTGTGGTAACTTACTAGGTGAAGTACCATTACTGTCGGCTTCACTAGGTACTGCCAGTTTTGATATCTTAACTTCAAGCCCCCTAATAATGGAAAATAATTCTGCGATTTTATCTTCACAACAAGGTGTAGAACAAGAAACTGGATTAATGCTAGGAGTCAAAATGTTTGCCGTGTAATTCATTTCGCAAGACGTTTTGCAGGTGTCTGCGAGGCCTGGATCATTGCATGTAGTATCACTATTTATATCATCCATGATGTTGTTTAATACGCAAGCAGTTAAGGGGAATTCAACGTCCGGACTTAACGTATCTACTGCAGCAGACATGTGTTTATTTGTTAAATCACTGGATGTAGTCTTCACACTTCCTGCAGGCCTATTCATTCTATTCGGTTTGTGTTTTTTACTGGGATTTGAAGCAGACAGTGGAGTTTGACGCTTGGTTTCAACCATTGGCATTTAGAAAAGAGTTAAACTTCTTAAATATAAGAGAATGAGCAAAGTGTCTGTAAGGTCCTTTTTAGGGTGTTGGAGATTTAGATTGTTTAGTTCGGTAAGCAATTAGCAGTTTATGTGGATAAAAATACTGGAATATAGTATGAAGACACGCTTAACAAATACTATAAATGCAAAGATGCGATAACAGAAGCACTTAAGTAGACACTAGCTATAATGGACAATTACAGCCGGAAAAGTTACCTTTAATGAAAAAATAGGACTAAATACTTAGTACTATCCTCGAGAGACCTATTGAAAAGCCGCCTATAGAGTAAAAAAGAACTAAGAAATAACACGCGAAAAAGTAACAAATCCTTCGAATTGCCGCGCCTGGTTTTCCCTACTCTTCCTGCTAGTAAGACACAGAAATGGTACAATTTACTCTCGCCACATCTGCATTCACTATCCAGCTATATATCCTACAAAGTGCTTATCTCTCCTCAATACCTTCTTGTAGGCAAAAATTACGCACATCTCGGTTGACTATACCCCTCGGTGTCTTCATAACCACTTTTCTGATATACCCATCACAGCTTTCCGTAACACCTGTAATTATTCCCATTGACCAGCGATTGCGAGGTGAAGGCTCCGCAGTCACTAGTACTAGGTCTCCCACTTGTAAGTTTCGATGTCGTTGAACCCGCTTTGCACGCGATTGTAAGGTCGCCCAGTACTTCAGCTTCCACCGTCTCCAAAACGTATTGGCAAGGAGTTGCCCTTGTTTCCATCATCGTGAATACCGTCCACATAAATAACGTCGATCTCAGGAATTCTTGATAAGAGAATATGATTTGGTGTCAGCACATCCAACTGACTTGAGTCATCATAAACAGGTACTAGCGGCATACTATTTAGTATCCTTTCTACTTCTGTGAAATAGGTCATGAGTGATTCATCTGTGAGGACTTGCTCCTTCGAAACTGCGCTTGACACTCGACATACGCTTCCGATCAACCCCTCCCATACCCCGCCACGGTGGCTAGCATAAGGTGGATTTAACTTCCATTCTATACCACGATTTGTCATAGCTCTCATCATACAATCACTGTCTAACTGTGGCACAACTTGCTGTAACTCACGATCAGCCCCCACAAAGTTTGTACCCCGGTCACTGTATATCTCCCTTGGAGGCCCCCTGCGGTTGGTAAAGCGTGAAAGCATCATTAGGAATGAATCGATAGAAAGAGCGTAAGCTACTTCTAAGTGAACCGCTCGAGTTTTCAAACAAGTGAATATGCATCCATATCTTTTGTCTGTAGTCCGCCGCCTAACGATAAAGGGGCAGGAAGTAATCTTCCCCGGTGCTAGACAATGGAAAATCTGACGTCACCCTTGCTTTGGGTAATTCTGCCATCAGTCGTTCAGTAGGTTTTGCAGACCTGATTCGGCAACCGATGCATTTATTCACCACACGCTTAACTACTGCCGCTCCTTTCAATATCCAATATTTCATACGCAATGCTGACAAAAGATGGGCTACTCCCATATGTCCTTCAGTCTCATGATAATAACGAACAATAACCTCCGTGACAGGATGAGTTCCTAGCAATATAACTGGATGTTTTTCCGAACTTGACAGTTGACTATTATTCAGTCGTCCGCCGACACATATCAAGTCACCTGAGATGACAGGATGCAGTTTCTTGATACGTTGAAGGAGTGGCTTGTATTTACTATCCAAATAGCGTTCGCACATAACTCCTTTGATTTTACCGAACTCTTGCTTTTGCACGTACCTAAGGATATCTTCCTCTGCCTCTAACATCTCACACGTTTGTAAAGGGCCTTGCACTAGACGTTTTAGTAGAAAAACTTTAAACCTTTTAACCAGGCTACCGCTCTACGAAGTTTCGTCCAAGAAGATAAATACAAGAATAAGGTGTCTATCGGATTTGCGGCTGTTTGTGTCGTTAAGATGGTGGCTTGCTTTAGCTTTATGTCAGATGGAATTATTGGCACGCTTTTTTCATCGAAATTCAGGCAATCCTTTTTAGGAATTTTGAGAAATTCAGGACCATCGAGCCAGGTATGTATACGCTCGTACTCACTCATCTTTATTCCCCTGGAAGCAAAATCAGCTGGATTCATATTACTTGGTACATGTCGCCATTGAGGCCGCGTAGTGTTGTCAAGTATAAACCCTGCTCTGCTAGCTGTGTAGGTTTTGAAGCGGGATGTGGCGTTGCGGATGTAGCTTAACACAATCATAGAATCTATCCATAGATAAACATCACTTAGTTCCAACTATATTTCCTCTAAGATGTATTTTAACAGCTTCACTGAGAGCACGGCTGCTTGTAGTTCTAAACGTGGCACGGTGACATGCTTCAAGGGAGCCACTCTAGATTTGCCCATAACAAAGCTGCAGCTTACTTCTCCTGAACAGGACTCGTGACGTAGATATGCTACTGAACCGAAACCTATTTCAGAGGCATCCGAAAATAGGTGCATTGAAACTGCTATAGGACTGAAGGTCTGGGGTCGAAAGCTACGTTGAACCTCTAGATCCCTAATTGTCTTAATGTCAACAAGCCAAGCATCCCTTTTGGCACTCACGTCAACATGTTCATCCCACCCGAACTCACTTCGGCACAGGTGTTGCATTACTCTTTTAGGTGGAAGTAGTAGTGGGGCGATATAATCGAGTGGATCATATAAAGAAGCTATGCACGACAAGATTCCCCTCTTCGTTATCGGACGTACTGAACGTACTTCAAACCTGAAGCAATCTGCCTTGACACACCAGCATAAACCCAGTGTCTTCTCGACATTCGTCGAATCTTCTAAATGCAGTATGTTTGAGGACCGTTCACGAACGGGAATGTTGGATAACACTTCTTCATTGTTACTATTCCATTTGTGCAAACGAAATCCACCAAGAGAGGCGAGCTGACGCAGCTGGTTGGATAAAGCTATGGCTTCTGCTACTGTTTCTACTGAGACTAGACAATTACCCACATAGAAATTTTCTCTGACAGTGCTTAACAAATAAATAAATAAATTTATTCTCATAGTACAGTACATGAGGGACGCCAGTTTACAGGCATCATCAAATTGTTACAGAAATAGAACCATAAAATTCAGTCACAATTTACAGGCAGTAGCAGGATATGCCTTACATGTTCGCTGGAGATTACACATACACTTGATGTATGTTAATCCCAGTAGTGTAAAACAGCCTTTTCACTTATATACAATCATTTCTGTGCACAGTTGGAAAAATCTGCTAGATTGTCAGTGAGTGCAACACATCACGAAATACAGAAGAATTGTCTTCGCATTAACAAAAAACCCAGGTCTTTGGTGGATGGATTATAAGTGCCTGGGAAAAAAATGAAGCTCGAAGTCAATTTTCATACATAACTTTGTTGTGTGCAGAATCCTTGAATTATAGTTCATTGATGTGTTGTTTCAAAATCAGTGATATGTTTATCTCATTTGATATGCTATGTCATTGTTGGGAGTAAATACATAAGCTTCAGACGCATTAATTAATGGATTTCTACTGCCCGTGGCTATTTTCTTAGCATAACAAGGTTTATGAATTTCAGCTGTTCCGACAGGAGTTGAGAATATTAACTGCTCAGCAACATTATGGATATAAGTTCATCACATTATCTAAGGAAAGGTGGGTTGCAGTTGGTGGGGGATATATGGTGCCCAACGAGCGTACATCTGTCCATGTGATGTTGTGGTGAGTTACACCTTTTTCATGTTGTCGGTTTATGTCCATTTTGTTCAACTTATTGTGTTAGGTAGTAGTTTTACAAACGAGATTTCTTGTCTGTTTGAGGATACGTATCTTAACCGTTAATGTTTTATCTAGAGTTATAAATATAGGCAAAAAGCATCAGGTGTAGGATTCAAGCTTATACATTAAGTGGACCTATAATTTCGGAGGCTCTCAGATAGGTACTAGAACTACTATCGTTTGCAAACTCTTGTGGTTTGTCATTAAGCACCGTTTTGAAGGAGGCCAATGTACTTGCTTGACGCATTTCCATTGGTAGTTTATTCCATATCTGTGCACACCTAATCAAGTAAAACTTTTGCCTGGTGGCTGTTTTACATTGTTCGATAGCTACTGTGCCCTCAGTGTGTCTTAGTTTGTAGCCATTGTCATCTGAATGTCGAGTGCCATTAGTAGAAGTAAAAACCAAGTGGTTTAGAAGCTTATAGTAAAGTGTTAAGTTTAGTCTCAGGCGTCTTAGCCACAGTGTTTCTAGTCCTAGGGTATCACATTTAGGGGAGTAGTCCGCACTATTTTCGGTTCCGAGTAATTTTAACGTGAAGTACTTCTGCACTCCCTCGCCTTTCAATTTAATAATAATATATATATTTCACATAAATAAGCATTTACACGATTAACATACCGTTTGTACAGGCATGTTCATATTTGACAAGTGCAATTTGAAATGGAACACCGTTTTTTGACATCAAAAATTGGAAAAATGGAAAACAGTAACCTCTAGAAACTTTTTTAGAATGGATTACGATATATTGGTTCAAGTCTAATTTATAGTCTACAATATACTTATGGTCAGTTAAATTCATGCGGGAATTACGAAATTTTGCGTTAATGGAATGTAAGAAGAGAGGTGATAAACGGGTGCTAGAGTGAGACATACAGGATACAGCCCTTGTGATCATTATCATTTTGTCAATTAATAAGGGTTCAAATATTAAAAAAAACAACTCCATAGTAGAGGGTAAGTACAGCATTATTTTGGTAATAACAGATACAAGGGACCAACTTTGCGATGATAAACAGTACTCAAAATGGAATTTCTTCCGTTGTTCGTTGTGTGTGCCAACAATATTCTTAATAACGCTCAAGTAATAAGAACGTAGAGAGCAGCATTACTGTTCATTTATAACTGGGTGGTGAGGGACAAATCTACGTTTCTTGGAGAAGTCGTCAGGAACGCGACTAATATAACCCTTCAACTCATGGTCCGTTAGTATTTGATTGTAGGACTTTAACAGGCTTTCGTCCATTTTTAGGTTCTTCTGAAGACTGTCCAGCCTGCGTTCTGCCTGAAACCTATTAGGCGGTAATCTACGCCAGTCCTCTTTCCAAGTCGATAGAACTTCATAATGTCCGTTCCGCAATCTTATCTCCCTATCGGTTGCCTTCGGAACCTCTTTATCTATTTCAGAACTGAACCTTTCGTATGAGTGCTTGTCCTGAAATTCAGCTTCAATCATTCGCAAAAGCTTGTTCTCTACTGATTCACTTTCCTCTAAGCAGAAGATAGAGGTTGCTTCTTTATATTCGTTTCCTGAACCCAATAAATACTAACCAAAAACTGACAAAGATGCAAACGGTTGCTTGGATTTCCCTATACGCTGCCTCAGCACCCAGTGTGCTTCAGGTACATTAGTCCCAATTAGTAGACTGACCTGTTTACATTCGACGTCTAGAAAGGGAATTTCTGCCAGGCGAGGCCATTTTTTCATCTGTTCGTTTGAAGGAGTCTTAGGTCTCTTTACAGGTAAGCTTTCCATGGTGTAGGCACTCTTGACCGTCGTCTTGTAATCTCCCGTTAAGGATTCAACTTCGAAATCAACCTTAGATGAATTCTGAGAAGTACTTCCACAGACAGATGTTACCTGCATCAGTGTATTAACCCATTCCATTCCTACTTGGCAAGCAACATGACTCAGCAGTAGTGTAGTATCTGAACCATTGTCAAGAAAGACATAGGTATCTAGAAATCCTTTAGGACCTAAGATACGAATCGGCACATATCCTATAAAGGAAGTTCCAGATTCCTTGCTAGAGTAGTTGAGAGTCTGGCATGCTGGATTATCTTCATTGTGTAAAAGTTTATGATGACGTCTAGTGCATCCCACTATATCGCAACCTCTTGCTGCACGACAAGCGTCAGCTCGGCGATCAAGTTTCAAACAGTTGAAGCACACCTTATGCCGCATTGACACTGCTAGTCTCTATTTGTGACTCATCGACAAAAAGCGTTGACATTCCCATAAGTCGTGATCTGTGAAGCAAACTATGCACGACTTCTCGGCTCATGACTTCACGATATTAACACTGTGCGAAGGCATAGCTCTGGACATTTTATCATTGGACCCTACTTCGTCGTTGTTCCTATTCCCATTAGCTATCTGGCCGTAACAGCTTGTAGCCAATGACAGTTGCCTTTTGAGGAATTCTTTGGGGTAACGAAAGCTAGGTTCAGCAAACTGTAAACCATAGTTTACCAATTCTGCCCACTTCCATCGTAGGTGCCGGGGGAGACGTTGAACAATGCACTTAAGGTTGGTAGAGCAGTCCAAGTCTGCCATGTGATTCATCTGAGATAAAGCTATCTCACAATTGGTCATCTGTCTCAACAATTGTTGTAGCCCAACTATATCTTCAGGTTGCAGCTGTGGGCCTGACAGTAATTCGGAGAGGAAGGCATCCGAAACTGCATGAGGTTGGCCAAATTGAATTCGTAAAATCCCCATCGCTTTCCTGTAGCCTACCTCCCGACCGAAAGCTGCTACCTTGACGTGGTGGTCGGGCTTGAACACTGCAATGACCCAACAAGCTATACTGGCTGGAACTTATGTTCCTGCAGGTCCTACCATGCCAGAAAGGTTGTTTGGATAGCAGTTAGACTAAAAGCAGTTACCCAATCCAATCCTATGATTTCAAATAAATCACAAAATATCATGCCGGATCGGCCGGGGCCCGGATTAACAACGACCGCGCATTCTGCTGCCGTGTCACAGGGCAGAAGTGATAAGTACACTACTGAGACACACCAAATAAAAAAGAACAAACAAAAACAGGCCGTGTGTGACCGGCCTCAAGCAGTTGTCCCATGGGCTCTGCGGTCACGCAACCAACTTCCACGGTGTGGGCAGCCGGGAAGTACCAATCGCCCTCACAATCCGAAGTGCACGCGAAACCCCTCTAATCCTCGCTCATCTTTGTCTTCATCTTCATCTCTATTATCTTGCCTTCCTTCTACCAATGCAACTCCTCTACTTGTTGGCTCTTCACTTCCTCTTCACTCTGTGTGCACTGATAACGATGGAAGCCAAAAAGCCACCACCGATTGTCTCCTAAAACCACGCCACCAATTTCATATAGGAGCATTTAATGTTAGGACACTTTGCCAAATAGGACAACAAGCATCACTAGCCAAGACTCTGGCATCCCGAGCCATTGATGTATGTTGTGTTTCAGAAACACGCATACAAGACCCAAGTGTGGTTATTCACCTAACCCCACCTGGCCAACAGGATGAATCTGCAAAATTCACCTTGAGGGTGTCAGGAGATGCGACGGCTAGCTCACGAGGATTAGCTGGTGTTGGGATAGCTTTAAGTACTAGAGCAGAAAAGACATTACTTGACTGGATCCCGGTAGATAGCCGAATGTGCGCTGTTCGCCTGAACGGATCAGTGAAAAGGAGAAAGGACTGCACTACTCGCCGATGCCTTTTCGTAATCTCCGCCTACGCCCCCACTGACTGCAGTTCGGATGAAAC
The DNA here is from genome assembly GCA_944472155.2 of Trichobilharzia szidati. Classification (NCBI taxonomy): domain Eukaryota; kingdom Metazoa; phylum Platyhelminthes; class Trematoda; order Strigeidida; family Schistosomatidae; genus Trichobilharzia; species Trichobilharzia szidati. The sequence goes on from OX235275.1 coordinate 7,209,863, forward strand.
GAAGGACGAGTTCTACCAAAAGCTGTCTAGTTTGCTGCGAAAGTCTAGACGCTCAGATATAGTCGTTTTAGCTGGTGACTTTAATGCTCAAGTAGGGAAATTGTGTCAATCTGAGAAGAATGTTGGTGGCACATACGGAATTCCGTGCCAGCGAACCGACAACGGTGACCGTCTCCTACAGCTCTGTTCAGATAATCATTTGTATCTTGTAAGCACTAACTTCAAACACAAGGAGAGACACTGTTTGACCTGGCGACCCCCATCATCAATTCAACGCTGGACACAAATAGACCACATAGCAATAAGCTATCGTTGGCGTGGGTCGGTAGGAGATTGTCGCTCCTTCTGGAACACGTGTGTAGATACCGATCACGCACTGGTCCGCGCTCGTGTGTGCTTACGACTGAACGGACGTAGGAAACAGCTAGCGGTAAACCCATCACGTCCCCAGCTCGACCAGGGAACTAAGTCCCTATTTGAGGAAGAACTAGCTAAACACATATCTGAGTTTGACAGCTCCGCTCACCCTGAAGAAGCCTGGAAGAATATTCAGTCAGCCATAGATACAGCTGTAAAAGCTGTGAATAAGTTAATTCCAAAGGTGAGTAAAAACCACTGGATTTCGACTGCCTCATCCGAACTGATAGATGCTAGAAGACTTATTCCGGCGAGCTCCGAATTCAATGAGGAGCGAAAGCTGCACAAGAGGAAACTTACGAAAAGTCTCCGCAAGGACGGTGAACAGTGGTGGTTGACAAAGGCGAAAGAGATGGAAAAAGCATCGGCGATAGGCAACACCAGACAACTATTCAGGCTTATCAGGGAAACAGGTGGTAAAAAACAAATGATAAGCGAAACAATCTCCGAGAAAAATGGCACCATAATTAGCTCCCAGGATAGACGTCTGGAGCGCTGGAAAGAACACTATGAGGAGCAGTTTAATTGGCCCACAGCCACACTTAACCTACCGGACATCCAACACCTCCCTGAATGGGAGATAGACACAGGTCCTCCGTCCTTAACCGAGGTTACTAAAGCTGTCACCAGTCTGAAGCTAGGCAAAGCAGCGGGACCTGATTTATTGACTCCAGAGGTATTTAAGTACGGAGGCGACAGTTTACTGTCTGCGTTAACGGAGGTTCTAGGCAGCGTCTGGGAATCAGAGGAAGTCCCATCGGGTTGGTGTAAGTCACTGATCATCCCGATATACAAGAAGGGAGACAAGTCGTCTTGTGATAATCACAGAGGGATTAGCTTGACTAATATAGTATCTAAAATCCTAGGCTCAATAATACTGCGTAGATTAAGTGGTGCTCGGGAGACACAAACACGAGAAAACCAGGCAGGTTTTAGGCCAGGTAGAGGATGTATTGATCACATCTTCACCCTTCGACAGATTCTAGAACATAGGCATTCCTACCGGCGTCCGACAATCATTATATTTCTGGACCTAAAGGCGGCATTCGATTCTGTCGACCGGGAGGTTCTCTGGCGATGCTTGGCTGTAAAGGGAATGCCAAGAAAATACATTGCACTGATTAAGGCACTCTACTCGTACTCATGCAGCCAGGTGAGGGCTAATGGCGAGTTGTCATCTGAAGTGGTGACGACTAGTGGCGTCCGTCAAGGATGCCCATTATCCCCATTCCTATTCAATTTCATCATAGATGTACTAATGGACTTAACCCTAACTCACTTCAGCGACTCAGGGATTGACTTGCTACCAGGGAAGAATCTCGTTGACTTAGAATATGCGGACGATATAGTCCTTCTAGGCGAGGACTCTAACAAATGCAGAGTCTACTGAACACCCTGAGCAACAATCTCCGCATGTTTGGCATGCGATTCGCCCCTATAAAATGTAAGATGATGCTGCAGGATTGGATTTCATCGACCCCTAGATTAGAAATAGGAAGTGAAGTGGTAGAACACGTTGACCGCTTCACTTACTTGGGAAGTACCATCAGCCCCAACGGGTTGATCTCCGACGAAATTTCAGCACGAATACAGAGGGCTAGGTTCGCATTCGCCAGTTTTCGCCGTCTCTGGCGTAGACGCGATATCCGACTATCGACCAAAGGGCGTGTGTACTGCTCAACAGTCCACTCCGTCCTCCTTTATGGCTGTGAGACCTGGCCATTGAGAGCAGAAGACATGAAAAGATTAGCTGTCTTCGATCATAGGTGTCTGCGTTCTATCTCCCGCGTGAAGTGGTATAATAAGGTGAGCAATATTGAGGTTAGGCGTCGAGTGCTAGGTAAGGCGGGGAAATCAATCGACGAGACTGTGAAATTACTTCGACTGAGATGGTTAGGACATGTGCTACGTATGCCTAGTCATCGCCTTCCTCGACGGGCAATGTTAGCTGATATAGGGTCAGGCAGGTTCAGATAATCATTTGTATCTTGTAAGCACTAACTTCAAACACAAGGAGAGACACTGTTTGACCTGGCGACCCCCATCATCAATTCAACGCTGGACACAAATAGACCACATAGCAATAAGCTATCGTTGGCGTGGGTCGGTAGGAGATTGTCGCTCCTTCTGGAACACGTGTGTAGATACCGATCACGCACTGGTCCGCGCTCGTGTGTGCTTACGACTGAACGGACGTAGGAAACAGCTAGCGGTAAACCCATCACGTCCCCAGCTCGACCAGGGAACTAAGTCCCTATTTGAGGAAGAACTAGCTAAACACATATCTGAGTTTGACAGCTCCGCTCACCCTGAAGAAGCCTGGAAGAATATTCAGTCAGCCATAGATACAGCTGTAAAAGCTGTGAATAAGTTAATTCCAAAGGTGAGTAAAAACCACTGGATTTCGACTGCCTCATCCGAACTGATAGATGCTAGAAGACTTATTCCGGCGAGCTCCGAATTCAATGAGGAGCGAAAGCTGCACAAGAGGAAACTTACGAAAAGTCTCCGCAAGGACGGTGAACAGTGGTGGTTGACAAAGGCGAAAGAGATGGAAAAAGCATCGGCGATAGGCAACACCAGACAACTATTCAGGCTTATCAGGGAAACAGGTGGTAAAAAACAAATGATAAGCGAAACAATCTCCGAGAAAAATGGCACCATAATTAGCTCCCAGGATAGACGTCTGGAGCGCTGGAAAGAACACTATGAGGAGCAGTTTAATTGGCCCACAGCCACACTTAACCTACCGGACATCCAACACCTCCCTGAATGGGAGATAGACACAGGTCCTCCGTCCTTAACCGAGGTTACTAAAGCTGTCACCAGTCTGAAGCTAGGCAAAGCAGCGGGACCTGATTTATTGACTCCAGAGGTATTTAAGTACGGAGGCGACAGTTTACTGTCTGCGTTAACGGAGGTTCTAGGCAGCGTCTGGGAATCAGAGGAAGTCCCATCGGGTTGGTGTAAGTCACTGATCATCCCGATATACAAGAAGGGAGACAAGTCGTCTTGTGATAATCACAGAGGGATTAGCTTGACTAATATAGTATCTAAAATCCTAGGCTCAATAATACTGCGTAGATTAAGTGGTGCTCGGGAGACACAAACACGAGAAAACCAGGCAGGTTTTAGGCCAGGTAGAGGGTGTATTGATCACATCTTCACCCTTCGACAGATTCTAGAACATAGGCATTCCTACCGGCGTCCGACAATCATTATATTTCTGGACCTAAAGGCGGCATTCGATTCTGTCGACCGGGAGGTTCTCTGGCGATGCTTGGCTGTAAAGGGAATGCCAAGAAAATACATTGCACTGATTAAGGCACTCTACTCGTACTCATGCAGCCAGGTGAGGGCTAATGGCGAGTTGTCATCTGAAGTGGTGACGACTAGTGGCGTCCGTCAAGGATGCCCATTATCCCCATTCCTATTCAATTTCATCATAGATGTACTAATGGACTTAACCCTAACTCACTTCAGCGACTCAGGGATTGACTTGCTACCAGGGAAGAATCTCGTTGACTTAGAATATGCGGACGATATAGTCCTTCTAGGCGAGGACTCTAACAAATGCAGAGTCTACTGAACACCCTGAGCAACAATCTCCGCATGTTTGGCATGCGATTCGCCCCTATAAAATGTAAGATGATGCTGCAGGATTGGATTTCATCGACCCCTAGATTAGAAATAGGAAGTGAAGTGGTAGAACACGTTGACCGCTTCACTTACTTGGGAAGTACCATCAGCCCCAACGGGTTGATCTCCGACGAAATTTCAGCACGAATACAGAGGGCTAGGTTCGCATTCGCCAGTTTTCGCCGTCTCTGGCGTAGACGCGATATCCGACTATCGACCAAAGGGCGTGTGTACTGCTCAACAGTCCACTCCGTCCTCCTTTATGGCTGTGAGACCTGGCCATTGAGAGCAGAAGACATGAAAAGATTAGCTGTCTTCGATCATAGGTGTCTGCGTTCTATCTCCCGCGTGAAGTGGTATAATAAGGTGAGCAATATTGAGGTTAGGCGTCGAGTGCTAGGTAAGGCGGGGAAATCAATCGACGAGACTGTGAAATTACTTCGACTGAGATGGTTAGGACATGTGCTACGTATGCCTAGTCATCGCCTTCCTCGACGGGCAATGTTAGCTGATATAGGGTCAGGCAGGAAAAGAGCTAGCGGCGGTCAAACCAAATCATGGCACCAATCAATGAAATCCACAACAGTTAATCTAAGCCACGTAGGAAGATGTAGACTTCCTGGTTGGGGCCCTCGGGATGGTAAAAACCAATGGTTGGTAACAATTGGTGACATGGCTCAAAATCGTTCTCAGTGGCGCAGATGCATCCACTCCTTGTGACTTATGATTTCCAATTAAACTTTTGTTCTCCGTTATTACTATTCCTTTGTCTCACACCTCTGTTTACTGTCTATATTATGCATTTCTTCTACTTTCTTCTCTTGCTTTGCGTGCTACATAGATTGTGGCGACTTGAACTGCCGCACATATGTGCAAAGTTCTATGTCGAAAACCGACCGAAACCGACCGACCGACCTGTAGCCTACCTCAGAGGGCAGTAGAATGCAATGCTCCATGGCCTCCTTGGCTGTACCAACACAATTGTGTATAGGATGCATTAACCATAGGTTGTCATCATTAGTTTGTTCACCTATGAACATGTTAAACCATCTTATAAACTTCAGGAACTTAGTTGGTGTACCATCAAACTTATCCATCTCAATTTGAGGCATTCTAATGGGGCTAACTGAGTTCAGGAGTGGTTGGACTGGTGTGGCAGTACAATTTGACTCTGGTGGCTGATCTGTGCAATAGTTGGTACTACCGTCTAGGAGTTGGATTTTCGAAGGATTGGCGCAAGATCGAACTCAGATGGCTGCAGTCTTGACTTGTTGAGAGCACTCGCTTTCCAATTTTCGTTGTTTGCTGCGTAGTCTAAGCTCTTGAACCCTAAGCTCCAGGATCTCTAATTCGGTAGCAACATCCGAATCAACATCGGAGTCTACTACTACACTACCTCCCCAAGCAATATTATCGAAACCTAGGCTGACATGAGGGGTGTGTTTAAAATTATCAAAATCAGATAAGGAAACAGGTAAAGAAGAAACTTGCGGTGAAGATAATTTGACTCGAAGATATTCTTCAGCGTTTTCCAAGTTTCCTGAAATATTACGAGTAACCGGCATCGATAATTGTTCAAATAGATCAACAAGACCAATTTCGAGCACTGTGAATTTCTCCCGAAAGAAATCCGAAACGATAATCCAAACCATAGATTTAACCACACGTAGAGTGATGCGTAAGGTCCGAAATACAGGATATTCTGCAATACGGTGCTTTATTACATAAAAATAGATACATAATATACAAACCTCAAAATGTGAGGTGTCTGTGGCTAAATGCCGTCAAATGCGCAACCACTGTGCAGTCAATAAGTAAAAATAGCAATACTGTGTCAAGGTCGATCCACATGTCGGTTCAACCGGCCCGCGAATGCCAAGCAAAGAATAAACAAATATGAACAAACAACTTTCAGTGGTAAAGCATACACTATTGAGTAAGGTCAGCAAATAATGTTTAAGGAGAAGAAAAATAAGAACTATACATTAATAGTGGAATGATAATAGAACAAGTAATTTAACTGCAGTTGTAAGCAAATGTCATTGTTATAAATTAACATGTAAAAGTCATACTACTTACTAATGGCAAGTAGTATGATGTCGAACAAATGAAAGATTGAGAATGAACAGGCAGGAAAGGAATTAACACCGCCCTTTTAAAACCAGCCTGGTTTTCCCTACTCTACCTGTTAGTAAGACACAGAAAGGGTACAATTTACTCTCGCCACATCTGCATCCACTATCCATCTATATATCCTACAAAGTGCTTATCTCTCCTCAATACCTTCTAATAGGCAAACATTACACACATCTCGGTTGATTATACCCCCCGGTGTCTTCATAACCACTTTTCTGATATACCCATCACAGCTTTCCGTAACACCTGTAATTATTCCCATTGACCAGCGATTGCGAGGTGAAGGCTCCGCAGTCACTAGTACTAGGTCTCCCACTTGTAAGTTTCCATGTCGTTGTAAGGTCGTCAAGTACTCCCGCTTCCACCGTCTCCAAAACATATCGGCAAGAGTTGCCCTTGTTTCCATCGTCGTGAATAACGTCCACATAAATAACGTCGATCTCAGGATTTTTTGATAAGAGAATATGATTTGGTGTCAGCACATCCAACTGACTTGAGTCATCATAAACAGGTACTAGCGGCCTACCATTTAGTATCCTTCCTACTTCTGTGAAATAGGTCATGAGTGATTCATCTGTGAGGACTTGCTCCTTCGAAACTGTGCTTAGCACTCGACGTACGCTTCTGATCAACTACCCTGCCACGGTGGCTAGCATAATGTGGATATAACTTCCATTCTAATAATAATAATGTTTTTCATATAAATTTACAAATTTACAAGAAAATGCATGCCATTTTTACAGGCACGATCAAGTATGATATAATATCAAATCGTAGATTGTCTACAAGTTAATCGTATTTCAACTCTTAAATATTCGATACATATAATACACTCATTTTCTGAGTTAGGCCGTATAGTTATTGAATTGTACAGTTGTCCTCCAGGTTGAGCGGGAAAATCGACTTCGTTCCGTTTTCATCCCGTGGTTGTAGGCATACGATAACCAACCAATATTGAGGTAAGTACACCTTTTACAAGGGATTGGAATCTGTTTCAGAAAAATTAAAGTGCTGAGGTGAATCATTAAATTGTAATGAAATAGGTAAGTGCAAGTATCATTAATAAATGCATTAATAAAGGAAACACCCTAGGGTAACAACATTCATTTGCAATGTATAATGCTACAGATATATCACAAACTATCATGATATCCACTTTTGGTTTTAATACAATTATCCTCATGCCAGTTGTTTTTATTTTATACCTTTTTGTGCATTTAGTGCACAACCGTACCCTTCAGAGAGTAGGAGTATAATAAGTAATGAAGAGCTATAAGATGTTAAGTTTAATGGAGTAAAATGAGGATCAAGTAAAGACGTTGTCAGAAAATAAGTGAGATAAGACATTGTGGAGTGGTATGAAAGGATCTGACGATAGACAGCAAGTTAATTTATAAGATGCCCCATAAATCTGAGCAGATCCCACATGGTCGCATCTCAACAATAGGCTGGGTGAATGGTATATATTTAAAGGTAGAAGCATGATCTGTCAAGGCCTTCATTGTTATCTTTTTCAAGATAAAGATTTAAGCCCTCATAAAAATCAGAAATATCTCGAGCCTTCAAATTTTTTAATGCTGTTCCTGCAGAATGGGGCGATTCACCTTAGTGACCCCCCACCATATCTACTGATCAGCTAACTCCACCCTCCCACTTTTTTGATGTTAGGCTCTGAGGCTATGATTATTATGGTTACCGCAAATATATTGCTTGGTACCAGACATGTTCGTACCCCATATTCCATCTCCCTAGCTTTCTTAATGAGTGCTTCCAATAGGTCCCCGCGTACATCTTTATGAACATATTATATATGTATGCATGCGTCCTAATGAACAGATTACTTTATAAGAAGTCAAAAACCTTGAAGAATAACAAGAATAGGTTTTGTGAATAGTGGAGCAAGATTCAGCAGAACAATATAGTTAGGGTTCAATATAGGTAGTATGAACTGAAGGTAAGGTCGGTTGGCAGGACCAAGTGAACTAAATTATCATGACAGTTTTATATATAGTAAACATTTGACATTGCAAAGTAACCTGTCTACATATATTATAAAAAGATATTAGCAGAACCAACAAAATTTCAGCATTTGGTTAACAATACTACAGAAAGTTAGTGAGTCTTACAGGCAGCCGTAAAGTAAATCAATCTATGTATAATAAGAGTGTAATCAGTGTTATAATTCGTATTATCGAAGAATACATTAGGCTCAAAAACTGAATGTTGTAAGGGAAATAAGAGTGATAAACTAAGAGAACGTTTGCTGCGTAAGTAATCATTTTAAGTATTTTATTGATAATCTAATTTCAAGTATTGAACATGCATAATTACTAAGTATTATTAGGTTAGTCTAGGAACTAGTGTACTGTCTGCAGTTAAATATTGAAATGTCATGGTTTCACCACTCTACCAGCAGTTGAGATCATTTAGAAGGGCTAGGGTGGACATGTTAATATGTTTTTCTAGGCTCCTTTTGAAACTGTCAGGCCTTTCACGGGATCTAATCTCAGAGGGTAGTTGGTTCCAAAGTTTGCAATATTTAATGGTGAAGAAGTTAGCTCTAGTGGTGAGCTTATGGGTGTTAACCTTGAGAAGGCAGTTATGGTTGCGTAGTCCATACGATTTAGGATTAGCCCAGGTTATAGACGAGTTACTGTTACAGTGCTTTCTTATAACTTTGAATAAGAGAAATAAATTGCACTTCACTCTCCTTAACCATAAGGGTTCTAAGTCCAGTCGAATACATCTGTCAAGGTATTCTAATTGCTGATCATAACCTAATATGCGTTTCGTGAGGAATCTTTGGACACTTTCAACTTTTTTTCTGTCTGCTGATTTAAAGCTACTGTATAAGTGGGCACAGTATTCAAGTTTGGGGCGAATGCATATCTTATATATGGCTAATCTGGCTTCTGGGGTGTAAAAGTTGCGTAGCACAAAGCCGGTTAGACGTTTACAATCAGATACCACCTTATTTGCATGTTCAGTAAAGGTAAGATCTGAGTATGTTACCCCGAGATCTGTGACTGTGTTCGTGTTTGAGACAAGGTCACCGTACATGTATAGACACATGCTAGGTTTCCAACGTCCGAAGCATGTTATCCCAGATTTAGCTGGATTGAACATTAACTGCCACTTTTCACTCCAATTACATAGACTATTTAGGTCTTCCTGGATTTTACTAACAATATTCATATCATTATAGTCGTAATCATAGACAACTTTGAGGTCGTCTGCCTGGTTTTCCCTACTCTTCCTGCTAGTAAGACACAGAAAGGGTACAATTTACTCTCGCCACATCTGCATTCACTATCCAGCTATATATCCTACAAAGTGCTTATCTCTCCTCAATACCTTCTTGTAGGCAAAAATTACGCACATCTCGGTTGACTATACCCCTCGGTGCCTTGATATCCACTTTTCTGATATACCCATCACAGCTTTCCGTAACACCTGTAATTATTCCCATTGACCAACGATTGCGAGGTGAAGTCACTAATACTAGGTCTCCCACTTGTAAGTTTCGATGTCGTTGAACCCACTTTGCACGCGATTGTAGGGTCGTCAAGTACTCCCGCTTCCACCGTCTCCAAAACGTATTGGCAAGGAGTTGCCCTTGTTTCCATCGTCGTGAATACCGTCCACATAAATAACGTCGATCTCAGGAATTCTTGATAAGACAATATGATTTGGCGTCAGCACATCCAACTGACTTGAGTCATCATAAACAGGTACTAGCGGCGCACTATTTAGTATCCTTTCTACTTCTGTGAAATAGGTCATGAGTGATTCATCTGTGAGGACTTGCTCCTTCGAAACTGCGCTTGACACTCGACATACGCTTCCGATCAACCCCTCCCATACCCCGCCACGGTGGCTAGCATAAGGTGGATTTAACTTCCATTCTATACCACGATTTGTCATAGCTCTCATCATACAATCACTGTCTAACTGTGGCACAACTTGCTGTAACTCACGATCAGCCCCCACAAAGTTTGTACCCCGGTCACTGTATATCTCCCTTGGAGGCCCCCTGCGGTTGGTAAAGCGTGAAAGCATCATTAGGAATGAATCGATAGAAAGAGCGTAAGCTACTTCTAAGTGAACCGCTCGAGTTTTCAAACAAGTGAATATGCATCCATATCTTTCGTCTGTAGTCCGCCGCCTAACGATAAAGGGGCAGGAAGTAATCTTCTCCGGTGCTAGACAATGGAAAATCTGACGTCACCCTTGCTTTGGGTAATTCTGCCATCAGTCGTTCAGTAGGTTTTGCAGACCTGATTCGGCAACCGATGCATTTATTCACCACACGCTTAACTACTGCCGCTCCTTTCAATATCCAATATTTCATGCGCAATGCTGACAAAAGATGGGCTACTCCCATATGTCCTTCAGTCTCATGATAATAACGAACAATAACCTCCGTGACAGGATGAGTTCCTAGCAATATAACTGGATGTTTTTCCGAACTTGACAGTTGACTATTATTCAGTCGTCCGCCGACACATATCAAGTCACCTGAGATGACAGGATGCAGTTTCTTGATACGTTGAAGGAGTGGCTTGTATTTCCTATCCAAATAGCGTTCGCACATAACTCCTTTGATTTTACCGAACTCTTGCTTTTGCACGTACCTAAGGATATCTTCCTCTGCCTCTAACATCTCACACGTTTGTAAAGGGCCTTGCACTAGACGTTTTAGTAGAAAAACTTTAAACCTTTTAACCAGGCTACCGCTCTACGAAGTTTTGTTCAAGAAGATAAATACAAGAATAAGGTGTCTATCGGATTTGCGGCTGTTTGTGTCGTTAAGATGGTGGCTTGCTTTAGCTTTATGTCAGATGGAATTATTGGCACGCTTTCTTCATCGAAATCCGGCCAATCCTTTTTAGGGTTTTTGAGAAATTTGCGCATGGAACTAACAAGAATCAAAGAGGGAACGGATGCTATCTAGAATAGGCTAGATACAAATACCACCACCAATGTTTTGCGTAAGCCCTACTATGACAACATTCTAGTAAGAAATGCGGTTCTGAATATCACACATACTGCATTTGCCCTTCACAACACTGCATCATGGTTTCCTAATATCTTCTGCTTTACAGAACACACACTCTTTCTCTCTCTCACACACACAGATCCCCTTTGAAAACAAATCCGTTTTCTCATGAACACATGTTTTGCGGAAACGCGAGTTCATACCTCCATTAAGAACATTTACCCTCAAATGATTTATAGTGCCAGTCTTGTCACTATCCATCCACTCTTATGAAGAAATTGTGTGGAAAATTCCTCGCGGACGACATATTTATAATATTTATGCTTATCTAGACGTTTCAACTGACTTTATAACTATTATAGGCTTTTCACCTAGACTGTGCACCATTAATTCGACATTTGCATATCACATGTTGATTGTTGACCTTTAATTATTTGCCTTTGTTCTTCCTTAATTGTAATGCTGTAACGACAGAAGACAGCGGCCAGGCAATAGATCGTTTTTTGAGAAGATCAACAGATATCTATGGATTTTTATGTACATTATTATTCGTTATTTTAACAGAGAAGCAACGTCTTCTGATTGATTGTTTTCTCGTTGAAGGTTATTCTGTACTGCCTGTGACCGTAGCATACAAAGCTATCCATATAATCTGCGAATGGTGTTTGCTGTGATTGGTTGTTGACTTCCTTAACGTCAGGCTTTGTTCTTGTTTTTTCTGATGACCCCGATTCTGGACGTAAACACTGACGTAAATCGTCGTTTACAATTTCGGCTTATAGACAGCTCTCACCACAATACTTCTCTCTGTGGTTGACAATGTGTTAGTCAATGATATGAGTTCCTTTTACTGAATGGAGGCTATTTCTCTCCGAGACTGTTTTCGGGATGCGTTGGTGTCTCATCTTTAAAGCAAGCATAACATATGTCCAGTTGTCCTTAAATGAACGCGTTTACCAGATAGCTCTAGCCTAATTTACAGCCGTGCGACATGACCACTGAATGCGGAAAGTGTACAACGATAAGCGAATTGAGATAATCGTGTAAAGTAAGGACAACAATCAGGAAAAGAAAAGGATCAGCAAAATTTAAATACAGTTACAAATTTAAATCAGAAAACAAAGGCTAATGAAGCAGGACTGTCATTCACATTCTGTATTATTTACTGCATTATTATCTAGAGTGTTACCTGCAAACACAAGCTTCCCTAGGAATCGCTAGGTAAGTAGTTAGTAAATGTATTGAAGCGACTTATGAAACAGCTGTTGGCTCTGAAGTCTTCCAGTAACTTCTGTGACACAGAGGGATAACCCATTTGTTTGGAAGAGCGTTCACAGGAGTTTGGAAAAACTGATGCCCTGTGACTGTCGACTGCAGAGAATTTGAATACTGTTAACTGTCTTAGAAAAGGCTTTCGAATGTACACGTATAGAGTGTATACAATGAAAGCACAGAACACGTAACCGCAGTTAGCAGGATCGCCCCCAGGAGTGTACGAACACCTTCAAATAGTTGGTTCTATCCATTTTCGGTTACTACACTGCTCAGCCCCGTCAACCTATTTGCCAAATCCACCGCTGGTCACTGAGTTTGTGGTTTCATTGGAAGGTGGTGTGGCGTGTGCTAGTCATAAAGAGACGTTCATCGGCATAAAACATCAAATAGCAGGGAGATAGATTTGATGTCAGAGAAATCAAATGACCGTCACAAAGATACACGGGGGACGTGAAAGGCACACAAAGAAACAGTATGAATGCCAGAAGTAGCACAGCATGAGAGATCTGCGCAAATGGTAATTTGAAGATAAGGTGCACATAATTTAGCTATATAGCGATACCGAGTTCCCAACAAACATTGCTTTACCAAGTCTATTGTCTTCTACTGGTACACCGGTTTCTCACACGGTATCTGGACCACTGCTTTAATACTGACCACTAATTTGGTCTCTTGCAGTTGTGTCGTAAATAGCTGGGAACTGAATACTGTAGATCAGTTGGCAGACTAAACAAATGAGGTGTACTTGTGACTACTAACATCTTTTGTTTTCTGCACTCGGCGTTCCAATATCCGGCGTTGGATATCTCTTTTGTCATTATAATACAATATACATTTTTATGACTGTGTTCGATTTCGATTTTCGTGGAGTTTTCCACTGCTATTGGTTTAGCTAATTGCTTGTTTCTATGGGTGAAGTTTCTCTGCGTTAGCACTGATTTCCTGCCCCTATATTCGTGCATATATAGATTTGTACTCAAAGGATTACCTATTACACTTAGAGTCTATTATATTTATTTGTATGACTTGATCACATTCAATAATCATTTGTTATTTCTTCATGCATTCCCCCAAATCTGTGATACCTCGGAGGTTTTGGGAAAGTGAACGCCAAAGACTCTTGGAGTACTTATTAATCTGCGACGTTTTGTCGAAAATGACTAGGATTTCCTATGTCCGAGTGTTTTGAAGTGCTTCTCTAATTCCCCGTTTATCCATGAAGCACCCGATGTATCGAAGGTCTTTTATGCAGTGCTTCACTAATTGAACTATTTGTATCGTGGCTTCTGGTTAAGTAGAAGCAAAAATCTGAGTTGTCCTAGTGAAGACAATTTAAGTGTTATGATGGTGTCCAAAAGTTATCAAGTTTGACTGATGCAAGTGCTATCTGGAATCTATTCTGATTCCATTTTCCGGTGATGTGTGTTACAGAGCTAATTCAGTCTTGCTTTGATACTTTTGCGGCCTAGGGATTCTATCTTACATAGTAATCATGGGGCATACTTTCGTACCACTGCTACAAATCTGTTCAAACCGGTTATATTGTTATTGTTCCTTTAAGCTCTGAGTGAAACATAAGGCTTCAGTAGCGCACCTCCATTTGATCCTATTCTCCACAGTCTTCTTTATTTGGCTCCACAACTTCCTATGAACTTTTATCTCACGCGATCTCCTCCATGTGACTTTCTGACGCCTTACTTGCCCTTTCCCATTAAAGTCCCACTTGAGGGCCTGGCGTGCTATGTCATTCAACAGTTCTCAGCGTGTGTTTGATCCATCTCCATTCCTTTCAGCATATTTGTTGGGCCATAGGTCGTTGGTTAGTTCGATTTCAGAGTTCCTTGTTGCTAATCGGTTCTGGCTGACTCCGATTAGTGTGAATCGAAGGGGGCACCTGTTGATTAACCTCTGACATAGCGAACTGCTGCTCAGTGTATACGTCTACGTGGGAGATGATATATACACGTATATATATTAGCAGGTTCCACATGGGTCTTTTGTATCCGTGTTGAGATTTCTTTAGCAAGCAGTCCGTTTGGTTTGATGCAACTTTCCAGACAAGTGAACTGGTCAGCATACTCTATCACTTCATTCCCTATCCTTAAGCGTTGCGTCTCTGCAGTTCAGTTCTTCAGCATCATCTTACAGTTGATAGGAGTGAATCTATCACCAAAGAAATGAAGATTTCTGCTCAAGGTGTTCAGAAGACTCTAGATTTTATCAGCGTCTTCACCTTGGAGGACAATATCATCCGCATACTTCCCTGTTACTCCACGTGTTGGCTTATACGGTCAACTTACAGCCAGTAGATCTGACAAGGATTCGAATACCACTCCAACTATTTCAGCCTCTGCAAGGGAATGGGATCATGAGGCCTGAAATAATAATCATAATCATTCTATCTGTATCATAGCTTGATAGACGAAAGATCTATTCTGGGATAACTAACTTTACACAAACAAAGAAACAGGTTTCACTCTGTGTGTGTGTTTGTTTGTTTGCTTACTCTGACACACATCGACCTTCGGAAGCACTATCTTAGAGTAATATTATATATATTTATTTATTCCTGTTTATGCAGGAACATACCAATTGTACAGGCATGGATAAGTTATATATAAATTACAGTTTGTTTGTTCATTCTAACATTAGAGTCAGTCAGAACAGTCTACAAAATAGTCTGTCTGTGTAACACATAAAGAGATATAGAAATATTGTCTTCGCATTAACAAAAAACCCAGACTTCAGATGAATGTGATACAAATATCTGGGAAAAATAAAGCTTGAAGTCAATTCTCCTATAAAACTTTGTTGTGAACAGCATCCGTGAGATAAAGTTTATTGATGTATTATTTTGATTCAATAATGTATTTATTCCATTTTTGTCAGCAGTCTTATCGTAGTTTTATAATAGGAAAGAAATTTGATCTTTGATACGAAAATTAGATAAGGTAATGTTAGATTGTTTTACTGCATCAAATGGGGGCAATTCTAGAACTATCCATTTGCGCCATTTGCGCCAGCATGGCAGACTGTACATGTAAGTTGAGTAATACATTGAAAACTACTTGAAAACCAGTTGTTTCTTTATATCAGATCAAGAATAATCCTTGTACTGAATGTTAGCCAGCGTTTTCAAGTGGTTGCATCGGATCGTTCATGGAATTTGAGTTTGAATTTACATAAATGGTCATTTCAGTTTAGATGTTGGGTTGTTCGACCTCGACCAGGAGGTATATAGAAGATTACGCTCAGCAGGGAGATAAAGTATGTAAATATGGAAACAACATTATTATTTTATGTACATATAAATGTTTATAAATGTATACCATTGTATAGTAAACACTACCCATAATCTAGTTGTTTTTCTTGTAATTTTGCGAAGTCTTAGAGTTTATTTAGTGTCGTAATATTTAGTAATGAGTCTAGGCGTTACAGTGTTCTAATAGCTCATGCGTTTTGGAAATAAGTGGTGCGGTGTGATTGGCATAGTCATTGGGATGAAGCAGTTTATATAGCAAGCGTTTGAAGGTTATAATAGAGTGACAGGTCCTTATTTCTAGGGGTAAACTGTTCCAGATCTTAGAGTACATGACTATGAAGAAGTTTGCACGGAGTGCTGTTTTACAGTTTTTCCTAGATACTGTGCACGTTTGGTTACGAAGGTTGTAAGAGCCTTCCGGTGAGAACTGTATCTCCTTACTGTCTGAGAATGATATTTTATGCAAGACTTTAAAGAAGAATGTTAGGTTAATGCTCAGTCGTCTCATCCAGAGTGGGTCGATACCTAGAGTTATACACCTTGATGTGTAGTCCTTTTCGCAGTCAAATCCCAGTAGTTTAGACGTGAAGTATCGTTGGACACTTTCTAGTTTAAGTTTGTCACTTACGCGAGTGCTGCTGAGAATAATTGGACAATATTCAAGTAGTGGTCTGACACAAGTTTTATATAATAATAGCTTCGCCTCGTAGTTGTGGAAATTCCTGAGTATGCATCCTAGGAGCATCCTTGATTTACGCGTCTGTGTCGCCACTTGCTCAGAAAATGTCAAGTCACTAGAGTACCTGAGTCCTAGGTCAACAACACTTTGGAGTTTAGGCAAGTCAAGAGATTCAAGTACCAGTTTAATATTTATTGAGGGTGCACCGAAACAGATCCAACCACATTTTTTAAGGTTGAATTTTAGGTTCCATGTGGAGGACCATGCGGTTACTCGATCTAGTTCTTCCTGAACAGCTCTCTGAAAGTACCCTAAGTCATCAGAGTGGAATGTGTAAGCTACTTTAAGATCATCTGCAAAGATGAATGGTTTGCCAAGTGAGAAACAGCTGCATAGGTCGTTGACATATAGAGTGAATAGGAGGGGGCCTAAGACGCTACCTTGAACTACTCCAGAAGTGACTGGACTGGGTTTAGAGTTTACAGAACCCAGTCTAACTACTTGGGACCTATTGTTAAGGAATGATTCAATCCATCCTAATAATGGGTTACGTATTCCTAAAGTGCTTAGCTTATTTATTAGAAGCAAATGTTCAACGCGGTCAAAGGCTTTGGATATGTCGAAGTAGATCACTAGTACTAGTTGTTGTTTGTCTCGGCTGCTAGTTATATAGTTTAAGAAGTCAAGGTGACAGGTCATGCATGATCTGGATTTTAGGAATCCATGTTGGTTTGGACTTAGAATATTGCAGCTGAGCATATGTTTGAGGATATCATCTTTAACTATTCTTTCAATGACTCTAGATACTATGGGTGTAATATTGATTGGCCTATAGTTGTTGACTTCAGTTTTTGATCCGGATTTGTGTTTAGGTACTATAAATGTCGTTTTCCATTTATCTGGATAGGTTTGGCTTTCTAGGGACATTGTAAAAATCTTAAGTAGTAAAACGGAAATGTCAGAACCACCGTGTTTATAAAGATACGACGGTATACCGTCAAAACCAGTGCTACTAGAGCTTTTAAGAGTATTAATGGCTTGGTTAATATTAGAATAAGTGAAATGAACTGCAGTGATTTGTTTCAGCGTTGAAGAAGAAGGGAGTTCTATTTTAGATTGTAAGCCGAGAAGTGGACTTGTAGGCTTAAGGTAGTTAGCTGCAAACGTCTCATTAAACAGTTCACACATGTCTGCATGGTTGCTGTATACTTTACTCTTGTTTATAAGGAGAGAAATTTTATGGCTTTGGCGATTCATTCGTTTCTTTAGTATTTCTGTGAGAGCACCTACTCTGGTGGTGCTGGCTCGTGCGGTACATTCTTCATTTCTCATACGCAAGTTATGAGCTTGCGAGATGGAGCTAAGAGTACTAAGTATTGACCCTAGTGTACTAAAGTCGTGTCGCCTGAAGTAACTTGTTGACAGTCTTTTCAGTTTCCTACGATCCTTTGGTTTTATGAATGACTTTCTATGTGGGGAAAACTTTAGTGTTTGAAATGGGATGACAGCATCTAAGCATGTGTTGGAGTTATAGTAAAAGATGTCTAGAGCTTTCGAGAGGGTATCAGTATAGAAGTACTCACTCCATTTTGAGGATCTTAGCATTGATTTTACTAGAGTCCAGCCTGCCTTACTGTAGTTCCTGTAAGTTATTTGTTGTGAAGTAGCGGTATGGGTTGCATTGCTACTTGACGGAAGTCGCAGTGCACACAGCACTGTTTTGTTGTCACTCCCTGAAAACTCAGAACCTACTAGGGTAGAAAGGGGACTTATATTGTGGCAGAAGATTAAGTCTAGTACGTTATTACCTCTTGTAGGGGTTGTGACAGTCTGTTTCCAGCCAAGTATATCCAGTGTGCCTAAGAACTTATCAAATTTAGTTGGGCCTGTGGGTATTTCCCAGTTGATTTCTGGTAAGTTAACGTTTCCACATAGGATCTTGTGATCGTAGTGTAGGGAGGATAATTGTTCTAGAGTATTATTAAGTTGGGTCTCGTAATTACTAAAGGTACCAGGTGCTCTGTAGGTGCATCTAATTAATACCATTGCGTTATTTAAGTGTAAGTTAACCCATAAAGTCTCAGGCATGTTAAGTGTACTACTTTCTAGCTGTGATACAGTAAGTGCATTCAGAAAGTACATGAGGCAACCCCCTCCCTTACCACCTTCCCTGTCACACCGAAAGTGTGTGTAGTTATCTAAGCTTAACTCATCATCCAGTATGTTAGAATTACACCAGGATTCAGTGATGACAATTATAGGGGGTTTGTATAATACTGTGAGTGCTCTGAGCATCGGTAGTTTATTTAGAACAGATCTAGCATTTATGAGGACCAGGTAAAGATGAGATTTGAAATAGCATTTGAAGTATTTAAGTTCGTTAATCAGCCCCGAGTATGGTTCAGCACCCAGCAGTACTGTTTGGCATGACGACCCTATGTTAAGAGGAGTTTCAACATCATGCTCACCTATGTCTATCGAGTTGGTGTGTGCTGTTTTCGGTGAAGAATTAAGCCATAATGGAAGAATTAAGCGTTGGAGTACTGGATTTTCTATAGGCTAAGGCACTTTTATTTTTAGTTAAGCTAGAAAAGGGGGTAGGGATCTTTATTTGACCTAAACTTGTGCATGTACCAAGTGTGCTTAGTGGATGCGGGTGAACTAGACTGTTCCTATATTCATGCAAAGAGGGAGCCAGCACTACCGGTTTAGGAGTGTTAGGATCCCTACCAGCTGTTTTTTCAACGCTGACAGGGACGCAGGGGATAAAAAATGATTGGGACCTTGTGAAGACCACGGTTTATTATTCCACCTATTGTTAGGTACTAGTTGTGTCCTTGTGTGGGTTTCGTGTGTACTGCTTTGTGGGTTAGTTCCCAGCAGACTTGTACCGTATATCCGATCAAAATTTATTTGCGTTGCCATACTGTGAATACCCTGAGTTGTTGGTGGTCGAGTTCTGACTTTTGTCACTTGTACTCTTGAGGGTGGCATTGTTTTGGCGTTGGTTATCAGTGTGGGCCATGGTGCTATTTCGCACGTTGTGGGTGCCAATACTATTGACCGTGGGGAATGTGGGCTTACTTATGCTGCCATTGTTGATGTTGGCATGATTTGGGGTCATATTCTTCTCTTTTTTACCAATGGACTTATGGCTAGGAGAGGGCAGGGTCGACTTTCGGGGGATTTTGACATTTTTCCGGGATTATTTAGTGACATGTCTATATCTACGGTGATAGGGGGTATAGTTTTATTGGCTATTTGATTACAATTTAGTGGCCTTGCGGTTGGTGTCGCTCTCTGAGAAGATAATTCTGTGTGGTTTGAGGGGGTGGTGCGGTGGATTCTATGGTATCTCTCAAAGGGTTGGGTATAATTGCTGCTTGCAATGTCCTATTGTTTGTTCCACAATTAGACTCAGTGTGATAATTATACACTCGCCTTTCTATGACGGTCTTGTCCACCACAACCTTTATTAGTTTGTAATTTCTGGCTTGCGATAGGGTGTGTTGGGAGTGGATAAATTTTCTGGCCTCAGCCGGTGTTTCGAACTGAAAACGAATAGGACAACACTTTTCATGTTGACTCTTCTTCAGCCTGTAGCACTTAGTCTTGGAGTTGGGCATCTTCGCCTCACTAAGTAAGATGTGCTGTACGTTTTTTAGTGCCTCATTGTCCGGAACGTTGTACACAATAGCACTTAGTTTAGCATCGAGTCGTTTTGTTACTTCTGTAGTAACAAAGTTAATTAGGTTATCCACCTTAGATACCGATTCCGTGTCAAGTTTGTTAAGATCTACAGTTTTCATGAGGATAGTTAAGGGTGTCAGTTCACAGACCTGCTATCTGATATCGCTGATCTGATCTGATAATTTGGATATTTTGGCATTGGTATCAGAAATTCCAGGATCTACTGACTTATTGTTTTTTAAGTTCCTTAACTCGGCCTTAAGTTCTCCTATAGACAACTTTAGAAGTTCTATTTCTGAAGATAGTACTGAAACAGAGCTTGAAGGCTGGAGCTTTTCGATAAGCACATAAGGTGAAGGGAGGGTTTCTGTGTGAGCAGAGGGTACTGAATTTTTGGGAGTAGTGCTAATACTAGCTGTCAAAACAGTTTTATCCTCAGTTTCAGTTCGACGCTTACGACATACAAGTGGGTTATGTGGCTCACTATAACCATTTGTAGGAAGTGTGTTGCTTGATGTAGCAATCAACGACTCAAAATTACTCATCAGTTTTACAGGGGATTGAGTTCGCTGCTTTTTACTTTGGTTAACCATAACTATTTGATATGAGAGTTAATAGTTATAGGTATGGAAGTAGTAGAGTACTTGTGCAAGGATTACAACAAGATAAATTTTATGTAACGAATCACGCAAAATGTAACGCAAACGTTGGACGTACCGCTACTTATGGCCTTCATACTGTTTCTTTGTGTGCCTTTCACGTCCCCCGTGTATCTTTGTGACGGTCATTTGATTTCTCTGACATCAAATCTATCTCCCTGCTATTTGATGTTTTATGCCGATGAACGTCTCTTTATGACTAGCACACGCCACACCACCTTCCAATGAAACCACAAACTCAGTGACCAGCGGTGGATTTGGCAAATAGGTTGACGGGGCTGAGCAATGTAGTAACCGAAAATGGATAGAACCAACTATTTGAAGGTGTTCGTACACTCCTGGGGGCGATCCTGCTAACTGCGGTTACGTGTTCTGTGCTTTCATTGTATACACTCTATACGTGTACATTCAAAAGCCTTTTCTAAGACAGTTAACAGTATTCAAATTCTCTGCAGTCGACAGTCACAGGGCATCAGTTTTTCCAAACTCCTGTGAACGCTCTTCCAAACAAATGGGTTATCCCTCTGTGTCACAGAAGTTACTGGAAGACTTCAGAGCCAACAGCTGTTTCATAAGTCGCTTCAATACATTTACTAACTACTTACCTAGCGATTCCTAGGGAAGCTTGTGTTTGCAGGTAACACTCTAGATAATAATGCAGTAAATAATACAGAATGTGAATGACAGTCCTGCTTCATTAGCCTTTGTTTTCTGATTTAAATTTGTAACTGTATTTAAATTTTGCTGATCCTTTTCTTTTCCTGATTGTTGTCCTTACTTTACACGATTATCTCAATTCGCTTATCGTTGTACACTTTCCGCATTCAGTGGTCATGTCGCACGGCTGTAAATTAGGCTAGAGCTATCTGGTAAACGCGTTCATTTAAGGACAACTGGACATATGTTATGCTTGCTTTAAAGATGAGACACCAACGCATCCCGAAAACAGTCTCGGAGAGAAATAGCCTCCATTCAGTAAAAGGAACTCATATCATTGACTAACACATTGTCAACCACAGAGAGAAGTATTGTGGTGAGAGCTGTCTATAAGCCGAAATTGTAAACGACGATTTACGTCAGTGTTTACGTCCAGAATCGGGGTCATCAGAAAAAACAAGAACAAAGCCTGACGTTAAGGAAGTCAACAACCAATCACAGCAAACACCATTCGCAGATTATATGGATAGCTTTGTATGCTACGGTCACAGGCAGTACAGAATAACCTTCAACGAGAAAACAATCAATCAGAAGACGTTGCTTCTCTGTTAAAATAACGAATAATAATGTACATAAAAATCCATAGATATCTGTTGATCTTCTCAAAAAACGATCTCTACAAACGTGTGAGATGTTAGAGGCAGAGGAAGATATCCTTAGGTACGTGCAAAAGCAAGAGTTCGGTAAAATCAAAGGAGTTATGTGCGAACGCTATTTGGATAGGAAATACAAGCCACTCCTTCAACGTATCAAGAAACTGCATCCTGTCATCTCAGGTGACTTGATATGTGTCGGCGGACGACTGAATAATAGTCAACTGTCAAGTTCGGAAAAACATCCAGTTATATTGCTAGGAACTCATCCTGTCACGGAGGTTATTGTTCGTTATTATCATGAGACTGAAGGACATATGGGAGTAGCCCATCTTTTGTCAGCATTGCGCATGAAATATTGGATATTGAAAGGAGCGGCAGTAGTTAAGCGTGTGGTGAATAAATGCATCGGTTGCCGAATCAGGTCTGCAAAACCTACTGAACGACTGATGGCAGAATTACCCATAGCAAGGGTCACGTCAGATTTTCCATTGTCTAGCACCGGAGAAGATTACTTCCTGCCCCTTTATCGTTAGGCGGCGGACTACAGACAAAAGATATGGATGCATATTCACTTGTTTGAAAACTCGAGCGGTTCACTTAGAAGTAGCTTACGCTCTTTCTATCGATTCATTCCTAATGATGCTTTCACGCTTTACCAACCGCAGGGGGCCTCCAAGGGAGATATACAGTGACCGGGGTACAAACTTTGTGGGGGCTGATCGTGAGTTACAGCAAGTTGTGCCACAGTTAGACAGTGATTGTATGATGAGAGCTATGACAAATCGTGGTATAGAATGGAAGTTAAATCCACCTTATGCTAGCCACCGTGGCGGGGTATGGGAGGGGTTGATCGGAAGCGTATGTCGAGTGTCAAGCGCAGTTTCGAAGGAGCAAGTCCTCACAGATGAATCACTCATGACCTATTTCACAGAAGTAGAAAGGATACTAAATAGTGCGCCGCTAGTACCTGTTTATGATGACTCAAGTCAGTTGGATGTGCTGACGCCAAATCATATTCTCTTATCAAGAATTCCTGAGATCGACGTTATTTATGTGGACGGTATTCACGATGATGGAAACAAGGGCAACTCTTGCCGATATGTTTTGGAGACGGTGGAAGCGGGAGTACTTGACGACCCTACAATCGCGTGCAAAGTGGGTTCAACGACATCGAAACTTACAAGTGAGAGACCTAGTACTAGTGACTTCACCTCGCAATCGTTGGTCAATGGGAATAATTACAGGTGTTACGGAAAGCTGTGATGGGTATATCAGAAAAGTGGATATCAAGGCACCGAGGGGTATAGTCAACCGAGATGTGCGTAATTTTTGCCTACAAGAAGGTATTGAGGAGAGATAAGCACTTTGTAGGATATATAGCTGGATAGTGAATGCAGATGTGGCGAGAGTAAATTGTACCCTTTCTGTGTCTTACTAGCAGGAAGAGTAGGGAAAACCAGGCTGGTTTTAAAAGGGCGGTGTTAATTCCTTTCCTACATGTTCATTCTCAATCTTTCATTTGTTCAACATTATACTACTTGCCATTAGTAAGTAGTATGACTTTTACATGTTAATTTATAACAACGACATTTGCTTACAACTGCAGTTAAATTACTTGTTCTATTATCATTCCACTATTAATGTATAGTTCTTATTTTTCTTCTACTTAAACATTATTTGCAGACCTAACCCTATAGTGTATGCTTTACCACTGAAAGTTGTTTGTTCATATTTGTTTATTCTTTGCTTGGCATTCGCGGGCCGGTTGAACCGACATGTGGATCGACCTTGACACAGTATTGCTATTTTTACTTATTGACTGCACAGTGGTTGCGCATTTGACGGCATTTAGCCACAGACACCTCACATTTTGAGGTTTGTATATTATGTATCTATTTTTATGTACTAAAGCACCGTATTGCAGAATATCCTGTATTTCGGACTTTACGCATCACTCTACGTGTGGTTAAATCTATGGTTTGGATTATCGTTTCGGATTTCTTTCGGGAGAAGTTCACACCGATATCAATGCTGAAAATTCCATACTTGTACTGAAAATACGGTGTGGCATCAAGCTGTAAACATAGTGAAAAATTGAAAAAAGTGATTGGGAAAAAATAAAGCTCGAAGTCAATTTTCATACATAACTTTGTTGTGTGCAGAATCCTTGAATTATAGTTCATTGATGTGTTGTTTCAAAATCAGTGATATGTTTATCTCATTTGATATGCTATGTCATTGTTGGGAGTAAATACATAAGCTTCAGACGCATTAATTAATGGATTTCTACTGCCCGTGGCTATTTTCTTAGCATAACAAGGTTTATGAATTTCAGCTGTTCCGACAGGAGTTGAGAATATTAACTGCTCAGCAACATTATGGATATAAGTTCATCACATTATCTAAGGAAAGGTGGGTTGCAGTTGGTGAGCGTTCATCTGTCCATGTGATGTTGTGGTGAGTTACACCTTTTTCATGTTGTCGGTTTATGTCCATTTTGTTCAACTTATTGTGTTGGGCAGAAGTTGTACAAACGAGATTTCTTGTCTGTTTGAGGATACGTATCTTAACCGTTAATGTTTTATCTAGAGTTATAAATATAGCTAAAAGACAACAGGTGTAGGATTCAAGCTTATACATTAAATGGACCTATAATTTCGGAGGCTCTCAGATAGGAACTAGAACTACTATCGTCTGCAAACTCTTGTAGTTTGTCATTAAGGAGTTTTTTGAAGGAGGCTAATGTACTTGCTTGACGCATTTCCATTGGTAGTTTATTCCATATCTGTGCACACCTAATCAAGTGAAACTTTTGCCTGGTGGCTGTTTTACATTGTTCGATAGCTACTGTGCCCTCAGTGTGTCTTAGTTTGTAGCCATTGTCATCTGAATGTCGAGTGCCATTAGTAGAAGTAAAAACCAAGTGGTTTAGAAGCTTATAGTAAAGTGTTAAGTTTAGTCTCAGGCGTCTTAGCCACAGTGTTTCTAGTCCTAGGGTATCACATTTAGGGGAGTAGTCCGCACCATTTTCGGTTCCGAGTAATTTTAAGGTGAAGTACTTCTGCACTCCCTCGACTTTCAATTTTCCCTCTATTGCTATACTGCCATACATGAATGAACAGTAATCAAATAAAGGTCACACACAAACCTTGTACAACAGAATTCTAGACTCATTTCTGTAGAAGTTCCTGAGTAGAAGGCCGATAAGTCTGCGTGACTTTGACACTTGTTTGGAGATATGTTCAGAAAATGATAAGTTATGTGAATATTTCAGCCCTAGGTCCAGTACAGATTCCAGTCGTAGAAGTGCATGGCCTTGAATTTTCAGGTGAAGTTCTAAATTGTTGCAACCTGTGCAGAGCCAGCCACATTTTTCGACATTAAATTGGAGTTGCCAGGTGTCACACCAACTATCCATTCTTTCTAATTCTTGCTGTATGGCGTTTACTGTTATTCCAAGATCTGTGTTCTTGCATTTATACGTCACTTTCAAGTCATCTGCATATAGTATTGGTTTACCAACACTAAAGCATTCACCGATACTGTTGATATATATTATGAATAGGAGTGGGCCTGATACACTTCCCTGGATTACACCACTACTTACTGGTTTAGGCCTTGAGATTATCGAGCCAACTTTCATTGTCTGACTTCGGCCACAGAGAAATGATTTTATCCAGCCCAGGAGAGGGTCATATATCCCTGGTGAGCATAACCTGCTGACTAGCAGATTATGGGGATGTAGCACAATTACTAGTTCTCTGTTGTCCCTACTTCGTGTAACTTCGTTGAAATAGTCTATGTGACAGGTCACACATGATCTCTTTTTAAGGAATCCGTGTTGTGATGGATTGATAAGTTCATGTTCTAGTAAGTTGTCTGAGACTTGGTCTTTAACCACTTGCCCCATTATTCATGATATTACCGGTGTTATATTGATAGGTCTATAGTTGCATACACTGGTTTTGGCCCCTGCTTTGTGCTTAGGTAATATGTATGTGGTTTTCCACACTTCAGGATAAGCTCCAGTTTCCAGCGACTGAGTAGTTATTCTAAGTAACAAGACTACCATTTCCGTGCTACCATTTTTGTATATGACAGATGGTATGTCGTCTGTTCCAGTACTACCATTAGACTTCAATGTCTTAATCGTTGAGTCTATATTTTGTATATTAAAGTCTATTTCGCCTAATTTGTGGTTACTTTTGCAGGTCATTTGGAAATTTGGGGTTGGGTGCACTCTGGCGTCATTGCAAAACTACTCACTGAGGAGTTCACTTATAACCTGGGGATCATTGTATATTATACCCTTATGTTCCAAGCTGCTTACATTATTGTCTTTACTGCTTTTTAGACGTTTCTGCGATATCCTACAAAGTTCCTGGGTTTTGGAGTTACCCACAAGCGCTTTATTTTCTTCAAGTTGTGACATCATTTTGTGTTTCTCTTCAAGCAGTTTAAGAGTTTCATGTATTTGGTTTAACGCATTAAATTCCTTGAATACATGGTATTTCCTTTTCAATTTCTTTAGTTTTAGTCGCATTTTGCGGTCTATAAATGGGGTTGGTGTCTTTAGAGCAGATTTTAGGGGCGCGATTGTGTCCCTTGATGAGCCAATTGTTTTGTAGAAAATCTCAAGTGATACTTCTAAGTTATTGTTAATGAAGTATTCTTCCCAGTCAGGACTTCTCAACAGATCTGATAGGAATTCCCAATCGGCATTCTTATGGTCCCTATATTGATAGTGCACCGGGGAATTTTTAGGTGTGTATTTAGTTGTTAGTCGGATGGGTAGCGTGCAGTACAATATGTTGTGATCACTGTTATCAAGTTTATTTCCTACCTCTATCGAGATGGGCTCTATTTCATGACAAAGGATTAAGTCAGGAGTGTTTTCATTTCTTGTAGGGAGGCGTACGCACTGCTTCCATCCGCCTACGTCTATAGCTTGTAGTAGCTCGTCATGGATTCTAGGTCCTGTACAGGTATCCCAGTTTACTCCAGGTAAGTTGAAATCGCCACAGACTACTTTGTAGTCAAAGTCCAGCGTAGCTGCATGCTCTAGTATTTCTCCAATAGTTATATCAGTCATTTCAGGGCTATTAGGGGGTCTGTATATACATCCCGCGAGAATTTTATTTTCGTTTGTGTGGATGCTTATCCACTTAGATTCTGGGAGTTTGTCAGTAGTTGGGTTATTGAAAGTATTGGAGCTAGTGGATTTAGTGGCATATATTAAGCAACCGCCTCCTCTTTTGCCAACTCTATCGTTCCTATAGATGTCGTAGTTGTCTATTACTAGCCTTGTGTCAGGTATATCAGTAGTAAGCCAGGTTTCAGTCACCATTAATAGTTTTGGCCGTTCTATGTATGCCAGGCAGCGAAGCGATGTTATTTTATTAAGGAGAGGTCTAGCATTCAGGAGCATAATCGTTAGTAAACCAGAGTTATTGGGGGAGAGGTTAACATGGTTACTTGTTACTATCCCTACGTTATGTTTGGAGGGGCTCTGAGGTGAGATAAAGTCAGTGTGTGTACTATTTCCTGGATGAATTGTGCAGCGAGTGGGGCTATTGTTTGCTGCAGTCGAAAATAATCCTGTTGCATATTTTGACTTTTAGCATCCATGGGTGGGAATCTGCGTTCATTTACTGGTAATATATAGTTTGCTTGACCTAGATACCCTGTGTTAAGATTACGTTGATAGTTGTACCTCATGGGACTTTCATAGTCGTATTCATATTTGCTCACATCACATGTGTGAGTGAAGTTATTGAGAGGATCAAGTGTCGATCTATACTCGTTATGTTGATGAGGTTTAACACAGATAGTGCGAGTCCTGTTCAGGAGAAGTAAGCTGCAGCTTTGTTATGGGCAAATCTAGAGTGGCTCCCTTGAAGCATGTCACCGTGCCACGTTTAGAACTACAAGCAGCCGTGCTCTCAGTGAAGCTATTAAAATACATCTTAGAAGAAATAAAGTTGGAACTAAGTGATGTTTATCTATGGATAGATTCTATGATTGTGTTAAGCTACATCCGCAATACCACATCCCGCTTCAAAACCTTCATAGCTAACAGAGTAGGGTTTATACTTGATAACGCTACGCAGCCTCAATGGTGACATGTACCAACTAAAACGTCTAGTGCAAGGCCCTTTACAAACGTGTGAGATGTTAGAGGCAGAGGAAGATATCCTTAGGTACGTGCAAAAACAAGAGTTCGGTAAAATCAAAGGAGTTATGTGTGAACGCTATTTGGATAGGAAATACAAGCCACTCCTTCAACGTATCAAGAAACTGCATCCTGTCATCTCAGGTGACTTGATATGTGTCGGCGGACGACTGAATAATAGTCAACTGTCAAGTTCGGAAAAGCATCCAGTTATATTGCTAGGAACTCATCCTGTCACGGAGGTTATTGTTCGTTATTATCATGAGACTGAAGGACATATGGGAGTAGCCCATCTTTTGTCAGCATTGCGCATGAAATATTGGATATTGAAAGGAGCGGCAGTAGTTAAGCGTGTGGTGAATAAATGCATCGGTTGCCGAATCAGGTCTGCAAAACCTACTGAACGACTGATGGCAGAATTACCCATAGCAAGGGTCACGTCAGATTTTCCATTGTCTAGCACCGGAGAAGATTACTTCCTGCCCCTTTATCGTTAGGCGGCGGACTACAGACAAAAGATATGGATGCATATTCACTTGTTTGAAAACTCGAGCGGTTCACTTAGAAGTAGCTTACGCTCCTTCTATCGATTCATTCCTAATGATGCTTTCACGCTTTACCAACCGCAGGGGGCCTCCAAGGGAGATATACAGTGACCGGGGTACAAACTTTGTGGGGGCTGATCGTGAGTTACAGCAAGTTGTGCCACAGTTAGACAGTGATTGTATGATGAGAGCTATGACAAATCGTAGTATAGAATGGAAGTTAAATCCACCTTATGCTAGCCACCGTGGCGGAGTATGGGAGGGGTTGATCGGAAGCGTACGTCGAGTGTTAAGCGCAGTTTCGAAGGAGCAAGTCCTCACAGATGAATCACTTATGACCTATTTGACAGATGTAGGAAGGATACTAAATGGTAGGCCGCTAGTACCTGTTTATGATGACTCAAGTCAGTTGAATGTGCTGACACTAAATCATATTCTCTTATCAAGAAATCCTGAAATCGACATTATTTTATGTGGACGTTATTCACGATGATGGAAACAAGGGCAACTCCTTGCCGATACGTTTTGGAGACGGTGGAAGCGGGAGTACTTGACGACCTTACAATCGCGTGCAAAGTGGGTTCAACGACATCGAAACTTACAAGTGGGAGACCTAGTACTAGTGACTGCGGAGCCTTCACCTCGCAATCGCTGGTCAATGGGAATAATTACAGGTGTTACGGAAAGCTGTGATGGGTATATCAGAAAAGTGGATATGAAGACACCGAGGGGTATAGTCAACCGAGATGTGCGTAATGTTTGCCTATTAGAAGGTGATGAGGAGAGATAAGCACTTTGTAGGATATATAGCTGGATAGTGGATGCAGATGTGGCGAGAGTAAATTGTGCCATTTCTGTGTCTTACTAACAGGTAGAGTAGGGAAAACCAGGCTGGTTTTAAGGGGGCGGTGTTAATTCCTTTCCTGCCTGTTCATTCTCAATCTTTCCTTTGTTCAACATTATACTACTTGCCATTAGTAAGTAGTATGACTTTTATATGCTAATTTATTACGATGACATTTGCTTACAACTGCAGTTAAATTACTTGTTCTATTATCATTCCACTATTAATGTATAGTTCTTATTTTTCTTCTCTTTAAACATTATTTGCTGACCTAACCCTATAGTGTATGCTTTACTATTGAAAGTTGTTTGTTCATATTTGTTTATTCTTTGCTTGGCATTCGCGGGCCGGTTGAACCGACATGTGGATCGACCTTGACACAGTATTGCTATTTTTACTTATTGACTGCACAGTGGTTGCGCATTTGACGGCATTTAGCCACAGACACCTCACATTTTGAGGTTTGTATATTATGTATCTATTTTTATGTAATAAAGCACCGAATTGCAGAATATCCTGTATTTCGGACTTTACGCGTCACTCTACGTGTGGTTAAATCTACGGTTTGGATTATCGTTTCGGATTTCTTTCGAGAGAAATTCATAGTTAATGAATGTGAATGATTTACTTGGAAATCGAACGCTGTATTTCTGGAAATAGAACCAGATGCCTAATGTAGAGACACATATCCTTCTCGATGACTATTTATGCCTGTGCTTCTTTCAAACATCCTTATGCTTCTTTGTCTTCTACAAACATGTAAATTTAGTCAATTTTAGTATGTGTGACCACGAATAGTGAGTGCGATTCTGATGTGAAATTATTAGGAAAACGAAATAGGTGAGAATCTAAGTGACAGTCATCCAAAAATTGTGAGTGAATTGTGAGTGGATTCCATGGAAATTAAAAAGGGAAGCGTTTGATTAATGTTAGAGGCAACATGAAAATGAGAGACGAATAGCTAACTGAAATCAACGATGCCTACAGAGTTCTTTTAGGCTTCATAGAGAATGTTGTGTTCTCATTGTTCGTGAGGACAAGCACGTATCCGCCTGCACTTTGTAGTCACCAGAGAAAGGACTATATTGAACGGGAACTTCTCTATCCATATCATAGCATACTTTACAATGAGAACTGTGTCCATATCTAGGCAGGTTTAGTTTGACGTTCTCTAGATTCTACTCCGTGATTCAGCCTGATGCATAATCTGGATGTGAGTGTAGGATAAACTATCTTACTGTACACGTTCATCAAAAATAAAGCCATCGAATTGTTGGACTAACCTTGGATGGGCTTGTAAGAGTGAGTGTAACGACAGAAGACAAAGGCTAGGCAACAGATTCCATATTAGTTTGTTTATTAGGTATATCACACAGTGAAACAGTATTATTTACTGGATGACGTTTCGAACAAAATTTATTGTTCATAATCATATCAATTGATATGATTATGAACAATAAATTTTGTTCGAAACGTCATCCAGTAAATAATACTGTTTCACTGTGTGATATACCTAATAAACAAACTAATATGGAATTACTTACTACCACAGTGCCCAAGTTTTACACATATATTAATAGGCAACAGATTGTTTACTGAGAAAATCAAGAGGCATTGATCGATTTTTATGTACATTATTGTTAGCGGCGAAAAGCAGCTTTATCTGATTGGTTGTCTTCTTGCTGGAGGCTAGCCATTCTCTCATCTCTTTGTGGCCATTTCTCAGAAAATCGACTCGTGTATCTGCTAATCATATTTACACACGTCAGCTCTGCTGTCATTGGCTGGTGACCTTCTCAAGTATGAAATTTGCTATTGGTTTCTCACGACCCTGATTCCGGAAGTGAACATTGACGTAAATTGTTGTCTACAATGTTGGCTTGCAGCCATCTCTCACCGCATGAGAAATAACTCAATGCATAACACCCTATTTTAGTGAACCTGTGTACCTCAATAAAGATTGATACAAGTTTTGAAAGTAACAAGATCAGGAACTGTCAATTGTTCAAATTCGAAAAGATCGTAATCCTAGCGCTGCTGACGGAAGTAAAATGGCTGCACTCAATACTAATTGTAGTAACCGATAGTAAAAATATCAGAAAACAGCTTGACCATTCAAGGATTGCTTGTTTCTTCGCTGACAATGAACCAGAACTACAGGGTAACCTAGCACAAAGTCTATGAATAAACATCAGCGTAAATCAACAATGAGACGTCTGATTGTTTTTCTTCAGTCTTCTGTTAAACAGCGTCCGACAAGGATACGGCCACCATTGTTGACTCCTGCGGAAATAGAAGATCCGTTAGAATAACCGAACCGTATGTTGCCCATTCAATGATTACCAGCATCGACATAAGAGCAGACAAGAGCGAACAAGAATAAAATTAAGTTTCCGTTATTGCTTACTTCATCAAAATATATCAAAAGTCGTTCTAAATAATCGAAATTGTAACTTCAGTGTCTCGAGTGATGGCGAATTCATTCAAAGTTATCGACAAAGTCGAAAGAAGAAGTCTTCCGAAAACTTGATTCATTGCAGAGGCCTTAGCGATTAATATGCATAACCCTGTCGTATGATCATCGTATTGGAGAAACTTGTCAATCTCCTCCCTCTACTTGAGTAGAAGGTAGAAGTCTATCACCATGTTGTGATTAATACTATTTTGTGCACTTGTCATATGACATTTACCATCACACCTTTCTTAACTAACCTTCTATGTACTCTCTCTTTACCTACCACATAATTAATCTTGATGATACTTGTCTGCTCTGCGTGCTCTTTCAATAACACTCGATTGATGTTTTCAGACCATTTTCCTGTTACCTAGACTTAACAATCTTGACGCCTCCCTAGTTACAACTTGACTAGTCATCACACAACTTCGAGATATTATGATCATGTGAACAATATTGCAAACTATTTTCGATTGTTGTTTAACAAACCCTGATGCACACACACACACACAACATCAATTATGCATAGAACTGCGATTGTACAGCTAAGTAGTAAAAGTGTTTGTACACATTATCCACTGAGACTGCGAACAACGTATGAAAAGTGCTCAGTAGCCTGATTAAGCATCTCTATTGAGTAGTATGGAGACCCTAGGGAAGCAATCCTCCTCAATGAAATACTGATATCAAATAATAATAATAATCATATAATATTCGTGTTCGGGTAACAAACACTGAGCATACATACATACATCCTAGTTGAATGTAAAATATTATGAAATATCTCACAGACACCAGATTACAGTGAATAATTATGAGAAGACGAAATTTTATGAAATGATGAAAGATGATTATTAAAATAAGTAAGAGTAAACAAACAATATTTCACAAATAAAAGTCAAAAAGAAACACAGAAAACTGAGTAACAAGAACCAGGATAGAAGTTTTAGTAGACAGAGACTCAACGATTGTAAATATCGTTAAGGCATCATACACACCCACCCACCGACTTATACACACACACACACACGCAGACACACAAACAATGTGATAAAATTGTCAGCTGATGAGAAAGTCAAATAGAAATTTCCATTTTAAGGGAGGATTGTTTCAGTGACATCTCCAGAATGTCATTGAAATCAGTGTAAATAAAATTACCACGATAAGTGCACCTAAAAACATGATTGTCTGAGGATTCCAGGCCATCACTAAATTGGCGTAGCTGGGAGATTGCTTCTCATCTGAATGAATGAATCAAGAAATAAATAAATATGTAGGTTATTCAATAAATATTATCAAGTTTCTCTGAAGGAATATTAAAAGTTATACGTATGTATATATTTTCAAGTATTTGTCTTGTAGGGATTTTGTTTGATTGCATGGAGGATTTCGTCGTCAGCTGACATCAGTTAGAGAACTACTGGAAAACCTGGGAGTACTGGGAGGCTGTTTCATCCTAGTTTGGGACTCTTCACAGTGCGCACCTACCGGGATTCGAACCCAAAACCTTCTGGTTACAGGGCGAGTTCATAGACCATTGAGGCACTGGGACCCCATCCAATGGTCTTTGATTTCTAACTTCTGCCAGTTCACGACATAGCGCGACCTGGGAGCTGTCTAGTTCTCCCAGGTTTTCCAGTATGTATATATTTGTCGAGTGAGATAACTGAGAGATGAATGAAGGCCTAAATATAACTGTCAATAGATATCGTATTCATAGAGAAACATTCCCAACTAATACAATTGGCAGTTGGTTGAACGTGTGGTGTAGTCACTGGTAGGACGACATACAATAATATGGGGACTAACACAAAAACAACTCGATGTTCATGATTTCCTCAATGAAAATTTCAAGCACAACTCGTTTAGTTGACCAGCTCGCTAGTATATTAGACGGTCCCAGGACCGGCTAAAGAGGGAGCATTGAGCGTCGAGCCAGCCATCTAACAGCACAAAATCTATAAAATGCTAAAATAAATCAGCACACAAGGAATATGTGAGTAAAATAATAAAAAATTCAGAAAAAATTGTCGCTAAAAGGTATAGGGGGAATTTCGCGCGTTTCTGAAGGGAATTCTCAAAGAGAATCACGTGCACTGTTTTCTCTTGATGACAGCTAAAAAAGCGAACTGAATGGAAGAAAGAAAAGGTAGGATTGACACAGGAAGTGTATGGTCGGCTAGTGTGTAGTTGTGAACTTTGTCATTGTTCTCCTGTATTTCACAGCTGCAGCAGTTTCTCACTCCGCCGATTGATATGAGTCAGCTGCTGGTCTCAGTGCCGGCAGTGCTACTGAACCAGTTCTCCTACTGATCGTAGTTGTAGTTTTCCTTCTCCTTCTCCTCCACCTTCTTCTCATCAGCATCCTCCTGCTCCTCCTTCTTCGCTGCTGTTGCTGTTGTTTTCATGAGACACACGTTATTAGCAAGACTTGGAATCGTCTCCCACGAAGACCATGAGCGTGTAAATGTGTCTGTTCTGTCACTTTTTCTCGTTGTCTGGGTGAAATGAGTGACTTGGCGAGTGAGTGGGAGTTTGTTTGATTAGTTGACTGATTGCTAGATTGATCGATTGATAGATTGGTTGTTTGCTTGATTGATTGATTGATTGATTAATGGGATGATTGAAGGTATCAAGTGGAGCTGCATAGCATGTGCTCGATGATTTCGACTGCAGTCTGGACAGACAGACAGACAGACTGCGAAACAGGCAAGGAGAGTTAGAGGAACGGACATGAATTTCGACATTTTGACAAAATTAGGTGTTAGCGGACTGATATTCTGACTCGGTGATATTGAATCACTCTGGTTGAAAGTTGTATTGCCACGGTGACTGAAGGTTGCACCTGAAGCAGCTGGCCAGTTGTTTGTTGAGCTGCATATGAGAAGGTCAGTGAATAGGATAGTTGAATAATTATTCACTTGGTTAGAGAGAAAACATGTTTGTTATCAAGTCGTGTGTTTAGTTGAACGGTGCGCGGAGTGAAGTAGATGATGCCGGTAAAACATTCGCGGGTGGAATAAAAACAAGAAGTGAAGGCAAAGGTAGCAAGTGGAATTAATTAAAAAGATTTGAGAGGACGAGTGTTGAGTGGATAATGAATTCACTGACCTGGTGTTGTTGAATCGAATTGAGGCGTGGTTGTCAACTGTTGATCAGTGCCATGTGACTGAGTGCTTTCTGACTGATCTGTGACTGGTTGTGTTTCTGTGGATTGGAGGAGTACATTTACAGAAATGAAGATTTTGTGAGAATGATATTTTATGTGGCAGTCTAATATATACAGAGTAATTGCGAAACATCAAATGAGACTAATTAACTCTGATTTTATGCAGTGAGACATAGAGATTCGCATGAGGATATTTTATGTGACTGATGCAGAATTAGTGGGCGGATTTCACACTGACATGTTCAATTCTGAATGATGAGGAGAATGACCATGTGGATGAGGATGTTGATGATGCTAATTCTGATGAGTGTTGTTTTCTGGCGACTTGAAGGAAATCGATTGAGATGGAGATTTGAGCTTGTGAGGAGTTGTTGGGTCAGATGAAGTGGACTGCAGTGGACAAGAAATAGTGAGAATGTGCTGTTGATATCTGGTGTTCCCCTCAGGACTCATGGGAATAATATGACATGTATATATATATATAAAGCATATGAAACATTGAAATGAATCACTTACGTGTCCGCTTCATCACTGACAAAGCATCATTGATGCGCAGATTCAGTGTATTATATTCACTATAATAGCCAATCTTCACTAATTCAACTAATGACAGTCGCATTATTACTGCAGTTCTGTTTATGCCCGGAAAGCAATCAACTACTGCTTTATCAATTCCGGGATACATTGTTGATAGTGTTGTTTTATGCTAAAACAAAAAGAGGAGGAAAGAAACCAGATCAGAAAATAATTTTACAGATCCCTTCTCAATTCATTCCTGTGCCTTCTGAGTAGAACATAGGGCTATTTTCAGCTCCGGAGTTTCGATAGTGCTTGCATTGTTTTCATGAGGTGGGGTCGTTAACTTCACTCATGCCTAGACTTTCCTAGATGAGGCTTATCAGGATACCGAGCGGCAATCGAATCTGAGTCACATGAGGCGTTGGAGGCGAACATTCTACTCCTGGATCATCGATGCATCTTGAGGAAATAAAATTCATTACCGACTAAAAGGCATATGGATAATACTGATACAGAATTCTAACACTCTGATTCATCGTAAAGGCAGTGTTAACGATGTTATCTAGTAAGACAATGAAAGCTTAGATCAATAACACCCAAAGAATTCACCTGAGATAAATATCTTGGACATTATACATATATATATATATAAATTTATACATCGTCCGGGTTCGAACCCTGGTTGAAAACTCACAAACCTTATCTAGATTGTGTGACCTTATTCCATAAAACGAAACGAAATCACCGCTTTCTGTTCGGGTTCAAATTGAGGGCCTGGCATTTGAGATGTCACTTAGTGGTAACATCAGAATGTGACCATATTTGCTGGGTGACAGGTTGTCACTTGGTTATTTGTCAAAGTTTTTGTTACTTGTCCTTCCCAGCCGGCCATTCAATAATATTCAGCATCAAACTATCTGAGGCAGTTGTCGATGAGAGTTTGCACTACCCTGGGTAGAAATACTTATGCTGAAGAGACTACCAAATCTCTGAGCCATACAAAAGCGCCAACTTAACTTCACTGTTGAAAATTCGGACATTGTTTATTATGCTGAGTGTGGTAGATTTTCACAGTGATTTCAGAGCAATGACAGTCTGTTTAACACTTAGATTAGGTGTATTGAGCATAACACAGCGCTATGCTTGCCAAAATATTATTCCGTATTTAACATAAGTCTGTCTTCCATTTGGAAGATGGGGGAACCAATGTCAGAGACAATAATTATATGCCATAATGAATAAAGTCACTTTTCATTTGTCAATTCAAGAAAAAAAGAGAGAAATATTATAAAAGCTAACTTTGTTGCATAATTCTGTGAGATTTGAATTCCTAGATTCTCGTAGATGGATGTCAAGTACACCTAAAATAAATCACGGAAGATTTCAGATTAGAAAAATTAGATGAGAAAACGTAAAAATCTTCTTTTTTAACGTTTTACTTTCGTCAGCAATTATCTGTCTGAAAACCAATGAGAACTGAGGGCAACTGTTTTATTCCATTTCGTGACTGCTTCTTGACAGTGCATACTTCGAAAACTCATGACTAATTGAATTCCTGGACCTTCAAGCCATCATATCTAAACACACCAACTTTTCAGATACCAGATTAGAATCACTGATTGGTTTATGGGTGGTTGACATTGAAGAGCTTCAAACTGGGACGAAACAACTGTCAAATGATGTCAGTTCATCAAGAAATCTACAGTGAAGTTCATTTTATGATGTACAAAATACATGAATTTGTGCGGACGCATTTGGGCAACTTTGTAAATAGTGTTCGTTTCATTATTCTTCCACATCATAAAATAAAGATGAAGTCCTTAAGGAAATATCGCGAGGTTTGTCTATATATCGTCATGGATACTCTCATGCGTGTGAATATGTCAAAATTGTGTAACTGTTAGCAAGACGTCATTCTGCACAATGTTTACCTGGAAAAGTTGTTCGTTCCCAGCTGATGAATTACTCACATAATGTAAACTCCATTCGGACATTCAGAATGTTTATCTTTATCAAGTTAATATTTATACTTTTGATTGATCTGTGTAATCTGATCTCTTTTTTCCTTAGTTCTTTCGTTGAGATTGAAGGTTATTGGGAGAAAGGTCTACAACTGATTTTCGTGAATTTTATCGCTTGTTAGAAAGGGGTATGCTCATCCCAGAAGGGACTAATACAATCCTTGGAGATTCACGTTAGCGTTATCCACCGTTCATAACCAGTAAGTAGCATTGTAAGGAAGAAAAGACCGAGGAGGCTGAAAGAAGAAGTTCTATGTGGTGAAACGTATTGTACATAGGTAAATTTGCTATAACATTTTCAAACTGCCATTTGCACATCATTTACCACATCCTTGACGAATTGGTCAAATATCGTCACATTCGATAGCTTCTTGGATTCTGCATCATATGGCAACATTCTTCTCATGGTTCTCTTCTTTGATCGCTCTTTCCAGTGTGCAAAACATATTGTTACTCTTCTGAATTCGCTTTCTGATATACTACTTATATCGGATTATAAGTAGCACTCACCACACTCGCCCCTCATTATAAAGTCTCTCCTGTAACCGCCTTGATCGCCGCACAGACGTTCCATCCTGCTGTTCTTCCGGTTCCTCGTCTTGACATTCTTGTCTCCATCTTTGTAGCAGACTGGCGTTTACTCTTTTCTCTTTATCTCCTCTCTTTATTGTGTACACTGGACCGCGTCTCGATGTGACCACATATGGTCCCTCCCACTTCGGCAGAAGCTTTCCTGATCCTGGTCCACTTCCGGTAGTATACTTTCGTTCTCTACATTTCACCTGGTCGCCTACTTCAAACAGCTTCCAAGCTTTGATTTGTTTCTTGCCATAATTTTCGATGTCTATCTTTCGCTTCTCTTGTATATTCTGAATAGCTTGTTTCCGCTCACTTGTCCATCTCTTACTGTTCCATTTTTGTTGTTGTGGCCAAGTCTTATGGTGCACCGGTAAGCGTGGTTTCCTCCCATACATCAGCTGGAAAGGCGACTTTTTTGTTGTCCCTTGTACTGTGGCACGATGTGCCAGTAATACCAACGGTAAGTCAGTTTCCCAGTTGCCTCTTTTCGCAGCTAGCCATTCCTTGAGTGTACGATTATTCCTTTCGGTTAAGCCGTTTGTCTGCGGATGATACGGAGTCGCTCTAATTCTCTTAATACCCAGTGCCTCCAGACGAGTCTTGAACTCCTCACTTTCAAAACAGGGGCCTTGATCTGTCAATATCATTTTTGGTACACCATGATCCGCCACAATATGTCGAATAACCGCCTCGGTTACTGTCTCAATTGGCACTGTGGGCAAGCGAGTACGTAGTTCGCAATATCGCCTCTCATGTTTGGCCAGTACGCACTTTGGCTCACTAGGTCGTATGTTCGTGCAACTCCTGTATGGGCTAGTTGGTGGCATTCTTGAATGACCCCACGACGAAGGCTTTTTGGTATCACTGTAACCCAGCTACCATCACTGTCTTTCCAAGTTAGTACGCCGGCAGCGTTTAGTTTGAGTCTATGTTTTTGATGCAGTAGCATTTTTAACTCTTTATTCTCTGCTGCCATTTCAATTTCTTTCCCTTCACTTATCATCTGAATGACTGTCTTAAGAGTAGGATCCGACTTCTGGTGGCGAACAAGTTGTAAGGGATCTTGCTCCAAAGCGTTTACTGCATACGCTACCTCTGGTAGTTCAGTCTCATTATCTGATCTCGACAAATAGTCAGCTATTACATTTTCTTTTCCTGGAATATGTCCAATCGTGAAGTCATACTCTTGTAGGCGTAACATCCATCGTGATAACTTCCCTCGTGGATCCCGTGCTGTTTTCAACCACTGAAGAGGTTTGTGGTCGGTCTCAGTGTGGAATCGGCGGCCGATCAGATACGGTCTCCATTTTTCTAGTGCCCATACAATGGCTAAACACTCCTTTTCCACCGTAGAATACTTCTGTTCTGCAAGTGTCAACACACGGCTAGCGTATTCAACAACCCCATCCGTTTGTCTTAAGACAGCACCTATACCATAATCACTGGCGTCTGTCGAAACTGTGAACTGCTTCCCTGGTGATGGCAGTTTCAACGTCATCTGTCGACCATCTAACAGCTCTTTAATTCGCTCAAACGTTTGCTGTGCCTCTTCCGTCCACATGAATTTCGCGTCACTCAGCAACGTATATAGCGGTTTTGCTATCTCATTGAAATTTTTGACAAATCGGCTGTAGAATGCCGCTCTTCCCAAAAACTGTCTCAGCTTTCGCTTTGAATTTGGCACTTCGCTGGTTTTGACCGTCAGGATTTTCTCAGGTAATGGCCGTATTTCTCCATTTCCCACTTTGTAACCCAGGAGGACATCCGTGTTTTTGGCTATTTGGGACTTGTTCTTATTGATCCGCAGTCCAAAGTCATCAATTCTCTTTAAGATAGCTTCGATGTGGTCTATATGGTCGCTTTCCGTCTCACTATACACCACCAAGTCATCTCCATGTACTTCTACGTTCTTCAGACCATTCAGTAATAAGGTCATTAATCTTCTGAATGTAAATGGGGCACCTACCCATCCAAATGACATTCGTTTAAACTGGTATTGTTTCTGCCCAACTGTGAAAGCTGTTTTACTTCGATCACTTTCTGCTATTGGGATCTGCCAGTAACCCGATCGTAGGTCGAACACGGTGAATAACATGGCTTTATGAAGGCGATCAAGGGTTTCTGTTACGGTAGGCATTGCACACTGTTTTACTTCGGTGAGGCTATTCAGCTGTCTGAAATCGACACAAAATCTATACTTCTCGTTCGCTTTCTTTACCAAAAGGATTGGCGAACTGTACGGGCTGTCGGCTTCTTCGATTATTCCGTCGTTTAACATTTCTCTGACTTGTCGGTTAACTTCTTCTTCTAGGTGAACCGGAACTCGTCGCGATGAAAAGACTGTCTTCTCCGGATCCTTCAGTGTTTTACCTTGTCACAATAACCGTACGGGTCTCCATCACTAGTGAATAAGCCAGCATATTTACTCATCAACGTGGTTAGACGTGGTGCATCTTGCGGAACAATGGTTGTGGTTTCCATCTCAGCGACTTCACTATTCTCATGTATCGCAAATTGCCCGTGTTTTGTGACCACTTTTCTATTCTTCATATCGATTACAGCTCCTACTTCTCTGAGAAAGTCTGCTCCCAAAATCGTTCGTCTTATATCAGAAGTTACAATAAACGGATATCGTATTTTCCCTGCTCCAATCTCTACAACGCAGTCTGAAACGCCGAAAATGTGCAAAGGATGTCCTCCTGCCGTCTGAACTGCTAATGTGCACGGCCTTATTTCTTTACACTGTTCTCTATCTATCAACGAAACTGCGGCCTCTGTGTCGATCAAACAAACTAGTTCTTTTTGGTTCACCCGTAATCTTCCGTACACTGAACCTCTTTCGACTAATCCGACCACCTCCAAACGCGAGCGAGAAAAAGAAGAAAGGTTGTACCGTTTAAAGTATTTGCCTTCGTTTCGGGCAGTTTCTCTGCCAGTGACCGGTTCCTTCGCAAACAAAACATCTGTTGTTTTGTCTTTTCCTTATCTGCATAGCCGCCACCTGCTGTTTCAACTCTTCAATCTGGTCTTCGATGTTCTTGGAATCTTGGCACTCTATCATCACTGGAGCAACATGCGAAGTCATTATCTGCCTTGTCACCTTTGGCATTTCATAAACATCCATTGATTGGTGATTTGTCAGCGTTACTGCGAGGACCAACGTATCCCCATCCTGGCCAAGTTTCAGCGCCTCTCGTCTGTCGCAGGGCTGTCGAACTCGCACACGATCCTTTCGACGACCTTGACCCGAACCGCCTCACCTTCCAGCTCCCGAGAATCGTCGTACGCAGCATTCTCACGGACTCTCAGCAGAGTTCCCAAGACAACCAGCTTTGACATCTGCTCCTGCACTCCAACCAGCTCAGCGACAGCTTCGACATCCCTGGGGAACGTCCACACATCTCCCTCCTCGAACACCTGCAGCTACCGCACCTTCATCTCCGGCAGAAGCAGCGACACCAAATGTAAGGAAGAAAAGACCTAGGAGGCTGAAAGGAATGTTTCTGTGGTGAAACGTATTGTACATAGGTAAATTTGCTATACCATATTTTCAAACTGCCATTTCCACATCATTTACCACATCCTTGACGAATTGGTCAAATATCGTCACATTCGATAGCTTCTTGTATTCTGCATCATATGACAACATTCTTCTCATGGTTCTCTTCTTTGATCGCTCTTTCCATTGTGCAAAACATAATGTTACTCTTCTGAATCCGCTTTCTGATATACTACTTATATCGGATTATAAGTAGCACTCACCACAGCATTACCACTCAGATTGATCAACACACGACTGATCTCCTGTAAGAATGCAAGGAAGGAAGTTATTGATCTTGCAGGATAACCAAATTGCACATGTCTAGTCCTGAGTTTTTACTGTCCAATACCTCCTGCTAGTCACGTTTGCACATCATCTTTTCTCGAAGGAGTAACAATTATCACAAAATTTATATTCATGGCTTCCTGTCGACTGCTTCTTAACCGTCGCCTAATATCAAAGTGCAGCAAAATAGTGAATCACTTAGCCTAATGAGACCGAATTAGAAACTTCACCAATAAAATTCACTCAGCATTAATGCTATAAACTGGACACACAATATTAACTTCTCATTTTTATTCGTGAGTAATTTAATAATAATAATGACTTAGGCGTTTAAAAGATGAAGTATTGGCAGGTGTCTCACCTTTGACGAGGTTTGATGGCTCTGAAAGTTAAAAAAAGGAAATCAGTGATATTCTCAGAAAATTTTTAATCTCCCGAGATCAGTCACGCAATGTGTGATACTTATAAACAGATTTAAGTAATTTCTCCAGTAATATTTTTACATAGAATATGATAATTTATATGTCCATGGAAAAGGTCAGATGAAGTAGAGACTCGAGAAGAAGGCAACACAGTAGACTGGGGTTAGAATCCGCTCAGAAACGGAATTTAGTCTTTATTTGCACAATTACAACTTTAGGATAATTGATTTTCCTAATACCTATTGCATTTCATCAGGATAAATTTCACTTCTGACCTCAACAGTCTTGTTCCCTTCATTGGGATATTCTCTGACTGCACACACAGCCATCCCCACATGTCTTAACAAGTATAATGATAATTCTGTTTCACGACTAAGAGTCTCGAGAAACAATGACTATTTAAGCGTCACCGGATAGTTTCAACAGTCCTTCAAAAGTGTTAATTGATTTATGATATAAATTTTATCGCAAATTTCAGAGGAGAACATCAGGCTATTGTGTGTGTGTGTGTTAGTGGCTCGGTTAATGACATCCCTGTAGAAGTTGTAATGAAACTTTTGTGACCACTGAAGTTGGATGTAAGGGTATTATCAGTTAAGGCATAATCTGTTGTGTTGCCTCCTGCCCACATAATTCTGCAAGGACAGCCTTTTATTTAACCCATTTATTTGTCAGTATGGCCATCACAAAATTTAGCTACTTCTAGAAAATATTTTCCGTAAGGTATGCCA
This sequence comes from Trichobilharzia szidati, assembly GCA_944472155.2. NCBI lineage: Eukaryota > Metazoa > Platyhelminthes > Trematoda > Strigeidida > Schistosomatidae > Trichobilharzia > Trichobilharzia szidati. The sequence continues at coordinate 7,253,215 of OX235275.1, forward strand.
GTCTATAAACAAAATTACTCTGAAATTATCTCACGCCAAAAGGAAACATCATCATCAATAACTTTATCAAAGAAACATAAGTTTAAAAGACTGTAGTGCACCGTCTAGCCACCTCAATTGTTATGAGTATATAATGAGACAAAAGCATCTAAACATTCCATTAAAAGGCGGTTAGTTCATGCGGTTATTTAATGCTGAGAGTTTTCAATAATTGTTCAAATTTAGTTTCTTTGTCCTAAGCATACCGAATCAATCTGATCAATTTCACTAATGTACATAAATGCAGTAAAAGTAGTGTGAGTAGTGACTTGATATGATTATGAGCAATAAATTGTGCTCATCAAAACGTCATCAGTTAATTTACTGTATAACATCACTGTGTGACGCTTTATCAAAATAAAATCTCATCTCTAATGGAGTTATCCTCTACCACAGTGTCCAAGTTTCATACTTATGTGCTTCAGCTACTCTGATTATCATTCACACTATCAGAGGCCTCGGGTGGGCCAATACTAATCAGAAAAGTTGCTTAACTTTCACTTTATAGTAGTCCTGACGTTTTCTACATAGGCTGTATCACAAATATACCACTTAGTTTGTAATTCGTGATTAGTACCGATCGGTTCAACTGTTGTTACTGAGGTACATTAATTTTCGTAGTACTCGTCAAGTGATGGGGATAACAATCATTCGTATTTGTATACTACGATTATTAGGCTATAACTAATAGGCAGACGACAATTAAATCTCACAATGCAAACTTTGAAGTGAGATTCACGGTGTTTCGTGAAGTTTAGTCAACTGTCTGTTTTCACAGTAAACTAAGATGGTGTCTGTAGTATTACTAGTACTCTTGTCCACTTCCGTCTTTAGTGCGACACACCCTACCAAAGACACATCATCACATTTTCTTATTCTCTGAGATCCTGTTTAGCTGGGCACATGTCCGTCAACAGTCTCTCATTTCTGTCCCACACGATCTCCTCCTTGTTAACCTCGGACAGACGTCGAACTCGTCAATTCCTCTACTGTCTTCTCTTCACTGTCTGACCTCGAGTGTGACGTCATTTGACAGTCACCTCAGCGTGTGTCTGACCCATAGTCATCTCCTTTCGGAAAAAGATGTTGAGCAAACGTTCTCTCCTGTTGGTTTGTTCTCAGAATTTCTTGTGGCTAACTATTTTGCAGCCAGCCTGCCTTTAATATGAAGTGAAGGTAGTTGTCGATAAAAGTTTGTAACCTGATGGAAATGCATTTTCGAGACGTGTGTTCAGTGTTACTGACCCAAGGGTTAGAAATGACTGACTTAACATTGGTGCTGAAAATGAGAACTGTGTTTTTCACACTAAGTGTAGTAGTAGATTTCCAAACTGATTTCAGAATGGTGAATGCGTGCCCTGTAGTTTTTAATCTGGTTTCGACACCTTCATTCGTGCTGAATGCGTGTAATTGAATCGATGCGTAAGATTGGAAACATAACGATTGTGCTTACCTTCAAATGAAATGATATCTGAAACAGGAAAAAGAGATTATCAGGTGTGTATCATCATTAGTGTTCATTGTTTATACTGAAATGTGCTTGTTTGTTTGTTTCTGTGTGTGCGTGTGTGTGTAAAAGTCCCTCTTTTTCAAATTATTAATAAACTTCATGTGAAACTATTCACTTTAATCAATGCAATGTACTAGTTCGTTGATTTTTAGGCAACTGCTTCAGATGATAACTGCTATGCATACAGTATCTAGAAACTATCCCTCCAGTATCAAGTAACCGATAGTCAGAGTTTCAAACTTACTGAGTGATTAACAAAACTGACACAGACATTCATCTGTGCAGCCAATGGTTAGTAAACACTATGTCCTTCTATTCTTAAATGTTGTTCTGAATCTTATAATTCGGTGTGAAATATACACAACTCCAAATTTTGTCATTCGTATTTTGAATAAAACGCTGAGATTCAGATGTATATCTCCATTTCACTCAGTTCGCTGTTGTCTTTTCTCAGCTGGCTTCGTGATCGTCTACAAGGTCATATACCCCTTTCACATGATCTCTTTCACATCATTCTTGAACCCTTACAACATCAATGATTCCCCTTCAGGTTCTATGTTACGGTCTTCTTGGAGCAAAATATCATTCGAGTGGTCACCTTAGAATGCGTCCTGTATATCTCCATCTCCTTCTGTATATTTGTTGGACGAAAGATTTCTCGTCAGAGTTCCTTGTTGCATTATCCGTTGAAGCTGGTTATCTGGTCTTCAGTGTCGAGTAAAGACAGCTTCCGACAAAATTCCTGAGTAGTCTGATGAAAAACTGATATGAGAAATTCATATCATCAATTCGAATTGTCTAAATCAGCACCGATTTGGCACTGGTGTCGAGAATTTGAATCTTGCCTCTCATGCTCAATGGTGCAAATGACCATGCCAATTTTAGAGTAATGAACACCTGTCTCTGTTTATGGGTCCTGGTTGGCTTTGAATTCCTTATCCACGCAAGGTGTAGTTCACATGATACTTACTATCGAGGTTAGTAAAGTGGACGATCTCCTTTCACTTTCTTGTTATTGTCGTTGTTGTTGGTAAGTGACATTGTAGATTCTACGTTTTCTTCAAATTGAACAGATGAGAAAATTAATCCACTAGAATCAGCTTCTAAATTTATTTTTGTAGCTTATTGAAAATCAGTCCTTAAAATAGTCCCACCAATGCAATATCTATTTGAACCCAATCCTTACCTCAATGACTATACAAATGTCAAAAATAAACTTGTTTATTCTGTATTACTCCGTGGATTTTATCTTGGTAAATGTGTATAATCACAACAGTGTAATGCATCAGGGTGTGACAGTGAAAAATGTTGATACTGATAGAGAAATAAAATCTTAAACAGTTACTCAGAGAATGCTTCCTCTAATAATCAAGTTCTACTTTTCTTCAATAAACCCGAGTATGCTTAAGAAGACTGTTTCCACCCCATTTTTCTCTTACAGTCAACATAGAGTGGTGGTATCAAGTATCTGTAGAACTGAATATTTACATCTTCTTGACTTGATCTGTAGAGATTCGATCGGTTTCGAGTTTGAATGTGGATTGAAATTAGTCAGTTGAAAATTGAAGATAACTAGACGGTTAGTTACTTGGGTTCGATCACTGGTGAGGTCATTTATACTTGCTGACAAAATGAATGACACAGCAGTAGAGTACTCCCTAGTCAGTCAGTCAGTCAGTGGTTTCAGTAGTCTTCATGCTTTCCCTACACACAGTGGGATGGTTAACCTGACGCTCAAAGTTACCCGCCCCCCACACTGGGCTTATGGTCTGTTAGGTGAGGTTTAGGAGTAGGTCCATCGGGAATCAAACACTGAGCCAAATTCTCGATTGGCCAACATTCTACCCACGAGCAAGTGATGCACACACCTCACCGAAATAAACTGATACATTCAGCCTCAATTACTCCCTTTTCTTTGTATTAAAAACACAGTAATTGTCATTTAAACCCTGTTGACTTCATTTCACTTACCAGTTATCCATTTATCACTTTCTAATATACTTGCAGATTCAAAGGATGATTGTAAACTGTCAAACCACTCTTCTGACGGAAATACCTGCTGCATTTCACTATGTGGCATTGCCAGTAGTACTATAATGTTACTATGAGTATTTAGTTGATTTGGATCCAACTGGGGTATATCACATGACAGTGGAATTGAGCTCAATCTTGGCTCTGTTCTCTTCACTACTTCTTTTACCTATGCAAGATATCAAAAACAGAAACAAGTAGAAAGTACTCTCTTAAGTTTGAAAGTAAATTCAGTAGTCTTTTACAACAGTCTATGAAGCAAATTAGTGAAGAAAATTTAGAAATCGAATCTGAGAGTTATGTTCTAAATAAGTGGGGATTTATTTTGATGTATGGTAACTAGCAGTTGATTCCAGGATGCGTACTTCGCATCTGGATGTATTCTTCAGTGAGTGGTGGTCTTTTCATTGAGTCTCAAACTCAGTACCAATCTTATCAAACGCCAAAGAGTTATCCTCCAGACCAGGAGAGTCACCCCTTATGAAGTGGGTGCCACTTATCTTTCCCTTTCAATTCAGTCTGACTTTCTCGCTGAATGATTCGACTGAAATCTCCGGCCTCTGTTGACATGTCCGATCAGCGTGTCCCATCAATCAACGGAAAAATTAAACTTCAATTCAAAATAAATAATTACAGATATCCATTACATAAAAGGTCTTTCTGGTGGCTCTCATCTTCTAGAATATGCCTCTTTGGTGTCTGGGACCATTGGTACTGAGTTCCAGAGTCAGTTAGTATACCGTCGTCATTCACTGAGGAATACATCTAGGTAATGAGCTCCAAATAGGACGAAGTGTGCACCTACTGGATCCCACTGCTAGTCAATATTCACCAAATCAATTTGATTTAGTCTTCAGACGTTGTACAAGGGGCTAACATGTCAAAAGACGTTGAACACTTTGGTCTAATCAATCAACAAGAAAATTTTTAAAAAATGGTGATTTATTTACATTGACAAATGCCACAGATGTGATTCACTGATTTCTTTCCCCAGAATTGAATACCTCGGGTTAACTAGTGATACTGGTTAGTGTAAGTATTGTCTAACTACAGCCTTCCATGTGTACATTTAGGGCATTTCTATTGATACCATGATGATATCGTCATCTTGAAGAACAAACAACGGATAACTTCTTGTTCTAAACACAAAGAAAATCTCCACGTTTGGTTTTACCACTCCACCATAAATGCTGAATTATTTCAGTGAAGAGAGGAACAGGGACAACGCCAAAATTTGGAATCGGCTATTACACTATCGTTACTTCTTCTGTCAAGTTATACTCTATACTTACGAAAGCCTATGAAGCATACTATGGTATATTTTTCTGTATGAAAGAACTGAGAAGAAAGCGTCCAACACAGGAGGTGAATCCTAGTTTTCGAGTTGTCTCCGTATTTCGGTATATCATAGTCGACATTTTAGCAAATAAATAGACATCCTAATACGGTTGGTGATGAACATGCTGTCTATCCTGATCTTGGTACTTCCACGGTTAAATAATACAATCTCCAAGAACGACTTATGTATTCCTCAGGTATCTTCCCAAAAAAATATTACAATAAACTAGGAAGTTATTCAACAATATTAGAAGACATTGACTTTGCAAAAAAGTCTACATATTTTTACAATCCATTACCATTTTTAAAAAATTTTCAAAACAAACTGTACTCACATCTTTGCAGAGGTTGTCTAAGATTGCTAAGAATCGACGGTCTGATTTGTTGTAGTCTCCAATTACCAACGGTTTGACTGAAAGTTCTATTTCAGCTATGAGAACCTCTGAAAATCATGTTGAAAAGTGAAGATATATGTTACAAAGAAACTCTTCATAAAACTGTTAGTATTATGATTTTCATCGGTTGGTTTTCATTTACTGAAAGCCGCTGTATTGACTGTTATCGAAACTTGGTCAATAAACCTACTGATTGGAAACCTGATGGATCTCGCTGACTACGACTTCTCATTTTGAAATCTCAAGTAACTTCCGATATAGAGCCAGTCGCTGCTAGTCAGCATCAGATTAATTTTCTTGTGTTGGTGTATAGGAAGGAGGGGGTTGACTGGTTACAGGATTGATCACGATCTGATATCGGTTACAGACACTGGCTGACAGTTGCGCTAAATACACTTCACCAGATTACCAGACGTTGAAATTCACGTACCAATGGCTGGGACACAAGTAGCTGAATGGTCTATAAACTCGCCTTGTAACCGGGAGGTCCTCATCTCGAACTCTACTGGGTGTTTACTGCTGAGGAGTCTCAAACCAGGATGAAGCAGCTCTTCAGTACTCCCTACTGGTCCTCTAATGGCTCTCTCACTCATTCAAACTTCTGATCAATCCCGTAACAAGTGAAGCTATCACTTGTTTTGCAAACATGGCGAGCCGCATATGATCGGCATATATTGCTGCAGTAGGCTTCAAACTTCATACAGTCTTCAGTCAAACTGAAGAACAGATGGCAGGCCAGAAATGAAAAGGAAACAAAACAAGGAAGTGTGGTAACGAAGCCGATGAAATCAACATATATGGACAGGGAATTGGAGATCAACTGATCGAACATATACTAATGAGAGCGTTGAGTGGTATCACATGCCAAAAAGGAACTAGAGTGGAACCCGAATATGAAACAATGGATTGAGTGTTGATCAAATAGTCACACTTAGGAGATCGTGTGAGGATGAAATGAATGCCTTTCGGCAATCGAAATCCAAGTGAAAAAGACTGCAGAGAACAGGATGAAATGGTGGTCTGCTTTTGAAATTAAGCCTCCTATTTATGCTATCATTTCATTGCTCTTTATCCTGCTGTGGCATGTACTACTGATAAGGTTTATCAGTAGCATACAGAAAGTCGTTCTTTGTCTTCGATCGTTTTACTATAACTGGCGTTTCGAGTGTAAAACTGGACTGCAGGAACATAACTGCATTTTACTTAGTTTTCTACTCCTATTCCCTCTTAATATCATCCTCTTCATTCCGCCCTCTGACGACTAATTCATCGCTTCTAGGTCTGGCCTCCACTTGACAGCCCGACATGTGATGTCACTCAACCATCTCTTCAGCATATGTTGAATCTATCTCGATTTCCTCCTCCATATTTTTTGGCTAAGAGGTTCTCGGTTGGTTCGCAGCCTGTAGTTGTATTTCGTCTATCCTTTCTGGTTGGCTCTCTGTTCTTCTGTGTTAAGTGAAATCAGCTAGCTACTCATAAAAGTTTGCAGTAGCCTGTTAAAAATGATTTTGGTGATGTGTCAGGTTACTGAACGGCATGGCTATGAAAAATTGTTGTCGAATTGTGTTCATTCTAAGCAAATGAGAAATATTTCTTCACAGGGTTGCTAATAACGTCTGTTAGGAAAAGGCAAGGACACCTTTCTCACAACTATACACATACTGTTCTCTCTGATCAGTTCGCTTTTGACTCGATGATAACAAGCAGCATCATAATGCACAAATGGTCATCATCCTATTCTGCAGACACTCATAGATATTTGACATTTGTTCCACACACAAAACACCTGAACTTTCAAATATCCGTTCAGTCTATAAGTAAGTCCATAGCACAATCCACTAAACATATCCCGCATACGATTTAATAAATATCACTTTTGCCATTATTACATACCTGAGTTTACATCAGCCAACTGTACTTCAGTAACACCAAATAGGAAACGCCAAAAGAGAACATTGCGTGAACTAAGGTAACCCTTTTCTAAAAGCTTCTCATGTGATAACTTCAACTGGATTGATTTTGTCGCCTTATTCAATGAACATTTCTCAATTGTTTCTTTCAACCCAGGATATAACTTTGACACCTGTTTCTCCACCTGAAAAACATCAGCCAAACAGATCAAGTGAAAAGTCAGCAAGCTCAGTTCATTGAAAATAAAACGAATACAACCTCAAAGTTGAATAACACTCATCATTCAAAATAATAATAAATATGATTATATCTGACAGTGATCACAAAAGTTACCTCAAAAAGTAAATCAAAGATCAGATCAGTAGGAATCACTGAAAGGTATTTGGTACTAACTATTGACACTGTTGAAGAAATTTTTAGCCCACAATCCAAAGCAAATTGACTGTAGACCAAAATCTAGCTGATTTCTGTGAAACTTGTTAACGAGGTAGTAGCATAAGACAATGCATATGTACACTGCATTACACAGTGAGTGCATTTCACTTCGTCGTTATTCTGTTCATGAAGAGAGCTATTTTGGCGTGTGGAACATAGATCGAAATCATTCTACACAACCATCTACCGCTCTGCTTAACAGTTACCTTAGAAAAACAACATCAGCTGTGTCAGAAAGGAGGAACTATTCGAAAAGCATCACTGATATATCTTTACAGTAGTAGGCATATTTATTTACTAGTAAGCGTGTACAATGCCTCGATTTGGATAGTTATCCATCCCATGTTAATGAAATTGAATTCCTCACAGTTACATACTGAGAACTACATTCTTCTCACTGAGCTAGTCGTTCTTATGTACTTACTCACTTTCCTACTTTCCATACTGTCACATTTGAGAAAGACGGAAGTCTTATGAAGTGAAATACAATCTAAAGTTACCAGTGTCATTATATTTTCCGATTTCATTGCACATATATCACCGACAATAAATAAGTACGAAAGAATTAAGGAATCACACATCACACAAATTTTTCAGGTGGTGGCTTCTCAACCATGAAGGTCCGTAAACGCCAATTCTTGTTCTCCGTCCTCTTCTTATTCCTCCATGTATAACCAGCCAGATTCGGTATGCAGTTCATCCACTGGGGCTAATGTGACTCCTAATAAGAATGTAGCAGCAAAGCACATAGAAACGTTTCACGGATTCTCCTCAAATCTGCATTGGATACTAACCACTGAATGCAAGCTCCAGCCAGGATGCAGGGCATCAGCAGAAAGCGAATTTCGTCCTCAAAGTTATCAGCAGACTGACAGTTTTATCAAGGTTCTCAGCTAACATTTATATAAACTCTGAGCACTTCAACTCAACGAAACAGTATTGCAGTGGCTATCCAATTCCTCAAAAATCGGAGTCGATCAGACTGACAGGCATCAGTAAACCTTCCACGTAAGTACATAAGAAGGGTAACAGTAAACGTCTCTAACACCTACTAACACTCATCATTATTCCCGCTCACTTCGCTGCCATTCTCTTCACTAGCAGACGTTGTTACAGCATCTCGCGTTTGAAGGGTATAAACAGCCGCATTTACACTGAGATCAACATGTTCCTTACATAGTACATAAATAAAATGAAGCATTCCACATCACAACAGGCCTACTGATGTGGATAAATTCAGCGTCGTATTTCATTGTAAAATACTCCAATTGGCTGCACTGAATAATCACTCAGTAAGTCCGAATTAAAACCAGCTGACGGATCATGACATGCATGACAACTAACCTTTTCGCACCAACCGTTGGGGAGTTTTTGAAATGTCACAGGATAGGACAGTGTGTATTCTAAAATAAAGATCAATTCAAGAAAAATGATGCCACCCTTCTTAAAAACACCAATGAAAAAATAAAATTCCAAACGATTTCATCTTACCTTCTCGAACAAGGTGACGTAGTTTCTCTCACACAACTAAGTTATCTGCTCTTAGCGAATAGCGACATCATCAGTATTTGTTTACTGATGACGCTGCGGGTAAGACCTATTCCTCATATTTCTTATCAGGTCACAAGCGTTAGTTTCAAACTTTGCTATTTACTACTTTTATTATTTCTTATCCTTTGATCTTACTGGTAACAATGTCTGCATATCTGAGGGACTGACACTGCGTAGTTCCTACTGCACGTGTTAGATAAACAAGGATTCAGGCGTCTTCATCTCACTCAATCAACATGTATAAGCTGTCATCACTTTAGCTCTGTCCCTCCCCTGTTGTGTAACTGTGTGTTAGCACATGCATTAAGATTGCTGAGCCTCACTCTAAACTATTCACCCTTGTGTGGCCAGTCATTCTTCATTCAGATAAATTCTTGCGTCAAGATAATCTGACCACCAACGATCTACTGGTGTGATCTATGCAGTTGGTTTCACAGTCGTTTCAAAGTATTTTGTAAAATACATTACGTCATTAGAGTCCTTTAGTCTAGAGAGTTTGTCTCTGAGTGAAACTTTAGGCTTAAAACTCCACCCTAATTCCTGCTTTACTAGGAATCCTACTTAAAGTTTCAGACATCCCTTCCTTATATGGTGGAACCACAATTGCCTTAAACTCTTTCTTATATATTTTCTCGCTAATGGTTCCACTGTTGCTTCTCCTTAATCTTGTGAGCACTTTCGATCACCTCATTAAATCTTATGCGACAGTAGTTTGATACCAACGCTGTTTCTCCTTATTTGATTTCACTGTTCAGGTCCCCTGATTATGTAGTCCTCTACATGCACTTTCATTCACAACACACACACACATTAAGACTGAAAACTGAGTATTCGTTAAAACGCCGATCTAATATTTTCTCAGTGCTTAGTGAGAGGAGAAGTCTAGTCCTTAGTCAATACACATGGATCAATAAATAGCATAGAGTTGAAATTCCCTAACAATGTCACAATACTCATCAAAAATTACGTCATCTTCTCACCTGTGTTTTTCCATACCTTTTCTGGAAATAAAATTGAAAAGTATGTTTGGTGATTCAACAATAATACACCGATTATCGATGTGAACAAAATTTAAATGCTCAGAAATAACTAATACTGCTCAAGGCACAATACTTTCACAGCAGAAAGCTGACGAATATCGTTAAAGGCTAACTAAATTAGTCAATCAGGCAAGGATGTTCTTGACTAATTATCTTCTGGCACTAAGAGGTTTCAGTTATACGATTCAGTTCATAACTGTTATTGAGCGTAAACTTTCCATCTAGAATTGGCATCTGAATGAGTAAATTACCCCAATGAATGAATGCAGACTTTGCTGTTTCATGCAGTGAAAATCTAACAAGTGACTTATTCCTACAGGTGATGTTGAAAAAATAGTAAACCCTTTTGTGAATGTCGCATTACATTCTGCATAATTGAACAACATCGTCAGTCGGCTTATTTCAGAGATTGAAACGATGAAACACTTTTATCCTTCACTGTTATACAGACATTTCGTTGACTACTCTCCCCAATCACTGATTCACTCTCAGCTACTTGGGCTCTGCTGTAGACAAATAACCATAGCACATGTTGTATTCAGAAATCCAGAGTATGAATTAGGGAGTATAGGGTTTTGCCCATTGGTGCAAGCATTGCCGTATCATTTAAATGCGAGCTTTGTCATAACCAAAATACTTCACTCTGATGGAGGAATATTCAAATGACCAGAATGATTTGAATCATCAGAAATGTGTTCAGACAGTTGAAGTGAGAATGTGCAAAGCGTAAGCTAAGAGTTCGAATTCGGGAATTAAAATCAAACCTCTCCTAGTTTACTAGTTTACTAATGTACCAGCCCATACTATGTTCGGAAAGGGTAGGAAGGAGGGTTTAGATATATTGCTTCCCTAGAGTCAGGGAGACGAAATGATACAGGCTGATAAAAGCCTCCCAGCAAACGGCCAACCGAAGCGTCTTCCTCTGATAAAAGCAAAACTAAGCATAAACTCTAAGGTCTACAAGTGAATACCAAACAGTGTGGAAGGGAATATGTGGGTGAATAAAGAGAAGACAAACATGATAAGGATACTTAATCAAAAACAGCAAGCACTAATCACCATCAACGAGGGAAAGTTAAAGGCAGCCACCTCTCTCACGTATCTAGGTAAAAATGTTTCAAGCAAAAGTGGCACTGAGGACATCGTCAGAGGCAGGAACGAAAGGGCAAGACAGACCTTCGTTAATTTTGAAATTAGGGTGAAAAATGCCTGTCCTCAGTATAAATAACAAGATCCCAATTCTCAATACTAATGTCAAGTCAGTCAGCTACCTTCTCTCCCCACTGAATTTAGGATAGCCGGTTGGAGAAGATTAACAGCAAGGAACTCTGGCAATGGACCAGACTATGACATATCACCGAACAGATATGGAGGAAGAAGTGGAGTTTGATTAGAAATACGCTGAAACTGTTGAGTAACATCATGTGGCAGGCCATCAAGTGGAGCGTAAACTGGAAACGACTAGTTGGGTGTGAGTCCGAGTATCAGATGATGTGAAGAAGCGATGAAAGCGTATGAACGATTGTACAGCTGGGTGTGAAAGACTTCAGAGAACAGACTCAAATGAAGACATGCTTCTGAAGACGTATTTTCCATCCGGAACCCAAAAGCAAACTATTATTACTAAAAAACATCAAGTACAACCGCATTCACTACGAAAGTATTCACAATTTATCGTTCCATGTGGACGTATGTGTTTCGTTTGCATAAAGGGAAATAGAAAATATATGAAAATATTATACAAATCATCAACTTACTCGTTACTGACACAATAGCTGTAATCAAATGAAATAAACGTATTTGATTCAATGGACTCTCGAAAACATCAGTGTATTTGCGAACAGTTACATGGAGGCATAACAACTACCACTAATATGCTTACAAATTCAAACCACTCTCATAGATTATCATCACTATTCACTGCATTAGTCACACTGCATTGACAACTAAAAATAAATGAGCGTACTCATCAATCAATCAATACCATTTAGCTGACGAACTACTATTCCCCTAAATCAATAGATCGCCTTATTATTATTTCACAAATGAAAGTAGTAGTTATTCTACCAACCACTAGTATATTCCTAGTCATGAGACACACACACACACCACTTGTTTCACTCACCCGTTGGCCACTTATCATCATCACTGGGATTGCTCCAGGTTTGACTGATTCTTTAAATAGTCTGAACCAGGCTTTCGACGAGAACGCTTTCTCCATTTCACTGGACGACATCATAAGCTGTACTGTGATTTCGAGTTTTCGGGTATTTCGATTCAGTTGTAATGGAATATCACATGATAAGGCAACTGAACTCAGTTTCTTTTCCATACTCTTCACCACATCCTTCACCTGATTACATCAACAAAAGAACAGAGAGAAATCGTAGGTTATATGCAAATAGTCTACTGAAATTAGGACAGCCTGTCTGCAGCCTGTCACTAGTCAACGCTGGCTGGCTGGCACTGTGAGAACGCCAAAGGGACTAATATTTACAAATCGACAGTTAATTAATAAATTAAAGTGTTTATGCCTCCTCGGTCATGAGACTGAAAGTAATTAAGACACATAAATATGAATATCCTCTAAATCCCTCATAGTAGTGTGATGAGTAATTCTTCGACTGATTTCAAATGTGTATGGCAAGTTTGTCGCCCTTGTTGTATAACACACGTTACACACGTTTTCCATCATGGACACCATTGTCTTGAACATGATAGTTTCCACGGTGATTGTCAAGGGATTGTATTGAAAACATTCAGACATCGTCAAAATCTCTCTTCCAGACTCCTATTTCACTGAACATTGAAATTACTTACATCCTGACAATATTTATCCAAAATTTTCAGTGATTCTTCACTATTTCTTGTGATGGCTGTTTCATTCCACTCTCTGACTGACAGAACCAGTTCCACTGAGGCAATTTCTAAAATGTATTAGAAACGTAATCGTATGCATTATTATTATTATTAGCAAATCATACGACATTATAAAAGGATGAATTAGCGGTAGTCAGTGCTCTGTCAAGCTTTTTTTTTAATTGAAAACGTTTAGTGGTGGTAATTGAGATAATGTGTGTCTGTGAGAGGAGATTGGCGATCTGCAGAGTCAAATCCACGTACAATTTTGAAACGTACAGCTCTTTGTTTCTCAGTGTTTCTGAAAATTGAGCAAGAACACCTTCCAATTTGTTGTTAGATCCTAATGGGCGAAAAACTGTTTTTTGAATATTCGATTCTCTTTGTCACTATAGAAAACAAATGTGCATCATGTCATGTGTATGTTTATGGATAATTTCCTCTTCACTTTCGTCCACTGTACTGACGGTTGATTGACACTTACACAGTGAAGTAGACGAGAATACAGGACTGAATGAAATTTCAGCCCGACAATGAATGTTTGGCTACTTGATAGCATACAATACGAATGGAGGAGTAAATTGTGTTCCACGTTTCGACGAACTTCAGGAGATACTCTGTAATTATTCAATTTGTATTTTTCAGTTCAAGTTAAAAGCAAAGTGTCAAAGTGAAAATCATGAATTGGTTAAGTCATCAAAGAAGGATTCAGTAAAACTGCACAGAACAATATAAATGTATTCAATAATAATAATTGTTTTTGGGAATAAATATCCCTTTGAGGTGGCTGCATGTGTCTGAATGCATAAACTTGTGGACATTGTAGTTCAACTTTATTTATTTTAATCACTACGATATTTGAAGTAGTAAAGAAGGAGTGAAAATTGAAATCAAATGACTGACTAACTAACCTGGAGTTTTAGATTTGCCAAGATGTTTGGAATTAGTAGAAGCTGGTGGTTTAGCTGATACTGTAAGAAAAAAGAAAGAGAACATTTTCTCTCATAAATTATTGAGTAATGAATTTGTAATCAACTTTTCAAACCAAAACATGCTAAAGTGAAAAATTGTCCCATAGTATTCGGCTGGATGATGCAATTCATCACAGAATGAAGCCAAACAACGTGTGACGCTTAATTTTCAAACATTTTGAATTACACTTATCATGTGAACAAAACCACAGTAACTGCTGTTTAATTAAATTTGCGTGATAATGAGAAATTTTCGCACATCACATTTGTTCAAGTTTCAGTCTACAACAATGTCACATGCACATTTTCTCTTGGCACACAGCCATCAGATGCAAAATATGCTGGCTGCTTCAGCTGATGTTGCATTTACCAAGACTACATGAAGAACAGTTTCATTCGTGAATAAGAAAGAGGCAACAAACTTACTGATTCGGTGTTTGGTTCAGTCCAATGTGGACGACAATTAGTGTTGAAGTTTGCACTACACATATCAGCACAGGATTTTTCAGTTACGTATGCTTCCGGGTTAATCCCAATTCAAATTCAAAATTATCGCAAGCTGTTTGCAGAGTTCCTTTGTCGATCGATATTCGAGTAGAAAATCAGTCGGAATGTATTTGGAACGTGTTGACTGAAAGGGACTTCCATATCTTTGCTGCTGTTCAATGTATGAAGACGTCATGCAGAGAACTAAGATTAGTTACTGTTGATAGGGGCTACGTATTCCTCCTACTTCCACACTGAAGTGGTGAAATCAAGATGATTTCTTTACCTCAGTTTGTCTGAAGTGATAAACTGAACATTTTCTTCATTTCTCATACGATTGATATTCATCGGTGAGGCGAAAAATGAGTTAAAGTTTCCTACAACTTGTTCATATCTCGTACATCAACACGCATGACTGATACAACACGAAGGACAGACAGTATAAGAAATTATTAGAGCATTTATAGATAGATACCCATGTCCTTGTGAACAGAAACAGTGAAGAAAATCAAAAATAACCATGTTGTTCTCTTTCTATCAGACCGCCACCTTCCATCAAAACATTACTCATAAAGTACCAGTCTACGGGTTGTTATTTATCTTCCCATCTCCTGTATCAATATTATCAAATATTTTATTCTTGTCCAGTATGAAAATTGTCAGGGAATTTTAGAGAAACACCAAACTGTGATGTAATCACGTGAATCTCTTCTCCTGCACACCTTACCTTACATTTTAGTAGATTAGTCATTCTGGCAGAATACAGTCAAACATGTCAGAGTAGTGGTAAAGTGTCATCCTCGGTGACTGGAAGTGGTTTCGTAGACTGAGTACATTCTAGAGATAAGCGCTTGTTGTTATGCACACGAGTCTTTCATTTTATTGTAACAAGTGTACACTAGAAAATGCTCGAATCAATCTTCTTGAGATACATAAGAACGTTTATTAACAATACAAATAGGTAAAGGAGCACAGATATACGATGTCAGTGGGGTGAGTTTCAAATTCAGGCAATATAGTCTTATTTTACGTCATTGTCAGGTGTGGTTCAAGTTTAAAGCGCTCACTAACAGCGCGCGTAGTCTGCGGTTTGATCCTCGGCCAACGCACTCCTCAATCTGGTTTAGCCAGTAGTGAAACCGGTGAAGACGGATGGTTGAGCGTGAGGCTAGCAACCCCACCCCATAAAAAATAAACATCACTACAACTGAAACTTCAAAGCTCCAACTCGAAGACCTGCGTCCCACACTCGGTACGCAAAGGGATGAATGAGTAAATAAATAAATAAATAAATAAAGCCAGGTTTGAAGTATTCCCCTCAAACAATCTCACCATCGAAAATCTTATTCAGGGTGCTTTTTAATTCACATTTATAAAGAAACTGATATTATTATTTGAGTATGGGAGGAAACATGCCGTCAGTCAAGCTATGAGACACACCGTCCAAATTTCTGTTTTACACAGACATAATCTCATCCACCAATAGGTCCTCACTGTTATTTCTGTTATTCAAGATGAATTATACTTTCCAAATTCCATGCACAGCATATCTTCTGAAAATCTTTGTAGTTCACAGTCGTAATCTGTTGTTACCTCCACTCTCTACCCGGATTATTACTAGTTAGCCGAAGTTGAGGAATGAGTCAACTGGGGCCGAAGCGCAAACCACGTGCCTGATTGCTGAGTGTTCTACCTCTGACCTACCGGTGCACACATTAATAAAATATCCAATTCACATTAAATTATCAACTGAGATTTACTAAAAACAATCATATTCAACTTACTTACCTTTGTCCAGTGTATTATACCCAAATAATAAAAGGATGAGTGAAATCACAACTGGTGATGATAGTACAGACCTCATGATTTTGTCTCACTCGTCTAATGAGCGATTTCTACTTATTTCTGCCTTCGTTTATATTTATACCAATTCTACGTCCAATTAGGGAAAGAGAAGAACAAAAAAATGTTATAATCAGGTCAAGAACTGCTTGTTATTCTTATTATTATTAGATTCCATTATTCAGCTATAATTTCTGACTTGTGTGTTAGTGCACTTCTCCTTCTCCTTCTTCTACTAGACAGTGTTACGGTTCTTTTTATGTATCAACTTTCTATTCACATATAAACAAATTTTTGATGTTCTATTAGGCGGTCAAGTCATTTCACTTTGAGTATCGATTTTTACACAGAACTAATTAAAAGGACCTATGAATGTCGCTCATCATGAGTAGTTTGAGAAAATTTTTTATCTGAGATGGGGATGAATCCATTTTGACTGTGCTGTTTGAGCTAGTTGATTTATTCGCAAAGCATTCGCTATCCACCTGGACAACATCTTCAGTGCAAGATTCTATGAGAAGTAAACTTGTTTGAATTCTCCATGACAGGTGACATAATTGTATCTCCCTACAGATAAGCATTGTCGTGGTCGGTTGTTAAATTACATCTTTATTTATCATTATTTTCGACTTGGAAATTGAACTTTTCTGTTAAGAAGTGATTTATTTATTTTTTCTTAGTTGGTAAGTGTGACCCATATTAGTGTGTTTTTATTAATCGTTGATTCATCTGAACAGCTGACTTCTAGAAATCCCCTGGCATTTTTACTGTTCCGACTTTTCAAAATCTCTACATTCAGCCAGTCAAATTGGTATCTGTAATTATCGACATGCGATGATACGAAAGAATATACATATCAGATCTTTTCATAGCTAATTGATGTTCTTGACTTCTGAGGTGAAGGGGACGCCCACTTTGACCAATAAACTGTTTATCGCAGTTTACTCCAATTTGTTTTGTAGATGGTAATGATGATGTCTTCTTTAGATATTCGATCCTTCGGTGTAAACAGTATTGAATGAACTGATTGTATTTGAAATGGTTTTATTATTCTAGCAGTTTATTTCAGAGATGTTTCTTTATTGATGAAAGAATGAATTATCTTGTGGTCATTTGGAGGATGGTTTCTTGGTGGTATTTTGGTTTAGGCTTACACGGTTTTTGATGAAATTTTTATAGATTTTCATTCTTCAAACAATACCAACAACGGAAACAGAGCTACCAGTGAACACCAAACCCCCGACGAAATCAGAAGTCCTGAAGGCAATCAAGATGCTAAAAGCTGGAAAAGCAGCAGGAACAGATGGAATCCTAGCAGAAGCATTGAAAGTTGATGCAGAGACAGCAGCGGACTTGATGACGCCACTACTGGAGAAGGTGTGGAATGAAGGCAAAGTACCCGAGGATTGGAAGAAAGGATACTTATTCAAACTGCCAAAGAAAAGAGACCTAAATCAATGCGAAAACTGGCGCGGAATTATGCTCCTGTCCATCCCAAGCAAAATACTAAGCCGCATCATCCTGGAGAGAATCAAACAAGCCAACCTGGATGAAAAGCTTCGACTGGAATGGGCTGGATTCAGGAGAAACAAGTCATGTATTGATCAGATCGCCACATTACGGATCATCATTGAACAAGGCTTGGAATTGCAGTCACGTCTCTACCTCGCTCAACTTGATCGGCTTTGAATAGGCCTTCGACAGCGTCGATCGAGAGGTGATTTGGCAACTACTTCGCTACTATGGGGTGCCACCGACAATTATACATCTCATCCAACAGCTGTACGACAATGCTGCATACCAAGTAATCCACAACGGCAAACGTATGGAATCCTGTGAAGTGAGGACAGGAGTAAGACAAGCTGGCTGCCTGCCATCGCCAATGATTTTTTTGATTGCAGTAGATTTGATAATGCGACAAACAGCGACGGGCAATGAGGAAACAGGCATAAAATGGACTCACACAAAAAACTTGCAGGATCTGGACTTCGTCGATGATATATGTCTGATTTCCCACAAACTCGAAGATATGCAAGCGAAAAGCAACAAGTTGGCAGAAGAAGCATCAAAGATGATGCAGATTCCTGGTCAAAACCACCAACAGCGACGAGAACAACAGACAACAATCGGCATAAACGGAAAGAACATGAAAGAAACAACTTTCTTCACCTGCCAACCTACCTGGGAAGCATCGTTTCAACTACAGGCGGGCGGCACTGACGAAGATATCAAAGAAAGAATCGATCGGAAAAGCAAGACAAGCTTTCACTAATCTGAAGTCTGTGTGGAGGTCAGTAGCACTCAGAATCAAAAATAAGGTCCGAATTTTCAACTCCAATGTGAAGTCAGTCAGTGCCACTTGCCATACGGATGAGAGACTTGGCCAGCGCGTCATAAAGAGCATCTCAAACAAACTGCAGACCTTCATCAACAGCCAGTTGTCTTCGCTCAATACTACTCAAGATCAGATGGCGGGTAAGAAATATCAGCAACATAGGGGATCTCTGGCAATGAGCGAACCAATCCTGCTGGAACCGATTGTCAAAAAAATAGGCAGGAAGAATTGGAGATGGATTGGCTGGCCATACTCTGAGGAAACCATCAAGTGAGATCACTAGACAAGCCATCGCTTGAGTGGAACCCGAAAAGGAAGCGGCGGCGAGTTGGTCGTCAGTGCAAGGGTGACTTGTTGGTGGTCATATGAAGAGGAGATGAAAACGTGTGTGTTGGCAGACTTGCAGCCAGGTGATGACTCTAGCAGAGAACCAAACGCAATGGAGACCCACCGCTGAAGACCTTTGTTCCTCTAGGAATTAAAGGAAACAATAATAATAATAATTGTCTTCAGCACTGGAGTGTACTACAGTGTGCTTTGACTGTCTTAATAAATGTCTGCACACAGTTTTTTTCGTGAGTCACTGGGTTGTTGCTGCTATAGCTGAGTATTCGACCTAAGTGTGTGTGTGTGTGTTGATTTCCTGTTTACTTGTGTTTCCAAATTCCCTGTGTTAGTTCTCTTGATTAAGACATCTAAAATAAAAGGGATGTTGTTGTCCACTTCTTCTCTTGTGAATTTAATGTCTTCCAATATGTTGATTAATTGTTGATTTTAATTACAACGACTGTATGTATCATCAAGATAATGTAAGCAGACTTTTGCTTTGATTGATAAGTGGGGCTATTAATTATAATCTCTGGACAATGGCTTCAGTTGTTCAGCCTGATATGGGCGATCCCTATATTGCTCCTTCAACCTGATAGTACATTTGATTGATAAATTTTAGATATGTTGTAAAACATAATCTTGTGAGTTCCATCCAACTTGAACAATGTGTATTTTTGTATATTCATCGGTGTCGAGTAGTTGTTGCATCGTTTCTTTCTCTAGTTTCGTACCAACTGAAGGGTATAATGATGATGTGAATTCAAAGAACACCATGATTTCACGACTATCAGTGTTAGCCAGTATCTTATTGGACATATTGAAATAACATTTTCTTTGTTCATCCTAACTTGTAAGTAGTGCATGAGATACAATTATGTCCAATTCAGGATTTGACATTCCATCACTTGACGATTTTCCGATTTCTCAATGACAGTAACTTAAAAATTATGGTTATATCAATGGATAAAAACACATAGACCGCAGATAGGTCAAAAATTTGTCTGTGTTCTGTAAAACTAGATCAATTGGTCTCGGAATCACTGTTAAACACAGAAGAATTCAAATTTAAATTTTCAAAAGTAAGAATGTGAATGTAATAGCCTTAAGTTATGTTGCTAGACACGGAGAAGAGTCATTACACCAACGAAGACCTCTCATTCGGATATGTAGATATATTGATTTGAACAGTCTTGTCAATCGAAAAAGACTTCGTTCTTGTATCAGACATGGAATTACAATGTATGAAACAAACTGTAGATGAATACCGAAATATCAAAGGTCAAAATCGAGCAGCAAATCAGTGAAATGAAAGAATTATCCGACAATGAATATTTCCAAGAGTTAGTTTATAGGGATTCAATTCGTCTGAAGTTTAACCACGGAACGATATCAGTCAGTTAGATAGCCATTGAAAACCACTAGGGAGTACTGAACAGTTGTTTCTTCCTAGTTTGTGATGCATCGGCAGTAGGCACGAACTGGGATTCGAACTCAGGACCTCCCATTTACGTGGTAAGTTGAAAGACCATTCAGCCACGATGACTGAAAGTTGATTGGAGTTTCAGTGGGTATTTCTGATGAGTGAAATCCTTCCAGTCGAGCTTGAGAACAAATACTTATCGGTGATATTGACTGGCGGTCGAGCTTTAGTCATGAATTGGTAGAAGTTAGGATTGATGGGCTAGTGAATCAGATCGCAGTGGCTAGATAGTCTACGAGCTCGCGTTGCAGCCTGAAGGTCCTAGTTACGAAATATGGTGGGTGCGTACTGGTTGAGAGTCCCGGATTGGGACTGAGATTGACGGTTTTCAATGGTTCTATAACTAATATCAATCTGTGATCTAACTTGAATGAGATAATTTACTTAAACAGAGGTCAAGAAGGGGTCTGGTTAAGATTATAGGTAAAGACAAAACTAGAATAGAACATCACTCTGTCAAAACAAATTTTCATTTAAAATAACAAAATTCACAAAAAGGGGCACAATTAAACAACGTAAAGCATGTTCACCAAGTTGAAACAAAATCATGAACGATTTCCTTTTTGGATGCATGAATTCGGTTTTAATCTTAGAAACAACATGGGACTGTCTTGAATTTTAATTAATTTAAAGGATTTTAATGCATCAGTTTCATGATGCCTGTCTAACAGGTAGCAAACAAACAATCACACTACGAAGCACTTTTACACTTTTCATACGCAAGTTTCCTGAAGTACGCTCAGACATGTGGTCAAAAATCCTTCCTTTCGCTTTTTCCGATGTTTATACTTCGGCACTTTCATGTGAATTGACATACTCAGTTGTAAATAACATGAAAAAGGGATTCGTCAACCGTTGGATAGTCTCAGTAGGCATTTTTATTCAGTAAATTATGACTAGTCTGGCGGCTAGACGAATTCGTTTGTGAGCTGCGTTTATTCTATATTCAATTCTCCCAGATATATCATCATCTATCATTCCAAGATGAAGGTGGGCGAGTTCCTTTCCTACCGTATCAAATGTTGCCTTTATATTTTGCTATCCTGGTGTGTTTATCAATGAGTTTCATAGGTTATCCATTGTATCATGGATACCTTTTAATGATAGCGAGTTTTTTATTCGAACACAGCCTTTCAGTGAGTTAGAACAATGTCCTCACCGGACACTACTGTAGCTTATTGCACAAAAACTATTGAAATCCAGATATAGTTCACTGTGATGATAATGACGAATATATACATCTTCCCATACTTTTAATCTATAATTCATTTTCTGTTTAGTTCATATTCCAGAGTGAAATGTACATTCAAATGTGTGCCCTCTCAAATAAGCTGAATAATAAATTGGAGGTATTATTATTATTATAATTGTTTCCTTTAATTCCTAGAGGAACATAGGGCTTCAGCTAGGAATTAAAGGAAACAATAATAATAATAATTGGGAGGTATGCTTACTATCATTACATATGATAAATGTGTTGTCAATATATCACTTGTAAAGAGTTGCATTAGCTATGACGCGTTTCAAGCTGGTCTGTCCTAGGTAACTCACAAAAATATCTTCTAAGAAGCTACTTAATGCACTGTTCATCGCATCTACATAAATATGGCAGTACATGTCTTCGTTGAACGCGAACTACACATTCTTAGTGTGGATAGGTAATTCGTTTTACCTGACATAAAATCAACTCAATATTAAGCAGTGTTTCGCCCCAGAAAACACACAGGTGAACCGTGCATAGCATCCCTGTGTTAATTAATGCTTTGTACATAAAAAGGCACAAGTTGTCAACCTATCCAGGGACAGCTTGTATTAGAATGAAGCAGTGATTTCCTGTCGTCTGCACAACATACAAGAATAATTTCACTGTAATCTACCAATATTCAAGTTATTGTTATCCGTGAATATCTATTTCAATGAATGAATGAATATACCTATGAATATTACAATAACGATTGGATGTAGACCTTCAATGGTCAACAGTGTGACACGCACACGCACACAGAGAAAGTGAAGCTCTTCACCAAACATACTCTAATTACTGTTGATACTCATTCCAACAACAATCACCTCATTATTTCTCGTGTTTTCTTATCACAGAATGCCTAGCTGAAGAAAATACTCAAATTCTTTTCTTTATGAAAATGATAAAGATTTGTGTAAAAGATAATTCTGTTGAAGTGAATAAGATTTTGTCTAAATTATTCAATACAGCTCTTTTCTTGTAGAAATTAGTTAAGATAGACAGCTCATTCTATTGCATAGTTGGGATACTTTGCTTTGTTTTAGAAAAAGAAACAAGGCTAAAAGTTCACTTAAAACGGAAAATCAACTTGCTTCATTATAAACAGATCCTAATAATATTAACAACAAGTAATGCCAACTGTGCGTCGGTGGCATAGTGGTTAGGATGCTCGCCGACCATGCGCATAGTCCGTGGTTCGATCTTCGGCCGGCGCACTCCCTTAACTCGCAAAGCCAGAAATGCTTTCAGGGTCATTTACCGCATACCTATGAATCTCAATTTCGCTTTAAGAGTTCGACTTCTAAATATTGCGGAGGCTGTGGGGATTCATATTAATAAGCCTAATTTATGCACCCAGAAGAAGTTAGTCCAGTCATTATCATTACCTTGGCCATCCAGGTTTGAATAATCCAGAATTTTGTGAAATTTCCCTAATTTTAGTTGATATTCTATCCGCTGTTATATCTTTATTATTATTATAATTTAAGCATCATTAATGAACTGCAATAGCATTGATCATACTTTACAAATCGATATTATTTGAAAAAACGCTAATATTGTTAATAACTACTAATTTAAAATATTCTGTGCTCCGCTGGGGAACGTGAAGCAATAAAAAAATGCCAACCAGTATTGCATGTTAAGCCTACGTGGTTGAAGTGAATGAATTCCATTCACTTAGGTGTGTTTGTGTGTGTGTATCTGTATATTTCATAGACCAACAGTGTAAGTATACGCAGATTATCTTGTTGTCCAGAATGAATACGCAAATGCCAAGATATTGATATTTCTACCTCTCAGAATTACATTGACAATACCTTCTAGTGAATGTAAAAGATACTTCCATATTTCATGGTGATTAGATAATCTTGCATTTCTTACGAATGCCTAGAACAACAGAAGTAGTCACCTTTTACTCTGAAGAACAAATCCGGCTTAATTGTAACTAAATGGCTGATAACTATACTAAAACGTTTACATGAACAGCGAGCAATATACAGAGTGTAAGGTACTTTAAAAATAAAAGTTTTGTGTATGTCACAATGAATGAAAAACAAAACGATATTGTTGTTTTTACTGACGTTTCGCTATTTAATGCTGCTAATAGATTTATTAAGGTGGTATTAATCCACAATTTACAACATCCACTAGGCTTATATGTAACAACTTAATCATTGTTCCTCAGCATGGGGCCATTTTTCGTTGTCAAATTGGCCAACTGATAAAGATAACAAAACCAGGTGTAGATTGTTGCATTTGATAAGTGTAAAAAATTATAAAAGCAGTATGTGTTTACACAGTGAAATTGCTTATCACATTCTTGTTGATTTTGTCATTTCATGGATGAGGGGGAGGAGTGTTGTAACCAGACTGAATTCTCGCTTAGTCCATCATTTCTAATCAGACAATTTGGATTCTATTTGATATGAAGTGATTCGGATAAAAGACGTTCTTTGTGATTTCTGAAATTTTCCTGCACTACTCCAATATTGTCAAAATCAATTTTGTGACCTGGTTCTATAGAGTGTAGACAACCTGTTGTTGGCTGATGATTTTTCAAGCTTTTCTAGTTCAACTGGATTTCTCGGTGGTTGAAGAGATGCTCTACGGTGCCCATTCCTTCTTATTTCGAATTCTTGCAGTGTTTGTCCAATGTAAATTGCATTTTATTTTGTAGACACAATTGGATAGAGAATCCTTAGGGATTCATTCTTGTATGTGGACAAAGTTACTTTGCAGTGTGTCTGATGTTTTGAAGAAAACTCGGATGTCTGTCGTGTTTATTGAGTTCTCTTCTGATATCGTCTGACGTCTCTGATCTATATAGAATGACAACCGTTTGGGCCCATGTTTTCGGAATAATTTTTCAACCATATGCAATGTCAGTGTTGATTTTGTTGATAAAGTCTTTTGGGTAGTTATTTAGCTTGACAGTCTCAGTAATGTTTGATATTTGTTCTTCTTTGTCTTTCTCATCCGCTTTCAAAGATTCTGCTCGTCTGTGAATAACGACTGATACCTTTGCGCTGATGAGGTGTGATCATCCTAAGTCTAGATATTTGTTGGAGTGGGTTTTCTTCCTGAATATGGATGTACTAAAATGTCCGTTTTCCCTCCTCTTAACTACATAGTCTAAAAATAGTAGTTCACCGACTTTTGATTTTACTTCTGAAGTAAACTGGATCCTGGGAGATGGATTGTTTATTTTCTACGAGAATAAATTGTGTAGATCTCTCCTAAGCACTTTAAAAGTATCATCATATTATCTTAACCATATTTAAGACGTGAGGATGCTTGAAAATATGAGCGACTATTGGGGAAACTGGTGAACCCGTAGCAACACCATTTGTCTGTCTACATAAATTCCCTTTAATTGTAAAATAATTACTTTTCAGACAGAATTTCAAGCTCTTAATTATTTCACTGCTGTCCACTGAACATCTTTGTGATACGGTTTTGTCTGATTCCAGTGAAGTGAAAATGATATCAAATTTTACGGTAGTGGGGATACTAGTATATAATGAGTTAATATCATAGCTTAGCATAATGTCTTCTTTATCAATTTCTCGGTGTTCTGTTTCGGATTTAAAATCATAAGAATCTTTCACAACATTTTGAGTGTCCTTTTTGCAGTGATTGTAGTATCGAAAATGAGTATTTGGAGAGGTTGTATGTCGGTGAGTTGGTAAAATCTACTACTGGTCTTAATGGAACTGTGGATTTATGTATCTTTGATTGACCGTAGAATCTTGAAGGTACATAAGATTTCGATTTCAGTTTAAACCAGAGAGAATTTCCAAGTTTTGGTTTCATTTCATGAAGGATTCTGTTGGCATTTAGTTTCACTTTGTTGAATCAGGCAGATTTCCACTTTTCTGCAGTAAGTGAGTGTGATCAGTCGGATAGGTGTTCAACTGCCTTCTTTTCATGATCAGTTCTGATCAGTGACCTTTCCATTGTCGGCTTTAGTTAAAACGACGCCTTTGTCTATCTTCAGATTTCTTAGGGCATCATATTCTTCTTCGCTGAGATTAGATGGTATGTTTCGTTGTGTCATTAATATATGTGATAACTTTTGACGTACAGATTGTGATTCTTTATTGGTGAATTGTTGTAGAGCGGGTTCGATCATAGAAGCTATTTCCTGGACCGATCATGGCTTTCTAGTGATATTGAAATTCAAACCTTTCTGTAGTAATGCGATTTCATTTTCGGTTAGTATCTTGTCTGACATGTTGTGTATGGTTCTAATATTCTTCATATCATTTGTTGAAATTTTCTTTGATCGTTTCTTTTCTCCCTCGCTCTTTGAAGAATTTCCGTATTTTTCTTCTTTTAGTGACATTGTGAAAATGTGATTCGCGTTCTTCAAACAGCTTTCGAAAGGATTCGTATATGAGTTGTAAGTAGTAGCGTTAAATATTCGTCTATATTTTGATTCTTGCTCGATAAGATTCAGTTTTGATGTTGCAATTATGTATTCATTCTGCTGAAAATACTTTGAAGGTACGATTCGCAGTGAGTAGGGATTTGTGAGAAGATTTGAGAAGTTTCAATCGTAGAGAATTTGAAATAAATTCATTGTGTGTATGACCTACGTTAAAGGCACGATGATTGCTGAAGAAAGACTGATGATTTGAGAAAATAAACCAGCTTTTAATTAAGTCGTTTATATATATATATATATATAAATGTATTTGAATTCACAAACTGAATTGACATCAAAGATACAAGTATGGTATCTTTGGACGCAACGTGTCTGTTTTTACCAATGAACCTCTAAAATGGAACAGTTAATTACATCTGCAATTAAAAATTATTGAAAAAACAATGAAAATTGAGATGCAATTATGAATGCAGAAAGAACTGTTGCCAAAGTATACCATGAGTGTGAATTTTAAATTTGGCTGTGAACTCTAAAGACAAGTGGACGAAGTGGCTGGCAGTGAACACTCTGTTTGGTCCCAAGTCAGCAGATTTTTCCGAGTAGACTAGAAAGTGTTTCTATGAAAATCCGTTTCAAAACATTCTCGTTTTATTGGAGATATAGAGAATGATAGTCTCATTCTTTGTGAGAATGATTTGGACAGGAGCTCAGTTACATCTCGATCCAATGAAGTATGTTAACCTATCGCATTCATGTGTGAAGGATTTCATTTTTGAATTTCGTTTTGTCTGTTCAATTTGTATACGCCTCCTTTATTTCGTCAATTGATACTATTACTATTCTCACGTCGAACTGTCCCCGGTATTATTTAACTCGTTCCACTTGTCATTCTATGTGAATTCTGTTTTGCAACGTAAAATTCTATGTTATCAAATTTCACACAGTGTTACGTGACGTTTGTATTTTATTCTGTGTTATTCGATTCGCCTACTAATCCTATGATTGCACACTCCTTCACAGTCTTAAACATCCTAAGAATTATTCGGTATATGACATTAAATGTTTCTCCACTCGACATTTAACTATGATTATCATGAGAAAGATTTTACTTGCAGTTCATACTATTATTATAATCATCATTTTATAAATTCACTCAGACCTATGATTCAATTCCCTCACCGGATATAACTTCTTAAACAAAAGCATATATACACGCGATTGTACAACTTGATAATGAATTCGTTGGAAACAGACTCTTCGCTGAATCACTTGTCTTGATTTTCCAAATGTAACAGTGGGAATTTTCCATGAAATTATAACCAACAATTTGAGAAAATCGATTCAAAGGAGGTTAAACGCCGGTGAGCTGCAGCTTATATTACCCACACAGTCAGCTGTGATTCCTAAACTAAAAGATAAAGCAACTAGAATAGTCATCTCAAATTGTATATGCCAACTGAACTACTCCTGTGGAGCCCCGTATTTCGGCCGTTACTCTGGGAAACTAATGTTTGTTCTCTAAAACGCCTACCAGTGTGTCTCAATAGAAATGTGGTGTTTCAACCATCACCGGTTCCATATCGGACCACCTCGTTCAAACATATCACAACGCTCTCATTGAAGAGACTTTCTCTGTCAACTCTCAACCATCAAATACATTACCGAAGATCTCAAAACTCGATCAATCAAAACGGCTGTGGTCATTCAATTTTGTGTAAATCCACAGGAGCTCTGCAAGCAAGAGAAATGGTCCAGTCTGCCATCATTGTTACCCTGACCTGTTGTTGAGCCTATAAATTCATGAATTCTGTGTGTGTCACTTTCCTCACTGTATCTGACATTCAGTCAGTTGAGTGTTGTATTAGTGCAGATTATCGGTCTCTTTTGCTGATGCTTTCGAAATGTAATCAGTGGATGCGATTGACTTAGTGTGATTTAAAACAGCATTAATATTCGTAATGATATCGTCATTTCTTGAATTACTACTGTTATTATAAACCTAGAACGTGATGACAAATTACTCGATTGGAAAGAATATTCTTTGCTCCTTAATCAGTCCTTGAAATTTTCAGTGAGCATCTTGAATGAAAGAAAACGTAGACTTCTCAGACTGTTCTTATCGCCGCAATCTTACTCTTTGTGCAAATATCTTCCAGAGCCTCACGTATACAACCGGATAAGTGAAAGGGAGCATGGGTGGAAGGGATCGTTTTGTCTCATTACAGGCATCTAGTTCGAGTTGATTTCACCATTCTACTAATGATGACACATAAAACTGAACATTCTTCCTGTCATTCTTCAGCAAGATTTTGTCTCTATCTGTTGGTATAACAGTGGAATTCTTTGATTGATGTTTCAATGAAATGCACCTTCTTGAGAAGTCGCTCAGAATATTTCCTTCCTCAACTCATTTAAGGGTGGTAGTGAACAAGTATATTCTGGCTCTTTTGTAATTGAGTAATTGATGTGTATGGACTGACTGTGCCTGTACACATGAGTATTTCCAAGTCTCCTGTTCCTTGACGCTTGACTGAGGCATTCGAAACTGGATGACATTCCCTATTTCTTCTTCTCTCGTGATATCATTCGATATCATTCGAAACATTGTTCACCAGGTTCCAAGTGACTTTCAGGTCAACATTTATTATAATGGTATGTATAAATGGTCTGGATGAAGTGACGAGGATTGACTTGGAGTCTGTTCACGGGAAACTGGTGTGTATTCCTTGCCTGTCAATTTCTACAATTAGCCCAAATATATATATAACAGCATTGCAGGCATCAATCAATAGTTCAGACACTAAGATGAGTGGTCTCATAGTGACCCATGTTATTATTATTCGTCATCGTAGTATACTTTCACTATGTAATTTGACTTTGATTTCTATATCATTCTGAAGATCTCGTGTTACCAACTGATACATTGTACCAAATCAACTTTTGAACTTTGATTACTGCGATAATACACGTTCGTACTGCTTCTCAAGTGGCTTTTGATTTACGTTGTGTATGTCGAGTGATGACACCGTTTGGACAAAATAATAAAAGCGAAGCAGTACTAGGATATACGTGCACGCCAGTTTTGTCAAATAGAGCAACACAACAATCTCTTTCGGTAGTATTTCTAACAAACGTTTGCCAGTGAAAACACCAGCTGTTGAATTTGTTTTTAATTTGAACATGGTTTGTTCGTTCATCATTTTTGGATATCCAGAAATATACTCCAGGTTGTGGAACGTTCTACAAAGTCATCCTTGTTACGTGTATTCGGCGTTAAAGTGGTGAATACATACATCGGCTGTGAGAAGTTCAAGTCTCAGTGGGATTATCGACAACCACTCCGTTGCTAATGCTGGTACATCCAAATGAAGAAGATGAGACCAAAACAGGATGAAATGTGCACACTCGATTCCATTGCTGGTCACCAAGCAACTAACCACCACAAAAATATTTTTGAATATACATTATTCATTATTATTATTATTATTATCATTATTGATTTGACCATCTTTCCGTTTCCGTTGCTGTTAAAATCATTTGTTTCGAGAAGTCTGTGAAACTGGGTCACTTCTGCTCGATAACAGGTTGAACAATACGCAATCAACGACACTGAGAAGTGAGCCCCCTGTAAGTTTCGATTCGGACCTATAACTCTTCGTTGATTCCACGACATTATACATCCACCACTGGGCCTTCTGAGTCTACAGATTCAAGCTATGGAATCTTGATTTAATAAAGAGTAGGTGTTGGAAGTATCATTAACCGAAGTAGGGCACCTACGGTTATTTCAGTATTTAGATTAGACCTTAAATATCAGCTTTAACCGGCCAGTATGGTGCCCTTTCCTTGTAGAAACTCAAATGAGAAACGTTCATTCACGTACCAATAATTTATTGAAGTTTATGCAGCAGGTACAGAAATTTCTCCAGCATTCACTTTCTCAATGATGACTTGAGGAGATTCACCATCTACTGTACAACCAACTGACCGAGCAGTACCAAGAACCTCCTTAACTGTCCCGGAGAGCTCACGAGCAATACTCCTGGGACGCATTGTTCGCGCAATCTCCAAAATCTCATCAAATGTAAGATTGCCATTGTGCTTAATATTTTTCACCTTCTTTCTATCACGTGGCTCTTCCTTTAAGGCTTTTATAATAAGAGAAGAAGCCGTCGGTACGACGCTTATTGTCGCCTGTCGATTTTGAATTGTCAATTTGACGCATATACGTAATCCTTTCCATTCTTGAGTGGTTTTTGCAATGTCATCACCAACCTTTTTTGGAGACAAACCAAGAGGACCAATTTTAGGTGCTAACGATGAAGTAGCACCAACTTCACCTCCAATAACTCTCAAATAACCTGAGAAGATAGAAGAAACCAAGCCAGAACTTACAATAAGTCACAGCAGATGGATCGAGCTTGGGAGGCATGTCGTGTGGTGAATCTGGCGCCTTAAACTGAGGAAGAAACGAAGGTACTTTTCAGACTTAGATGGCTACATTGAACACTTCAATTGACGAGTTGTCTACTGTTTACATATCCCACAAGTAGAGAGTAATATAATTTAGGCTTATTTATTGAAATTAATTCTAATTTTCTTGTGGGTAAATGGCGCGATGTTGGCTCATTGCACACTTGACTGCGCTGCAGACAATTCTCTCGTAGAGAAACTAGGCTTATGGACATTAAAGTTCCAGAATCCTATAGCTGGCCATCTCAGTATCCCATCAGTTCACTGTATAATTCCTACGATGCCACCTCCATACGCGTGATATGATCACAAAGTGATACAGTCTTCTTTTTCACTATCTGTAGCTCAGAAAGACAAGAAACCTACGCGTTATAATTCGCAGCACTCCTAATCATCCTTTAACCTTTTTTCCCCCACATTGTCGATTTCAAACTCATACAACATATTACACTACTAACAAGGAGTGATCATACTGCTCACGTTGATTTTCACATCTGAAGTATTATCTTGAGGCCACCCCCCCACAGGTCTACCAAACGTATGGAAAGACCACGTAATTGTCGTCATTCCTGCAGCTTCATCAGGGGAAAGTAATCTAAATCCGGAGTCTCTGACAGAAAGTGCTTGGAGTGGACTCAAGTAACTTTATGCATGGGTAACCCAGCCCTTCGTCGTTTGATATGTCCCATAAGGTCGAAAACTTTGTCCCCTATTGATGAACTTAATGATTCGTAGGTTACTCAAGCGTAAGCAAAATTACTTGGACCTGTTTATCATACTTGAGACTTCTGCTGTCAGGAAATTACACACCGGCCACTGCAGTAAATAGCTGATCACGGATGACGTTTGAAATTTATCTAGTTAGAAACGCAGTGTCTTCATCAGAGAAAATATTTTAGTGCATGAAACAGGAATAAGACGTCCATCGGAATCCCACACCTAACATTTTGAGCCGACACAATCAAAGAAGATCGGAAAAATACGGAAGCATTGGTAGAATGATTCCCCAGAGTTTTCACAAAGGAGTTGTCACAACTCATAGAATCAGCCCCAAGGTTATTAAGATATATCTTGTCGATACTGATGTCATACTGCAGTCAACAAAAACTGCACATGGTGAAATCAGTGGGGTCCGGCCATGTTCTCCCAAGGCTTCTCAAGGAGCTCGCAGCTCACATATCTGCCTCACTGGCTATGGCCTTCAGGCCATCTCTCTAAAACAGACGTACTAAGCGACTGGAAAGGGACCCCAATAATTCCCATTCCCATGACAGTATCCAGTCGCTGCCCTTCAAACTATGGGCCCATAAATCATTCCAGCACCTTGATTAAGATGCTGGAAAGACTAATCAAGGAAGCTATCATAGCGTATTTAGTAACCGAAAACGTCAGTGTATGGCACGGTTTGCGAGAGAACCTTTCGTGACTAGCAAACGTTATTACTACAAATGAGAACTGGGTCAAATCCAGAGAAAACAACGAGCCCATCGACGTTGTTTTCAATGGTTTTACTAAAGCTTTCAGTGAAGTGCAACCAACAACACTATTCATGAAGTTGGAGCGTTGTGGGACCATTTGCTGCTCGATAAAATGAACATGTGAATTCCTCACAGTCCATATAACTCCTTAAAGAGTCAGAATCAACTCAAATCCCTGTTCCTGGACAACGGCACTGAGTAAAGTGCCACAAGACAGCATTAGACTCTCTCTCATCAATTCAGGATGTCAATTAACTATCTACCCTTACCGAATCCCTTAAAGTGCTCTGCGCAGATGACCTCAGAAGTGTCGAGATAACTTAAGGAGTAGCTACGTGGCTACGCTGCAAACAGATCTCAACAAAATGGCCAGCAAATGAATGCTACCAATAAACGTATCTAATTGAGCTACATGAGCATTGGGCATGCAAGGATCAACTCATATTAAGCTGAGACAAACATAAATCTAAGTGTCACGGTAAGCCATGACCTAAAAACTACGGCACATTGTCGTGCGCTTGCAGCATGCAGCTTTGTATCTTTATGGGCAATACGACGAGTCTTTACCAGAATCACCTGCGAAATTTCCACCGCCTAATATGCATCTTTGGTGAGGTTGAAGCTGGAAAACTGAATCCATGCAGCCAGCCTTTGTCTCACATTCTGGAAAGGGCCCAAAAGTAGGCTGTACGTATGAATCCATGTGTGAATAACTTCTCACGAGAGGGAAGAGTTAACAGCTTGAATCCCTTCTTTTCATATCATGGCCATAGGGAACTCGCCACAATGTTCAGAATTCTAAGAAGTGATATTGTCCCTGATCTATCTCCTCTTTCTGCCCTCATGAATTTGGAACTCTGCAGATAACATAGTAGGGAAGTCCAGAAGTTCAGAGGAAACTATATCTCTGCGAAGTACTACATCCACCCCACCTAGTCATAGACCCTCGTAACCTACTGGCATAGTAAGTGGTTTCTACACTGCAAAATGACTCATTTAAAAAGTGATTCGGCAGGCCCAGATACTAATTGGTAAAGGATTAACACAGGCTTGGAGTCTTCTCTCCTCGAGAATAATTGGCATAATGCAAGTCATGATCTTGCAAATATTTAAGGCTTTCATAGGAAACTGAATCCAGAAATATTTGCAAGGTATAAAATCTCCAGAACCTGAGTGAAACGAAATTGACTTTCCTAAACTCCTCCCATCAGTTCTTCACGTCCTGCTTTTTTTCAATTTCTGTGTGCTAGTCCCATACTTTCAGAGGTATAATTGCGACTTCAGCTAGTGTTCTTCATAACGTCAGTGACATTCAAAAAAAAAGGATTTTAAACTTAATTTCAGTGATGCATGATGCAATACAAATGCTTTCACTGCACTTCTTTATAAGGTATTAATATTATCACCGCATATATTTTGATATTTGTGTCCTTACTATTCTCCTGAGCTTCGCGGACTAACTGCCAAACCTCAAAAGCCTCAAACGCCCCATGTCCACCTCCTAAAACAGCTCCGAAATCAAGAATTTGTGTGTAATACCCTGTCCAAATGACAACATAGGTACTACAGTTGCTTCATCTATAAAACTAATTGACTTTACCGTCTGTGCTATACGCACTTTCCTGCATGAAATTCAAGGATTTTATCAAGTTGCTTTGGAGAGTTTATAATAATAATATTTTGTCCACATAAGTCTAGCATCTACATGGTTGACATACCGTTGGTAAAGACATGATCATAGTTGACAAATACAATTTTAGACTGAAGACTGTTTTATGACATATATATTGAAAAAATGAAAAAAACCTAGAAACTATGTAAGAAGTTTGTAATGTTTACTTTTAGCCGGATAAGATATAAAATATTGGTTTAAGTCTAAGTTATAATCGTAATTATGCATATAGTCAGTCAGCTTCACCAGAGAATTATAAAAGGTGGTGTTATTGGAAGGTAAAAAGAAGAATGATACACAAGTTCTAGAGTAAGACGAACAGGATGCAGAACTCACAATCCTTATCAGTTTATCAGTTATAAAGGGTTTGAAAATTCGTAAAATTCTACAGTAGCCCATAAGTACAGTATCGTTTTGATTTTATCAGATTTATGAGACCAACTTTGCGATAATAAAAAGATATCATAACGGAGGTTGCTCCGTTATTCATCATACATGCTCACAATATTCTGTATATCCACCAAATATAGGTTCTAGTGATTTCAAAATTCCTTTCAAGTAATATGGAAGTAGAAAGCAGCATTACTGCACATATATACTGCTCCAACGCAGAACCTTCGAAGTGAGAAGACAGAAGAAAACAGCAAGAGAGGTGTAGAGGCAGTCAGTAAATATTAATAATTTAAAAACAATATGCGATACACGCAGGGTTCATTCTCTTTATTTTATTAATAAGAATTTATGGTCACTGGGTTTTATAATATTACGTACTAAAGGTTAGTTCAAGTTTATGGTAGTAAAAAAACTAATAGAGAAACGAATGATGTTAATTATTCCACCTATGTAGGGTAATGTTGGGAATAGATACTGGAAATGTTAAATCCAAACGCCAAAGTACATAAAATATGTAGAAGAAAAGAGAAAGCTCAGTAATGTTTATGCTGTTGTTCTGATTTATATAGTTAGATGTACTTCTGAAGCAGGAAAATCAAACCATGAGCTTGTTTTGAGGGAGTTTATACCGAAGCTGTCGCATTCAGGCAGTTTTTATATTTAATTATGGGTAAAAATTATTTTGATAAAGTCTCACAGTGTTATAAAGTAATATTTACTGACAACGTTTTGAACACAATTTATCGCTCATAATCATATCAATGGAATTATACTCTACCACAGAGAACAAGTTTTATTTTTATATCAGTTTTTATCTTTCTTTTTGTTGAAGTTATTCAAACTCAGTAGCCTAGCAATAGAGCGCGATAGGACTGTAGCCGCAGGAATAATTTTGCCTACAGATTTGGTCCTCACTGTTAATGCTGACGTTACAGGGTGTGTGCCTCACTACAGTTAAAACTCGGGTTACTTAAGATGGACCTTATCTGTATCGAACAGTAATGATATGTGGAACAAAAGTAACTAGCGAATTACTTTTAATACATATAAAAGAATAAAACATCTATCCATAAGTGGTAGGCATGTCTATTAAGTAAGGCAATGATCACAAAAGACAGCTCAGACCAAACTGATTGGTGGATTGTCATATGTCTGTC
Organism: Trichobilharzia szidati; assembly: GCA_944472155.2. NCBI lineage: Eukaryota > Metazoa > Platyhelminthes > Trematoda > Strigeidida > Schistosomatidae > Trichobilharzia > Trichobilharzia szidati. The sequence goes on from OX235275.1 coordinate 7,288,577, forward strand.
TGGCACCATTAGCAACAAAGAGAGGTCACGTTGATTGTTCTACTGTTATAAAGTCTGCATTTTGTGATTAACATATTGATTGTTGTACTGTTATAAGTTCTTTCTGTCGTAATAACAACGCTCCTTGCGAAACGACCAGAACCTCCAACTTATCTGCTTCTTCCAAAAAACGTAGGCTTCTCGTATCTCAATCGGCCTCTTGGTTCTCAGTTTTCAATCTCACCGTCTTGGTCGTAGTAGACCCCCTTGACGAAAGCTTTTGGCCACAGACCTCTTTGAATGTCAGGGCTGTTTACGAGGACTAGATGGCCGGGCTGTAGGAAGGGATAAAACAAAGATATGTGGAGAGGTGATGAGTCTAATGAGGTATGTAGCTGCGGTTATTGAATGTGGACTGGTCACAGGAAGTTGGCATCACTCTGAAAATACATTCATCTCGATGGACTAATGTACCAAAAATGGTTCTGACCAACACTAGGAACTTCAATAAAAGCATGAAAGGCATTTTTAGAACAAAGAAGAGATCGCCACCCTGTATAAATACTTTCACTACTTATCTCTATCTCTATAACAAATATTTTTCAAACTACGCTACTTACTATGGACTAATCCGATTGATTATTTATGACCATTTCGATGGTCGTTTACTTTGGTCGCGTCACATTACGCTATCTGAATTCTTTGATGCATTTTGAGCATTTTACAAGCGCGAATAGTCACCTGCAGACAGGAGAACTACTCGTTTTCGAAGAATCAAAACGGGAAGTGGAGAGGCGCAGAAATGATCGAATTCCCAGTAGAAGTCATGAATGCGACATGATCAAGATGTTCTGTGTCATGAGAGGAGAGGGAGAAGAGGGAAGACGATGAGAGTAGAGAAGGCTACAGAACATGTGTTCTGGCGATCCATAAAGTTAAGCACACCTCTTTGAAGGCAGTCAGTCACTAGTACCCACAAACACTGTCGGAAATAAGATCCTGGATCAGGCAGGCCTCATTAAGATAATTCGCAAGCTGATAATTCCTTTTCTCTCTCAGAACGAAGAACAATTATTATACCGAAGGAGATAGAGGTTAGGAAAACGAGTATTCCACATGAAACACGTCAGTTCACTACACACACCACTTGGTCATGAGATTGTAGATTGACTAGTAGTCTATTGCAATGACCAACTCTCACCAGCTTCCAGATTATCTGTAGAAATGATGTTTACACAGATCAATTAATCTCACGGCACTAGTCCCACTGTCAGCATTCCTCTTAATTAGCTGAAAATCACAAACGATTCAGAAATGATAACTGTTTATATAGGTTAAGTCTGTGTGAAGTAAGATGTTTAAGTTCTCTAGAGGACCACTGTGCATTCTTCGCTAATGAACGTAGTCAGATGGCTTTCTTGTTACACAAATGTCATTCATACATAATAACTGTTTCTTTATATAAAACTGAAGTCGGTGAGCACAGTGAAGTAGATGAGAAACTATTTGCCATTACATATTACTTGTGCCTTCCTAGACTATACTTCTGCCTTTGACTCGGTTCCTAGAGATATCTTATTAAATAGACTTGCTGCAAGTCAAACAGAATGTTAGGCTGTTAACTGGTTATATTCCTATTTCTCAGTAAGAAAGCAGTACGCCGTGTACAAAGGGAAGTCTTCCACTTCATTGCCTATTGAATCTGGTGTCCCTCAAGGTGCTGTTTTTTCTCCTTTTCTTTTTTCTTTCTGCTCACATGACATGCCTCACTCTGATGAAATAAACTTTGTGAAGTACGCTGATGATTCAACAGCTTCAATGGCTGTTAACTCCCAGCTAGATTGTAACAAAATAAATAGCTTTCTGTCGGGAGTCAGTAAATTGTCTAGATGCAATGGTCTTAAACTGAATCCTTCTAAATGTCAATTTAGAGATTTCAGCTGAAGATGTAAAAGTTAGTTACAAAAAGCCGTCGACTCTCATGACAGTTGTGAGATTGATGGCAGTGATATAGGAATTAATTCACAAATTATGTATCTACGACTTATTATCTATTCTGATCTCTCCTGGTCTTCCCATATCTTGGAGATCTCCATTAAAATATTCCACCTGACATTTTACATTAGGAAGTTAAGGCACTCAGGTATAACTCAACCCCTCCTCTTACAGTTCAAAGACATATTGCGAAACATATTATGGGAGACAGGACATTAAAATTGATGTTGACACATCTTTTAAACCTATCTATAAAATGTGTTAGGGGGAGGGCGTATCCTAAAGTTTGTGGAGGCCCTAACAAAAAGAGAGGACTTCTCTTTTGTTTTTAAAACTTCCTCCAATCATATGAGTTATGAAACAGTCATCAAAATATAATAAAAACAAACAAAATTGTATGAGCTGTGATCAAAATTTGACCTCACACTTACAAAATATTAGTTAAACACTTTAAACAGAGTGTACTTCTAATCAGAATTTTGGTGATTACGTTCAACTGAACGTTCATAATCGTCGATAGCTAAATATGAAAATATATATTTTTTATTTGTGTTTATTCTGTTTTTGATTATAGCTTTGGTACAAGTATGGAATTTTCAGCAGGTGATATCGGTAGCCCAAATTTTGCAGGCCGACCATTGATATCAGGTGTATGTCGGCAGGAGATCGAACCCCGGACCATGTGCATGGTCGGCGAGAGTCCTAACTGCTGTGCCACCGTCCCACATTTGTGTATATGCAGTATATAATGGTGTGTGTATTCGTAAACAGTTGTAAAACATTTGTAAGCCTCTCGATAGGAAGATACAAAACAATCGAGAATTTTGACCAAGTATGATTAATTGTTGATACATATCTAATTTCATTTTATTAATCAGGATTTGCCACGCATCAGCTAACATCACACCTTCCCGTCTATTCAAACTGTTAGGATTCACCCCTATATGTGTAGGTCTTCTGCAGTCAGTCTTTCTTTATACGAACCAAAATCTTTCTGTGGCACTTTAGTCCTCCTATCGAAATCGATTTTGAGTCCCGCTTCTATCGAATGCAGAGAGCAATCGCTGATCGGTTTTCTAGCTTCTTCAAGTCTGCAGAGGTCTTTGGAACCACTTTTAGACATTGTCTATGCTCTTTCACTCTTATATTTACCCGTCTGGAAGTTCTTCTTACATATACGGCGTTACAGACCCCACAATTGATCTGGTAAACGCAATTCTGCTGGTTTTCTTGTTCTATTTTATCCTTAACCTTCACCAGTGATGAGCGTAAGGTGTTAGATGCACAAAAATGCACTCTTATGTCATGATTGTTAAGGATTTGCTTTATCTTATCCGATGTTTCTTTGCGGTAAGGAATAACCACCATACTAACCCAATTCTTAGCAACAGGTTTCGAACCATCCCCTTATCTTCACATTTTAAATATCTTTTTGGGATAATTATTTGATTCAAGAGTGGATTGAACCAATTTTAGTTCCCCGCTGATCTCTTCTTCCTCAGTAACAAAGACATTTGGCTCTGTTAATCAGATTCTTGGCCTCAGTTACTTTAGTGGTAAAGAGAGATGTGCCGAATAGCAAGCAGTCTAGGTATCTGTCCGAATTTGTCGGGCTTTCTGAAAATGTTTATTTTAAATTATAACCAACTGGTTTTCTTTATACGAAAAAGTCCAGGAACGCCAACTCGTCCTCGTCGGATTCAACCTCTTTGGAAAACTTGATGGTTTCTGACATATTGTTCATTCAATGAAAAATTATACAAAATGTGGGTTAGTGAAAAATGGGATCTAGACAAAAAATGCATGATCATCAGCTCACCTTCCCTCACACACTAACTCGTTTCAAACAAACTCGTTTCACATCGGTGAACATGTTCATCAGAGCTGATCAACTGAAGCTTTTTATGCTCATGATACCTCTCTTTATAAGGAAGAAATTCTTTCCTTTCTTTTCCTTTCCAATAATCAATAATACATTTTAACCACTACTGGAAAACATGGTGGTCTACACCAGAATTCATATACATATATATAACTCCATTAGAGCAGGCATTTCATTCGAATCAAGCGGAATAAAAGCTCGAAATCACGTAGAACAAACTCATTGGTCCATTGAATGTCATTTGATGCAGCAGTCACACTCCGTTGGTAGTAACTGTTGCTCCATGTTTAACTTGGCTCCTCTTTTTATTATTGAGGAATTCTGTTCTTTTGACAACTTTAAAAATGAAATGAACCAAACTGAACTGATGTTATTTCGGTTCGAAGGAAGTAATGACTAGTAGTGGTGAAGTGAACGGAGATGTGCATTTCTTCCGTTTATGGAACTTGTCAGCCAGATGTGTAGCTGAATACCTGAGGTACCTTAGGTAATGAGTGATGATGTTATCACTTAGCCTCAACCTCAGCCAGTACAACCACTACTTTAAACGCCAAAACACTACCACCTATCAGGGTTATTAGGGTCACGAGGTCGAGGCATATCCGTACTAGGAGCCGATGAGCGGGGCTCCAACAGAGACAGAGAATTTCGGTCTAACATTTTCAACGTAGAATCTTGCACTACACTTCAACACTTCAGGAAAAGTGGAGAAAAGTATGGATAGAAGTGTGTACTGGAAATATTCATTGCAGATAATAATAAGCCTAGCAGATTACATAGACTAATTACATCTAACCCTACTGACAACGATTTCCAGCCACATCACCAACACTCTCGTGTCATTGATTTTTAGTGTCTTGAGAACTCCAGAAAGACAATCTACTTGACTTACACACCAACAGTCAGAAGTTTTCAAAATCTGATTTGATATCATGTTCGGTTCAACAATGAACAATAACAACACAATTTTATGTAATGTGATATGGTTTGACAAGGAAGGTGACAGCTTGGCATGCGTAACACGTTGGCATTCTACCCATTTCTCAAGTGATTAAGCTTCACAACTTGATCTATTAACAACTTTCCTTCCTTCCTTACCACCAAACACTCTACGCTTAACTTCGTTATTAATCATCAAAACACACATATCTATGAATACGTGAGATGTTGAGTTCAGAGACACACTTTTACATGTTAACGTTAATGTACCTAGTTAGTTTGTTAGCTAGTTGAAACTCAGTAACCATGTGTCATATGTGCTTCATGAAGATTAGCGATTTAACACAGTGGCTCAGGCTTGACTAACTAGATAGAACGGTATTCGACTCATCATTGACTAATAGTTAAGAGATTAAACACCAATGAGCTACATTTCCATAGGTCGATTCAGTAGATCAGGATCAGTTAGGTTATCAGAGTGTGAGAATTTAGCCAGATACACAATGAATAGATCTTGATAATAGAGCTAATGGCTACAGTTGCACTTGCCTACAATCATATAACAAAATGGGACGCCTCGACCGAAAGCTGCTACCTTCACGTGGTGGTCGAGCTTGAACACCCCAATGACCCAACAAGCTATACTGGCTGAGGCGTATGTCGCTTGAGGTCCTACCATGCCAGAAAGGTTGTTTGGATAGCGGTTAGACTAAAAGCAGTTACCCAACCCAATGCTATGACTCAAACAAAATCACAAAATATCATGCTGGGTCGGTCGGGGCCCAGATTAACAACGACCGCGCTTCCTGCTGCCGTGTCACAGGGTAGAAGTGATAAATATGCTACTGAGACACACCAAATGAAAAAGAGCAAACAAAAACAGGCCGTGTGTGACCGGCCTCAAGCAGTTGTCCCTTGGGCTTTGCGGTCACGCAACCAATTTCCACGGTGTGGGCAGCCGGGAAGTAACAATCGCCCTAGCTATCGGAAATGTACGCGAAACCTCTCTAATCCTCACTCATCTTTGTCTTCATCTCTATCACTATTATCTTGCCTTCCTTCTACTGATGCAACTCCTCTAGTTGATGGCTCTTCACTTCCTCTTCACTCTATGTCCACTAAGAACAACGGAAGCCAAAAAACCACCATCGATAGTCTCCTAAAGCCACGCCACCAATTTCATATAGGAGCATTTAATGTTAGGACACTCTGCCAAATAGGACAACAAGCATCACTAGCCAAGACTCTGGCATCCCCAGCCATTGATGTATGTTGTGTTTCAGAAACACGCATACAAGAGCCAAGTGTGGTTATTCACCTAACCTCACATGACCAACAGGATGAATCTGCAAAATTCACCTTGAGGGTGTCAGGAGATGCCACAGCTAGCTCACGAGGATTAGCTGGTGTAGGGATAGCTTTGAGTACTAGGGCAGAGAAGAGATTACTTTACTGGATCCCGGTAGATAGCCGAATGTGTGCTGTCCGTCTGAATGGATCAGTGAAAAGGAGAAAGGACTGCACTGCTCGCCGATGCCTTTTCATAATCCCCACTGACTGCAGTTCGGATGAAACGAAGGATGAGTTCTACCAAAAACTTTCTAGTTTGCTGCGAAAGGCTAAGCGCTCAGATATAGTCGTTCTAGCTGGTGACTTTAATGCGCACGCTCCTTGAATACGACGTGATTTTCCTCTTTAACCGGAAAATACCTACTTTGTGAATTATCCGCTTGGCAAACCTGATCTTCCTAGCCGGTGATTTAAATTCAACTATTACTTACATATTGAATCTCTGTGTGGTTAGTCCAGCTGTCTCGAACTACTGCCAAAGCTTCAGGTGCTACTTTTGTAGCAGCATCTTCCTCACTCGTTCAGATAAACAAGACTTGTTGGTCTACCACGTGATTTCTTTGAAGCCAATCATCCAGAAAGTACTAGGTAAAGTCGAAAAGCTTTTCTTTTCCTTGTCTTGTAATTTTTCAGTCTTATTTTTGTTCTTGTGGGTAGATACTGTTGCACTCTTATTCTTATACACATAAGTTTTAGCGATAGTTAATATGGCTATCGAAAGTAACCTTAGAAATGGCACCAAAACACCTTACTCTGTAGTCACAAGGGCTTCAGCCAGAGAAGGCAAAAACCCAGAGACACCACCCCCCTAGTCGCATACCCATCCTAAAGACTCGTGTAGGACTCACCTGTCCTGATACTACGCCTGCATTGCCACAGTCTAGTACTGAAACGGCACAGGCAATACTAGGGGGACAGGATACTACGCCTACATCAATTGAAAGCCAGTGTGTGAAACACAGCAAACCTAAAAGAAAATGCTCAAGACCACATATGATCTCGAAGGCGTCACCAAGTAAGGGAGACGAATGCCAGGAGTGCAGTATCATACTTTCTAAAGCTGACTCAGTGTTCGAATGCAATTTTTGCAAACGGTGGGTGCACTGCAGTTGTGACAAAGAGGTGCCGAAAGCATACTACGAGTTTGTGAGAAATAACCCGTGCCCGTGGTTTTGGTACATCTGTCCACTCCGTCGCCATGGCATAGTCACACAGAGCGTGTCTGCGGATGGCAGAAACAACAAGTCGCTCTTGTGTCCCAACAAAGTCTAATGCAGCTCCCCACCTGTTAACATCACACTGCCAAAACTTGGCTCAGACAGTAAGAAGGACACTACAGTCCTACTGACTGAAAATGCCAATTTTCATAAGGTGAAAATTCAAAAGGTTGGAACCACAAAATCAAGGGAAGAGAGAACCAGAGAAGTACCACTTGCATCCACAAGCAAGCTTGGCAACACAATAAAGGCTGGCCAGAACCCGACGAAGCTTAAAGTTGCTGATGCTGCAAAGGAATACGAGAAGCCAAAGGCCAAACCTAAGTCTGAGGTTAATCGGTCTAATTTTCTCATCCTCTTTAACGTACCTGTGAGCAAGGACAGCTTGCTTGAACAGCGGGCCCTGTTTGATCAGGAACAATGGTCCAACCCGTGCAATAAAGTAGGTCTGAGCATTAGTTCAGTGACACTGTGCAAGCTGTACAGTGGTGTCCACACACCTCAAGGTAAGCCACCTCCATTACGAGTTACACTGGACTCTACCGAAGAGGCCGAAAAGGTACTATTGATGGCTCAGGTACTAGCCATCGACAGAAAATCGAACATAAAGGTGAGACAAGACAGAGCATGGGCTATCAGACAAATGGCGAGGGAGTCACCGGTACTTTTGCCTTCTACCTCTATGGTGGCACACGGTGTTCCGGAGCTGGAAACGGGCACTGCCTGTGAAAAACGCATGCATGACGTACAGCAGTGGAGATGGCTGTCATCTCAGATGGCCCTTGGCGCTTCTAGAGCCATCTCCGTTTACCGACTACCTCGCCCCGCTCATCTCACACTGATTAGCTCCCCAAAGCTGCTAAGTGTCACATTCAACTCCCCAGAGCAGTTGGCCATAGCACTTCAAGGGGAAAATGAGAGGATACATCCGATGCTGCGAAAGCAGACCTTGAACCATAAGGAGGCAGCAAACTGAGGCTTTAATACGTCCCCAGGCTTCAGTGGCACTAGAGCGATGCAGTTCTGAGAATAACGGTCTGTGTCACCCGAGTGTCATGCCTAAACCCATGGAAGAAACCACAACGGGCCGGTTCCATCGGAATCGGCCAACTAGTCCCAACACTAAGTCCCCTACCAGCAGACAGCTTCACGTCAACTACCCCACAACACGCTGAGGTTGTAGGCCTCACTGTCAGCTGCCTATATAGGAATGTGAGGGGGCTGAGAGGAAAAACGGGTGAACTCCGAAATCTCCAAGCACACCTACAACTGAAAATGATCATTCTCACCGAAACATGGCTAACCCCCATTATCGCCGATAATGAAATCCGTATAGGTGATATGGTTTTGGTCAGGAGAGACAGGGATAGTAAGGAAGGAGAGGGAGTTGCTACATACTTTGACAGGCAACTTAAATGTGTTCGCGCAACGGACTCACCACTTATTGAACTCCCAGACTCCACATGATGTCATTTCACCGAAGGCCACACCAAGCATTTACTTAGTGACGTCTACCGATCTCCCACCTGTGGGGTAGAGCACAATCAGCTACTGCTCTGCACTATCACAGGTATACGAGACTTGGGCTATGACCAAATCACCATTGCTGGAGATTTCAATGCCCCATCAATGAACCTTGGCTCGGGGTATGCTAAGGGAAAATTCGGCCGAAATCTACTGCAAACTATTCGAAACACGGGACTGACTGAGAACGTTGGAGACGACACTAGGTGGGGCCCTAGTGGAAAGTCATCAAAACTAGACCACATTCTAACTAGTGACCAACTACTTGTCGAAAAGGTCCAGTGCATGACTCCTCTAGGAAGTAGTGACCATGCAGTCATAAGTTTCGACCTCGTTCTCCATGAGCATTTGCAGTGGGACGTTACGCAACGATGTCTGTGTTACAGCAAGGCTGAATATGCTGAAATGCGGAGGCTCTTGTCCGATGCAGACTGGCCCTTAGCATGGGATGAGCTGTCTGTGGATGAACACTGGGAAGCGGTAAAAAAGACTGTTCATACAGTAATCTCGGATACCGTCCCTTTAGTCACAACACAGCCCAAAAGAAAGTCATCATGGTTAATGAGAGGCACGCAGCGTATTCTGCAAGCAAAGCGGAAAACTTGGTTAACGTGGCGCGTATCTAAAAGCCAGATCGACCATGATGCATAACTAGAACTCAGGAACCGGTGCAGTGCAAGAGTCAGGAGGGACAGGAGGGCATTCCAGGCTAACCTTGCTAAAAACTCCTGGCAAACCCGAAGAATTTGTACCGATTCATGTCGGAAAGAAAACCAAATTACCAGGGGGCATGCGCCTTAGTAGGCCGAAACGGTCAATATCTCACTAGTCTGGAGATGACTGAAACATTTAGTTTAGCCTTCGCCGAACAGCTAAACAGCAATGTGGGTATTACCGTTACGGGCCAAAATGGTGGCATCTTTATTTCACAGGAGGAAGACCAAATAGCCACCCCCCAAATAAACCCTGAAATACTACTAAGAAAGCGACTTATACCTGGGAAGTCCCCAGGTTGTGACGACGTCAGGCCATCTGTTCTGAAACAGTGCGTCGAAGCTCTCTGTAGGCCCTTATGCGACTTGTTCCAACACCCCATGGAATCGGGGAAACTGCCAAAGGAATGGAAAAGAAACATCCTTTCTCCGATCTTCAAGGGTGGGGATAGGCAAAATCCCACCAGTTATAGACCAGTAGCTCTACTCCCAGTGGTATCGAAAGAACTGGAAGGTATTATTGATGATCACATCAGGGAATATATCGATTGGTCTAATATACTCCATGAAGCCCAACACGGTTTCAGGAAAGGGAGATCCTGCGTCACTAACTTATTATCAGCTTGGGATGACTGGACATCATGCTGGGATATGAGTGTTCCAGCCCATGTGATCTTTCTAGACTTTGAGAAGGCATTTAACGCTGTTCACCATGACCTTCTCCTACACAAAATAAGCCAGGTAGGTCTAGGTAAACCACTTCTGTCATGGTTAAATGACTACCTAACTGAAAGGCAATTTTGCACTAAGTTCAATCGAGTCCGATCATCTTGGCACAGCTCGTCATCAGGAGTGTCACAGGGTTCTATCCTGGGACCACTGATGTTCTTGATTCTTGTCAATGATCTACCATGTCGCCTAAGCTGCCCGACTCCTCTATACGCTGATGACGTAAAGATATGGAGGGCGATAAAGTGCCCGGAGGACTCAGATAGACTGCAGGCAGATCTAAGGCTTCTGGAAGACTGGGCGGTGGCCAGTGGCATGACTTTCATTCTGAAAAAGTGCAAATTAGTCAAGTTACGCACCTGTAGGCTGCAGAATGCAAGTTACACCCTGTGCAATGAAAGCTTGTCCTGCTCAACGTCGGAACGTGACTTAGGTCTAGTTCTAACGGAGAAAATGAACACAAGCGTAAATTACAGGGGGGATGTAGCGAGGGCATATGCGGTCATACACTTTACACATAGACAATTAGGTGCACTCACTCCTGAGCTCTTTCTAAGGTTGTATAAACATACGTCAGACTGCATCTTGAAGTGCAAAATATCATTGCACCCCCACTGCCTAGAAGAGACGCCAACCTCTTGGAAAGAGTCCAACGACGGGCAACAAAAGGAGTGGTTGGTCTCCGAAATAAACCATATGATGAAAGGCTGAAGAAATTAGGCCTATTCACACTTAGTTACCGTCGTCTTAGGGGGATTTAATTACTGACTACAAAATAACAAATTATCAGAATCGCCCAAACAAAGGTGTTCTGCCATTGAGTAGCTCCCACTTCTTTTCCCTGCAGATTTGCTGTCCCTGGAATTCCTTACCGGCAGATGTATCTATGGCACCATCTGTGGACGCCTTTAAGCGAAGGCTGGACAACCATGCAGCGACACAAAGACTTCATCCAAATGGCCTATCCCCTTGAAATCGCATACATCATTCAAGAGTAGACAATTAAACTGGTCGTTTTACTTCTTTACATTCTCTTACGTCTTACTCTCCTGACAACCTTAACTACACCTACTATTATTATCATTATACCGATATATATATATATATTATTCATATTATTCATCAAATTTAATCAGCTGACTGTTGTTGCGTTTTCTTATTCTTTTTCTGTCTGTTAGTCTGAATAACTTCACTAATTATATCTATTATTATTATTATCTCTTTTCTATTGATGACGATACCGAAGGACCAACTGGTGAAAGGATCAACTCCATTAACAGTAGTAACAGTCTTAACACACCTGATTCTACAAACCACATACAATTAATCCCTGCACTTCTCCTTTTGGAGCCAACCAAAGCTACGACAGTCGAGTGGCGGGACGAGCTACGCAGACGTTTACCGAAGATCAGGAACCTCTACCTCACAATCAAGAGGCGAGCACAAATAAATCAAATTGGTTTATACTAGCTCGTAAAAACGATATTGGATTTGGGTGGATAGCAAATATTTCTGTTATGTAATAGGAACGTTAGAAGGAATCCAAAGAGTAAGGACCAAAATGAAAGAGAGATATTGTAACATCTCGTAGAGAAAAACAGTTTTACGGAAGGGATTTTCTTGAAGTTCCATGATGACAAATATGCATTTTGCACCATACACCGCTTCACTGAATGCCATGACGCAAAAACTTGTCATATCCTGTCAAACATTGGCTAAATAGTTGCTGCAGATATCTCGTTTTTCAGGAGTGTTTTACACTTTCTGCTGAATCAACTCCATGGGACCCTAGATAATGAAACACTTTAATGACCTTGACGGCTATGAAAACCGAAAACCATGAGAGCGCAACTCGTTTTATGACGGTGTAACCGCTCTGTATTACTGTAAACCACTAGTTCCTTTTGTTTAACATCTTTATATGCACATCTGTCAGGCGTATGAATCTCCATAGTCGGTCATAGACTGTCATTCACATTCTGTATTATTTACTTCATTATTATCTAGAGTGTTACCTGCAAAACACAAGCTTCCCTAGAAATCGCGAGGTAAGTACTTAGTAAATGTATTGAAGTGACTTATGAAACAGCTGTTGGCTTTGAAGTTTTCCAGTAACTTCTGTGACGCAGAGGGGAGAGCGTTCACAGGAGTTTGGCAAACTGATGCCCTGTGACTGTCGACTGCAGAGAATTTGAATACTGTTAACTGTCTTAGAATAGGCTTTTGAATGTACACGTATAGAGTGTGTAGAATGAAAGCACAGAACACGTAACCACAGTTAAGAGGATGGCCCCCAGGAGTTCACGAACACTTTCAAATAGTTGGTTCTATCCATTTTCGGTTACTATACTACTCAGCTCCGTCAATCTATTTGCCAAATCCACCGCTGGTCACTGAGTTTGCGGTTTCATTGGGAGGTGGTGTGGCGTGTGCTACCCATAAAGAGACGTTCATCGGCATGAAACATCAAATAGCAGGGAGATAGATTTGATGTCAGAGATACACGGGGGACGTGAAAGGGACACAAAGAAACAATATGGAGGCCAGAAGTGGCACAGCATGAGAGATCTGTGCAAATGCTGATTTGAAGATGAGGTGCACATAATTTGGCTATATAGCGATACCGAATTCCTAACAAACATTCCTTCACCAAGTCTATTGTCTTCTACTGGTACACCGGTTTCTCACACGGCATCTGGACCATTGTTTTAATACTGACCACCAATTTGGTCTCTTGCAGTTGTGTCGTAAATAACTGGGAACTGAATACTGTAGATCAGTTGGCAGACTAAACAAATGAGGTATAAATGTGACTACTAATATCTTTCGTTGTCTGCACCCGGTGTTGTACATCTTTTTTGCCATTATAATACAATATATATTTTTATGACTGTGTTCAATTTTGATTTTCATGGAGTTTTCCACTGCCATTGGTTCGGAGGGAATCACATTATTTAGGTTAACTGTCTAACAAAAGTTGCACAAATGAATTTATGCTGCTGTAGACGGTATAAAATTGAACTATAAGTTCTTTGAGATTAGTATAACTTCGCCTTGATTTACATGTTTTAGTATTTATTATTACATAAAAGTATACTATAAACTTCTGATTGTCTATTTACTTTTGTTTATCAGTACGTTTATAACCATGAGGCTGAGGCTTGTACGGCGTTTATGCTTTATTATGATATGCACGGTTGTGGCACTTTATGTTGTAATGCAGTACTATGCTGAACCAAAGGAAAGGAATTTAATCAATCTACAGCGTATAGTCAAAGATTTTCATGAAATACCACAGAATCCACTGTCGATGCATTGGCTTACAGATCCGTTAATGCTTAATAAACGGTTAGTTGATTTTTAATCATAATTTCAAGCTATTCATCCTTCAATAACTTTCTTTTTGTTGCTTTTGTTGTTGTTTTTGTTGCCGTTTTCTCCATTTACTAACCGAATATCTACACAATCAGTGCAGATGGATAGTGTTCTCTAAATATGTAAGTTTTCCACATGTAACTTTGCACAAGGGGTGAATGTATCTGAGCCATCGCCAACGATTTCGATTGATATCACCTGTACTCTGTAGTCATCAGTTCTAGGCGTTCTGGCGTCCCTAATCAGGTATCCTGCATCTCGTAAGAGGCTCAAAGCAGCAGTCATAGACTTCATGAGCTGATGGCAAGTTGTGGTGTGATCACCTATAACTGTTTTCCGACCTGATTTTATGTCAGCTAACATTGTCTGTCGAGGAAGGCGATGGAGAAGCATGTGCAACATGTGTCGTAGCCATCTCAGTTGATGCAGCCTCACAACCTGGATGACTGACTTCTCCTCCTTATCTAACATTCTACGCCCAACATCAATATTACTCACCATAATAAAGCATCTGACTTAGGAGACAGAACACAGGCACCTATGGTCAAAGACAGCTAACCTTTTTATATCTTTCACTCCCAATGTCCATGTTTCTGAGCCATGAAGGAGGACAGAGTGAACTGCTGCTCAGTGTATACGTCTACGTGGGAGATGATATATATATATATATATATAAATTGACAGGTGCCACATGGGTCTTTTGTATCCGTGTTGAGATTTCCTTAGCAAGCAGTCCGTTTGGTTTGATGCAACTTTCAAGATAAGTGAATTGGTCGGCATACTCTACCACTTCATTCCCTGTCCTTAAGCTATGAGTCTCTGCAGTTCAGTTTCTCAACATCATCTTACATTTGATAGGGGTGAATCTCCCACCAAAGAAATGAAGATTTCTGCTCAAGGTGTTCAGAAGACTCTAGATTTGATCAGCGTCTTCCCGTTGGAGGACAATATCATCCGCATATTGTTACTCTACATGTTGGCTTATGCAGTTAACTTACAGCTAGTAGATCTGACTAGGATTCGAATACCGCTCCAGCTATTTCAGCCTTTGCAAGTGAATAGGATCATGAGGCCTGAAACAATAATCATAATAATTCTATCCGTCTCATAGCTTGATAGACGAAGGACCTATTCTGGGGTAACTAAGTTTAAACAAACAAAGAAACAGGTTTCACTCTGTGTGTTTGTTTGTTTGTTTGCTTACTCTGACACCCATCTCCCTTCGGAAGCACTATCTGAGAGTAAGATTAAATTGACAGAACAATGCTGACAAGAGTCAGTAGATTGTACGATGTCGTACCTAAACCTTAAAGGTATGCTTGTGTCTTATTGGTATCATATTTAGTCATATCTGTTTGCTTGTTTGTTTGTTTGTTTTGCTTTTCTTGATATTCTCTTTCATTTTCTCTTCTTCTGCCTGAAGTTAAACCTTCTCATATTTGTGTCTTGTTTTCCGGAATATTATGTTGTTGTTGTTGTTTTTATTGTCTGTTTAACTATGGTTTTGATGGTGTTTTACATGTTTACCAAGTAGGTACTTGACGTCTGTTGTAACTCATTCACGTGTCTATCTATCCATCCATCCATCCATCTCTCTGTCTGTCTGTCTGTTTGATTGACCAGTGGTGCTAATGACAGTCAAATATTAATTCTCTTTTTCTTTGTGTTTGTTATTTATTTCAACTCATCACATAAAGGTAGTCTTCAAAGCGTGTCATTTAAAACATTAAAATATGGATTCCACTAGTCGTTATTATCTAGTACTTAAACCTGGTACAGTGTAAACATCTTAGTGATGATACTAGTGTCAGTAATAATGAAGTTCGTTGCGTGTAAAGTGTTAGTTAAAAGGAAGAGAGGTCCATTGGTCGATACGATTCGCTCCTTTGGTATCATATTTAAGATTAATGCTGCAGGACTGTTCTGCACTGACTTCTAGCTTAAAATAAAGACAGTGAAGTGTTTGAGCGTATTTGACTGCTTCACTTAGTGAGGAGAGTTGGATCAGCCTTAGTTGACTGATTGTTGACGGATATAAAGAGGCTCGTGTGACATTTGTCAACATACATCATCTTTGGTGTGTGGACGTGATATCAAGCCATCGAAGAGATGACGTAGGTGCCGCGAGGTATTTCGCTCTAAGAGACGTAGAAGGTATGAAGAGGTTAGTTGTCTTTGACCATAGATGCTTGCGTTCTGTCTCTTGTGTTATTAAGTGGGGTATGATATGTGGAGTAATTACTGGGGTTAGGCGTAGTATTAGGTAGGGAGAGAGAAATCAATCGCTGATGTTGTGAAGCTACATCGACTGAGATAGTGTGTGTAATAAAACATTTTAGGTGGGATTATAATTATTGACTTCATCTCAATCTCAAGCAAGTGGAGACGTAGCCTGCTGGACACAAAAGTAAGAAAAGGAGCAGACGTTGGCTCAGACCGCTTTCTCGAACAGGGGACAATCCAAATCAAATTAAAAGCTTTCAGAGAAACAGGAACTGCAGATAGACCACAAGCCAAGTTCAACACTCAAAAACTGAAGGACATCTTCACTGCAAGCATAAAGGACAAAGCCGAGACACAAATCAACACTAACGAAGAGGTCAGCGTCGAAAAGCACTTGAACAACTTGGAAATAGTGTGGAGTCAAACCTGCATGGAAGTTCTAGGCAGAAAGAAGAGACAGGACAAACAGTGGCTCACTACAGACACTTGGTGACTGGTAGAAGAGAGAGGGATGGTGAAACAAAAGATTTTCCAGTGCACCGACGAGCAACAAATCCAGGAGTTGAATGCAAGCTACAATACACTGAACAAGGGAGTAAAGAAGAGTGCCAGAGAAGACAAAAGAAAGTATTATGAAGCCATGGCCAATGAAGCAGAACAAGCAGCAGGCAAAGGAGACCTCGCAACACTCTACCAAACAACTAGGTACCGCTCAGGCAAAAATTCGTCACAAATTAAGCCAGTGAAGGATGACAACGGAAAGTCAATCACCAAAGATGTGGAGCAAAGGAAACAGTGGGCTGAACACTTCAAAAGACTACTAAACCAACCGCCACCTACAACGCGCCCAGCAATACCAACAACGGAAGCAGAATTACCAGTGAACATCAACCCCCCGACGAAATCAGAAGTCCTGAAGGCAATCAAGATGCTGAAAACTGGAAAAGCAGCAGGACCAGATGGAATCCCAGCAGAGGCATTGAAAGTGGACCCAGAGACAACAGCGGACTTGATGACGCCACTACTGGAGAAGGTGTGGAAAGAAGGCAAAGTACCCGAAGATTGGAGAAAGGATACTCATTCAAACTACCAAAGAAAGGAGACCTAAGTCAATGCAAGAACTGGCGCGGAATTATGCTCCTGTTCATCCCAAACAAAATACTAAGCCGCATCATCCTGGAGAGAATCAAACAAGCCCTGGATGAAAACTTCGACAGGAACAAATTGGATTCAGCAGAAACAAGTCATGCATTGATCAGATCGCCACATTATGGATCATCATTGAACAAAGCTTGGAATGGAAGTCACCTCTCTATCTCAACTTCATCGACCTTGAAAAGGCTTTTGACAGCGTCGATCGAGAGGTGATTTGGTAACTACTTCACTACTACCAAGGGGTGCCACCGACAATTATGCATCTCATCCAACAGCTGTAGGACAATGCTGCATGCCAAGTAATCCACAATGGGAAAATTACGGAATCCATGGAAGTGAGGACAGGAGTAAGACAAGCTGGATGCCTACTATCGCCAATGATTTTCCTGATTGCAGTAGATTGGATAATGCGACAATCAGTGGGCAATCGGGAAACAGGCATTAAATGGATTCACACAAAATACTTGGAGAATCTGGACTTCGCCGATGATATATGTCTGATTTCCCACAAACTGGAAGATATGCAAGCGAAAAGCAACAAGTTGGCAGAAGAAGCATCTAGAGAAGATAGGATTTCAGGTGAACATAGAGAAAACAGAGGTGATGAAGATTCCTGGGCAACTCCACCGCCAACAATAACTACAGACAACGATCAGCATAAATGGAAGGAACCTGAAAGAAACAACCTCTTTTATCTACCTACCTACCTACCTACTTACCTGGGAAGCATCGTTTCAACTACGGGCGAATGGAAATGACGAGGATATCAAAGCAAGAATCGGATTAGCAAGACAAGCTTACATCACTCTCAAGTCTGTGTCGAGGTCAACAGCACTCATCATTAAAATGAAAATAAGATCCGGATTTTCAACTCCAATGTGAAGTCAGTCAGTGCTACTTACTATACGGATGGTTCAGAGACTTGCACTGCGCGTCACAAAGAGCATCTCAAACAAACTACAGACCCTCATTAACAGCTAGCTGTCTTCGCTCAATACTACTCAAGATCAGATGGACGGCCACAAAACATCATCAACAGGGATGGATCTCTGGCAATGAACGAACCACTTCAGCAGAAACCAACCAATTGTGAAAGAAATAGGCAGGAAGAAATGGAGGTAGGTGGATTGGCTGGCCATACTCTGAGGAAACAAACCATCAAGTGAGTGACATCACTAGACAAGCCA
Organism: Trichobilharzia szidati; assembly: GCA_944472155.2. Classification (NCBI taxonomy): domain Eukaryota; kingdom Metazoa; phylum Platyhelminthes; class Trematoda; order Strigeidida; family Schistosomatidae; genus Trichobilharzia; species Trichobilharzia szidati. Next base: position 7,306,845 of record OX235275.1, read on the forward strand.
TTGCTTGAGTGAAACCCCAAGAGAATGGGAAGCGGCGAGTTGGTCGTCAATGCAAGGGTAACTTGGAGGAGGTCATGTGAAGGGGAGATGAAAATGTGTGGACAGACTTGGAGCCAGGTGAAGACTCCAGCAGAGAACCGAACGCAATGGAGATGCACGGCTAAAGCCCTATGTTCCTCTAGGAATTAAAGGAAACAATAATAATAATATTGTTATTACCATCGCTTTTCTTCAAGTTATTATTTTTGTATCCCCACCAGTCGATTTTATTGTACTGCAATGCCTGGTCTTTATTCGACAAGTCAGCTCGTGTAATGGATGTTTCGATGATTTCTGATGATATATCTCCCTGTACGTATAGTTTTAGCTGAATACTTCTGCGAAAGTTTTTATTAATTCGTTAAGTCCTGCTTCATTAGCCTTTGTTTTTTGATTGAAATTTGTAACTGTATTTAAATTTTGCTGATCCCTTTTTTTTCCTGATTCTTTTCCTTGCTTTACACGATTATCTCAATTCGCTTATCGTTGTACACTTTCCGCATTCAGTGGTCATGTCGCACGACTGTAAATTAGGCTAGAGCTATCTGGTAAACGCGTTCATTTAAGGACAACTGGATATATATTATGCTTGCTTTAAAGATGAGACACCAACGCATCCCGAAAACAGTCTCGGAGAGAAATAGCCTCCATTCAGTAAAAGGAACTCATATCATTAACCAACACATTGTTAACCACAGAGAGAAGTATTGTGGTGAGAGCTGTCTATAAGCCGAAATTGTAAACGACAATTTACGTCAGTGTTTACGTCCAGAATCGGGGTCATGAGAAAAAACAAGAACAAAGCCTAACGTTAAGGAAGTCAACAACCAATCACAGCAAACACGTGCGTGCAAACACGATTCGCAGATTATATGGATAGCTTTGTATGCAACGGTCACAGGCAGTACAGAATAACCTTCAACGAGAAAACAATCAATCAGAAGACGTTGCTTCTTTGTTAAAATAACGAATAATAATAATGTACATAAAAATCTATAAATATCTGTTGATCTTCTCAAATAACGATCTATTGCCTGGCCGTTGTCTTCTGTCGTTACAGTATTACAATTAAGGAAGAACAAAGGCAAATAATTAAAGGTCAACAATCAACATGTGATATGCAAATGTCGAATTAATGGTGCACAGTCTAGGTGAAAAACCTATAATAGTTATAAAGTCAGTTGAAACGTCTAGATAAGCATAAATATTATAAATATATCGTCCGCGAGGAATTTTCCACACAATTTCTTCATAAGAGTGGATGGATAGTGACAAGACTGGCACTATAAATCATTTGAGGGTAAATGTTCTTTCTCATTGAAGGTATGAACTCGCGTTTCCGCAAAACATGTGTTCATGAGAAAACGGATTTGTTTTTAAAGGGGATCTGTGTGTGTGAGAGAGAGAAAGAGTGTGTGTGTTCTGTAAAGCAGAAGATACTAGGAAACCATGATGCGGTCCTGTGAAGGGTAAATGCAGTATGTGGGATATGCAGAACCGCATTTCTTACTAGAACGGTGTCATAGTAGGGCTTACGCAAAACATTGGTGGTGTGGTGGTGGTGGTGGTGTTTGTATCTAGCCTATTCTAGATAGATAGCATCCGTTCCCTCTCTTTGTTTCTTGTTAGTCATATGCGCAAATACATGTGGATGGATATGTGTCACTATTTCTATCATGTTCACGAAGAAGCCTAGATAAATTGGTTTGAAACATAAAACGCTCAGATTCCAAATCATGTACCACTGTATCCTTATTCACTCACTACTAGATAAAATTTCAATGTATCATGTACTTACTTCTCTATTCCAAGACATCCTACCTACTTATTTAGCTGAAATACTTTCTTATACGGAATGTGTATGTATCCGTGTATTTGTGTGTGTGAATGAGATACTACAGGTCGTTATTCTGTATGATGGAATGATAATAGTACAAAATTATTAATCTCTTATGTCTTCTAATTTTATTATTTTGCTTGTTGTATTGGCCGTACATATACATAGTGGAAATAATACACTCCTCAGAACTTCACCTCGTCAAGTTGCTCTGCTCTGCGGTCATTATGCATGTAAATCTGGAAATGCAGGATGTGTAATGCTAACAGCCTAAATGTATATTTCCTGGGGAAGAAGATACTAGCGAAGAATCGAAATTAGTTCAGTCGACTATTGAAGCAAATAATTGCACTAAATCATTTATTATTATTTTCTTTTATTCCTTCACGTTCCCAGTGGAACATAGGGCTTCAAGCTAGAGCCAGCTTGAAGTTTCTGTAGCAGTGTTTATTTCTACAGGATGGGGTTGCTAGCCCCATGCCCAACCTTTCCTCTCCACCAGCTTTAGTTCTGGCTTAGCGAGGCAAAGGAGTGCGCCGGCCGGGGATCGAACCCCGGACCATGTGCATGGTCGGCGAGCCTCCTAACCGCTATACCACCGACGCTGGAGGCCTCGCCGAGACTCGAACTCGGGTCGCTAAATCATTTATAAAATGTATAAATACATGCTTCTTAACTGTGTAGTATTGTCCCTTTGCTTAGCTAATTTAACTTTGATAAGGCTGGTAAGCTGATGAATATAGTTTCATGTTTAACACCTTTCAGATTGGCTGTCTACTTCTTACAGCACTCACTGGTGATTTCAGTCGTTGACAGTACATATGTAAACTGGAGTCATCATCTATCGATAAAGACACTGAAGACACTTCATCATTTTCTTCTGGTGAAGATGAGATATGATATAATTTTACAAAGTGATTCCAGCATCTGGCATGTTACACAGTTTCTTTGACACTGGAGTTAGTGGTTGGCTGTGTGCCATATGTGTTGTGTTCTATCCAGTGATGATTCCCTCTTCAACAGAGGCATGTGTATATCACTGTTTATATGGATTTGTGCTTGTGTGTATTTCTGTGCAATGATTATCATAAATGATGTTGATGATGATGAGGGGGAGGAGGGGGAGGGGGATTCAGTCACGTAGCAAGTGGTGTCAGTTCGCCTATGACGTGTGACATACATATTTCAACTATGTTCAACACTATGTAAGCTCAGTGACATGTCGACGACAATATCTCGTTTCTTCTTCTCAGAGGTACACAACACAAACATTTCGGTGAACAGAATCTGACTGGTGACCAGAGAAGAAATACTGAGAAGTGGGAAGCGTGACAATATACGTGACGTGCGCTTGTTTTTAGGTCCATTTCTGCCTATTCCTACTCTTACATGACTGAAAATGCTCACTGCCGTTTTTATCATTCACACATACATTCCAGTAAATATTTGGTAAAACATTTTCATGTGTTCTCACTTGTCTATGCATTTTCATCAGATACAACATGACTGTTGTGACGTGTCTTCAATTAAAATAGTGTTGAGGTGTTTTGGGTGTTGAAAAATTATAGTGTGTCTTGATGAAGTAATTAGGCGTCGAGTAGGCGCGTGAGTCATAATATTCTTTCACATGCACAATTTTGTCACCCTCTTTTCTATTTTTTCGCATGAGATTACTGTGACACTATCGTCAAGACAACATACCAAATATGAATGAACAATATGCAGTTTCAAGCTAAGTTATCAATGTGAATCAGGGCGGTGATAAGAAAAGTAGTCGGGATACTGAACAATTAGCCAAGTAATGTACTTACTACAAAATCCTGCAGTTGTCAAGACATCTTGATGATGTTAATGAATGTGAATGATTTACTTGGAAATCGAAACCTGTATTGGTGAAAATAGAACCAGATGCCTAATATAGAGAGAAACATATCCTTCTCGATGACTATTTCTGCCTGTGCTTCTTTCAAACATCCTTATGCTTCTTTGTCTTCTACAAACATGTAAATTTAGTAAATTTTAGTATGTGTGACCACGAATAGTGAGTGCGATTCTGATGTGAAATTATTAGGAAAACGAAATAGGTGAGAATCTAAGTGACAGTCATTCAAAAATTGTGCGTGAGTTGTGAGTGGATTCCATGGAAAGTAAAAAGGGAAGCGTTTGATTAATGTTCGAGGCAACATGAAAATGAGAGACGAATAGCTAACTGAAATCAACGATGCCTACGGAGTTCTTTTGGGCCTCATAGAGAATGTTGTGTTCTCATTGTTCGTGAGGACAAGCATGTATCCGCCTGCACTTTGTACTCACCAGAGAAAGGACTGTATTGAACGGGAACTTCTCTATCCATATCATAGCATACTTTACAATGAGAACTGTGTCCATATCTAGGCAGGTTTAGTTTGACGTTCTCTAGATTCTACTCAGTGATTCAGCCTGATGCATAATCTGGATGCGAGTGTAGGATAAACTATCTTACTGTACACGTTCATCAAAAATAAAGCCATCGAATTGTTGGACTAACCTTGGATGGGCTTGTAAGAGTGAGTGTAACGACAGAAGACAAAGGCTAGGCAACAGATTGTTTACTGAGAAAATCAAGAGGTATTGATAGATTTTTATGTACGTTATTGTTAGCGGAGGCAAGCAGCTTCATCTGATTGGTTGTCTTCTTGCTGGAGGCTAGCCATTCTCTTATCTCTTTGTGGCCGTTTCTCAGAAAATCGAGTCGTGTATCTGCTAATCATATTTACACACGTCAGCTCTGCTGTCATTGGCTGGTGATCTTCTCAAGTTTGAAATTTGCTATTGGTTTCTCATGACCCTGATTCCGGAAGTGAACATTGACGTAAATTGTTGTCTACAATGTTGGCTTGCAGCCATCTCTCACCACATGAGAAATAACTCAATGCATAACACCCTATTTTAGTGAACCTATGCACTTCAATAAAGATTGATACAAGTTTTGAAAGTAATAAGATCAGGAACTGTCAATTGTTCGAATCCGAAAAGATCGTAATCCTAGCGCTGCTGACGGAAGAAAAATGGCTGCACTCAATACTAAGTGTAGTAACCGATACGAAAATATCAGAAAACAGCTTGACGATTCAAGGATTGTTTGTTTCTTCGCTGACAATGAATCAGGACTACAGGGTAATCTAGCACAAAGTCTATGAATAAACATCAGCGTAAATCACAATGAGACGTCTGATTGTTTTTCTTCAGTCTTCTGTTAAACAGCGTCCGACAAGGATACGGCCACCATTGTTGACTCCTGCGGAAATAGAAGATCCGTTAGAATAAACGAACCGTATGTTGCCCATTCAATGATTACCAACATCGACATAAGAGCATACAAGAGCGAACAAGAATAAAATTAAGTTTCCGTTATTGCTTACTTCATCAAAATATATCAAAAGTCGTTCTAAATAATCGAAATTGTAACTTCAGTGTCTCGAGTGATGGCGAATTCATTCAAAGTTATCGACAAAGTCAAAAGAAGAAGTCTTCCGAAAACTTGAAGCATTGCAGAGGCCTTAGCGATTAAGATGCATAACCCTGTCGTATGATCATCGTATTGGAGAAACTTGTCAATCTCCTCCCTCTACTTGAGTAGAAGGTGGAAGGTAGAAGTCTATCACCATGTTGTGATTAATACTATTTTGTGCACTTGTCATATGACATTTACTATCACACCTTTCTTAACTAACCTTCTATTTACTCTCTCTCTCTTCACCTACCACATAATTAATCTTGATGATACTTGTCTGCTCTGCGTGCTCTTTCAATAACATTCGATCGATGTTTTCAGACCATTTTCATGTTACCTAGACTTAACAATCTTGACGCCCCCCTAGTTACAACTTGACTAGTCATCACACTGTCGAGATATTATGTGATCATGTGAACAATATTGCAAACTATTTTCGATTGTTGTTTAACAAAGTCTGATGCACACACACACGCACACATACAACATCAATTATGCATAGAACTGCGATTGTACAGCTAAGTAGTAAAAGTGTTTGTACACATTATCCACTCAGACTGCGAACAACGTATGAAAAGTGCTCAGTAGCCTGATTAAGCATCTATATTGAATAGTATGGAGACCCTAGGGAAGCAATCAATCCTCAATGAAATACTGATATCAAATAATAATAATAATCATATAATATTTGTGTTCGGGTAACAAACACTGAGCATACATACATACATCCTAGTTGAATGTAAAATATTATGAAATATCTCACAGACACAACATGTGACAGTGAATAATTATGAGAAGACGAAATTTTATGAAATGATGAAAGATGATTATTAAAATAAGTAAGAGTAAACAAACAATATTTCACAAGTAAAAGTCAAAAAGAAACACACAGAAAACTGAGTGAGTAACAACAACCAAGATAGAAGTTTTTGGGTAGATAGACTCAACGATTGTAAATATCGTTAAGGCATCATACACACCCACCCACCGACTTATACACACACACACACACGCAGACACACAAACAATGTGATAAAATTGTCAGCTGATGAGAAAGTCAAATAGAAATTTCCATTTTAAGGGAGGATTGTTTCAGTGACATCTCCAGAATGTCATTGAAATCAGTGTAAATAAAATTACCACGATAAGTGCACCTAAAAACATGATTGTCTGAGGATTCCAGGCCGTCACTAAATTGGCGTAGTTGGGAGATTGCTTCTCATCTGAATGAATGAATCAATGAATAAATAAATATGTAGGTTATTCAATAAATATTATCAAGTTTCTCTGAAGGAATATTAAAAGTTATACGTATGTATATGTTTCAAGTATTTGTTTTGTAGGATTTTGTTTGATTGCATGGAGGATTTCATCGTGAGCTGACACAGTTAGAGAACCACTGGAAAACCTGGGACTACTGGACAGCTGTTTTGTTCTTGTTCGAGACTCTTCATCACCGGGATTCCAACCCACGACCTTGTGGTTACAGGTCGAGCTCGTAGACCATTGAGCCACTGGGACCCGATTCAATTGTCCTTGAATTCTAACTTCTGCCGATTCACGATATAGCGTGACCTGGGAGCTGTCTAGTTCTCCCAGGTTTTCCAGTATGTATATATATCGAGTGAGATAACTGAGAGATGAATGAAGGCCTAAATATAACTGTCAATAGATATCGTATTCATAGAGAAACATTCCCAACTAATATAATGGCAGTTGGTTGAACGTGTGGTATAGTCACTGGTAGGACGACATACAATAATATGGGGACTAACATAAAAACTCGATGTTCATGATTTCCTCAATGAAAATTTCAACCACAACTCGTTTAGTTAACCAGCTCGCTAGTATATTAGACGGTCCAAGGACCGGCTAAAGAGGGAGCATTGAGCGTCGAGCCAGCCATCTAACAGCACAAAATCTATAAAATGCTAAAATAAATCAGCGCACAAGGAATATATATGTAAAACAATAAAAAATTCAGAAGAAAAAATTGTCGCTAAAGGGTATTGGGGAAATTTTGCGGGTTTCTGAAGGGAATTCGCAAAGAAAATCACGTGCACTGTATTCTCTTGATGACAGCTAGAAAAACGAACTCAATGGAAGAAAGAAAAGGTAGGATTGACACAGGAAGTGTATGGTTGGCTAGTGTATAGTTGTGAACTTTGTCATTGTTCTCCTGTATTTCACAGCTGCAGCAGTTTCTCACTCCGCCGATTGATATGAGTCAGCTGCTGGTCTCAGTGTCGGCAGTGCTACTGAACCAGTTCTCCTACTGGTCGTAGTTGTAGTTTTCCTTCTACTCCTACTCCTTCTCCTCCACCTCCTCCTCATCAGCATCCTCCTGCTCCTCCTTCCTCGCTGCTGTTGCTGTTGTTTTCATGAGACACACGTTATTAGCAAGACTTGGAATTGTCTCTGACGAAGACCATGAGCGTGTAAATGTGTCTGTTCTGTCACTGTTTCTTTGTCTGGGTGAAATGAGTGACTTGGCGAATGAGTGGGAGTTTGTTTGATTAGTTGACTGATTGCTAGATTGATCGATTGATAGATTGGTTGTTTGCTTGATTGATTGGTTGATTAATGGGATGATTGAATGTATCAAGTGGAGCTGCATAGCATGTGCTCGATGATTTCGACTGCAGTCTAGACAGACAGACAGACAGACTGCGAGACAGGCAAGGAGAGTTAGAGGAACAGACATGAATTCCGACATTTTGACAAAATTAGGTGTTAGCGGACTGATATTCTGACTCGGTGATAGTGAATCACTCTGGTTGGAAGTTGTATTGCCACGGTGACTGAAGGTTGTACCTGAAGCAGCTGGCCAGTTGTTTGTTGAGCTGCATATAAAAAGGTCAGTGAATAGGATAGTTGAATAATTATTAACTTGGTTAGAGAGAAAACATGTTTGTTATCAAGTCGTGTGTTTAGTTGAACAGTGGGTGGAGTGAAGTAGATGATACTGGAAAAAATTCGCGGGTGAAATAAAAACAGGAAGTAAAGGCAAAGGTAGCAAGTGGAATTAATTAAAATGATTTGAGAGGACGAGTGTTGAGTGGATAATGAATTGACTGACCTGGTGTTGTTGACTCGAATTGAGGCGTGGTTGTCAACTGTTCATCATTGCCATGTGACTGAGTGCTTTCTGACTGATCTGTGACTGGTTTTGTTTCTGTGGATGGGAGGAGGATATTTACGGAAATGAAGATTTTGTGAGAATGAGATTTTATGAGGCAGTCTAATATATACAGAGTAATTGCGAAACATCAAATGAGCCTAATTAACTCTGTTTAGATGCAGTGAGACAGAGAGATTCGCATGAGGATATTTTATGTGACTGATGCAGAATTAGTGGGCGGATTTCGCACTGACATGTTCAATTCTGAATGATGAGGAGAATGACCATGTGGATGAGGATGTTGATGATGCTAATTCTGATGAGTGTTGTTTTCTGGCGACTTGAAGGAAATCGATTGAGATGGAGATTTGAGCTTGTGAGGAGTTGTTGGGCCAGATGATGTGGACTGCAGTGGACAAGAAAAAATGAGAATGTGCTGTTGATATCTGGTGTGCCCCTCAGGACTCATGGGAATAATATGACATATATATATATATATATAAAGCCTATGAAACATTGAAATGAATCACTTACGTGTCCGCTTCATCACTGACAAAGCATCATTGATGCGCAGATTCAGTGTATTATATTCACTATAATAACCAATCTTCACCAATTCAACTAATGACAGTCGCATTATTACTGCAGTTCTGTTTATGCCCGGAAAGCAATCAACTACTGCTTTATCAATTCCGGGATACACTTTTGATAGTATTGTTTTATGCTAAAACAAAAAAAGGAGGAAAGAAACCAGATCAGAAAATAATTTTAATTAAAAATAATTTTGCAGATCCCTTATCAATTCATTCCTGTGCCTTCTGAGTAGAACATAGGGCTATATTTTAAGCTCCGGAGTTTCGATAGTGCTTGCATTGTTTTCATGAGGTGGGGTCGTTAACTTCACTCATGCCTAGACTTTCCTAGATGAGGCTTATGAGGATACCGAGCGGCAATCGAATCTGAGTCACATGAGGCGTTGGAGGCGAACATTCTACTCCTGGATCATCGATGCATCTTGAGGAAATAAAATTCATTACCGACTGAAAGGCATATGGATAATACTGATACAGAATTCTAACACTCTGATTCATCTTAAAGGCAGTGTTAAAGATGTTATCTAGTAAGACAATGAAAGCTTAGATCAATAACACCCAAAGAATTCACCTGAGATAAATATCTTGGACATTATATATACATATTAGACATTTATACATCGTCCGGGTTCGAACCCTGGTTGAAAAACTCACAAACCTTATCTAGATTGTGTGACCTTATTCCATAAAACGAAACGAAACCACCGCTTTCTGTTTGGGTTCAAATTGAGGGCCTGCCATTTGAGATTTCACTTAGTGGTAACATCAGAATGTGATTATATTCGCAGGGTGACAGGTTGTCACTTGGTTATTTGTCAAAGTTGCTGTTACTTGTCCTTCCCAGCCGGCCATTCAATAATATTCAGCATCAAACTATCTGAGGCAGTTGTCGATGAGAGTTTGCACTACCCTGGGTGGAAATACTTATGCTGAAGAGACTACCAAATCTCCGAGCCATACAAAAGCGCCAACTTAACTTCACTGTTGAAAATTCGGACATTGTTTATTATGCACTGAGTGTTGTAGATTTTCACACTGATTTCGGAGCAATGACAGTCTGTTTAACACTTAGATTAGGTGTATTGAGCATAACACAGCGCTATGCTTGCCAAAATATTATTCCGTATTTAACATAAGTCTTCCATTTGGAAGATGGGGGAACCAATGTCAGAGACAATAATAATATGCCATAATGAATAAAGTCACTTTCATTTGTCAATTCAAGAAAGAAGAAAGAAATATTATAAAAGCTCACTTTGTTGCATAATTCTGTGAGATGCGAATTCCTAGATTCTCGTAGATGGATGTCAAGTACACCTAAAATAAATCACGGAAAATTTCAGATTAGAAAAATTAGATGAGAAAACGTAAAAATCTTCTTTTGTAACGTTTTACTTTCGTCAGCAATTATCTGTCTGAAAACCAATGAGAACTGAGGGCAACTGTTTTATTCCATTTCGTGACTGCTTTTTGACAGTGCATACATCGAAAAATCATGACTAATTGAATTCCTGCACCTTCAAGCCATCATATCTAAACACACCAACTTTTCAGATACCAGATTAGAATCACTGATTGGTTTATGGGTGGTTGACATTGAAGAGCTTCAAACTGGGATGAAACAACTGTCAAATGATGTCAGTTCATCAGGAAATCTACAGTGAAGTTCATTGTATGATGTACAAAATACATGAATTTGTGCGGACGTATTTGGGCAACTTTGTAAATAGTGTTCGTTTCATTATTCTTCCACATCATAAAATAAACATGAAGTCCTTAAGGAAATATCGCGAGGTTTGTCTATATATCGTCATGGATACTCTCATGCGTGTGAATATGTCAAAATTGTGTAACTGTTAGCAAGACGTCATTCTGCACAATGTTTACCTGGAAAAGTTGTTCGTTCCCAGCTGATGAATTACTCACATAATGAAAACGCCATTCGGATATTCAGAATGTTTATCTTTATCAAGTTAATATTTATACTTTTGATTGATCTGTGTAATCTGACCTCTTCTTTCTTAGTTCTTTCTTTGAGATTGAAGGTTATTGGGAGAAAGGTCTACAACTGATTTTCGTGAATTTTATCGCTTGTTAGAAAGGGGTATGCTCATCCCAGAAGCGACTATTACAATCCTTGGAGATTCACGTTAGCGTTATCCACCGTTCATAACTAGTAAGTAGCATTGTAAGGAAGAAAAGACCGAGGAGGCTGAAAGGAATGTTTTTGTGGTGAAACGTATTGTACATAGGTAAATTTGATATACCATATTTTCAAACTGCCATTTGCACATCATTTACCACATCCTTGACGAATTGGTCAAATATCGTCACATTCGATAGCTTCCTGGATTCTGCATCACATGGCAACATTCTTCTCATGGTTCTCTTCTTTGATCGCTCTTTCCAGTGTGCAAAACATATTGTTACTCTTCTGAATCCGCTTTCTGATATACTACTTATATCGGATTATAAGTGGCACTCACCACACTCGCCCCCTCATTATAAAGTCTCTCCTGTAACCGCCTTGATCGCCGCACAGACGTTCCATCCTGCTGTTCTTCCGGGTCCTCGTCTTGACATTCTTGTCTCCATCTTTGTAGCAGACTGGCGTTTACTCTTTTCTCTTTATCTCCTCTCTTTATTGTGTACACTGGACCGCGTCTCGATGTGATCACATATGGTCCCTACCACTTCGTCAGAAGCTTTCCTGATGCTGGTCCACTTCCGGTAGTATACTTTCGTTCTCTACATTTCACCTGGTCGCCTAATTAAAAAGCTTTCAAGCTTTGATTTTTTTCTTGCCAGAATTTCCGATGTCTATCTTTCGCTTCTTTTGTATACTCTGAATAGCTTGTTTCTGCCCACTTATCCATCTCTGACAATTATCACAAAATTTATATTCATGGCTTCCTGTCGACTGCTTCTTAACCGTCGCCTAATATCAAAGTGCAGCAGAATAATGAATCACTTAGCCTAATGAGACCGAATTAGAAACTTCACCAATAAAATTCACTCAGCATTAATGCTATAAACTTGACACACAATATAAACTTCCCATTTTTATTCGTGAGTAATTTAATAGTAATAATAATAATGACTAAGGCGTTTAAAAGATGAAGTATTGGCAGGTGTCTCACCTTTGACGAGGTTTGATGGCTCTGAAAGTTAAAAAAAGAAATCAGTGATATTCTCAGAAAATGTTTTATCTCCCGAGATCAGTCACGCAATGTGTGATACTTATAAACAGATTAAAGTAATTTATCCAGTAATATTTTTACATAGAATATGATAATTTATATGTCCATGGAAAAGGTCAGATTGTGAAGAGACTCGAGAAGAAGGTAACACAGTAGACTGGGGTTAGAATCCGCTCAGAAACAGAATTTAGTCTTTATTTGCACGATGACAATATAAGATTAATGGGATTTTCTTAATACCTATTGCATTTCATCAGGATAAATTTCTCTTCTGACCTCAACAGTCTTGTTCACTTCATTGGGATATTCTCTGACTACACACACAGCCATCCCCACATGTCTATACAAGTATAATGATAATTCTGTTTCACGACTAAGAGTCTCGAGAAACAATGACTATTTAAGCGTCAACGGATAGTTTCAACAGTCCTTCAAAAGTGTTGATTGATTTATGATATAAATTTTATCGCAAATTTTAGAGGAGGACATCAGGCTATTGTGTGTGTGTGTTAGTGGCTCGGTTTATGACATCCCTGTAGAAGTTGTAATGAAACTTTTGTGACCATTGAAGTTGGATGTAAGGCATAATCTGTTGTGTTGCCTCCTGCCCACATAATTCTGCAAGGACAGCTTTCTATTCAACTCATTTATTTGTCAGTATGGCCATCACAAAATTTAGCTAATTCTAAAAAATATTTTCCGTAACATATGCCAGTCTATTAACAACAAAATTACTCTGAAATTATCTGACGCCAAAGAAAACATAATTATCAATGACTTTATCGAAGAAACATAAGTTTAAAAGACTGTAGTGCGCCATCTAACCACCTCAACTGTTATGAGTATATATATTATTATTTTTTATTATTATTATTCCCTTGGGTTCCCGGTGGAACATGGGGCTTCAACTGCACGCCTCCACTTGTTCCTCTCTTCTGCTGTACTTTTCACCTGCATCCATGTTAATCCATACTGTTTCAACTCCTCTTCACACGATCTCCTCCATGTCACCCTTGGATGTCCCACTCGCCGCTTCCCTTACGGGTTCCAATCGAGCTATGGCTTGACTGACGCGTGATGTCACACAGCGGTCTCCTCAGCGAGTGTCCAATCCATCTCCACTTCCTTCTCCTGCATATTTGTTGGGCGATTGGTTCTTGTTTTGTTTGTTCTCATAGTTTCTTGTTGGTTCTTGTTCTTTCCGGCGGCCATCTGATCTTGAGTATAGAGCCAGCGAAGACAGTTGTTGTTGATAAAGGTGTGCAACAGGCTATTGGAAATATTCTTTGTGACCCGCCAAGTTTCTGATCCATCCGTATAGAAGAACTGACTGACTTGACGTTTGTATTGAAAATCCGAATCATTTTGTTGTTGATGCTGAGTTGAGTGACGAAGATTTCTAGATTGGTTTCAGGTTGATGAATGTGTTTCTCGCCTTTCCGAATCTCGATTTGACATCCTCGTCCGTTCCACCTGCCTTTAGTTGAGACAATGCTCCCTAGATAAGTGAATGAAGTAACCTCTTTCAAATTCCTCCCGTTGATGGTGATTGGCGCTTGATATTGCTGTTGTTGTTGGTTGGTTATTTTCATAACCTCCGTCTTGTCCTGTATTCACTAGTTGCTTCTTCGACCAGTTTGTCGCTTTTCGCCTGTAAGTCTTCGATTTTGTGTGACATCAAACATAAGTCATCCGCGAAATCCAGGTTCTTCACGTCGGTCCAGGATATCCCTGTATTCTCGTTTCCCACTGTCTGACGCATAATCCAGTCCATCACAATTAGGAATATCATTGGTGATAATAAGCATCCTTGTCTGACTCCTGTGTTTACTCCAAACGCCTCGCTGAGTTTTCCGTTGTGGATCACTTGACATGTGCCGTTGTCGTACAGCTGTTGAATAAGGTTGATGAATATTTGGGGTACGCCGTAGTACTCGACTAGTTTCAGAATTACTTCGCGGTCAACGCTGCGCAGTCGAAGGCCTTCTCGAAGTCTATAAAGTTGAGGTAGAGGTTTGATTGCCATTCAGTATATCTACTGTCGTTTCTGGGTCCGCTTTCAGTGCTTCAGGGGGTATTCCATCTGATCCAGCTGCTTTTCCAACTTTCAGAAGATTGATTGCATTCAAGACTTCCAAGTGTCCGTTGAGAGCCATTCCTTATCTTGTCTCTTCTTTCTTCCTTAAACCGTTGAACACGTTTCGCTGAAAATCACCTTCAGAGAGTCCCAATGATCTTCCACGCATGATTCTTCCGTGATGTCACGTAGTGTTTCCTGCTTTGCTCTGACAGTTGCAGTGAAAGTGTCTTTTGTGGTTGTGTCCTTCAGTTTTGAGTGTTGAAGGACACAACCACAAAGGACACTTTCACTGCAACTGTCAGAGCAAAGCAGGAAACACTATGAGTATATAGTGAGACAAAAACATCTAAACATTCCATTAAAAGGCGGTTAGTTCATGCGGTTAGTTAATGCTGAGAGTTTTTAATAATTGTTCAAATTTAGTTTCTTTGTCCTAAGCATACCTAATCAATCTGATCAATTTCACTAATGTACATAAATGCAGTAAAAGTAGTGTGAGTAGTGACTTGATATGATTATGAGCAATAAATTGCGCTCGCTCGTCAAAACATCCTCAGTTAATTTACTGTATAACATCACTGTGTGACGCTTTATCAAAATAAAATCTCATCTCTAATGGAGTTATCCTCTACCACAATGTCCAAGTTTTATACTTATGTGCTTCAGCTACTCTGATTATCATTCACACTATCAGAGGCCTCAGGCGGGCCAATACTCATCAGAAAAGTTGCTTAACTTTCACTTCATAGTAGTCCTAACGTTTTCTATATAGGCTGTATCACAAATATACCACTTAGTTTGTAATTCGTGATTAGTACCGATCGGTTCAGCTGTTGTTACTGAGGTACATGAATTTTCATAGTACTCGTCAAGTGATGGGGATAACAATCATTCGTCTTTGTATACTACGATTATTAGACTATAACTAATAGGCAGACGACAATTAAATCTCACAATGCAAACTTTGAAGTGAGATTCACGGTGTTTCGTGAAGTTTAGTCAACTGTCTGTTTGGACAGTGAACTAAGATGGTGTCTGTAGTATTACTAGTACTCTTGTCCACTTTCTTTTTGAGTGGGACGCACCCTATCAACGACACATCACCACATTTTCTTATTCTCTGAGGTCCTGTTTAGCTGGGCACATGTCCGTCAACAGTCTCTCATTTCTGTCCCACATGATCTCCTCCTTGTTAACCTCGGACAGACGTCGAACTCGCCAATTCCTTTACTGTCTCCCCTTCACTGTCTGACCTCGAGTGTGACATCATTTGACAGTCACCTAAGCGTGTGTTCGATCCATAGCCATTTCCTTTCGGAAAAAGATGTTGAGCAGACGTTCTCTCCTGTTGGTTTGTTCTCAGAATTTCTTGTGGCTAATTTTTTGCAGCCAGACTGTCTTTAATATGGAGTGAAGGTAGTTGTCGATAAAAGTTTGTATCTTGATGGAAATGCCTTTTCGAGACGTGTGTTCAGTGTTACTGACCCAAGGGTTAGAAATGACTGACTTAACATTGGTGCTGAAAATGAGAACTGTGTTTTTCACACTGAGTGTAGTAGATTTCCAAACTGCCTTCAGAATGGTGAATGCGTCCCCTGTAGTTTCTAATCTGGTTTCGACACCTTCATCCGTGCTGAATGCGTGTAATTGAATCGATGCGTAAGATTGGAAACATAACGATTGTGCTTACCTTCAAATGAAATGATATCTGAAACAGGAAAAAGAGACTATCAGATGTGAATCATCATTAGTGTTCATTGTTTATACGGAAATGTGCTTGTTTGATTGTTTCTGTGTGAGTGTGTGTGTGTGTGTAAAAGTCCCTTATTTTCAAATTAATTAGTAAAATTCATGTGAAACTATTCACTTTAATCAATGCAATGTACTAGTTCGTTGATTTTTAGGCAACTGCTTCAGATGATAACTGCTAGGCATACAGTATCTAGAAACTATCCCTCCAGTATCAAGTAACCGATAGTCAGAGTTTCAAACTTACTGAGTGATAAACAAAACTGACACAGACATTCATCTATGCAGCCAATGGTTAGTAAACACTATGTCCTTCTATTCTTAAACGTTGTTCTGAATCTTATAATTCGGTGTGAAATATACATAACTCCAAATTTTGTCATTCGTATTTTGAATGAAACGCTGAGATTCAGATGTATATCTCCATTTCACTCAGTTCGCTGTTGTCTTGTCTCAGCTGGCTTCGTGATCGTCTACAAGGTCATATACCCCTTTCACATGATCTCTTTCACATCATTCTTGAACGCTTACATCAATGATTCCCTTGCAGGTTCTATGTTACGGTCTTCTTGGAGCAAAATATCATTCGAGTGGTCACCTTAGAACGCGTCCTGTATATCTCCATCTCCTTCTGTATATTTGTTGGACGAAAGATTTTTCGCCAGAGTTCCTTGTTGCATTATCCGTTGAAGCTGGTTATCTGGTCTTCAGTGTTGAGTAAAGACTTCTTTCGACAAAATTCCTGAGTAGTCTGGTGAAAACCTGATATGAGAAATTCATATCATTAATGAAAATTGTCTAAACCAGCACCGATTTGGTACTGGTGTCAAGAATTTGAATCTTGCCTCTCATACTCAATGGTGCAAATGACCATGCCAGTTTTAGAGTAATGAACACCTGTCTCTGTTTATGGGTCCTGGTTGGCTTTGAAATCCTCATCCGCGACACGTGTAGTTCACATGATACTTACTATCGAGGTAAGTAAAGTGGACGATCTCCTTTCAGTTTCTTGTTATTGTCGTTGTTGTTGGTAAGTGACATTGCAGATTCTACGTTTTCTTCAAATTGAACAGATGAGAAAATTAATCCACTAGAATCAGCTTCTAAAGTTATTTTTGTAGCTTATTGAAAATTAGTCCTTAAAATAGTCCCACCAATGCAATATCTATTTGAAGCCAATCCCGGCTGGCCTCAATGATTATACAAATGTCAAAAAGTGAACTTGTTTATTCTGTATTACTCCGTGGATTTTATCTTGGTAAATGTGTATAATCACAACAGTGTAATGCATCAGGGTGTGACAGTGAAAATTGTTGATACTGATAGAGAAATGAAATCTTAAACAGTTAGTCAGAGAATGCTTCCTCTAATGATTAAGTTCTACTTTTCTTCAATAAACCCGAGTATGCTTAAGAAGACTGTTTCCACCCCATTTTTCTCCTATAGTCAACATAGAGTGGTGGTATCAAGTATCTGTAGAAGTGAATATTTACATCTCCTTGACTTGATCTGTAGAGATTCGATCGGTTTCCAGTTTGAATGTGGATTGAAATTAGTCAGATGAAAATTATTAGAGATAACTAGACAGTTAGTTAGTTGGGTTCGATCTCCGGTGAGGTCATTTATACTTGCTGACAAAATGAATGACACAGCAGTAGAGTACTCCCTAGTCAGTCAGTCAGTCAGTCAGTCAGTGGTTTCAGTAGTCTTCATGCTTTCCCTACACACAGTGGGATGGTTCACCTGACGCTCAAAGTTACCCACCCCTCCCCACTGGGCTTATGGTCTGTTAGGTGAAGTTTAAGAGTAAGTAGGTCAATCGGGAATCAAACACTGAGCCTAATTCTCGATTGACCAAAATTCTACCCACGAGCAAGTGATGCACACACCCCACCGAAATAAACTGATATATTCAGCCTTAATTACTCCCTTTTCTTTGTGTATTAATAACACAGTAATTGTCATTTAAACCCTGTTGACTTCATTTCACTTACCAGTTATCCATTTATCACTTTCTAATATACTTGCAGATTCAAGGGATGATTGTAAACTGTCAAACCAGTCTTCTGACGGAAATACCTGCTGCATTTCAGTATGTGGCATTGCCAGTAGTACTATAATGTTACTAGGAGTATTTAGTTGATTTGGATCCAACTGGGGGATATCACATGACAGTGGAATTGAGCTCAATCTGGGCTCTGTTCTCTTCACTACTTCTTTTACCTATGCAAGATATCAAAAACAGAAACAAGTAGAAAGTACTCCCTTAAGTTTGAAAGTAAATTCAGTAGTCTTTTACATCAGTCTATGAAGCAAATCAGTGAAGAAAATTTAGTGAATAGATTTAGAAATCGAATCTGAGAGTTATGTTCTAAATAAGTGGGGATTTATTTTGATGTATGGTAACTTGCAGTTGATTCCAGGATGCACACTTCGCATCTGGATGTATTCTTCAGTGAGTGGTGGTCTTTTCATTAAGTCTCAAACTCAGTGCCAATCTTATCAAACGCCAAAGAGCCATCCTACAGACCACGGGAGTCACCCCTTATGAAGTGGGTGCCACTTATCTTTCTTTTTAATTCAGTCTGACTTTCTCGCTGAATGATTCGACTGAAATCTCCGGCCTCTGTTGTCATGTCCGATCAGTGGGTCCCATCAATCAACGGAAAAATCAAACTTCATTTCAAAATTAATAATTACAGACATCCATTACATAGAAGGTCTTTCTGGTGGCTCTCATCTCATCTTCTAGAATATGCCTCTTTGGTGTCTGGGACGATTGGTACTGGGTTCCAGACTCAGAATACCGTCATTCACTGAGGAATACACCTAGGTAATTAGCCTCAAATAGGACGAAGTGCACACCTACTGGATTCCACTGCTAGTCAATATTCACCAAATCAATTTGATTAAGTCTTCAGACGTCGTACAAGGAGCTAACATGTCAAAAGACGTTGAACACTTTGGTCTAATCAATCAATAAGAAATTTTTTTTTTAAATGGTGATTTATTTACATTGACAAATGCCACAGATGTGATTCACTGATTTCTTTCCCCAGAATTGAATACCTCGGGATAACTAGTGATACTGGTTAGTGTAAGTATTCTCTAACTACAGCCTTCCATTTGCACATTTAGGGCATTTCTATTGATACCATGATGATATCGTCATCTTGAAGGACAAACAACGGATAACTTCTTGTTCTAAACACAAAGAAAATCTCCACGTTTGGTTTTACCACTCCACCATAAATGCTGAATTATTTCTATGAAGAGAGGAACAGGGACAACGCCAAAATTTGGAATCGGCTAGCGCACTATCGTTACCTCTTCTGTCAAGTTATACTCTATACTTACGAAAGCCTATGAAGCATACTATGGTATATTTGTCTGTATGAAAGAACTGAGAAGAAAGCGTCCAACACAGCAGGTGAATCGCAGTTTCCGAGTTGTCCCCGTGTTTCGGTATATCATAGTCGACATTTTAGCAAGTAAATAGACATCCTAATACGGTTGGTGATGAACATGCTGTCTATCCTGATCTTGGTACTTGCACGACTTATGTATTACTCAGATATCTTCCCAAAAAAATATTACAATAAACTAGGAAGTTATTCAACAATATCAGAAGACATTGACTTTGAAAAAAGTCTACATATTCTTACAATCCATTACCATTTTTAAAAAATTTTCAAAACAAACTCTACTCACATCTTTGCAGAGGTTGTCTAAGATTGCTAAGAATCGACGGTCTGATTTGTTGTAGTCTCCAATTACCAACGGTTTGACTGAAAGTTCTATTTCAGCTATGAGAACCTCTGAAAATCATGTTGAAAAGTGAAGATATGTGTTACAAAGAAACTCTTCATAAAACTGTTAGTATTATGATTTTCATCGGTTGGTTTTCATTCACTTAAAGCCGCTATATGCTAAAGACATTGACTGTTATCGAAACCTACTGACTGGAAACCTGATGGATCTCGCTGACTACGACTTCTCATTTTGAAATCTCAAGTAACTTCCGATATAGAGCCAGTCGCTGCTAGTCAGCATCAGATTAATTTTCTTGTGTTGGTGTATAGGGGGGGGGTTGACTGGTGACAGGATTGATCACGATCTGATCACGATCGGTTACAGACACTGGCTGACAGTTGCGCTAAATACACTTCACCAGATTAGCAGACGTTGAAATTCACGTACCAATGGCTGGGACACAAGTAGCTGAGTGATCTCTATGGACTCGCTTTGTAACCAGGAGGTCCTCATCTCGAACTCTAGTGGGTGTTTACTGATGAGGAGTCTCAAACCAGGACGAATCAGCACCTCAGTACTCCCGACTGGTTTTCCAATGGCTCTCTCACTTATTTAAACTTCTGATCAATCCCGTAACAAGTGAAGCTGTCACTTCTTTTGCAAACATGGCGAGCCACATCTGATCAGCATACATTGCAGTACTGCAGTAGGCTTCAAACTTCGGTTAACAGTTCCTTTCGGTCAACACGGAAGAACAGATGGCAGGCCAGAAATGAAAAAGAAACAAAACAAGGAAGTCTGGTAACGAAGCCGATGAATTCAACATATGCAGACAGGGAATTGGAGATCAACTGATCGAACATATACTAATGAGAGCGTTGAGTGGTATCACAAGCCAAAAGGAACTAGAGTGGAACCCGAATATGAAACAATGGATTGAGTGTTGATCAAAGAGTCACAGTTAGGAGATCGTGTGAGGATGAAATGAATGCCTTTCGACAATCGAAATCCAAGTGAAGAAGACTGCAGAGAACAGAATGAAATGGTGGTCTGCTTTGAAATTAAGCCTCCTATTTATGCTATCATTTCATTGCTCTTTATCCTGCTGTGGCATGTACTACTGATAAGGTATATCAGTAGCATACAGAAAGTCGTTCTTTGTCTTCGATCGTTTTACTATAACTGGCGTTTCGAGTGTAAAACTGCATTTTACTTAGTTTCCTGCCACTATTCCCTCTTAATATCATCCTCTTCATTCCGCCCTCTGACGACTAATTCATCGCTTCTAGGTCTGGCCTCCACTTGACAGCCCGACATGCGATGTCACTCAACCATCTCTTCAGCATATCTTGAATCTATCTCGATTTCCTCCTCCATATTTTGGCTAAGAGGTTCTCGGTTGGTTCGCAGCCTGTAGTTGTATTTCGTCTATCCTTTCTGGTTGGCTCTCTGTTCTTCTGTGTTAAGTGAAATCAGCTAGCTACTCATAAAAGTTTGCAGTAGCCTGTTAAAAATGATTTTGGTGATGTGTCAGGTTACTGAACGGCATGGCTATGAAAAATTGTTGTCGAATTGTGTTCATTCTAAGCAAATGAGAAATATTTCTTCACAGGGTTGCTAATAACGTCTGTTAGGAATAGGCCAAGGACAACTTTCTCACAACTATACACATACTGTTCTCTCTGATCAGTTCGCTTTTCACTCGATGATAACAAGCAGCATCATAATGCACAAATGGTCATCATCCTATTTCGCAGACACTCATAGATATTTGACATTTGTTCCACACAAAACACCTGAACTTTCAAATATCCGTTCAGTCTATCAGTAAGTCCATAGCACAATCCACTAAACATATCCCGCATACGATTTAATAAATATCACTTTTGCCATTACATACCTGAGTTTACATCAGCCAACTGTACTTCAGTAACACCAAATAGGAAACGCCAAAAGAGAACATTGCGTGAACTAAGGTAACCCTTTTCTAAAAGCTTCTGATTTGATAACTTCAACTGGATTGATTTTGTCGCCTTATTCAATGAACATTTCTCAATTGTTTCTTTCAACCCAGGATATAACTTTGACACCTGTTTCTCCACCTGATTAAAAACATCAGCCAAACAGATAAAGTGAAAAGTCAGCAATCTCAGTTAATTGAAAATAAAACGAATACAACCTGAAAGTTGAATAACACTCATCATTCAAAATAATAATAAATATGATTATATCTGACAGTGATCACAAAAGTTACCCCTCAAAAAGTAAATCAAAGATCAGATCAGTAGGAATCACTGAAAGGTATTTGGTACTAACTTTTACACTGTTGAAGAAATTTTTAGCCCACAATCCAAAGCGAATTGACTGTAGACCAAAATCTAGCTGATTTCTGTGAAACTTGTTAACGAGGTAGTAAGTAGCATAAGACAATGCATATGTACACTGCATTACACAGTGAGTGCATTTCACTTCGTCGTTATTCTGTTCATGAGGAGAGCTATTTTTGGCGTGTGGAGCACAGATCGAAATCACTCTACACAACCATCTACCGCTCTGCTTAACAGTTACCTTAGAAAAACAACATCAGCTGTGTCAGAAAGGAGGAACTATTCGGAAAGCATCACTGATATATCTTTACAGTAGTAGGCATATTTATTTACTAGTAAGCGTGTACAATGCCTCGATTTGGATAGTTATCCATCCCATGTTAATGAAATTGAATTCCTCACAGTTACATACTGAGAACCATATTCTTCTCACTGAGCTAGTCGTTCTTATGTACTTACTCACTTTCATACCTTCCATACTGTCACATTTGAGAAAGACGGAAGTCTTATGAAGTGAAATACAATCTAAAGTTACCAGTGTCATTATATTTTCCGATTTCATTGCACATATATCACCGACAATAAATAAGTACGAAAGAATTAAGGAATCACACATCACACAAATTTTTCAGGTGGTGGTGGCTTCTCAACCATGAAGGTCCGTAAACGCCAACTATTCTTCTCCGTCCTCTTCTTATTCCTCCATGTATAACCAGCCAGATTCGGTATGCAGTTCATCCACTGGGGCTAATGTGACTCCTAATAAGAATGTAGCAGCAAAGCACATAGAAACGTTTCACGGATTCTCCTTAAATCTGCATTGGATACTAACCACTGAATGCAAGCTCCAGCGTCCAGGCCATCAGCAGAAAGCGAATTTCCTCCTCAAATTTATTAACAAACTTACAGTTTTATCAAGGTTCTCAGCTAACATTTATATAAACTCTGAGCACTTCAACTCAACGAAACAGTATTGCAGTGGCTATCCAATTCCTCAAGAATTGGAGACGATCAGACTGACAGGCATCAGTAAACCTTCCACGTAAGTACATAAGAAGGGTAACAGTAAACGTCTCTAACACCTACTAACACTCATCATTATTCCCGCTCACTTCGCTACCATTCTCTTCACTAGCAGACGTTGTTACAGCATCTCGCGTTTGAAGGGTATAAACAGCCGCATTTACACTGAGATCAACATGTTTCTTACATAGGACATAAATAAAATGAAGCATTCCACATCACAACAGGCCTACTGATGTGGATAAATTCAGCGCCGTATTTCATTGTAAAATACTCCAATTGGCTGCACTGAATAATCACTCAGTAAGTCCGAATTGAAACCAGCTGACTAACCTTTTGGCACCAACCGTTGGGGAGTTTTTGAAATGTCACAGGATAGGACAGTGTGTATTCTAAAATAAAGATCAATTCAAGAAAAATGATGCCACCCTTCTTAAAAACACCAATGAAAAAATAAAATTCCAAACGATTTCATCTTACCTTCTCGAACAAGGTGACGTAATTTCTCTCACACAACTAA
Source organism: Trichobilharzia szidati (assembly GCA_944472155.2). Classification (NCBI taxonomy): domain Eukaryota; kingdom Metazoa; phylum Platyhelminthes; class Trematoda; order Strigeidida; family Schistosomatidae; genus Trichobilharzia; species Trichobilharzia szidati. The sequence continues at coordinate 7,330,580 of OX235275.1, forward strand.
GTTATCTGCTCTTAGCGAATAGCGACATCATCAGTATTTGTTTACTGATGACGCTGCGGGTAAGATCTATTCCTCATATTTCTTATCAGGTCACAAGCGTTAGTTTCAAACTTTGCTATTTACTACTTTTATTATTTCTTATCCTTTGATCTTACTGGTGAAAATGTCTGCATATCTGAGGGACTGACACTGCGTAGTTCCTACTGCACGTGTTAGATAAACAAGGATTCAGGCGTCTTTATCTTACTCAATCAACATGTATAAGCTGTCATCACTTTAACTCTGTCCCTCCCCTGTTGTGTAACTGTGTGTTAGCACATGCATTAAGATTGCTGAGCCTCACTCTAAACTATTCACCCTTGTGTGGCCAGTCATTCTACATTCAGATAAATTCTTGTGTCAAGATAATCTGACCACCAACGATCTACTGGTGTGATCTATGCAGTTGGTTTCACAGTCGTTTCAAAGTATTTTGTAAAATACATTACGTCATTAGAGTCCTTTGGTCTAGAGAGTTTGTCTCTGAGTGAAACTCTAGGCTTAAAACTCCGCCATAGTTCCTGCTTTACTAGGAATCCTTCTTAAAGTTTCAGACATCCCTTCCTTATATGGTGGAACCACAATTGCCTTAAACTCTTTCTTATATATTTTCTCGCTAATGGTTCCACTGTTGCTTCTCCTTAATCTTCTGAGCATTTTCGATCACCTCATTAAATCTTATGCGACAGTAGTTTGATACCAACGCTGTTTCTCCTTATTTTATTTCACTGTTCAGGTCCCCTGATTATGTAGTCCTCTACATGCACTTACATTCACAACACACACACACACATTAAGACTGAAAACTGAGTATTCGTTAAAACGCCGATCTAATATTTTCTCAGTGCTTAGTGAGAGGAGAAGACTAGTCCTTAGTCAATAGACATGGATCAATAAATAGCATAGAGTTGAAATTCCCTAACAATGTCACAATACTCATCAAAAATTACGTCATCTTCTCACCTGTGTTTCTCCATACCTTTTCTGGAAATAAAATTGAAAAGTAATAATACACCGATTATCGATGTGAACAAAATTTCAATGCTCAGAAATAACTAATACTGCTCAAGGCACAATACTTTCACAGCACAAAGCTGACGAATATCGTTAAAGGCTAATTGAATTAGTCAATCAGGCAAGGATGTTCTTGACTGATTATCTTCTGACACTAAGAGGTTTCAGTTATACGATTCAGTTCATAACTGTTATTGAGCGTAAACTTTCCATCTAGAATTGGCATCTGAATGAGTAAATTACCCCAATGAATGAATGCAGACTTTGCTGTTTCATGCAGTGAAAATCTAACAAGTGACTTATTCCTACAGGTGATGTTGAAAAAATAGTAAACCCTTTTGTGAATGTCGCATTACATTCTGCATAATTGAACAACATCGTCAGTCGGCTTATTTCATAGATTGAAACGATGAAAACACTTTTATCCTTCACTGTTATACAGACATTTCGTTGACTACTCTCCCCAATCACTGATTCACTCTCAGCTACTTGGGCTCTGCTGTAGACAAATAACCATAGCACATGTTGTATTCAGAAATCCAGAGTATGAATTAGGGAGTGTAGGGTTTTACCCATTGGTGCAAGCATTGCCGTATCATTTAAATGCGAGCTTTGTCATAACCAAAATACTTCACTCTGATGGAGGAATATTCAAATGACCAGAATGATTTCAATCATCAGAAATGTGTTCAGACAGTTGAAGTGAGAATGTGCTCATTCGGGAAATAAAATCAAACCTCTCCTAGTTTAATAGTTTACTAATGTACCAACCCATACTAAGTTCGGAAAGGGTAGGAAGGAGGATTTAGATATATTGCTTCCCTAGAGTCAGGGAGACGAAATCATACAGGCTGATAAAATCCTCCAAGCAAACGGCCAGCCGAAGCGTCTTCCTCTGATAAAAGCAAAACTAAGCATAAACTCTAAGGTCTACAAGTGAATACCGAACAGTGTGGAAGGGAATATGTGGGTGAATAAAGAGAAGACAAACATGATAAAGATACTTAATCAAAAACAGCAAGCACTAATCACCATCAACGAGGGAAAGTTAAAGGCAGCCACCTCTCTCACGTATCTAGGTAAAAATGTTTCAACTAAAAGTGGCACTGAGGACATCGTCAGAGGCACGAACGAAAGGGCAAGACAGACCTTCGTTAATTTTGAAATTAGGGTGAAAAATGCCTGTCCTCAGTAGAAATAACAAGATCCCAATTCTCAATACTAATGTCACGTCAGTTAGCTGCCTTCGCTCCCAACTAAATTTAGGATAGCCGGTTGGAGAAAATTAACAGCAAGGAACTCTGGCAATGGACCAGACTATGACATATCACTGAACAGATATGGAGGAAGAAGTGGAGTTTGATTAGAAATACGCTGAAACTGTTCAGTGACATCATGTGGAAGGCCATCAAGTCGAGCGTAAACTGAAAACGACTAGTTGGGTGTGAGTCCGAGAATCAGATGATGTGAAGAAGCGATGATAGCGTATGAACGATTGTACATCTGGGTGTGAAAGAATTCAGAGAACAGACTCAAATGAAGACATTCTTCTGAAGACGTATTTTCCATCCGGAACCCACAAGCAAACTATTATTACTAAAAAACATCAAGTACAACCGCATTCACTAAGAAAGTATTCACAATTTATCGTTCCATGTGGACGTATGAGTTTCGTTTGCATAAAGGGAAATAGAAAATATATGAAAATATTATACAAATCATCAACTTACTCGTTACTGACACAATAGCTGTAATCAAATGAAATAAACGTATTTGATTCAATGGACTCTCGAAAACATCAGTGTATTTGCGAACAGTTACATGGAGGCATAACAACTACCACTAATATGCTTACAAATTCAAACCACTCTCATAGATTATCATCACTATTCACTGCATTAGTCACACTGCATTGACAACTAAAAATAAATGAGTGTACTCATCAATCAATCATACCATTTAGCTGACGAACTACTATTCCTCTAAATCAACAGATCGCCTTATTATTATTTCACAAATGAAAGTAGTTATTCTACCAACCACTAGTATATTCCTAGTCATGAGACACACACATACACCACTTGTTTCACTCACCCGTTGGCCACTTATCATCATCAACTGGGATTGTTCCAGGTTTGACTGATTCTTTGAATAGTCTGAACCAGGCTTTTGACGAGAACGCTTTCTCCATTTCACTGGACGACATCATAAGCTGTACTGTGATTTCGAGTTTTGGGGTATTGCGATTCAGTTGTAATGGAATATCACATGATAAGGCAACTGAACTCAGTTTCTTTTCCATACTCTTCACCACATCCTTCACCTGATTACATCAGCAAAAGAAGAACAGAGAGAAATCGTAGGTTATATGCAAATAGTCTACTGAAATTAGGACAGCCTGTCTGCAGACTCACTAGTCAACACTGACTGGCTGGCACTGTGAGAACGCCAAAGGGACTAATATTTACAAATCGACAGTTAATTAATAAATTAAAGTGTTTATGCCTCCTCGGTCATGAGACTGAAAGTAATCAAGACACATAAATATGAATATCCTCTAAATCCCTCATAGTAGTGTGATGAGTAATTCTTCGACTGATTTCAAATGTGTATGGCAAGTTTGTCGCCCTTGTTGTTGCATAACAATTACACACGTTTTCCATCATGGACACCACTGTCATGAACATGATAGTTTCCACGGTGATTGTCAAGGGATTGTATTGAAAACATTCAGACATCGTCAAGAACTCTCTTCCAGACTCCCGTTTCACTGAACATTGAAATTACTTACATCCTGACAATATTTATCCAAAATTTTCAGTGATTCTTCACTATTTCTTGTGATGGCTGTTTCATTCCACTCTCTGACTAACAGAACCAGTTCCACTGAGGCAATTTCTAAAATGTATTAGGAACGTAATCGTATGCATTATTATTATTATTAGCAAATCATACGACTTTGTAGAAGGATGAATTAGCGGTAGTCAGTGCTCTGTCAAGCTTTTTTTTAATTGAAAACGTTCAGTGGTGGTAATTGAGATAATGTGTGTCTGTGAGAGGAGATTGGCAATCTGCAGAGTCAAATCCACGTAGAATTTTGAAACGTACAGCTCTTTGTTTCTCAGTGTTTCTGAAAATTGAGCGAGAACACCTTCCAATTTGTTGTTAGATCCTAATGGGCTAAAAACTGTTTTCTGAATATTCGATTCCCTCTGTGTCACTATAGAAAACAAATGTGCATCATGTCATGTGTATGTTTATGGATAATTTCCTCTTCACTTTCGTCCACTCTACTGAAGGTTGATTGACACTTACACAGTGAAGTAGACTAGAATACGTAGGACTGAATGAAATTTCAGCCCGACAATGAATGTTTGGCTACTTGATAGCATACAATACGAATGGAGGAGTAAATTGTGTTCCACGTTTCGACGAACTTCAGGAGATACTCTGTAGTTATTCCATTTGTATTTCCCAGTCAAAGTTAAAAGCAAAAATGTCGCTGAAAATCATGAATTGGTTAAATCATCAAAGAAGGATTCAGTAAAACTGTACAGAACAATATAAATGTATTCAATAATAATTAATTTTGGGAATAAATATCCCTTTGAGGTGGCTGATTGTGTCTGAATGCATAAATTTGTGGACATTGTAGTTCAAATTTATTTTAATCACTACGATATTTGAAGTAGTGAAGAAGGAGCGAAAATTGATATCAAATGACTGTCTAACTAACCTGGAGTTTTAGATTTGCGAAGATGTTTGGAATTAGTAGAAGCTGGTGGTTTAGCTGATACTGTAAGAAAAGAAGAAAGAGAACATTTTCTCTCATAAATTATCGAGTAATGAATTTGTAATCAATCAACTTTTCAAACCAAAACATGCTAAAGTGAAAAATTGTCCCATAGTATTCGGCTGGATGATGCAATTCATCACAGAATGATGCCAAACAACGTGTGACGCTTAATTTTCAAACATTTTGAATTACACTTAACATGTGAACGAAACAACAGTAACTGCTGTTTAATTAGATTTGCGTGATAATGAGAAATTTTCACACATCACATTTGTTCAAGTTTCAGTCTACAACAGTGTCACATGCACATTTTCTCTTGGCACACAGCCATCAGATGCAAAATATGCTGGCTGCTTCAGCTGATGTTGCATTTACCAAGACTACATGAAGAACAGTTTCATTCATGAATAAGAAAGAGGCAACAAACTTACTGATTCGGTGTTTGGTTCAGTCCAATGCGGACGACAATTAGTGTTGAAGTTTGCACTACACATATCAGCACAGGTTTTTCAGTTACGTATGCTTCCGGGTTAATCCCAATTCAAATTCAAAATTATCGCAAGCTGTTTGCAGAGTTCCTTTGTCGATCGATATTCGAGTAGAAAATCAGTCGGAATGTATTTGGAACGTGTTGACTGAAAGGGACTTCCATATCTTCGCTGCTGTTCAATGTATGAAGACGTCATGCAGAGAACTAAGATTAGTTACTGTTGATAGGGACTACGTATTCCTCCTACTTTCACACTGAAGTGGTGAAATCAAGATAATGTCTTTACCTAAGTTTGTCTGAAGTGATAAACTGAACATTTTCTTCATTTCTCATACGATTGATATTCATCGGTGAGGCGAAAAATGAGTGAAAGTTTCCTACATCTTGTTCATATCTCGTACATCAACACGCATCACTGATACAACACGAAGGACAGACAGTATAAGAAATTATTAGAGCATTTATAGATACCCATGTTCTTGTGAACAGAAACAGTGAAGAAAATCAAAAATAACCATGTTGTTCTCTTTCTATCAGACCACCTTCCATCAAAACATTACTCATAAAGTAACAACAGTCTACGGGTTGTTCATTTATCTTCTCATCTCCTGTATCAATATTATCAAATATTTTATTCTTGTCCAGTATGAAAATTGTCACGGAATTTTAGAGAAACACCAAACTGTGATGTAATCACGTAAATCTCTTATCCTGCACACCTTACCATGCATCTTAGTGGATTCGTCATTCTGGCAGAATATAGTCAAAAAATGTCAGCAGTGGTAAAGTGTCATCCTCGGTGACTGGAAGTGGTTTCGTAGACTGAGTACATTCTAGAGATAAGCACTTGTTGTTATGCACACGAGTCTTTTTTATTGTAACAAGTGTACACTAGAAAATGCTCGAATCAATCTTCTTGAGATACACAAGAACGTTTATTAACAATACAAATAGGTAAGCGAGCACAGATATACGATGTCAGTGTGGTGAGTTTCAAATTCAGGCAATATAGTCTTATTTCACGTCATCGTCAGGTGTGGTTCAAGTTTAAAGCGCTCACTAACAGCGCACGTGGTCTGCGGTTTGATCCTCGGCCAACGCACTCCTCAATCTGATTTAGCCAGTAGTAAAACCAGTGAAGATGGATGGTTGAGCGTGAGGATAGCAACCCCACCCCATAAAAAATAAACATCACTACAACTGAAACTTCAAAGCTCCAACTTGAAGCCCTGCGTCCCGCACTCGGTACGCAAAGGGATGAATGAGTAAATAAATAAATAAAGCCAGGTTTGAAGTATTCCCCTCAAACAATCTCACCATCGAAAAGCTTATTCAGGGTGCTTTTTAATTCACATTTATAAAGAAACTGATATTATTATTTGAGTATGGGAGGAAACATGCCGTCAGTCAAACTATGAGACACACCATCCGAATTTCTGTTTTCCACAGACATAATCTCATCCACAAATAGGTCCCCACTGTTTCTGCTTTATTCAAGATGAATTGTAATTTCCAAATTCCATGCACAGCATATCTCCTGAAAATCTTTGTAGTTCACAGTCGTAATCTGCTGTTACCTCCACTCTCTACCCGGGTTATTACTTGTTAGTCGAAGTTGAGGAATGAGTCAACTGAGGCCGAAACGCAAACCACGTGCCTGATTGCTGAGGGTTCTACCTCTGACCTACCGGTGCACACATTAATAAAATATACAATTCACATTAAATTATCAACTGAGATTAAGAAAAAAATCATATTCAACTTACCTATGTCCAGTGTATTATACCCAAATAATAAAAGGATGAGTGGAATCACAACTGGTGATGATAGTACAGACCTCATGGTTTTGTCTCACTCGTCTAATGAGCGATTTCTACTTATTTCTGCCTTCGTTTATATTTATACCAATTCCAAGTCCAATTAGGGAAAGAGAAGAACAAAAAAATGTTATAATCAGGTCAAGAAATGCTTGTTATTCTTATTATTAGATTCCATTATTCAGCTATAATTTCTGACTTGTGTGTTAGTGCACTTCTCCTTCTCCTTCTTCTTCTTCTAGACAATGTTACGCTTCTTTCTATGTATCAACTTTCTATTCACATATAAACAAATTTTTGATGTTCTATTAGGCGGTCAAGTAATTTCACGTTGAGTATCGATTTTTACACAGAACTAATTAAAAGGACCTATGAATGTCGCTCATCATCAGTAGTTTGAGAAAATTTTTTATCTGAGATGGGGATGACTTCATTTTGACTGTGCTGTTTGAGCTAGTTGATTTAATTGCAAAGCATTCGCTATCCTCCTGGACAACATCTTCAGTGCAAGCTTCTATGAGAAGTAAACTTGTTTGAATTCTCCATGACAGGTGAGATAATTGTATCTCCCTATAGATAAGCATTGTCGTGGTCGGTTGTTAAATTACATCTTTATTTTTCATTATTTCCGACTTGGAAATCGAACTTTTCTGTTAAGAAGTGATTTATTTATTTTTTCTTAGTTGGTAAGTGTGACCCCATATTAGTGTGTTTTTATTAATCGTCGATTCATCTGAACAGCTGACTTCTAGAAATCCCCTGGCACTTTTACTGTTCCGACTTTTCAAAATCTCTACATTCTGACAGTCAAATTGGTATCTGTAATTATCGACATTCGATGATTCGAAAGAATATACATATCAGATCTTTTCATAGCTAATTGATGTTCTTGAATTCTGAGGTGAAAAGGGACGCCCACTTTGACCAATAAACTGTTTATCGCAGTTTACTCCAATTTATTTTGTAGACGGTAATGATGATGTCTTCTTTAGGTATTCGATCCTTCGGTGTACACAGTATTGAATGAACTGATTGTATTTGAAATGGTTTTATAATTCTAGCAGTTTATTTCAGAGATGTTTTTTATTCATGAGAGAATGAATTTTCTTGTGGTCTTTGAGGATGGTTTCTTGTTGATATTTCGGTTTAAGCTTACACGGTTTTTGATGAAATTTTATAGATTTTCATTCTTCAAACCATACCAAAAACGGACACAGAGCTACCAGTGAACACCAACCCCCGACGAAATCGGAAGTCCTGAAGGCAATCAAGATGCTAAAAGCTGGAAAAGCAGCAGGACCAGATGTTATCCCAGCAGAAGCATCGAAAATGAACCCAGAGACAACAGCGGACTTGATGACTCCACTACTGGAGAAGGTGTGGAAAGAAGGCAAAGTACCTGAAGATTGGAAGAAAGGATACTTATTCAGACTACCAAAGAAAGGAGACCTAAGTCAATGCAAGAACTGGAGCGGAATTATGCTCCTGTCCATCCCAAGCAAAATACTTAGCCGCATCATCCTGGAGAGAATCAAACATGCCAACCTGGATGAAAAACTTCGACCGGAACAGGCTGGATTCAGGAGAAACAGGTGATGCATTGATCAGATCACCACATTACGGATCATCATTGAACAAAGCCTGGAACGGCAGACTTGGAGCCACATGAAAACTGTAGCAGAGGACTGAACGCAATGGAGACGCACGGCTGAAGCCCTATGTTCCTGTAGGAATTAAAGGAAACAATAATAATAATATCAATGAAATGCAATAGGATGGGAAATAAGACTAAAGTTATATAAATGGATAAAAACATGTAGAGCAGGTAGGTCAAAAATTTGTCTGTGTTCTGTAAAACCAGATTAATTGGCCTCGGAATCACTGGTAAACACAGAAGAATTCAAATTTAAATTTTCAAAAGTAAGAATGAGAATGTAATAACCTTAAGTTATGTTGCTAGACACGGAGAAGTGTCATTACACCAACGAAGACCTCTCATTTGGATCCACATATATTGATTTGAACAGTCTTGTCAATCGAAAGAGACTTCGTTCTTTTATCAGACATGGAATTACAATGTATGAAACAAACTGTAGATGAATACCGAAATATCACGAACTGGGATTCCAACTCAGGACCTCCCAGTTACGTGGTAAGTTGAAAGACCATTCAGCCACGAGGAATGAAGTTGATTGGAGTTTCAGTGGGTATTTCTGAAGAGTGAAATCCATCCAGTCGAGCTTGAGAACAAATACTTATCGATGATATTGACTGGCGGTCGAGCTTTAGTCATGAATTGGCAGTAGTTAGGATTGATGGGCTAGTGAATCAGATCGCAGTGGCTAGATAGTCTACGAGCTAGCGTTGCAGCCGGAACGTCCTAGGTACGAAATATGGTGGGTGCGTACTGGTTGACAGTTCCGGATTGGGACGAAAGAGCTGTCCAGTACTCTCTGCTGGTTTTCAATGGTTCTATAACTAATATCAATCTGTGATCTAACTTGAATGAGATAATTTACTTAAACAGAGGTTAAGAAGGGGTCTGGTTAAGATTATAGGTAAAGACGAAACTAGAATAGAATATCACTCTGTCAAGACAAATTTTCATTTAAAATAACAAAATTCACAAAAAGAGGCACAATTTAACAACGTAAAGCATGTTCACCAAGTTGAAACAGAATCATGAACGATTTCCTTTTTGGATGCATGAATTCGGTTTTATTCTTAGAAGCAACATGCGACTGTCTTGAATTTAAATTATCTTAAAGGATTTTAATGCATCAGTTTTGATGATGCCTGTCTAACAGGTAGCAAACAAACAATCACACTACGAAGCACTTTTACACTTTTCATACGCAAGTTTCCTGAAGTACGCTCAGACATGTGGTCAAAAATCCTTCCTTTCGCTTTTTCCAAAGTTTATACTTCGACACTTTCATGTGAATTGACATACTCAGTTGGAAATAACATGAAAAAGGGATTCGTCAGCCGTTGGATAGTCTCAGTAGGCATTTTTATTCAGTAAATTATGACTAGTCCGGCGACTGGACGAATTCGTTTGTGAGCTGCGTTTATTCTCTATTCAATTCTCCCAGTTATATCATCATCTATCATTCCAAGATGAAGGTGGGCGAGTTCTTTCCCTACCGTATCAAATGTTGCCTTTATATTTTGCTATCCTGGTGTGTTTATCAATGAGTTTCAAAGGTTATCCATTGTATCGTGGATATTTTTTAATGATAGCGAGTTTTTTATTCGAACACAGCCAGCCTTTCAGTGAGTTAGAACAATGTCCTCACTGGACACTACTGCAGCTTATTGCACAAAAACTATTGAAATCCAGATATAGTTCACTGTGATGATAATGACGAATATATCTCTTCCCATACTTTTAATCTATAATTCATTTTCTGTTTAGTTCATATCCCAGAGTGAAATGTACATTCAAATGTGTGCCCTCTCAAATAAGCTGAATAATTGGGAGGCATTATTGTTATTATAATTGTTTCCTTTAATTCCTAGAGGAACATAGGGCTTCAGCTAGAAATGAAAGGAAACCATAATAATAATAATTGGGAGGTATGCTTACTATCATTACATATGATAAATGTGTTGTCAATATATCACTTGTAAAGAGTTACATTAACTATGACGCGTTTCAAGCTGGTCTGTCCTAGATAACTCACAAAAATATCTTCTAAGAAGCTACTTAATGCACTGTTCATCGCATCTACATAAATATGGCAGTACATGTCTTCGTTGAACACGAACTACACATTCTTAGTGTGTGTGGATAGGTAATTCGTTTTACCTGACATAAAATCAACTCAATATTGAGCAGTGTTTCGCCCCAGAAAACACAGCCGAAGCATGCATAGCATCCCTGTGTTAATTCTTTGTACATTAATAGGCACAAGTTGTCAACCTATCCAGGGACAGCTTGTATTAGAATGAAGCAGTGATTTCCTGTCGTCTGCACAACATACAAGAATAATTTCACTGTACTCTACCAATATTCAAGTTATTGTTATCCGTGAATATCTATTTGAATGAATGAATGAATGGATATACCTATGAATATTACAATAACGATTAGATGTAGACCTTCAATGGTCAATAGTGACACGCACACGCACACACACAGAGAAAGTGAAGCTCTTCACCAAACATACTCTAATTACTGTTCATACTCATTCCAACAATCACCTCATTATTTTTCGTGTTTTCTTATCACAGAATGCCTAGCTGATGAAAATACTCAAAATTCTTTTCTTTATGAAAATGATAAAGATTTGTGTAAAAGAAAATTCTGTTGAAGTGAATACGATTTTGTCTAAATTATTCAATACAGCTCTTTTCTTGTAGAAATTAGTTAAGATAGACAGCTCATTCTATTGCATAGTTGTGATACTTTGCTTTGTTTTAGAAAAAGAAACCAGGCTAAAAGTTCACCTAAAACGAAATCAATAACCATTAATGCCGACGAGTATTTCATGTTAAGCCTACGTGGTTGAAGTGAATGAATTCCATTCACCTATGTGTGTTTGTGTGTGTGTGTGTATCTGTATATTTCATAGACCAACAGTGTAAGTATACGCAGATTATCTTGTTGTCAAGAATGAATACGCAAATGCCAAGATATTGATATTTCTACCTCTCAGAATTACACTGACAAATACCTTCTAGTGAATGTAAAAGATACTTCCATATTTCATGGTGATTAGATAATCTTGCATTTCTTACTAGTGCCTGGAAGAACAGAAGTAATCACCTTTTACTCTCAAGAACAAATCCGGCTTAATTGTAAGTAAATGGCTGATAACTATACTAAAACGTTTACATTAACAGTGAGCAATATACAGAGTGTTAGGTACTTTAATAGTAAAAGTTTTCTGTATGTCACAGTGAATGAAAAACAAAACGATATTGTTGTTGTTATTACTGAGGTTTCGCTATTTAATGCTGCTAATAGATTTATAAGGGGGTATTATTCCACAATTTACAACACCCGCGAGGCTTAAAAGTAACAACTTAATCATTGTTCCTCACCATGGTGCCATTTTTCGTTGTCAAATTGGCCAACTGATGGAGATAACAAAACCAGGTGTAGATTGTTGCATTTATAAGTGTAAAAAATTATAAAACCACTATGTGTTTACACAGTGAAATTGCTTATCACATTCGTGTTGATTTTGTTATTTCATGGAGGAGGGGGCGTTGTAACCAGATTAAATTCTCTCTTAGTCCATCATTCCTAATCAGACAATTTGGATTCTATTTGATATGAAGTGCTTCTGATGAAAGACGTTCTTTGTGATTTCTGAAATTTTCCTGCACTACTCCAATATTGTCAAAATCAATTTTGTGACCTGGTTCTATAGAGTGTAGACAACCTGTGGTTTCCTGATGATTTTTCAAGCTTTTCTAGTTCAACTGGATTTCTCGGTGGTTGAAGAGATGCTCTACGGTGCTCATTCCTTCTTATTTCGAATTCTTGCAGTGTTTGTCCAATGTAAATGGCATTTAATTTTGTAGATACAATTGGAACGAGAATCCTTAGGGATTAGGGTCTTGTATGTGGACAAAGTTACTTTGCAGTGTGTCTGGTGTTTTGAAGAATACTCGGATGTCTGTTGTGTTTATTCAGTTCTCTTCTGATATCGTCTGACGTCTCTGATCTATATAGAATGACAACCGTTTGGGTCCATGTTTTCGGAATAGTTTTTCAACCATGTCCAATGTCAGTGTTGACTTTGTTGATAAAGTTTTTTAGGTAGTTATTCAGCTTGACAGTCTCAGTAATGTTTGATATTTGTTCTTCTTTATCTTCCTCATCCGCTTTCAAAGATTCCGCTCGTCTATGAAGATTTGAAACGACTGATACCTTTGCGCTGATGAGGTGTGATCATCCTAAGTCTAGATATTTGTTGGAGTGGGTTTTCTTCCTGAATATGGAGATACTAAAATGTCCGTTTCCCCTCCTCTGAACTACGTAGTCTAAAAATAGTAGTTCAACGACTTTTGATTTTACTTCTGAAGTAAACTGGATTCTGAGAGATGGATTGTTTATTTTCTACGAGAATAAATTGTGTAGATCTCTCCTAAGCACTTTAAAAGTATCATCAGCTTATCTTAACCATATTTAGGACGTGAGGATGCTTGAAAATATGAGCGACTATTGGGGAAACTGGTGAACTCATAGCAACACCATTTGTCTGTCTACATAAATTCCCTTTAATTGTAAAATAATTACTTTTCAGACAGAATTTCAAGCTCTTAATTATTTCACTGCTGTCCACTGAACATCTTTGCGATACGGTTGTGTCTGATTCCAGTGAAGTGGAAATGATATCAAAACTTACGGCAGTGGGGATACCAGTAAATAATGAGTTAATATCATAGCTTGGCATAATGTCTTCTTTATCAATTTCTCGGTGTTGTCTTTCGGATTTAAAATCATAAGAATCTTTCACAACATTTTGAGTGTCCTTTTTGCAGTGATTGTTGTATCGAAAATGAGTATTTGGAGAGATTGTATGTCGGTGAGTTGGTAAAATCTACTACTGGTCTTAATGAAACTGTGGATTTACGTATCTTCGGTTGACCGAAGAATCTTGAAGGTGCATAAGATTTCGATTTTAGTCTAAACCAAAGAGAATTTCCAAGTCTTGGTTTCATTTCATGAAGGATTCTGTTGGCATTTAGTTTCACTTTGTTGAATCCAGGTAATTTCCTTTTTTCTGGAGTAAGTGAGTTTGATCAGTCGGATAGGTGTTCAACCGCCTTCTTTTCATGATCAGTCTTGATCGGTGAAGTTTCCATTGTCGGCTTTAGTTAAAAGGACGCTTTTGTCTATCTTCAGATTTCTTAGGGATCATATTCTTCTTCGCTGAGATTAGATGGTATGTTTCGTTGTGTCACTAATATATGTGATAACGTTTGACGTACAGATTGTGGTTCTTTATTGGTGAATTGTTGTAGAGCGGGTTCGATCATAGAAGCTATTTCCTGGACCAATCATGGCTCTCTAGTGATATTGAAATTCAAATCTTTCTGTAGTAATGCGATTTCATTTTCGGTTAGTATCTTGTCTGACATGTTGTGTATGATTCAAAAATTCTTCATATAATTTGTTGAAATTTTCTTTGATCGTTTCTTTTCTCCCTCGCTCTTTGAAGAATTTCCGTATTTGTCTTCTTTTGATGACATTGTGAAAATGTGATTCACGTTCTTAAAACAGCTTTTGAAAGGATTTGTATATGAGTTGTAAGTAGTAGCATTAAATATTCGTCTATATTATGATTGTTGCTCGATAAGATTCAGTTTTGATGTTGCAATTATGTATTCATTCTGCTAAAAATACTTTGAAGGTACGATTCGCGGCGAGTAGGGATTTGTGCGAAGATTTGAGAAGTTTCAATCGTAGAGAATTTGAAATAAATCCTACGTTAAAGGCATGATGATTGCCGAAGAAAGACTTATCATTTGAGAAAAGTAAACCACCTTTTAATTAAGTCACTGATATATATATATACGAATGTATTCGAATTCACAAACTGAATTGACATCAAATATACAAGTATGGAATCTTTGGACGGTACGTGTCTGTTTTTACCAATGAACCTCTAAAATGGAACAGTTAATTACATCTGCAAATAAAAATTATTAAAAACAATGGAAAGATGAGATGCAAGTGTAAATGCAGAAAGAACTGTTGCCAAAGTATACCATGAATGTGAATTTACAATTTGGCTGTGAACTCTAAGGATAAGTGGACGAAGTGGCAGTGAGCACTCTGTTTGGTCCCATGTCAGCAGATTTTTTCTGAGTAGACTAGAAAGTGTTTCTAGGAAAATCCGTATCAAAACATTCTCGTTTAATTGGAGATATATGAATGATAGCCTCATTCTTTGTGAGAATGATTTGGACAGGAGCTCAGTTACATCTCAATCCAATGAAGTATGTTCACCTATCGCATTCATCTGTGAAGAATTTCATTTTTGAATTTCGTTTTGTCCGTTCAATTTGTATACGTCTCCTTTATTTCGTCAATTGATACTAGTACTAATCTCACGTCGAACTGTCTCCGGTATTATTTCACTCGTTCCACTTGTCATTCTAAGTCAATTCTGTTTTGCAACGTAAAATTCTATGTTATCGATCACTCGAAACGGCTGTGGTCATTAAATTTTGTGTAAATCGACCAGAGTTCTGCAAGCAAGAGAAATGGTCCAGTCTGCCATCATTGTTACCCTGACCTGTTTGTTGTTGAGCCTATAAATTCATGAATTCTGTGTGTGTCACTTTCCTCAGTGTATCTGACATTCAGTCAGTTGAGTGTTGTATTAGTGCACATTATTGGTCTCTTGCTGATGCTTTCGAAATAGAACGTGATCAGTGGATGCGATTGACTCAGTGTGATTTAAAACAGCATTAATATTGTTAATGATATCGTCATTTCTTGAATTACTACTGTTATTATAAACCTAGAACGTGATGACAAATTACTCAATTTAAAGGAATATTCTTTGCTCCTTAATCAATCCTTGAAATTTTCAATGAGCATCTTGAATGAAAGAATACATAGACTCCTCAGACTGCTCTTATCGCCACAATCTTACACTTTGTGCAAATATCTTCCAGAGCCTCACGTATACAACCGGATAAGTGAAAGAGAGCATGGGTGGAAGGGATCGTTTTGTCTGATGACAGACATCTAGTCCAAGTTCATTTCGCCATTCTATGAATGATGACACATAAAGCTGAACATTTCTCTTGTCATTCTTCAGCAAGATTTTGTTTCTATCTGTTGGTATAACAGTGGAATTCTTTGTTTGAAGTTTCTATGAAATGCACCTTCTTGAAATGTCGCTCAGAATAAATCTCTCTTCAACTCACTTAAGGGTGGGAGTGAACAAGTGTATTCTGGCTCTTTTGTAATTGAATAATTGATGTGTATGGACTGACTGTGTCTGTACACATGAGTATTTCCAAGTCTCCTGTGATTTTACGCTTGACTGAGGCATTCGAAACTGGATGCCATTCCCTATTTCTTCTTCTCTCGTGAATTCGATATCATTCGAAACATTGTTGACCAGGTTCCAAGTGACTTCCAGATCAACATTTATTATAATGGTATATATGTAAATGGGTAGGGTGAAGTGACGAGGATTGACTTTGAGTGTGTTTACGGGAAACTGGTGTGTATTCGTTGCCTATCAATTTCTACAATTAGCCCAAATATATATAACAGCATTGCAGGCATCAATCAATAGTTCAGACACTAAGATGAGTGGTCTCATAGTGACCCATGTTATTATTGTTCATCATCGTAGTATACTTTCACTATGTAATTTGACTTTGATTTGTTTATCATTCTGAAGATCCCGTGTTAACAATTGATACATTGTACCAACTCAACTTTTGAACTTTGATTACTGCGATAATACACGTTCGTACTGCTTCTCAAGTGGCTTTTGATTTACGTTGTGGATGTCGAGTGGTGACACCGTTTGGACAAAATAATAAAAGCGAAGCAGTACTAGGATATACGTGTACGCCAGTTTGGTCAAATAGAGCAACACAACAATCTCTTTCGGTAGTATTTCTAACAAACGTTTGCCCGTGAAAACACTGCCCAGCTGTTGAATTTGTTTTCAATTTGAACATGGTTTGTTCGTTCATCATTTTTGGATATCCAGAAATATTCTCCAGGTTGTGGAACGTTCTACAAAGTCACCCTTGTTACATGTATACGGCGTAAACGTGTTGAATATATACATCGGCTGTGAGAGGTTCAAGCCTCAGTGGGATTATCGACAATCACTCCGTTGGTAATGCAGGTACATCCAAATGAAGAAGATGAGATCCAAACAGGATGAAATATGCACACCGGATTCCATTGCTGGTCACCAAGGAACTAACCATCACGAAGTTATTTTTGAATATACATTATTCATTATCATTATTATTATTATCATTATTGATTTGACCATCTTTTCGTTTTCGTTGCTGTTAAAATCATTTGTTTCGAGAAGTCTCTGAAACTGAGTCACTTCTGTCATTTCACTGTAATCGTTTCATGCCTTGCTTTCAGAGTGTTTTGCGGTGGTTCAGTTGTTTTTATTTAGCTGTTAATGGAATATTGGTGTGTCGAAGCATTGGAGGTTATGCACATGAACATATCATGGTGACATAAGTTGTTGTTTCTGCTTCATTTATTAGATGCTGTTAATGTTACATGATCAAACGATTACTTAATGTGGATGGTGACTTCCTTGTTAACAGCATGCTACTGTGTATACTAGGAATACTGGTGAACAGAGATGATATTTGTATGGCTTTCATTGGACTCACAAGACCTAGAGAATTTAAAACTTCGCCTGAAATTGAAGAAGACCTGAATATCTTGCAGAGTGTATGTGCATAGCATCAGTGTGTCTATTATCAGATGCCAAACATGTGATATGTTGTGAATGAATGTGAATGCGAACAATGATGGAGGAAATTTGAAGTGTGTGAATATGTGGTGCTTGTGTGCACAATTGGAAAGGAGATAAACAGAATTGCAAGGAAAGCAAGCTGAAACCACTTAGAGGGCAAGAGTGATTTATGCATGTTATTAATGCTGAAAATGCTGGAACAAAATACATTATCTGAAAAATGTGAAAATGTGTACTTGTGAAATACGTCTCGAACAACCATCTGATCACACACAAACACACACAATGTACTTGTCAAGTCGGTTTATTGAGAAAATGAAAGACCAATTAGAATTATGTAACATCATATGGTATATGTCATATTATATGTGTATGTTTGTGTTCACACTCACACACACACGTATCGATTTGGCTCAGACAATCATTTAAACAAATGAGTGCTGGAAAACTCAGATATATATAACGACAATGTAGTCATCGAAACCAACGTGTTATGGTCTGAACGCACAGCACCGATTCTCGAATCCTACTGTATAGCTAACAAAATATTGAATTACCTACACTCACATATATCGTGTCCTTCCACAGGTAACTTATGCTATTCTGATTCGCAGGGAATGCCGAATTTGACCAATACACGTTTCGTCATAGTTGAAGCAGTATATTTTGTGTTGTTCTTGTCTTCTATACGTTTAGGGTGTTTTCGGTCTGCACAGTACTGAATAAAGTGATTGTGTTGGTATATGTGTGTTATGTCTATTTTCAATGGTCTGATTATTCTAGTTACATTCTTTACACTGAGTGGGACGAATTTCCGGTGATGACAAAGTGTAGCTCTCCAAGGAAACGATCATCCAAATGACCCGGAACACCCAAACAGATCAGCTCATGGTCTGTCTGTCTGTCTGTCTGTCTGGATTCAACATAGAACATGGCACCGAGGTGCAACAGTTCGAGTTGCCACCTTCCAAACAGCACACAAAAGTAGACAGGAAGATGAGTGAAGATAATCAATACAGTTTTGACAAGTATAAGAGTGAAACAGAATGAGTAATGGTGGTAGAAAGGAATATGAAAGATTACAGAGACTACTGAATACATCTGCGTAAGCCATTGACAACGATTTTGAGCCATGTCACCTATTGTCTCCAGCCATTGATTCTTAGAGTCCCGAGAGCAGGCCAACCCGGAAGTCTGCATCTCCCTCCCTACTTGATTCAGTTTAACTGTCAAGGATTTCATGGATTGATGAGGCTATGTTTTGTTTGGCCACCACTTACTCTTTTCCAACCTGCACCTATATCAGCTAGTAATGCCCGTCGGGGGATGATGTGCATGGAATTCGTTGCTTACTTCATCGAGATTTACTATTTCAGTACCGTTTGGATAACTCACATACAGGAAGGGATAAAAAAAGATATGTGGAGAGGTGATGAGTCTAATGAGGTATGTAGCTGCGGTTATTAAATGTGGACTGGTCACAGGCAGTTGGCATCGCTCGACCACACTGAAAATACATTCATCTCGATGGACTAATTTGCCAAAATTGGTTCTGACCAACACTAGGGACTTCAATAAAAGCATGGAAGGCATTTTCAGAACAAAGAAGAGATCCTCACCCTGTATAAATGCTTTCACTACTCATTTCGATCTCAGTAAAATAAATTTCTCAAACTACACTGCCCACTCTAGGCTAATCTGACTGCATGCATTTTGAGCATTTGACAAGCGTGAATGATCACCTGCAGACAGAAGAACTACTCGTTTTCGAAGAATCGCAATGGGAAGCGAAAAGGCGCAGAATTGATCGAATTCCCAGTAGAAGTCATGAATGCGACATGATCAAGATGTTCTGTGTCATGAGAGGAGAGGGAGAAGAGGGAAGATGATGAGAGTAGAGAAGGCTACAGAACATGTGTTCTGGAGATCCATAAAGTTAAGCACACCTCTTTGAAGGCAGTCAGTCACTAGTACCCACAAACACTGTCGGAAATAAGATCCTGAATCAGGCAGGCCTCATTAAGATAATTCGCCAGCTGATATCCCTTCTCTCTCAGAACGAAGAACAATTATTGTAACGAAAGAGATACAGGTTAGGAAAACGAGTATTCCACATGAAACACGTCAGTTCACTACACACACTACTTGGTCATGAGATTGTAGATTGACTAGTAGTCTATTGCAATGACCAACCCTCACCAGCTTCCAGATTATCTGTAGAAATGATGTTTACACAGATCAATTAATCTCACGGCACTAGTGCCACTGTCAGCATTCCTCTTAATTAGCTGAAAATCACAGACAATTCAGAAATGATAATTGTTTATGTAGGTTAAGTCTGTGTGAAGTAAGATGTTTAAGTTCTCTAGAGGACCACTGTGCATTCTTCGCTAATGAACGTAGTCAGATGGCTTTCTTGTTACACAAATGTCATTCATACATAATAACTGTTTCTTTATATAAAACTGAAGTCGGTGAGCACAGTGAAGTAGATGAGAAAATATTTGCCATTATATATTACTTGTGCCTTCCTAGACTATACTTCTGCCTTTGACTCGGTTCCTAGAGATATCTTATTAAATAAACTTGCTGCAAGTCAAACAGAATGTTAGGCTGTTAACTGGTTACACTCCTATTTCTCAGAAAGAAAGCAGTACACCGTGTACAAAGGGAAGTCTTCCACTTCATTGCCTATTGAATCTGGTGTCCCTCAAGGACCTGTTTTTTCTCCTTTTCTTTTTTCTTTCTTCTTATATGACTTGCCTGACTCTGATGAAATAAACTTTGTGAAGTATGCTGATGACTTAACAGTTTCAATGGCTGTTAACTCTGAGCTAGATTGTAACAAAATGAATAGCTTTCTGTCGGGAGTCAGTAAATTGTCTGAGTGCAACGGTCCTAAACTGAATCCTTCTAAATGTCAATTTGGGAATTTCAGCTGAAGATGTAAGAGACAGTTAAAAAAGCCCTTCATTCTCATGACACTTGTAGGATTGATGGCAGTGATATAGGAATTAATTCACAAATTATGTATCTACGACTTATTATCTATTCTGATCTCTCCTGGTCTTCCCATGTCTTAGCGATCTCCAGTAAAATATTCCGCCTGACATTTTACATTAGGAAGTTCGGGCACTCGGGTATAACTCAACCCCTCCTCTTACAGTTCATAGACATATTGCGAAACATATTATGGGAGACAGGACATTAAAATTGATGTTGACACATCTTTTAAACCTATCTATAAAATGTGTTTGGCGGAGAACGTATCCTAAAGTTTGTGGAAGCCCTAGCAATTAGAGAGGACTTCTCTTTTGTTTCTAAAACTTCCTCCAGTCATATGAGTTATGAAACGGTCATCAAAATATAATAAAAACAAACAAAATTGTATGAGCTGTGATCAAAATTTGACCTCACACTTACAAAATATTAGTTAAACACTTTAAACAGAGTGCATTTCTCATCAGAATTTTGGTGATTACGTTCAACTGGAAGTTCATAGTCGTAGATAGCCAAATATGAAAATATATTTCTTCAAATTGATATCAGGTGTATGTCGGCAGAGGATCGAACCCCGGACCATGTGCATGGTCGGCGAGAGTCCCAACCGCTGTCCCACCGACGCATATTTGTGTATATGCAGTATATAATGGTGTGTGTATGCATAAACAGTTGTAAAACATTTGTAAGCCTCTCGATAGGAAGATACAAAACAATCGGGAATTTTGACCAAGTATGATTAATTGTTGATACATATCCAATTTTAATTTATTAATCAGGATTCGCCATGCATCAGCTAACTTCACACCTTCACGTCTATTCAAACTGTTGGGATTCACCCATATATGCAAAGCTTCTGCAGTCAGTCTTTCTTTATACCAACCAAAAACTTTCTGTAGCACCTCAGTCCTCCTATCGAAATCGACTTTGTGTCCCGTTTCTATCGAATGCAGAGTGCAATCACTGATCTGTCTTCTAGCTTCTTCAAGTCTGCAGAGTTCTTTGGAACCACCTTTTGACATTGTCTATGCTCTTTCACTCTTACATTTACCTGTCTGGAAGTTTCTCCTACATATACGGCGTTACAGCCACCACAATTGATCTGGCATACGCAATTCTGCTGGTTTTCTTCTATTTTATCCTTAACCTTCACCAGTGGTGAGTGTAGGGTGTTAGTTGCACGAAAATTCACTCTTATGTCATGATTGTTAAGGATTCGCTTTAACTCATCCGATGTTTCTTTGCGGTAAGGAATCACCGCTGTACTAACCCAATTCTTAGCAACACGTTTCGAACCATACCCTTATCTTCACATTTTAAATATCCTTTTGGGATAATTATTTGGTTCAAGAGTGGATTGAACCAATTTTAGTTCCCCGCTGATCTCTTATTCTTCCTCAGTAACGAAGACATTTGGCTCCGTTAATCAGATTCTTGGCCTCAGTTACTTTAATGGTAAAGAGAGATGTGCCGAGTGGCAAGCAGTCTAGGTATCTGTCCGAATTTGTCGGGCTTTCTGAAAATGCTTATTTTAAATTATAACCAACTGGTTTTCTTTATACGAAAAAGTGCAGGAAAGCTAAAACATTCTCGTCGGATTCAACCTCTTTGGAAAACTTGATCGTTTCTGACATGTTGTTCACTCAATGAAAAAATATACAAAATGTGGGTTAGTGACAAATGGGATCTAGAAAAAAAAATGCATGAACATCAGCTCACCTTCCCTCATACACTAACTCGTTTCAAACAAACTCGTTTCACATCGGTGAACAAGTTCATCAGAGCTGATCAACTGAAGCTTTTTATGCTCATGATACCTCTCTTTATAAGCAAGAAATTCTTTCCTTTCCTCTCCTTTTCAATAATCAATAATACATTTTAACCACTACTGGAAAACATGGTGGTCTACACCAGAATTCATATACACATATATATAACTCCATTAGAGCAGGCATTTCATTCGAATCAAGCGGAATAAAAGCTCGAAATCACGTGGAACAAACTCATTGGTCCATTGAATGTCATTTGGTGCAGCAGTCACACTCCGTTGGTAGTAACTGTTGCTCCGCGTTAAACTTGGCTCTTTCTATTACTATTAAGGAATTCTGTTCTATTGACAACTTTAAAAATTAAATGAACCAAACTCAACGGATGTTATTTCGGTTCGAAGGAAGTAATGACTAGTAGTAGTGAAGTGAACGGATGTGCATTTCTTCCTCCGTTTTTGGAACTTGTCAGCCAGATGTACCTGAATACCTGAGGTACCTTAGTTAATGAGTGATGATTTTATCACTCAGACTCAACCTCAGCCAGTACAACCACTACTTTAAACGCCAAAACACTACCTTTCAGGGTTATTAGGGTCACGATGTCGAGGCATCCGTACTAGGAGCCGATGAGCAAGGCTCCGACAGAGACAGAGAAATTCCGTCTAACATTTTCAACGTAGAATCTTGCACTACACACTTCAACACTTCAGGAAAAGTGGAGAAAAGTATGGATAGAAGTGTGTACTGGAAATATTCATTGCAGATAATAATAATAAGCCTAGCAGATTACATAGACTAATTACATCTGCCCTACTGACAACGATCTCCAGCCACATCACCAACACTCTCGTGCCATTGATTTTTAGTGTCTTGAGGACTCCAGAAAGACAATCCACTTGACTTACACACCAACGGTCAAAACTTTTCAGAATCTGAATTGATGTCATGTTCGGTTCAACAATGAACAATAACAACACAATTTTATGTTATCTGATATGGTTTGACAAGGAAGGTGACAGCTTGGCATGCGCAACACGTTGGCATTCTACTCATCTCTCAAGTGATTAGGCTTCACAAATTGATCTATTGTCAACTTTCCTTCCTTCCTTACCACCAAACACTCTACGCTTAACTTCGTTAATAATCATCAAAATACACATACCTATGAATACGTGAGATGTTGAGTTCAGAGACACACTTTTACATTTAAACGTTAATGTAACTAGTTAGTTAGTTAGCCAGCTGGAACTCAGTAACCATGTGTCATATGTGCTTCATCAAGATTACCGATTTAACACAGTGGCTCAGGCTTGACTGACTAGATAGAACGGTATTCGACTCATCATTGACTAAAAGTTAAGAGATTAAACACCAATGAGCTACATTTCCATAGGTCGATTCAGTAGATCAGGATAAGTTAGGTTATCAGAGTGTGAGAATTTAGCTAGATACACAATGAATAGATCTTGATAATAGAGGTCATGGCTACAATTGCACTTGCCTACAATCATATAACAAAATGGGACGCCCTGACCGAAAGCTGCTACCTTGACGTGGTGGTCGAGCTTGAACACCGCAATGACCCAACAAGCTATACTGGCTGAGATTTATGTTGCTTGAGGTCCTACCATGCCACAAAGGTTGCTTGGATAGCGGTTAGACAAAAAGCAGCTACCCAATCCAGTGCTATGACTCAAACAAAATCACAAAATATCATGCCAGATCGGTCGGGGCCCGGATTAACAACGACCGCGCTTCCTGCTGCCGTGTCACAGGGCAGAAGTGATAAATATGCTATTTAGACACACTAAATGAAAAAGAACAAACAAAAGCAGGCCGTGTGTGACCGGCCTCAAGCAGTTGTTCCCTGGGCTCTGCGATTACGCAACCAATTTCCACAGTGTGTGCAGCCGGGAAGTAACAATCGCCCTCACAAACCGAAATGCACGCGAAACCTCTCTAATTATCATTCATCTTTGTCTTCATCTTCATCTCTACTATCTTGCTTTCCTTCTACTGATGCAACTTCTCTACTTGATGGCTCTTCACTTCCTCTTCACTCTGTGTACACTGAAAACGACGGAAGCCAAGAAACCACTACCGATAGTCTCCTAAATCCACGCCACCAATTTCATTTAGAAGCATTTAATGTTAGGACACTTTGCCAAATAGGACAACAAGCATCACTGGCCAAGACTCTGGAATCTCAAGCCGTTGATGTATGTCGTGTTTCAGAAACACGCATACAAGACCCAAGTGTGGTTATTCACCTAACCTCACCTGGCCAACAGGATGAATCTGCAAAATTCATCTCCAGGGTGTCAGAAGATGCCACAGCTAGCTCACAAGGATTAGCTGGTGTAGGGATAGCTTTGAGTACTAGGGCAGAGAAGATATTACTTGACTGGATCCCGGTAGATATCCGAATGTGCGCTGTCCATCTGAACGGATCAGTAAAAAGGAGAAAGGAGTGCACTGCTCGCCGATGCCTTTTCCTAATCTCCGCCTGCGCCCCCACTGACTGCAGTTCGGATGAAATGAAGGATGAGTTCTATCAAAAACTGTCTAGTTTGCTGCGAAAGGCTAAGCGCTCAGATGTAGTCGTTCTAGCTGGTGACTTTAATGCGCGCTCCTTGAATACGACGTGCTTTTTCCTCTATAACTGGAAAATACCTACTTTGTGAATTATCCGCTTGGGAAACCTGATCTTCCTTGCCGGTGATTTAAATTCCACCATTACTTACATATCGAATCTCTGCGTGGTTAGTCCAGCTGTCTCGAACTACTGCCAAAGCTTCAGGTGCTACTTTTGTAGCAGCATCTTCCTCATTCGTTCAGATAAACAAGACTTGTTGGTCTACCACGTGATTGCTGTGAAGCCGATTATCCAGAAAGTACTAGGTAAAGTCGAAAACCTTTTCTTTTCCTTGTCTTGTACTTTTTCAGTCTTATTCTTGTTCTTGTGGGTAGATACTGCTGCACTCTTATTCATATTCAGCATAAGTTTTAGAGATAGTCATTGATATAAGAATAAAACTTGGGCACTGTGGTAGAGTGTAATTCCATTATGGAATCCCATAATGGAATTAGCGATAGTTAATATGGCTGTAGAAAGTAACCTTAGAAATGACACCAAAACACCTTACTCTGTAGTCACAAGGGCTTCAGCCAGAGAAGGCAAAAACCCAGAGACACCAAACCCAAGTCGCATACCCATCCTAATGACTCGTGTAGGACTCGTCTGTCCTGATACTACGCCTGCATTGCCACAGTCTAGTACTGAAACGGCACAGGCATTACTAGGGGGACAGGATACTACACCTACATCAATTGAAAGCCACTGTGTGAAACACAGCAAACCTGAAAGAAAACGCTCAAGACCACATATGATCTCGAAGGCGTCACCAAGTAAGGGAGACGAATGCCAGGCGTTCAGTCTCATACTTTCTAAAGCTGACTCAGCGTTCAAATGCAATTTTCACAAACGGTGGGTGCACTGCAGTTGCGACAAAGAGGTGCTGAAAGCGCACTACAAGTTTGTGAGAAATAACCCGTGCCCGTGGTTTTGGTACATCTGCCCACATTGCCGCCCTGTCATAGTCACACAGAGCGTGTCTGCGGATAGCAGAAACAACACGCTGCCCTTGTGTCCCAACACGGCCTTATGCAGCTCCCCACTTGCTAACATCACACTGCCAAAACTTGGCTCAGACAGTAAGAAGGACACTACAGTCCTACTGACTGAAAATGCCAATTTTCATATGGTGAGCATTCAAAAGGTTGGACCCAAAACATCAAGGAAAGTTGGAATTAGAGAAGCACCACTTGCATCCACAAGCAAGCTTCGCAACACAATAAAGGCTGGCCAGAACCCGATGAAGCCTAAAGTTGCTGATGCTGCAAAGGAATACGAGAAGCCAAAGGCCAAACCAAAGTCTGAGGTTAATCGGCCTAATTTTCTCATCCTCTTTAACGTGCCTGTGAGTAAGGACAGCTTGCCTGAACAGCGGGCCCTGTTCGATCAGGAACAGTGGTCCAACCCGTGCAATAAACTAGGTCTGAATATTAGTTCAGTGAAATTGTGCAGGCTGTACAGAGGTGTCCACACACCTCAAGGTAAGCCACCTCCATTACGGGTTACACTGGACTCTGCCGAAGAGGCCGAAAAGGTACTATTGATGGCTCAGGTACTAGCCATTGACATAAGTTCGAACATAAGGGTGAGACAGGGCAGACCATGAGCTGTCAGACAAATGGTGAGGGAGTCACCGGAACTGATGCCTTCTACCTCTATGGTGGTACACGGTGTTCCGGAGCTGGAAACGGGCACTGCCTGTGAAAAACACATGCATGACGTACAGCAGTGGAGATGGCTGTCGTCTCAGATGGCCCTTGGCGCTTCTGGAGCCATCTCCGTTTACCGACTACCTCGCCCCACTCATCTCACACTGATTAGCTCCCCAAAGCTGCTAAGTGTCACATTCAACTCCCCAGAGCAGTTGGCCATAGCACTTCAACGGTGGTATGAGATCAAGGGGAAATTGGGTGGACACATTCGATGCTGCGAAAGCAGACCTCGAACCATAAGGAGGCAGCAAACGGAGGCTTTAATACGTCCCCAAGCTTCAGTGACACTAGAGCGATGCAGTTCTGAGAATAACGGTCTGTGTCACCCAAGTGTCCTGCCTAAATCCATGGGAAAAACCACAACGAGCCGGTTCCATCGGAACTGGCCAACTAGTCCCAACATTAAGTCCCCTACCAACAGACAGCTTCACGTCAACTACCCCACAACACGCTGAGGTTGTAAGCCTCACTGTCAGCTGCCTATATAGCAATGTGAGGGGGCTGAGAGTAAAAATAGGTGAACTCCGAAATCTCCAAGCACACCTACAACTGAATATGATCATTCTCACCGAAACATGGCTAACCCCCACTATCGCCGATAATGAAATCAGTATAGGTGATATGGTTTTGGTCAGGAGAGACAGGGATAGTAAGGAAGGAGATCGAGTTGCTGTATACTTTGATAGGCAACTTAAATGTGTGCGCGCAACGGACCCACCACTTGTTGAACTCCTAGACTCCATATGGTGTCATTTCACCATAGGTCACACCAAGGATTTACTTAGTGGCATCTACCGATCTCCCACCTGTTGGGCAGAGCACAATCAGCTACTGCTCAGCACTATCACAGGGATACGAGACTTGGGCTATGACTAAATCACCATTGCTGGAGATTTCAATGCCCCATCACTGAACCTTGGCTCGGGGTATGCTAAGGGAAAATTCGGCCGAAATCTACTGCAAGCTATTCGGAAAACGGGACTGACTGAGAACGTTGGAGACGACACTAGGTGGGGCCCTAGTGGAAAGTCATCAAAACTAGACTACATTCTAACTAGTGGCCAACTACTTGACGAAAAGGTCCAGATCATGACTCCTCTAGGAAGTAGTGACCATGCAGTCATAGGTTTCGACCTCGTTCTCAAAGAGCATTTGCAGTGGGACGCTACGCAACCATGTCTGTGTTATAGCAAGGCTGACTATGCTGAAATGCGGAGGCTCTTGTCCGATGCAGACTGGCCCTTAGCATGGGATGAGCTGTCTGTGGATGAACACTGGAAAGCGGTAAAAAAGATTATTCATACAGTAATCTCGAATACCGTCCCTTTAGTCACAACACAGCCCAAAAGAAAAACACCATGGTTAAAGAGAGGCACGCAGCGTATTCTGCAAGCAAACCGGAAGGCTTGGTTTACCTGGCGCGTATCTAAAAGCCAGACCGACCATGATGCATACCTGGAACTCAGGAACCAGTGCAATGCAAGAATCAGGAGGGACAGGAGGTCATTCCAGGCTAACCTTGCTAAAAATCTCCTGGCAAACCCAAAGAATTTGTACCGATTCATGTCGGAAAGAAAACCAACCAACCAGGGGACATGCGCCTTAGTAGGCCGAAACGGTCAATATCTCACTAATCTGGAGATGACTGAAACATTCAGTTTAGCCTTCGCAAAACAGCTAAACAGCAATGTGGGTATTACCGTTACGGACCAAAATGGTGGCATCTTTATTTCACAGGAGGAAGACCAAATAGCCACCCCCCCAAATAAACCCTGCAATAGTACTAAGAAAGCTGCAGCTACTCATACCTGGGAAGTCCCCAGGTTGTGACGACATCGGGTCATCTGTTCTGAAACAGTGCGCCAAAGCTCTCTGCAGGCCCTTATGCGACTTGTTCCATCACTCCATGGAATCGGGGAAACTGCCAAAGGAATTGAAAAGAAGCATCCTTTCTCCGATCTTCCAGGGTGGGGATAGGCAAAATCCCACCAGTTATAGACCAGTAGCTCTACTCCCAGTGGTATCGAAAGTACTGGAAGGTATTGTTGATGATCACATCAGGGAATATCTCGATAGGTCTAAAATACCCCCATGAAGCCCAACACGGTTTCAGGAAAGGGAGATCCTGCGTCACTAACTTATTATCAGCTTGGGATGACTGGACCTCATGCTGGGATATGAGTGTTCCAGTCCATGTGATCTTTCTAGACTTTGAGAAGGCATTTGACACTGTTCACCATGACCTCCTACAAAAAATAAGCCAGGCAGGTATAGGTAGACCTCTTCTGTCATGGTTAAATGACTACCTAACTGAAGGGCGATTTTGCACTAAGGTCAATCGAGTCCGATCATCTTGGCACAGCTCGTCATCAGGAGTGTCTCAGGGTTCTATCCTGGGTCACTGGTGTTCTTGATTCTTGTCAATGATCTACCATGCCGTCTAGGCTGCCCGACTCTTCTATACGCTGATGACGTGAAGATATGGAGGGCGATAAAGTGCCTGGAGGACTCAGATAGACTGCAGGCAGATCTAAACCTTCTGGAAGACTGGGCGGTGGCCAGTGGCATGACTTTCAACCTGATAAAGTGCAAAGTAGTGAAATTACGCACCTGTAGACTGCAGAATGCAAGTTACACCCTGTGCAATGAAAGCTTGTCCTGCACAACGTCGGAGCGAGACTTAGGTCTAGACACAAACGTAAGTTACACGGGAGACGTAGCGAGGGCATATGCGGTCGAAAACTTTACACATAGACAGTTAGATGCACTCACTCTAGAGCTCTTTCTAAAGTTGTATAAAACATACGTCAGACCGCATCTTGAAGTGCATAATATCATTGCACCCCCACTGCTTAGAAGACACGCCAACCTCTTGGAAAGAGCTCAACGACGGGCAACAAAAGGAATGGTTGGTCTCCGAAACAAACCACATAATGAAAGGCTGAAGAAATTAGGCCTATTCACACTTAGTTACCGTCGTCTTAGGAAGATTTAATTACTGACTACAAAATAACAAATTATCAGAATCACCCAAACAAAGGTGTTCTGCCATTGAGTAGGTATAGGCTCCCTCGTGGAAATCCTAGAAGGATAGCTCATCAGAGGGCAAGGACCCGGGTGCGCTCCCACTTCTTTTCCCTGCGGGTTTGCCGTCCCTGGAATTCCTTACCGGCAGATGTAGCTATGGCACCATCTGTGGACGCCTTTAAGCGAAGGCTGGACAACCTTGCAGCGACACAAGGAAAGCATCCAAATGACCTATCCACTTAAAATCGCATACAGCATTCAAAGGTAGACAATTAAACTGGTCGTTTTACTTCTTTACATTCTCTTCCGTCTTACTCTCCTGACAGCTTTAACTACACCTATTATTATTATTATCATTATTACCGGTATATATATGCCGGTTGACTGACTGTTGTTACGTTTTCTTATTCTTTTTCTGTCTGTTAGTCTGAATACCTTCACTAATTATATCTATTATTATTATCTCTTTTCTATTGATGACGATACCGAAGGACCAACTGGTGAAGGGATCAACTCCATTAGCAGTAGTAACAGTCTTAACACACCTCATTCTACAAACCACATACAATTAATCCCTGCACTACTCCTTTTGGAGTCAACCAAAGCTACGACAGTCGAGTGGCGGGACGAGATACGCAGAGGTTTACCGAAGATCAGGAACCTCTACCTCACAATCAAGAGGCGAGCAGAAAGAAATCAAATTGGTTTATACTAGCTCGTAAAAACGATATTGGATATTGGATTTGGGTGTCATGGATAGCAAATATTTCTGTTATGTAATAGGAACGTTAGAAGGAATCCAAAGCGTAAGGACCAAAATGAAAGAGAGATATTGTAACATCTGGTAGAGAAAAACAGTTTTACAGAAGGGATTTTCTTCAAGTACCATGATGAAAAATATGCATTTTGTACCATAAACCGCTTCACTGAATGCCATGACGCAAAAACTTGTCATATCCTGTCAAACATTGGCTAAATAGTTGCTGCAGATATGTGGTTTGTCAGGAGTGTTTTACACTTTCCGCTGAATCAACTCAGTAGGACCCTAGATAATGAAACACTTTAATGACCTTGACGGCTATGAAAACCGAAAACCATGAGAGCGCAACTCGTTTTATGACGGTGTAACCGCTCTGTAAACCACTAGTTCCTTTTGTTTAATATATCAGACGTATGAATCTCTATAGTCGGTCATAGACTGTCATTCACATTCTTTATTATTTACTACAATAGTATCCAGAGTGTTACCTGCAAAACACAAGCTTCCCTAGGAATCGCCAGGTAAGTAGTTAGTAAATGTATTGAAGTGACTTATGAAACAGCTGTTGGTTTTGAAGTTTTCCAGTAACTTCTGTGACGCAGAGGGACAACCAGTTAGTTTGGAAGAGCGCTCACAGGAGTTTGTCAAACTGATGCCCTGGGACTGTCGACTGCAGAGAATTTGAATACTGTTAACTGTCTTAGAATAGGCTTTTGAATGTACACGTGTAGAGTGTATAGAATGAAAGCACAGAACACGTAACCACAGTTAAGAGGATGGCCCCCAAGAGTTCACGAACACTTTCAAATAGTTGGTTCTATCCATTTTTGGTTACTACACTACTCAGCCCCGTCAATCTATATGCCAAATCCACCGCTGGTCACTGAGTTTGCGGTTTCATTGGAAGGTGGTGTGGCGTGTGCTAGTCATAAAGAGACGTTCATCGGCATAAAACATCAAATAGCATGGAGATAGATTTGATGTCAGAGAAATCAAATGACCGTCACAGAGATACACGGGGGACGTGAAAGGAACACAAAGAGACAATATGGAGGCCAGAAGTAGCACAGCATGAGAGATCTGTGCAAATGGTGATTTGAAGATAAGGTGCACATAATTTGGCTATATAGCGATACCGAATTCCTAACAAACATTCCTTTACCAAGTCTATTGTCTTCTACTGGTACACCGGTTTCTCACACGGCATCTGGACCATTGTTTTAATACTGACCACTAATTTGATCTCTTGCAGTTGTATCGTAAATAGCTGGGAACTGAATACTGTGGATCAGTTGGCAGACTAAACAAATGAGGTATAAATGTGACTACTAATATCTTTCGTTGTCTGCACCCGGTGTTGTATATCTTTTTTGTCATTATAATACAATATATATTTTTATGACTGTGTTCGATTTTGATTTTCATGGAGTTTTCCACTGCTATTGGTTCGGAGGGAATCACCTTATTTAGGTTAACTGTCTAACAAAAGTTGCACAAATGAATTTATGCTGCTGTAGACGGTATGAAATTGAATTATAAGTTCTTTGAGATTAGTATAACTTCGCCTTGATTTACATGCTTTAGTATTTATTATTACATAAAAGTATACTGTAAACTGCTGATTGTCTATTTACTTTTGTTTATCAGTACGTTTATAACCATGAGGCTGAGGCTTGTACGGCGTTTATGCTTTATTATGATATGTACCGTTGTGGCACTTTATGTTGTAATGCAGTATTATGCTGAACCAAAGGAAAGGAATTTAATCAATCTACAGCGTATAGTCAAAGATTTTCATGAAATACCACAGAATCCACTGTCGATGCATTGGCTTACAGATCCGTTAATGCTTAATAAACGGTTAGTTGATTTTTAATCATAATTTCAAGCTATTCATCCTTCAATAACTTTCTTTTTGTTGTTGTTGCCGTTTTCTCCATTTACTAACCGAATATCTGCGCAATCAGTGCAGATGGATAGTGTTCTCTAAATATGTAAGTTTTCCACATGGAACTTTGCACAAGGGGTGAATGTATCTGAGCCATCGACAACGATTTCAAACCATATCATCTGTACTCTGTAGTCATCAGTTCTAAGCATTCTGGCGTCCCTAATCAGGCAGCCTGCATCTCCGTAAGTGGCTCAAAGCAGCAGTCATAGACTTCATGAGCTGATGGCAAGT
This sequence comes from Trichobilharzia szidati, assembly GCA_944472155.2. Taxonomy (NCBI): domain Eukaryota; kingdom Metazoa; phylum Platyhelminthes; class Trematoda; order Strigeidida; family Schistosomatidae; genus Trichobilharzia; species Trichobilharzia szidati. The sequence goes on from OX235275.1 coordinate 7,363,263, forward strand.
TGTGGTGTGATCACCTATAACTGTTTTCCGACCTGATTTTATGTCAGCTAACATTGTCTGTCGAGGAAGGCGATGGAGTAGCATGTGCAACATGTGTTGTAGCCATCTCAGTTGATGCAGCCTCACAACCTGGACGACTGACTTCTCCTCCTTATCTAACATTCTACGCTTAACATCAATATTACTCACCATAATAAAGCATCTGACTTTGGAGACAGAACACAGCCACCTATGGTCAAAGACAGCTAACCTTTTGATATCTTTCACTTCCAATGTCCATGTTTCTGAGCCATGAAGGAGGATAGAGTGAACTGCTGCTCAGTTTATACGTCTACGTGGGAGATGATATATATATATATATATTGACAAGTGCCACATGGGTCTTTGGTATCCGTGTTGAGATTTCTTTAGCAAGCAGTCCGTTTGGGTTGATGCAACTTTCCAGATAAGTGAGTTGGTCAGCATACTCTACCACTTCATTGCATGTCCTTAAGCTATGAGTCTCTGCAGTTCAGTTCTTCAACATCATCTTACATTTGATAGGAGTCAATCTCCCACCAAAGAAATGAAGATTTCTGCTCAAGGTGTTCAGAAGACTCTAGATTCGATCAGCGTCTTCACCATGGATAGTGGACTCCCTACTCCACTCCTACTGCCTTGTAGGTCACACTTGGTTGTGTAAAGGCTAGAGCTGCACTCTCAAACAAAATGCCGAGCGATTCTAGGGACATCACTCGTACCGAATTCCCATGAAACTTCACGAAATTCATGAAGCCGGCTCATCCTCCCGTAGGAGACAGCCGAATTAAAGTCAAAGTTACATCATCTTTGGTGTGCGGACGTGATATCAAGCTATCGAAGAGATGACGTAGGTGCTGCGAAGTATTTCGCTCTAAGAGACGTGGAAGGTATGAAGAGGTTAGTTGTCTTTGACCATAGGTGCTTGCGTTCTGTCTTTTGTGTTATGAAGTGGGGTATGATATGTGGAGTAATTACTGGGGTTAGGCGTAGTACTAGGTAAGGAGAGAGAAATCAATCGCTGGTGTTGTGAAGCTACATTGACTGAGATGCCTAGGACACGTGTTACGCATGCGAAGTCACCTGCTTCCTCGTGAAGTCATGTCACCTGACATCAGATCAGGTTGGAAAACTCGGAAGTCTGACTGTAGGTTTTAGCCAGCCATTTAGTTAGGTATAGTCTGCCTTCTTGGGATCCATGAGACACTAAGAGTCGATGGTTGAATTTTATTAGTGTTATGCCGCGAAATGATTCTCAGTGGCGCAAATTGATTCACTCTTTGCTGTCTCCCAGATCGATTCAATCCTCACGTTTCTTCATGTAAGTGGTTTTCTTCTCTTTCTCTCCCCCTCTCTCTCTCTCGTATATTTCCGTTTATTATAGTTTCTTTGGACTCCTCTCTAATTCTCTACCTTCATGTGTGCTATATTGATTGTAACAACTTATGTGCATTTGGTTAGTGCTGAGTTAGGAAAAAGGGACACAGTGACTTCCAATGAAAATCGCATAGCTTCTAGTCTCTCAGTGTCACCCTGCCAATTTCATATGGGAGTTTTCAACGTACAGTCTGTATGCGACAGAGGACAACAGGCTTCGCTAGCTAGAACTCTGACATCTCGAGATACGGGTGTGATATATCAGAGACGCGATTGTGTTTATTGGCCCTAAACTCACCTGGCTGACACATTTAATCTACAAAAATCACTTTACAAGTGTCAGGAGATTCTTCGGACAGTTCACGTAGGAATAACATTGATGTGTACTTATAACTTCTTTCATCAATTATTATTCTAAGTCCTAGATGAAGTCATAGGACATTGTGTAATATATCTGTCTTTTTCTATGAATTCATGTCTGTTTTTATCCTCGGAATTGTTATTTTCCTATTTCGCTTTCTTTTTCTTCTTCAATAAACAGACCGGTGGAGAATATGAAACCTGATCCATCATTGTTGGTGAGAAAAGAACAGGCCACAAAGTCGAAATTAATACTGAATAATAAGAATAATAATAATGATAATGACAGCAGGGATAATGTTGTTAGTACAAGGGGGGGACAAGTGAAATTACAGACATTTCAAGCTCCAACTTGTCAAAGATATGACAAGTTTACTGTGTGTAATACAACATTTCAGGTGGGATTATAATTATTATTATTGTTATTGTTATTATCATGGCTTTTCTTCAAGTTATTATTTTTGTATCCCCACCAGTCGATTTTATTGTACTGCAATGCCTGGTCTTTACTCGACAAGTCAGCTCGTGTAACGGATGTTTCGATGATTTCTGATGATTAACTTGATGTTGTTTAGTTAATCGTGACTAGTAGTGGTTTTGTGTGTCGGTGCCACAGCGGTTAGGACGCTTGCCGACCATACACATGGTCCGGGGTTCGATCCCCGGCCGACGCATTCCTTTACCTCGCTAAGCCAGTAGGGAGACTGGTAAAGCGGAAAGGTTGAACATGAGGCTAGCAACCCCATCCTGTAAATATTAACACTGCTACAGAAACTTCAAGCCTCTAGCTTGGAGCCCTATGTTCCACTGGGGAACGTGAAGGAAAAAGGAACTAGTGGTTTTAGTGGGTGACGTTTTAGCGTTTGAAACGATGGGTACTGACTGGTTTGAGAACACAATCACTCACCGCGAATTCAGGTAAGTCCAGATGATGAATGCTAAGTTGGATGATATCTGCGCATCTTGGATTCCAACGCTCGCCGCGATCAATTGATTGACATTCTGAATTAATGTTTGTTGCAACAATTTCTGTAGCAATGAAGAACTTTTTCTCTATCCCCTAAGAAATAGTATCACTGCATATAATGATTTATTTGAAAGTAACATATTCTTGAAGAAAATTTATGGGTGTATAAGGATAATAAACAGTAGGGATGATACAACTGAAAACCTTATTGTGTGTCAGTCTCCTTTTCCTATATATTTCGTATATGTGGTTTAAGCACCTGGAAGTCTAGCCAGTGCGTCCCAGATTCAAAATCCGTTCCACCTACTCCAGCCTGACTCAACTGGCTAGTGTCATTATCTGTCATATATAATGTGTGTCTGGCTTGTAGCTTGGTACATGAATAATCTGTTTCACACAAGTGAGTTCAATGTAGAGATGTAGTTCATTGACTTTACCACTCGGTTTTCACTCGATGGTTCAGAGGTTCGAGTCTTCATGTAATCGGTGAGAGTTGGAAGTAAAATGAAATTATCAATCGCGTCAAGATTCGTACCAGCGACCTCTGATCTACTAACCTAGCTCATTTGTAGGACATAATTGGCAATTGGATCGCTTTGTTCATTTGGTAGATCGCTGTATTAATCATCCTTACTTTACTTTACTTCGGCTATCTCCTACGGGAGGATGAGCCGGCTTCATGAACATCTCGAATAATCGCTGCCCAGGCGCGGCGATCTGATGCAAGGTTTTGCGACAGGGTTATCCAATTCTTGTTCCACAGACGGATTCCGTAGACGGTTTGTAGCCCCAGGCATTCCATATCAGCCTTGACTGTACCAAGCCATGTTTTCAGCTGTCCACCCCTGCGACATCGCCAAGATGGTAATGGTGAGGGATTTAGAACTGATTTGACCAGATCGTCATCTGGTCGGCGCAGAACATGGCCAAACCACCGAAGGCGACGTTGTCGGACCAGTACTGGAGTAAGAGAGTTCATGAAGTTTCATGGGAATTTGGTACGAGTGATGTCCCCAGAATCGCTCGGCCTTTTGTTTGAGAGTGCAGCTCTAGCCTTTACACAACCAAGTGTGACCTACAAGGCAGTAAGAGTGGAGTACGGAGTCCACTATCCATTGGCAGCCGGTGACCGGAGTTCGGTTCATACGCCTTTTTGAATGGGGCCAGACATCCAGGACATCCAACAAGCCCTTTGTCCATACGTCTTCCGGTGAGCTCCAGTGAGCTTCATACGCCAGTCGTTGGAGGTTTGGAATCAGGGTTTAGCCATCTCCCCTAGACTGTCATCCAATGGACAGTCAACCCGGTGAAGAGCGCCGGGCATCCGCTTTCGCCCTCTCACTTTGGTGAAAAACACCTCCGCCACGTGAAAGCAGTGTGTAGGACTTCCTCAGGAGAGGCTATGTAAGACGCCCGGTCATATGGGAGCATTTCAAGAGGTGTGAGGAGGGGTGGCCAACCCGCAGCGCAAGGCACGCATCCCCGACCATCCTGAGGCTTTGGAGGCACTAATCATTCGGTTCCTGCTAATTCGAATCCAGTCCAAGCTCACCTTCAATTATCACTTACACAAGATAAATAAGAGACTGTCAATCTCTCAAGACACACTGTCTCATACAATCTAACTATTCTATTTTCTTTTACTTTTACTTTTTTTATTTATTTATTTATAGATGGGTGAAGTTTATAATCAATTAGCCTTTGATAATAAGCCTGGCGGTGCTTGGACTCAAGGATTTCCAATTTCTTACAATATGGATCACTGGAAGGATAGACCATTAGAAGTATTCATTGTACCATTCTCACACCAAGATCCAGGTAATCATGATTGAAATAAAAAGAATAAACTCGCTTTTCCGTTCATTATTATTATTATTATTAGCAGTAATAATAATAATAAACTAAATTACCTCATATTTAAATTACAATCACTGAATGTTCAATGGTCCCTGTCTATGAAATCCACGTCCCTGAGTTCTGTCCTGTATTTGCCTCTTTTGAGAATTCCTACTAGTGACGACGGTCCACCTTCCATTGGGATTTCAACCCACTACCGATTGTTTCAAATGTCACATCGTTATCCATAGCCATCACATGAATAATAATATTTACCACTCATTATTCCATACTAGATAAACTTGTTTGATTTGACACACAATGATACAAGGTTTAATGAAGGGGATAACGTATAAAGCCTACTTAATTGCTCATTATAATATCATGGTATATTTACACAATTTCCTAATTTTACGAGTTGATCACGGACTGATATCAGTTAGAGAGCCATTGAAAACCAGGGAGTACTGGACAGCTGCTGTTTCATCCTAGTTTGGGAACCATCGGCAGTACGCACCCACTGGGATTCGAGCCCAGGACCTTCCGGTTACAAGGCAAGCTCGTATACCATTCAGCCACTGGGACCCGATTCAATGGCTCATGAATTCTAACTTCTACCAATTCGTGATTTTAGCGCGACCCCAACTATTGTCGTTGGTGGGACATCCATCCACACACGTGACTTCTAATTGGAACTCACTGGTCACGACTTCTCACTAGAACTCCAGGAAGCTCCAACCTGTAGCAAGTCACTAGCGAGCATCAGAATAATTTTCTATAGTTTGGTTTGTAAGGATTAGTTATGTTTTACGAGTTGATCATGGACTGATATCAGTTAGAGAACCATTGAAAACCAGGGAGTACTGGACAGCTGCTGTTTCATCCTAGTTTGGGAATCATCGGTAATTAGAAGTCACGTGTGTGGATGGATGTCCCACCAACGACAATAGTTGGGGTCGCGCTAAAATCACGAATTGGTAGAAGTTAGAATTCATGAGCCATTGAATCGGGTCCCAGTGGCTGAATGGTATACGAGCTTGCCTTGTAACCGGAAAGTCCTGGGCTCGAATCCCAGTGGGTGCGTACTGCCGATGATTCCCAAAACTAGGATGAAACAGCAGCTGTCCAGTATTCCCTGTGGCTGGGTTTCAATGGTTCTCTAACTGATATCAGTCCGTGAATTAACTCGTAAAACATAACTAATCCTTACAAACCAAACTATAGAAAATTTCCTAATTCGCTTTATATCGGTTTGTTTTTACTCCCTCCTGTTGACCGATTCAATTGGTCTCAATTCGGGGATTCGCATGACTGGATATTGGGTAGCAACTAATAATGTGCCATGCATTTAGTCCTTCTTTCAGTCAGTCAAGTTTGCAATGTGGCTGGCCATCATGATGGTGCACTCTAAATTTTTCTAGACGGTTAAAGGCAATCAGCAGGTAACCTTGGACCTAAGTTTTCTACTTGTTGCCATTCACCAGCAAACCACTGAAACAGAGACTTAGATGCATGATATTGGTTACTTCCTAGTGTCCAGTCAAGATATCCATCACAGTCCTACAGGAGGTCAATCATGCGTCCGAATAACTCAGTGTTACCGGTTCCACCAGTGGATGACAAGAGTTTGAATCCCAGTGGGACACATCAGTGTCTTAAGCCTTGCTATAAGAAGAAGAAGCGCCAACAAAACACGGAACCTTTGTCGTGCAGGCTTTTTCCTACTGATTGCCTTCAATCATATATAACAATAATTCTGCGATGATTCTTTACCGCAAAGAAACATCGGATGAGATAAAGCAAATCCCTAACAATCATGACATAAGAGTGCATTTTCGTGCAACTAACACCTTACGCTCATCACTGGTGAAGGTTAAGGATAAAATAGAAGAAGAAAACCAGCAGAATTGCGTATACCAGATCAATTGTGGGGGCTGTAACGCCGTATATGTAGGAGAAACTTCCAGACAGGTAAATTTAAGAGTGAAAGAGCATAAACAATGTCTAAAAGTGGTTCCAGAGAACTCTGCAGACTTAAAGAAGCTAGAAAACAGATCAGTGATTGCACTCTGCATTCGATAGAAACGGGACACAAAATCGATTTCGATAGGAGGACTAAGGTGCTACAGAAAGATTTTGGTTCGTATAAAGAAAGACTGACTGCAGAAGACCTACACATATATGGGTGAATCCTAACAGTTTGAATAGACGTGAAGGTGTGATGTTAGCTGATGCATGGCAAATCCTGATTAATAAATTTAAATTGGATATGTATCAACAATTAATCATACTTGGTCAAAATTTCCGATTGTTTTGTATCTTCCTATCGAGAGGCTTACAAATGTTTTACAAATGTTTTCGCATACACACACCATTACATACTGTATATACACAAATATACTTCGGTAGCACAGCGGTTAGGACTCTCGCCGACCATGCACATAGTCTGGGGTTCAATCCCCTACCGACATATACCTGATATCAATGGTCGGCCTGCAAAATTTGGGCTACCGATATCACCTGCTGAAAATTCCATACTTGTACCAAAGCTATATTCAAAAACAGGATAAGCACAATTAAAAAAATATATTTTCATATTAAGCTATCTACGACTATGAACTTTCAGTTGAACGTAATCACCAAAATTCTGATGAAAAGTACACTCTGTTTAAAGTGTTCAACTAATATTTTGTAAGTCTGAGGTCAAATTTTGATCACAGCTCATACAATTTTGTTTGTTTTTATTATATTTTGATGACTGTTTCATAACTCATATGATTGGAGGAAGTTTTAAAAACAAAAGAGAAGTGCTCTCTAATTGCTAGGGCTTCCACAAACTTTAGGATACGCCCTCCCCTAAAGACATTTTATAGATAGGTTTAAAAGATGTGTCAACATCAATTTTATGTCCTGTCTCCCATAATATGTGTTTCGCAATAGAGGAGGATGGTTTCCTATTCTCACCATTAATGGGTTCTGGGGATTCTGTTTGTTTTTGGAGTCATACAAAAAACCTCTGTTGTGTTAATATTTTGACTAATTTCCCCGAAGAAGAAGTTCGGACCAGTTTGCTGAACAAAACGTGTTGGAATTAGTCATTTCAATTTCGCTGAGATTTTACGAATATAATTTTTTACAAATCCCTCTAGGGAGTTTGAATGCTTTCCTCATTCATAATGATAATAATAATGACTACATTGTTAGTTTATACTATCATCTATATAAATGTACGTATGTATTTTTTCTTCCACCCCTGTTTATTCTCTCTTCTTTAGGATGGCGTAAAACACTTGAAGACTACTTTTACACTGAAACAAAACCAAATCTTGATGCTACACTAGAAATATTAAGTGAGCATAAAGAGGCAAGATTTGTATACTCAGAGATATCCTTTTTAAATTTATGGTTAACCACCTTATCAGAAGAACAAAAACGAAAATTTCAAAGGTAAATTTTCTTCACCTTAATTTGCATTGTTCCTTAATCTTCTTCTGTACTTTGAAGCTTCTGTAGTGATTGAATCGGTTGGTTATTGTTTTTTTTTGAGGGGTGGGATGGGGTAGGGTGTGGAATAAGCCACACGTTCAACCTTCCATCTTTCTGTGGGCATAGGGACTGCTTAGTGAACAACTAGGTGAGATTTCTAGAGAAAGTCACCTTTTTTGTCATACTCATCTACGCATCATCATCATCATCTTCGCGACTAAAAGAAGCAGCACGGAGAAGGACATCAAGGCCAGCCAGGATTGGAAAAGTAAGACAGATCGTAATTATTATTCTGAAATCAGTGTGGAAGTCTGCTACACTCAGCTTGAGGAACAAGACTTGCAGTTTCTACACTATTTTAAAGTCAGTTCTCCTATATGGTTCAAGGACACGACGTATCACTAGAAACATTTCCAAAAGCCTGTCTCAGACTTCCATCAACAGGTAACTTTGCTTGATAGATACTGAAGATAAGATGGCTTACCAGTCGGAAAGGATTAGCGCATACAGGAACTCCAGCGACGAACTAACCAACAAACTTTTTGGCCAGTAAGTATGCCGAATGAAATGGAGATGAATAGGACACACGCTGAGGAGATTGTTAAGTGATACCACACGCTTAGGAGGCTTTCGAGTGGAGTCTGAACGGAAAACAACGAGCTGAGTTTGTGTCCGAGGTTAACGACATGGAGGCGATCGTGTGAGTGGGAAATAAAAATCATATGGATTATTTTTGAGCCAGCTAAAACGGACTGCAGATAACCGAGTGAAGTGGAAATGGGCTACTGAAAGCGTATGCTTGACGTGGAACCTAAGGGAATAATAATTATAAGAAGTTTTATTCTTAGCAAACCACATTCATATTGGCAACTCTCAGCTTTGGTTTAGTTTTTTCCTTATGAAAATACTGATGAAGCATGTTTCACTAATCCATCATTGTAATACACAGTGTGAACTGTTGTGCAACTGTGGCTCACTGGCTTAAGCTAGAGTGGTATCCGTGCAGACGAGCTTTGACATTGTCTGTGAGCCGCTGCGGAACGAGTTGTGATGTGAAAATTTCGAAGTCAACTTTTTCTAATTCCCCCTCCCCTTGCTGGTTAGCAGTGCGACTTAGCTCTGGGATCTTCAATCTAGTGTAGTGTACAGAATGTAAAATCACCCGAGACGCTCAACTTTCAACCACATCGAGCCAGGGGTTCAAGTCCCTCTGGATCTTTTGAAGTTTCTGTAGCCAGGTAGGGGATTATCAACTTTAAAAAACAGGTTTGGCTCACCAGCGACTTCACATAGAAATGCAAGCGGTTGTGTAGTACAAATTGCAAACACACAAAACTACCGATAGTAAATATAGTTTAAATCTGATTTGCTGCTCAGATTGGTTCATATACAGTCAATAAGGATGGAAGATTTGTCTACAATATTTCTTTTGAGTTACTTAATTGTTGTGGAATAGTTGCTGGATTAGCACCTGCCAGCGGTGGACTCGTCAGCCGCATGTTCTTACTCCGTAATGAGTGTTGGTGTTCTCACCTATACCCGTAGCCGTGTTCCGCTGTAGATAAAGGTGTTGAACGGGATTAATAAAGATTTGGTGTACACCATAGTGTTAAAGTTGTCTGCAAAGTACTTCGCGGTCAACGTTGTTGAAGGCTATTTGAAGAAGATGAAGCTGAGGTAGAGATTTCACTGCTATTCAATCCTTTGCTCGATGGTGATGACCTACTCTGAATTCTACTCAATTGTATTACGTCATCCGATTCACTTAATCAATTTTATTTTATTTTCTATCTAATTAACGTTTGTTTCCTAGCCAAATAATACTTATATTACGTAATTATCTAAGCTTTATAAATCTAATGCACACACACAAACAAAATTGTATATAAGTGCGATTGTACAGTTCATTGAATGAATTCGCCGAAAAGAGTCTCTTCACTCGACGGCTTCTTTTCTTTTATATGACTGAATGGGGATTTTCAAGTTACTTCATCATTTATTTCAACATGTATGTATATAAACTTTCACATAATAATTTATTTTCTAAACTCAGGTTATTATTCAATGGACAATGGGAAATTTCATCCGGTGGATGGGTTATGCCCGATGAAGCAGTTACAAATTATTACTCAATTATTGATCAATTTATAGAAGGACATCATTGGCTACTAGAACATTTTGGTGAGTCTGAATTAAATTATTGTTATGACGATTGATTATTACTATTCCTTTGGATAAAAAGTGCAACTAGCGGCTTCAGCAGCACATTTCCATTTCACTGTGTTCTCCTCAGTCCTTTTTCTCTTCTTCTTCTTCTTCTTTACCTGACTACACGACTACCTGTAAGCTTTCATTCCCTCTACACACACGCAATCATCCTCGGACGACGAACTTGTCGTTTTCCAATCAGGTTTCACTCTATAACTTGCCTGGCGTGTGTCAAGTACATCTTCATTTGCTTCGGCATTTTGTTGACCAATAGATTCCTGGTTGGTTAACTGCCAGAGAGTCCCTTGTCGTTAATCTTTTTCGGGCCAAGTTAAACTTTAAGCACCACTAACAACTACCAATGGAGTGCGACCGCACCAATGACCTTGAAACGCTCACTGAGCAAGTTAGAGAAACCTGGCAAATAATGTTTGCCATCATCAATTAAATATGCTCATCGAAGTGTTATGCTATTAAATGGGATATCTGGCAAGTTTCAGCTTAGATTTGGGAAAGATTAAGTTACGCTTTAAGCCAAGGACAAGTTAGGGTTAGGTTAACCTAATAAAGGCGACATTAGGGTTGGTTCAAGTTAGATTACAATTAGTTTAGGGATATTTTCACGTTAGGGTTAGGTTCAGGAAAGATTAGGGTTATTGTTAGGGTTAGAAGACCTAAATAATTACATGCATAGAATGTGGTTAAATTAATCTGTTGATATAAGAGTAGAACTTGTGCACTGTGGTAGAGTATAATTCCATTGTGGGTAAAATTTATTTCGACAAAGTCTAACAGTGTTGCTATACAATAATACTTACTGATGACGTCTCGAGTAAATTTGTCGCTCAGCAAATATTACTGTATTACACTGTAACAACAGAAGGCAAGGGTCAGGCAACAGTGCCCCAGTTTGCCACATGCGAAACACCGGTCTCTCCGCACGCTCAGTCTCAGCGCGGCCACTTCACGTTGCAACTCTTCGATTTGTTTCTCACACTGCTCGGATTTTGGTGGCTCTACCGCTGCAACCGTCTTGCTCAACAGTTGTCTGGTCACCTTCGCAAGCTCCCCTATGTCCAGTGGCTGTACGGCGTTAACCAGATGTAGCTGTTGGGATATATGTTCTGGGACACTCTCCATAAACTGGGATGCCAACATTTGTGCCTCAGAATCTTCGTCCAGTGTTGGTAGAGCGCGACGAAGTAGGCTTGTCAAGGTCAGCGCCAATACGAGAGGGTCACCGTCAACTCCCAGCTTCATGGTGCGAAACTGCTGCATTGCCCGCTCTCTGTCCATTGGGTTGTCAAACTCCTGCTTCAAGCGTTCAACCACTGACTTCCAAGTTGCTTGCCCCTCTGTTTGCCTCACACTATCATATGCTGCCTTCGCCCGGCCTCTCAGTAGCGTTCCAAGAACAACCGTCTTCGCTGATGGCTCTTGCACGCCATTCAACTCTGCAATAGCTTCGAAGTCCCTTAAGAAGATCCATATGTCTCCTTCTTCAAAAGCTGCAGGCCATGGGACTTTCATTTCGCAACAGGCAGCGACACCAAATGTAACAACAGAAGGCAAGGGTCAGGCAACAGATCATTTATTAAGGAAATCAACGCATATTTATATATTTTCATGTACATTACTATGGATATTTAAGCAAACAAACGCAGTCTTCCGATTGGTTGTTTCTCACGTAAAGTTAATCTTTCATCTATTTGTGACTGTATCTTGAATGGCAAATCCTCTATATGTTAACTGCTTCCGCCTACGCAAAGTCAATCTTTGTTCACATTTTCTCACGACAAATCTTGGGAACGTAAATATTGACGTAAATTACTGTCTACCAATTTGGCTAGTAGACAGCTCTCACCACAACACCATAAGACTTTATCCAAATAAATTTTACCCACAATGGAATTATACTCTAATGATACTCCAACCAAAAACTGAGGACTATTTTCATCAAATATAAGAGGAATGTATCCTCTGTAACATTTTTCTACAGTTTTTATGCATTTTTTCATAAATATATATGTATTCCATTCACAAAAATGCCTCCTTCACGTGATTGGTGAGTTCGAAGTCATTCACTGATTGGTGAGTTCGAAGTCATTCGCTGATTCGTAGTTAGTTGTGCTTAAAGTTTAACTTTGCCCTTTTTCGACTGGTCAGCTATCTGATCTTCCATATCGAGCCAGCGAAGACACCTGTTGATGCTGGTCTGTAATAGCCTCTCGGAAGTGGGTTTTCATGACTCACACGCCAAATATCTGAACCATATAAAGGCACCGACTTCATATTAGTGTTCCTTATTCTGAGTAGGGCAGATTTCCACACTGATTTCAGATTAATGAATGCCTGTCCAGCTTTTCTGATCTTTTCTGCTCTCTCTCTCTCTCTCTCCACGATCTGTTGAATATATGTGTATCTATATATCTACATGTGAAAGAGACTTCTACAGTTGATAGGTAGGTGAAGAAGTTATTCAAGACACTTTACTGGCTCTTGTATATAGTCTTCGAGATGCTCACACAAAGCACACAAAGCAAGAGGAGAAATGCATAATAAAGACAGTAAACAGAGGTGTGAGACAAAGGTATAGTAATAATGAAGAACAATACAGTTTCATTGGAAATCATAAGTCACAAGAAGTGGATGCATCTGCACTAGCCATTGAGAACGATCACTTTGAGCCATGTCACCAATTGCTTCCAGCCTTCATTGGTTTTTACTGTCCCAAAGACCCCAACCAGTCAGTCAGGAAGTCTACACCTTCCTACGTGGCTAGCTTAAACTAACTGTTGTAGATTTCATTGACTGGTGACATGTTTTCGTTTGACCACCACTAGCTCTTTTCCAGCCTGACCAATCCTATGTCAGCTAACATTGCGCATTGTCGAGGAAGGCGGCAACTAGGGATGCATACGTAACACATGTCCTAACCATCTCAGTCGATGTAATTTCACAGCCTCGTCGACTGATTTCCAATTCCTCCTTACCAACTAGCACTCGATCGATGCCTAACCTCAATATTTCTCACCTTATTATGCCACTTCACACACACGGAAGATAGAAGGCAGACACCTATTATCAAATACAGCTAGCCGGTCTTTTCATGTCTTCCACTCTCAATGGCTAAGTCTCACAGCCATAAAGGAGGACAGAGCGGACTTCTGAGCAGTACGCACGCCCTTTGGTCGACAACCAGCCGAATATCACGTCTACTAAGCCAGAGAGGGCGTAAACTGGGATATGCGAAACTAGCCCTCTGTATTCGTGGTGAGATTTCGTCAGCCATCAACCCGTTGGCGTTGGCTGATGGTACTTCCCAAATAAGTGAAGTGGTCAACGTGCTCTACCACTTCACTTCCTATTTCTAATCTAGGGGGCCGGTGAAGTCCAATCCTGCAGCATCATCTTACATTTTACAGGGGCGAATCGCATTCCAAACATACGAAGATTGTTGCTCAAGGTGTTCAGTAGACTCTGAATATTGTCAGCATCCTCGCCTAACATCACGGCAACAAAAAAAACATTTAGTGACCAGTAATAGACTGTGAAATTACAACCAGTAACCGTTGAATGAGTGAAGTAGAAATTAACTCTTAAGACTCTTAAGATAATGAAAATAAAGTTAATATATATCTCTAGGTTAGAGTACTTTAAAAAAAAGAAATACAGTTCAGTACATCTACAGTGATCACTGTTTTAAACCAAAGATTCATATTTTTCCGATCAAGGGAAGTGGATATCCAAAGTGGATTCCAGGTCATTATTCTTCGTGAAACATCTCTCTTTCAGACTGACTGACTGTCTTTTGGGCAGGGAGTTATAAATGTTCACCTATTTGGGAAGTTGTATCAGCACCAACGGACTGATTGGTGACGAAATCTCAGCACGGATCCAAAAAGCTCGAGCTGCTTTCGCTAACTTACACCATCTCTGGAGTAGGCGTGACATCCGGCTATCAACCAAGGGACGTGTGTACTGCTCACCAGTTCGCCCCTCCATCCTTCTCTATGCGGCTCTGAAACATGGCCAATACGAGTTGAAGACATGAAAAGGTTGACTGTTTTTGATCATAGATGTTTACGATCTCTTTCTCACGTTAGGTGGTATAATAAGGTGGTACGTAATATTGACGTTAGGTGTAGAGTGTTGGGCAAAGAAAGAAAATCAATCGACGAGGCTATAAAGTTACATAGATTGAGATGGCTAAGTCACGTGCTGCGCATGACTAACCATCGCCTACCCCGACGGACGAGCATTACTAGCTGATATAGGTGCAGGTTGGTTGGAAAAGAGTAAGTGGTGGCCAAACAAAAACATGGCCTCATCAATCCATGAAATCCTTGACAGTTAAACTGAGTCAGTCAGGTAGGGAGGGAGATGCAGACATCCGGGTTGGGGTTCGCCCTCGGGACTCTAAGAATCAATGGCTGGAGACAATAGGTGACATGGCTCAAAATCGTTGTCAATGGCTTACGCAGATGTATTCAGTCTCCGTAATCTTTCATATTCCTTTCTACCATTACTCATTCATTCTGTTTCACTCTTATACTTGTCAAAACATTTATTGATTCTCTTCACTCATTTTCTTGTCTACCTTTGTGTGATGTTTGGAACGTGGCAACTGGAACTGGTGCCCTTCGGTGGCAAGTTCTATGTTGAATCCAGACAGACAGTTATAAATATGTTATCAGCTCTGTCGAATCTATAAGCTACTGTTGTGCTTCAAAGACTTTGTGAAAGTTGTGACTGACTAATTCGTTCAGGTTGTAGATGTTAATCTTCTATCCGCCTTACAGAAAATAAAAAATTGTTTATTTTTGATACTCTATGATTGTTTTCGTTTCTTTAGACAAGATTGTTGTTTTTGGAATTGTCTGTTGTTTGTGAAATTTTGAATATGTTAAACGCAAAAAAAAACAAAAACAACTAGACTCCCATGGAGTTTTTGTCTTCTAATGTGGTGAGAGCTGGCTGCTAGCCAAAGTTGTTAGACAGTAACTGACGTCAATGTTTATGTCCCCAGTATTGATGGTGAGAAAATGAGAACAAAGGCTTTGCGTAGGCGGATACAGTTAGCATATGGATGATCTGACACAGACACAAAGAGATGCAAGGTTAACTTTACGTGAGAAACAACCAATCAAAAGACTGTATTTTCTACTAACAATAATCTACAATAATGTACATTAAAATCTATAAATATGTGTTGATTTTCCTTAATAAACGTTCTGTTGCCTGGCCCTTGTCTTCTGTTGTTACAGTGGTAGTGGTAGTGGTGAGGACTGCATTTTTCACAACCACCCAACAAGCTACACTGACTGAAACTAGTATGCCTACCATACCAGAAAGGTTGTTTCCATAGTGGCTAAACTTAAAGTAGTTACCTATCATGGTTTTGGGTCTGTGGGCGAAGTCGTGTTGCTGACGAGTAGATATGTAATAGCAGTCAAGGTATTCCCCTCAGATAACCAGCAAGCCAGTTATGCTACCACTTAGCTCTAAGGACGGAGGACGGGTTAGATAAAAGATCGACTCCGAAAATTGTTCATCCCAACTTGCCTTACGCTGGTCTGTAGTCGATGGTGGTAAGATCTTCACACGGACACAACGCTAAAAATCAAATTCCGTGGTGTGGACAGCCAGGAAGTACAAATTGCCCACAGCACACAAAACTTCTAGAAAAATCATATATCCCTGGAAGCTTCGAAGACAGTCACACTAAGATATTATTATTGTTTTATTTTCACTGTCAGTTTAACACAATGTTGTAATTTCATACATTTATTCCCCTTAATGATTTTGAACAAAGCAAGAACTACAGTTTTAGCAGAATAAAATGTTACCATCTTTTATTTCGTTGCATTCTCGTCAGCTGCTTACAGGGCAAAGACATTATTAAATGTATCTACAAAACAATTTTAACATACTTGCACAGACAGTTCATTTTAAACAAAAATCAATCGATCAATATACGCATACACTAATATACATATACCTACCTGGGAAGCATAGTTCCAACTACAGGCGAACGCAACTGACAAGGATATCAAAGCAAGACAAGCTTTCACTACTCTCAAGTCTGTGTGGAGGTCAACTGCACTCACCATAAAAAATAGCATCCGGATTTTCAACTCCAATGTGAGTGAAGTCAGTGCTGCTATACGGATCAGAGACTTGCACTGCGCGTCATAAAGAGCATCTCAAACAAACTACAGACCTTCATTAACAGCTAGCTGTCTTCGCTCAAGATCAGATGGCCCGCCAGAAAAGATCAGCAACAAAGATCTCTGGGAGCGAACCAACCAGGAACCGATTGTGAAACAAATAGGCCGGAAGAAATGGAGATGGATTGGCTGGCCATACTCTGAGGAAACAAACCATCAAGTGAGTGACATCACTAGACAAGCCATTGCTGTAGTGGAACCCTACCGATTGGGAAGCGGCGAATTGGTCGTCAGTGCAAGGGTGGGGTGACTTGGAGGAGGTGATGTGAAGAGGAGATGAAAGCGTGTGTGTGGGCAGACTTGGAGCCAGGTGAAGACTCTAGCAGAGAATCGAACGCAATGGAGACGCATGGCTAAAGCCCTATATTCCTCTAGGAATTAAAGGAAACAATAATAATAATATAATAATATATATATGCAATATTAAACACTATTCCGAACCATAATAATCATACACAATGAAAACTTTTCAGCATCTCGCATTCGGATGAAAAATATCCAGTTACCAGGATGTGCAAAGAAAGACTGATAACCGCTTCTTTCTGAACGCATAAGTCAGGTTTCAGGCGCTTGATGGAAATGGCTTCAGCAAACTTAAGGAGAATTGAGCTCTTTTGCGCCTATTGATAATTTTGAACAACTTTTCGACGTCCACCTCATGACCCGTGTCGAAGAGATGCCTGACGATGGCACTGTTGTTGAAGCATTTGTATTTGTATTGTTGTAAGTATTCCGCTATTTATAAGCGTTAATGTGAATTAGCCTGTTGTTTTTTTTTTGTTTTACATTTTTTACCCACAATTATCACCTATATAATATTTCCTTCTTTTTCTTTTTCACTGGAATTTACTTTAGACTATCGGCCAAATACAACCTGGTCTATTGATCCATTTGGACAAAGTTCAACTATGGCATATTTAGCTAAAAAATTCGGTTTCTCTCATATGATTATTAATCGTGTACATTATGAAGTGAAAAAGCATTTAGCTCTGCAAAAAGCCTTAGAATTTTATTGGTATCAATTATGGGGTAAGTTAGTTTATATCCATTAATAATCAATTAATAGTCAATCTTCAAGCTAATGCCTGATTGACAAATTTTAACTGGTATTGTAACTCGCAGATTCTGGATTCAATCCCTTCTAAAGAATGTTAAACAGCTAGACGGAAATAGCTCTACAGCTTTCTGTATTATTATTATTATTATCAATATTCCTTTGGGTCGCTAGTAGAGCATAAGGCTTCAACAGCATGTTTCTATTTCATTTTCTTGCCTTCAATTCTCTTTTAGCTGGCTTCACAGCTGCTCATAAGCTTTCATTTCCTCTTTCAATGATCTCTCCTCCATGTCATTCTCGGACTGATGCCGGACCCTCTGTGGAAGGCAAACCTGACGCATGATGTCAGCCAATAGTAGTAGCCGTCAGCGTATGCTGTTCATTTCACCTCAATTTTTTATCTGGATAAGTTTTTGGTTGGTTAGTTCATTGCTAATGATCCACAACGGAAAACTCAGCGAGGCGTTTGCAGTAAACACAGGAGTCAGACAAGAGTGCTTATTATCACCAATGATATTCCTAATTGTGGTGGACTGGATTATGCGTCAGATAGTGGGAAACAAGAAGACAGGGATATCCTGGACCGACCGATGTGAAGAACCTAGAAGACCTGGATATCGCGGATGATTTATGTTTGATGTCACACAAAACCGAAGACTTACAAGCGAAAACCCACAAACTGGTCGAAGAAGCAGCCAGAGAAGACAGGACTGCAGGTGAACATAGACAAGACGGAGGTTATGAAAATAACCAACCAACAACAACAACAGCAGCAACATCCAGCGCCAATCACTATCAACGGGAGGGGTTTAAAAGAGGTTACTTCATTCACTTATCTAGGGAGGGAGCATTGTCTCAACTACAGGAGGAACGGACGAGGATGTCAAATCGACAATCGGGAAGGCGAGAAACACATTCATCAACCTGACACCAACCAATCTGGAAATCTTCCGCTGTCACTCAACTCAGCCTGCATCAACAACAAAATGATTCGGATTTTCAATACAAACGTCAAGTCAGTCAGTCAGTTCTTCTATACGGATGGATCAGAAACTTGGCCAGTGTGTCACAAAGAATATTTCCAACAGCCTGTTGCACACCTTTATCAACAACAACTGTCTTCGCTGGCTCTATACTGAAGATCAGAAGATGGCCGGACAGAACAAGAACCAACAAGAAACTATGGGAACAAACAAAACAAAACAAGAACCAATCGCTTAACAAATATGCAGGAGAAAGTGGAGATGGATTGGACACTCGCTGAGAAGGCCGCTGGGTGACATCGAGTGTAACCCGAAAGGGAAGCGGTGAGTGGGACGTCAGTGCAAGGGTGACATGGAGGAGATCGTGTGAAGAGAAGTTGAAACAGTATGGACTAACATGGATGCATGTGAAAAGTACAGGAGAAGACAGAAGCAAGTGGAGACGTGCAGTTGAATCCCTATGTTCCACTAGGAACTCAAGGGAACAATAACAATAATAATAATAGTTCATTGCTAAACAGTACTCTGCCTCGTGGTGATAATTCTCCTACACTGATGTCCGTCCATGATGACAATCACACCCTGTGATATTAATTAATTAATTATTTCTTACAAACCTAAAGTGCTGAAGTGTGTACGTGTGTGCGTGTGTGTCTGCATTACTCAGTATGGAAGAAGGAATACACATCCGTTATCGAAATTTTCAATGACACACAGTCAAGTAGAAACGTAACAAAAACTGATAAATGTATTCATACAAGGATAAAGGCTCTGCTTATCTACTGGTAGCTGCAGCTACCATGACGTAGTGTGGTTAGTCTTGCATATCGCAAAGACCCTACAAGCTACAATACCTGCACAATGAATGTTCCCATTGGGTTCCAGGATGGTCGTTTCTAATGGTATGTTGCGGGATCTGAGGACAGATTCATGGGGCTAGTTAATGAGGATAATAAGAGCAGTAAGGTATATTTCCTTCAGACGACCATTAGGCTAGCTAACCCCCTCCCCTTCTTGTTCTACAGGGCAGTGAGGGTGGTTTAAAATAATATTTTGACTCAGTAAATTGTACATCCTGACTAACCCTCTGGTGGTTTGGTCTTCATACAGATTGATTCAACACCGATAGCGATTTCAGAGAGGCCTTATGTTATTAAGTAGTTGTTTTCTCTAGGCTCTGCGATTACGCAACAGACTGAGTTTCTTTTTTCGTTCAAGATCTCTTTTGAACCAATTTTTTTTTATCGATAAGATTTTCGATTGACCTAATTTCTTAAGGTATCCATTCATAAGCTAATAAAGAACATCACTCACATCGTCTGAATATATGTAAGTATGGTATGTGCTTTGCGCCGTCTAAGTGCAAAGTACTGTTACAAGATTGGCAGGAGCCTGTACCTGCACTCACTCTTGTGGGTGAACCGCTTGAAGTTGTTGATAAGTTTGTGTATCTGGGCAGTTGTGTGAGTGCTGTCGGACGGGTGACGGATGAGATTTACAACCATATCATGAAGGCTAGGGTGGCATACATCAACTTCAGCCATCTCTAGCGCCGTCGCGACGTTAGCCTGGCTGTCAAAGGTTGGGTATACAATGCTTTGGTGCGAGCTATCTTACTCTACGCCTGTGAAACCTGGCCTCTCCGACCTGAGGATGTGAGGCGACTCTGCGTGTTCGATCATCGCTGTCTCCGCAGGATTGCTTGCTTTCGATGTCATCATCGCGTGAGTCATTCTGAGGTTCGGCGGTGTGTGTTTGAACACAGTGGAGATCACCATTCATTGAGTGTCGTCATCTGGAAACACCGGCCCCGGTGGCTTGGACATATGCTGCGAATGTCATCCCAGAGGCTTCCGTACAGGTCTCTGTTCGCTAGCCAGCCCTGGGACGGGATGGAAAAGGTGGAGGGGTGGTCAGTCCATGACGTGGCGTCGTGGGATGAAGGATATTTGTGCTAGATTAGCATCGGTTGGTACGTCACGACTCCCTGGTTGGGGTCCGCGAGATAGCTCGAATCGATGGCTCGAAACATTATTGGATATGGCGAAGAATCGTAATCAATGGCGAACGTGTTGTAATTTCCTTCTTTCTTCCCTTCCTGATGATAGTTAACGAATACTGTTTGAACTTGTTTAGTATGACTGTTTCCCTTCCAGATGAAGTTCTTTATCCGTTTTCTATTTATATTTTTACTTTTAATCTATGTTGTTTTATTATTATTGTGTGGTGCATCTTTCTTGGTGCCATATTGTACCAAGTTTTTTCTGCGTTTAAATAAATATTATAAATAATAATCGTCTGAATATATCTTAAATACATTTCGTATTTACGCCATCTCTGCATTCTCAAGTGCGGCCACTTAGCTTAAGCATTCAACTTTCGACTAGTTGTGCCTAGTTTCAAACTCCACTGCCCCTAATTCAGTTGCACCAACACCCTCAGTGTGATTGTTTGGCTCATAACGTTATATATATAATATTCCATTATTATTCCGTTGGGCTCTGAATAGAACATTGGGCTTCAACAGCATGTCTCCATCTTGTCCTGTTCTCTTCAGCCCTCTTCGACTGGACCCACGATTGCTGTGATTAGATTTCATCTCCTCCCCACACACACACAATCTCCTCCATGTTGCCCCCGGACTCATCGTTTCCTATCGGGGTTCCACTCGAAGACTGGCCTGGCATATAATGTCACTCAACGGTCTTCTCACCATGTATCCGATCCACTTCCACTCTTTTTTTCGCATATTTATTCAACAATAGGTTCTTGATTGGTCTCGTTTCTAATTCTTTCTGACTGACCATCGCATCTTCAGTATCAAGAGGAGTCAGCTGTTGATAAAGTCTGCAGTGGTTTGTTGGAAATGCTTTTCGTGACGCTCTCACCAAGTTTTCTGACGCATATAGTAGAAGTGACTGACTTCAAGTTGGTGCTGAAAACCAATGGAATATTCTTTATGGTGGTCGTGATAGGATTACCAAATTGATTTCAGAGTAATGAAGGTCTGTCTGTGGTCAGAGCTGTCTACTAGCCAAATTGGTAGACAGTAATTGACGTCAATATTTACGTTCCCAAGATTTGTGGTGAGAAAATGTGAACAAAGATTGATTCAAAACCGACCACAGCAGACTTTGCGTAGGCGGATGCAGTTAACATATAGAGGATTTGACATTCAAGAAACAGTCACAAATAGATGAAAGATTAACTTTACGTGAGAAACAACCAGTCGGAAGACTGTGTTTGTTTGCTTAACTATCCATAGTAATGCCTTCTGTCGTTACATGTCTTGCCTTTCCGACTCTGACTGTGTCATTCTCATCCGTGGAGAATCAGCTGTAGTTGGAACGATGCTTCCTAGATAAGTTAAGGCAATCAAGTCATATAAAGATGAATGAATCTCTTGCAAACATGCCCACACACCTGCATCCTAGATATCAGAATAAAACTTGTGCACTGTGGTAGAATGTAATTCCATTATGGGTAAATTTTGTTTTGATAAAGTCTCACGATGTGTTATACAGTAATGTTTACTGATGACAACGTTTCGAGCACAATTTATTACTGCTCATAATCATATCAAGGTAATCACACGACTTCCTAAATTCATTTATATGGTTCCATTGTTTTTCACTTGATTTGATTGGTAGTAGTATCTTCAATATTTCGGGTATGAGTGATGAATCACTCCTATTGCATGTGTTGGGTGTAGATCCACTCGATGAACAAGGATTCAGTAATCAACCTCTCTCGCTCTCCACCTACCTAGATTACATTTTAGAATTTTAACCCTCTCGTAACACCCCGTTGTGTGGTTGTGTGTTAATGCATGCATGCATTGCAATTGCTGAGCTTTTTTCTAAATTACTTATCTTCTCTGGGTCAACCATTCTTACCTTAGCTAAATTCTTATGTTCTGACAATCTGACTACCCCTGACCTACTAGTTGGACCTATGTAGTTGACTTAACTCACAGTCATTGCAAGGTATTTTGTAAATTATATTATTTTGTCTAATTGGGTTAACTGGGTCCTTTAACCTACAGAGCTTGTCCTGTCCGAGTGAGTTTGTAGGTTTAAATGCCACCCTAATTCCCACCTGCATCCTAGTTAGATCTATAAACACATTGGCATATAGTAGATGGTTTAATGCAATCGACAGGAAATCCTAGACGTAAGTTTTGTGCTTGTCGACACTCATTAACGAAGCGTATCTGCAACCGTGAAGGAAATAATAATCTCCCTTCTGAGACTCTAGTCCGCGTTACCCATTGCTATGTGCAGTTAAAAACGCTGCTACTGAGTTATCCACACTTATTAATATATGTGTAAAACATGGGCACTGTGGTCGTAAGTAATTCCATATTAGTTTGTGTATTAGATGGATATATCACACAGTGAGTGAAACAGTATTATTTACTGGATGACACAGTTTCGAACAAAAATTATTGCTGTTCATAATCATATCAATTGTAATCACACGACTTGAGGACTTGAGTTTTATAATTTTCTTTGTGTTCTCCGATTTGTCATCGTCGGGGTAGTAGAATTTTCCAGATATCGGGGACAGGTGATGAATCATTCCTATTACACGTATTCTCTTCAGTTGATTCGATAAACAAAGCTTCTGTTATCAATCTCTCCCTATACCCTGTGACATTAGATTTTAAAACTATCATCCTATCGCATCCCATCCTATTGTATGGTTGTGTGCAGTTGCATGCAGTGAGTGCTATAGCTGAACTATTCTCTAGATTTCTTATCTTATTCGGGTCAACCAATCTAGATTTTGCTAAGTTTTTATGTTCAGCTAGTCTGACTGCCCCTGTTCTACTAGTTTGAACTATGTATTTGACGTGACAATCATTGCAGGGTATTCGATGAACTAAATTGTTTTGTTTTAAAGGCTCTACAGGATTGATCCTTTAACCGACAAAGCTTGTTTCGAATTGAGTTTGTGGGTTTAAATGCCGTTTTTATTCCTGACTTGTTAAGAATTCTGCGTAAGGCTTCTGAGGTTCCTTCCTTGTATGGAATTACTACTGATGATTTAGATTTCTTATTATTGGTGTCGTCATTAATATTATTATTATCACTATTATTATTATCACTATCGCTACTATCATTATTTATTTTATTTTTACATTTCCTTACATATTTCTTGATTAATTTATCCGGGTAATTATTAAGTTTCAAAGCTTCTTTTATGTGTATCAGTTCCTGTTTTAGATTTTCTTCGGTACTACTTAGTTTTTGTGCTCTGTCATTCAAAAATTTCACCAATCCTATTTTTTTACTGACATAGGATGGGATGATCGGAAGTCCAAATATCTGTTTGAATGTGTGGGTTTCCTGTAAACACGCACTAGTGTGTTTAACTTCCCATCTTCTTTCCTTTTTACGTTGCAATCTAACATTGGGAGCTCCCCCGCTTCCTGATTTTCCAATTCATAAGTGAATTGATGTTGCTTCAACCTTCGAGTTAATGTGTTCAAAAAACCTATCTATATCTTGTGTTCTAAGTACAGTGAATGTGTCATCTACATACCTCCACCATACTTTCGGGGTGGGGTTGAACGTTTCAATCGCTATGTTTTCCCACTTATTCATTAATATATCTGCTACAACTGGGGATATTGGTGATCCCATGGCAACTCCCTCAGTTTGTTTGTATATTTTCCTTTGGAATTTAAATACTGTGGAAGTCAGGCATAGCTGTACTCCCAGCATTATGTCCTCAAGTGGCACTTTTGTCCTAAGTTCGAGGTCTTGGTCAGAAATGAGTTCGTTTCTGACTGCCTCCATAGCCATATTTATTGGTATACGTGTGTATAAACTGATAATGTCAAAACTAACCATTTTTTCTTCATTATCTAATTTTAAATTATCTAATCTATGTTTCAGTTCATAAGAATTAGTTAGTCTAGATTTCCAGTGGATTTTTAGGGGATTTAATACCATGGCTAAATATTTAGATAATTCCACACTTACATAAAGTGTAAATATAAATATTCATATCAGCATGCATATCTCTGTTTCCATTTTTTTTTCTCTCTCTCTCTTCCAGATTCAACTAAATCTCATGGTATGCTTGCACATATGTTTCCATTCTTTTCCTATGATATTCCGCATACATGTGGTCCAGAGCCTGCAATATGTTGTCAGTTTGATTTTCTACGTATGGAAAAGTATAACTGTCCATGGCATATTTCACCAGTTCGTATAAATAGTGAAAATGTTGCTGCTCGGTAAGTAAATTTACACTGTGCTGTTTGGTTTGGTTTGGTTTGGTTTTACTAAGTTTGTGAAGTAAGTAAGACCAGGAGTTCTCGGAAATTAATACTGTAACAACAGAAGACAAGGGCCAGGCAACAGAACGTTTATTAAGGAAAATCAACACGTATTTATAGATTTTGATATACATTATTGTAGGTTAATGTTAGTAGAAAATACAGTCTTTTGATTGGTTGTTTCTCACAGAAAGTTAACCTTGCATCTCTTTGTGGCTGTATATATCCGTGTATGTAGAGTATTCAGCTGAAGAGTTCTACCGAAATTTGATGAATTCATTAAATCCTGCTTTATTAACCTTTATTGCTTGTTTTAAATTCGTATCGGGAAATAAATGTTTCCAATTCTTGTGGCTGTGTCAGTTCATCTAAATGTTAACTGTATCCGCCTGTCCATCTTGACCTTGACCTCAATTACTGTCAACCAATTGGCTAGTAGACAGCTCTCACCACAATACTACTTGATTTATTGACTAGTAGTACATATGTCAATCTATTATTACCTTCTTCGTCAAGCAGTGTTAACTGGCGTAAAGTGAGATTGAAAAAGAGATCGGTGTCATCAAAGCAAAAAAAAAACACCGCATGTCAATCTATAAAATCTCTAACTGTCGGTTTGAGTCGTTATGTATAGACTGTCTGGCTTGGTAGGGTCTCAAAGACTCTGGAGAGACTGTTGGCAACATGGTTCGAATTCCTTGTGAGTGTCATCTCCTGTAGATCCATTGAATTCACCTTATTCTTGCCTCTCTGTACATTTCCATTTGTTACAGTGTTCCTTCGTATTTCATTTCCCTGTCCCTCCCCCACCCACCCACAACTTTTATGCGTGTGCTTTCTGAAGTAACTAACACTCAACAACAGCTTTATTTTAAAACTGGGTTCTTTTGGCATGTATGTATGGAATTTTCAGCATATATTACAGTACAGTATTGCATTTAGTTTTCTCATAACAGGGGTAATAACTAAAACAAGGCGTTCATTAGGAATATGAAATTAAAATTCAATTGGAAATAGGAACAACAATGTAATAATGAAAGGAAGAATTAAAAGAGCCGTTCACTTAGTGTTTCTCAGTAAATTAGTAGTGACGCTTGCCTTACAGGTTTCTTATCACATAAAATGTGTATGCCAAGTAAGGTATGTTCGAGGTTTTATACTTAGTCATCCGAGTATATATATATATATATAGTATTCTATAGTTGTTACTAGTTCTGCCTGATGAGATGAGACAAAAAGGGAGTTGTTTATAAAGAGGATGCTCCAAGTGTGGCGAGATAATGTTTGCCAATTTTTTGCATGAGTTCATGTGTCTGTCTACAACGGTATTTTAAAAAGTTGGTGTCGCTACACTTCACTCGTCCTAATGACAGTTTTTTAGTGCCCCTTCTCAGTGTAACATAGCCTTTCATAAGTGAAGCTGAGTAAAGATTAAAGTGGGAACAATAAAGAAGAATAGGTAGAATACAAGAATTAACAAATTGTAAAAGCAGACGCTGAGTGTGATACCAGACTGTCTTATTTTCCTAACGCACAACGTTAAACGAAATATCGATGAAAGGGCATGTGTACTGCCCAACAGTCCGCTCCGTCCTCCTTTATGGATGGCTGTGAGACCTGGCCATTCAGAGTGCAAGACATGAAAAGACCGGCTAGCTCTCTTTGATCATAGGTGTCTGCATTCTATCTCCCGTGTGTGTGAAGTGGTATAATAAGGTGAGCAATATTGAGGTTGGGCCATCGGTCGAGTGCTAGGTAAGGAGGAGGGGAAATCAATCGACGAGACTGTGAAATTACATCGACTGAGATGGTTAGGACATGTGTTACGCATCCCTAGTCATCGCCTTCCTCGACATTGGGCAATGTTAGCTGATATAGAGTCAGTCTGGAAAAGAGCTAGCGGCGACCAAACCAAAACATGGCCTCACCAGTCAATCAAATCCACAACAGTTAGTCTAAGCCAGTCACGTAGGAAGGTGTAGACTTCCTCACTGGTTGGGGTCCTCGGGATGGTAAAAGCCAATGAAGGCTGGAAACAATTGGTGACATGGCTCAAAGTGATCGTTCTCAATGGCTGACTGGTGCAGATGCATCCACTCCTTGTGACTTATTTCCAATGAAACTATATTGTTCTTCGCTACTACTATTCATTTGTTTCACACCTCTGTTTACTGTCTCTCTCTAATATGCATTTCTCCTACTTTCTTCTCTTGCTTTGTGTGGTACATGGAGGGAGTGTGGCGGCTTGAACTGGTGCACATATGTGCAAAGTTCTATGTGGAAAACAGACAGACTCCCACCTTATTATGTGGTTGTTTTAATGCATGCATTGCAGCTGCTAAGCTTTCTGTTCCCTCATACTTCAGCATATTCATTTGGGCGTGGTATCATCACACACTGAAATGAGTAGGATTCATAACTCAATAAATGTGAAAACGAATTTCTAACTCTAATCTTCTTTTGTTTTTGTTTTTTTTGACTGACTAGTCGCTTGTGTGTGTTTGTGTTTATTGGTAAGCGAATGATTGTTGTGTTCATTATGCCTTAAGAACTTCCTTCTGAATTCTGTTCACATTAACACTAATTGTATAACTAGTAAAAATCTTGTTTAAATGTCGTCCAATAAATTGTTTCTTGTATAATTACAATTAATTATTAGACACTTCATTATATTACTCAATCCGATTTCTATATGTTTTTGATGTGGTTGTGTTCTCTGAGCTGGTTAGTTAATTTGCGAAGCTTTCATCACCCTACTAGGTGACATCTTCAGCGCTTGTATACGTCATTGTTTCGTCTTGTAAATATAATGTGACTGATTGTTATATAACTTCACTGAACTGAATGAGAACTGTAATCACTTAGTTATGTCTGCTGCGTCTGTCTCCAATTAACTAAGCCACGCAAATATCATAAGGCTGTGGCCTGTGACTGTAAGATGC
The DNA here is from genome assembly GCA_944472155.2 of Trichobilharzia szidati. Classification (NCBI taxonomy): domain Eukaryota; kingdom Metazoa; phylum Platyhelminthes; class Trematoda; order Strigeidida; family Schistosomatidae; genus Trichobilharzia; species Trichobilharzia szidati. The sequence continues at coordinate 7,391,016 of OX235275.1, forward strand.
TGTATATTGTAATAACAACAATTATTAGTAGGAAAACAACACATGGTATTTATACATTTTCTTTACAACAATAAAGACGGCTAACAGCGTTTGAAATAATCGATCGTATAATCAATCACTGATACTGAAGCATACTTTCCGTCCCATATCGTTTCGTTTTGTGTTCTCGCTTAAGTAGAGGAGGGTGGCGGGTGGTGGGCTGGGGGAACAGGTAGGTGTTCTATACAATGATGAAATAACCTAGCGATATTGCCTGATCACCTCATCTGTGTCCATTTTCTTCTGTCTGTCTGTCTGGATTCAACATAGAACTTGGCACCGAAGTGCACCAGTTCGAGTTGACACGTTCCAAATACCACACATAGGTAGACAAGAAAATGAGTGAAGAGAATCAATAGACTTTTGACAAGTATAAGAGTGAAACAGAATGAGTAATGGTGGTAGAAAGGAATATGAAAGATTACAGAGACTGAATACATCTGCGTAAGCCATTGACAACGAACGATTTTGAGCCATGTCATCTATTGTCTCCAGCCTTCATTGATTGATTGTTAGAGTCCCGAGGGCAGGCCGGGCCCCAACCCGGAAGTCTGCATCTCCCTCCCTCCCTACCTGACTGACTGACTCAGTTTAACTGTCAAGGATTTCATGGATTGATGAGGCCATGTTTTTGTTTGGCCACCACTTACTCTTACTCTTTTCCAACCTGCACCTACCTATATCAGCTAGTAATGCCCATCCGTCAGGGGAGGCGATGGTTAGGCATGCACAGCACGTGACCTAGCCATCTCAATCTATGTAACTTTATAGCCTCGTCGATTGATTTTTCCTCTTTGCCCAACACTCTACACCTAATGTCAACATTACTTACCACCTTATTATTATACCACCTCCTAACGTGAGAAAGAGATCGTAGACATCTATGATCAAAACCAAGTCAAACTTTTCATGTCTTCAACTCGTATTGGCCATGTTTCAGAGCCATAGAGAAGGACGGAGCGAACTTCTGAGCAGTACACACTTCCCTTGGTTTCTTCATCCTTATACCAATTTATAATGCAAAATGATAAAAGTGGCAGCATATATATAACACTATGATGAACTACTTGAAGTTGAGGTGGTTCGTATTCTCATATAGCAACTCAAATTTCTACTTCATCTTCAAGTATCATCATCTATAACCGCCTTTTAACTGATAGATTGTTTAAAAAACAAAGCAATATACATATATGAGTACACTGTGAGTAGTGTTGTGTGTTCGAAGATGGAATTTATCTGAAGAAATAAAACGCATACATACACATACACACACAATGTGATGTGATGTATTTGTCCAGTATACTTTCCAAAGAACAATCTGAATTTATGTGAAAAATGAGAAATTAGAAATAAAATGAATGTGTGCGATCAGAGTGTTGTTGTTTTTTTTTATTAAAAAAAATATGTACTGCGTAAATATACAGTATCGCATCGTCTTGTTTTACAAATAAACACCGTTTTCTTTTTGTCTCCAAGATAAATCACATTCTAATTTATTTTAAAAGGACCAGTATTTTTGAATGGGCACTAGTTAGTAACTAGTGTAATGTTTTCTAGTCCTATCTTCGGTGCAGACTGAAGTCTATCACAGTCAAGCTTACACACAATGTGTGGCCAACCATGCTAGGTGCCTCGCCATCACGGTACACTGTGAATTGTTGGTATTAGATGGTTGGAGGCAATCGGCCACAGGAAGCCTTGGACCTATCCAATCAAAAGTGTCCTATACAGTCCTAAAGGAGGTCAATCGCGAGTCTGAATAGCTCAGTAGTGGTAACGTCTCTGACTGCAGTACTCACTGGGTGACGCGGGTTCGAATCTCAGAAGATACATAAGTTTCAGTTGCAGATACGCCTTGCTGATGGGTGCCAATTAGCACGAAACCTAGGTCAAGCAAGGCTTCCTGTGGCCGATTGCCTCCAACCATCTAATATCAAGGACTAATATTGTTTGAGATTTTTTAGTCTGATATTACTTACCTGATGTTTACTTAAATTCTATCATATCGACTGGATGTAAAATGCCAGTGGATGTATGTATTGCATTATTATCACTATGGTTGTTGTTTCTTTTATTCCTTGGAGTCTGTCTGTTTTCGACATAGAACTTTGCACATATGTGCGCCAGTTCAAGTCGCCACACTCCCTCCATGTACCACACAAAGCAAGAGAAGAAAGTAGGAGAAATGCATACTAGAGAGAGACAGTAAACACAGGTGCGAGACATAGGAATAGTAATAACGAAGAACAAAACAGTTTCATTGGAAATCATAAGTCAGTCACAAGGAGTGGATGCATCTGCACCAGCCAGCCATTGAGAACGATCACTTTGAGCTAGCCATGTCACCAATTGTTTCCAGCCTTCATTGGTTTTTACTGTCCCGAGGACCCCGACCAGTCAGGAAATCTATACCTTCCTATGTGGCTTAGACTAACTGTTGTAGATTTCATTGACTGGTGCCATGTTTTGGTTTGACCGCCGCCTATCTAGCTCTTTTCCAGCCTGACCCTATATCAGCTAACATTGCCCATTGTCGAGGAAGGCGATGACTAGGGGTGCATACGTAACACATGTCCTAACCATCATCTCAGTCTATGTAATTTCACAGCCTCGTCGATTGATTTCCAATTCCTCCTTACCAACTAGCACTCGACCGATGGCCTAACCTCAATATTGCTCACCTTATTGTACCACTTCACACGGGAGATAGAATGTAGGCACCTGTGATTAAAGACAGCTAATGTTTTCATGTCTTGCACTCTCAATGGCCTGATCTCACAGCCATCCATAAAGGAGGACGGAGGGGACTGATGAGCAGTACACCCATCCTTTGGTCGACAACCAGGCGGATATCAGGTCTACTAAGCCAGAGACGGTGTAAACTGGCATATGCGAAACTAGCCCTCTGTATCCGTGCTCAGATTTCGTCAGAGATCAACCCGTTGGCACTGGCTGATGGTATTTCCCAAATAAGTGAAGCGGTCAACGTGCTCTACCACTTCACTTCCTATTTCTAATCTAGGGGTCGGTGTAGTCCAATCCTGTATCATCATCTTACATTTTACACAGGCGAATTGCATGCCAAACATACAAAGATTGCCGCTCAAGGTGTTCAGAAGACTCTGCTAGATTTTGTCAGCGTCCTCGCCTAGAAGGACTATATCATCTACATATCCTAAGTCCTTGGAGTGGAGGTGAGGGGTGACTGAGGCAACTAGTACCGAGTTGCTTGTAAAAAAACTCTTTTACTGTTCTGTTAAACGAAAATTAATCGACACTATTACTGTTCCCTACAATGGATGCCGATGATATACTGCACAACTGTTTTCCACCAACTACAAGTTTAAAGACAGAGGTGGTAGCGAAGTGGTTAGGCATGTTGACCATTTCTATTTACTTGGGAAGCTGAATTGTCACAGTGTTTATGTGTTTCTCTGTATGTAACCCTAAAACGTCGTTGTTGTATCAATAACACTGTTTGTAGAAGAGTTTCAGATGACGAGTCCTTCTATTACACATACAACACTGCTTTTTTCACAGTGTTGTTACTTATGCTTACCTTTCTGAAAATACTTTTAACTGATCCTACTGTATGAGATCTTACCTTGGTGGTTGTTCAGTTTTAGAATACTCATCAACCATACGCCTGGTTCCGGGCCCGGCCTAGGGACTCTTCAACATTGCCTAGTCTGTCGTAGGCTAAGGAAAGAGAAAAGCTTGGTCGTGAGGCTAGTAACCTCACATCCCGTAAAAAGAAACGATACCATTGTTATAATTGATACTGAATTGATTGGGAACCGTAGTCACCCTGGTTCTGTCTGCGCCTGCCTAATATGTCTATCTGTCTGTTGTGCCTTCAGATTCACATGAGCCACGCAAATATCAAAAGACAAAGGTTACTGGCCAGTGACTGTATATTGTAATCAACCACAATAACAACAACTATTAGGAAAACAACGTATGGTATTCATACATTTTGCTTACAACAATAAACTCGGCCTCACAACCGTGAGAAATGATTGATCGTATAACTAATCACAACACATGCGTGAGAAATAATGATACACTACTTTAAGCAGGATCCTATCAACTATCATTAATATATGTGTAAAACTTGGGCACTGTGGTAGTAAGTAATTCCATATTAGTTTGTTTATTAGATATATCACACAGTGAAACAGTATTATTTACTGGATGACACAGTTTCGAACAAAATTTATCATTGTTCATAATCATATCAATTGTAATCACACGACTTTGACACTTGAGTTTTATAGTTTTCTTTGTTTTCTCCTATTTGTCGTAAGGGTAGTAGAATTTTCCAGATGTCTGTGTGGATAGGTCTTGAATCATTCCTATTACTTGTGTTTGCAGTTGATTCGATAAACAAAGCTTCTGTTATCAATCTCTCCCTCCACCCTGTCACAGACATTAGATTTTAAAACTGTCATCCTATCCAATCCTATTGTATGATTGTGTGTAACTGTATGTAGTGCTATAGCTAGCTGAACTATCCTCTAGATTTCTTATCTTATTCGGGTCAACCAATCTAGATTTTGCTAAGTTTTATGTTCAGCTAGTGTGACTGCCCCTGTTCCACTAGTTTGACCTGACAATCATTCCATCAGGGTATTAGATAAACTAAATTGTTTTGTTTCAAAGGCTCTACAGGATTGATCCTTTAACCGACAAAGCTTGTTTCTAATTGAGTTCGTGGGTGGTTTGAATGCCAACCACTTTTATTCCTGCCTTGTTGAGAATTCTGCGTAAGGCTTCCGAGGTTCCTTCCTCGTATGGAATTACTACTGATGATTTAGATTCCTTATTGTTGGTGTCGTCATCAATATTATTATTATCACTATTATTATTATCATTATTATTGTTAATATCACTATCGGTACTATCATTATTTATTTTATTTTTACATTTCCTTACATATTTCCTGACTAATTTATCCGGGTAATTATTAAGTTTCAAGGCTTCTTTTATGTGTATCAGTTCCTGTTTTAGATTTTCTTTGGTACTACTTAGTTTTTGTGCTCTGTTATTTAAACACTTCACCAATCCTATTTTTACTGACATAGGATGGGTGGGATGATCGGAAGTCTAAATATCTGTTTGAGTGTGTGGGTGTCCTGTAAACAGGCACTAGTGTGTTTAACTTCCCATCTGCTTTCCTTTTTACGTTGCAATCTAACATTGGGAGCTCCCCTTCCAATTCATAAGTGAATTGAATTGCTCCAACCTTCGAGTTGATGTGTTCGAAATATCTATCTATATCTTGTGTTCTCAGTACAGTGAATGTGTCATCTACATACCTCCACCATACTTTCGGGGTGGGGTTGAACGTTTCAATCGCTATGTTTCCCACTTATCCATGAATATATCTGCTACAACTGGAGATATTGGTGACCCCAAGGCAACTCCTTCAGTTTGTTTGTATCTTTTCCCTTGGAATTTAAATACTGTGGAAGTCAGGCATAGCTGTACTTCCAACATTATGTCCTGAAATGGCACTTTTGTCCTAAGTTCGACTCCCCATACGACAAATAGGAGAGAACAAAGAAAACTATAAAACTCAAGTGTCAAAGTCGTGTGATCACAATTTGTTCGAAACGTCATCCGGTAAATAATACTGTTTCACTGTGTGATATACCTAATAAACAAACTAATATGGAATTACCTATCAACCATCGTTGCTAATTCTTCGAAGCGTGAAGCTTAGAACCCTGTGTCCCACTTCTGTGATATTGCAAATATGACTATCTGACGAGTGCTAAGAAGCACGAAACCGGGTTGAAGGATTCCTGTCAATTACCTCCAAATAATGTGACTGCACAGCCATCAGTTTTTAAGTGCATCGCGATAGTAAGTCTCCTGGCATTGTGATGACCAGCTAACCTCATTGCGAAACTTGACTGTGATAGTCATCAGTTCAGTCAACATCAAGCAACATTTAAAAAAATAAAAACGTGACATTTGTTACACACCACTGCCCCCCCCACCCTTTCAATCAAATCAATCAATAGCATCTTTGCGCATTTTCACCAGTCAACAAATTGTAAACATGTTTTTTTGAAAAACAATACAATTGACAATAATCTTTGTTTACAAGTATGCCGAATATAACTAGCTTGTTGTTGTTGTTGTTAATTGTTGAATGAGAATTTGTATTGATTGTGTATTTCATATGATTGTTGAGTATTCTCTCATATACCTACCTACCTATGTGAGATGTTATTACTTTCTCGTGACAAACATTTCAATCAGATTAGAATTAAATTATATCTTGTTTATTGTATTTATGCGGTGGAGATGTTTTTTGCATTGTCTTAAGCGCTGAGCTTTCAGTCACTGTGGGTCATGGGTTTCAGTTTTCGCTCCTATTTACCTCAGCTAGGGCAACTGGGTGTAGTACGTCAAAGTCTTGATGCTCTAGTGAGCCGGGTCTGGGGAGAAAAGACTCCAATTCAAAAGTGGGTATCCGGTGGTCACGACCAGCCTTGCTGTTTGTTCCTCGTCAAGCTGTTGTATATATATGCGACACGTTGCACTGCTCCGTTCGCAATGTAAACGATACGCCTGGAATAATTTTGTCCGGTACCGTGAACTTCATGTTCATTTCGCTACCCTCCGACCATTCTGCAGTTGCAATGGCTTGCACTAAATCTATCTAAGGCGTTGCGATTGGCTCCATGGATGAGCTTGATGAGGGGAGTTTCGCATTTTCCTCATTTACGGATAAGGACAGATCATCGGTAGATTCCAGACTCTTGATTTGAATGAGATCCCGTGGTTCACCGTGTTCTGTAATAGACAATAAGACAATTAAGGATCAAATACAGTGTAGCAAACTATGAATGGGAAGCAGAACACACAGATGAAATAAAGTGGAACAACCAAACTCAAACAACGAAAAGATCTAGGTTGTTCCTGACTATCGGATAACCTCTTCTTCCCAGACCTACATAAGCGATTTCTACTGAATAGTTCAGTTTAAAACAAACATTGTATACCCGAAATTGTGGTACAAAGCCTGTGTGTGTGTGTCGCTAGCTGTCATTGGGATTTCTCTCACCATCATGATCGTAAAAGGCAAACTTCGCATTCTTTTAGTAGTAGTATCCGAATAGCCAATTTTATAAGCACACAGTGTGATGTGAAGAATAACTAGGGCAAAAAACTGACTCCCACAGTGTTATGCAGTAATGTTTACTGATGACCAAGTTTCGAGCACAATTTATTGCTCATAATCATATCAAGGTAATCACACGACTTCCTAAATTCATTTATATAGGTCCATTGTTTTTCACTTGATTTGATTTATAGTAATATTTTCCATATTTCAGGTATGACTGATGAATCATTTCTATTGCATGTGTTGGGTGTAGATCCACTCGATGAACCAGGCAGGATTCAGTAATCAACCTCTTTCGCTCTCCACCTACATAGATTACTTTTTAGAATTTTAACCCTCTCCCACCCTATTCTATTGTGTGGTTGTGTGTTAATGCATGCATTGCAATTGCTCAGCTTTTTTCTAAATTACTTATCTTCTCTGGGTCAACCATTCTTACCTTAGCTAAATTCTTATGTTCTGACAATCTGACTACCCCTGATCTACTAGTTTGACCTATGTAGTTGACCTAACTCACAGTCATTGCAGGGTATTTTGTAAATTGTATTATTTTGTCTAATTGGGTCCACTGGGTCTTTTAGCCTACAGAGCTTGTCCCTGAGTGAGTTTGTAGGTTCGAATGCCACCCTAATTCCTGCTTTATTTAGAATCCTACGTAGGGTCTCAGATGTCCCCTCTTTATATCGTATAACTGTAGATGACTTATATTCTCTCTTATTTATTTTATTATTACTAGTTTCACAATTATTTTTATTTTTCTTTTGGCCTTTTTCAATCTTCCTAATGAATTTTAGAGGATAGTTATTTAACACCAACAGATATAATAGGCGTTCATAATCATATCAAGGTAATCACACGACTATAGGACAAAACTACCCATTGATGAAATTATTTTAGGAATTCAGTTGTGCCTCACATCTACTATCTTTAAATTCCAAGGCAAACTATATATAGACAAACTGAAGTTGTAGCAATGGGATCCCCAATATCCCCTATCGTAGCAGATATATTTATGGATAGCTGGGAAAATATGGCTCTTAATACATTCACCTAATCCTACTCCAAAAATATGGTGGAGATATGTGGATGACAATTTCACAGTGTTAAAAACAGAACATATCTCTAGCTTCTTGACACACATAAACTCACTAGTGGAGGGAATAAAATTCACATTTGAAGCCGAAAATGAACAAGGAGAATTAGCTATGTTAGATTGTAAAATAAAACGAATAGAAGAAGGCAAACTACACACTAGTGTTTATAGAAAACCAACGCATTCTAATAGATATTTAGACTTTAATTCATCTCATCCTTTAACTGTTAAGGCAGGCTTGGTTACGTGTTTAACAAACCGAGCAATAGCACTAAGTAGCACAAGAAAAGACCTAAATGATGAAATAAAACAGATAGAAGAGGTGTTGGTGTTAAATAAATATCCTATAAAATTCATTAGGAAGATTGAAAAAGGCCAAAATAAAAATAAAAAGAATTGTGAAACTAGTAATAAAAACATAAATAAGATAGAATATAAGTCATCTACAGTTATACCGTATAAGGATGGGACATCTGAGACCCTACGTAGGATTCTAAATAAAGCAGAAATTAGGGTGGCATTTAGGCCTACAAACTCACTCAGGGACAAGCTCTGTAGGTTAAAGGACCCTGTCGGTTGACCCAATTAGACAAAATAATATAATTTACAAAATACCCTGCAATGACTGTGAGGGAGGTCAACTACACAGGTCAAACTAGTAGGTCAGGGGTAGTCAGATTGTCAGAACATAAGAATTTAGTGGCTTAGGTAAGAATGGTTGACCCCGAGAAGATAAGTAATTTAGAAAAAAGCTCAGCAATTGCAATGCATGCATTAACACACAACCACACAATAGGGGGGGGAGAGAGAGGTTGATTACTGAATCCTGCCTGGTTCATCGAGTGGATCTACACCCAACACATGCAATAGAAATGATTCATCAGTCATACCTGAAATATGGAAAATATTACTATAAATCAAATCAAGTGAAAAACAATGGACCTATATAAATGAATTTAGGAAGTCGTGTGATTACCTTGATATGATTATGAGCAATAAATTGTGCTCGAAACGTTGTCATCAGTAAACATTACTGTATAACACTGTGAGACTTTATCAAAACAAAATTTACCCATAATGGAATTACACTCTACCACAGTGCACAATTTTTATTCTTATATCAGAAAACTAACCGTTTGTTAAATGGAGAATGGTTGACGCTCACTTGTTATTGGTATGCGGTCCGGTAATAATATATATATGTATAAGGGAAGATATCAAGGAACACTGATGATGTTTTCGTAATCTGTCGAAGCACTGAACAACTTTAGCTTGCAAAAACGCCCTTCATTCTGATATGATGACAGCAATAAAAATTATAAAACCATGTTAGTCAGTAGAAAATTCTTTTATAAGTAAAATGTTCAAAGTTGAGGTGATCAAATATTAGACGTAATAATAATAATAGGGTTTTGATAAGTGGTTACGTAACTATTGAAAATTGAAAAGAAATCAACATCCATCATATGAATCGATAGAAGTGAAACAAAGGTCAACGACCTATGGACCGAGGTAGCGAGAGAGAGAATTACTACCGCTTCTTTTTCTAATGCATAAATTGGATTTATAACTTATATATGTCCAAACCAAGTTCACTTTTAACGGTTTGAAAAAATTTGGGCATTGGGTATATGATATTCATTATAATAAAGGTTTTTGTATTTCCCAATGAATGAAAAACAAAACGACATTGTTGCTCTTACTGACGTTTCGCTATTTAATGCTGCTAATGGCTTTATCAAAGCCTTATTAAACCGGAATTTACAAAATCTCAGCATATATATAGTAAAGAGTTAAGGGGTGAGAAAATAGACTAACCTCCTGTTGAACTACAAAAACTTGAAAAATCATCAGCCATAGGTCTACACAGTATAGAATCAGGTCACAAAATTGATTTTGACAATATTGAAATAATTCAGGAAAACTTCGGAAATTATAAAGAACGTCTAATATCAGAAGCACTTCATTTCAAGTGGAATCCAAACTGTCTGAACTGAATAGGAATGATGGACTAAAACAGAATCTGACCTGGTTACAACACCTCCCCATGAAGTGACAAAATCAACACGAATGTGATAAGCAAGTTCACTATGTAAACAAACACACACTGCCTTTATAATTTTAAACACCGATCAAATCCAACAATCCACACTTGATTTTGTTATCTTTACCAATTGACCAACTTGACAACGAAAAATGCCCCCAGACTAACAAAAGATGATCAAGTTAGTAAACTTTATTTTGATATCATAACAGACTTACTATTATCTTTGTTATTTGGTTAGGTGATCTTCATTGGTATTTTAACTTGACCTAAGTAGTCTATTTTCTCACCCCCTAACTGTTTGTTATATATATGCTGAGTGGATTTTGTAAATTCCGGTTTAATAATACTTTGTTAAAGCTATTAACAGCAGCATTAAATAGCGAAACGTCAGTGGACACAACAATATCGTTTTGTTTTTCATTCATTGGGAAATACAAAAACTTTTATTATAATCGATTTATAACTCTTCGCCAGCTATTGCTTCTGTATAAACCTTTTAGAGGCTTGAGTTTGCTGTCCTTTTTTGTTTATTATCTTGAAGGAATTTAAAAATGTGTCTACCTACTGTTTGTCCTGCGTAAGTCATAATTTGTGTGTGTGAGAGTACATACACTATGCATAGCTGGACTGTCTCTTACTCATAAACTATTACCGTATGTATTCATTGAGATAGCTGTAGGCGATTGACAGGTAGGTAGGTAGTCTCGTGGTCCCAGATTTTTTTGCTTCTCCACACTTGTCACAGTTAGGTGTATTTACAACTTTGAAGCAGGTGTTGTCGTCACTGAGATAGATCCCAACCCGCGTCACTCAGGACAAGACGGGTGATGACACTGGTTTCTTCTTAATGGCCAATCAGTGAGGGTATTATTGTATGTATTAAAAATATATGTGAGATGTGCGCCCTCCTTTCTCTTCTTTTTTTTAATGTATCTGCTTCAACGGTTAAACATAATTTCTTCTTAAAGGTTTCAATACTATTACTTAAAAGAATTAACTTATAATGCTTTAAAGCTTTTTTATTTAATTAACACGAATGAATATTATTTAATATAATCAGTGACACAATGAAAGTAAAGACTTTAAATTTACAAGCTAATCGTTCTGTCTGTTTTCGACATAGAACTTTGCACATATGTGCGCCAGTTCAAGTCGCCACACTCCCTCCATGTACCACACAAAGCCAGAAAAGAAGAAAGTAGGAGAAATGCATATTAGAGAGAGACAGTAAACAGAGGTGTGGTGAGCCAAAGGAATAGTAATAACGAAGAACAAAACAGTTTCATTGGAAATCATAAGTCACAAGGAGTGGATGCATCTGCACCAGTCAGCCATTGAGAACTATCACTTTGAGCCATGTAACCAATTGTTTCCAGCCTTCATTGGTTTTTACTGTCCCGAGGACCCCAACCAGTCAGGGAGTGTACACCTTCCTACATGACTGGCTTAGACTAACTGTTGTAGATTTCATTGACTGGTGCCGTGTTTTGGTTTGACCACCACTGGCTAGCTCTTTTCTAGTCTGACCCTATATCTACTAAAATTGCCCATTGTTGGGGAAAGCGATGACTAGGCAGGTATGCGTAACACATGTCCTAATCATCTCAGTCAATGTAATTTCACAGCCTCGTCGATTGATTTCCGATTCCTCCTTACCAACTAGCACTCAACGGATGGCCCAACCTCAATATCGCTAACCTTATTATACGACTTCACATGGGAGATAGAATGCAGGCAACAATGATCAAAGACCGCTGGCCTTTTCATGTCTTCCACTCTGAATGGCCAGGTCTCACTCACAGCCATAAAGGAGGACGGAGCGGACTGATGAGCAGTAAACACGCCCTTTGGTCGACAACCAGCCGGATATCACGTCTACTAAGCCAGAGACGGCGTAAACTGTAATCCTGTAACATTATCTTACATTTGGCGGGAGCGAATCGCATACCAAACATACAAATATTGCAGCTCATAGTGTTCAGAAGACTCTGCATTTAGTTAACGTCGTCGCCATATTCTAAGTCGTCGAGATTATTCCCTGGTAGCAAGTCAATCCCTGAGTCTCTGAAGTGAGTTAGGGTGAAGTCCATTAGTACATCTGTGATGAAGTTAAATAGAAATGGGAATAATGGGCATCCTTGACGGACGCCATTAGTCGTCACCACTTCAGATGACAACACGCCGTAAGCCCTCACCTGGCTGCATGAGTACGAGTGCCTTAATCAGTACAAGGTAAGGGCAATCAGTGCAAGGGCTGATCGTTCATCTAATAAGGAATTGAAATGTGTAACTGTAGCACCTGAAAAATGGGAGTTATCGAAAATGAATATTCTTTCGTAGGAGTTATTTCATAATTTGCACATTGGTTAATTCTTATTGGATCGTATTTCTCTACACCTGCTGACATTTCGGTTCCTGTAGTCACCTCTTCGATGATGTCTGAGCGTAAATTATGGTGTATATTTGGTAGATCGTGGCCATAGGTGGTTTTTGTGAATACTGCATTGCTGAGAACAGTGTCACCGACAAGTTCTAAGTAAGAGGGATTTGCTCATTCATTCACCCATTCCACTGTTGATCACTGTCAATCCAAAAAACAAAAATATTCTGTCTGCATAAAACTATAGACGACTGATGGATTGATTGGTTGATTGAGATGAATACTCGCATAATGGAAGTATCCTTTACTGAACTTAATGACTTAAGAATCGACTTGTTACCAGGGAATAATCTTATGGACTTAGAATATGAAGATGATATAGTCCTGTTAGGGGAGGATGCTGACAAAATCCATCAGAGTCTTCTGAACACCTTGACCAGCAATCTTCGTATGTATGGCATGCGATTCACTCCCTGTGTAAAATGTAAGATGCTGCTACAGGACTGACTGGACTACGTCAACTCCTAGCTTAGTGATAGGGAGTGAAGTGATAGAACATGTTGACCACTTCACCTATTTGGGAAGTTGTATCAGCACCGACGGACTGACTGGCGACGAAATCTCAGCACGGATCCAGAAACCTCGAGCTGCTTTCGCTAACTTACACCATCTATCTCTGGCGTAGGCGTGACACCTGGCTATCAACCAAGGAACGTGTGTACTGCTCAGAAGTTCGCTCCGTCCTTCTCTATGATGGCTCTGAAACATGGCCAATACGAGTTGAAGACGACATAAAAAAGTTGACTGTTTTTCATCATAGATGTCTACGATGTCTTTATCACGTTAGGTGGTATAATAAGGCGGTAAGTAATGTTGACTTTAGGTTAGACGTAGAGTGTTCGGCAAAGAGGGAAAATCAATCGAAGAGGCTATAAAGTTACATAGATTGAGATGGCTGGCTAGGTGACGTGCTGCGAATGCCTAACCATCGCCTCCCCCAGCGGACGGGGATTACTAGCTGATATAGGTGCGGGTTGGAAGTAAGAAAGAGTAAATGGTGGCCAAACAAAAACATGGCCTCATCAATCCATGAAATCCTTGACAGTTAGACTGAGTCAGTCAGGTAGGGAGGGAGATGCAGACTTCCGGGTTGGGGCCCGCCCTTGGGACTCTAAGAATCAATCAATGAAGGTTGGAGACAGACAATAGGTGACATGGCTCAAAATCTTTCGTTGTCAATGGCTTACGCAGATGTATCCAATAGTCTCTGTAATCTTTCATATTCCTTTCTACCACCATTACTCATTCATTCTGTTTCACTCTTATATACTTGTCAAAACTCTGTTGATTCTCTTCACTGAATTTCTTGTCTACCTTTGTGTGGTATTTGGAACGTGGCAACTGGAACTGCTTCACTTTGGTGCCAAGTTCTATGTTGAATCCAGACAGAATACTTGTATACCTCTCTCATATCACAGCCAAGCAAGTAGTGCTTACTAGGCAACCGGATTGAGGTGATCTAAACATTGGATTGCTGTATCCCACTTTTCAGACCCAGCTCATTATGGTATGGTGTACCTGGTTTTCACTAAGCTTTTTCAGTGAGCCGAATAATTTATTTTAGAAAAGAAACTGTATTCTAAATTTCACCCGTCGAAATAGTGTATGGTACATTGTAAGCTGTGAAAGAATATTCTCTGTTCTCTATAGCCTGTGTGTTTTGATGGAAAAAATAACGAACTGTGTTTACGGTTGCTGTTATTATTTTCTACGAGTTGATCACGGACTGATATCAGCTAGAGAATCATTGAAAACCAGGGATTACTGCACAGCTGCTGTTTCATCCTAGTTTGGGAATCCTCAGCAGTACGCACCCACTGGGTTTCGAACCCAGGACCTTCCGGTTACAAGGCGAGCTGCCTCGTATACCATTCAGCCACTAGGACCCGATTCAATGACCAGTGCATGAATTCTAACTTCTACCAATTCGTGATTTAGCGCGACCCTGAACCATTGTCGTTGGTGGGTCATCTATCCACACACATGACATCTAATTGGACCTCACTGGTCACGACTTCTCACTAGAACTCACTGCAGGAAACTCCATCCTGTAGCCAGTCACTCACTAGCGAGCATAAGATTAATTTTCTATACTTTGGTTTGTAAGGGTTTGTGATGTTTTAATGAGTTGATCTCACGGACTGATATCAGTTAGAGAACCATTGAAAACCAGCACTGGAGTACTGGACAGCTGCTGTTTCGTCCTAGTTTTTGGGAATCATCGTCAATTTTAAGTATCTAGAATGAACAGCATTCAGTGAAATGAGTTGTACTGTACTTCAACATCCGACCAGCCACCCACCGCCTACCTCTCACAATTACACTATTTCGTGATTATTTTTATTATTATTATTCTGTGATCCGTATTTTTTTTCTAAGAGAAAAGAATTTAAATCTTCTCAGATAAATCATTTTTTATCATCTGAATTAGTAGTTAATAGTTGGTTTATAATTGTATTTGCTTTTGCCGAGAATGTTTTTGTGCTTATATATGGTTACAGAAGCGTATGTACATACACATACATGCGTTTATGTCTGTGTGTGTGTGTGATTATGTGACTAACTGTGATCTCTATGCCTTACCGAAGAATTGTACATAATTCTTTTATATTACTTTGATGAACATAGATGATAACATTTTATTGTTTCAACAAAAAATTGATCGTGTGTGCCAAATTAGTTTAAGCTCTCTGTCTAACAATAGTATATATATATATATATATATATATATATATATATATATATATATATAGTTTGTTTATGCGTGAATAATATTCCTCTTGCATATGTTTACAAGGTGGTGGGGATCAGCAGTGAGCAATATTGAGGTTAGGCCATCGGTCGAGTGCTAGTTGGTAAGGAGGGGAAATCAGTCGACGAGACTGTGAAGCTACATCAACTGAGATGGTTAAGACGTGTGTTACGTATGCATCCCTAGTCATCGCCTTCCTCGACAATGAGAAATGTTAGCTGATATAGGGCCAGGCTGGAAAAGAGCTAGCACACGGCGGTCAAACCAAAACAATGAAATCTACGAAAGTTAGTCTATGCCAGCGACGTAGGAAGGTGTAGACTGGCTTCCTGACTGGTTGGGGTCCTCGGGACGGTAAAAACCAATGAAGGCTGGAAACAATTGATGACATGGCTCAAAGAGATCGTTCTCAGTCATGGCGCAGATGCATCCACTCCTTGTGACTGACTTATGATTTCCAATGAAACTGTTTTGTTCTTCGTTATTACTATTCCTTTGTCTCACCACACCTCTGTTTACTGTCTCTCTCTATTATGCATTTATCCTACTTTCTTCCTTCCTGGCTTTGTGGGGTACATGGAGGGAGTGTGGCAACTTGAACTGCTGCACATATGTGCAAAGTTCTATGTCGACCGACCGAAGCCATCTTCTTCTTAGCGGAGACATTCCAGATTACTTTGAAGTTTCAGTGGTAGTGGAGTTTATTTTCTTCACTGGGTAGGGTCTCTATTCACTCACTCTACTCAACCTTACCCACTTTTAACTGGACTTACTTCCCCGGGCTAACTGAGGTTAAAGAATGCATCAACCGTAGATCAGACCCTTTTAAACATATGTGATGTGATTGACAATTGTTCTACCACTGCTTATGTGGAATATCGTCAACTTGAGTTACTTTTTATTTCTCTCAATTGAACATTATTTACAATTTGAATGCAATGAGAAGTATTCATTGACAATTAAATAAGTGAATTGGGTGTGCAGAAGTGTGTGTTTGTGTCTGTATCTGTGCAGGTGTACTATATACAGTTGAATAAGTAGGACGTAATTCGAATTTGTTTAACTGAAATAAAAGTAAGTAGAATATGTCTTCTTTTTTTGAAGGCGGTTTATTTAAATCTATGTACATACACCACTGTCACCATTACTATTTCTTGTTTTGTTGTATAATTAATATTTAATGAAATAACGATGGTATATATATTCACTATTTGTAGGCGTGGTTTACATTTCGTCAAACCTTATAAATCCTATGTCTGTCAGTATTCATGTGCTCTATTATTATTATTTGTTATTATTACTGTTGTTGTTTTCATTACACTGGAGCCATTTTTCAAGTGTTATTGTGTAAGGATTCGAATAATTACAAGTTTAATCACAAACTCAAATCTACTTGAGAACTACTTAAAACCACGGGGCGGGGGGTAGTATTGTAGACAGATCTTTCGTCCGGATATGGGACTCCGCGGGGGAACGCCTCCATGATCACCTCACTCGAGACTAGGGTGTGACAGCTTACACGGTCCCTTTGCGCTAACCATTCGGCCATTGGGTTGGGACCCATTGACCGATTCATTTAAATTTTTATAGATCGCCACGGTCAGTCAATATAATCTGTTAGTACTTGTTCTCGCAGCTGACCTGGTGGACTTCAATGTTTATGACGTCTCACTGCAACTCTTCGAATGTTTGGCGTGCTATTTGCACCTGTCAAATAATATATATACGAACTATATTGACTCCTAGCTTAATGGTAGGCAGCGAATTGGTAGAACGTGTTGACAACTATCAATTATTTGAAAAGTTGCATCAGCTCTAACGGGCTGACTGGCTGCTGACGAAATTTTGACACAGCTTTGCCAATTTAAGTCATCTCAGGCTTAGATATGAAAGAAATGACCATCAATCAAAGGATGTATGTACTGCCCAGCAATTCCCTCCGTCCTCCTGTATGACTGTCAGTGAGATATAGCCACCATTGAAGTGGAAGACAGGGGATGGCTAGCTGTCTTTGATCGTAGGTGTCTGCATTCTTTATCTCGTGTTTAGTGGTATATAATAGGATGAATAATTTTCAGGTTAGGTGTCGAGTGTTAGGTAGGGATGACCAGTCAGTCAATCGATGAGGTTGTGAAGTTATATCGATTGAGAGAGGGTTAGAGCATGTTTCATTCATGTCTGCCTAGTCATCGCCTCCCTCGATCGACAGCCAATGTTTTTGCTGACATAGGATGGCTCAGGTTGGAAAAGAGTTTAGTAATGGTCAAACCAAGAAATGGTGTCAGTTCATGCAATCTTAAAGCCTGTCAGCCAACATGTTGGGTGGTGTAGACTTCCTGACTGTTTGGGGTCCTCGGAATGGTAAGAAAGAACCAATGTAGGCTGGAGGCAACCGATGTAATGGATTAAAATCGTTGCCAGTGGCTCAGATGAATTCACTCTTTGTAGTCTACGATATCCTGCTGCTGCTGGCTTCCGTCGTTTTTTGTGCACACAGAGTGAAGAGGAAGTGAAGAGCCATCAATTGGAGGAGTTGCACCAGTAGAAGGAAGGCAAGATAATAGAGATGAAGATGAAGACAAAGGTGAGTGAGGATTAGAGAGGTTTCGCGTGCACTTCGGATTGTGAGGGCGATTGTTGCTTCCCGGCTGCCCACACCGTGGAAGTTGGTCGCGTGACCGCAGAGCCCAGGGGACAACTGCTTGAGGCCGGTCACACACGGCCTGTTTTTGTTTGTTTGTCTACGATATCCAATGGAACCATGTTGTTTTATTCCGTATTACTATCCCTCCTCCCTGATATTTTTCATTATTATCGTTCATTCGAATCTCTCTTCTTCTGTTTTGTCTTCCTTTGTATGCTTCATGTAGTGTGTCAGCTCGAACTACTGACATTCTGTGCAAAGTTCTATGTTGAAACTATCCAGGCTGTCAGTGAGTCAGTTACTAGTGAGCATTAATAGAAGTTAGAATTCAAATAGGCTTTCGAATTCACGTCCATTAACTGAGTAGTTAAAGTTAACAGGCTCACTTGTGTAACCTGAAAATCCTAGGTTCGATCCTCCGTGTGTTTACAGGTTTGTGTGTGCGTGTGTGTTGATGAGGAGTGCAGAACTGAGACGAAACACCCATAAACTACTACTTGGTTTTCTATGGTTTTGTGAGTGTTGTTGTTTTAGACCCCGATGAGGAGTCAATAAAATGAAAATATTAGGTTGATTTTATCTTCAGTGTCTTGTATCATTAATATAAAAGTGAGAGTTTCCTACGAAAATTACTCTAAGGCAGAATGCGGACTGCTTTAAAATTACATCTGTAGGCGAAGTGTTTTGTTTTTTCAATGAAGAAGTATCATTCTAAACGTATTTAATTGGTGGATGGTGACTAGCAGTGGAATCCAGGATGCACATTTCGTCCTATTTGGGACTCGTCACCTGGATGTACCTGCATTTCTCAGTGAGTGATGATGTTCCCACCGAGGCTCGAACCCAGTGCCCATAGTTTCAAACGCCAAAGCGTTATGCACTAGACCACTTGCGCCACAAGAGAGCCACCTCTTGTGCAACGGGCCATATTAATTTTATTGAATTTTAGATATTTTCCTGTCGATTGATTGGACCGAAGGGCTCGGTCCCAGATTGACATATCGGCTTCTTGTGCAGATGCTTCGGCGATGTCTGTGCATTAAATTAGCATTTAATTCGTGGATGGTGACTAGCAGTGGAATCCAGGATGCACATTTCGTCCTAAAATATGATTCTAAAAGTTAAAACCAGGATCGTTGGTAATTGATTGATTATTGATTGAGGTGATGAAACATGGTCATGACAAATACTGCTTTACCCCCCACGGAAATGAAATGATCTAATCATGTGAATACAAAATGTGATTTTATGAATTCTACTTGTCTCTCTCTCTCTCACTCTATTCAAGGATTAATTAAGATTGACATATGATAACCAATAGTCTGAAGCTTCATTAATTGATCTTTTCATCACGTGATTCACTGAAATTATTATCTCACTGACTAGATAGTTGACTGAAAAGAGAAGAGAAAACAAAAAATAAAATCCAGCTGAAATATTCTAACTCTAATCGAACTATCGATCATTCTGTTTGACAGTGTGGCAATTAATAATAATAAAGGCCCACCATAATCAGCTGATTGATTGATTGATTGATTAGCCATGATTTCAGCGAACTGGAATCTACCAATCAGAAAATGTATAAGTTGCCTACAGGTGTGTGTGTGTCTGTGTGCGTCAATGTCTTACACGTCTAATTGGTCGGTAGACTTCAAATTTGTTGATACCAAAATTAATCAAAACTGATTGTTGCCTTTATTCATCATCGGCTACACACGCACGCATAGACCTCATGCACTAAGTGTGACTATCACACATAGGAGAAAGTAGACAAATTAGCACGTTTATATTTGAACAAAACAAGAGTGACAAATGTGTGTGTGTGTGTGTACAAGGCTAATATGAGCGTTCATCATTTTTTTTAAACAAGTGTTGGTTTGTAGGGATTTGATTGGTTACAGGATTTTCATCATGAGCTGACATTAGTCAGAGAACCATTGGAAAACCTGGGAGTACTGGACAGCTGTTTCGTCCTAGTTTGGGACTCTACATCAGTACGCACCCACCGGGATTTGAACCCAGGACCTTCTGGTTTACAAGGCGAGCTCGTATACCATTAAGCCACTGGGACCCGATCCAATGGTCCATGAATTCTAACTTCTGCCAATTCACGATATAGCGCGACCGCTAGCCAATGTCTTCGGCGAGTATATGTCCTCACACCCGACCTGCTGCACCCTACTAGTCACGACTTCTCACGAGAACCCCAGGTAACTACCTAGGGTGTCGCGCTATGTCGTGAATTGGCAGAAGTTAGAATTCATCGGCTGGGCATGGGATCGGGTCACAGCGACTTAATGGTCGCTAGACTTGTAACCAGAAGGTCCTGGGTTCGAACCCATGTGGTGGGTGCGTACTGATGTAGAGTTCCAAACTAGAACGAAACAGCTGTCCAGTACTCCCAGGTTTTCCAGTGGTTCTCTAACCAATGTCAGCTCATGATGAAATCCTCCATGAAATCAAACAAAAATCCCTACAAAACCAATACTTGAGCATCACAAAGCGACACGTCACTTCGGGAATCATTGAGAAGCAGGGAGTACTGACCAGCTGTTTGGGTTCAAATGTCAATGGAGACCGAACATTTCAGTTTTTAGTAAAGATGTAGAATAATCTTCACTACTATGACACACCTGGGCATTACCCGTAGTGACTGTAGAGGAATGATTACTTGGTTGGATCTGTCTGGAGCTTAGCTGGTAGAAGATACTTGTGCTATAGAATTCATAGGCCACTGAGGGTTCGAATCCTGTTCAGGCTATGATTTTCATTTCATCTTCAGTCATGATCAAACCCCCTCCATCATATGAATAATATCTTGTTGTATAATATTATTCTGAAATCGATGCAAAGATCTACATCACAGATGTAGTATGTCATGGAAAGCATTTTCCTTATGTTACTATACACACTCTGACTAACAGGTGGGTGCCTTCTCTCCATACTGATGACCAGGCAGCTAGAGAGGATAAGCGAGAATGAACCTATTGCCCAACAAACATACCAAAACGGATGAAGATGGACTGGAAATTCTCTAAGTGGACAGTAGAGTGATATCAACCCCCTTACCCTAGGCCTCCAAAAAGGAAGTGACAAATTAGGTGTGAGTTCGTGGTTGATGTAGAGAACTAAGCAGAATGTAGATGTGATACTGATGCCAAGTATTCCCTTTCGGAACGCAAAATAAATGAATATATATATATATATATAATAAAGGTTTTTGTATTTCTCAATGAATGAAAAACAAAACGATATTGTTGTGTCTACTGACGTTTCGCTATTTAATACTGCTGCTAATAGCTTTATCAAAGCATTATTAAACCGGAATTTACAAAATCTCAGCATATATATAACAAAGAGTTAGGGGGTAAGAAAATAGACATAGGTCAAGTTAAAAGGACATATTGAAAGTAAAAATAGCAATGAAGATGAATGACTAAACCAAATAACAAAGGTAATAGTACATCTGATATGGTATCAAAATAAAGTTTACTAACTTGATCATCGTTCGTTAGTCTGGGGGCATTTTTCGTTGTCAAGTTGGTCAGTTGGTAAAGATAACAAAATCAAGTGTGGATTGTTGGATTTGATCGGTGTGTAAAATTATAAAAGTAGTATGTGTTTGCATAGGGAAATTGCTTATCACATTCGTGTTGATTTTGTCACTTCATGGGGGAGGGGAGAGAGGTGTTGTAACCAGGTCAGATTCTGTTTTAGTCCATCATTCCTATTCAGTTCAGACAGTTTGGATTCCACTTGACAATGAAGTGCTTCTGATGATATCAGACGTTCTTTGTGATTTCTGAAGTTTTTCTGGATTATTTCAATATTGTCAAAATGAATTTTGTGACCTGATTCTATAGCATGTAGACCTATGGCTGATGATTTTTCAATTTCTTCTAGTTCAGCCGGATTTCTCGGTGGTCGAAGAGATGCTCTATGGTGTTCATTTCTTCTGATTAGCTTGATTTCTCGAGATGTTTGTCCGATGTATATCGCATCACATTCCAAGCAAGCATCTTATTTTAAAGGCACAATTAGATAGAGAATCCTTAGGGATTTGGTCTTTTATATGGACAAGGTTGTTTCGCAGTGTGTCTGATGTTTTGAAGGAAACTCGGATGTCTGTCGAGCTTATTGAGTACTCTTCTGGTATCGTCTGACGTCTCTCGTCTATATGGAATGACAGCTGTTGCCGCCCATGTTTTCGGAATACGCTTTCGATCACACTTAATATCAGTGTTGATTTTGTTAATGAAGTTCTTTGGGTAGTTTTAATTTGCTTGAGAGTTTCAGTAATGTTTGATATTTCTTCTTTTTTCTTTTCCATCCATTAAGATCAAAGACTGTGCGTCGGTGGCATAGCGGTTAGGACGCTTGCCTACCATGCACATGATCCGGGGTTCGATCCCCGGCCGATGCACTCCTTTACCTTACTAAGCCAGAAATAACTCTGGTGAAGAGGAAAGGTTGGACATGAGGCTAGCAACCCCATCCTGTAAAATAAACACTGCTACAGAAACTTCAAGCCACTAGCTTGAAGCCCTATGTTCCACTGTGGAAAGTGAAGGGAAAATAAAAGATCAAAGACTATGGTCGTTGAACAAAAAAACTTTATTATAATGAATATCCTATACATAATTTTTTTTCACAACAAAATGGAGTAATTGATAGAAAGTTAGGGTAAATGATATCAATCAGCTTAAAATAGAAATCATTTTATGCCTCATCGGGTGATCGGATGACTCAAAAAATTCCATCGTCTTTTTCTCACCCTAGTCTTCGCTGACCAATCAGATTATTTGATTTAATTTTTAAATTGCCTTTCTATAAGAGATATATACAGACGATATCCATTTTGATATACGATGATCATGAAGATGCGAGTTGTCTCTTAGACGACAGACTTAACTCTGTGAAGAATCATATTAGTCGCAACCAGCTCGCATTTTTAGACATACTTCTGAGTCGAAGAGACGATGGCTCAATATGACGGTCTATCTACAGAAAGCCCACTTGGACAGGGCAATACCTTAATTTTCACAGCTTCTGTCCATTACAATATAAGAGAGGCTTGGTGAAGTGTCTATTTAAGAGGATTCAGCGTATGTATTTGTACGGCTGATGTTATAGACAAAGAAAACCAAATGTTGATGGATACTCTTGTTGAAAACAGGGATATCCTTTGAAATTTTTAAACAGGTGTAGAAGTCAAATTACCATGTAACGGGGAAATAAATAGTAGGATTTGGAGAGAAAAGGTTAAATTCGATCATCCGTAGAACCTACTATGCAGTCCAGCTTTTAATTGTGGAAAAAGCTAAAAATATGCTTCACTGCAAACCTCAAAAGTGCACAAGTGATTATATCACATCCCACACAATTTACCAATTTCCGTGTGTGTGTGGACATACATACATAGGGAGGAGTAATCGCGCGTTGCACGTGAGGGGGGGGACATATTCCAAAATGGTTAGAAAAACAGATGAATTGTGACAAGCCAATAGATGCAGGTGTCAGCCTACCAACTTCCTCTATAGCTAAACATTTAATCGAGATGAACCATAAGGTTGATGTTAACTCAGCCTTTAAGGTCATCTATAAAAACGGTCAAGGACGGTTTACTGAAATACGCTGAGGCTATAACCATTCATAAACATAACGTAAACTTGTTATTACTCTTAACCTACCTTGGTAATCCTGATTTGATTGGATTACCAAACGTTTGTGTTAATTATTCTTAATTCCTTTTTGTCACCTTTTTTAATTTAACTCTTCCACTTGACAAGTAAATGTGTGAGGGATCAGATTGTTCGAAATGTATAGCGCTAATACATCACATCACATTTTTCAGATAATCTCCGTCTTCTAATAATGCTATCAAAATTTACGAAAAGGGACTAACTGTTTTAAATTATTTTTTGAAAAGCAATAGATTGAGTGAAGAAATATGCCCTCCTTTTCAATTAAGTTCCTCATCATTCGCTGGCTCTACACTAATAAACAGTTGTTTTTTTCCATCAAAATGTTTCACCAATCAACTGGTTATTTCATGCATTTATTCCCCTTGATGAATTTAAATAAAGCAAGAACATCAGTGGTTTGTGCAGAATAATATGATACCATCATTTATTTCGTCGGCTTCTCATCAGCTGCTTACAGCCTAAATAAATTGTGAGGTTTACGTACAGAAAAGTTGTAACTTACTTGCAAATTTTACATGTTGTCAGTTGACAGAAAGTTCCACAATTAGTGAAAAGTGTTCAGAAAATTGTGCTTATATAGTTTTTACACAGGTAGTTCAAGTCAAAATAAATGTATGCATACAATGGTAAAAGAGTTACGTAATAAAGACGAGAGGTGAGTAAGATGATGAGTAACTAATAAATTTGGTAATGATGTACTGAGTTCAAATCACGTCATAGAAACAAGAGACAAGCAATATTACAGATTATAAGAAAGAGGGGTGAGGTTAATGACAAAGATTACGTAATCAGAGTAGAGAGACATCTGGTTATCATGGCAAGGAAAGACTAATAACTGCTTCTTTCTGAACACATAAATCTGGTTTGAAGCGTTTGATAGAAATTACTTCGGGAAACTTGAGGAGAATGGAGCTCCTTTGTCTATTGATAATTTTAAAGGATTTCTCGATTTCCACCTCATGACCCGTGTCGAGGAGATGCCTGGCGATGGTACTGTTTAAAGAATTTGTTCCCTTTAGACGTAAGCTTTTTGGTACATGTTCAGAAAATCGTAGATATGCCCTTCTTTCTGTCCTTCCAATGTAACTGCTCCCGCAGATACATGCAAATTTGTATATGCAGTTGGAGTTCACATGAGAAGGATATCTATCGATTTTTGATTGCACCAAAGACCAAGTTGTTCGATAGACGGGAACGAGCTTAGCTGCAGGATAGGCTATAGCTAGTGATGTACTCAGCCTTCTGTTGATCATCGCTGTAATGTTTTCACCTTTATAATCAAGCTGAAAGTAGATTGGCTTTTTTACCACTGTGATTTGTTTTACATTCGCGATTTCAGATCTTCCATATTTGTTTATGAACCTTTGAGGGTACCCATTGCTCTTCAATGTCTTTTCAAGAAACTCAAATTCTTCCTCTAATTGGTTATTTAAGCTAATCAGTTTCAGGTATGGGGTTGAGGTGATATTTTAGACGTTAAAAGCCATCGAAACAATTAACCGATATCCAAGTTTTGAAGGAGGCGTGAAATTTAATTAGGGAATTTACGATCAGCTGATTCTTAGGAGTTAGCAACAAGTTATTACATAATCAAGAAGTTTGAAATTGATTAAGGGGAATAAATATATATGAGAATAAGATGACTCAGAAGAATTACGTAAAATACAAACCACTTAATAGAATTAGCTAGAATTGTAAAAAATATATGTAACGAGGTCAAAAGATAGTTTTACAAGAGGAGAGGAAAACATCGGTTTTAAAAACTTGATACATTTTGTACAGTTGGCCATGGGAAAGAAAGAGGTTGTACACATTTATTTCTCTCAGACACATAGATTTGGCCTGTTCAGATGAATTCCGATTGCCTGTGGTGTATGTAAACGTCATACTCGTAGACCATGCAGAGAGAGAGGTTAGGTGAAATACGAAAAATAACTTCAAGAACTTTGTTAGAGTCGACTTCATGTTAAGTATCGACGAGATGGGCCAGTATTGAGCTGCTTATGGCAGCTCAGCTTTACTCAGACCTTTGCTAAACCAAATCTAGAATGATATAAATTGTTAAACAGTTGAGATTAGTTGGATGATTTCATCTTGACCTGAAATCAGTTGGAGAACGATTAGAAAACCTGCAAGGAGTACTGGACAACAGTTCCGTTAGCCTAGTTTGGAACTCTTCACCAGTACGCACCCACCACATGGGGGTTCGAACCCAGGACCTTCCGGTTACAAGTATTGCGACCATTAAGCCACTGTGACCCGATCCAATGCCCAGCCGATGAATTCTAACTTCTGCCAATTCACGACATAGCGTAGCTACTTCTCAATGTCTTCTTCGGCGAGTTATTGCCTCACCTTCAACTTACTGTATCCTAGTGTTCACGACTTCCCACTAGAACCCCAGGTAACTATCTCCAGGGAATAGAGTCAGTCGCTAGTGAGCATCAGATCATCCAACCAATCAAATGAAATCCCTACAAAATCAATATTTGAAAAACAGTTTAGAGTTGAAATGATTGTCTGTCTATTTCTAGGGAAATTATACCCAATACACTTTAGTATGCAATCGAAAATTTTTGAGTAGAAATAAAGTTTAACTAGAAAGAGTATAACAATATAACAGGTTACGTGACTGCAGAAAAAATATAGTTTTTTTTTCTAAAAAATAACAAAAGAAACAGGTTAGAGTGAGTAATGTTCAAATGAAAGAATGAAATTTTCTAACCAGGATAGAAGATATAGGAGAATACTTTTCATGTACAAACTTGTATAAATTTGTTATGTAGGCTCATCTGAATAATACTCATATTTGCATAAAACTTTATACTACTGATTGATTTATTGATTGATTCAGATGAATACTTGTATACCACTCATATTATTATTTTCATTATTGTTCCCTTGGATTCCTAGTGGAACATAGGGCTTCAACTCTACATCTCCACTTGCTTCTGTCTTCTGCTGTACTTTTCACCTGTGTCCATGTTATTCCATGCTGTTTCAACTCTTCTTCACACGATCTCCTCCATGTCACCCTTGCACTGACGTCCCACTCGCCGCCTCCCCTTCGGGTTCCACTCGAGCTATGGCCTGACTGACGCGCGATGTCACCTAGCGGCCTCCTCCTCAGCGAGTGTTCAATCCATCTCTTCTTCTTTCTCCTGCATATTTGTTGAACGATTGCTTCTTGTTTTGTTTGTTCCCATAGTTTCTTGTTGGTTCTTGTTCTTTCCGGCGGCCATCTGATCTTCAGTATAGAGCCAGCGAAGACAGTTGTTGTTGATAAAAGTCTTCAACAGGCTGTTGGAAATATTCTTTGTGACCCACCGCCAAGTTTCTCATCCGTATAGAAGAACTGACTGACTTGACGTTTGTATTGAAAATCCGAGTTGATGCTGAGTTGAGTGACAGCGGAAGATTTCCAGATTGGTTTCAGGTTGATGAATGTGTTTCTCGCCTTCCTGATTCTCGATTTGACATCCTCGTCGGTTCCTCGTGTAGTTGAGACAATGCTCCCTCCCTAGATAAGTGAATGAAGTCACCTCTTTCAAATCCCTCCCGTTGATGGTGATTGGCGTTGGATGTTGCTGCTGCTGTTGTTGTTGTTGGGTGGTTGGTTATTTTCATAACCTCCGTCTTGTCTATGTTCACCTGGAGTCCTGTCTTCTCTGGCTGCTTCTTCGACCAGTTTGTGGGTTTTCGCTTGTAAGTCTTCGATTTTGTGTGACATCAGACATAAGTCATCCTTGAAATCTAGGTCTTCTAGATTCTTCACATCGGTCCAGGATATCTCTGTCTTCTCGTTTCGCACTGTCTGACGCATAATCCAGTCCACTACAATTAGGAATATCATTGGTGATAATAAGCACCCTCGTCTGACTCCTGTGTTTACTCCAAAAGCCTCGCTGAGTTTTCCGTTGTGGATCACTTGACATGTGCCGTTGTCGTACAGCTTTTGAATAAGGTTGATGAATATTTGGGGTACGTCGTAGTACTCGAGTAGTTTCCAAATTACTTCGTGGTCAACGCTGTCGAAGGCCTTCTCAAAGTCTAATGCCACTTATATGACAGCCAGATCGAGGTGATGTCGTGGTGAGAGCTGGCTGCTAGCCAAAGTTGGTAGACAGTAATTGACGTCAATGTTTATGTCCCCAATATTGCTTGTGAGAAAATGAGTACAAAGGCTTTGCGTAGGCGGAAACAGTTAGCATTTGGATGATCTGACACAGCCACAAAGAGATGCAAGGTTAACTTTCTGTGAGAAACAACCAATCAAAAGACTGTATTTTCTACTAACAATAATCTACAATAATGTACATTGAAATCTATAAATATGTGTTGATTTTCCTTAATAAACGACCTGTTGCCTCGCCCTTGTCTTCTGTTGTTACAGTAGTACTATCGCAGTAGCTCCATCACAATTCTTATTCCTTGATTTTACACCAAACAATATTTCCCATATATCTCTGATATTACTTCATTCTTTCCATTGCCTCTGTGTCAGGTGACCAACAACTCGGTAGTCAATGTTTCTGTTCACCCACTTTCCCCATTAAGTCTCAGTCAGACTGTTTCAAATTAAATAGCTTCCTGTCGGACATCAGTCAGTGGTCTAAACTAAATGTTCTCATGCTGAATCCCTCAAAATGCCAGACTATTGACTTCTCCCTTAGGCATAAACGAGATCTACAAACACTAGTAAGTTCTCATGAAGACTGTTGCATTGAGGGGACTAAAATTGAAACTAAGTCTAATGCAAAATACCTCGGTCTAGTTCTATCTTTCGACCTTACTTGGACATCTCATATCCTAACGATTTCTAAGAAAGTGTTCTGTCTTACCTACTACATTAAGAAACTTAGACAATCTGGAATCACCCAACCTCTACTTTCACAATTTGTCAACTCTTGTATCTTACCTATTCTACTTTACTGCTCCCCGTTAGTCTTTCCTGGGCTACTGAAAAAAAGCTATATCATCCTGAGAAGGATGTTGAAGGTAGTCAGTAGGACTAGTGGTGTAAAACTCAGTCAGCTCGTCACTACATTAGTTGATAGGCATCTGAATACATGCGAAAAATGGTCTAAAACCATACTCTCCGACCCCCAGCACCCCATCTATTCCCAACTCTCCCATTGTATCTCATCAAGCAGAACCAGAAATCAGTATAAAATAATCTATGCTTGTACAACCAAGTACAGGAACTCAACGATACCATACATGGCTCGTGTTCTAATTGACAGAGACAATGTTAAGCGCGAAACCTATGACTTGCTTTGTTATTAACAACATAATTTTAGGCTATTTTATTTCTCTCTTATTTTGTATTCTACAGTGAACTCCTTCTCAAACATATCTAGCTACCAAAATTATTAACATTGGCTTCCTTTTTTGTACTTTACTATATTCCTTCTATTGTGTATCCACTGGTTCCGATTCTATTAGCACTATGAGTATTACAAAATTGTCCTGTCATTAACCATCATGTAATTATTAGTTTTTGTGGTTGTTGTTCTTTTGTTTGTTCGGCAATATTAACTGACAATGAAAGCCATTATCATCATCTTAAAATTTTGTATTATGCAGGATTACTCACACTATCACTACAAACACCGCATTAGACCTGACAATAATAAACAAAACAACAACCCTGAAATGTTACTATATGATTGTTTAGTGTTGTTTCAACGTAAATTAACTGATCATCTTGGCGATAAACATTCTTAAATATCATTTCATAACTTCTTGTATGACTATGGTTTTGCTGTCACTATGCATGATCATATCATGGCTTCCACTATTTTTTTGCTGTTGTTGTCTTTATATTTATTTTTTGAAATACTCTTTTTTAAATGTTTGATAAAATAAGATGCAAATATTGTAGATATGTTCTGAAAATTCCACACTGTACCACTAGTACTGTTTCTGGAATAAAGCAAATTATTATTATTATTACTGCTTTATAAAACTATAGACTTCTCCCAATTTTTATGGGTGTATGAACATGCGTTACAGTTGCTAAGGTTTTTGCTAAGTTGCTAAGTCTCAAACATTCTTGTCCGGTCAATCATATTACGCCTAACACTAATTTCTCTTCTTTCTATAACACTACTTGATTGACTCACTATATATATATAGTTGACCTCAGTCATTATACAATAAAATAAAACTATTTTGTCTGTATTGAGTGTCAATCAAGTGGTCATTTAGCCTAAACCGCTTATCCTTGAGTGAATGTGTATGGGTTTTGAAGCATGACCCTAATTCCTTTTTTCTATTAGAAATCATACAAACACGTTTCACATGTGTTGCTTTTTTTGTGTGGTAAAATTGCATTTAAATTCCTTCTTATTTCAAGTTTAGTATGTTTAGTATTTTCATTATTATTTTCTTCTGTTGTGAATGTTTGAAACATTGTCGTGGAATTTATGTATAGGATATTCATTATAATAAAGGTTTTTTTGTGATGATATTAGATGGTTGGAGGCAATCGACCACAGGAAGCCTTGGACCTAGGTTTCGTGCTAGTTGGCACTCACCAGTCAGCAAGGCACATCTGCAACCTTGAAGGAACTGATGTCCCTTCTGAGATTCGAACCCGCGTCACCCAGTGTTGCAGTCAGAGACGTTACCACTACTGAACTATTCAGGCTCGCGATTGACCTCCTGTAGGACTGTAGTGGATATTTTGATTTGACACTAGTAACTAGTGTGATGCGTCTAGTCCTCTCTTTGATGCAGACTGAATTCTATCAGTCAGGTTGTAATGTGGCCACCATTCTAGGTACCTCGCCATCATGGTGTACATTGTTTGTGATGATATCTTGATGGTCCAAGGCTTCCTGCCGATTGCCTCCAACCATCTTATATCATCACAAACAATGTAAACCGTGACGGCGAGGTACCTAGAATGGTGGCCACATTACAACCTGACTGATAGAATTCAGTCTGCACCAAAGAGAGGACTAGACGCATCACACTAGTTACTAGTGTCAAATCAAAAAGGTTTTTTTGTTATACACGCATAGTCTTTGATCTTGATGGATGAAAAAGAAAAAAGAAGAAAAAATATCAAACATTACTGAGACACTCAAACAAAATAAACTACCCAAAGAACTTCATCAACAAAATCAACACTGACATTAAGTATGGTCGAAAGCGTATTCCCAAAAAATATGGGCCGCAACAGTTGTCATTCCATATAGATGAGATACCTCAGACGATACCAGAAGAGTACTGAATAAGCTCGACAAACATCCGAGTTTTCTTCAAAACATCAGACACACACTACGAAACAACCTTGCCCATATAAAAGACCAGATCCCTAAAGATTCTCTATGTAATTGTGTCTATAAAATAAAATGCCTGCTTGGAATGTGATGCGATATACATCGGACAAACATTGCGAGAAATCAAGCTAATCAAAAGAAATGAACACCGTAGAGCATCTGTTTGACCATCGAGAAATCTAGCTGAACCATAATAGCTCGAAAAATCATCAGCCAGCCATAGATCTACACTCTATAGAATCAGGTCACAAAATTCATTTTGAAAATAGTGAAATAATCCAGAAAAAGCATTTCAGAAATCATAAAGAACGCCTGATATCAGAAGCACACTTCATTATCAAATGGAATCCGAAATGTCTGAATATGAATAATGGATTAAAACAGAATTTGACCTGGTTACAACACACACACACCCCTCCCCCATGGAATTACAAAATCAGCATGAATGCGCTAAGCAATTTCATTATGCAGACACATGCTGCTTTTATAATTTTACACACTTATCATATTCAACAATCTACACCTGTTTATGTTATCATTACCAGTTGGTCAATTTGACAACGAAAAATGACCCCATACTGATAAACTATGATTAAGTTGTTATATATAAGGTGAATGGATTTTGTAAATTCTGGTTTAATATCACTACTTTGATAAAGCTATTAGCAAGCTGTACAATCGTATATATATGGCTATTTCTAAGAAGTTATATCCGGTGAGGGAATTGAAACATAGGTGTGAATGCATAAAATATTAATAATAATAGTAGTATGAAATGCAATTGAAACTAAAATGTTTGTGATTATAATCGTAGTTAAATGTCAAGTGGCAAAGCAAATTAATGTCATATATAGAATAATTCATAGGATGGATAGAACTTGAAAAAGGGTGTGCAATTATAAGATTAGTAGACAAATCGAATAAAATAAAAACGTTACGTAATATTGTGTGAAATTTAACAGCATAGAATTTAATGTTGTGAAAAGGAAATTGATTTAAAATGACAAGTGGAACAAGTGAAATAATACCGGGGACAATTAAAAGTGAGAGTAGTAATAGTAACAATTGATTTAATAGGGAAGAGTATGCAAATTGAATAGACAAAAATGAAAAATTGGTGGAGCTAAAATATGATTGGGGATTACCATACTTTAGCATAGAGGGATTCAGACCATAAGAGTTGGAGGGGTTGAACGAACTTCTTCTGTACACAGAGATCTGGCTTTTCTGTTTCGATAGCCAAAGATGGCTTCAGCAATACAGATGACTCGGGTACGTAGGGATTTGGGTAGATTACTCTTTGCCTTGTAGATGACTTTGAAGGCGGAGGCTATAGAGATAGGGTGATCATTATCCATCCTATGAATTATTCTATATATGACATTAATTTGCTTTGCCACTTGACATTTAACTACGATTATAATCACAAACATTTTAGTTTTAATGGCATTTCATATTATTATTATTATTATTTTATGCATTCACACTTATGATTAAATTCCCTCACCGGATATACCTTCTTAGAAATAGCCATATATATACGATTGTACAGCTTGATGATAAATTCGTTGAAAAGAGTCTCTTCGCTGAATCATTTGTTTTGATTTTCTATATGTTACAATGGGAATTTTCCATGATTTAAGAAAGCTATTAGCAGCAGTATTAAATAGCGAAACGTCAGTAAAAACAACAATATTGGGAAATACAAAAAAGACCTTTATTATTAAGAATATCATGTACCCAATGCCCAAATTTTTTCAAACTGTTAAAAGTGAACTTGGTTTGGACATATATGTAATATATATATATATATATATATATATATATATATATATATATAACGATAGTTCTATCTGTTTCATTTCACTATTTAGACTTTTTCATATAATGTGACATGTACTACTGATAAGATTTATCAATCAGTAGTATATAAAGAGACTTTCATTGGCAATAAAAAAACACATCAAAAATAGCAGAGAGATAAGATTTGATGTTCCATAGAAAGTAAATGATACAGTGTTGTGTAGATAAATGGGAGACGTGAAAGGAATAGAACACAAAGAAACACATTATGAAGGAAGGGGACAGAAGTAACACAGCAGGGAAGATCTGTGGAAATGATGATTTGAAGATAAGGTGTGGCTAGATAGAGATACCAAATTTCAAATAAACATTCCTTTATCAAGTCTGTCGTCTTCTACCGTTGTTAAATATAACAGCTGAGATGAATTAACAACTAAACATCTATTACAGTTTGTCAACTCGTGTATTTTGCCTATTCTTCTTTACTGTTCACCCGTGCTTATTCTTTCCTGGATTGCTTAAAAAGGACTATGTCATACTTCGTAGAACACTAAAGACTGTCAGCCAGTAGGGCGAGTGGTATTCCATTGGGTCATATCGTTACCATTGTCACTGATAGGCACTTGATGTCATGCAATAAATTCGCTAAAGGAATTTTGTCAGACTCTGAGCACCCACTCTACCCGCAGCTCCAAACTTGTGTCTCCTCAGGTAAAACAAGAAGTCTTTTCAGAAGAATTTATGCACGTACGTCTAAGTATAAAAATTCCACTATACCATATTTAGCACGTACTTTATGTGATGAAAATAGTGTCAGACATGAACTGACTAACTAACCTTCTTAGCACCACTAAATAAACCATTTCCTTCACCCTTAAAGCATCAAACTTTATTGTTATTGTACTTCTTATATTTATAATCCTCTCAATTTTTTTGTTTTGTTTATTTTTTCTCATAAGTGTGAATAATCATTTAAGCTGTATTATGACTGCTAATTTTGTATTTCCCCTCACCATACTATATCAACAGAACATTAGACCCCATAATCTATAACATGCTATAGTTCCCAAACTGAATCGACAATACCGTTTGAAACAAACTCACTGTTATTATTATTATTATTATATCTAATAATTATGTCGTAAATGTGGACAAATTCCTCCGATTAATTTTGTTTTAATTTTTAATTTTATATATATTTTGAGTAAATCAGATGCAATATTGTGACAAATGCTGAGAATTCCATTCTGTATTATACGTACTGTTTTTGGAATAAAGTAAATTATTATTATTAGAGTGCGTTGAATTTTCATAAACGCTAGTGCATAACCTGCCTTCTTTTGTTCGTTTGTATTATATAATCGAACACAGAGCTATATTTCCCTGTTCATTTTCTGACTAATGTAAATTTAATTGCCTCTCCTATTGATAAACATATGTGAAGGAACTGTAGATAAGGTTCGGTCATTAACACCGTGTATTGAAAATTTCCTACACATATCTCTCTACCATACCTTTGGTGTAGAACTAAATATCTCAAGGACTATATTCTCCTAACTCTTTTTGATGTGGTTGTGTTCTCTGAGCTGGATAGTTGATTTGCAAAGCTTTCATCACCCTACTAGGTGACATCTTCAGCGCATACTTCAATTTGTTGAAGTGAGCTTTTAGATTTCTCCACGAGTTTATTAATCATCTCTCCGGTGGTGACCTTGGACGTGATTGGTTGTTTTTGTGCATTTTCACACCTTCTAGGCTACTTGTATTGGAACTGATTGTTTTTTTTTTGACTTGAACTTTGACCCTTTGTGTGTAAGGTTTCTTTCTTATCGGTTGATAAATTTTGTCAATCTCGATGTGTCTATTGATTGATGATTCACTGGAATGCCAAGCTTCTAAAAATTCTCTAGCATTCTTGGTGTTGTTTCCTCTGTCTAATATTTGAACATTGTCCCAATCTAATTGATGCCCGTGAAGGCATCTCTTGTGACTTAGGATATTGGTTATTTTATTGTCATTCCTTCTGTTTGTCAATGTATTTTACCCTGGAGTTGTAAGACAGAAGATATAAAGCATAATTAAATTCCTAGAATAAATTCCTCAACGGATATGTTTTTTCTGTGTTGTTTTGTGTTGTCGGCTACTTTGTAATTTCCTTTTATCTTTAGAATCTACTTTTGGATAATGGAGTTGTTTTGCTTAATTCAGCCAACTTACCCAGTATCCAACACCTCCTTGAATGGAATATGAACACCGGTCCTCCCTCCGTCGCTAACTGAGGTCACAAGGGTTATCACTAGTCTGAAACGAGGCAAACACGGCGGGACCTTATGGAATGACTCCTGAGGTGTTTAAGGATGGTGGAAACAGTTTATTGTCTGTGTAAACTAAAGTACTAGGCAGAGTCTGGAAATCAGAGGTAGTCACGTTGGTCTGCTGTAAGTCATTGATTATCCCGATTTACAAGAAGGGAGACAAGTCCTTCTGTGATAATCACAGAGGGGATTAGCTTGACCGATATGGTATCTAAAGTTCTAGGATCAATAATAATGTGTAGACTAGGTGGTTTTCTGGAAGAACAGACACGAGAAAAGCGGGTAGACTTTAGACCAGGAAGAGGGTTATTGGTCATATCTCTTCACCCTTCGACAGATTCTGGAACATAATCATACTTACCGTCAGCGTCAAACAATCGTTATATTTCTTGACCTGAAAATGGCATTCGATTCTGTCGATCAAGAGGTACTCTGATGATGCTTGTGTGTGAAGGGAATACCGAAAAATTACATCTCACTGATCAAGGCTCAGAATAGTTCTCAATGGCTTGCACAGATGCATTCACTCTCTATGGTTTAAAATACCCAATAAAATTATATTGTCCTTCCATATTACTTTTCTTTTTACCTCAAATCTCAATTTATTATATCTTTTTTGAGTCTCTCTTTAATCTCTTCTCTTGCTTTGTGTGCTACATGGAGAGCGAGAGAGTTTGCAACTCGAGCTGCTGCACATCTGTACAAAGTCCTACGTTGAAACCAGTCAGTCAGACTTGCTGTGTGGTTCGTAGTTGGCGGTAAGGTAAGCTAAGGCTGTATGTTGCCGGCATCAATCAGTCGTCTCCCTGGCTTCATGGTCACACAACACTAATGCTGTATGTGCAACTGGGGGAATAGTCACTGTCTACTCAGGGATTGACTTGCTACCAGGGAATAATCTCGTCGACTTAGAATATGCGGACGATAATAATAATAATAGTCCTTCTAGGCGAGGACGCTGACAAAACCCAGCAGAGTCTACTGAACACCTTGAGCAACAATCTGCGTATGTTTGGCATGCGATTCGCTCCTGTAAAATGTAAGATGATGCTGCAGGATTGGACTTCACCGACCCCTAGATTAGAAATAGGAAGTCAAGTGATAGAGCACACTGACCACTTCACTTACTTGGGAAGTACCATCAACCCCAACGGGTTGATCTGTGACAAAATCTCAGCACGAATACAGAGGGCTAGTTTCGCATATGCCAGTTTACGCCGTCTCTGGCTTAGTAGACGTGATATCCGACTATCTACCGAAGGTCGTGTATACTGCTCATCAGTCCGCTCCGTCCTCCTTTATGGCTGGCTGTGAGACGTGGCCATTAAGAGTGGAAGACATGAAAAGATTAACTGTCTTTGATCATAGGTGTCTGCGTTCTATCTCCCGTGTGTGTGTGAAGTGGTATAATAAGGTCAGCGATATTGAGGTTAGGCGTCGAGTGCTAGGTAATGTGGGGAAATCGGTCGACGAAATTGTGAAATTACATCGACTGAGATGGTTAGGATATGTGTTACGTATGCTTCCCTAGTCATCGCCTTCATCGACAATGGGCAATGTTAGCTGACATAGGGTCAGGCTGGAAAAGAGCTAGCGGCGGTCAAACGAAAACATGGCACCAGTCAATGAAATCCACAACAGTTAGCTTAAGCCACGTAGGAAGGTGTAGACTTCCTGACTGGTTGGGGTCCTCGGGACAGTAAAAACCAATGAAGGCTGGAAACAATTGGTGACATGGCTAGCTCAAAGTGATCGTTCTCAATGGCTGGCCGGTGCAGATGCATCCACTCCTTGTGACTGACTTATGATTTCCAATGAAACTGTTTTGTTCTCCGTTATTACTACTCCTTTGTTTCACACCTCTGTTTACTGTCTCTAATATGCATTTCTTCTACTTTCTTTCCTGGCTTTGTGTGGTACATGGAGGGAGTGTGGTGACTTGAAGTGCTGCACATATGTGCAAAGTTCTATTTCGAAAACCGAGCGACCGTCTACTCACTTCCATAAACGCTGAAAAGCTTTCCAATAAACGTTACTTTTCCCCTCACAATTCTTGTACACTACAGTCGAGTATCTAGGTAATAAATAAATCCTTTTGTAATTATTCGTGAATATTCCCCACTCAGAGAATAATGAAAATAAAACACGTAGTTCAGCGAGGAAGCCTTTAGCTAGCTGTACAATCGCATTTATATGCATTTTTTCCTTCACGAAAGAGGGTAATAACTAACAAAAGTGATAAGTTGTCACAAACAAAGTACGCAATATTAGTCAATGCATAGAAAAGGGGTTGAATAATTGTTTTCGAGTTATGCAAGAAGATGAATAGTTTACAAGGACGAGTTGTAATCACGATGCACATAGAAATGAGGGAAAATATGGAGCTATGTAAGAAATCTGAAGAAATACAAGTTATGAGGGGTTATAAAACCACAGCGGTGGCCAAACAAAAACACGGCCTCATCAATCCATGAAATCCTTAACAGTTAAACTGAGTCAGATAAGGAGGGAGATGCAGACTTCCGGGTTGGGGCCCGGCCCGCCCTCGGGACTCTAAGAATCAATCACTGGCTGGATACAATAGGTGACATGGCTCAAAATCGTTGTCAATGGCTTACGCAGATGTATGCAGTAGTCTCTGTAATCTTTCATATTGCTTTCTACCACCATTATTCATTCTGTTTCACTCTTATACTTGTCAAAACTCTATTGATTCTCTTCACTGATCTTCTTGTCAACCTTTGTGTGGTATTTGGAACGTGGCAACTGGAACTGCTGCAGTTTGGTGCCAAGTTCTATGTTGAATCCAGACAGCCAGCCAGAAAAACAAACAAAGTCAAGTCAGTAGAAATCAACACGGTTGTTACCATGGTAGTAGATAGAAGTGGTTGAGTAAATTTCTTTTGTATGCATAACTGTGGTTTTTCTAACTGAATGGCTAAGGCGTCAGACGAAAGCGTATCATCTTTGTCAGACTATTCTTCCCTTTGTAGATTACTTTGAAGGGGGCGTGTGTTGACAGTAAATGACTAGTATTGACAAGGTGTTCAATTATCGCAGTCCATACAGAGCTACTACTACTACTACTAGTATTCTTAAACCCTTTTAGACAGGATACACCTCTCAAACGATTCACATACATGGCTGTGTAACGCACATAAAAGTGGTCAAATGCGAGACCTTGTCCACAAGGCTTTAGCAGGCCTATGGACGATTGGAGAACACTACTTTTAGCGTTGCTACGATGAATGTTCTTCTCAAAGATATTGAAATCCTTCTCTTAAGAGTATCTCAGGCTAATTCTCCTTTGAAATCTAAGCTCATGTAAAGTTTCTGCTTTTCGGAACAAATAATTTTTTTAATTTCTTCTAGACTTTTGACTTGATATTCTTTTCGATGAACCTTGGTGAGTATCTTTCTTGGATGAAGGTTTCTTTCAGAAGATCTTTGTTAGTTCTCCCGACCGAAAGCTGCTACCTTGAGGTGGTGGTCGGGCTTGAACACTGCAATGACCCAAAAAGCTATACTGGCTGAGACTTATGTCGCTTGAGGTCCTACAATGCCAGAAAGGTTGTTTGAATAGCGGTTAGACAAAAAGCAGTTATCCAATCCAATGCTATGACCCAAACAAAATCACCAAATATCATGCCGGATCAGTCGGGGCCCGGATTAACAACGACCGCGCTTCATGCTACCGTGTCACAGGGCAGAAGTGATAAATATGCTACTGAGACACATCAAATAAAAAAGAACAAACAAAAACAGGCCGGATGTGACCGGCCTCAAGCAATTATCCCCTGGGCTCTGTGGTCACGCAACCAACTTCCACGGTGTGGGCAGCTGGGAAGTAACAATCGCCCTCACAATCCAATCCAGACAGTTAGTTCTACTTCCAGGGCATCAAGACTGAAGATACGTCGAACCCTAATGGCAACGGATTTAATTAGATTTCGCTCAACAGGCATCCAACTGTGAAAACTTGTTAGTTGACCGTTCTAAGTGAATTTTTCTATGGACACTAACCTTATTATTATTATTATTGTTGTTTCCTTTAATCCCTAGAGGAACATAGGGCTTCAGCCGTGCGTCTCCGTTGCATTCGGTTCTCTGCTACAGTCTTCACCTGGCTACAAGTCTGCCAACACACACGCTTTCATCTCCTCTTCACATGACCTCCTACAAGTCACCCTCACCCTTGCACTGACGACCAACTCGCCGCCGCTTCCCTTT
The DNA here is from genome assembly GCA_944472155.2 of Trichobilharzia szidati. Classification (NCBI taxonomy): domain Eukaryota; kingdom Metazoa; phylum Platyhelminthes; class Trematoda; order Strigeidida; family Schistosomatidae; genus Trichobilharzia; species Trichobilharzia szidati. The sequence continues at coordinate 7,430,511 of OX235275.1, forward strand.
CGGCCGGGTTCCACTCGAGCAATGGCTTGTCTAGTGATGTCACTCACTTGATGGTTTGTTTCCTCAGAGTATGGCCAGCCAATCCACCTACCTCCATTTCTTCCTGCCTATTTCTTTCACAATCGGTTGAATCCTGCTGTGTTGGTTTGCTCATTGCCAGAGATCCCTCTCTGTTGCTGATGTTTTCTGGCTGGCCATATGATCTTGAGTATTGAGCGAAGACAGCTAGCTGTTAATAAAGGTGTGTAGCTTGTTTGGGATGCTGTTTATGACGCACAGTGCAAGTCTCTGATCCATCCGTATAGTAAGTGGCACTGACTGACTTCACATTGAAGTTGAAAATCCGGATCTTATCTTCGTTTTTATGCTGAGTGCTGGGTGTTGACCTCCACACAGACTTGACGTGAGTAGTGAAAGCTCGTCTTGCTTTTCCGATCCTCACTGCTTTGATATCCTCGTCAGTTCCGCCGGTCTGCAGTTGAAACGATGCTTCCCAGGTAGGTAGGTAAAGGAGGTTGTTTATTTCAGGTTCCTCCCATTTATGCTGATTGTTGTCTATTATTGCTGTTGGTGTTGACCAGGAATCTTCATCACCACATCTGTTTTCTCTATGTTCACCTGAAGTCCTATCTTCTCCGGATGCTTCTTCTGCCAACTTGTTGCTTTTCATCACTTGCATATCTTCCAGTTTGTGGGAAATCAGACATATATCATGGGCGAAGTCCAGATCCTCCAAGTTTTTTGTGTGAGTCCATTTTATGCCTGTTTCCTCATTGCCCGCTGTTTGTCGCATTATCCAATCTACTGCAATCAGGAAAATCATTGGCGATAGTAGGCAGCCAGCCAACCTTGTCTTACTCCTGTCCTCACTTCGAAGGATTCCGTAAGTTTCCCGTTGTGGATTACTTGGCATGCAGCATTGTCGTACAACTGTTGGATGAGATGTATGATTGTCGGAACCTTCTTATGCTTTCGTTGATTTGTCATTGAGAGTACACGACTCAGCAGCTCAGCAGTTCTTTCATCAAATATGTTGTTTTAGTATTCCATTGTTGAACTGGTTATCATCTAGATGTATTCACATTTAAAAAAACACATTGTATTTCCTTAAGTAGTAGAACATTGTAGGCAATGTCGATGAATTGGATGAAAGTCGTCACAAAGTGAGTACGTGCATAGATGTTTCCTTATTTTTTTTGTTTTTTTTGTTTTTCAAAACATTTTTCACATACATTATCTACTATATTACCAATTTTCTTTTTTTGTTTGTCTTTTATTTTTCTCAAAAACTTTTATGTATATACATAAAGAGCTGAAATATTAGCTGATCAGTATAGAAAAAAGGCCACATTATACAATAACAATGGACTGGTATTAATTCCACTGGGTGATGATTTTCGTTATATATCAAAGCATGAATGGAATTTACAATTAGAAAATTATAATAAATTAATTGAGCATATTAACTCTAATTCAAATTATAGAATGAAGGTGAGTCATTTTTTTTGCTTGTGCGTTTATTTAATGTGAGATAGTTTGCCTGTGTGTCTAGCTGGCTGTCCATCTATTTGTTTGAAGGTGGAACTTAGTTTGTAGACTGGCCGTTTTAATTATTTGTTCTCCAGCTTCCCAATGGAACATACAGAGCTCTAGCGGAACATCTCTATTATATACTATGTTCCCCGCCGTTTTTTGTTTGGTTGGCTCCACAATTGCCTACAATAATAAGCTTTCGTTTTCGTCTTTGCATATCGCTTCCTCCCCCTTTGCTTTTTCTACTCAAGTGTCTGATATGTTGCGTCACTCGGTGATCTTCCTAGTTTATGTCCGTCCAATCCGCATATTTTTTGAGCAATGGATTGTTGACTAGTTCACTGCCGTCTACCAGTCGGTCGGTCGGTCGGTTTTCGACATAGAACTTTGCACATATGTGCGCCAGTTCAAGTCGTCACACTCCCTCCTTGTAGCACACAAAGCCAGAAAAGAAGAAAGTAGGAGAAATGCATATTAGAGACAGTAAACAGAGATGTGAGACAAAGGTATAGCAATAACGAAGAACAAAACAGTTTCATTGGAAATCAGAAGTCAGTCACAAGGAGTGGATGCATCTACGCCAGTCAGCTATTGAGAACGATCAGTTTGAGCCATGTCACCAATTGTTTCCAGCCTTCATTGGTTTTTACTGTACCGAGGACCCCAACCAGTCAGGAAGCCAGTCTACACCTTCCTACGTGGCTGTCTTAGACTAACTGTTGTAGATTTCATTGACTGGTGAAGCCATGTTTTGGTTTGACCACCATGTGCTAGCTCTTTTCCAGACTGACCCTCTATCAATCAGGTAACACTGCCCATTGTCGAGGAAGGCGATGACTAGGGATGCGTACGTAACACATGTCCTAATCATCTCAGTCGATGTAATTTCACAGCCTCGTCCATTGATTTCCAATTCCTCCTTACCAACTAGCACTCGACCGATAGCCTAACCTCAATATTGCTCACCCTATTATACCACTTCACACACACGGGAGATAGAACGCAGACACCTATGATCAAAGAAAGCTAACTGGCGTTGTCATTTCTTCCGCTCTCAATGGCCAGGTCTCACAGCTAGCCATAAAGGAGGACGGAGCGGTCTGTTGAGCAGTACACACGCCCTTTGGTCGATAGTCGGATATCACGTCTACGCTGTCTACCAGAGTTCCTTACCGGCCATCTCATTATCTTTAGTATAGAGAGAAGATGGGCAGCTGCTGATAAAAACAATCTATCTTTTGGTCGATAGCTCTGTGATACTTCTTATATGAGGAATTATGATAGTACTACTACTAAACAAGTTGCCCATGTTGAAGTAGGTATGGAGTCGGATTCTAAACCTATGGCTAGCCAATGAGCCATGACGAGTGATTCAGTCAATGAGTTACATCTCTATTCTGTGCATATATATATATATATATATATGTGTGTGCAGGTGAAGTAGGTAATGGTTTCAAATTACTTACTAGTGTCCTTAGAATAATTGTTTCATCCTAGCTTCTAGGATTCATTAGACGTAGGTTGAATGCTTTTGATAGTATTCAGTAGGACCAAAGTTACTTGGATTAAACCTATTGTCTACATGATTTCATCATGCGCTGTCATCGGTTAAAGAACCAGTGAAAACCAGCACTGGAGTACTGGATAGCTGTTTCATCCGCCTAGTTTGAAACTTTTCATCAGCACGCGTCCACAGCAGGGCTTTGAAACCCTAGGTCTTTCGGTTACGACGCCAGCTCACATATAATTCAGCCACTGGCAGCCGACCTAATGGTTTGTAAACTCCAACTTCCTACAATTCCTAACACTCCAGAAACCGGAACGTCCTGGGTTCGAACCCCATTGGGTGTGCATATTGATGAAGACTCCTAAACTGGGACGAAACAGCTACCCAGTAGCCTCAGGTTTTCTAATGCTTCTCTAACCGATATCAGCGCATGATGAAGTCCTGTAACTAATCGAATCACACAAACTAATACTTGTAAAACATATTGGCTTGTAGCTTCTACTCAGGCCTGTCTGTCTGTGTCTGTTTTTGACATAGAACTTTGCACATGTGTGCACCAGTTCAAGTCGACACACTCCCTCCATGTAGCACACAAAGCAAGAGAAGAAAGTAGGAGAAATGCATATTAGACACAGTAAACGGAGGTGTGAGACAAAGGAATAGTAATAACGAAGAACATCTGCGTTAGCCATTGAGAACGATCACTTTGAGCTATATCACCAATTGTTTCCAGCCTTCATTGGTTTTTGCCGTCCCGAGGACCCTAACCAGGAAGTCTACACCTTCATACGTGGCTGGTTTAGACTAACTGTTGTAGATTTCATTGACTGGTGCCATGTTTTCGTTTGACCGCCTGACTGAGGCCTGACATTATTATTATTATTATTGTTTCCTTTAATTCCTAGAGGAACATAGTGCTTCAACCGTGCATCTCCATTGCGTTCGGTTCTCTGCTACAGTCTTCACCTGGCTCCAAGTCTGCCCACACACACGTTTTCATCTCCTCTTCACATGACCTCCTCCAAGTCACCCACCCTTGCACTGACGACCAACTCGCCCCCGCTTCCCTTTCGGGTTCCAATCGACCGATGGCTTGTCTAGTGATGTCAGTCACTTGATGGTTTCCTTAGAGTATAGCCAATCCATCTACCTCCAGTTCTTCCTGCCTGACATTACTTGGTATCATTTGAAATGCTGAGTCTCAGTTAACATGATACTCGTTGCACAAGAGAGATAGCTTTAATTTTTCAAAAAAATGTTTGCTGTTTGAAACTATGGTTACTCTCTAGGTTTGTGTCTCAGAGGGGACACTATTACTACATTCATGATGTGGTGAGTTTCAAACAGGAGAAACGCGGTATGCATCTTGGGTGTTCGTTTGGTGGCAATAGTCAACAAAATAAAATTATTATTGTGTTTAGTATGGCATTGAATCATCTCAGCTCAATGTGCTCACTAGTCGAGTAGAATTCTTCAAACAGTGACATTTATATCCGTCAGTTGGGTGTACAATATCATTGTTATATCTATTAAATTGAAATGCAATTGGTTCAGAGACACGTATATTTAGCAAACCATCAAATGGCATTGCACACTAAGTCAGTAGTGAATGGAAAACCCGAATGGTGAACAACAAACAGGTTGTGCGTGAAACAACTAACTTGGAGAAGATCCTGTGACGAGGAAATGAAAGGTTTTTGGGGAGTCGTTAAACCAATAGAAATTGATAACAGAGAAGCGATTACCATGGTGATGCGCCACTGAAGTCCTATTTTCCATTCAGAAGTCAGAAGTCACTTTCTTCTGTCGTATACTGTCCTCATCATCTGAGTCCACGATCGCCTATAATCTCTCATATCCTCCATTTCATCCTCACTGACGACTCACTCGTCACCGCTTCCCATTTGGATTCCACTCGACGGAAGGCCTTCATTACGCACGATATCATTCAATGGTTTCTTCAATGTATGCCTGATGCATCCACATCCATTCGCTCCTACTTTTCTTTTTGAGCGTTCGACTCCTGGTTGGTTTGTTCCCACAGTTTCTTGTTACTGATTCTTCCTTGCCGGCCATACCGGCCAAGTTTCTGACACATATAGAAGAGGTGACTGACTTGATATTTGTGTTGAAAATCCGAATCTTGTTGTTTATGCTGGCTGATCCAATGTAGAAGATTTTCAAACTGGTGTCAGATTGATGAGCGCGTGTATCTTGCCTCTCCGATTCTGACTGGCTGGTTTTGACATCTTCATCCGTTCCAACTGTCTGTAGTTGAAACGATGCTTCCTAGATAAGCGAAGGAGTTGTTTTTTTAATTTTATTCCTTTTACGTTCCCAGTGGAACATAAGGCTTCAAGCTGGAGCTTTAAAATTTCGGTGGCAGTGGTGTTTATTTTTTTACGTGATGAAGTTGCTAACCTCATGCCCAATTCCGTCTGGTCCTACTGCTTTCCCGGACTTCAGTAGCTTGTAATAATAATAATAATAATAATAATAATAATAATAATTTGCTTTATTCCAAAACAGTACTTGTGATACAGAATGGAATTCTCAGCATTTTTACTACAGTATTGCATCCAGTTAGTACATTATCAATAAATGGAATTCTACATAGATTGAGGAAACCACAGTTCATTATTACAACAATACATTGGCATGTTCAGTAGCAAAGGTAAAGCTGAAACAGTGTTTGAAGGTGTTAGAAAAGTGGGAGCTGTCTTATTAACTGGCGTAAGCGAGAGAAAGAGACAAAGCAGCACATAACGGAAAAAGAAGAGAGAGAAAAGGAACAGAAAGAAAGGAAATGTTGTACTTATTGATGAAGTGGGTTGGAAAGATGTATATACTCTTGGACAACCTCTTTTTTTCTTTCACACTTGTTTTGGTGGAAATACACCTTTTCCAAACATACTGTATGGGTCTACTGGATTTTACGAAGTAATTCGGATCAGGGTAGAATTAATTAAGAAATTATCCAGTGTTTACTAGACGCATGATACTGCCTACTAACTACTAGTGTTCAATCGAAGTTTTAAATCTACCTTGGTTATCTTGGTGAGGAGTGTTCAAACTGTCTTATGAGTTTATATCTTAGTCCTATATGGTTTATTATTATTATTATTGTTCCCTTGGGTTCCTAGTGGAACATAGGACTTCAACTGCACGTCTCCACTTACTTCTCTCTTCTGCTGTACTTTTCATCTGCGTCCATGTAAATCCATACTGTCTTCGCACGCTCTTCTTCACACGATCTCCTTCATGTCACCCTTGGACGTCCCATTCGCCGCTTCCCTTTTGGGTTCCACTCGAGCTATGGCCTGACTGACGCGCGATGTCACCCACCCAGCGGCCTCCTCAGCGAGTGTCCAATCCATCTCCACTTCTTTCTCCTGCATATTTGGTGGGCGATTGGTTCTTGTTTTGTTTGTTCACATAGTTTCTTGTTGGTGATTCTTTCCGGCCATCTAATCTTCAGTATAGAGCCAGTTTACATTTGTTAAATTTATTTATATATTTTACGAGCTATCCTTATCTTTCAATGTTATTATCATCATATCTAGATGTTTATAACTGTATTATTTCTACGACAACCACTCATTTTGTATCTTAATATGCAATACTTTGATGAATAGTATTCACTTAATAATAACCTTGACCGATTATCACCCACCGTTTCTATAGATCATATAATTTTTTTTTAAATTTATACTTCTTTGTTTTCACGCCATGTTCACGTTTGCTTCTAAGTGTCTTATCTTAAAACGGAATTGTATAAATGTTTTCAGTCTCTTTGTCGTGATCAACAACCAGAAATATCACCCCTCAGCCTAAAAAAATGATGTCCCCTTCGCATAAATCATGGCTGCCTTGCCATGGGCTACTGGATTGGGTCCCAGTGGCTTAATGGTCAATGAGTTAGCTCGCTAGGCTTGTAATCAAGAGGTCGTAGGTTTGAATCCCTGTGCAATGAGCGTACTGATGAAGAGTCCCAAACTAGGCCGACAAAACAGCTGTCCAGTACTCCCTGCAGGTTTTCCAATGGTTCTCCTAACTGATATCATCTCATGATGAAATCCTCCAAGCAATCAAAATTAAACACCCCCCCCCCCAGTCCATGGGATGCAAACACCCAACTGACCTTGACTGGCGACCAATCAGAAAACCATGTGGATTTTCACTTACATGAGAAATACAAAGAATAATGATATGAAACAGATTTGAACAGAATCTTTTTGTCTAACGTGACCTTCAAATATCTCCCGATTTCAATGAGGAGTATCAGTTCCCTTTTGAAGTCACACTCAGTTTGTGTACATGTAATCATCGAAACGACTGAAGATAAATTCTTTATGTGATTCATTTATCGCTCTTATCCTCATATATGGTTCTTTCCCAAAACTCATAGCAAGGGAGTCAACAACTAATTCACTAAAACACTCTAATCTTAATCCCAACCCCAAACCTAATCCTAATGAGTTATCAACACTTTGTCTAAACAGTATTTAAAAGCGTAATCAGGATAAAATTGGCACCTCACTTCGTCAAAAGCTTTCATAACTCTATTATTATAATGGTAGGTTTCATCGTTATCCAACGAATAATACTATACATTCAAGGTCGCTGGTGTGTGTTCGCACTCTTGTGGATCGCTATACACTTAGTCGTTTGTATTGATCTAAGTGTCCTAGTGAATAAAATGCTCTTAAGTTTAAAACTAGTACTGGCTGTGTTCGATTGTCTCAGTGAGAATACACCATCATTTTCTGAATCATTGTGTATTCAGGTTCACCAAATCGGATGAGCCCAAAGATTGGATGAAATGCACATCTACTAGTTTTCACAGACTAAATAAAACCTTATTTATTTCATTTAATTTACAATGTTGAATTTTCCTGTCGATTGATTGGACCGAAAGGCTCTGTCTCAGGTTGACATGTTGGCTTCTTGTGCAGATGCTTCGACGACGATGTCTGGGCATGTAATTAGAAGTTAATTGGTGAATGGTGACTAGCAGTGGAATCCACGGTAACGCGCATTTTGTCCTATTTGGGACTCGTCCGTCAGCTGGATGTACATGCATTCCGCAGTGAGTGATGATATTCCCACGGAGGCTCGAACCCAGTGCCCATAGTTCCAAAAGGCCAAAGCGTTTTCCACTAGACCACTTGGACCACGAGAGCCACGTCTTGTGCAATGGGTCATATTAATTATTCAACTGAATTTTAAATTTTCCTGTCGATTGATTGGACCGAAGTGCTCAGGTTAGAACACGGATTGATTGATATCAGTTAGAGAACCATTGGAGTATTGCACAGCTTTTTCTTCTGCCTAGTTTGGGACTCATCAGCGGCACGCCAAGGTTCGAACCAAAGACCTTCAGGTTAGAAGGAAAGCTCATATACCATTCAGCCGCTGGGACCCGATTCAATGACCAGTCCATGAATTCTAACTTCTCGCATTTCATGATTTTATCGCGTCTGGCATCAACCATCAATGTCATTGGTGGGAACTCAATCCTCCCCCCACGGTTTTCAGTGGTTCTCTAATTGATATCGATCCGTAGTCTAACCTGAAACACGTAGAATCACTACCAAACAAAACAACCAATCCTTGAAAAGCTTATTTATTGTGAAAAACATACGGACGGATAGAAGGACGGACAGATGCTGAAACACACACACACACATACACACACAGAGAGAAAAGACACAAATGTGTGTGTACGTATTAGTGTGTGATGAACTACACCGAATAATCTATTTATTTTCTAGAGTGACAAAATATGTACAAGGTCTAATCATCATATCACAGACCATAAACTACGAATAGTCTGACGAAGTTTAAGGTCATTTGTTATTGATTGATTAATTGATTATTATGTTTTAATGAGGGTTTCTTTTGTTATTTATTGTGATTACTGTTCATTCTCATTCAGAGATGTATAGTGTACATCATGACTCTAGCAGAAAGACAGGTAGAATGAGTGAGAGAAAGAGAGAGAGAGAGGTCAGTAGAAGCGATAACGATCAATTGAGTAATTTAAAAGAAACTCATATCGAATAGTCTCAAACAATAAGTGATAATTAGAAATTATCATTATTATTATTATTATAATTTCTTTGTATTCTCCGTTGAAAGATGAAATCGTAAAAATAGAAGTTTATTGTTATTAGTTAATTTCAATTTTTTAAAATTTTATTGTAGCTTGATTCCACTCAGGATTTTTTAAGTACGAGTATTCAATTTTCAGCATGTGATTTAGGTAGCCTAAATTTAGCAGGCTGACTATTGATGTACGTCGGCAGGGGATCGAATCCCGGACCATGTGCATGTTCGGCCAGTGACATACATGGGATGACACTTTTGTAGCGTACCATGAAGGTCTACTTAGTGATTTGCTGCTTTTGAGTCACTTCAATAGTGCTCAAACCAGAGGTCCATTTCACCTGCAAAAGGGCATACAACGACTCTCTTCTACTTACTTCCTCGACGTCTTGGTAATGAGAAGAGAGAGAGAGAGGATGGTTCAATTAACAGAACCCTATTTAGGAAGCTAAAGACGCGATAGCTCAATGTAACAACACTTCCTTAGCTTGCTTCATTCCTATGATGCAATAGAAACATATGATCTGGTCAGATCCTTAGAATTTCGAGCAAGGTCAATTTTGCTGTGAAGATTGTCCTCCTAGGGGAAGAATTCCAGGTTACCCGAAATATTCTAGGCGAAGATGGATATCCAGAAAAGTTAGTAATTTGCCGACATGGTTTGTAGTAATCGTAAACATGAACTAACAACAGTGGAGAAAAAGCCATTATTTTTATATTTACAGTTCAGTGGAGAAACTCCTGCGATAAAGAAAACCGTATACTCTGCACATCTGTCTCCATAGCCTTCAGTAGACTAGACGTCCAATGTTAACCCAGAAACTGAAAGACATCTAACCCCTAACCTTAGCATATGCCATTTCAACTGTTGTTGCTATGGTTCAGATTATTATATAGGGCGTACACAATTCGAGAACATTTACCAGTTTAATCTAGCAAGGGGAGTGGTGAAATCAAACGAACGCATTAAAAGTTTGATTCTGTCACACCTGGTACATACTGGACGTAACATTGACGCCAACGTGTAGCCTTCAGGGTTATATATAGTAAATTCTGAGGTCGTTATCACGCACAGTTAGCTTACATCTTCTATAGCTGTATAGCTGAAGCTGTTGCAATAAGATGGACTAAGCCCAAATTTTATATTCAAAAAGAACACGTACGTCCAGGTGCACTTTGTATCATGGCCAAACGTGGATTAAAATTTCTTATACTCCCCAAGTGTGCCTCCTCTCCATATCCCTTTTCTTCTTTCTCTTTGCTTTGCTTATTATTATTATTCGTTTTAATTTATACCCTTCATTTTAGCATTGTTTCAAAACTACCGAATTTTCCATTCATACTATCCGAACTTATTATTAGTAATATTATCTCTTTTCTCAATATATGCCTCCACCTGTTTCATTTTTTCCTGGTGAACTTTTCAATTCAGTCTTACTATCTCCTGTTCTAGTCACTCACCTGACACCTTTTTATATGACCTTCCCTTCCCCACACTGTATGAACCTCGTATGACCAATCACCGCTATAGCCTCTCTCTCATTTCACAACATTTCGTAATTGATTTCAGCCTACTGGCACACAAATACTACTATTTATTTTTTTATCACCCTTTGACTACCAATTTGTTATTCTATGTAGAAATGTATCCACCGCATATAGCTGACCATTAACTGTAACGATGCCATCGCCAGGTGGTATCTACTTGACACAAGTCATGAATGAGGTGGACGTCACAAGATCGTTCAAAATTATCAATAGGCGCAAAAGAGTTCAATTCTCCTCAAGTTTGCTGAAGCCGCAATCTCCATCAAACACCTGAAACCCGATTTATGCATTCAGAAAGAAGTCACTTATCAGTCTTTCTTTGCCCTGTCTGGTAACAGGATATATTTTCACCTCTCTTTTATCTAATTACGTAATGCCGAAAGTTTCCATTGTGTATGATCAACAACAACAGCAGCAACATCCAGCGCCAATCACTATCAACATGAGGGATTTGAAAGAGGTTACTTCATTCACTTATCCAGGGAGGGAGCATTGTCTCAACTATACGACGAACGGACGAGGATGTCAAATCGAGAATCAGGAAGACGAGAAACACATTCATCAACCTGAAACCAATCTGGAAATCTTCGTCACTCAACTCAGCATCAACAACAAAATGATTCGGATTTTCAATACAAACGTCAAGTCAGTCAGTCAGTTCTTCTATACGGATGGATCAGAAACTTGGCCAGTGTGTCACAAAGAATATTTCCAACAGCCTGTTGCACACCTTTATCAACAACAACTGTCTTCGCTGGCTCTATACTGAAGATCAGATGGCCGCCGGAAAGAACAAGAAGCAACAAGAAACTATGGGATGAAAGAAAACAAGAACCAATCGCCCAACAACAAATATGCAGGAGAAAGAAGTGGAGATGGATTGGACAGTCGATGAGGAGGAGGCCGCTGGGTGGCATCGCGCGTCAGTCAGGCCATAGATCGAGTGGAACCCGAAAGGGAAGCGGCGAGTTGGTCGTCAGTGCAAGGGTGACATGGAGGAGATCGTGTGAAGAGTAGTTGAAATAGTATTGACTAACATGGATGCAAGTGAAAAGTACAGCAGAAGACAGAAGCGAGTGGAGAAGTGCAGTTCAAGCTCTATGTTCCACTAGGAACTCAAGGGAACAGTAATAATAATAATTTTAGTGTTCGAAATAGTGTTTGATATTACATATAATTACTGTATGTATGTATATATTGATTGATTGGTGTTTGTTTAAAAATGAACTCTGTGTGTAAGTATGTTAAAATTGTTTCTGCAGATATGCTTAATGATGACTTTGGCCTGTAAGCAGTTGATGAGAAGCCAACGAAATAAGCACTGGTGGTGGCATCATTTTATTCTGCGAAAAGCACTGTTGTTCTTACTTTATGTTCAGTTGATGAGTCCCAGGTGTAAATTTCGTCCCGACTACTTTTCTTCTAATCAACTGAGTAGTATCATCAGGCTTCACCATAGATAAATGCCTCTGATATCCTGATAGTTGTTGACGTTGTAGTTAGCGATTAGTGCAAGGTGTATGTTCATTGTTTTAGATGTTACATCACCATGATCATAACATTAGTTTACTGTAATATACAGTATATATGAAGTGTTTCAGTTGGATTAACCTTCATTTTAGTATTTAATTGGTGGATGGTGACTAGCAGTGGAATCCAGTGGTCTAGTAGATAACGCTTTGGCATTTGGAACTATGGGCACTGGGTTCGAGCCTCGGTGGGAACATCATCACTCACTGAGCAATGCAGGTACATCCAGCTGACGGACGAGTCCCAAAATAGGACGAAATGTGTATCCTGGATTCCACTGCTAGTCACCATCCATCACTATAAATACTAATTTCGTGCACAGACATCGTCGAAGCATCTGCACAAGAAGCCGATATGTCAACCTGAGACCGAGAAGCACTTCGGTTAAATCAATCGACGGGAAAATCTAAAAAATTCAATTAACCTTCATTTTATTGATTTTCTTTTTGCTTTATTTTTTTTATTTATTATCTTACAGATACGGTTTGCAACAATATCAGATTATTTTACAGTGTTAAGTCAACGAGTGAATGAAGCTCACTCCACATTGCCAACATTCTTTCCATCATTGTCAGGTGATTTTTTCACCTATGCTGATAGACAACATGACTATTGGAGTGGATATTACAATTCTCGTCCATATCAAAAGGCTTTATCACGTTTATTAGAATCTGAATTAAGGTATGTATAGTGTTGTTGTTGTTATTATCATTTTCTCTGGTTTATCATAATTATTTTATTTTTTTGTTTCATTTGCAGTCAGTCGATGAGGCTTAGAACACCTGTTACTTACTCCTACGAAGCTATTACATTCCTCGTTGACCAGTGTGCTAGCTGACATACGGTTGTTAGGTAGTGGGAGATGGTTGAGTGTGCTTTGACTACTTAATTGTTAAACAAGATCTCAGAACGGATGGAAAAAGTCTGTCTGTTTTCGACATAGAACTTTGCACATATGTGCGCCAGTTCAAGTCAACACATTCCCTCCATGTACCACACAATGCAAGAGAAGAAAGTAGGAGAAATGCATATTAGAGAGAGACAGTAAACAGAGGTGTGAGACAAGGGAATAGTAATAACGAAGAACAAAACAGTTCCATTGGAGTGGATGCATCTGCACCAGCCATTGAGAACGATCACTTTGAGCTAGCCATGTCACCAATTGAATCAAGCCTTCATTGGTTTTTACCGTCCTGAGGACCCCAACCAGTCAGGAAGCCAGTCTACACCTTCCTACGTGGCTGGCTTAAACTAACTGTTGTAGATTTGATTGACTGGTGAAGCCATGTTTTGGTTTGACCACCATGTGCTAGATCTTTTCCAGCCTGACCCTATATTAGCCAGCTAGCATTGCCTGTTGTCGAGGAAGGCGATGACTAGGCATGCATGCGTAACACATGTCCTAACCATCTCAGTCGATGTAATTTCACAGTCTCGTCGACTGATTTCGAATTCCTCCTTACCAACTAGTACTCGACCGATGGCCCAACGTCAATTTTGCTCACCTTATTATATCACTTCACACGGGAGATAGAACGCTGGCATTTATGATCAAAGACAGCTTATGTTTTCATGTCTTCCGCTCTCAATGGCCAGGTCTCATAGCCAGCCAGCCATAAAGGAGGATGGAGCGGAGTGATGAGCAGTACACCCGCCCTTTGGTCGATAGTCGGATATCACGTCTACGCCAAAAACGGCGGATGAAAAAATTTACCCTCGTATGGTATCTCTGCTAATTTACGTCATATGTAGAAACGACGACATGATATCCGGCTATCAATCAAAAGATGCGTGTACTGCACACCACTTTTCATTGTCCATTTCTTATGGCTATAGGAGATATAGCCATTGAAATTGGAAGACATGAAGAAGCTAGCTAGCTGTCTATGACCATAAGTAATTCACGTTGACTCTTGTTAATTGTTATAATATGGTTCAGTAATATCGTGGCTGGGGCGATTCAATTGTGATAAGGTTATGAAGCTGCATCGATTTGGGGAGGGGGTACATATTATGCACGTCTAGTCATCATATTTCTCATGGAGCAATGTTGTCTGATGTAGTATGATTGACTTGGTAAACGCGTCATTTAATCCAGCAGCAGATGCGCATCCACACTCCTAGCTGGGGGATATTTCTACAACTTTGATATCTGATGGCGATAGGAATATATTTTTTTTAACCTTTCTCAAAATTCTTATAAATAATTATAATGAACAGTATGATGGAGAATTATTTCTAATAATGCATTGGAGTTCTAGTGATAAGTCGTGACCAGTGAGGTCCATCCAGATGTCAAGTGTGAGGATGGATGGATGTCCCACCGATGATGACATTGGCTAGTGCCAGTCGCGTTAAATCACGAACTGGTAGAAGTTAGAACTCATGGGCCATTGAGGAATCGGGTCCCAGTGGCTGAATGGTATACGAGCTTGCCGGGTGTAACCGGAAGGACCTTGGGTTGGTGGAACCCTGGCGATGGGTGCGTACTGCCGATGATTCCCAAACTAGGCGGAAAAAAGCAGCTTTCCAGTAACTCCAGTACTCCCTGGTTTCCAATGGTTCTTCTCTAACTGATGTCAATCCGTGATCAACTCGTCAAAAGAAATCTAATCCTTACAAACCAACTATTGAAAACGCATTATTTGTTTTACACATATATTAGCGTCCTGCTTGAACTTTTTGACTATCTGCATTTTTCCATCTGTCCAGCATAATGCATCTACTTTTCTACGTTTCTAATTACCTGATTAAAAATGCCCATTAAAATTTTCAAAAGAATGGATACTGAACAAAGAGTACTCTTTTCGATAAATTAATCATCAATCTCTACAATTAATATTTACATTATAGTGAATGAATGAATGAGTGTTATGAACAACATTAATGCCGTTGTTTAAATAACATCGAATCAATAATATTGATAGATTACAGCTGAATAGCATCAACATAAAATAAGCTGGATGTCAGAAGAATTAGGAAAGATAATAGTACAAATTCATGAGTTTATAGTTTCTACTGATGGCCAGGGCACTAGGAGGGGCTGGACTTGTTTCTTTTGAACACAGAGCACTGGTTGTTTGAGGCGAATTGCAATAGCCTCTGCTGTTTGGAGCATTCGGTGCTTCGACGAATTTGGTAATTTGTTAAGCACTCGGTAGATGATGATAGAGAAGGATTCTTCTACGCTGGTTTGCTTTGTGGCCGGTTTGCACCAGATGGTCTAATATCGAGCTGTTAATAGTTTAACTACACCTTTACTTAGCCATAGTGGGATATTTTCTCGAGTGAGCACGAAAAATCAAGTTCCTAGAGCAACGGCCAATATAACTCGCTCCATCACAAGCGCAGTTGAATTAGTAGATACAATTTGAAGTGGCTAGTCTAGGTACTTCATCTTTCAGTCGAGGTAGCACCATCGGTCGTGTAGAGAATAATACGTATAGTTCGCCAGCATTAAAAGTTCTTTGAAATGATTTTCTTAATTTTTTCGTAATTATCTAATTACGTTGTTTTTTTTAAAATTTCCACTTATATGTTTGGACTATAACAATGACCTTAAGTAAATTTTTTTATTTGAATTCAACCATCAACACAGTGCACTTCAAGGAGAAAATGAAGGAAAATGTTGTATAGGGGATTGAGTCGTGTTTCACAGGTGGAATGACGTCGCGTGGTGTATGGGAAGTACCATAATCGATGAATATATTTTATTGGGATTGGAGGATTTCATCATGAGCTGACAGCAGTATAGAAGCACTGAAAAACTTGCCAGCCAGACAGCTGTTTCGTCAGCCTAGTTTAGGGCTCTTCATCAATCAGTACACACCCACTGGGGTTCGAATCCAGGACCTTCTGGTTACAAGGCCAGCTGGTAGACCATTAATCCACTACTCCTAGGTTCTAAATCCCAGTGGGTGCGTACTGAGAAGAGTCCCAAACTAGGTAGGACAAAGCTGCTTATCTATTACTCCCAGGTTTTCCAGTAGTTTTCGAACTGATGTCAGCTTTTGACGAAATCCTCCAAGCAATTAAACAGAATCCCTACAAACCAATACTTGAAGACTTCAAATAGTGTTAGTTTTATTCTCTAGGGAATGACAGTTTGTACAAATAAAATGTCAGGAATTGTCATCTCATGTGTATTGTGGGATATTTTCCAACCCTACAATTATGCTTTTTCTCAAGTTTTAGTAGAAATATGTGAATCAATAAGTAGCCTGTGTGAACCTGTTAAACACTCTCTCTAGAGTGAATAATACCATTAGAGACATCAAGGTCTGTGGTGTGCTTTTGGAAGTGTGTGGGCGGTTGTTACTTCCCGGCTGCCCACACCGTGGAAGTTGGTTGAGTCTTCGGGTACCTGAAATAGAGAAAAGGTTGGTGTTACGTGACCGCAGAGCCCAGGTGACAACTGCTTGAGGCCGATCACATGCGGCCTGTTTTTGTTTGTTCTTTCTTGTTTGGTGTGTTTCAGTAGCAGTAGGAAGCGCGGTCGTTGTTAATCCGGGCCCCGACCGATCCGGAATGATATTTTTTGAATTTGTTTGAATCATAGTATTGAATTGGGTAGCTGCTTTTTGTCTAGCCGCTATCCAAGCAACCTTTCTGGCATGGTAGGACCTCAAGCGACATAAGCCTCAGCCAGTATAGCTTGTTGGGTCATTGCGGTGTTCAAGCTCGACCATCACGTCAAGGTAGCAGCTATCGGTCGAGGAGAGGTCAAGGTAAACACAAGAAAGAAAAATGCAACATGATGAGATGGAGGTGTTTGGTATGGCGTTTTTAAGCAAGTTTTAAGCAGGCTAATCCCCACCCCTACCAGAGTATTTATTGTATTTTCTATTGTGTTTTGTTCTGAGTTAAAAATTTTCCCTTATTTTTGTGTGTTATTTTTGTTCTTATTTTTTCTCTTTTTTATTTTGCTTGACATTCCACTGCAAACTACCAACCAACACTCCTACATGCTCCTGGTTTGTCTAATTAAAAAACAAACTATAGAACTGCCGAAATTCTATATACTTATGCAAGACAAAGTGTTGGTCGTAAACAGAATACTGTTCAATTATTACCATTGATATCCAGTCTATACGAGAATTTAACAACAGTTCGACGTAATCTGGGCTTATTTCAACATCATGATGCAATAACTGGTACTGCAAAACCTGAAGTAGTACTGGATTATTCAAATAAGTAAGCATGGCATTGTATGTTTGTTTTTTTTAAAAAAAACTTTATTTTCATTATGTACTGACTTTGAGTCAACTTCTTCACAAAACAACTAGCACTGTATGATGGTAAATGCTTGTATAGTTTAATCTCTATCCAAACGAGATTTATGGCACAGTTGGACCTACAGTGAAGATCATTCCGCCTCCAAAGCCTCAGGATGGTCGGGGTGGGTGCCTTGCGCTGCGGGTTGGCCACCCCTTCGCACACCTCTTCAAATGCTCCCATATGACCGGGCGTCTTACATAGCCTCTCCTGAGGAAGTCCTACTCACTGCCTTCACGTGGCGGAGGTGTTTTTCACCAAAGTGAGAGGGCGAAAGCGGATGCCTGACGCTCTTCACCGGGTTGACTGTCCATTGGATGACAGTTTAGGGGAGATGGCTAAACCCTGATTCCAAACCTCCAACTGACTGGCGTATGAAGCTCACTGGCAGACGTATGGACAAAGGGCTTGTTGGATGTCCTGGATGTCTGGCCACATTCAAAAAGGCGTATGAACCGAACTCCGGTCACCGGCCGCCAATGGATAGTGAACTCCCTACTCCACTCCTACTGCCTTGTAGGTCACACTTGGTTGTGTTAAGGCTAGAGCTGCACTCTCAAACAAAAGGCCGAGCGATTCTGGGGACATCACTCGTACCAAATTCCCATGAAACTTCATGGACTCTCTTAATTGGATAACCCTGTCGCAAAACGTCGCGTCAGATCGCCGCTCCTGGGCAGCGATGATTCTAGATGTTCATGAAGCCGGCTCATCCTCCCGTAGGAGATAGCCGAAGTAAAGTAAAGTAAGATCATTCCGTGAGATGCAAGCTCGTCTACAAGGTCAAATTAGCAGCTACCTGATATGTTACAGGGTAACACACACTGTGAGAAGCAGTTCCACTGGCCTTATAACTACGCCTGAAGTTGCTCAGTATTGAAGATTGACTTAAATTCAAAAAATGTAGACTTTTGTGTCAACTCTATGGGTGAAAAGTCAGCTCAGTTCACAGTATGGCATGTTTGAATAGATTTTACAGTTTTAGTTTTTGGAAGATGGTGAAATCAAGTTCGAATTCTGTGGTATATGACACCCACCATTATTATTATTATTATTATTATTATTATTATTATTATTATTATTGCTATTAGTATTAAAACAAGGGGTACTGGGCAGCTGCTTTATTCAACTTCGAGATTTCCCAGCGGTATGCGCCCATCGCCCATTCCAAGCATCAGTCATCGGTTAGAAGAGGGAATTTAATCCAAGACGAAGTTGTGATGAGAAGCCCTGACAAGTGGGATTCACCAGGTCGGGTGTTTTTTTTATATGTTCCTTTACCTTCGTAGTGGATGGAACATAGGGCTTCTAGCTAGAGGCTTGAAGTTTCGGTAGCACTGGTGTTTTTTTTTACGGGATGAGGTTGCTAGCCTCTTGCCCCAACCTTCCCTCTTTACCACTCTTGCTGGCAGCTTAGCGAGGTAAAGGAGCTCGTCGGCCGGGGATCGCACCCTGGACCACATGCGTGGTTGTGGCGAACATTCTACCGTCGTGCCATCGACGCACTGACTAGCCAGCTAGCGCTAGTGGCACTATCAATCGTAGAATTCCAGAAGTTAGAATTCATTGGTCACTGGATTCAGCTCCAGTGGTTGAATAGTTGACGTGCTTGCCTTGTAACCTAAACTCCTTGGTTCCACCCCCCTCGCGTCTCCTCTCGCTGGTGGTTTCATGGGTGAGTTCTGCGCTGAAGAGACCCGATTACGACTAGAGGATATGAAGAAGTTGTTAGAGGATGAAAGAGGATGCTCTTTGTTCACCAATCAGTCTTGTAAACTTATTCGTATTATCATTATTATTACTATTTTTTTTTTAAAATTATTTTTAGATTATTGAAAGCTGTTGGTGCAGTAAGAAAAGTGATAACTCTGTCCAGTGTTTACTTATTATCCTTATCATCGAAATTGTTTAATGAAGAAATAATGTCTAATCGTCTACCGATATCAAGTGAATTAAAACAACGTTTATTCCAGTTAAATGATGAATATGAAAGATATAATGAAAATGACTATAACAGTTATAACAGTATGCCTAGTTTTCATTCTCTTGAAGATCATTTACATACTCATGAATTTCCACAACCAATTTTAATCAATTTCTTATTAACTAATCCTGCAACTGAACACTCACGGTTAGTTGTTCTTGTTGTTTTTGTTGTTTGTATTTTATCTATGTACAATTTGCTGCCCCATTTGGGTAAACTCTATGTCTTCGCCTTGAAATGTTCTTCATATCTTTAGAAGGGGATTTGATGAATTCGTTTAAGGGTTGTAGATACGCCTTGCTGACTGGTGAGAGTGGTAATAACAACGAAACCTGAGTCAAGCTAGGCTTTCTGTCGATTGCTTATTGTATTAATTATTATTGTTCCCTTGGGTTCCTAGTGGAACATAGGGCTTCAACTGCACGTCTCCACTTGCTTCTGTCTTCTGCTGTACTTTTCACCTGCATCCATTCATGTTAGTCCATACTATTTCAACTCTTCTTCACACGATCTCTCCCATGTCAACCTCAAAGGGACGTCCCACTCGCCGCTTCCCTTTCGGTTTCCACTCGAGCTATGGCCTGACTGACGCGCGATGTCACCCACCCAGCGGCCTCCTCAGCGACTGTCCAATCCATCTCCACTTTCTCCTGCATATTTGTTGGCCGATTGGTTCTTGTTCTGTTTTGTTTGTTCCCATAGTTTCTTGTTGGTTCTTGTTCTTTCCGGCCATCTGATCTTCAGTATAGAGCCAGCGAAGACAGTTGTTGTTGATAAAGTTCTGCAACTGGCTGTTGGAAATATTCTTTGTGACCCGCCAAGTTTCTGGTTCATCCGTATAGAAGAAGTGACTGACTTGACGTTTGTATTGAAAATCCGAATCATTTTGTTGTTGATGCTGAGTGAGTGACGAAGATTTCCAGATTGGTTTCAGGTTGATGAATGTGCTTCCCACCTTCCCGATTCTTGATTTGACATCTTCGTCCGTTCCTCGTGTAGTTGAGACAATGCTCCCTCCCTGGATAAGTGAATGAAGTAACCTCTTTCAAATCCCTCTCGTTGATGGTGATTGGCGGTGGATGTTGTTGTTGGTTGGTTATTTTCATAACCGTCTAATGTCAACAATCCAAAGTATGATGGAGAAGATTTGTAGCTCAGGTGGATGATTTCGATGTGGTAGCACGTCATTTTCAAGGTCATCAGGAGAGGTGACTAATAAACTCATGGAGAAATCTAAAAGCTCACTTCATCAAATTGAAGTGTATGCGCTGAAGCTGTTGCCTAGTAGGGCACAATGAAAGCTTCGCAAAATAACCTATCCAGCTCAGACAACACAACCAAAAAGTGCATTTTGATGGTGTGTCAGCCACCTAGAATTGTGGCTATATTTCAATCAGCAAAGGATTAGACATATTACACTAGTTACTCACTAGTATCCAATCAAATGCTCTCTTATGCAGGCCTGGCATTCTCACATCCACTGCTGGATAACTCCTATTCACTGTTGTAATGCAGTGAAAGTACGCATGCTGACTGATCATCGGCGTGGAGAGTCAGTCACCTAATCTACATGTGTTCTTAAAATATGACGGCATTTTTTGGTCATCGGCAGCAATGGTATCGTTACTATCCTGCCCTAGGTGGAATAAACTTCAATCCGATGATTTTGGCGAGTAGAGTCACTAATTAAGAGACAATCATAGAAATCCTGAAAGTAATATCACATCATTAGTAAGACGTAATTTATCTGAAATGTGTGTAGTGAGTATTTGCTTAACATATTTCAGACAGGATTTTCATCATGAGCTGACGTTAGTTAGAGGACCATTGGGAAACGTGGGAGTACTGGACAACTGTTTCGTCCTAGTTTGGGACTCTTCATCAGTACGCACCCACCAGGATTCGAACCCAGGACCTTTTGTTACAAGGCTGTACAGTACTCCCAGGTTTTCCAATAGTTCTCTAACCAATGTCAGCTCATGATGAAAATCCTGTAACCAATCAAATCCCTACAAACCAACACCTGAATATTTCAGACCCTCCGATCACACATATAAATACACATTAATATAGAACTCAAGAGACCATGAATTACTACTACAATACAGGTCAAATTGTATAAAGGTCAAGGTCACAAATAAGAGGTGCTAGGCAGATGACATAAGGATGTGGGGTAAGCAAAAAGCAAGAAGATGGTGAAGATATATTATTATCAAGTCAATTGAACCCTAATTTTTCATGGTCAAGGCTTGAATGAACTGAAATTGCCTTATATATGATATGAGGGTTTAGGGGCATTATTGAAATCAATCCCTTGTGAGACCCGTATCTATGATGTGCTTCGCGATAGATGATGTTGTATATTTATTTCCAGGATTATAGTTGTATTCAGTGATTTTATTTGTTGTTGCAGCCGTTTTTGAGGATACGTACTGTAGTTGTAACCACTGCAGAGACCTATGGGTCCTCCCTATGTACGAGTGTCCACACACATAGGATACTTTGAGGATTTACAGGACAACGCAGATCTCATTTTTTTTCTCTAGGCAAAAAAATTTGGCTACAGAGCAACTTCTATTAATTGCCTCCCTGAGTCTTTCTTCATTGATCAAATTTTGTTGATTATCCTTGAATGGTAAAGAAGTGTAAACATCCTTTTTGGAGGCTGATTGGATCGATGAAGCCTTTTGTTTGATACTTCTGTGACACTTAATGAATTTCGGAGGATACTTGTTATCTAACAGTGTTTTAGTTAGGTAGTTTTGGTATTAGATGGTTGGAGGCAATCGGCCACAGGAAGCCTTGCCTGACCTAGGTTTCGTGCTAGTTGGCACTCATCAGCAAGGCGTATCTGCAACCTTGAAGGAACTCATGTCCCTTCTGAGATTCGAACAGGCGTCACCCAGTGCTGCAGTCAGAGACGTTACCACTACTGAGCTATTCAGACTCGTGACTGACCTCCTGTTGGACTGTATTGGATATTTTTGATTGCACACTAGTCAGTAACTAGTGTAATGTGTCTAGTCCTATCTTCAGTGCAGACTGAATTTTTCTTCTTCAATACTATCGTCTGTACATATGTGCTGGATGCGTCTGAATAAGCACTTAATCAACGCTTTTTTTATACTGTAGTGGACAGAAACTATGAAAATTTAGATACTGTCCCATCCATATAGACTTTCTGTAAACATTTGGTCGTATTGACCCATCTTGTCGGTAGATTATGAGTATACCTAAAAACGGCAAACAATTGTTAGTATGTTAGTGATATGCTCTTTTGTTTGTACTGTATTTATCAGGTTAAAGATTTCTGCAGCATCCGTTGGTTTATATATGTCCAAACCGAGTTCACTTTTAACAGTTTGAAAAAATTTGGGCATTGGGTATATGATATTCATTATAATAAAGGTTTTCTTGTATTTCCCCAATGAATGAAAAACAAAACGATATTGTTGTGTTTACTGACGTTTCGCTATTTAATGCCGCTGTTAATAGCTTTATCAAAGCATATGTATAACAAAGAGTTAGGGGGTGAGAAAATAGACTTAGGTCAAGTTAAAGGGACATATTGAAAGTAAAAATAGCAATGAAGATCATTAAACCAAATAACAAAGGTAATAGTACATCTGTTATGATATCAAAACAAAGTTTACTAACTTCATCATCCATATTAGTTTGTTTGTTAGATATATCACACAGTGAGTGAAACAGTATTATTTACTGGATGACACAGTTTCGAACAAAATTTATTATTGTTCATAATCATATCATCAATTGTAATCACACGACTTTGAAACTTGAGTTTTATAGTTTTCTTTGTTTTCTCCTATTTGTCGTCGTTGGGATAGTAGAATTTAAAAGTCAATCTGAACGAAGAATATTCTTTTCAATAATTTCTCTTCAGGTTCTTACAATTATAAAATATAATATTTGTTGTCGTTACAATAAAGGCCAGTTATGCGGCAGGTACATTTTTAACGTAGAATAACAGATTAGTTATGGGGTGTCAAAATGAATAGTCGCATTTGTGTGACAAAGGTGCTAGGCTGAATTCGATTAGTAGAATTTTCCAGATATCGGGCACAGGTGATGAATCATTCCTATTACATGTATTTTCAGTTGATTCGATAAACAAAGCTTCTTAATATATGTGTACAACTTGGGCCCTGTGGTAGTAAGTAATTCCATATTAGTTTGTTTATTAGATGGATATATCACACAGTGAAACAGTATTATTTACTGGATGACGTTTCGAACAAAATTTATTGTTCATAATCATATCAATTGATATGATTATGAACAATAAAAATACTGTTTCACTGTGTGATATACCTAATAAACAAACTAATATGAAACAAAGCTTCTGTTATCAATCTCTCCCTATACCCTGTGACATTAGATTTTAAAGCTGTCATCTTATCCCAGCCATCCTCTTGTATGGTTGTGTGGAATTGCATGTAGTGAGTACTATAGATGAACTATTCTCTAGATTTCTTATCTTATTCGGGTCAAACAATCTAGATTTTGCTAAGTTTTCATGTTCAGCTAGTCTGACTGCCCTGTTCTACTAGAAGTCAGACATGTAACAGGAATGATTCATCACATGTTCCCGATATCTGGAAAATTCTACTACCCCAACGACGACAAATAGGAGAAAACAAAGAAAACTATAAAACTCAAGTTTCAAAGTCGTGTGATTACAATTGATGATATGATTATGAACAGCAATAATTTTTGTTCGAAACTGTGTCATCCAGTAAATAATACTGTTTCACTCACTGTGTGATATATCTAACAAACAAACTAATATGGATGATGAAGTTAGTAAACTTTGTTTTGATATCATAACAGATGTACTATTACCTTTGTTATTTGGTTTAATGATCTTCATTGCTATTTTTACTTTCAATATGTCCCTTTAACTTGACCTAAGTCTATTTTCTCACCTCCTAACTCTTTGTTATACATATGCTGAGATTTTGTAAATTCCGGTTTAATAATACTTTGAAAAAGCTATTAGCAGCAGCATTAAATAGCGAAACGTCAGTAGACACAACAATATCGTTTTGTTTTTCCTTCATTCATTGGGAAATACAAAAACCTTTATCATCCATTGGTTTATTATGACAAATGGCTATTATGTTATCTATTTATCTCTTATAAAAATAAACTTTCCCAATCACGTCACCTGCTAGGTTCTCAACATGCGGCATATATATATATATATATATATATATATATATATATAAACTAAAATTGCAAGCCTAGGGGCACTTCCCACAGAAGAGTCCCAAACCAGAACGAAACGGCTGACTGGCTGGCTGTACTCCCAGCTGGTTTTCTAATACACTCCTCTAACCGATATCAGTTCACAATGAAATCCTGTAACCAATCAATCAAATCCCTGCAAACCAACTCGTGAATCTGCCCCGTTTTATTAAATACTGTGTCATATGTCAAAAAAATAAATTTATGATCATTATATGTGTAATTTCATTAGGTCAACACACAAAGTTGACTTGATCTTTTGTCACGCTCGCTTAATTCTTTCTGTTTTAATGCATCGCTTTAAATGACATCATTCAATACAGCATATCTTAATATATATAACAATGATGAATGAAAATAGTATGGTTAAAGACTTTTAGCCTTTTAAATAATAATAATAATAATTATTATTATTATAATTACTTTATTCCAAAACAGTACCTGTGATACAGAATGGAATTCTCTGCATTTTTACTACAGTACAGTATTGCATCCAGTTTGTACATTATCAATAAATAGAATTCTACATGGATTAAGGAAATCTCAGTTCATTATGACAACAACATATTGCCATGTCGGTAGCAAAGCCAAAGTTGAACAGAATGTTTGAAAGTGTTAGAAAAGTAGGTGCTGTCATATTTACTGGCGTAAGTGAGAGAAAGAAACAAGGCAGCACATAACGGACAAAAGAGAGAGCGAGAGAGAAGATGAAAAGAAAGAAAGAAAATGTTGTACCTATAAATGATATGAGTTGGAAAGAAGAGATCCAGTTGTTCTACTGACTATTTAATGAATTATAGGTGTCACGCCTAATGCTTTCTTTATCGCACAGAACACGAGCTAAGTAGGGTATGGTTGAGTTTTTGTACTTGCTTGCTGGTGCGAGCATATCGTTTTCTATATTGGCTTCTGGTTTTGCCTGATTAGATACAAGGGGAGAGTTGTGAGTGAAGAGGGTGGTGTGAGTTAGATAGAACGGAAGAGAATAGCCGATTTTTCACATGAGTCCATGTGCCTGTCAACCAGAATATTAACAAGCTGGTTAAGCGGCACGTTGCTTACCCTGCTGACAACCTTTAACATCCTGCGTAATAAGGTATAGTCTTTCTTCAGTAGCCCGGGAAAAACTAAGGGGTAACAATGGAGAATAATAGGCAGAATGCGAGAGTTAACGAATTGTAGGAGTAAGGGTTGAGTGGTTATACCAGAATGATCAATACTTGTTGTTTGACAGTGTAAAAATGCAGTAAAATATAAGAATGATAGCAGAATTTTTTATTATTTTGGTGTACGTACGGTGATAGTTTGCGAAAACCAGAGTGGTTGAATGAGTGTATCGATCACTTCACTTATCTCAAACAACTTGCATCAACCCAAATGCGATTGACTGCAGACGAAATCTTATAGTGGATAGAAGAACCTCGTGAGGCGCAAATTCACAAATATTCAGATATTCAGCCATCGATCATCCCATTTAACATGTGCACTGTGCAACACTTCACCATTCTTTTCTTCACAGATGTAAGACACGGTCATTGAAAGTGGACGATATGAGAGAGGATTCACCATAGATGAATATTAGCATTGAGTCTTTCATGTTAGATGTGTAGAATGAGCTTTAGGTGAGGAGAGAAATTGTAATCGTGATGGGTTTTAAGCTACATGATTGAAAAATAACTTATACGTATTACACATACCAAGCCCATTGCTCATTGCTTTGCTTACTGCATTATTATTATTGTTCCCTTGGGTTCCTAGTGGAACATAGGCCTTCAACTACACGTCTCCACTTGCTTCGGTCTTCTCCTGTACTTTCCACCTGCATCCATGTTAGTCCATACTGTTTCTACTCTTCTTCACACGATCTCCTCCATGTCACCCTTGCACTGACGTCCCACTCGCCGACTCCCTTTAGGTTCCACTCGAGCTATGGCCTGACTGACGCGCGATGTCACCCACCCAGTGGCCTCCTCAGCGAGTGTCCAATCCATCTCCACTTCTTTCTCCTGCATATTTGTTGGGCGATTGGTTCTTGTTTGTTTTGTTTGTTCCGATAGTTTCTTGTTGGTTCTTGTTCTTTCCGGTGGCCATCTGATCTTCAGTATAGAGCCAGCGATGACAGTTGTTGTTGATAAAGGTGTGCAACAGGCTGTTGGAAATATTCTTTGTGACACACTGGCCAAGTTTCTGATCCATCCGTATAGAAGAACTGACTGACTTGACGTTTGTATTGAAAATCCGAAATAAATCAAATCACTACAGACTAACTCTTTAAAAAGTATATAGGTAGTATATTTGTTGTCTGTTTCAAAACACCGGAAATAACCGTTGATTTATGAAGAGAATAAAAGTCAAATCAGCAAAGAAAATTTTCTGTAGTTGCAGGATTTCATCATGAGCTGACATTAGTTAGAGAACCATTGGGAAACCTCGGAGTACTGGACAGCTGTTTCGTCCTGGTTTGGGACTCTTCATCATTACGCACCCACCACAGAGGTTCGAATCCAGGACCTTCTGGTTACAAGGCAAGCTCGTATACCATTAAGCCACTGGGACCCGATCCAATGGCCAACGCATGAATTCTAACTTCTGCCAATTCATGATATAGCGCAACCGTTAGCCAATGTCTTCGGCGAGTATTTGTCCTCACACTCGACTGGCTGCACCCTACTGGTCATGACTTCCCACTGGAACCCCAGGTAGTTACCTACCTAAATAGGGTCAGTCGCCATTTTGTTTATCGACGAAATCATCTCCAGAGACTGTACAATCGTAGTTATAATAACCAACAAAACGTGTAGTAGTCTGTTATTGAGTTATAGGGGGTGTTGGTGACATGATTGATGTACTTACTCAGAAGTGATTTTTCAAACAAACTGAAAGATCACGTGATTACGTCAGTGACCCAATGGAGGAAAGGGTTTGAAATTTCATAAGGTTAAAACAGTTATGAAATGAGAAGGTGGTTGAGTGTCCACCTGCAAGTGTGATTAGAGTGAAAAAATATACGAAAATAAATACTTAAGAGTAATAATAATAATGAATTATTTTCTATAGTTTGGTTTGTAAGGGTTAGTTATATTTTTACGAGTTGATCACGGATTAATATCAATTAGAGAACCATTGAAAACCAGGGAGTACTGGACAGCTGGGTTCAAATCCCAGTGGGTGCGTACTGCCGATGATTGCCAAAACCAGGATGAAACAGCAGCTGTCCAGTACTCCAGTGCTAGTTTTCAATGGTTCTCTAACTGATATCAATCCGTGATCAACTCGTAAAAAAAATAATGAATTAATTACCAAAAGTAAAAGTGAACGATAAGGGGAGAAATGAAGACCATGGTGTAGAGTAGGTTAAAAGACTGAAGAAACATTTTCTGCACTCAGAGTTTGGGGGGGGGGTTATTTTGTCGAATTGTCAACTCCTCCGCCATATACACAACACGCCTTGTAGTAGCATTCGTTTTCATCTCATAGATAATCTGAAAAGAAGACGACTCCGGTGGAGATGCAATGCTTGAATATTTATTTATCAAGTGCTTGAGAATTGAGCTAATAATTGGCTCATATATATTGTCCTCTTTGATAACCATGCTAGATAATGTTTTCAGATGTGTTTCTAAAGTGTACATATAGTGTGTGTGTGTTTTTGGTAAGTATAAATAAGTAATTCCATATTAGTTTGTTTATTAGATATATCACACAGTGAGTGAAACAGTATTACTATTTACTGGATGACACAGTTTCGAACAAAATTTATTATTGTTCATAATCATATCAATTGTGATGACACGACTTTGAAACTTGAGTTTTATAGTTTTCTTTATTTTCTCCTATCTGTCGTCGTCAGGGTAGTAGAATTTTCCAGATTTCTAGATTTCTTATCTTATTTGGGTCAACCAATCTAGATTTTGCTAAGTATTTGACCTGACAATCATTGCAAGGTCAAATACATAGGTCAAACTAGTAGAACAGAGGAAGTCAGACTAGCTGAACATGAAAACCTATCAGCAAAATCTAGATTGGTTGATACAAATAAGATAAGAAATCTAGAGAATAGTTCAGCTATAGCACTACACCACATGCAGTTACACACAACCATACAATAGGATGGATGGGATATGATGACAGTTTTAAAATCTAATGTCACAGAGTATAGGGAGAGATTGATAACAGAAGCTTTGTTTATCGGATCAACTGCAAATACATGTAATAGGAATGATTCATCACCTGTCCCCGATATCTGGAAAATTCTACTACCCCAACGACGACAGATAGGAGAAAATAAAGAAAACTATAAAACTCAAGTGTCAAAGTCGTGTGATAACAATTGATATGATTATGAACAATAATAAATTGTGTTCGAAGCGTCATCCAGTAAATAATACTGTTTCACTCACTGTGTGATATATCTAATAAACAAACTAATATGGAATTACTTACTACCACAGTGCCCAAGTTTTACACATATATTAAGTATAAATAAGATTGTAAAGTCGTCTCCGAAGATGATTTCGTCGATAAAGTAAAATTTTCAAGAGAACTAATTCTGGTTTTGTTGTTTTTTGTTTTTTTTTATCTTGATTTCTGTCGTCGTCGTCTTCTGTCGTCCTCCTCCTTCTCCTCATCGCCATCGTTATTATCATCATCACCATGTGTGTAGTCGTATATACCTTTTCAATCCATCAACTCGTAATCGTACTACAATCATCACTTTACATGTCAATGGTCATTATAAAAATTTTCAAGCAAAACAAATCTATTCAAATCCCTTGGAATCATCAAGTAATGATCAACAATTGACAATACAATTACAGCATACAGTAATAAAATATCCATCTAAACAGCATCAACAGCAACAACAACAATCTATAAGTTTGTTATATTTAAGTCCAGTGAAATTGTTTCCATTATCTTTTTCATGTATTGAATTGAAACTGTTATCTGAACCGACAGTGTTATTATCCTCGCTATCCTCATCGTCATCGTCAGGACCTATTGAACCAGTGAAACCACAATTAGTACCAGTTATTGAAAGTGGAAAGTTGCCGACCATGACAAAGTGAGTTTCTTTTGTAACACATGCATATAAAAATACATTGTTTTTTTTCTGTTTTGGTTGGACTTTGCCGTTGATTGATTAGACCAAAGTGATTGGCTTCTGTTGTGATATGCTGGCTGCTTGTGCAGATACATTGATGATGGCTGGAGATCTAGCCTTAAGTAGTTTGGTTGGATATGGTCACTGTCTGTCTACCTGTTTTCGACATAGAACTTTGCACATATGTGCGCCAGTTCAAGTCGCCACTTTACCTCCATGTAGCATACAAAGCAAGAGAAGAAAGTAGGTAGAAATGCATAATATAGACAGTAAACAGAGATGTGAGACAAAGGAATAGTAATAACGAAGAACAAAACAGTTTCAATGGAAATCATAAGTCAGTCACAAGGAGTGGATGCCTCTGCACCAGCCATTGAGAACGACCACTTTGAGCTAGCCATGTCACCAATTGTTTCCAGCCTTCATTGGTTTTTACCGTCCCGAGGAAACCAACCAGTCAGGAAGTCTACACCTTCCTACGTGGCTAGCTTAAACTAACTGTTGTAGATTTCATTGACTGGTGCCATGTTTTGGTTTGACCGCCACTGGCTAGCTCTTTTCCAGCCTGACCCTATTTCAGCTAACATTGCCCATTGTCGAGGAAGGCGATGAATAGGGATGCATGCGTAACACATGTCCTAACCATCTCAGTCGATGTAATTTTACAGCCTCGTCGATTGATTTCCAATCCCTCCTTACCGACTAGCACTCGACTGATGGCCTAACCTCAATATTGCTCACCTTATGGTCACTAGAAATTGTGGAATGCAAGATGCAGGTACATCCTCTAGCTGACGAGTCCCAAGTAGGACGAAGTTTGCATCCGCTGGGTTCCACTGCTAGTCACCATCCACATTATATAAACTTCAATTATTAGCCTTCATGTATTCTTACATCCCTAATTATTTCGTCGAAAGGGGATCGACAACTATATTAGCTGTATAAAGTGAGTGTGAGTAATCATTTGGAAATAATAATAATTGATAAGAAACAAGAGGATGAAAAATTGAAATCAGGTTTACAGAAAAATGAAAGGATTAAATAGAGTTTATTATGCAACAAATCAGAGAGATATAAAACTCCCTTCAAGGACACGGAGCTAAATGAGGCCTTGCGTGTTCAGAAATGTTTAATCCAGCCTCTTTTACCACCTTAGTTAGACCAAGCAATAATTGTATTTCCTTGAATTCATGTATAATAAACTCTCAAGTTTGTGTGGAGATCAACACTCAGCACTTAGCATGAAAAATAAAATCCGGATTTTCAACTCTAGTGTGAAGTCAGTGCTACTATACGAACTAGAGACTTGGCGTATCACGAAGGGCACTTCGAATAAACTACAGACCTTCATCAACAGCTAGTTGTCTTCGCTCAATACTACTCAAGATCAGATGGTCGACCAGAAAAGATCACCAACAGAGAGGGATCTCTGGCGATGAGCAGGAACAGACTATGAAACAAATAGGCAGGAAGAAATGGAGGTAGGTGGATTGGCTGGCCATACTCTGAGGAAACAAACCATCAAGTGACATCACACGCCAGGCTATTGCTCGAGTGGAACCCGGCCGAAAGGGAAGCGGCGGCGAGTTGGTCGTCAGTGCAAGCGTGGGGTGACATGGAGGAGGTCATGCGAAAAGGAGATGAAAACATTGGCGGAAAACTGAACGCAATGGAGACGTGCGGCTGGAGCTCTATAAACCAAAGGAGATAATAATAAGCTACATTTAGTTCTTATTCGTTTATCTTCGTAATACATCTTCAATCCCTTATTTCTCTTGTTTCAATATCAGTTATTTCCAAAAGATTGATTAGTTGTCACTTGATGAACTAGTCGTCAGCTCTTTCTCTCTCTATCTCCCGCCTACATAAGATTATTCACTGTTTTCACACATTGTCATTTCTCATGCACAACAAGCCTTAATCACAGTCAACGGAAAAAGTTTGAATGATATCACTTCCTACACTTATCTACGCATCACAGATGAAGCTGCTATCAAAACTGCAATCGGAAAAGCCGGGACAGATCTTCATCATTCTATTCTGAAATCAGTTTAGAAATTTGGCCACACTTCGAAGCATCAACAACAAAATTCAAATTATCATCAACACCAGCGAGCGTTAAGTCAGTCAGTTCTTTTATATATGGGACAGAAAGTTGGTTCACAAGTCATGGAAAGCATTTCCAACAGCCAGCTGCGCAGACTTTTGATCAATAGCTGCCCCCTTCTCCGCCTCAATATTGAAGATCGACCAAATGGTCAGCCAGAAAGAATTAGAAACAAGAACGAATCAATAATTGATTGCTGAAGTGGACACACGCTGAGAAGACCGTTGGGTGACATGAACGGGAAACGATGACTGGGGCTGCCTTTGTTGTTAATTAGCGCACTGTAATATATAATTATATAAACCGCTAAATAGTTGTGCGTTATGTATTGCATAAAAATCCTTCACACAACATTTTACAGATAGATGTCATCTTGATTAACATAAATGTTAATCAAGAGAGCGAGCATATAAGTGCGTAAACCCATGTACTACAGATTGATTGAGACACCTAGTTGTATGCCACTCATATCTATACCAGTGGTGTGGTTGCTAGCCATCCAGATCGAGGTGATCTAACCGTTTCTCTCGCCTTGGTCCGAGCTCACCATTGGTGTGTGTATCCGGTTTTGATTGAGCTCAGATACAGCCCCCGACTTTTGTCTAGCTATTTGAAAGAATTTGTAACACCCGAAATCATGGTTTTAGTTTATACAACTTACACATTTCTTGGAGAGATAAAACTTTTCGACACTTTTTTCCTTTGGTAAATATAATACAAAATGTGGCTATGTACGTTAATTAGTGAATTTATTTTGTGTGTGTGGCATAAACTACTTGATTAATATAAGTAGTCGAGAAGCATTTCTGCAATTTTGCCTACTTTCTTGATTATTTGAACGCAATATTAAACGAAAAGTAGTAATTTTGGGGAATTTTACTTCTGAATTTACAGTTAGGTAACAAAGGTGTTAAGGTATCAGACAAATATAGTACCAATTGGATTAACTGAATTAATGTCCAGTCATAGTACGCTGTTGATGCAGGGGTAGAATGCCTGGCAACGCCGAATCCCGGCCGGCGCACTCCTAAACCGGTAATAAGACCGGCAAAGAGGGGAGGTTGGGCGTGAAGCTAACAAACTCAACCCGTAAAAATCAACACCACTGTTACAGAAACTGCAAAAATCTATCTTGTGAAGCCCTATGTTCCACTAGGGACGTAATGGAATAAGATAGATCAGGCATATCCGAATTATTGCGTAATAATCAAGGTGAAATTCATATTAATGTTGATAATAATCTCACTGGTCAGATATTGATTGGATAACAGTGTTTTTGGTTTTTTAAAAAGGACAACAATTGTTAAAGCAGGAAAAGGTAAGAAAGACAGAACTTCGAGTGCAAATATAGAAGATAGAGGTAATCAAAACAGCCAACTAACAACAAAAAAACAACAAAAACAAATGTAACGACAAAAGACAAGGGCCAGGCAACTTATCCTTCATTGAGGAAATCAACAGATATTTTTATATATTTTGCGTACATTACTATAGGTTATTGTTAGCAGACAAACAGCGTCTTCTGGTTGGTTGTTTTCTCGCTGAAAGTTATTCTGTTATCTCTTTGTGGCCGTTTCTTTCAAGGTCAGATCATCAATCTGCGATTCGTATCCGCCTACGCAAACAAAGTCTGCTGTGATTGGTTGTTGAGTCAGTCTTTGTTCTTGTTTTTTTCTCATGGCCAACATTTGGGACGTCAAAACATTAACATAAATGGCTGTCTACCACATTTTGGCTAGCAGCAAACAGCTCTCACCACACAAGAACCAATCACTATCCTTAGGAGAGATTTAAATGAAGTCATCCCTTCTGACTTACCTGGGAAATACTATTTCAACTACAGATGGCACAGATGAGGTTGTCAACCTAGATATGAAATCAGTGTGGTGATCCACAGTGTGTGTCCTCAGTACAACGAACATATGATCTGAATTTTCAAATACTAATGTCCGATCAGTAGTCAGTGCTTCTATATATGGTCTAGAGACTCACTGTGTCACGCAAAACTTTCAGAAGAGACCATTGTGGACTTTGAAACAAGCACCTGCCTTGGCTGCTTGCTGAAGGTCATATATATGGTCTATTGGAAAGGATACATAACATAGAACTCTGGGAGCCACTAACCTCCTAGTAGACAAGAACTTAATTGCCTAATAAGTACGCAGAAGGAAATGACAATGAACTGGACATGGTCCGAGGGAACCTGGTCAGATGACATTGTGTATCAAATCCTCGAGTGTGGGACCTAATTTCAAAAAACATTAGATTCGGTATCCGAGCATGCCATAGAGAAGATCATGTTGGGAGGAATTGAAATCTGCACTACTTGGAAATGAATTTTATAAGGAGTGATCGGTATGGAGATACATAGTTTAGAGGCTATGTTCCACACACGAAACTAAAGCATTGAATAATAATAATAAAAAGAAGGATGAAAAAGGGAATTATATCACAGTATGATAATGGGAAGCATCGTTTCAACTACAAGCCGGCGGAACTGACGAGGATAGCAAAGCAAGAATCTATCGGAAAAGTAAGACATGCTTTCACTAATCTCAAGTCTGTGTAGAGGTCAACAGCACTCAGCATGAAGATGAAAATAAGATCCGGATTTTCAACTCCAATATGAAGTCAGTCAGTGCTACTTACTATACGGATGGATCGGAGACTTGCACTGCGCGTCATAAAGAGCACCTCAAACAAACTACAGACCTTCATTAACAGCTACCTGTCTTCGCTCAAGATCAGATGACCGGCCAGAAAAGATCACCAACAGAGAGGGATCTCTCTCTACCCAGCAGGAACCGTTTGTGAAACAAATAGGGAGGAAGAAATGGAGGTAGGTGGATTGGCTGGCCATACTCTGAGGAAACAAACCATCAATTGAGTGACATCACTAGACAAGCCATTGCTCGAGTGGAACCTCAATAGAATGGGAAGCGGCGAGTTGTTCGTCAGTGCGAAGGTGAGGTGACTTGGAGGAGGTCATGTGAAGAGGAGATGGAAACGTGTGGTGGGGGAGACTTGGAGCCAGGTGAAGACCCTAGCAGAGAACCGAACGCAATGGAGACGCACGGCTGAAGTCCTATGTTCCTCTAGGAATTAAAGGAACCAGTGATAACAATGACGATAACAGTACAAATAAGATGATAATTAACAGTAAAAACATAGTATAAAGGTATCCGTCGCTACCGGGAAAAGAAAATGTACATTATACACAGTTCATTGGTTATCTTTAATTCACAATATTGCCAATCTGAAAATAATGTTTTACGAGTTGTATAATTTTTGTTGACTTGTGTATTTTCTCATTCTCATTTTATTTTTAAACATTACAGTTCTCAGTCTTTGAGCATAGAAAATGCCTACATTCAATTGGAATTTGATCCTAAAACTGGCTACCTGCAAGTAAGTCTTATACATGCGTTCATACATGTACACCTTTATACTATGCGATGGTGGTAATGGTTTCTAGTATTCTAAAACTCTATGCAAGCAATCAATTTCAGCATAGTAGGCACACCTCTAGACCATCTGGTGTCTTTTCAATCACCTTGGTCTAAGTCGTATCTAACTACTGTGAATGGGATATCTGTCGATGTCTTGATTGCCAATTTAATTTATCATATCAAGTAGATTAGCGCATTTATTGTGATATACAGGTAAACATAGACAAGACGGAGGTTATGAAAGTAACCAACCAACAACAACAACAGCAGCAACATCCACCGCCAATCACCATCAACAGGAGGGATTAGAAAGAGGTTACTTCATTCACTTATCTAGGGAGGGAGCATTGTCTCAACTACACCAGGAACGGACGAAGATATCGAATCGAGAATCGGGAAGGCGAGAAACACATCCATCAACCTGAAACCAATCTGGAAATCTCCGTCACTCAACTAACCATCAATAACAAAATGATTCGGATTTTCAATACAAACGTCAAGTCAGTCAGTCAGTTCTTCTATACGGATGGATCAGAAACTTGGCGGGTCACAAAGAATATTTCCAACAGCCTGTTGCACACCTTTATCAACAACAACTGTCTTCGCTGGCTCTATACTGAAGATCAATCAGACGGCCTCCGGAAAGAACAAGAACCAACAAGAAACTATGGGAACGAACAAAACAAGAAGCAATCGCCCGCCAAATATGCAGGAGAAAGAAGTGGAGATGGATTGGACACTCGCTGAGGAGGCCGCTGGGTGGGTGACATCGCGCGTCAGTCAGGCCACAGCTCGAGTGGAACCCAAAAGGGAAGCGGTGAGTGGGTCGTCAGTGCAAGGGTGACATGGAGGAGATCGTGTGAAGAAGAGTTGAAACAGTATGGACTAACATGGATGCAGATGAAAAGTGCAGCAGAAGAGAGAATCAAGTGGAGACGTGTAGTTGAAGCCCTATGTTCCACTAGGAACCCAAGGGAACAATAATAATAATAATAATTGTGATATGCTGTGAATATATTTTCCGTTTCAAAGAAGAAAAAAGAAATCAGAACTGTGGATGGAGGTGTTTGTGTGGGGGAATTTCTCACCTAGAATTATGTGTTAGCACCGAATTGTGAATTTTATATTCAAATGGAGTATAGTGTACTTTATGCGTTCTTCATATCATACGCATCTCAGGGGTGGTTGTTGATCGTTAGCTTAGCTTGACACTGGTTCGGAATTTTTTTCTCAGCCTGAGTGTATACATTTTGCTCAAGGTAACTATTAGTCATTTCGGATGAGTATCAGTAGTTAGAAATGATAAATTGTGATGCATGAATTATTATGTAACTGTAGAACTTCTACACTGTGGTAGAATGTGTAATTCCATATTACAAAACAGAAAGATTGAGCGAAGAAATATTTACTTTTCAATCAGATCCTCATCTCAATCTGGCTCTACTCTAATATATTCTGTATAGCATTTTTATTACAATACACAACAGTTTACCAAACAAGTGGCACTCATATGTTTGTTAACAATAATTAAACAGTGTCAAAATGTCAATGGGTAGATAATTAACGCAGAAAATCAATACACATTTAAAAGTAGAAATGGATAGAATAAATTAATTTTACAAGGATAACACGTAATTAAAGATGTAGTGGTCAAAATAAAAATAAAATAAGTTGGACAATTATAATTTTTAAAGGTTTAGAGGGAAGGGGCGACGTGGTCCTGTTTATGCATTCTTCTAGAGATGGCCACGGTAAGGAAAGTGGCTGTACAAATTTCTTCTGAACACATAGGCTTGGCTTTTTCAGATGGATTCCGATTGCTTCAGCTGCCCTATGTAGAAGACGAACTCATAGAGCAAAATTAAGATTAGTCGGAATGCGATAAATAATTTTAAATGCAGTATTAACATCAACCTTATGCTCAGTATCAACAAGGTGTGCTGAAATAGAACTTCGAATAGATCTTGTTTGTCTCTTGCTTAACCATGCTGGATGATGTTCGGAAATACGACGATGAACACTGTTTAATTATCGTTAACAAACATATCGCCACTTGATTGGTAAACTGTTGTGTATTGTAATAAAAATGCTATGTATATTAGAGTAGAGCCAGAGTGAGATGAGGATCTAATTAAAATGTAAATATTTCTTCGCTCAATCTTTCTATTTTCTAAATGTCTAAATGGGGATTTTCTCTATATTGAAATTCCATATTAGATAAATTTATTTTTCAATACCATACGGTGATACAGAATTAAAACAAAACTGGATGACAAAGTTTCGAGCATAAATTATTACTGCTCACAATCATATCATATCAGTTTTAGTCACACGGCTTCACAATTTGTCTTATACATCATATATCTATTTTCCTCTCTCTCTCTCTCTCTCCAACTTCCCCCACCTAACTATATTACTTTTTAATACTCTCACCCTGTCTCACCCACCCTATTTTGTGATTACATACAAGTGAATGCAATGCAGTGGCTGGCCTTCTTTTTTCTAGGTTATTCAACTTAGCAGGGTCAATCTTATTCTAAGTCTAGCTAGTGTTCCAATAATCTTATTGACCCTGATCTACTAGTTTGACCTATCTAATTGACCTCACTAGCTGTCATTACATGGCATCTGATAAATTATATATATATATATATATTATTCCTTCACATTCCCATTGGAACATAGGGCCTCAAGCTAGAGTCTTGAAGTTTCTGTAGCAGTGTTTAGTTTTTTACAGGATGAGGTTGCTAGCCTCATGCCCAACCTTTCCCCTTCACCAGCTTTATTTCTGGCTTAGTGAGGTCAAGGAGTGCGTCGGTGGCCGGGGATCGAACCCCGGACACATGGTCGGCGAGCGTTCTAACCGCTATGCCACCGGCGCATTATATATATATATATATAATTTATAAATTAAATCGGGTGGGGGTAGAGAACAAGAAAGTTGAAAATGTAAATTATTACAATTGAGAAGACAAAATAATACTAATGAAGAGACAGAAAACAAAAAAGATTAGGTAGAATTCACTTGTCGGCTAATAAGATAGATTACGTCCATTGCAAGTGTAGTGATTGAACGAACTTCTTCTGTATGCAGAGTTCAGGACTTAGCAAGTGAATCGCCATTGCTTCTGCAGTTTGAAGAAGTCTGATTCGTACACTTTTAGGAAGACTACTTCTTACTCTGTAGACGACTTTGAAGTTTGTTTGCGGTGTAGCTTGGTGTCCGGATTCTATCAGATGTTCTAAGATGGAACTGCGGGGGCATCGATTTTCTCCTTTGTAAAACCATGTTGGTAAGTGTTCGGTGATACGTTTGGAAAGCGAGCGCTGGTTACGGCCGACATACCTGGCTCCACACGAGCAGGTGAATTGATAAATACACATTGATGAGGCCAGCAGCGGTATCTTATCCTTCACGTTCACATGAATCATGGGTTTTGTGGAGAAGGTTAGTCGTAGTTCAGCTGCGAAGAAGGTCTTCTTAAGTGAGCGCGACAGTCGATTTTTTAGTGTTTCCCCAGATTTATATCTCCATTGAATTGAAGGTTCATGTAGAGTAGTTTTTTCGGGACGCTAAGCATGGGCAGCTTTTGTGGTCTAGGATTCATAGATTTTGCAATAAATCTTTCTGGATAACAATTCTCGACGAGGATTCTCTTGAGATTGTCCAGTTCATCTTCTATGGTGTCCGGGGTGCAAATTCTGCGAACTCTGTAGCTGAGTGAACGGATCAGGTGTCGTTTGGTGTATAGGGGTACCCAACTGTGAAAGTTAGTATGCTGTCCGTTATACGTCAACTTTCTGTGGATAGACCTTTTCAGTGTTCCATCCTGTTCTCGTCTTGTTAGTTGGAAGTCAAGAAAGGATATTTTAGAGTTGGACTCTTTCTCGTTGTTGTCTTTGCTATCTTTTTCTATTTACCACTATTTCTTTCTTCTTATTCTATCCTCACAGAAAATGTTCAACAAGTTAACTCAACAGTCTATGGATATTAAAATCAATTTTGTACAATATAAAACACCGAGTAATTCTGAGTCGAACAGTGGACCATATTTATTTATTTCTGATGGTATTGCAAATGTAAGTCACTGTTTTTGTGTTAATATTTCTCAGTAGATTGTGTTTATTTGTGTGTGTGTATGTGTGTGAAATGTGATTGAAGTGATTTTCATGTATAATCCCCATCCAGACATTAATGAAAACAAAACACGTAGATCAGCGAAGAGTCTCTTTTCGCCGGCGAATTCACTTTCTTAGCTGTACAATCGCAAATATGTGTTATAAGGTATGTATGTGTACAATAAGTTTGTCAAACAAAAATACAATTGGTTATAGTTATTTAAACTAAACAGGTGAAGATTGGTAATTGGAGTTACGTAACACAAAATCAGTCAAGAAAATTAAGTGTTATTGAAATCAGGGTAGTAAGAAAGGTGATGAGTTGTCACAAACAGTTGTTAAAAGAAGTTATGTAATAATATGAATAGTTTGATGAGTGAGTTTTACTCAGGATGCACATAAGAACAAAGTAGATAATACGAAATTACATAAGAGTTCTAAATGAATACAAGAATTATAAGCAATTAAAGAACAGGCAAAGAAACAAAATTAAGTCATCAAAATAAAACATAAAATAAAAAAGTTGTTACCAAGACAGCAGAAGTGGTTGAGTAATCCTCTTTTGTATGCACAGCTCCGGTTTTTCTATGTGAATGGCCAGAGCTTCAGCGATACAAAGAAGACGAAACCGTATTGTCTTTGATAGGTTATTCTTGACTCTGTAGATTACTTTGAAGGAGGTGTTTGTTGAAATGGAATGATCAGTGTTAACCAGGTGTTCAATTATCCCACTCCTTATTGCACCACTATTGCCTTTTCGCACCCAAGCTGGATAGCGTTGTTGAATCCTCTTGGACAGGGTGCGCGTCGAACGACCGATGTACCTGTCTCCACAGCAGCAGGTGAACTGATATATGCACATAGAAGTGGTCAGATGCGGGATCTTGTCTTTTGGGGCTTCTGCAGATCAGTGGGCGACTGGAGAACACTATTCTTAGCGTTGCTGCAAAGAATGTTCTTCTCAGAGATGATGTGATCCTTCTCTTGAGAATATCGCTTGCTAAATCTCCCTTGAAATCCAAGTTCATATAGAGTTTCTTTTTGGGCTCAATTAAAGTTTCGTTTCTCCGAATTCTTGGTTTGATGTTTTTGTCGATGAATCTTATTGGGTATCCATTTTGGATGAAAATTTCTCCTAGAATATCTAATTCTGTTTCCAGAACGTCGGAACTACAGATGCGTCGGATGCGGGTGGCAAGTGACTTAATTAAATTCCGCTTTTGTTGAATGGGTACCCAGCTATAGAAGCTTGTTAGTTGACCATTCCAAGCAGGTTTTTTATGGATCGATCTTCTTAGGCTCCCACCAGTTCTTCTTGTTAGTTCCACATCAAGAAACGGAATTTTTGACTCGTTTTCTATTTCAAGAGTGAATTTCATTGCTGGATGGCTGGCTATACGACCAAGTTTCGTTGTCATCAGACGACAACTAAACTAAGAAATTCAGCATTAATTTTGATGTTGATTGTGTTCTCTGAACTGGTGAATCGTGCAATTATATTAAGCTTTCGTCATTGTTCATCTTGACAACCTGTTCAGCGTTAACTTTATTGTGAATTGAGTTCGAGTTGCCACACTCCCTGCTCCACATAGCACATAAAGCTCCCCTGGCGAACGAGGTCATCCAATGGTCTCCTCAGCATGTCTCCCATCCATCTCCATCTTCTTATACATATTTTTATTCAGCGATCAATTATTCATTCCTCCATTTCCAGAGTTTCTCGTCGCTAATTCTTTCATGTCATTCATTATTCAATCTCCAATATGGAGAGAGCTAGAGAAGGCGGCACCTGTTGATAAAAAAAGTCTGCAGCTGGCTCTCAGAAATGCTTTCCGTGACGTGAGAACCAAGTTTCTAATCCAATATATAGAAGAAGTGACTGACTTGACATCGATGATGAAAGTTCAAATCGTGTTGTTGTTTATGCTGTGGAGTGCAGAAGCTCTCCAAACTGATTTCAGAGCGACGAAGGTCTGTCTTACCCTCAGATTCTAGTTTGCTTTGACATCCTCATCCGTTCCACCGTCTGTGGGTGGGTGGAACGATGTTACCTAGATAAGTGAAGGAAGTGACCTGTGTCAAATTTATTCTGTTAATAGTCATCGGTGCTAGCTGTTATTGCTGTCTGTCGGTTGATTGGTTGGTTGGTTGATTGATTGATTACCTTGATCCCCTCCATCTTCTCTATGTTCACTGGAAGTCATGTCTTCGCTGCTTCTTTTGCCAACTTGTTGGTCTTCTCCTGATAATAGGTACACGTAGCTATTTCAACCCTGGACCTAATGACTTAAATTTAGGCCGTGAAGCCAATAAACTACATCTTTACCTGTCGAAATAAATAATTATCACTTATGACTGTTACATTTAACTCGCTTATACATTTTGTAGTTAGTTAATGTTGCATTTCACCCACCTCCTTTGCTTTCGTATGAGCGCTTTTTCTTAGCAGCCAGTTAATTGGTGAGATAATGAGGGGGTTATCTAACGATTGTCTTGTGTCTTGTTGGCCGATATGAATCCCGAGACCTCTGTGTGTGTGTGTGTGTATTGACTAATTTGTTTGTTTTCCCTCTCTCTTTCTTATTTTTGTCTCAAATTTGCATTTTAGCCTATGCCACAACCAAAATCGTACAGTTATATCAAGGGGGATCTAGTTGACACAGTGACCGTGTATACAAAATTTGTTGAGCACACTGTCCGTCTGTATAAATCACGTAAGTTGTTGTGTTTTATTGTATTGTATTGTGTTGTGTTGTGTCGTGTTGGTTTCCTCTGTCAGTCTAATCTTTCTTGAAGCTACTTTTCTCTGCGTACACACCATTTTGTCTCTTTCTTTACTATTAAAAAAAACAGCAGCCCATTATTTTTATCATTATTATCTATTATTATTATAGTCAGTTTTAGTATCCAGGTCGGTCGGTCGGTTTTCGACATAGAACTTTGCACATATGTGCGCCAGTCCAAGTCGTCACACTCCCTCCATGTAGCACACAAAGCCAGAAAAGAAGAAAGTAGGAGAAATGCATATTAGAGAGAGACAGTAAACAGAGGTGTGAGACAAAGGAATAGTAATAACGAAGAACAAAACAGTTTAATTGAAAATCATAAGTCACAAGGAGTGGATGCATCTGCACCAGTCAGCCATTGAGAACGATCACTTTGAGCCATGTCACCAATTGTTTC
Organism: Trichobilharzia szidati; assembly: GCA_944472155.2. Classification (NCBI taxonomy): domain Eukaryota; kingdom Metazoa; phylum Platyhelminthes; class Trematoda; order Strigeidida; family Schistosomatidae; genus Trichobilharzia; species Trichobilharzia szidati. Next base: position 7,473,222 of record OX235275.1, read on the forward strand.
CAGCCTTCATTGGTTTTTACCGTCCCGAGGACCCCAACCAGTCAGTCAGGAAGCCAGTCTACACCTTCCTACGTGGCTGGCTTAGACTAACTGTTGTGGATTTGATTGACTGGTGCCATGTTTTTGTTTGACCGCCGCCTATCTAGCTCTTTTCCAGCCTGACCCTATATCAGCTAACATTGCCCATTGTCGAGGAAGGCATGTCGATGACTAGGGATGCATGCGCAACACATGTCCTAACCATCTCAGTCGATGTAATTTGACGCCCTCGTCAATTGATTTCCAATTCCTCCTTCCCAACTAGCACTCGACCGATGTCCTAACCTCAATATTGCTCACCCTGTTGTACCACTTCACACGGGAGATAAAACGCAGACACCTATGATCAAAGACAGCTAGCTAGCCTTTTCATGTCTTCCACTCTCAATGGCCAGGTTTCGCAGGCAGCCATTAAGGAGGACGGAGCGGACTGCTGATCAGTACACCTGCCCTTTGGTCGACAACCAGCCGGATATCACGTCTATTAGACGAGAGACGGCGTAAACTGGCATTTGGGAAACTAGCCCTCTGTATTCGTGTTGAGATTTCGTCTGCGATCAACCCGTTGGGGCTGATGGTACTTCCACTGAATACAAGATTCGAATGTTACTAACAAATGTATGCTATCTTTCGACATCGAATCACTGTTCACCAATGTCCTATTTACAGAAACAGTATTTTTTTATATGTAAATACATAAATTCATCTTGTTGGATGCTGAATATCCTCTTTGTCATCTGCAACTTCTTCGTTGTATTTCTCATAGATCACTTAAAAATCACCCGTGAGTGGTGTAATAAGGTGAGCAATATTGAGGTTAGGCCATCGGTCGAGTGCTATTTGGCAAGGAGGAATTGGAAATCAATCGACGAGGCTGTGAAATTACATCGACTGAGATGGTTAGGACATGTGTTACGTATGCATCCCTAGTCATCGCCTTCCTCGACAATGGGCAATGTTGGCTGACTGATATAGGGTCAGGCTGGAAAAGAGCTAACCAGTGGCGGTCAAACCAAAACGTGGCTTCACCAGTCAATGAAATCCACAACAGTTAGTTTAAGCCAGCCACGTGGGAAGGTGTAGACTGGCTTCCTGACTGACTGGTTGGGGTCCTCGGGACGGTAAAAACCAATGAAGGCTGGAAACAATTGGTGACATGGCTCAAAGTGATCGTTCTCAATGGCTGACTGGTGCAGATGCATCCACTCCTTGTGACTTATGATTTTCAATTAAACTGTTTTGTTCTTCGTTATTACTATTCCTTTGTCTCACACCTCTGTTTACTGTCTCTCTCTAATATGCATTTCTCCTACTTTCTTCTTTTCTGGCTTTGTGTGCTACATGGAGGGAGTGTGTCGACTTGAACTTCCGCACATTTGTGCAAAGTTCTATGTTGAAATCAGACTCAGAGACCAGAGAATGGTGAACAATTGTTTCGACTTAATTTGTGACTCTTCAATCTTAGTGTCATCCAACGATCGCATCAGGAATTCAACCTGAGGCCTCTTTCTACTTTAAAGGTCAAGCTCGTTGATGATTCAGTCGCTTCTACTGGCTGACACTTCACCACTCTGTGCAGTACTCTGTGTTAGCTACCAATAGTTCTTTTAATGGATGTCAATCCATGATAAAACTTGAAGCACAATTGTTGGTATAGACATTTTAAAAACATTAGTATAGGTGATAGAAAAAAATCTATATTAAGCAACTAGCTAATTACCTGTTAATTTGCACATAGGTAAAAACCACTCCCTTAGATGAGTGGTTGCTTAGTTCGTCATCAGTCAAATAGAGCACAAAATATACCTCTCTCTCCACCTATCACTAAATTCCTAATAATTAATTGCGATATGTGATTGGAACATCCTGGGTTCGACTCCTAGTCAGTGGGAAAATAAGACAAAATATCTGTCCAGTACTCCCTGGCTGCTTCTATTTATTATTTTTATTTTGATTTACAGCTTGATTCCACACCGTATTTTCAGTGCAAGTATGGAATTTTCAGCATGGATATCGGTAGCCCAAATTCAGGCCGACCATAGATATCGGGTGTGCGCCGCCAGGGGATCGAACCCCGGACCATGTGCATGGTCGGCGAGAGTCCTAGCCACTGCGCCACCGACAGAAGTTAGAATTCAAGGACCATTGGATCGGGTCCCAGTGGCTCAATGGTCTACGAGCTCGCCTTGTAACCAGAAGGTCCTGGGTTCGAATCCCGGTGGGCGCGTACTGCTGAAGAGTCCCAAACTAGGCTGACGAAACAGCTGTTCAGTACTCCCAGGTTTTCCAGTGGTTGTCTAACTGATGTCAGCTCATGATAAAATCCTCCATGCAATAAAGTGAAATGATTTAAATTTCTTCATGAGTGGGCGTCCCCTTCGAATTCCAATCCAGGATTACAAATCAGCCGTGAAAAAACTCGATATGTATTCTGTAGTATCAATGCATATAGACCACTATGGTCATCAATTTGATTGGGATAATGTCGAGATCTTAGACAGAGGAAACACCAAAAGTGCAGTCAGGGAATTCCTAGAAGCCTAGTTGGTACTCAAACGAAAATGCAATTAACAAACACGTTAATTAAATAGACGAAATATACCAACTAATAAAAAGTAAATCAGGTGACCAGAAAGTTTAAAATTCAAGTCAATAGAAAATGGTCAGTACATCATATGTAAAGATGGTTACCGGGAGACGTACGCAATTCTATCACCGCTCATGAAGAAATTTAAATCATTTCACTTTATGGTAAATATTGCGCTGAAGAAGGATGTTGTCCAGAAGGGGGCCGACGAAAGCTCCTCAACTAAACCAACCAGCTCAAAGAACACTATTAATTGCAAATCATCCACCTGAGCTACAAATCTTCTCTATTATTCAATTAGTCTATTTATTGTCTCCTAGTTCTATGATGTGATTGAATATTAACTAATTTTTTTATTTATTTACATCTTTCAGCTGATATACAATCACAATTCATTGAAATTGAAAATATTGTCGATATAAGAGTGGATACACCTACAGATATTGATTTATTCATGACAATAGAAACTAACCTACTGAATGAAGATCGTGTCTTCTATACAGATTCTAATTGTTTCCAAGTAAATACCAATTGTTTATTGATTTTTTTGTTGGTTTGTTTGTTTGTTTGTGTGTTTTCCTTTCCTTTATCCTCCTCTATGATTATTATTCATGTAATAGAGAGAGAGAAAAAAGTGACAGTGAGAAAGAGATTAAGGAGGCGGGTAAGAATTAATCCCTTTTGTTCAGTTTTATCTTCTATCGTGATTTATTTTGGTGTAGTTGTACACGCCCCTTTGAACTAGTAAGATAGTTGAATTGTGAAACTTTCATTACCTGACTAGACAACATCTTCAGCACTATTTGTATATATAGACGTTTATTTCAAATTATACACTCAAGTCTGTGTGGAGGTCAACAGCACTCACCATCAAAAATAACATCCGGATTTTCAACTCAAATGTGAAGTCAGTCAGTGCCACTTACTATACGGATGGATCAGAGACTTGCACTGTGCGTCATAAAGAGCATCTCAAACAAACTACAGACCTTCATCAACAGCCAGTTGTCTTCGCTCAATACCACTCAAGATCAGATGGCCGGCCGGCCAGAAAACATCAGCAACAGACAGGGAGGGATCTCTGGCAATGAGCGAACCAACCCAACACAGCAGGAACCAACCGATTGAGAAACAAATAGGCAGGAAGAAATGGAGGTAGGTGGATTGGCTGGCCATACTGTGAGGAAACAAACCATCAAGTGAGTGACATCACTAGACAAGCCATTGGTCGAGTGGAACCCGACCGAAAGGGAAGCGGTGGCGAGTTGGTCGTCAGTGTGAAGGTGGGGTGACGTGGGGGAGGTCATATGAAGAGGAGATGAAAGCGTGTGTGTTGGGAAACTTGGAGCCAGGTGAAGACTGTAGCAGAGAACCGGACGCAATGGAGACGCACGGCTGAAGCCCTATGTTCCTCTAGGAATTAAAGGAAACAGTAATAATAATACTTCTACTTCTAATTCATTTGATTGGTCTCTAGAGTTGTTTACTGGGTAGTTACGTTTTTGGTTGTTAATAAGTTTACAGTCACTATTTTTATTGACCTGAAATTTGAACTTTGAATTTATATGACTGCCTTTTTGTATGAATTGGTAAATCTTATCTTAGTGTGTCAGTTATAATGTGTGTCTATTGATTGTAGATTTGCCTGAGAAGTTGAGTAGTAGCCGGGGGGGGGGGGGTCCTAGAAATTCTTTGGGTTCTTTGATGCTGGCTTCCCTTGTCTACAATTTGTAAATCAACCCCTAATGAGTAGTTCCTCAAGGTTAAGCTTTGTTATTATCTTTCTCATGACCCTGATTCAGGATGTGAACATCGACTTTAATTGTTGTCTACAATTTTGGCTTGCAGACAGCTCTCACCTTTGAGTAGTTGTTTCATGTGTGCGTGTGTCTGGGGGTGAATGAAAGAATGCTCATCATTCTACGCACACAGAAAGTCCAGGGGGTTCATCTCCCTGTCAAAGCATTCTGAGCTGCCCACACTTGATGAGGTACTAGGCTAATAAATCTTAACCACCCCCTCCAACAACAAACACGACAGTCGTCAGTAAATCTTCAAAGCTTAAAGTACTTATAACGTTCCATTTGCAAGAAGGCAAGTTAATCTATACCGCCCCACTACTGATAATTTTTGCAGAAGTCACTACTACTTTATACTGCATACTACTTACAAATTCTTATCAGTAGGATATAAAGCACCGTTGATTATTATTATTCCCTTGGATTCCTAATGGAACATAGGGCTTCAACTACACGTCTCCACTTGCTTCTCTCTTCTGCTGTACTTTTCACTTGCATCCATGTTAGTCCATACTGTTTCAACTCCTCTTCACACGATCTCCTCCATGTCACCCTTGCACTGACGTCCCACTCACCGCTTCCCTTTCGGGTTCCACTCGAGCACTGGCCTGACTGACGCGCGATGTCACCCAGCGGCCTCCTCAGCGAGTGTCCAATCCATCTCCACTTCTTTCTCCTGCATATTTGTTGGGCGATTGGTTCTTGTTTTGTTTGTTTCTTCCCATAGTTTCTTGTTGGTTCTTGTTCTTTCCGGCGGCCATCTGATCTTGAGTATAGAGCCAGCGAAGACAGTTGTTGTTGATAAAGGTGTGCAACAGGCTGTTGGAAATATTCTTTGTGACACACTGGCCAACTTTCTCATCCGTATAGAAGAACTGACTGACTTGACGTTTGTATTGAAAATCCGAATCACTTTGTTGTTGATGCAGGCTGAGTTGAGTGACAGCGGAAGATTTCCAGATTGGTTTCAGGTTGATGAATGTGTTTCTCGCCTTCCCGATTCTCGATTTGACATCCTCGTCCGTTCCTCCTGTAGTTGAGACAATGCTCCCTCCCTAGATAAGTGAATGAAGTAACCTCTTTCAAATCCCTTCCGTTGATGGTGACTGCCGCTGGATGTTGCTGCCGCTGCTGCGCAACAGAAACTTCAACACATAAATATATTAAAAATACCGTTGATTACCTGTAAAGTAATCAATTTTCTTTTGTTCTCCCTTTCATTCCTACCTTTCTTTTTCAAAAAAACATAGTTTATTGAACGAAAGTATTATGATAAAATTCCATTACAAGGCAATATCTATCCGATAGCTTGTGGTGCATATATCGAACACGCAGAACACCAGGTGAATAATGAACAAACAACTATGAGAAAGAAACGTATGAACATATTTACTAGTCATTCAACTGGTGTAGTCAGTCCAAAAATAGGTCAATTAAATATATGGCTTGATCGTCGATCAAGTAGAGATGATTCACGTGGTATTGCATCAAATCTACATGGAGATTGGATTGTTCAATCAAAATTATATTTATTTACAGAAGAAATTACAACCTCATTAGACAACAATGAAGCATCGAAACAGGTAAGCGTGATTATTTAACTTATATCTGTATGTGTGTGTGGCGTTCACATTTAAACAACACTTATAACTTTGAACAAAGCAAGAACAACAATTGTATCAGGATAATATGAGCTCATCTTTTCTTGTTATTTCGAGGATTCTTCTCAACTGGTTACAACCTGAACGATAAAAAAAATATGAATTACATTACATTCAAGATTTGAACATACTTTTCCACGATCACAAGGAGTAATTGGTAGGAGGTAAAAGTAACATTAGTCGGGAATGATTTAACTAATTAAGAGTTACAAACACTGACTATTTATAGAATAATTAGACAATTAGGCTTGGAAACAAAAAACAGAGTTGCGTATATATGAGTGTGTGTATAGAAACAAGGTTTAGCTAGAAAGGGCATAACAAAAAGAGGCAGATTACGTAACTAAAGAAAATGTTTTATCTAATAGCCAATAGAAAAAGAAAAGAACGAGGTAAGGTGAGTCATGTTTAGAAGAGAGAGTAGAGTTTTCTAAACAAGAAAAAAGGTGACTCATAAAAGTTGTATATTTTTTGTTATTACCAGGGCAGTGCAAGATTCACCACTGTCTCTTTCTGCGTACATAAATTTGGTTTAAGTCGTTTGATATCAATTGCTTCAGCAAAGCGTAGCAAGCTAGGTTTCTTTTGCTTGTTGATTATTTTGAATGACTTCAGGTTGTTTACAATATGACCAGTGTCCAGTAGATGAAGCGCAATCGCACTGTTTAATGCTTGTGGACCTTTCAGTCTCAGGTTCTTTGGTATGTGTTCAGAAATGCGAACAATAACCCTTCTCTCTGTTCTTCCAATGTATATGCTTTGGCACGTACATGTAAATTGGTAGACACAGTTGGAGGTAACATGAGGGTATTTGGGTATTTGTCCACTTTTGATTGTCTCAAACAACTAGTTGTTTGATAAACACATACAAGCTTGGCGGGTGGATATGTTCTATTCAGGGCAGCGTTCAGTCTACATCTTATTCTACTAGCAGTATCATCACCTTTGAATGCAAGCTACAGAAAGATAGGCTTTTTCTCTACTGTGCTGCTTTTCACTTTTGTCATTTTTCTTTAGTTACGTAATCTGCCTCTTTTTGTTATGCCCTTTCTAGCTAAACCTTGTTTCTATACACACACTCATATATACGCAACTCTGTTTTTTGTTTCCAAGCCTAATTGTCTAATTATTCTATAAATAGTCAGTGTTTGTAACTCTTAATTGGTTAAATCATTCCGGAATAATGTTACTTTTACCTCCTACTAATTACTCCTTGTATTCGTGGAAAAGTATGTTCAAATCTTGAATGTAATGTAATTCATATTTTTTTATCGTTCAGGTTGTAACCAGTTGAGAAGAATCCTGGAAATAATAATAAAAGATGAGCTCATATTATCCTGGTGCAATTGTTGTTCTTGCTTTGTTCAAGTTTATTAATGTGAAGAATTGCATGAAACTTATGACTTTCTCGAAATGGACTTTCGTGTTCAATTCATTCACTTTTCACGTTGTATCACACAACTTAGGTCCAAGTGCTAAGATTCACATTGTGAATTGAAGATAGTGTGGAACATCAGAATAATAATTGAACACGTATTTTTCTGGACAAATAGGAAAGATTTCAGTAAATGAAATATCTCCATATTGAAATCAAAACAAGATCTTGAGCGAACAATTGTTTTCGATAACTTCTTCTTCAGGCTCTACAGTTATAAATCCATGAATAATAGAGTACACATATAGCCAATAAAGGCAAATGAAAATAATATCAGAAACTGTATTGAGGTGCATGTGTAAGTTGAGATGATAGTCCATTAGTTAACATAGTCAATCAAATGTGTATAGGGTGTATAGTCAGAAAAATGTGATGAAGTGTGAATGAACAATTGGGTGAGATAGTGCTGTTTTATAGTCAACAGAATACAAGTGTCATTGGGGTGAGAGAAATGCGATAGCCACAAAATTATTTATTAATTTATTTATTTAAACGCAGAAAAACTTGGTACAATATGGCACCAAGAAAGATGCGCCACACAATAATAATAAAACAACATAGATTAAAAGCAAAAATATAAGTAGAAAACGGATAAAGAACTTCATCTGGAAGGAAAGCAGTCATGCTTCACAGGTTCAAACAGTATTCGTTAACTATCATCAGGAAGGGAAGAAAGAAGGAAATTGCAACACGTTCGCCATTGATGATCGCGATTCTTGGCCATATCCGATAACGTTTCGAGCCATCGATTCGAGCTATCTCGCAGACCCCAACCAGGGAGTCGTGACACACCAACCGATGCTGATCTAGCACAAATACCCTTCACCCCACGACGCCACGTCATGGACTGACCACCCGTCCGCCTTTTCCATCCCGTCCCAGGGCTAGCGAACAGAGACCTGTACGGAAGCCTCTGGGATGACATCCGCAGCACATGTCCAAGCCACCGGAGCCGGTGTTTCCAGATAACGACACTCAATGAATGGTGATCTCCACTGTGTTCAAACACACGCCACCGAACCTCAGAATTACTCACGCGATGATGCCATCGAACGCAAGAAATCCTGCGGAGACAGCGATGATCGAACACGCAGAGTTGCCGCACAAAATACATACAAACGCACATTAACAAAGGGGACACTGAATGTGAGGGCTGACCGATAATGTCTGATGATAAAATAAAGAGGTTAAATTGTAAATTGTAATAAGATGTTACAGAATTGGTAGGCTTAGTATAAAATCGCAAAGGTTGACAAAATTAAGGGTAACGATGAGGTGAAATAAACTGGGTGGAGAAATGGATAATAAAGACATGATATTACAAAATGATAATAATGGTAATAATAATACGAAAAATTATGATCCTGGTGATCTTATAGTGGGCCAAGGTGGACAGAATCTGTACACATAAGTCTGACCTTTCTCTATTAATCTCTAAAGCCTCAGCTATAACTAGGAGGCGTAATCGTGTGCCCTTGAGGAGATTGTTCGATACTCGATACACAAATGTAAATGACTCATCTACTTCGATGCTGTGTTCGATATCCACTAGATGAGACAGAATTGCACTATTTAATGATTTGGTTGCTCTTTTCCCAAGCCAAACTGGAATATGTTCACGAGTGCATAAAGATAAATTCCTTTGTCAACCTTTGTGATTTTATACTAAGCCTACCAATTCTGTAACATCTTATTACAATTTACAATTTAGCCTCTTTATTTTATCATTAGACATTATCGGTCAACCCTCACATTCAGTGTCCCCTTTGTTAATGTGTGTTTGTATGTATTGCGTGGTTATCGCATTTCTCTCACCCCAATGACACTCGTATTCTGTTGACTATAAAACAGCACTATATTATCACCCAATTGTTCATTCACACTTCATCACATTTTTCTGACTATACACCCTATACACATTTGATTGATTCTGTTAACTAATGGACTATCATCTCAACTTACACATGCACCCCAATACAGTTTCTGATATTATTTCCAATTGCTTTTATTGACACATTTGGCAACTCTGTAACCAATATCTAAGAGGTATAATACACATCTAGAAGAAGGTGAATCTTCCACATTCTAGATCTCTTTTCTTAATAAAGGCTGTTGAGAAGACTAGAATGAAGCATCGACTGTAGGCATCATCATAGCGACTTCGTTAAGTTATTGGGTTAACAGTGCACAATGCCTCAAATTTACTGAGATTAATACTTCGTAATTAGAAGTTAATTGGTGGATGGTGACTAGCAGTAGAATCCAGGATGCATATTTCGTCCAATTTGGGACTCGTCCGCCAACTGGATGTATCTGCATTCCTCAGTGAGTGGTGATTTCCCCAGTGAGTGTCGAACCCAGTGGCCATAGTTTCAAACGTCAAAGCGTTATCCACTAGACCACTTGTGTCACAAGAGAGCCATCTCTTGGAGTGAACCGAAGTGCTCAGTCTCAGGTTGACATGACACCTATTTACACTCCTTGAAGAACAAGCTGTACTCACTTGCATTTTTGAATAGCTTTCAACATATCGATTGGTATGTTTTGAAGAGGAGAAGAAATACGCTGAGAGATAATGGGGAACATATTCCAGAAATAAACAAAATTCTTTTGAATGGTTAACTATGCAGATTACAGTTTTATTGTTTTTTGTGATGATTTTGTATAAGAAGATAAAATTAAACTGAAAATTCTCTACTGTATATAAGAATTTTGTTCAGAAACCAGTTATTAGTAATGTTTGTTAGATGGTTGGAAGCAATGAAATCCATAACAGTTAGTTTAAGTCAGCCAGGCAGCCAGTCAGCCACGTAGGGAGGTGTAGACTTTTTGACTGACTACTGGTTGGGCTCCTCGGGATGGTAAAAACCAATGAAGGCTGGAGCAGATGCATTCATTCTTTGTGATTTATCATATTCAATAAAGCTCCATTATCCTTGCATATTACTACTCTTATTGATCATAGATGTAAAATTGTAAAAAAATTATATTTGTAAAATCTCAGCGAGATTGAAATGAGTAATTCCAACGTTCCTTGGGTTCGGCAATCTGGTCCGAACTTCTTCAGGGAAATTAATCCAAATTAACATAACAGAGGTTTTATATATAAAAGGAACATCACTTGTTTTTAAAAACTTTGTCCAATCACGAGTCATTCAACAACTATTAACAAGTATAATAAACAAAATTTTATGAGCTGTGAACAAAATTTGACCTCGGACTTACAAATATTAGTCTACCCTTTGTTAAAAACTTTAAACAGAGTGTGTATGTGTGTGGGTAAACAGTTGTAAAACATTTCTTGACGACTCCATAAGAAGATATGGACAGTCGACAATTTTGACCAAGTATTAATAATTGGTGATACATATCCATTTTTTATTTATTAATCATGGTTTGCCATGCATCAGCTAACATCACGCCTTCATGTCTGTTCAAACTGTTAGTATCTAGAATTTTATGATTAGACGTATTTTCAAAATTATGGAGTTTAGGATTAGAGTTTAGCAGAAGCACCCTGTTGGACTTATTGCTTTGTCTTCTTTTTGAAGATTGAGCTGCTTTAATCGACCTAGTGGAGTTGTCAGGTGACTCGACAGCTACGGATTTAGGATATGCATTATTCTGTTGCAGGAGGAAGTGGAGATGGATTGGAAACTCGCTGAGGAGGCCGTTGAGTGACATCGCGCGTCAGGCCCTCGAGTGGAACCCGAAAGGGAAGCGGCGAGTGGGACGTCGGTGCAAGGGTGACATGGAGGAGATCGTGTGAGGAGGAGATGAAACAGTATGGAATAACATGGACGCAAGTGAAAAGAACAGCAGAAGACAGAAGCAAGTGGAGACGTGCAGTTGAAGCCCTATGTTCCACTAGGAACCCAAAAGAACAATAATAATAATTATTATTCTGTTGCAGACAACGGAGAGTGAAAACACGATGATTGTGCCAATTACACAGTTTCTTTGTTAATTTAATTCGATTGCAAAATAATTCAAATGAACTGTCGCCAAGACTTGACAGAATATTTCTAAAATATTTGGGCGCCGAGTGACCTGTTATGTTAATTTCGATTAATTTCCCTGAAGCAGTTCGGACCAGATTGGCGAACGAAACATTGGAATTACTCATTTGAATCTCGCTGAGATTTTACAAATATAATTTTTTACCTTAGGCGTTTGTTTGTAATGATTAGATTTGTTTTCCCCGGTTTGGCGACGGATTGATATCAGCTAGAAAACCATTGAAAACCAGCACTGGAGTACTGGACAGCCAGCTGTTTCATCCTAGTTTTGAGAATCATCGACAGAACACACACCCACTGGGATTCGAACCCAGGACCTTCCGATTACAAGGCAAGCTCGTATGCCATTCAGTCACTGGGACCTGAGATCCCTGGAGTTTTCTAGTGAGAAGTCGTGACCAGTGAGGTCCAACCAGTTAAGTGTGAGAGCATGGATTTCCCACCGATGACATTGGTTGGTTGGTGCCAGTCGCGCTAAATCACGAATTGGTAGAAGTTAGAATTCATGCACTGGCTGGTCATTGAATCGGGTCCAAGTGGGGCTGACTCGTATACGTGCTTGCCTTGTAACCGGAAGCTCCTGGGTTCGAACTTCCTGTGGTGGGTGCATACTGCCGATGATTCCCAAACTAGGCGGAAAAAACAGCTCTCCAGTACTCCAATGCTGGTTTTCAATGGTTCTCTAACTGATATCAATCCGTGGTCAAACTCGTTTAAAAATATGGATATTAAAAAGACAATTGCAGCGAAGAAAATTTTCTTTTCGACGAAGTCATCATCTAGGCTGTACATTCGTGTATTCATATCAAATGGATAGGAAAGTTCCAGAATTATTTCCGGTTAAGGGTCAAATTAATAAAAATTACAATTAGGAATTAGAATGCCATAATAAACAGGGGGATGGGTAAAACTCGAACAATGTAGCATTATAATAACCAGATGTTGTGTCACTGAACTGTATACACGTTTTCGGTCTCCTTTTACTAGCCAGGCTGGGTAGTGTTAATCTAGAATTCAAAGGTGATATTGGAGCAGAAATCCTTCGCAAACGCCTCTGCAAATCTCTTAGGAAAACATACCTCGCCGCGAGCCTACGACTGACGTTTTCTTACAAGAAACTGTTCAGCCAGATCGTGAAAGACAAGCCGTCGCATCGGGCCACCTCAACGTGCATATACCAGTTTACTTGCTCTTGCGAACGCTACCCAGCCTGGCTAATAAAAGGAGACCGAAAACGTGTAAACAGTTCAGTGACAGAACATCTGGTCAACTCCGGACATTCATTGCCTTTCGAAAAATCCTTCAAAGTAATATACAAAATTCAATCAAACCTATCAAAGGGAGTGAAATCAAGACATCTGGGCATAGCTGAGGCGCTAGCTATCCAAAAGCTCAAACCCACACTTTGTATCCAAAAGAATTACGTCCAACCCCTCTCCCTGCCATGGCCATCATAAACAGGTAAAATTTTTTTTAGTAATGTGATTAACTGGAATACGGTAGATAACTTTCGATGTCTTGTTAACATCAATTTTATGTTCTGTATCCACGAGATAAGATAGAATAAATAGAGTTATAAATGAACTTTGTTTATTTCATGCTTAACCATGCATGCAGGATGGTGTTCAGAAATTCTTATCTAAACTTCCTGTTTATTCATGTTATTTTAAGTTTTCCTTAATCCCTGTCTACACTACCATATTTTCATATCCACTCTTCCTGTTTATTTTGTAGTTTTACTATTTCTACATATTTAATCCCTGATTGCATAAACAATTATTCATCACATTAGTTTTTTATCCAAACATCCTGTATATTTTGTTATTTTTACATTTCTAACCCCCAATTGCACAATGTCAATCTTCTTAGTTATTATGCTACCTTGTTCGAGTTTTATCCATCCCCCCGTTTATTATGGCATACTAATTCCTAATTGTAATTTTTATTAATTTGACCCTTAATCGGAAATTATTCTGGAACTTTCCCATCCATTTGATATAAATACACGAATGTACAGCCTAGATGATGACTTCGTCGAAAAGAAAATTTTCTTCGCTGCAATTGTCTTTTTAATAACTCCTATGACCCAATGTGTATATTCCGAAATATGGATATTTTGCAAATATATATAAATGTTTTTATTAAATTACACCACACATAATTATGTCTTTGTTTTTACTCACCCACTTACCCACCCTCATTGTCACTCTGTTTTTTAGACTACTATACCAAGTTTAACGTTATTCGCTCAACAAATATTGAATTATATAAGTCAACCAGCGCATAAATTTCTGGTCAATGATCTTAATTTAAACAAATTACTCACACTGGAGTATAACTTAATACCGCAATCTGGTTTACAATGTGATTATGAATTAGTGACAATGAAGACATTTCATAATAGCAAAATACCAAAAAGTAAGGCATAATTTTTTTAAATTTTTCATGAGATAATTTAGAATATTCCCTTTTTTTTGAAAAAGTCAGTTTTTTGTACGGCTTCGATTTAAGATTATTCAATCTCATGGAGTGATTGATGTGTCATTTAGTGGGACAGTGGACAACTAACTCTTCAGTAGTACTCACGCATTACTGAAAGAGTTGCCTCGTGGGTGCGATCATTGACGACCACCTAACCACACACAAAAGACTTGGAGGATCTACACTTCGCCGATGCGATATATGTCTGATTTCCCACAAACTGGAAGATATGCAAGCGAAAAGCAACAAGTTGGTAGAAGAAGCATCCAGAGAAGATGAGACTTACTTCAGGTGAACATAGAGAAAACAGATGTGGTGATGAAGATTCCTGGCCAACACCACCAACAGCAACAACAACAACAGACAACAATCAGCGTAAATGGAATGAACCTGAAAGAAACAACCTCTTTTACCTACCTACCTACCTGGGAAGCATCTTTTCAACTACAGGCCGGGGGAACTGACGAGGATATCAAAGCAGCGAGGATCGGGAAAGCAAGACAAGCTTTCAGTACTCTCAAGTCTGTGTGGAGGTCAACAGCACTCACCATCAAAACGAAGATAATATCCGGATTTTCAACTCCAATGTGAGTGAAGTCAGTCAGTGCCACTCACTACACGGATGGATCAGAGGCTTGCACTGCGCGTCATAAACAGCATCTCAAACAAACTACACACCTTCATTAACAGCTAGCTGTCTTCGCTCAATACTACTCAAGATCAGATGGCCGGCCGGCCAGAAAACATCACCAACAGAGAGGGATCTCTGTCAATGAGCGAACCAACCAACCCAGCAGGAACCAACCGATTGTGAAACAAATAGGCAGGAAGAAATGGAGGTAAGTGGATTGGCTGGCCATACTCTGAGGAAACAAGCCATCAAGTGACATGACTAGATAAGCCATTGGTCGAGTGGAACCCGACAGAATGGGAAGCGGTGGCGAGTTGGTCGTCAGTGCGAGGGTAAGGGTGACTTGGAGGAGGTCATGTGAAGAGGAGATGAAAGCGTGCGTGTGGGCAGACTTGTAGCCAGGTGAAGACTCTAGGAGAGAAGTGAACGCAATGGAGACGCAAGGCTGAAGCCCTATGTTCCTCTAGGAATCAACGGAAACAATAATAATAATAACCATTTGGGTCGGAATCAAATGACCTATTTTAATTTTAATTTCCTGTCAACTGGTGGCTCTAACACCGACGACTAGTGTAATAGCCAATGTCAGTCATCAGCGAATATTTCACCCCACATCCGATCTGATAAACTCCACTGATTGATCAGAACTTCGCCTTAAATCCAGTTACTATTGAACATCAGATTAATTTTTAACAATTAGTGCTATAGGGGGTGAATGCGCTTTATTATGCGAGTAGTTGGTAGACAATCACTTTACTGTACAACCCCTATAGATGTGATTCCACAAGTACTCTCAAATTTTCATATATATACACAGTTGGAAGTGTCAAGGATCGATGAGACTAGAGTATTCAGTTGACAAATTCTAATGAAATTTCATGAATTCATTAAATCATGCTTTATTATCAACACATGTGTTGCTTTTAATTATTGGAGGATTTCATCATGAGGTGACGTCGGTTAGAAGAACCATTGCGGAAACCAATAGTGGGAGTACTGGACAGCTGTTTCGTCAGCCTAATTTGGGACTCTTCCCCAGTATGCGCCCACCGGGGTTGGAACCCAGTACCTCTGGTTACAAGGTTAGGGAGCTAGCTCGTAGACCATCAAGCCACTGATACCCGATCCAATGGCCCATGAATTTCAATACTTGAATATTAATGAGATGCTCGCTAGCGACTAGCCCTATTCAGGTAGATAGTTACCTGGAGTTCTAGTGGGACGTCGTGACCAGTGTCTGTAAGTATGGTATGTGCTTTGCGCCGTCTAAGTGCAAAGTACTGTTACAAGATTGGCAGGAGCCTGTACCTGCACTCACTCTTGCGGGTGAACCGCCTAAAGTTGTTGATAAGTTTGTGTATCTGGGTAGTTGTGTGAGTGCTGGCGGAGGAGTGACGGATGAGATTTCCAACCGTATAATGAAGGCTAGGGTGGCATACATCAACTTGTGCCACCTCTGGCGCCGTCGCGACGTTAGCCTGGCTGTCAAAGTTGGTCGGGTATACAATGCTTCTGTGCGGGCTGATTGGCTCTGCACCTGTGAAACCTGGCCCCTCCGAGCTGAGGATGTGCGGCGACTCTCCGTGTTCGATCATCGCTGTCTCCACAGGATTGCTTGCGTTCGATGGCATCATCACGTGAGTAATTCTGAGGTTCGGCGGTGTGTGTTTGAACACAGTGGAGATCACCATTCATTAATTGTCGTCATCTGGAAACACCGGCTCCGGTGGCTTGGACATGTGCTTCGAATGTCATCCCAGAGGTTTCCGTACAGGTCTCTGTTCTCTAGCCCTGGGACGGGATCGAACAGGCGGAGGGGTGGTCATTCCATGACGTGACGTCGTGGAATGAAGGATATTTGTGCTAGATTAGCATCGGTTGGTGCGTCACAACTCCCTGGTTGGGGTCCGCGAGATAGCTCGAATCGATGGCTCGAAACGTTATCGAATATGGCGAAGAATCGTAATCAATGGCGAACGTGTTGCAATTTCCTTCTTTCTACCCTTCCCGATGATAGTTAACGAATACTGTTTGAACTTGTTAAACATGACTGTTCTCCTTCCAGATAAAGTTCTTTATCCGTTTTCTACTTATATTTTTTACTTTTAATCCATGTTGTTTTATTATTATTGTGTGGCGCATCTTTCTTGGTGCCATATTGTGCCAAGTTTTTTTTCTTCTGCGTTTAAATAAATAAATACGTCGTGACAAATAGGGTAAAGTAGGTCGGGTGTGAGAACAGTTACTCACCACCGATGACATTGACTGTTAGAGTTCATCGGCTGGGCATTGGATCGGGTTCCAGTAGCTTAATGGTTTACAAGCTCGCCTTGGAATCAGAGGCTTCTGAATTCGAACTCTGGTGAGTGCGTACTCATGGAGAGTCTCAAACTAGGCTGACAAAACAGCTGTCTAGTACTCCACTACTGGTTTTCCAAATGGTTCTCTCTCTAACCGATGTCAGCTCATGATGAAATCTTGTAACATTTGTCGCTTGTTTTGATGTTTGTTTTTCTCCTCGAGTATTTTTTTATTAAATGGTCGCGTTGTATTTCCTTTCCTCACATTTTCTTCAACAGGTTTTCATGCTGCACCAAATACACAAGTTGGTATTATCATTCGACGTTATCTACCGTTTTGTTATGCAACCAAATTACCGTTAATTGATTTCTACACACAATGTTTCGTTTCTCGTGTAGAAAATACTGTAAGAATTCTGTTCTCTTTTTTTTGTTCTTATAGTTGTTGGTATTATTTTTACTTATGTGGAATCCAGCATGCACGTTTCAATCCATATGGAACTCATCAACTTGATGGATGCAGGTGTCTGCATCCCCACTCTTTAATTTGAATGTAACCAACACCCATCTCTTTTAACATCAAATCACGTAGGAAGGTATAGACTGGCTTCCTGACTGGTTGGGGTCCTCGGGACGGTAAAAACCAATGAAGGCTGGAAACAATTGGTGACATGGCTAGCTCAAAGTGATCGTTCTCAATGGCTGGCTGATGCAGATGCATCCACTCCTTGTGACTCACTTATGATTTCCAATGAAACTGTTTTGTTCTTCGTTATTACTATTCCTTTGTCTCACCACACCTCTGTTTACTGTCTCTAATATGCATTTCTCGTACTTTCTTCTTTTCTGGCTTTGTGTGGTACGTGGAGGGAGTGTGGCGACTTGAACTGTCGCACACATGTGCAAAGTTCTTTATCGAAAACCGACCGACATCAAATCACATGCTTTCAGACGATGAGTTCTAATTAAGAAGAAACAAAACCGCCTCGGATTCTACTGCTAGACCACCTTTCCACCCCCCCCCCCCCCATCATAAACCCAATAACATTATGTGTTATCCTGAAGGCAAGCGTCAAGCGTCTGTTCTAATAGAGCTGCCAATGGGAATATACACTGCCAGAAAGAAAAAATTTCAGGAAACAACATTTCAGAAATTTTCTGCATGTGTTTTTCATTCATTAAAGCCTTAAGAGTATTCTACTCTATTCTATAAGAAGCATTTTTATGACAACGATGATGGGTAAAAATTTAAGTTGGAAGAAGAAAATTATTAAGGCTTGATCTCCAATTCGACAACACAATTATTTTGTGGCGTCGGTGGCTTAGGGGTAGAATGCGCTCGTCGGGCCATGCTTTTGTGGCGTCCAGGGTTCGACGCACTCCTTCACCTCGCTAAGCCGGCATAGAGGGAAGGTTGGGTGGGCATGAGGCTAGCTAGTAACTCCACCTCGTGAAGCATAAAACACCATCGCTGCCGATACTTCAAGCCTCGAGCTTGAAGTCCTATGCTCAACTGTGAGAAAGTAATAGATTACCAGTTTGGAGAATTAAAGATTGTCTGTGATGCCGTTTAATCAATTACGATAGATTAACTGGATGTTTTATGATAAATTATATATATATATATATATATATATATATATTAGTAATAAGTGACTTAATAAGGAAGAGTATACAAATTGAATAGACAAAATTGAAAAAATGAAGAATTGGTAGAGCTAAAATATGATTGCGGATTACCATACTTTAGCATAGAGGGATTAAGACCATGAAAGTTGGAGGGGTTGAACGAACTTTTTCTGTACACAGAGATCTGGCTTTTCTGTTTCGATAGCCAAAGATGGCTTCAGCAATACAGATGAGTCGGGTACGTAGAGATTTGGGTAAATTACTCTTTGCCTTGTACATGAATTTAAAGGCGGAGGCTATAAAGATAGAGTGATCATTATCGACCAGATGTTCAATGATCGCGCTTCTTATTGCTCCACTTCCACCTTTTCGTAACCATGCAGGATAGTGTTTTTGCACCCTCTTGCACAAAACTCGAGTCAAACGACCGATATACCCTAGCTCCACATGAGCAGGTGAATTGATAAACACACATAGAGTTGGTCAACAACGGGATCTTGTCCTTCAGGTTATTGAACAGTAATGGTCGACTAGTAAAGGCTATTCTCAGAGATGCAGCAGGGAATGTTCTTTTCAGGGACTGTGATATCCTTCGTTTCATGATATCGGAAGCTAAGTCCCCTTAGAATGGGAATTTTCCATATATACATATATATATATATATACTCCTTGACATGATTATCTTCTATGCAGGCGATTTCATGCCATTTTGTTTAAATATTTTAGGTAAATTATTTCACGAAAGTTTACATCTTGAAACTAGTTGTCCAGTTGTGCATCATGAATATTAGAGTTGGAAATAGTTTAATCCCTGAAGGTTCCCCACAAAATGAGATTTCACATGCATTTCTATAAGCGAAGATAAATTATTCAGCACCCCTGAAACAAACCTTTGCAAACGACGCTATATACTACTATTTGGCTACCAGGTCATATATTAGCCAGTAGTGCTTGTTGTCCAACCAGATCGAAATGATCTGAAAATCCCTTCCCTTCCCCTCACCAGGACGGTAATTTCGGGCATTTTGGAACAAAGTTCTATCTGTCTATCTGTTTTCAACATAGAACTTTGCACACATGTGCCACAGTTCAAGTCGCCACACTCCCTCCTTGTAGCACACAAAGCAAGAAAAGAAGAAAGTAGGAGAAATGCATATTTGAGAGAGACAGTAAACAGAGGTGTGGTGAGACAAAGGAATAGTAATAACGAAGAACAAAACAGTTTAACTGGAAATCATAAGTCACAAAGAGTGAATGCATCTGCGCCAGCTAGCCATAGAGAACGATCACTTTGAGCTAGCCATGTCACCAATTGTTTCCAGCCTTCATTGGTTTTTACCGTCCCAAGGACCTCAACCAGTTAGGAAGTCTACACCTTCCTACGTGGCCTAGACTAACTGCTGTGGATTTCGTTGACTGGTGAAGCCATGTTTTGGTTTGACCGCCGCTAGCTAGCTCTTTTCCAGCCTGACCCTATATAACCTAAGGTCAGTTTGACTCAACTACTCATAACAACCAATCAATCAGTAGTATGTAACGTCCTCCACATTTATGATTGCTCTTTTGATTACCGTCTGTCTATAGTATCACACATTGCAATCGGAATAATTTCCGTTTCCCAAGGGGTTAACTCTCGAACTGTATAGTTTGCGTAAGTGTGGAGAAGTCAATCCAAGATCTGTACAGATGATGTATGATGGGTACTCACACCCTAATGACTCATCATCACACATTTGAAAGAGAATAGCCTATCCGTGTTTTGTATTTGATTGGTGTATGGTGACTAGTAGTGGAATTCAGGATGCGCATTTCGTCCTATTTGGGACTCGTCATCTGGATGTACCTGCATTTCAATTAAATACTAATTAAATGCCCAGACATCGTCGAAGCATCTGCCAACAGACATGTCAACCTGAGACCGAGCACTTCGGTCCAATCAATCGACGGGAAAATCTAAAATTCAATTAAATAATTAATATGACCCGTTGCACAAGAGGTGGCTCTCTCGTGGCCCAAGCGGTCTAGTGGATAACGCTTTGGCATTTGAAACTATGGGCACTGGGTTCGAGCCTTGGTGAGAACATCACCACTCACTGAGAAATGCAGGTACATCCAGCTGGCGGACGAGTCCCAAATAGGACGAAATGCGCGTTATCCTGGATTCCACTGCTAGTCACCATCCACCAATTAAATACCAATTAGATGCCCAGACATCGTCGAAGCATTTGCTCAGGAAGCCGACATGTCAACCTGAGACCGAGCACTTCAGTCCAATCACAATCGACGGGAAAATCTAAAATTCAATTGTATCCGTATTTTGTTTGCATAACTTACTCATCAAATGGTTGATTTTAGTGTTACTCTTACTGTATTCCCTTATGTGTATTTCTTTTGCTATTTTCAGTGGAATGTAAAGGAGTTCTTCAATTCTCTTCAAGTATCTCATGCAATACAAACCAATTTAACCTTGATTCCATCACCTTCATCACCCCCATCACTATCGGTGAATAGTAATGACTATAGAATTGCAGAACTTGATGAGATTCATGTAAAGCCTATGGAATTAGAAGCTTACTATCTTGTTTAAATGATTCCTGTTTTGTTTTGTTTTATTGTATTTTTTGTTCATTTTTGTTTGTATCATTGTTCCTCCTCCCCACCACCTCCTACTACTCTAGTTTATCTCTTCCCCCCCCCACATGTTTTAAGATTTCTCTATTCAACTTCTTGAATAACAACAGCAGTGTTGGAGGTATATATATATATCTATCGCGTGTATGTGTGCCTGTTTTTGAAGGTTATCTCAATGTGTGTTTAGTGTTCTCGTGCTGTTGTTTTTTTGCGGCTTCTTCTTCTTCTGCGGTTTAATTCCCCGCCTGTGCATTCATTCATTCATTCCTTCATTCATCACTAACTCAAATGTGTACGCACCTGTTTGCTTACACATACACCCACGCACGTACGCACACTCCCACGCACAAACAAAGATGTTTGCACATTTCTCTGTCTTATGTGTACAAATCAAATAGGTTTTTATTATAACTTCTTCTATCTTGATCTGCTTATTTTGCGGTTTTTATTCACACTGTGATAATATATATACATGTGCATATATATATATATATATATATATATATTACTTCTCCCCTCCCTTCTTCTTTCAAATAATGACTATTCTCAGTCATCAAACTACACGAAATAATCTCATCGAAAGATAAACAAACACACAATTACGCACACACACAAACACACATACACCTACACAGAGAGACACACGCACCTTCTTATATATATATAATCTCACATGGTGTATTCTGGATCATTTTATCTTTTATGATGACTTAATGTACACTGAGTGACTGAGTGAGTGAGTGGCTACGTGGATGAGTGAATGAACTAATGTTGTATGTTGTTACGTAATAATACTCATAAGAAGAAGAAGAAGAATAAAGCATAACTAGTCATTCTATAGACAATTTTTGACTTTTATGTATTTATTCAATATATTTATTTCTTTATATACAAAAGAAATATCCAGAAATAATTGTAATAATTAGGCAGTTTAAAGTTTCAATCAACAACTCACTGACTGACTGACTGATTGACATATCAGGCAACATAATGATAACCATTCGGACATTAGTAGACAAAAGACAAGTAGTTCAGCAAAGAGTCTCTTTTCGGCGAATTCATTTTCAAAGCTGTACAATTGCAAATGTATCTGGTTATTTTGTATATATATATATATATATATATATATATATATATATATATATATATACATTAAATTTGTCAAACGAAAATACGGTTAGTAAGTTCAAATGAATTGAATGTTGATAAGAAGATAGCAACAAAAGTGATGAGTTGTCAAAAACGATTGTTAAAGAGGAGTAAGTTCAGGTGAATTGGATGTTCATATAAGAGGATAGTAACACAAGTGATGAGTTGTCATAAATGATTGTTAAGTAAGAGTTACGCAATGGCATGAATAGTTTGATGAATGAGTTGTACTCAAAGAGTGAGCATGGAAACAAAATAGTATACAGAATTACAAAAGGGTTTTAAGTTAGAAAAATAAGCATACAAACAGAAGTAAGGTCAAATCAAACAAACAAAGAAGGGTTGGGTCAAATCAACGGAGTTGTTACCATGCGAGTAGAAGTGGTTGGATGATTTTCTTTTGTATGCATAGTTCTGGTTCCACCAACTGGATGGCTAGGGCTTCTGCGATGCAAAGAAGACGGAATCGTACTGTCTTTGGAAGGTTGTTCTTCACTTTGTAGATCACTTTGAAGGAGGCGTTCGTTGAGATGGAATGACCAGTGTTGACTAGGTGTTCGATTATTGCACTCCTTATATGGCCATTATTTCCTTTCTGTAGCCACGCTGGGTAGTGTTCTTTGACCCTTTTTGACAGGATGCGCGTTGAACGACCGATGTACCTGGCTCCACAGCAACAGGTGAACTGATATATACACTGATATATATATATATATATATATATATATATATATATGAACTTACTAACCGTATTTTAATGTATACACACACACACAAAATAACCATATATATTTGCGATTGTACAGCTTTAAAAATGAATTCGCCGAAAAGAGACTCTTTGCTGAACTACTTGTCTTTTGTCTAATAATGATAACCAACAACAGAGAGTATTTATTGAACAGCTGCTAAAACTAGCTGTACTGTTTATCCTCCTTCTTTGTATGGAACTCCTATTCATCAGCAGTAGCAGTAGCAGCATCAGCCTTAGTACTACACACACTCAGGACACCATCAACCTGGATTATGTAGAGGTTACAACAAGGCCAACCACCCCCACCCCAGTCCACTCCACTTCACAGGAATCCACGATATACAATGCGAGTGAATAAATGAAAGAGGAGGGGGAGGAGGCATTAGAAACATACAAATAAACACCCACGCATACAGTATAGTTTTTATAGCCAATAATGATGTCAGTAACCTGTATTCTACTTCATTCAACAAAGGAAGTAATCTTGAAATATTTTTTTTAAAAACAAAGTGGAGAGAAATAATTATGAGAAAAAATTTAAAATTAATATCAGTCAAAATATATTTCTATATATATCCAAGTAAATAATAATGAAATCACATGATGAATATTAAGAATTCGTTACTAAACAAGCGCAAGTGAATAAGAAAACTTTTTTGTTACATAGCAAACAAACAAAAAGAGAACAGGATTACTTTTGCGCGTGTGTAACTGCGTAGGGGTGAGTTGGGAGGAGGAAGGGTGTCCACCCGTCCACTCAGAGTGTATCAGTTATCAAAGTGTATACAACAACATAACCCATCGATAAAGATAAAGATATAAAATAAATAAAGCTGTCATAGTAGTTAAGTATTTATTAGTAGTAGTAATAAGGAGTATATTGTGTGTGTGTGTGTGTGTGTGTAGTCATGTTCTGTTCTCATATACATGAAAAACTGTTATAGAGTTGAGTTATAATACAACGAAAGAATCCGTGCATCTGTCAGCACTAACTTCATGCAAAATATATAGAATGAGACAAGCGAGGTTTGTGAGTAACTCTCGCTCCCACATACATAAACACACACACAAAACATATACACGTACATATATATATACTACTGATAAAAATCGTCTCAGTAGTAGTAGTAGTAGTCAATTGAAAGGAGCTTGAAAATTGAAATATCAACTAGCCAAGGAAAAATAATTTGTTATTTAAAAAAAGACAGTGGTGATTACAGTAATGTTCATACAAAAAAAGAATAGATAAACAATACGACGACACTATTGTGTTCTTGAGTAGAGAGAACGAACAGGAGAGGGGAATGAATGGATGAAAGTGGGAAAGTTAAAGTTATGTTTGAATAAATTTCATTTCATTACTCTCCCCACCCCAACCCCTTGATTATTTCATTGCACTTGTTATAAATGTGTATAGTAATAATACAGAGGGAAGCGCATATGCACGCATATACCAACCGAACCGATAAAAAGTAACATCAGAAAAGTAGAAGAAAGCAGTGGCGCCATAATTTCCATTTTTTGTGTCAAAGAAAACAGAAAAACAATAAAACAAACAAAGAGTATTCAACAGTTACCCGATAAGTAACACCGGGCTATAGTATAGTAGTGAACAAACACACATCCTTCTTTTTTAATATTAATTTAAGGGCTACTACTACTAGTGCTACCCGTCCAGTGATTTGAAAGATGAAATCAGTAGATTGTGGATTCGAACTCGGAGCTGGCAGGCGACCCACCTCCACAATGTAAAGATAGGTTAAGGAACCATTAAATCGAATATGCACACAATTACATGTGTATAGGTCGAATTCGCGCACAACAACGCCTGTATAAATACACATAAGTGAAGTAATACAATATGCAATGATAAGAAAGAAATATTCAATGAAAGATTGATTTTTGATTTTTTTACTTGAACACCTCCCACTTAATGATCAAAAATATGTTTTTTAAAAAAAGAAGAAAAATGGAAAAAAGAATTTGAGTATACATTGATCATTTAAGATGAAAAGATAGTGAGTGGGAAAGGCATTTTTCGACCATGTTATCAATCCAAGAAGAGCAGGAAGGGGTTGTGATAGGGGAACGCAGGGCCTTCTGACATCATTCCAAAGATTCTTTAATCAATAAAACCTGAAATTTTGAGAGAAAAAAAAGAATTAGACAAAATTTTTGAAAGTGACTTGCTACAGGTTGGAGCTTCCTGCAGTTCTAGTGAGAAGTCGTGACCAGTGAGGTCCAATTAGAAGTCACGTGTGGATGGATTTCCACCAACGACAATAGTTGGGGTCGCGCTAAAATCACGAATTGGTAGAAGTTAGAATTCATGAGCCATTGAATCGGGTCCCAGTGGCTGAATGGTATACGAGCTTGCCTTGTAACCGGAAGGTCCTGGGTTCGAATCCCGGTGGGTGCGTACTGCTGAAGAGTCCCAAACTAGGATGAAACAGCAGCTGTCCAGTACTCCCTGGTTTTCAACGGTTCTCTAACTGATATCAGTCCGTGATCAACTCGTAGGAAAGTATAATAATAACAATAATAATTTTTGCTTTATTCCAAAAACAGTACTAATGATACAGCAAGGAATTTTCAGCATTCAGTACAATATCGCATCTAATTTACTCAAAAATGACAAAAAAATAAAATAAAAAATAAACATTACATAATAATAAGAACAAAACGTTGTTATAGCAGCTATTTAGCAAATTTCTGTATGCAATAAGGAGAAAAATATGCATAAAGTGTAAAATTATAGTAATAATAGTAATAACAACTAAAATAAAAATAGCAAAGTTATAATAAAACGATAGAAAGGGTGACACCATAAAATTACAGAAAGATGAACGATGAAAGGGTCGATTCACTATGCTAATTACATAGTAACTTATATGTTTCACGTCTAACAGAGTCTTCATCATATAAAATACGAGCTAAATACGGTATTGTAGAATTTTTGTACTTAGTGGTTCGAGCATATAACTTCTTATATTGACTTCTCGTCCTACCTGATGAGATGCGAGGGGATAGTTGTGGATAAAGGGGGTGCGCAGAGGGTCTGACAGTACGGCCTTTGCCCATTTTGTACAGGATTTTACGTGTCTCTCGACTATAGTATTGGTGAGCTCACACAGCGGCATACCACAAGGCCTACTCACAGCATTTAACACCCTTCGTAATATGATATAGTCTTTTTTGAGAAGCCCAGGAAAGATTAATGGAGAGCAATAGAGTACAATAGGTAAAATACAAGAGTTTAAAAATTGCAGAACTAAAGGTTGGTTGATACTTGATTCTCTTAACTTTTTCATGTAGAAGGTAAGACGAAACATTTTCTTAGAGATCAATAAAATGTGGGATGACCATGAAAGGTGAGAGGAAAGAACTAATCTAAGGTATTTAATGCTTGACTTGGTCTCAATTTCAGTGCCATCTATGCTACAGGCATCATGGGTACTAACTAGTTCATGAATGTCACGTCGATGCTTGAAAGTAAAGTTAACTGCCTGACATTTGGAAGGATTTAACACAAGACCATTTGACTTAGACCACTTGCTGATGTCCAACAGAAAGCTATTAAGTTTGGAGTAGTCAGACTCGGAAGTAATACAGTCAGATCATCAGCATATTTAACAAAGTTAGTTTCGTTTAAATGAGGCAGGTCGTGTAGGAAGAAAGAAAAAAGAAAAGGAGAGAGGACGGCACCTTGAGGAACCCCGGCTTTTGTAGGCGAGGCAGAAGAAAATTTCCCATTATATTCAGTATACTGCATTCCATCAAAAAAACAAGAATGCAACCAACTCTTAGCCCAGGATCCTGCCTGCGTCAACGAAAGCTTATTTAATAAAAGACCCCTAGGTACAGAGTCAAAAGCAGTATGTTTTAAAGTTGCAACGGTGTGTTACTAATTTGTGTTGATTGTCATCTAACTTGACTAGAATATGCTTTCAGATAGATAGATAACTGATCGCTTTAAAATATTCCCCCCCCCCCCATACTTAGATAGACACAGCAGTTAGATTTATCTGCGACAACAACAGTACAGGATTTAAATCGCTTTCACATCCACGGAAATTTAGACCTTTTATAACCAACAATATCTCGTTGATATTATATGACTGTCCAATCAGGTTGTCATGCCAGAGTGCATGATGCATCAAAATAGAATTTAAGGCTGCTACCTACGACAGGTTGTCCGTCCTAACACGTATAATATACAAATGACTACTCGACTCATACAACAACCCTAAGCTTGGAAAAAAACCGACCACAGAGAAGCGAGAGAGAGGTGATGAAAAGATAATCTTAACCAGTAATAACAAGTATTAAGCAACGAGACGTTATTGAAAAAGGTCTGGAAGGAGGGAAAGGTGCCTACTGACTGGAGGAAAGGTTACCTTGTGAAACTATCGAAGAAAGGCGACTTTGGACTCTAGAAGAACTGGCGAGGAATCATGCTCCTGTCGACGCCAAGTAAAATTCTGAGTCGCATCATCCTGGAGAAAATAAAGGACGCACTGGATACAGAACTCCGACCAGAACAAGCTGCATTCAGGAAAGGCAAATCATGTTCGGACTAAATTGCAACTCTATGCATCATCATCGAACAAAGCATGGAATGGCAATCAAACCTCTACCTCAACTTTATACACTTTGAGAAGGCCTTCGACAGCGTTGACCGCGAAGTAATTTGGAAGCTACTCGAGTACTACGGCGTACCCCAAATATTCATCAACCTCATTCAACAGCTGTACGACAACGACAAATGTCAAGTGATCCACAACGGGAAACTCAGCGAGGCATTTGGAGTAAACACCACCAATGATATTCCTAATTGTGGTGGACTGGATTATGCGTCAGACAGTGAGAAACGAGAAGACAGGGATATCCTGGACCAACGTAAACAACCTAGAAGATCTGGATTTCGTGGATGACTTATGTTTGATGTCACACAAAATCGAAGACTTACAAGCGAAAACCGACAAACTGGCCGAAGAAGCAGCAAAGACAGGACTCCAGGTGGACATAGACAAGACGGAGGTTATGAAAATAACCAACCAACAACAACAACAATAGCATCAGCAACATCCAGCGCCAATCACCATCAACGGGAGGTATTCGAAAGAGGTTACTTCATTCACTTATCTAGGGAGGGAGCATTGTCTCAACTACTACAACAGGAGGAACGGACGAGGATGTCAAATCGAGAATCGGGAAGGCGAGAAACACATTCATCAACCTGAAACCAATCTGGAAATCTTCCGCTGTCACTCACTCAGCATCAACAACAAAATGATTCGGATTTTCAATACAAACGTCAAGTCAGTCAGTTCATGTATACGGATAGATCAGAAACTTGGCGGTCGCGTCACAAAGAATATTTCCAACAGCCTGTTGCACACCTTTATCAACAACAACTGTCTTCGCTGGCTCTATACTGAAGATCAGATGGCCGATGGAAAGAACAAGAACCAACAAGAAACTATGGGAAGAAACAAACGAAACAAGAAGCAATCGCCCAACAAATATGCAGGAGAAAGAAGTGGAGATGGATTGGGCACTCCCTGAGGAGGAGGCCGCTGGGTGGGTGACATCGCGCGTCAGTCAGGCCATAGCTCGAGTGGAACCCGAAAGGGAAGCGGCGAGTGGGAAATCCAAGGGTGATATGGAGGAGATCGTGTGAAGAGGAGTTGAAACAGAATGGACTAACATGGATGCAGGTGAAAAGTACAGCAGAAGACAGAAACAAGTGGAGACGTGCAGTTGAAGGCCTATGTTCCACTAGGAACCCAGGGGAACAATAATATTAATAATAATGTGTAAAACACTACAAGAATATAACTTACTAGTTACACCATCGTCTGTGAATGATTGATTTTTTGACTTCATAGTAGAAGGCTGAGACATCATTGGAACACCTTGTTGTTGTTGTTGCTGTTGGTGTGAATAGAAATTTTTCCTTGGACTATGAACACCACCAACACCAACACCACCACCACCACCAGTAACAGCATAATGGGACTGTTGTTGTTGTTGCTGTTGCTGAATATAGTGTTGATGTGTTTGACGATCCGTTGTCATCATATTCCCTGTACCACCAGCACCGCCCAATGGTTCACAACTTGCTTGACGAATTAAACTTCTTTGTGGTAATCTCGATTGGCTACCAATAGGATTATTACCTAGTAGTGTAGGAGGCGTTATATTAGGCAAAACTTTAACACCAAACATCAATTGACTGTTATTATTACCATTGTTACCATTTTGACTGCCATCCATATTGCTGCCGCCGATAAGACGAGAACCCTGTGAATTGTTTACATTCGAAGCTGATGAAGTCGATGACGATGATACAGGCAGTGGACCAGACGGTTCTTGATAGCATTGCTGGTTTTGGTGTTGTTGTCTGTAGGAGGCATATTGTTGAGGCATATTCTGGTTTGTCTGTTGAAAACTTAACGATTTCTGTTGATATTGCTGTTGTTGATAATGAGACGATGATACAGGAGGAGGAGGCGGTGGCGTCGGCGGAGTACTATTCATATAAGGATTCGACTGTAATCGACTATTATTATTAAAATTATTATTATTATTCCCTGACTCATGTGACAATGTAAATGGTGATGGATTTTTATTCCCAGCAAAATCAGATAAATTTAATCGTGAATAATGTTGATTACTGTTATGACTGATTTGCGTATTATTATTCATGAGCATATTGTTATTATTATGTGAAGCTATTTCACGACTTACACTACTTGAACGTCTTGGTGGATGAATTGGACGATCACATAGACGGCCAACATGAGATGTCTGCTGCTGATATGCCGCCTGTTTAGATAAATAAGTTTTTAAAATAAAAATAAAAAACAACTTTATTTTCATTTGAGAAAATTAAAATAATTAGTCCCTTTGATAAATTTGAATAAGGCATTAAGAAGAGAAATTTC
Source organism: Trichobilharzia szidati (assembly GCA_944472155.2). Taxonomy (NCBI): domain Eukaryota; kingdom Metazoa; phylum Platyhelminthes; class Trematoda; order Strigeidida; family Schistosomatidae; genus Trichobilharzia; species Trichobilharzia szidati. Next base: position 7,503,284 of record OX235275.1, read on the forward strand.
GCCGTGAGATGATATCTTCATTTCGTAGTTTCTTTACAACCGCTTTACAACTAACATGGTTAACAATAATAAAATAAAATAAAGTTCATGACAATTACTCAGTTATATAAAAAACAAAAGTACATACTAATGACCAATCATATATATTCAGTCAGCCACCAAACGCAAATTCTACGCCGCATCTCTTTTTCTCACTTGCCGAACATATTCGATCCCTGTACCTACGATTACAGGACGAAATTCCGTTGACTCTACTTCAAACTGCATCTACAAGTTCACCTGCAGCTGCGGTGACACCTACATAGGTAGAACCAACAGAATGTTGCAATGTCGTCGAAAAGAACATGTTCCAAAATGGCTACTAAATCATATAGAAAATCCCAATGCGAGTAATCTGAATATAAATCCAGCATCATCCACTGCAAAACACTTATTAATGTCAGGTCACAAAATCAATATTAATGACTGTTTCACAATTATTTCATCACATAACTCTAATTCAAGGTTATTGAAGGTGATGGAAGCACTTTGGATTAATCACATACAGCCTAAACTGTGTGTACAAAAAACAACAGACTTCAATCTTCGCCTACCATGGACTACTTGACCTATTTAAATATGATTGGTCATTAGTATGTACTTTTGTTTTTTATATAACTGAGTAATTGTCATGATCTTTATTTTATTAATGTTAACCATGTTAGTTGTAAAGCAGCTGTAAATAAACAACGAAATGACGATATCATCTGTGCGTCGGTGGCACAGTGGTTAGGACTCTCGCCGACCATGCACATGGTCCGGGGTTCGATCCCCTGCCGGCGCACACCCGATATCTATGGTCGGCCTGAATTTGGGCTACCGATATCCATGCTGAAAATTCCACACTTGTACAGAAAATACGGTGTGGAATCAAGCTGTAAATCAAAATAAAAAAAAATAAAAAAATAAATAAATAAAATCTCGCGAAATTTGTCTTCTTAATGCCTTATTCAAATTTATTTTCAACAATAATAGGAAAAGAAAAATTTATTCTCCATTAAGTCAACAACATAAAAAGAAAAGGTGTTCGTTCAGCCAAGAGTTACTCTTTTCTTTTCCTTTTCTATAGATATCATTATCAAGCTGCCGCCTATATATATTTCTTGACCTAAAGGCGGCATTCGATTCTCTCGACCGACGGCTACTCTGGAGATGCTTGGTTGTAGTAAAGGGAATGCCGAGAAAATACATTGCACTGATCAAGGCACTCCACTCGAACTCATGCCATCAACCAGGTGAGGTCTTACGGTGAGTTGTCATCTGAAGTGGTGATGACTAGTGGTGTCCATCAGGAATGCACACTATCCCCATTTCTATTCAATTTCATCATAGATGTACTAATGCATTAAACCCTAACTCACTTCAGAGACTCAGGGATTGACTTCCTACCAGGAAGGGAATAATCTCGTCGACTTAGAATATGCAGACGATACAGTCCTTCTAGGCGACGACGCTGACTAAATGCAGTCTTCTGAACAACTTGAGCTGCAATCTACAAATGTTTCGCATGCGATTCGCTCCTACTGTCAAATGTAACATGATGTTACAGGATTGGACTACATTGACTCCTAGTTTAGAAATAAAAAGTGAAGTGGTAGAGCACGTTGACCGCTTCACTTATTTGGGAAGTACCGTCAGCCAGTGAAAACGGATTGATCTCTGACGAAATCTCAGCATGGATACAGAAAGCCAGTTTCGCGTGTGCCGGTTTACGCCGTCTCTGGCTTAGTAGACGTGATATCCCGCTGGTTGTCGACCAAAGGGCGGGTGTACTGCTCATCAGTCCGATCCGTCCTCCTTAATGGATGGCTGTGAGACCTGGCCATTGAGAGTGGAAGACATGAAAAGATTAGTTGTCTTTGATCATAGATGTCTGCGTCCTATCTCCTGTGTGAAGTGGTGGCATAATAGGGTGAGCAATATTGAGGTTAGGCCATCGGTCGAGTGCTAGTTGGTATTGGAAATCAATCGACGAGGCTGTAAAATTACATCGACTGAGATGGTTAGGACATGTGTTACGCATGCATGCCTAGTCATCGCCTTCCTCGACAATGGGCAATGTTAGCTGACAGACAGACGAATCAAATACAAAGTCATCTACAGAAAATGAAAGAATCTTGCTATGTTAAGAATCCCAAACACTGTATACAAAAAAGTTTGATTGGTTAGAGGATTTCATTATGAGCTGACACTGGTCAGAGAATCATTGGAAAACCTGGGAGTACTACTGGATAGCTGTTCCGTTCTAGTTTGGGACTCCTCGTCGGTACGCACCCACCACCAGGGTTCGAACGCAAGATCTTCTGGTTGCAAGCCTAGCGCGCTAGCTCGGGAGACCATTAGGTCCCACTGGGACCCAGTCGTCTAATGACCAGTCCATGAATTCTAACTTCTGCTAATTCATGACATAGTGCGACCACTTAGCAAGGTCTTCTTCGATGAGTTACTGCCTCACAATCAAGCTGCTGCACCAGATGTCCAGTACTCCCGCAAGTTTTCCAATGATTTTCTAAATCAAGTCAGCTCATGTTGAAATCCTCCAACCAATCAAACAAAATCCCTACAACAAAACAGACCAATACTTGAAAAACAAAAGAAGTTTGTCCGGTCAGTTAATCTGTAATTGTCTTAATCTGCCGTAACACCGGCATTTTTTTAATTGTATTGTTTTCTCCCCCCCTCCTTATTAAATCTCTACCCCCTTATTACAAGTGTTGTTAACTTGACATAGAAAAAGCACTTGGATAGGACAATATACACACTTTCACAGCTTCGTTCCTATCAGTTACACAAGAAATATAGTGAAGACCCTCAGCCATAGAGTTAGAGCTATATGCTCAGAAGAAGTAATTAACGATGAATTAAGCATTGTATTTGATACTTTGATCGAAAATAGCTGGCCGTCCCGACAAATTTATCAAGAAACACATGACAAAGAAAGTGGAATAGGACTACTCACTGTCTGTAAACAAGAAGCCACTTTACAGACGACTGCAATTCAAGGACGACATACTAAATGAGATAATTACGAGGAATTTAGGAAAGTCACATCAAAGAACCTTTAATGCTGGCGAACTACACGTATTATTCTCTACACGACCAATGGTGCTACCTCGACTGAAAGATGAAGTACCTAGACTAGAATAGCCACTTCAAATTGTATCTATCAATTCAACTGCGCTGCTTGTGGAGCGAGTTATATTGGCCGTTACTCTAGGAACTTGAATTTTCGTGCTCACTCGAGAACATATCCCACTATGGCTAAGTAAAGGTGTAGTTAAAACTATTAACAGCTCGATATTAGACCATCTGGTGCAAACCGGTCACAAAGCCAGCCAGCGTAGAAGAATCCTTCTCTATCATCATCTACCGGGTGCCTAACAAATTACCAAAATCGTCGAAGCACCGCATGCTCCAAACAGCAGAGGCTATTGCGATTTGCCTCAAACAACCAGTGCTCTGTGTTCAAAAGAAACAAGTCCAGTACCTACTACTGTCCTGGCCCTTAGCGGAAACTATAAACTCATGAATTTGTACTATTATCTTTCCTAATTCTTCTGACATTCAGCTTATTTTATGTTGATGCTGTTCAGCTGTAATCTATCAATGTTATTGATTCGATGTTATTTACACAGCAACATTAATGTCGTTCATAAGACTAATTCATTTATTCATTCATTATAGTGTATATATAATTGTAGAGCCTGATGATGAAGGGGTTATCGAAAAGAGTACTCTTTGTTCCGTGTCCATTCTTTCGTTCAAATTTTAGTTGAATTCTACCCAATCCTGTCAATTACACTAAACTAGCCACTTTGCTTATTGAATTTCATTTTACTTTCTATCCACTTAACGATTTTTACATTACGTAATTCGCTATCTTAAAAATACTGTGATCATTTTTGAATTGTGTCACTTAAGTTGACACACCAAACCCGCATCACCCAGTGACTATTGTGCAGTCAGTCGATTGCCTCCATCCATCTAATAACAACAAATTCACAGTGAACCGTGATCGTGTGCCACCTAGCCTCTGTCTGGATTCAACATAGAACTTGCCACCTAAGTGCACCAGTTCCAGTTGCCACCTTCCAAATACCACACAAAGGTAGACAAGGAGATGAGTGAAGAGAATCAGTGGAGTTTTGACAAGTATAAGAGTGAAACCGAATGAATGAGTAATGGTGGTAGAAAGGAATATGAAAGATTACAGAGACTGAATACATCTGCGTAAGCCATTGACAACGATGTTTGAGCCATGTCACCTATTGTCTCCAACCTTCATTGATTCTTAGAGTACCGAGGGCGGGCCGGGCCCCAACCCGGAAGTCTACATCTCCCTCCCTACCTGACTGACTCAGTTTAACTGTCAAGGATTTCATGGATTGATGGGACCATGTTTTTGTTTAGCCACCACTTACTCTTTCTTACTTCCAACCTGCACCTATATCAGCTAGTAATGCCCGTCCATCGGGGAGGGGGAGGCGATGGTTAGGCATCCGCAGAACTTGACCTAGCCATCTCAATCTATGTAACCTTATAGCCTCGTCGATTGATTTTCCCTCTTTGCCCAACACTCTACGCCTAACCTAACGTCAACATTACTTACCACCTTATTATACCACCTCCTGACGTGAGAAAGAGAACGTAGACATCTATGATCAAAAAACAGTCAACCTTCTCATGTCGTCTTCAACTCGTATTGGCCATGTTTCAGAGCCCCATAGAGAAGAACTGAGCGAACTGGTGAGCAGTACACACTTGTCCCTTGGTTGATAGTCGGGTGTCACGCCTACGCCCGGCAGAGATGGTGTAAGTTAGCGAAAGCAGCAGCTCGAGCTTTTTGGATCCGTTTCCCTGATGAGTCTAAAGAGTTGCCTAGTGTTGCCACCTAGCCTGGTAACCACACCTACAAACTTGACTGACTGATAGAATTCAGTCTGCACCAAAGATAGGAGACTAGACATATATATATATTACACTAGTTACTGACTAGTGTACAATCAAAGACATTGTCTAATTTCATATATTGCTGATTTATTAACCAACTTCTAATCCTCTAATCATTGAAATTACACACTCACCTGACTACCTCGACGTATCAGACCTGGTGTTACTATTGAAGCATAATTACTATTTCTTAATGATGAACTTAAAGGCGGGGATGATGGACATAGCCCTGGATTTGTTCCACAATCTAATGACTTTTTAAAGTATTCTGATTGTCGACGACGAAATGTTGATGTACCAGAATTGACACATGTTGTAATATACTCATTATCATTTGTGCTGCTACCCACAGCACCAGCACCGCCGCCGCCAACAGTAACATTGGATTGCAACAGATCACATGTACTACCGCCAACACTAACACCAACACCCACCCCACTAGCAAATGGTGTAGATGGTGTAATCGGCAATTGTCCAATTGTTGTTGTTGACTGTGATGATAATAATAATGATGATGATTTATTGATCTGATAAGTGGATTGATTCAATAAGGCAGCAGCATGATTATGATCATATTCCCATGAATTATGCATATTACTATTACTCTTATTATTATTATTGCTATTGTTGTTGTTGCTTCTGGTAATTATGTCCGATAGTGGTGCAGTAGTCAGACCTCCAACAACACCTATAGAAGCAGGCGGTGTATAACACTTCTCGCCGTCGAATTCTTTCCCACTGGATATAATAGATGGCCAGATAACTTGAGATGATTGAGATAAATCTATTCAATTGGAGAAGAAGAAGAAAGAAGAAGAATACAAACAAATTGTCGATTGACAACCAGGAAAAACGTGCAGTTAGTTCATAGGGGAAATTCAATTCTCTATAAAGTCTATAAGAGACAAAGGTTGTAGAAACTTTCAATTGCCTAATACTAAAAACCATCTCTCCACCAAATCAGTCAGTAGGATGTTCTTTGCTGCGAAATTACAAATGACGTTCACTAGCCGAAAGTTGTTCTCCATCTCTGTAAAAGATAAGCCCCTCCCCCGCCGACTGGTCGCCTCCATGTGCATCAGCCAGTAGTCCAAAGAAAAAACGGTCTTACCTTAACCCCCCCCCCTAAATGCCAAACAGTCAATTTCACCTTCAAGCATAAATCCGACCTAAACAAACTGGCTGGCTCTCACGAGGTATGCAACATAGATGGCACTGAAATAGAAACCAAGTCGGAAATTAAATACCTAGGCGTCATTCTATCTGCTGATCTTTCCTGATCGTCTCATATCTTGGCAATTTCTAAGAAAATATTCCGTCTTACCTTCTACATCAAGAAGTTAAGACATTCTGGTATAATCCCCCCCCCAACCCTTACTCCTACAATTCGTTAACTCTCGCATTCTGCCTATTATTCTCTGCCTATTGTTCCCCCTTAGTTTTTCCCGAGCTACTGAAGAAAGACTATATCTTATTACGTAAGGTGTTAAAAGTTGTCAGCATAGTAAGCAATGTGCCACTTAACCAGCTTGTTAATATTCTGGTTGACAGGCACATGGGCTCATGTGAAAAATGGGCCAAATCCATTTTATCTCCCCTCGTATCTCATCAGGCAAAACCAGAAGCCTATATAGGAAACTATATGCTCGCACCAGCAAGTACAAACACTCAACCATACCCTACTTAGCTCGTCTTCTGTGCGATAAAGAAAGCATTAGGCGTGACACCTATAATTCATTAAATAGTCAGTAGTACAACTGGACCTCGTCTTTCCAACTCATATCATTTATAGGTACAACATTTGCTTTCTTTCTTTTACTATACTCTCTCTCTCTCCTTTTTTTCTGTTATGTGCTGCTTTGTTTCTTTCTCTCGCTTACTCCAGTAAATGTGATAGCAACTACTTTTATAACACCTTCAAACATTCTGTTCAACTTTGGCTTTGTTACCGACATGCCAATATGTTGTTGTCATAATGAACTGAGATTTCCTTAATCTATGTAGAATTTTATTTATTGATAATGTACAAACTGGATGCAATACTGTAGTAAACAAAATGCTGAGAATTCCATTCTGTATCACAAGTACTGTTTTGGAATAAAGCATATTATTATTATTATTATTATTATTATTATTATTATTATTATTATTATTATTATTAGTAGTAGTAGTAGTAGTAGTAGTAGTAGTAGTAGTAGTAGTTCACCTGCTCTTGTGGAGTAAGGTCCATTGACTGTAGCCAAAGGATGCCTTCCATGCAGATACTAGAACAAAGGAGAAAGGAAGTGTGTGCGAACACCTAGCTGATCGATTCGTGTCACTCTGCCAACCCTGAACATGATTTTAAGATCATCATCTATCGAATCCATGCTCACTTGCCAGACGCGTTTTCTTTGTTACAGACTGACTTCTAAAGACAGTGGAGGCCTTGGCAATTCATGACTTTAAGACAGACCTTTGTGTACAAAAGAAGTATGTACAATCCCTACTTCTGCCTTGGCCGTAGTTAGTCTACTTACCTCCCCCCTTATTACTACAATTATTATCACTATTACTATTCTCACTTTGAATTGTTTCCGCTTGTCCCACTTGTCATTCTAAATCAAAAATCCTTCGTCAATGATGAATTCTATCTTATTAAATTTCACACCATGTTATGTAACATTTTAAATTCGCCCAATAATCCTATAATTACACAACCCTTTCCAACATCTATACACACCTTATGTATTATTCTATATGTGACATTAATTGTTTTGCTACTTGACACTTAATTGCGATTATAATCTTCAGTAGAATCGAACGAATATGCACTGAAGACACACTTGATGAGGAAGAAAGAAAGTTGACACAAACTCTGGTAGATAACAATTATCCAGACAAGTTCATCAGGAGATATAATGTAGTCAGAACATTAAGACCCACTCTCGAACTCGCCTGTAAGAAAGACGTGTACATCAAGCTACCCTATATGGGGCATCAAAGCAGTTTGATAACTAGACAAAGACTGAACGCTGCTGTTAAAAAGACTTTTTATGCAGCCAATATCATAATAATTGAGAATGTGAAGCCAATATATATATCTAAGCCATTTGAACATGCGAAAAATAATGTCACATCCCACTGTATTTACCAATTCGAATGTACGTGTGGACACACATACATAAGGAGGACTCATCGATCTTTGCAAGTAAGGGCTGGCTTTAGAGCATATTCCTAAATGGCTCAAGAAACAAATGGAATCTTCAGAACCTATTAACGGTGAGAACAGGAGACCTAGCTCTTCTATTGCCAAATATATTATAGAGACAGGACATAAAATTGACGTTAACATATCTTTTAAACCTATCTATAAAAAGTGTTTGGGGCGTGTCCTAAAGTTTATGGAAGCCCTAGCAATTAGAAAGTTTAAGCCACCTTTATGCATGCAAAGCAACAATTCGTCATCACACTAAACCTTTCCTTGGTAAATTTTGTTTTGATACCATAGCAGATGTACTATTACCTGTGCTATTTGGTTTAGTGGTCTTCATTGTTATTTTGACCTTGAATATGTCCTTTTAACTTGACCTAAGTGGTCTATTTTCTCACCTCTTACCTCTTTATGAATTTCATATATTCCTATGACAAGTCCGTGTGTGATGGATCAGATTGTTCGAAATGTGTTGCGTAAATACAGCATTACACGATTCAGACAAATTACGTCTTCTTCTTATTGCTTTATCTCAATTCATAAAGGGAGCTAATTGCTTTAAACTATTACTTTTGATCTAATTCTTTCACCGGATATAATTTATTTTAAAAAAAACCGTATATATACGGTTGTACAGCTTGATAATAAATTCGTTGTTGAAAAGAGTCTCTTCGCTGAGTATTGTGTTCTTAATGCTACCTACAATGGGAATTATTAAGTTATATAATATTAAACTAACAATCTGAGATTATGTAGGATGTTTTTTTCCACCTCAAAAAATATTTTACAATTAATCATTATCAATAGATCGTGTAGTCCTTCGCTTTGACTTGATGTATGACACCGGTTAGTGATCAATCAGTAGCGTCTACCACGCGTTCAGTGTCAGAACGAATACTCGGTGAGCATATATCAGCTGCCGGTGGTCACACTAAAACCACAGGCTGATAAAAATTTACAAACTGCAGGTCATCGGTTTCCAGCTCAAGTGGTCAATGTACTTGGACTCATTACTTAGGAGGTACTGGGGTACTGGGATTCCTGACAGTGGAGTTGTGGGTGCGTACCGTTGAAGAATGTCCAAAGTCAGGATGAAGCAGCTCTCCAGCACACCTTGGTTCACACTAGCTAAAAAATCAATCCGTAATGAAACTTGAAACAAATCCAACCCCCCTCCCCTACAAAGTAACTTTTGGGAACCTAAATCTATAAATTTACAACCAGCCGCCTACTGTTTCTTATCGCTGGCTATCTATTATTATTATTAACATAGGACTTCAACTACACGTCTCCACTTGCTTCTGTCTTCTGATGTACTTTTCACCTGCATCCATGTTAGTCCATACTGTTTCAACTCTTCTTCACACGATCTCCTCCATGTCACCCTTGCACTGACGTCCCACTCGCCACTTTCCTTTCGGGTTCCACTCGAGCTATGGCCTGACTGACACGTGATGTCACCCAGTGGCCTCCTCAGCGAGTGTCCAATCCATCTCCACTTCCTCCTCCTGCATATTTGTTGGGCGATTGGTTCTTGTTTCGTTTGTTTGTTCCCATAGTTTCTTGTTGGTTCTTGTTCTTTCCGGCGGCCATCTGATCTTCAGTATAGAGCCAGCGAAGACAGTTGTTGTTGATAAAGGTCTGCAACATGTTGGAAATATTCTCTGTCACCCGCCAAGTTTCTCATCTATCCGTATAGAAGAACTGACTGACTGACTTGACATCGTTTGTATTGAAAATCCGAATCATTTTGTTGTTGATGGTGAGTTGAGTGACAGCGGAAGATTTCCAGATTGGTTTCAGGTTGACGAATGTGTTTCTCGCCTTCCCGATTCTCGATTTGACATCCTCGTCCGTTCCTCGTGTAGTTGAGACAATGCTCCCTCCCTAGATAAGTGAATGAAGTAACCCCTTTCAAATGCCTCCCGTTGATGGTGATTGGCGCTGGCTATCTATATAGTCTGTACATATTTCTCATATTATACAGAATAAAAAAAGAGAAAAACAAGAACAGCATAAGTTAACTTACTCGGATCAAATTTGTTTATGTTAGTAACAGCATATGACTCTTCAGCATGACCATTACCTGCACCAATAGGAGGAATAGAAGGAGGAGGGGGAGGCGGCTGCGGCGTTGAAGAAGTTATCACTGAATCATTTAACTGTAGGCTAAACTTTCGACCGGCATACAATGAATTGCTAATACTACTGACAGTTTCATTGTTGTTACTGTTACTGTTGTTGTTTGTTGAGGTGACAGTTGGCGAATTTTGACGATTTTGAAATTTACGTGCAGCTGCTTTTTTCAATTCATTCAAATTTGTATAGACTGGTGCAGGGATAGCTTGATTTGGATATAACATTGGTGTTTGTCGAGCTAAGATTTTATCAAAAAAGAAACAAACAAAAAAAAACACAGAACACGCCAGTTAATACTACTATCAAATAACCTAAGTACTATGGTGTTGAACAACGAAAAGTATTTAAGGAAAATTATCTAGGTTGGGTAACCTGATAAAAAAGAACAAGCATAAATTCTGTAATCGGTTGTCAGACGAACTTCTCTCCTAGGTGTATCGATGACATTTCTGTCATTTGTGATTGTTTTAATGATACATGTGAAGTATTATTATTATTATTGTTCCCTTAAATTCCTAGAGGAACATAGGGCTTCAACCGTGCGTCTCCATTGCGTTCGGTTCTCTGCCCACACGCTTTCATCTCCTCTTCACATGACCTCCTCCAAGTCACCCTCACCCTTGCACTGACGACCAACTCGCCGCTTCCCTTTCGGCCAGGTTCCACTCGATCAATGGCTTGTCTAGTGATGTCAGTCACTTGATGGTTTGTTTCCTCACAGTATGGCCAGCCAATCCACCTACCTCGATTTCTTCCTGCCTATTTATTTCACAATCGGTTGGTTCCTGCTGTGTTGGTTGGTTCGCTCATTGCCAGAGATCCCTCTCTGTTAATGATCTTTTCTGGCCGGCCGGCCATCTGATCTTGAGTAGTATTGAGCGAAGACAGCTAGCTGTTAATGAAGGTCTGTAGTTTGTTTGAGATGCTCTTTATGACGCGCTGGCCAAGTCTCTGATCCATCCGTATAGTAAGTGGCACTGACTGACTTCACATTGGAGTTGAAAATCCGGATGTTATTTTTGATGCTGAGCGCTGTTGATCTCCACACAGACTTGAGAGTAGTGAAAGCTTGTCTTGCTTTTCCGATCCTCGATGCTTTGATATCCTCGTCAGTTCCGTTCGCCTGTAGTTGAAACGATGCTTCCCAGGTCGGTAGGTAGGTGAAGGAGGTTGTTTTTTTCAGGTTCCTTCCATTTATGCTTATTGTTGTCTGTTGCTGTTGTTGGTGGTGGTGTTGCCCAGGAATCTTAATCACCACATCTGTTTTCTCTATGTTCACCTGAAGTCCTATCTTCTCTGGATGCTTCTTCTGCCAACTTGTTGCTTTTCGCTTGCATATCTTCCAGTTTGTGGGAAATCAGACATATATCATCGGCGAAGTCCAGATCCTACAAGTCTCTTTTTGTGTGAGTCCATTTTATGCCTGTGTCCTCATTGCCCGCTGTTTGTCGCACTATCCAATCTACTGCAATCAGGAAAATCATTGGTGATGGTAGGCAGCCAGCCTTGTCTTACTCCTGTCCTCACTTCGAAGGATTCCGTAAGTTTCCCGTTGTGGATTACTTGGCATGCAGCAGCATTGTCGTACAGCTGTTTAATGAGATGTATAATTGTCGGTGGCACCCCTTGGTAGTAGCAAAGTACTTGCCAAATCACCTCTCGATCGACGCTGTCGAATGCCTTTTCATGAAGTCGATGAAATTAGGTCTAAGTGTCCGGAAAGTATCTCTGTCAGCGTACAAAACTATGCGATTTTGTGAGACGCATCCCTTGGTGCCGCCTATAATACACCAAGTTAGTTATTTGAATGAAAATAATCGATTAGGATGCAGAACGATACTGAGATTCGAAGCTGTGTTTGATGAACGATACAGTCTATAATACAAAGACATTAGAGTAGTAATAAAAGAGAAAGGCCATACATAAATGCTTACATTTACTCAAATCTTGACTACTTTGCTCTAATTTCTCATCATCAGTCTCCCCGTCATCAGTATCGTCGTTTGTTGTCGCTGTTGTACCACCGCCACAACCTCCAGATTGATCAGCAATATCATCACCACTTGTAACATCATGACTATCGTCCACATCACCAACATCATCATCATCTCGTATATTTCCATTCTCTGACGTATATTCACCTTCAGCAGCTGCAAAAGCAGCAGAAGCAGCAGCAGTATTTGTCTGTTGTACTTTACGATCATTGAAATTACCATCTTTATTTGTAAGACCAGGTAAGGGAATCCAGTCTAGTGCAGAAAAGTATTGAAAAAAAAACAGACAAAATTAAGAGAGGAGTTTAAAAAGTCAAACACGTGTATTAGTGTTACTCGTTAGTTCAAAGATGCAAATATAAGTAATATAGTGTAACTGTATACGACTATGCATTACACATTTGTATAATAATAATAATAATAATAATTTGCTTTATTCCAGAAACGGTACTAGTGGTACAGTGTGGAATTTTCAGCACATATCTACAATATTTGCATCTAATTTTATCAAACATTTAAAAGGAGTATTTCAAAAAAAATAAATGTAAAGACAACAACAGCAAAAACACAAAATAATAAAAAAAATGTGAAAAAATACCAAGAAGTAGAAAGGAAAATAAACAGCATAAAATAATATCTCAGAACTGGGTAGTGGAAGTTATGATATGATTATGCATGGTGACAGTAAAGCTATGGTCATACAAGAAGTTATAAAATGATATTTAAGAATGTTTATCGTCAAGATGATCAGTTAATTTGGTTGAAACAACACTAAACAATCATAAAATAACATTTCAGGGTTGTTTTTTCATCAGGTATAATGCGGTGTTTGTAGTGGTAGTGTGAGTAGTCCTGCATAATACAAAATTTTAAGATGGTGATAATGGCGTTCACAACCAATGATTGTCAGTTAATATTGCCGGAAGAAATAAAAAATAAGAAAAAACAACCACAAAACTAATAATTACATGATGGTTAATGACAGGACAATTTTGTAATACTCATAGTGCACATATAGTCAGAACCAGTAGATACACAAAAGAAGGAATACAGTAAAGTACAAAAAAGGAAGCCAATGTTAATAATTAGGTAGCTAAGTATGTTTAAGAAGGAGTTCACTATAAAATAGAAAATAAGAGAGAAATAAAGGAGCCTAAAATTATGTTATTAACAATAAAGCAAGTCATAGGTTTCGCGCTTAACATTGTCTCTGTCACTTAGAACACGGGCCAAATATGGTATCGTTGAATTCCTGTACTTGGTTGTACGAGCATAGATTATTTTATACTGATTTCTGGTTCTACTTGATGGGATACAAGGCGAGATTTGAGAACAGAGGGGGCGTTGGGGGTCGAAGAGTATAGTTTTAGACCATTTTTCCCATCTATTCAGTTGCCTTTCAACTAATGTAGTGACGAGCTAAGTTTCACACCACTAGTCCTACTAACTACCTTCAACATCTCTCTCAGGATGGTATAGTCCTTTTTCAGTAGCCCAGGAAAGACTAATGGGGAGCAGTAAAGTAGAATAGGTAAGATACAAGAGTTGACAAATTGTGAAAGTAAAGGTTGGGAGATTCCAGATTGTCTAAGTTTCTTAATGTTGTAGTAGGTTAGACAGAACACTTTCTTAGAAATCGTTAGGATATGAGATGTCCAAGTAAGGTCGGAAGATAGAACTAGACCGAGGTCTTTTGGACTTAGTTTCAATTTTAGTCCCCTCAATGCAACAGGCTTCATGAGAACTTACTAGTGTTTGTAGATCTCGTTTATGCCTAAGGGAGAAATCAATAGTCTGGCATTTTGAGGGATTCAGCATGAGACCATTTAGTTTAGACCACTGACAGATGTCCGACAGGAAGCTTAAAGATAACAAAAAAAGTTCTGGCAGTCCACCTGAGGAGTATGAAATAAAGAGGCGAACACACACCAATGACCTTAGAAGGAGGCTGTAGCGTTGAAAGGTATATTCAGCCTTCCAACCTTAACCTGTCCTTAGACTAAAACTTACCAGATATCCCGGTTATAATATCACATCCCCACTTAATTCCCGGCTACCTAACTACGTGAAAGTCAATTTTTTTCCTGAAGTACCTGAAGCAGAAAGAGAATTAGTGTTGCGTTATCGAAGAGCTCGGGGGAACTCTATATACAACTTGAAACCGGTCACACACAGCCTGTTTGAACTAGTTTTGAGAATTGCTTCCGTATTAGTAACTTACCGCCAGCTACACGGACCACCATAGAGTAAGTCAGGATGAACACACCTTGAGGCCAACCTTTTCAATCCCCCTCCTCTCTCCAGAGTGGAGAGACAGCATAGCTGCTGGTGGCTTGGCTTGCCGTCCATTTGACTGGAACGCCGATCTGTAGTTAGTTACATCCCTGTTGTCCAGCAGTATGACTTTTCCCAAAGACCCCCCAGAATAGCGTAAACATCTTACACTGTGCTGGCCGGTAACCGCCTTTTATCTAATTGCTAACAACACATTGCGGTACGCAAGACCGACCGCCACGTCAAGATAACAGCTATCGATTGGGTCCACCACTCACAAGGCAAAGGCATCATGATAGTTATAATACAATAAAGGATCGCTTTCAAGAGTTAGTGTTTGTAGAGATTTAATCTCTTTCATGAGACTTAAATCGGCAGTCCCGGTGACTGAATAGTCTACGATCTTATTAATATATGTGTAAAACTTGGGCACTGTGGTAGTAAGTAATTCCATATTAGTTTGTTTATTAGATATATCACACAGTGAAACAGTATTAGTATTTTCTTACCTCTTCCATACTTTTGAGGTGAAAGCAGATGGGAAGTTAAACACTAGTGTTTACAGGAAACCCACACACTCAAACAGATATTCAGACTTCCGATCATCCCATCCTATGTCAGTGAAAATAGGATTGGTGAAATGTTTAAATGACAGAGCACAAAAATTAAGTAGTACCAAGGAAAATCTAAAACAGGAACTGATACACATAAAAACAAAGCCTTGAAACTTAATAATTACCCGGATAAATTAATCAAGAAATATGTAAGGAAATGTAAAAATAAAATAAATAATGATAGTAGCGATAGTGATAATAATAATAATGTTAATAATAATAGTGATAATAATAATAATAATATTGAAGACGACACCAATAATAAGAAATCTAAATCATCAGTAGTAATTCCATACAAGGAAGGAACCTCGGAAGTCTTACTCAGAATTCTTAACAAGGCAGGAATAGAAGTGACTGGCATTCAAACCCACAAAATCAGTTAGAAACAGGCTTTGTCAGTTAAAGGATCAATCCTGTATAGCCTTTAAAACAAATCAATTTAGTTTATCTAATACCCTGTCTGCAATGATTGTCAGGTCAAATAATGCATAGGTCAAACTAGTAGAACAGGGGCAGTCAGACTAGCTGAACATGAAAACTTAGCAAAATCTAGATTGGTTGATCCAAATAAGATAAGAAATTTAGAGAATAGTTCAACTATAGCACTCACTACATGCAGTTACACGCAACCATACACTAAGATGAATGGGATAGGATGACGGTTTTAAAATCTAATGTCACAGCAGGGTGAATTGAGGGAGAGATTGATAACAGAAGCTTTGTTTATCGAATCAACTGAGGAGAATACGTGTAATAAGAATGATTCAACACCTGTCCTCGATATCTGGAAAATTCTACTACCCCTACGACGGCGAATAGGAGAGAGAGAACAAAGAAAACTATAAAACTCAAGTTTTGAAGGCGTGTGATTATAATTGATGGTATGATTATGAACAGTGATAAATTTTGTTCGAAACTGTGTCATCCAGTATATAATAATACTGTTTCACTGTGTGATATACCTGATAAACAAACTAACATGGAATGGTCTACGAGCTTGTTTTTTAATCAGAATGTCCTGGGTCCGAATCCCGGTAGGTGCGTACTGCTGCTAAAGAGTAGTACTAAACTAGGACAGAACAGCTCTGTCCAATACTCCCTGCTGGTTATCCAGGATTCTTTAACTAGTGTCAATTCGTGATCAAATTTGAAACATAACAACAGTCACTGAGTTTGTTACATTTCATCAAATCGTTCAACATGTTCACACAATGTTGTAAGTGATAGTGAACAGCTAGTTGGCGTGATTAGTTACAAACACACACTACCTACCCACAGTCTCTCTGACAAAAGAATCGATCAGAAGACAAGGACATTCATGCACACAATCATACACACACACAAATGACAACAACAAAAAGGCTAAAAGAATATACAATTACTTAGTAAGGCAGAGACAGATATGAATAATGTCTGTTTTGTGTTTCGTGTAAATGACTAACAAGACAAACTTTCTATCGAATCGATTCATTCTAACACTAACACACACACACACGTACACACAGGCGTACACACCAACACCGTAAAATAGCTAATTAGTTATTTTCAAGTCAAGTCAAATTACTACTATATAGTATAAGTATGATTTTTTACAACCAGTCGTCTGTTAGTCATCAGAATTCGTCGTGTCATGTAGCTAGAGCAGAATAACAAACAAAACGGACGAACTGGTCTACAATCATTCAGTCATTCAATAGTCAATATGCTAAAAAAAGATGCCAACCCACTTGGAAGATAAACAGATAAACAGACATATGCATACAAACATCCACACCTAAGGATGGAGAAAAGAAGAGATTGTTGTTCATAAAAATCCAAAATTAGATGTGGTAGTACTAATTAATAATGAAAACTTTCATACAGTCGAAAATTCTCATAATGCATATAGAAATACATTCATCTTCATGGGGTCAATCGTTGTACACCTAACTCAATTCTTATGCTCTGATGGTCAGACTATTCATGATCTAGTGGTTTGATTTGTATAATTGGACTCATTGCCATTAGAAAGTACTTAGCGAATTAAGTTATTTTGTCTAAATAGGTTACAAAGGTCCTTAAGATTAACGAGGTTGTCCCTAAGTGAGTTTTTAGGTTTAAATGCAACCCGATTTTGTGTTTTTCTAAGAATCTTCCATGTTATTATATTATTATTATTCCCTTGGGTTCCTAGTGGAACATAGGGCTTTAACTGCACGTCTCCACTTGCTTCTGTCTTCTGCTGCAATTTTTACCTGCATCCATGTTAGTCCATACTGTTTCAACTCCTCTTCACATGATCTCCTCCATGTCACCCTTGGACGTCCCACTCGCCGCTTCCCTTTCGGGTTCCACTCCAGGGTCTGACACGATCTTCTATGTTGGGTTTCAGTTATCTCTCCCTTTTATGGTTTAACAGTAGACGTCTTAAATAGTTTTGTGTTTCTGTTATAGTCACTAATTATGTAACAACAGAAGGCAAGGGTCAGGCAACAGATCATTTATTAAGGAAATCAACGCATATTTATATATTTTCATGTACATTACTATGGATATTTAAGCAAACAAACACAGTCTTCCGATTGGTTGTTTCTCACGTAAAGTTAATCTTTCACCTATTTGTGACTGTTTCTTGAATGTCAAATCCTCTATATGTTAACTGCATCCGCCTACGCAAAGTCTGCTGTGGTCGGTTTTGAATCAATCTTCGTTCACATTTTCTCACGACAAATCTTGGGAACGTAAATATTGACGTAAATTACTGTCTACCAGTTTGGCTAATAGACAGCTCTCACCACACAAATAGCAACGGTATGGATCACTCATCGGCATTATATGATCGCCTAAATGAGACCCATCCTAACATCAAATTCACCATGAAGGAATATGAACATAATAATGAGTTTAATTTCCTGGATCTAAATGTAAAAAGAACAAACGAAGGCATGATCGAAAAGTTCGTCTATAGAGAAAAGAAACCTGGACTGGACAACAATATCTTCACTATAATAGCTTTTGTCCCATAAGCTACAAAAGTGGATTAGTGAGGACTTTGTATGACAGAGCCAGGAAGCTATGTTCACTAAACAAGGTCGAAGAAGAATTAGATTTCGTCGAGAAATCCCTGAGGGAAAATGGATACCCTAAGGGATTTATACAGAAGTATAGAAGAGAAAAAGATAAGAAGGAAAAGCATTCAACTGTAGAAAAGAAAAAAGTGTTTATTTGTCTCTCATTCAAAGGAGATGCAGTGTCACAAAAGATTGACAGAAGACTGAAAGGAGCAATAAATAGAAGCTTCCCGGCAACAAAACTGATAACAGTATACAACACCACTCCTTCCATGATCCACTCAAAACTGGATAAATACCCTGCTGATGTCACCTCCAACTGCGTTTATGAATTTACGTGCACTTGTGGGAGCAAGTACATTGGAAGGACAGAAAGAAGGGCTTCTATCCGGTTTTCTGAACATATTCCAAGAAACCTATGCCTAAAAGGAAGCAAATATTCTCAGAGTGCAATTACTAGACATTTTGTTGATACCGAACATATCGTAGAGATTTCTAAGTCCTTCAAAATAATAAATAGACAAAGGACAGCAAATTTACTACAATTTGCCGAAGCAATCGCAATCAAACGATTCAAACCAACCAGACTTATGCATACAGAAAGAGAGTGTGATTAACCTCTCACTCCCTTGGTAACTGAATTTTGATTTTGATTATAATAATTAATCATCTAATTCAGTGATCTCAACTCACTGAACAAATCTTAATCTCATAAACTGTAACCACCTTTGTTTTTGTTTTTTGGAGTTGCTATGTGAATCTACAAGCTAACACTGTTTCTGTTAATCAATTTTTCTGTTTTCTGTCTTACCCCTCCCCCCTCTTTTCAACTTTAAAAGCGTACAAATTGATGATGGAAACTTAAACTAAGAATTGTAATGCTTTCATTCTTTTTTTGAATGCGTCAATTTTATCTCTTCTCTACTACTACTCAAACATTAAAGTATGTTATTATCATTTATAAAACCATTGTAATTTCAGGTAGTCTGCAGCTGATGAGAACCTGTGAAATAGAATGATATCATTTTATACTGCAAATTTCGTCTTCCTTTCTTTATCGAAGCAGCTATTTGTAAAATGCCGTGTACATCACTATCCCCATGCGCTGCTGATTAGCGCGCCAAACGATTGAAACGGCCTATTTTGTTGGCGTTTACATCACTTCAATCTGTCAGTTGTCATGGCTTCTTTTTTTCTACTCCTTTGTGTTTGGTATAACCTACCCTCCCTTCTTCAGGCCAATAAACTCAGCGAAGGATTTAGGTAGGTGTGTGTGTGTCAACCAGGAATCGAAACCTAGACAACATATGAGTAGTTGGTGAGTATTCTATCGATGCAGAGCGTGATTGTGATGTGAATAATTTTCAACTATATACATCATATCAGTAGTAGAATGTGTATAGATCATCACAAAAATCCGAGCGAACACCTCAACTACTTAGCTTTTCTATGCAGTTGGCACAGTATGATGAATCGTCATACTCTCAAGTCTGTGTGGAGGTCAACAGCACTCAACATCAAAACGAAGACAAGATCCGGATTTTCAACTCCAATGTCAAGTCAGTCAGTGCCACATACTATACGGATGGATCAGAGACTTGCACTGCACGTCATAAACAGCATCTCAAACAAACTACACACCTTCATTAACAGCTAGCTGTCTTCGCTCAATACGACTCAAGATCAGATGGCCGGCCGGCCAGAAAACATCAGCAACAGAGAGGGAGGGATCTCTGGTAATGAGCGAACCAACACAGCAGGAACCAACCGATTGTGAAACAAACAAGCAGGAAGAAATGGAGGTAGGTGGATTGGCTGGCCATACTCTGAGGAAACAAATCATCAAGTGAGTGACATCACCAGACAAGCCATTGCTCGAGTGGAACACGGCAGAAAGGGAAGCGGCGGCGAGTTGGTCGTCAGTGCAAGGGTGACTTGGAGGAGGTGATGTGAAGAGGAGATGAAAGCGTGTGTGTGGGCAGACTTGGAGCCAGGTGAAGACTCGAGCAGAGAACCGAACGCACGGGTGAAGCCCTATGTTCCTCTAGGAATTAAAGGAAATAATAATAATGATATTGCAGTTGGCAAGGTTGAAGTAGACAGTCGAGCCAGATTTGAACCATGTAACAATTGAAAAAGTGAAAAACGACTCTTCCTTAAGACAATGAGATGAGCAGATTACATCTCCATTGGTGATAAATCAAGGATAAGATGAAAGATGACCTCTATCACATTTTCATCAAATAGTCTAGATCCATAAAATATATTAGACAAAGATACGAAGTCGAACTATATAACAGCCACCCCCCAATCAACTCATCAGCATAGAGGAGAGATTATATTAAAAAGTTTCAAGATAGTTGAAAAAAAATGACTATAGATGATGACATCCTGAGATTCATTTGTATTTCTAACCCTGTTCACAACAAACAATCTGTCTTACAATAGTATTAGTTATTTGAACATATCAACTAATTTTGCAGTTATCGATCGTCGCCGTAGTGATGATCCAACCAAAAACATGGCTTCATCAGTCAAGTTAGGTTAAACCAGTCAGTCATGTAGGGAGGTGTGGACTTCCTGACTGGTTAAGATCATCAGCATTCAAGCCAAAATACTTCAGTTTTCATCACTACGTATCGAAATGAAAGTGCAAAATTCAGCGCCGTATCCATTTGAGAAACTGATTTAGTATGCAGATCATACATCACAATATGTGATGTGAAACACCTGTCCAATATGTAGATCATTTCTATGATATAAGGATGCTTTCCAACTACTCATATCAATGATCAGTAGTATAAAAAGATGTCATGAAATTTTAACAAACGTTTAACGCTTGGTCAGTTGTTCGATGATGACTGACGGCATTAAACAAACTCTACCATATTCATTTAATTAAGGAGAGAGAGAGAGCAATAATTGAATAATTTGGCTTTGTATATTCACTTCTGAATAATTTCTAAGAAACAGGTTATCATATTGTCAGTGGACGATCTGATCTGATCCGTTTGATATCCATAAATGGTGATCAAGAAGAGACAAGCTCTATTTGAATAAAACTATAGACCACTACTGATGGATTTTTAATATATATTCATGCGTTGAAGTTTCTGAAGCAATTTGGTTAAGTTTTCTGGGTGGAATTGCTAGCACCATGCCCCAACCCTCCCTCTTTATCCGAGCTTGGGACCGGCTAGAAAACTAGCGAGCTAGTAATCTAGGCGAGGACTCCGGGTGAACATAGACAAGATGGAGGTTATGAAAATAACCAACCTACCAACAACAACAACAGCAGCTACATCCACCGCCAATCACCATCAACGGGGGTATTTGAAAGAGGTTATTTCATTCACTTATCTAGGGAGGGAGCATTGTCTCAACTACACGAGGAACCGACGAGGATGTCAAATCGAGAATCGGGAAGGCCAGAAACACATTCATCAACCTGAAACCAATCTGGAAATCTTCCGCTGTCACTCAGCCTGCATCAACAACAAAATGATTCGGATTTACAATACAAGCGATGTCAAGTCAGTCAGTCAGTTCTTCTATACGGATGGATCAGAAACTTGGCGGGTCACAAACAATATTCCCAACAGCCTGTTGCACACCTTTATCAACAACAACTGTCTTCGCTGGCTCTATACTGAAGATCAGATGGCCGCCGGAAACAACAAGAACCAACAAGAAACTATGGGAACAAACAAGCAAAATAAGAACCAATCGCCCAACAAATATGCAGGAGAAAGTGGAGATGGATTGGACACTCGCTGAGGAGGCCGCTGAGTGGGTGACATCGCGTGTCAGTCAGGCCATAGCTCAAGTGGAACCCGAAAGGGAAGCGACGAGTAGGACGTCCAGAGGTGACATGGAGGAGATCGTGTGAAGAGTAGTTGAAACAGTATGGACTAACATGGATGGGTGCAGGTGAAAAGTACCGCAAAAGACAGAAGCAAGTGGAGACGTGTAGTTGAATCCCTATGTTCCACTAGGAACCCAAGGGAACAATAAAATAATAGTAATAAAAACTACTGGTGGATTGAGATGAGTGCCTATTGTTTAGATCACCTCGAGTTGTTGTGGTTTGCAATCACTAATGGCTGGTTGTTGATATGAGCGATATGGAACTACTCATCATCTCAACCAATCAGTAGTATATAGCTGATTGTGGAAATTTTACGTAGAATTTTGTCATATTTGCAGGCAAGGATCAACATGATTTTTGTTAACACAGATACACATGTTAATAAAAAATCCAATGTTCAGAAGTTGCATTTATATAACAACTTATGAAAGAGAAGGTCAAGGGGTATTAAACAAAATACAAACACATGTGCAGAAAATAGTGGTTTGGATACATTGACAATTGAGTTGCATAGCATAGTCGAGACAAGAAAGAGGTAGAGAAGTTGATGCTGAGAAAAATATTGTGTGGTGAGTTTAAATCAAGAGTCATAGAAATTAGAAAAAACTGAACTGAATTACACAAAAAAAAACGTAAAACGCTGCAAGGGGTGGGATGAGAAAACGAAAAAATTATGTAATCAAGTTGAGACGAAGAGATTAGACGTTGGGTCATCAAGGTAATGAAAGACTTATCAGTGACTGGTTACAGGGTTCCATCATCAACTGACATCAGTTAGAGAACCATTGGAAAACCTGGGAGTACTGGACAGCTGTTTCGTCCTAGTTTGGGACTCTTCATCAGTATGCACCAACCGGGGTTCGAACCCAGGACCTTCTGGTTACAAGGCGAGCTCGTATACCATTAAGCCACTGGGACCCGATCCAATGATCAGCCTATGAATTCTAACTTCTGCCAATTCACGATATAGCGCAACCGCTAGCTAATGTCTTCGGCGAGTATTTGTCCTCACACCCGACCTACTGCACCCTACTGGTCACGACTTCCCACTGGAACCCCGGGTAACTACCTACCTGAATAGGGCCAGTCGTGAATCTTTCTGAACATATAAGGCAGCTTCGAAACGTTTGATAGAGATTGCTTCAGAAAATTTGAGTGATATTATCTACTAATAATAATCTTGAAGGATTTCAAGGTGTGCACACCTCATGACCCGTATTGACGAGGTGTCTGACAATCGCACTAATGTAAGTGTAAAAGTTGGATACTGCGGTAGGATATAATTCCATACTGGAAATGAAATGAACTGTCGTCAAGATTTGACAGGATAGTTCTAAAATATTTCGGCGCCGAGTGAGAAGTAGACATTTGTCAAGAATTATACTTGTAAAATCTCAGCGAGGTTGAAATGAGTAATTTCAACGTTTCGTTCCACAATCTGGTCTGAACTTCTTCAGGGAAAAATGGATATGTATCACTAATTAATTATTAATACTTGGTCAAAATTCTCGACTGTCCATATATTCTTATGGAGACATTAAGAAATGTTTTACAACTGTTTGCCCACACACACACACACACACATACACACACTCTGTTTAAAGTGTTTAACAAAGGTAAACCAATATTTATAAGTCCGAGGTCAAATTTTGTTCACAGCTCATAAAATTTTATTATACTTCTTGTTGAATGACTCATGATTGGACAAAGTTTTTAAAAACAAGTGATGTTCCCTTTTTATTTATAAACCTCTGTTATGTTAATTTGGATTAATTTCCCTGAAGAAGTTCGGACCAGATTGCCGAACACAGAGGAAACGTTGGAATTACTCATTTCAATCTCGCTGAGTATTTACAAATATAATTTTTTACAAATGTTTGTTTGAAATATCACACAATGATGATGCAGTCTAAACAACTAGATGACGTTTCGAGTATAAATTATTGCCAGTCGTAATCACAATTTGTCTTATATTTATATATTTTTTCTCTTTCTGTCTACCCAACTTCCCTTTCTTCTTTGTAGCCACTTTCCACATCTCCTTCCTGTATAGGCGCTGAGTCATTTCGATTGTACCTGTGCTGTGTTGAATCGATAAACAAAGATTCAGCAATTAACCTGTCTTACCCTGTGTCCCACCCAGACTATTTTGTGACCACATGCAAGTGAACTCAATGCAATCAATGGTTGAGCTTTTTTCTAGGTCAATCATCCTAACTATAGCTAATTAATGATCCAATATATTCAAGTATTGGTTTGTAAGGATTTTGTTTTTGATTGTTTGGAGGATTTCATCATGAGCTGACACTGGTCAGAGAACTATTGGATAACCTGTATTGGAGTTACTAGACAGCTGTTTCGTCCTATCCCTCCTCTATGTGATATTTTTTTCAAGCCGATGAACATATCACTCATATTCTGCTGACTGATAAATTTTATGAGTAGTAAACGCGTCGGTGGCACAGTGGTTAGGACTCTCGTCGACCATGCACATGGTCTTCACTCCTTTACCTCGCCAAACCAGTAATAAAAAAGCCGGTAAAGAGGAAAGGCTGGGCATGAGGCTAGCAACCTCATCCTGTAAAAGTAAAACACTGCTACAGAAACTTCAAGCCTCTAGCTTGAAGCTCTATGTTCCACTGGGAACGTGAAGGAAAAAAAACGCGTCGGTGACACAGTGGTTAGGACTCTCGCCGACCATGCACATGGTCCGGGGTTCGATCGCCTTCCGACGCACACCCGACATCTATGGTCGGCCTGCAAAATTTGGACTACCGATATCACATGCTGAAAATTCCATACTTGTACTGAAAAAATTACGGTGTGGCATCAAGCTGTAATCAAAAATCAATATTGCTTTTCAAGAAAAAAGAAAGAAAGAAATGGTATTTTCTCTCATAGAAGAATATGAAAGAGCTACTTGTCTAGCGTTTCGTAATCTTCTGCACACGTAAGCACTCACTCCATCAACACACACCACAAACCACACACACAAATACAGAGATCTTATTCTGTGCAATGTGCGGTGATCATCCATCCTATTTAGAATTTTCTCAAAATGAAAGATTACAAAATTTCTCTCAAAAATAAAAAAGCAATTTGTGTATAATTGTGTGTGCATACTCTCATTCTAAAGTCGAAACAAACAGCCAAGTGAATGAATGAATGAATAATTAAAGAAAGAAATTTTTTTCGACCGACACGTTTAATAAATTTGTAATACTTATAATGAGATAAAAAAAGAAAGAAAGAACAAACTGCAACATAGTAAGTAGTATAGAGAACAATATTACAAAGTAATATTCTAAGCATAAACAGACTAGGCAGACCTCATCAATCACCACAACCAAGCATCCCCCTCCTCCTGCTCCTGCTCCTCCAAAGAAACAGAACAACATACACATACAAGAGCAAATGCAATTGTGTTTCTTTTTGTCCTCTCTTTCTGTCCTCTTTTTTGTGCACACACACACACATAATGTAGAAGATTGACTGGAGAACAGTGGAAAACAGAAATGTGAATTATTGAAATTAAATACCCTGCAAACCAATTCTTCACAATTATTAATATTATTATTGTTTCCTTTAATTCCTAGAGGAACATAGGGCTTCAGCTGTGCGTCCCCATTGCATTCGCTTCTCTGCTACAGTCTTCACCCAACTCCAAGTCTGCCCACACACACGCTTTCATTTCCTCTTCACATGACCTCCTCCAAGTCACCCTCACCCTTCCACTGACGACCAACTCGCCGCCGCTTCCCATTCAGTCGGGTTCCACTCGAGCAATGGCTTGTCTAGTGATGTCACTCACTTGATGGTTTGTTTCCTCAGAGTATGGCCAGTCAATCCACCTACCTCCATTTCTTCCTGCCTATTTGTTTCACAATCGGTTGGTTCCTGCTGTGTTGGTTGGTTCGCTCATTGCCGCGAGAGATCCCTCTCTGTTGCTGATGTTTTCTGGCCGGCTGGCCATCTGATCTTGAGTGGTATTGAGCGAAGACAGCTAGCTGTTAATGAAGGTCTGTAGTTTGTTTGAGATGCTCTTTATGACGCGCAGTGGAAGTCTCTGATCCGTATGTTAAGTAGCACTGATTGACTTCACATTGGAGTTGAAAATCCGGATCTTATTTTCATTTTCATGCTGAGTGCTGACTGTTGACCTCCACACAGACTTGAGAGTAGTGAAAGCTTGTCTTGCTTTTCCGATTCTTTTAGATAACTATTATTTATACTTCACAATACACATATATATATGCATATTTACAATGTAGAGCCAGGACCATCGCCAACAATAATGTAAATTAAAATCTATAAATATGTGTTGATTTTCCTTAATAAACGATCTGTTGCCTGTCCCTTGTCTTCTGTTGTTACACTACAACCTTCAAGCTTCAGTCCCAAGGTTCCAGTCGGGAAGGTAAGGAATCAAAAATAATGTTTCCTTTTGTTGGTATTACATGGTTGGAGAGGCAATGGGGTAGGAGGCCTTGACTATCTATACCTAGGTTTCGTGCTAGTTGCCCCCCCCCCCCAATCAGTAAGGCGTATCTGCAACCTCAAAGGAACTCATGTCTTTCTCTACTGAGATTCGAACCCGCGTCACCCAGTGCAGTGCTGCAGTCAGAGACGTTATCGTTTAGCTATTCAGACTCACGATTGACCATCTGTAGGACTGTATTGGATCTTTTTGATTGGAGACTAAAGTCAGTAACTAGTGCAATGTTTTGCTAGTCCCATCTTCGGTGCAGACTGAATTCTATCAGTCCATCTATCTTGCAATGCGACCACCTAGGTCCAAGGCTTCCTGCCGACTGCCTCTAACCAACAATTCACAGTGCACCGTGATGGTGAGCCATCTACTAGCATGGCGGCCACATTGCAAGCTTGACTGACTAGTGTCCAATAAAAAAATGTTTCCTTTTATTTGAATTAATTGCCAAACAAACAAAATGTGATATAACTTTTAAATCCAGATTATAATGTAACTTGTACTACTGATAACTCTAGTTAGTAGTTTGGAAATATGAACAAAAAAGAGATAGGTAAATGACACGGAAAAACACCTTGAATAATGCGTGTGTATGCGACAGATACTGGAGACAAGAAGGAGGTGGAACAGTGAAGTGTAAAAAAGCATAACAAATGAAAATTAGAACGAGACAAAATTAAAAACAAACAAACACACACACACGCATGCACGCACGCACACATGTATTTGCACAAATAACAAGTCTCAGTGTGATCATGATGATGATGATTTTGGTGAGTCATCAGCCAATTAGTAGAATGAGAAGAACACACATAGTGAGAGAGAGGGGGCGGGGGAACGGGAGAACAAGAATAATAAATGACAAACAACAGACAACGAACAAGTTGTACGCTATGAGCAGTTAAAATTAGCAGACATGTAAATATTAATACTATAATACTGAAGTGCCTTGTCATATATCGATGCGTATGTATGTATGCATGTGTCCTGACGGTCAGTTCATAGGCTGACTACTACTACTACTACAACTAGTTGGACGTATGACACATGTTTAGAGATAATAATAATAATATTTGTAAAAAATTATTTTTCAACTATTGGTTTGGTAGGGATTTTTTTGTTTAATTGCATGGAGGATTTCATCATGAACTGACATCAGTTAGAGAACCACTGGAAAACCTGGGAGTCATGGACAACTGTTTCCTACGTCCTAGTTTGGGACTCTTCAGCAGTACGCACCCACCACAGGGGTTCGAACCCAGGACCTTCTGGTTACAAGGCGAGCTCGTGGACCATTGAGCCACTGGGACCCGATCCAATGGTCTTTGAATTCTAACTTCTGCCAATTCACGACATAGTGGGACCATTTCGCAATGTTTTCTTAGATGAGTTACTGCCTCATCTTCAACCTGCTGTATCCTACTGGTCACGGCTTCCAACTAGAACCCCAGGTTAACTGCCTGAATAGGGCCAGTCACTAGTGAGCATCAGATGAATTTTTCAAAAATTATATTTGTAAAATCTCAGCGAGATTGAAATGAGTAATTCCAACATTTCCTATGTTCGGCAATCTGGCCCGAACTTCTTCAGGGAAATTAATCGGAATTAAAACATAACAGAGGTTTATATATAAAAAAGGAACATCACTTGTTTTTAAAAACTTTGTCCAATCATGAGTCATTCAACAAGTATAATAAACAAAATTGTATGAGCTGTGATCAAAATTTGACCTCGGACTTACAAATATTGGTCTACCTTTGTTAAACACTTTAAACAGAGTGTGTATGTGTGTGTGTGGGTAAACAGTTGTAAAACATTTCTTAACGTCTCCATAAGAAGATATGGACAGTCGAGAATTTTGACCAAGTAATAATAATTAGTGATACATATCCATTTTTATATTTATTAATAAGGATTTCCTATGCATCAGATAACATCACGCCTTCATGTCTGTTCAAAACTGCTAGTATATAGAATTTTATGATTACACGTATTTTCAAAATTATGGTGTTTAGGATTAGAGGTCGGTTGAAGCACCTTGTCGGACTTATTGCATTGTCTTCTTTCTGAATATTGAGCTGCTTTATTCGACCTACTGGAATTGTCAGGTGACTCGACAGCTACGGATTTAGGATATGCATTATTCTGTTGAAGACAACGGAGAGTGGAAACACGATGATTGTGCCAATTACACAGTTTCTTTGTGTTAATTTAATTCGATTGCAAAATAATTCAAATGAATTGTCGTCAAGAATTGACAGAATAGTTCTAAAATATTTGGGCGCCGAGTGAGAAGTAGACAATTGTAAAAAAATTATATTTGTAAAATCTCAGCGAGATTGAAATGAGTAATTCCATTTATTTATTAATAAGGATTTTCTATGCATCAGCTACCATCACGCCTTCATGTCTGTTCAAACTGTTAGTGTCTAGAATTTTAGAACTATTCTGTCAAATGTTGACGACAGTTCATTTGAATAATAATAATAATAATTTGCTTTATTCCAAAACAGTACTTGTGATACAGAATGGAATTCTCAGCATTTTGTTTACTACAGTATTGCATCCAGTTTGTACATTATCAATAAATAGAATTCTACATAGATTAAGGAAATCTCAGTTCATTATGATAACAACATATTGGCGCATGTCGGTAGCAAAGCCAAAGTTGAACAGAATGTTTGAAGGTGTTAGAAAAGTAGGTGCTATCATATTTACTGGCGTAAGCGGAAGAAAGAAACAAAGAAGCACATAACGGAAAAAAAGAGAGAAAAGGAAAAGAAAGAAAACGTTGTACCTATAAATGATATAAGTTGGAAAGACGAGATCCAGTTGTTCTACTGACTATTTAATAAGTTATAGGTATCACGCCTAATGCTTTCTTTATCGCACACAACACGACCTAAGTAGGGTATGGTTGAGTTTTTGTACTTGCTTGCTGGTGCGAGCATATAGTTTTCTATATATAGGCTTCTGGTTTTGCCTGATGAGATGCAAGGGGAGGTGGTTGTGAATGAAGAGGGTGGTGTGAGTTAGATAAAATGGATTTAGCCCATTTTTCACATGAGTCCAAGTGCCTGTCTGTCAACCAGAATATTAACAAGCTGGTTAACTGGCACGTTGCTTACCCTGCTGACAACTTTTAACACCCTACGTAATAAGGTATAGTCTTTCTTCAGTAGCCCGGGAAAAACTAAGATGGAACAATAGAGAGAGAATAATAGGCAGAATTCGAGAGTTAACGAATTGTAGGAGTAAGGGGTTGGGGGTGAGGTTATACCAGAATGTCTTAACTTCTTGATGTAGAAGATAAGACGGAATATTCTCTTAGAAATCGTCAAGATATGAGATAAATAAAAGAATTAAAGTATGAAATCCTTCTGTTTTTTAAGAAAATATTACAAACGTTAAAAGAGTCATATCAATAAACGGCTTTATAGAAGCAGCAGCAGCAGCAGAGGATTGATGATATTGCCCCAGTTAGCCATCAGGTTAAAGTAGGCAATGAAGCAAGATTTGAAATCTACACCCTGAAAAAGACAACATGCTTATTCATTCAATAGGATCAACGAGTCAACAAATCCATGGGGGTGATTAAGTAGAAAGTAGAATATGATTAGATATAGATATTGAGAGGGAGAGAGAGAGAGAGAAAATGGGATTATCGACATACCTTGAGTTGAAATGTGTCACTATCGAATAAGTCACACATGTAAATTACACTAACTGTAACAGAATAATAAAATCAATCGGAAAATCTTTTTCATGAACAATCTATTTACTATATGGTCAGTTATTTGGATATTTCTTTTTTAAACTAATTTTGTAATTATTACCCTTTCTCCTTTAACATGTTGTTTTACTATTATGATTTTGGTGAGTGGAATGTCCATTCATCCTAGTGACTGTAAGTTTCATGATACTTTGAGATCCACTGGTATTTGTGAAACTATTATTCAACCTACTCCCAACTGTAACCATAATCTCCCGCCAAATGCAAGATGATGTTACAGGATTGGATTACATTGATTTCTAGATTAGAAGTGGTAGAGCACGTTGACCACTTCACTTACTTGGGAAGTACCATCAGACAACGCCAACCGGCTCATCTCTGACGAAATCTCAGTACGGATACAGAAGGCTAGTTTCGAATATGCCAGTTTATGCCGTCTCTGGCTTAGTAGACGTGATATCCGACTGGTTGTCGACCGAAGGGCGGGTGTACTGCTCATCAGTCCGCTCCGTCCTCCTTTATGGATGGCTGTGAAACCTGGCCATTGAGAGTGGAAGGCATGAAAAGACCGGCTAGCTGTCTCTGATTATAGGTGTCTCCGTTCTATCTCCCGTGTGTGCGAAGTGGTATAATAAGGTGAGAAATATTGAGGTTAGGCCATCGGTCGAGTGCTAATTGGTAAGGAGGAATTGGAAATCAATCGACGAGGCTGTGAAATTACATCGAGTGAGATGGTTAGGATATGTGTTACGTATGCATCCCTAGTCATCGCCTTCCTCGACAATGGGCAATGTTAGCTGGTTGACAAAAAGTCAGGCTGGAAAAGAGCTAGCTAGTAGTGGTCAAACGAAAACATGTCACCAGTCAATGAAATCCACAACAGTTATTTTATGCCAACCACGTAGGAAGGTGTAGACTTCCTGACTAACTGGTTGGGGTCCTCGGGACGGTAAAAACCATTGAAGGCTGGAATCAATTTGGTGACATGGCTGAAAGTGATCGTTCTCAATGGCTGACTGGTGCAGATGCATCCACTCCTTGTGACTGACTTATGATTTCCAATGAAACTGTTTTGTTCTTCGTTATTACTATTCCTTTGTCTCACATCTCTGTTTACTGTCTCTCTCTAATATGCATTTCTCCTACTTTCTTCTTCTCTTGCTTTGTGTGCTACATGGAGTGGAGTGTGGCGACTTGAACTGTCGCACATCGGTGCAAAGTTCTATGTCGATAACAGACAGTAACCATAATCCTAACCGTGACCCTAGACCACAATCTTAAATACAATATAATACTACCTAACAGTATAGATTTGCAGAAAATACTACCTAATACTGTATCTATATCCTCTCCAAGTCCAAAAGCAAGCAGGCATAATTTGATCTAAGAAAAAGAAGACATTTCATACCACTCCCTGGATCTGATCGCTTATTGAAGGTCAACTTTTCAAAGACCTTGACTATCTCTCTATAGCTACGATATTTTAACTTCGTCCACTACAGATAATGTTCTCATCATGATAAAGATAAATAAATTCTAGCTCAAATATTATCACCAGTGATTGTATTGTAATCACTTAAACAATACTAGATAGAATAAATGTGATCACGTGGCTATTTTGTTTTTTGTGAACAATAACGACCCTAGGTCACCTCGTTGACCTTGAGGAAATATCTGTTTATTTTTTTAGTTAAGAAATTTTTCTAAAAAAATAAATACTAGAGTGGCGTAAACAACAATAACACTCAGAGGATAAAGTCAAAGTGTGTGTGTGTGTGTAGATATTGATGAATGTGTTATATTGACTTATGTACGGCTAATGATGGGTAAGTGGTGAGGGGGTGGGCAGGATTTTGGAAGAGCTCTTAAATACCACCAACATAGCCTCACATTCTTGATAATAATAATAATAATTTACTTTATTCCAAAGACAGTACTTATAATACAGAATGGAATACTCAGTATTGCATCTGATTTACTCAAAATATAAATAAAATTAAAAATTAAAACAAAATTAACCGGAGGAATTTGTCCACATTTACGACATAATTATTAGATATAATAATAAAATAACAGTGAGTTTGTTTCAAACAGTATTGTCGATTCAGCTGGGAAATTTTAGCATGTTATAGATTACTGAATCTAATGTTCTGTTGAT
This sequence comes from Trichobilharzia szidati, assembly GCA_944472155.2. Classification (NCBI taxonomy): domain Eukaryota; kingdom Metazoa; phylum Platyhelminthes; class Trematoda; order Strigeidida; family Schistosomatidae; genus Trichobilharzia; species Trichobilharzia szidati. The sequence goes on from OX235275.1 coordinate 7,535,785, forward strand.
ATAGCAGCATGGTGAGGGGAAATACAAAATTAACAGTTATAATACAGCTTAAAACTATGTCCACACTTATAAAAAAAGAAATAAACAAAACGAAAAAATTGAGAGGATTATAAATATAAGAAATACAATAACAATAAAGTTTGATGTTGTAAGGGTGAAGGAAAATGGTTTATTTAGTGGTACTAAGATGGTTAGTTAGCTCACGCCTGACACTATTTTCATCACATAAAGTACGTGCCGCCAAATATGGTATAGTGGAATTTTTATACTTAGACGTACGTGCATAAAGTCTTCTGAAAAGACTTCTTGTTTTACCTGAGGAGACACAAGGTTGGAGCTGCGGGTAGAGTAGTGGGTGCTCAGAGTCTGACAAAATTCCTTTAGCGAATTTGTTGCATGACATCAAGTGCCTATCAGTGACGACAATGTCAACGATATGGCCAAAATGGGATACCACTCGTCCTACTGACTGACAGTCTTCAGAGTTCTACGTAGTATGAAATAGTCTTTTTTTAAGCAATATCCAGGAAAGAATAAGCAGGGATGAACAGTAAAGAAGAATAGGTAAAATACATGAGTTGACAAACTGTAAGAGGAGGAGTGGTTGAGTTATGCCTGAGTGCCTTAACTTCAATCTTATCTCTCTCTCTCCCCGCTCCACACACATCGACACACACACACCAACATTTAACCCAAATACAGCCTAAAATATAATAAAATAAACCAGTACAAATTGTAACTGTGTAAAGGATGAAACAAATCAATAATAATTATAATATGTGCATTAAAAAGAAACAATTTTATGTCTTGTTATACTGCTTAATTCTGTACTTATTTTTCTTTTCATGTTGACATTATAAACAATAAAAATAATAATAATCATAGTGTCCTTTCTTTACCCACCCACTCCCTCCCTCCCTCCCTTACGCTCACTTTCTCACTACCCCGCCCCACCCCCTTCATCAATGAGTCCTTTCTTCTTTCATTAAAAATAGTCACATGACACATTTAACCTAATTTTTACTTATTTATAATTAACGTAGAAAATTCTAGGGGAAAAAATGAGAAAAGGACTCAAAGCCAATAAATAATCAATTATGAGAATAGGCCATCCACCCACCCACGCACACACACACATACAGATATACACGAACACATTATGAAATACGTTGTGTGTGTGTGTGTGTGCGTGACGGATTCGGTCAATGAAGAAAGAGACAATGGGTAGAATCCTAGAGAGAGAGAGGAAAGAATAAAACGAAATAGAAAACATCAGATTAGATTGTATATGTCCGAACCAAGTTCACTTTTAACGGTTTGAAAAAATTTGGGCATTGGGTATATGATATTCATTATAATGAAGGTTTTTTTGTATTTCCCAATGAATGAAAAACAAAACGATACTCTTGTTTTTACTGACGTTTCGCTATTTAATGCTGCTGCTAATAGCTTTATCAAAGTATTATTAAACCGGAATTTACAAAATCTCATCATATATATATATAACAAACAGTCAGGGGGTGTGAAATAGACATAGGTCTAGTTAAAGGGACATATTGAAAGTAAAAATAGCGATGAAGATAACTAAACCAAATAACAAAGGTAACACAACGTACGTCTGTTATGATATCAAAATAAAGTTTACTAACTTGATCATCGTTCGTTAGTCTGAGGGCATTTTTCGGTGTCAAGTTGGTAAATTGGTAAAGATAACAAAATCAAGTTTGGATTGTTGGATTTGATTAGTGTTTAAAAGTATAAAGGTAGTGTGTGTGTTTACATAGTGAATTCGCATATCACATTCGTGTTGGTTTTGTCACTTCATGGGGGAGGGAAGGGAGGTGTTGTAACCAGGTGAGATTCTGTTTCAGTCCATCATTCCTATTCAGGAAATTTGGATTCCATTTGATGATATGAAGTGCTTCTGATATTAGACGTTCTTTGTGATTTCCAAAATGGTTCTTCTGGATTATTTCAATATTGTCAAAATCAATTTTGTGACCTGATTCTATAGCATGTAGACCTATGGCTAATGATTTTTCAAGTCTTTGTAGTTCAACAGGATTTCTCGGTGGTCGAAGAGATGCTCTATGGTGTTTGTTTCTTCTTATTAGCTTGATTTCTCGAGATGTTTGTCCGATGTATATTGCATCACATTCCAAGCAAGCATTTTATTTTATAGACACAATTAGATAGAGTATCTTTAGGGATTTGGTCTTTTATATGGACAAGGTTGCTTTGAAGTATGTCTGATGTTTGATTGAGTACTCTTCTGATATCGTCTGACGTCTCTTCTCTATGTGGAATGACAACTGTTGATGTCCATGTTTTCGGAATGCGTTTTCGGCCATACTTAATGTCAGTGTTGATTTTGTTGATGAAGTTCCATGGGTAGTTGTTTTGCTTGAGCGTTTCAGTAATGTTTGATATTTCTTCTTCTTTTTCTTTCTCGTCGGTTATCAGAGAGTGTGCTCGTCTAAGAAGACTTGAAACAACTGAAATCTTTGCGCTGAATGGGTGTGATGATTTGAAGTCTAAATATTTATTTGAGTGGGTTTTCTTCCTGAATATGGATATACTAAAATGTCCGTTTTCCCTTCTCTTAACTAGGCAGTCTAGTCGATATCATAACAGACGTACGTTGTGTTACCTTTGTTATTTGGTTTAGTCATTCATCTTCATTGCTATTTTTACTTTCAATATGTCCCTTTAACTTGACCTATGTCTATTTTCTCACCCCCTAACTGTTTGTTATATATATATATGATGAGATTTTGTAAATTCCGGTTTAATAATACTTTGATAAAGCTATTAGCAGCAGTATTAAATAGCGAAACGTCAGTAAACACAACAATATCGTTTTGTTTTTCATTCATTCATTGGGAAATACAAAAACCTTTATTATAATGAACGTCAGATGTGTGTTTAAAATCCTGATCAAGCTAATAATCACATCAACAAAAGGAAGGATGAAAGTTCACATATGGGGACTGAAAGTAATAAGGTCAGTCAACACACTCAAATTCCTCTCTGAACACACACCACGCATACACACACACATGAAGATGGAAAGACAAATAAGAGTAAGGGTGCTGGGGAGGGGGAGGGCGAAAAAGGAGGGCAATACAACTGAAAGATTACTTTTTACATTTCTAAACTGTTTCGAAAATCTCGTTGTTTATAAACAAAAACAATTTCATTAGGAGATTGATTTCCTGAGAATAACAGCAGCAGCCGTGAACGACAAAATTAATCATTTTGTTGTATAGAAGGAGGCAATTAGTAAAATATCGGTCACTAGGACAAGAGAGTGAGTGGGGGTGGAGGTGTGTGTGGAGAGTAGAGGAAACCGGTAACATATTATTATTTCTACTCCAAATCAATATAACCATTAAAAATGTTACTAAGAAGGTCAATCGTGAGTAAAAAAAATAATAACTCAGTGATGACATATCTCTGAGTGATGTCAGTTCAAATTTCCCCAGTTGACGATATCCAAACAAGCACGAAACCTAGGTGTTTAATGTGTGCCTGCCTCCAAAGCATCTATACATAGATTTTTTTCAAATAACGTCCAAAGTTTCAGAGTTAGCTTGCAAGGGTTTGATTTATTTCATGTGTGATAACGGGGTGATATCATCTCGGAGTGTGACGACGAATATTCATGAAAAAATTCCCATTCGAACATTAATAGACAGAAGACAAATAAGAACACAATATTCAGCGAAGAGACTCTTTTCAACGAATTTATTATCAAGCTGTACAATCGTATATATATATGGTTTTTAAGACTGTACGATTGTACAGCTTGATAATAAATTCGTTGAAAAGAGTCTCTTCGCTGAATATTGTGTTCTTAATGCTACAATGGGAATTAATAAATTATAGAAGACAAATAGTTCAGAGGAGAGTCTCTTTTCGCCGGCGAATTCATTTTCATAGCTGTACAATCGCAAATATATTTATGGTTGTTTTGTATGTGTGTGTGTGTACATTAAATTTGCCAAACGAAAATACAATTAGTAAGTTCAGATGAATTGGATGTTGATATAAAAGAGTAGTAACAAAAGTGATGAGTTATCGCAAACGATTGTTAAAGAACAGTTACGTAATAATATGAATAGTTTGATGAAAGAGTTGTACTCACGGTGCACATGGAAACAAAATATACGGAATTACACAAGGGTTTTAAGTAGGAAAATAAGCATACAAACAAAAGTTGAGTCAAATCAACAGACTTGTTACCATGGGAGTAGAAGTGGTTCAACAGAAGTTATGAGGACAGTGGGTATCGCCCTCTTGACGAACATCACTGGCTTTCATCACTTCAGATGACAAAAAATCTGCATTGCATATACATACATATACGTATATAATACATATTTAAGAAAACTTTTTCAATGCATTTTCGTTTTCAACTGGTGGATGGTGACTAGCAGTGGAATTCAGGACAACGCGCATTTCGTCCTATTTGGGACTCGTCCGTCATCTGGATGTACCTGCACTTCCCAGTGAGTGATGATGTTCCCACCTGGAAAATGTAGGTACATCCAGCTGACGGACGAGTCCCAAACAGGACGAAATGCGCGTTGTCCTGGATTCCACCGCTAGTCACCATCCACCAATTAAATTCTAATTAAAAATGCCGACAGACATGTCAACCTGAGACCGAGCCCTTCGGTCCAATCACAATCGACGGAAAAATCTAAAAAAAATTCAATGAACATTTTTGTTTTCACCTAAACCATTTCATTATTGCGACGAAGCGAGGACAAAACAACAAAATGCATTTGGCATGTTGTGCAAATTCTACCAAGCACTTATAATCAGTGTGTGTGTGGTTTAACGATTATATTCGGTCAAGTCGATTTGACACCGAAAACTTTGTTATTATAATGAAAACAAAACTACGCTTAAGCTTTAAAATAATAATCATAATAAATAAATAAATGAATAAGATAAAATCGACAAAGGGAACCCTTGAAATAATTTCTAGTCTTCAAAATGTATTTCACAGAAAATATCAATAATATTTTGTTGAAGAACAGTAATTTTGTATTTCCCCTTAAGGAAAGGCAAATCATGTTCTGACCAAATTGCAACTCTACGCATCATCATCAAAGAGCAAAGCATGGAATGGCAATCAAACCTCTACCTCAACTTAATACACTTTGAGAAGGCCTTCGACAGCGTTGATCGCGAAGTAATTTGGAAACTACTCAAGTACTACGGCGTACCCCAAATATTCATCAACCTTATTCAACAGCTGTACGACAACGGCACATGTCAAGTGATCCACAACGGAAAACTCAGCGAGACGTTTGGAGTAAACACAGGAGTCAGACAAGGGTGCTTATTATCACCAATGATATTCCTGATTGTGGTGGACTGGATTATGCGTCACACAATGGGAAACGAGAAGACAGGGATATCCTGGACCGACCGACATGAAGAACCTAGAAGACCTGGATTTCGCGCGTGGATGATTTATGTTTGATGTCACACAAAATCGAAGACTTACAAGCGAAAACCGACCGACAAACTGGTCGAAGAAGCAGCCAGAGAAGACAGGACTGCAGGTGAACATAGACAAGACGGAGGTTATGAAAATAACCAACCAACAACAACAACAGCAGAAACATCCAGCGCCAATCATCATCAACCGGGGGGATTTGAAAGAGGTTACTTCATTCACCTATGTAGGGAGCATTGTCTCAACTACACGAGGAACGGACGAGGATGTCAAATCGAGAATCGGAAAGGCGACAAAAACACATTCATCAACCTGAAACCAATCTGGAAATCTTCCGCTGTCACTCAACTCAGCCTGCATCAACAACAAAATGATTCGGATTTTCAATACAAACGTCAAGTCGGTCAGTTCTTCTATACGGATGGATCAGAAACTTGGCGGGTCACAAAGAATATTTCCAACAGCCTGTTGCAGACCTTTATCAACAACTGTCTTCGTTCTATACTCAAGATCAGATGGCCGGAAAGAATCACAAACAAGAAACTATGGGAACAAACAGACAAAACAAGAACCAATCGCCCAACAAATATGCAGGAGAAAGTGGAGATGGATTGGACACTCGCTGAGTGGTGTTAACACGGGCATTAATTTTGCTCGAAATATTACCAATAACAAAACTTATCATTGTGTGTAAACTATTGAAATATAATTATACTTTATTTGTTTTATGACTGTTCACCCACACATACCATTGTATACTGAATATACACATATATTTTAACAAAAGTAGACTAATTTTGAAAGTATGAGGTCAAATTTTGATCACAGTTCATAAAAAAATTTTTGTTTTGTTTTGTTTATTACGCCTATTGATAGCTGTTTCTTGATTCACATGACAGGACAAACAATTTAAAACAAGAGATGTACTTTTAAAAATAAACATACAATTTTATTTATTATACATGTTGATGCCTGTTTCATGGCTCATGACTGGACAAAGTTTAAAACAAGAGTTGTTCCTTTTATATATAAACCTTTGTTATGTTAATTTCGATTAATTTCCCTGAAGAAGTTCGGACGAGATTGCCGAACGAAACGTTGGAATTAATCATTTCAATTTCGCAGAGATTTTACAAATAAAATTTTTTACAAATGGTTACTTCTCACTCAGAGCCCAATTATTTTGCAGCTATCCGGTCAAATGTTGATCACAGTTCATATGAATTACTTTTATTATTACTATTCTATTTCCTTATGTCCCTAGTTGAACATAGGGGGTTTCAAGCAAGAGTTTCAAAGTTTCAGTAGCAGTCGCATGTTTATTTTTACGGGATGGAGTTGCTAGCCTCATGCCCAACCTTCTCTATTTACCGGTCTTATTACCGACTTGATAAGGTAAAGGAGTAAGACAGCCAGGGATTGAACGATGGGCCACATGCGTGGTTGACAAGCATTTGTACGACTGAGCCACCAAGGTGCACATGTAGCGACTAGCTGATGACTAACACCTTTCTGCATATATTTACAACATACGTCAATCAGATGTACCACCTGCAGTCCCCCAGTGGGTGGATGATAGGGGATTCTTTCACTAAAATGTACTCGAAACAAGTTAATTCGGAGAAAATGTTGAAAGGTCGTCCGCAATAGGATCGAACATTTTTAGTTCAAATCAACAAAACAGGAAAAAAAATACAAAATAAACTTTAAAGCAAATAATTAATTAAAACAACCATTGCATAAAAGGTGATCCTAATTAGCCCTAGTTGATCATGTTTTGGTGTTTACTGTCTGTCAGTATTCGACATAGAACTTTGCACATATGTGCGACAGTTCAAGTCGTCACACTCCCTCTATGTACCACACAAAGCAAGAGAAGAAAGTACAAGAAATGCATATTAGAGACAGTAAACACAGGTGTGAGACAAAGCAATAGCAGTAACGAAGAACAAAAGTTTCATAAGTCACAAGCAGTGGATGCATCTGCACCAGTCAGCCATTGAGAACGATCACTTTGAGCTAGCCATGTCACCAATTGTTTCCAGCCGTCATTGGTTTTACTGTCCCGAGGACCCCAACCAGTCAGGAAGCCAGTCTACACCTTCCTACGTGGCTGGCTTAAACTAACTTTTGTGGATTTGATTGATTGGTGCCATGTTTTGGTTTGACCAACATGTGCTAGCTCTTTTCCAGCCTGACCCTATATCAGCTAACATTGCCCATTGTCGAGGAAGGCGATGACTAGGGATGCATACGTAACACATGTCCTAACCATCTCAGTCGATGTAATTTCACAGCCTCGTCGATTGATTTCCAATTCCTCCTTACCAACTAGCACTCGACCGATGGCCTAACCTCAATATTGCTCACCTTATTATACCACTTCACAGGCACCGGAGATAGAACGCAGACACCTATGATCAAAGACAGCTAGCTAGGCTTTTCATGTCTTCCACTCTCAATGGCCAGGTCTCGCTCACAGACATAAAGCAGGATGGAACGGACTGATGAGCAGTACACCCGGCCTTCTGTCGACAACCAGCCGGATATCACGTCTACTAAGACAGAGACGGCGTAAACTGGCATATTCGAAACTAGCCCTCTGTATTCGTGCTGAGATTTCGTCAGAGATCTACCCGTTGGCACATGCTGATGGTACTTCCCGAATAAGTGAAGCGGTCAACGTGCTCTACCACTTCACTTCCTATTTCTAATCTAGGAGTCAGTGTAGTCCGATCATGTAACAATGATGGATGGACTGGTTGGACTCAATCACTCACTGGAGGAAATGTAGGCACGGTCATATCTGATGAATCCCAAATAGGACGAGATACGCATCAGTAAAGTAAAACTTTAAGTACCGAAAGATAGTAATGCGTGTTATAAAAAATGCCTCTCAATCTTGGATTGGAGTGTCAATATGGTAGATGTTTTCATCTAGGTCTTCTATAATCTTTTACCAATTAAAAGTCAACCTGAACGAAGAATATTCTTTTCAATAAGTTCTCCTCTTCAGGTTCTTACAGTTATATAATATAATATTTGTTGTTGCTACAATAAACGCCAGTCATGCGGCAGATACATTTTTAACGTAGAATAACAGATTAGTAGTTATGGGGTGTCAAAGTAAACAGTCGTTTTTGTGTGACAAACATGCTAGTTGGCTGAATTCGATTGCAAAATACTGTAAAACGGGAGACAATGGTGGTGATTAGTCGTCATAATAGATTTGTAGAGTGTGGGGTAGGAAAATTGACAAGTGAGTCAGTTCAAGGTTATAAAAGGTGTCAGGTGAGTGGCTAGGACAAAGAGGTCTGTGTTAAACAGGAGATAGTAAGACTGCAATGAGAGGTTCATAATGAAATAACGAATATGTGAAATGAAACAGGTGGAGGCATATATTGAGAAAAGAGATAAAATCACTAATAATAAGTCCGGATAGTATAAACGAAAAATTCGAAAGTATTGACAATGTTTGCATGAAGGGCATAAATTATGACGAATAATAATAATTGTAATAATAATAATATTTGTAATAATAAGCAAAGGAAAGCAAAAAAAACCAAGAGGGTTAAGGGGAAGGAGCACTCTTGGTGAGAATAAGAATCATCAATCTAAGTTTGGCCACGGTAGGAACAGCGTCTGGACGTGTTCTTTTTGGATACAAAGTTCCGGTTTAGTCGATCTTATTGCAACAGCTTCAGCTATGTGTAGGAGACGTAAGCGAACTGTACGTGATAACGACTTCGGAATTTGGTATATAACCCTGAAAGCTGTGTTGACATCAATATGGTGTCCAGTATCTACCATGTGTGACAGGATCGAGCTTTTTATGCATTCAATTTACTACCCCACACTCTACAAATCTATTATGACGACTAATCACCACCATTGTCTCCCGTTTTACAGTATTTTGCAATCGAATTCAGCCAACTAGCATGTTTGTCACACAAATACGACTATTTATTTTGACACCCCATAACTACTTATCTGTTATTCTACGTTAAAAATGTATCTGCCGCATAACTGGCCACTATTGTTATTGTAACGACAACAAATATTATATGTTATAATTGTAAGAACCTGAAGAGGAGAAATTATTGAAAAGAATATTCTTCGTTCAGATTGACTTTCAATTCATAATATGGGAATATTCCACACTATCAAATCCTCAACCTAACCCTAACACGAAACTAACCCCTAATTTAACTCGACCCCCTTATCAATTGAACTATAACCTGTCTTTGGGCCTAAAACTTAACCCATCACGTTGATAATAATATAACACTTTATTAAGCAGTGCGTCGGTGGCATAGTGGTTAGGACGCTCGCCGACCATGCACATGATCCGGGGTTCGATCCCCGGCCACCGGCACACTCCTTTACCTCGCTAAGCCAGAACTAAAGAAAGCTGATGAAGAGGAAATGTTGGGCATGAGGCTAGCAACCCCATCCTGTAAAATAAACACCACTGCTACAGAAACTTCAAGCCACTAGCTTGAAGCCCTATGTTCCACTGGGGAACGTGAAGGAAAAATTAAAAAAATAAGTAAAAAATAAACTATTAAGCATATTTTATTCACGATTATATAATGTTATTTCGCGCAGTTTCATTAACTTTCCCAATGAACGTTTTCTAAGGTAATTAGTATGAGATCACACTTCACATTTGTTTCGATGTTTCGATGACAGAGTTTTAACTTCACTTGTGAGCATCTACTGGATTCCATCAACCCAATTTAATTCATCCATCATGACATTAATTATTGCATTTTACTGACACACATTACAGGGAAATAATAATAATAATAATTATAATCAATACATCTACAGATCGATAATCCCAGGTATTTTTTAAAAAAAAGAGGGAAGCATGTAAATAAAATGATTGGTCCAATAAAAATTCCCATTATAATAAAACATACAATCGATGGAAAGAAAATGCACACAAACACACACACACAGTGACACACACACGCACAAGCAGACACAAATGCACACGATAAGCGTGAGATAAAAAGAAATATGCGGCCATTTATTAAGGTTAAACAATCACTGAGAGATAAAAATGTAACATTGATCATTACTGGTTGGCAGATTATTTTTTCGAGATTTTTCAGACAAAACCAATTTTATGCGTTCCAATTTAAAATAAAGGACATGTGGATATATAAGTGGCATTTATTTAAGGAAGGAACCTCGGAAACCACCTCACGCAGAATTCTTAACAATGCTGGCAGGAATAAAAGTGGCTGGCATTCAAACCAACTACAAACTCAATTAGAAACAAGCTTTGTCGGTTAAAGGATCAGTTCTGTAGAGCCTTTATTACAAAACAATTTAGTTTATCTAATACCCTGCCTGAGATGATTGTCAGGTCAAATAGGACATAGGTCAAACTAGTAGAACAGGGGCAGTCAGACTAGCTGAACATAAAAACTTAGTAAAATCTAGATTGGCTGATCCGAATAAGATAAGAAATCTAGAGAATGGTTCAGCTATAGCACTCACTACATGCAGTTACACACAACCACACAATAGGATGGATGGGATAGGATGACAGTTTTAAAATCTAATGTCACAGGGTATAGGGAGAGTTTGATAACAGAAGCTTTGTTTATCGAATCCACTACAAATACATGTAATAGGAATGATTCATCACCTGTCCAGCTGGACACCTGGAAAATTCTACTACCCCAAAGACGACAAATAGGAGAAAACAAAGAAAACTATAAAACTCAAGTTTCAAAGTCGTGTGATTACAATTGACATAATTATGAACAATAAATTTTGTTCGAAATTGTGTCATCCAGTAAATAATACTGTTACACTCACTGTGTGATATATCTAATAAACAAACTAATATGGAATTCTAGCAGAGAAGCGAACGCAATGGAGACGCACGGCTGGAGCCCTATGTTCTTGTAGGAATTAAAGGAAACAATAATAATAATACAAAGGTAGCGAAAACAAAGAAAACTAAACAACGAAAAAAACAACCATGGTGATGAGAAATGTACATGAGAGAGAGGACAATTGTGACAATAGTGGATCTAAGTCTTCAAAAAGAATAATAAATGCACCTGACTGATGGACAAGGGATTTTGAACCATATCCCCAAGAATAATGAGGATTTGATGGATCTACATGTTCACATAAAGACTGAATCCCAATCTGCAATACACTAAGAACGATTTTGAGTCATGTTACTAATAATCTCTAACCATCGATTCTTGTTGTTTTAGCCACTCAAGGACTCCAATCAGAGTTTCCACCACCTCTCCTCGACGTGGCCGCGCCTAGAACCAAAAGTGTCTTAAAGACTTTTCTAAATGGCTAGTGAAGCTGCTTAAGTCTATGCGTAATGAATTGGTAAAACATAGCGTAAATGGCAGTTTTGAATTTGTTGAAAAAATAAGAGATCTTAATGTGAGGGACAAGTTTATGATGTCTTTTGATGTATCCTCCTTGTTCACCAATGTACCGTTAATGGAGACAGTGGATTTTATATGTGAGGAGATTACGACACGAAACATAGACATCGGGATTTCTGTATCCACCTTAAAAGAACTTATTTTAAGATGTACAATGAATGTTCATTTCTTATTCAATAAGGAATATTACAGACAAATTGATGGTGTAGCTATGGGTTCCCCATTAGATCCAATCCTAGCTGATTTTTTCCTCGCTAAATTAGAAAATGGACCACTGAAAGGAGTAATTAATGATATGGATTTCTACTGTCGATATATGGATGATACATTTGTGGTTATTAAAGACGAGAATGATGCAATGAACATCCTTGACAAGTCTAATGATGCACATTCAGCAATAAACTTTACCATAGAGAAAGAAAGTAATGATAGTATCTCATTCCTCGAGGTCTTCATGGCAAGGAAAGAAGATGGCACACTAAGAAGGAGTGTGTATAGGAAACCTACAACAACAGGTCAGTACACTCATTTTTTGAGTTTTGTACCTTTGAAATATAAACGAAACCTGGTAAAGTGTCTGGTTCATAGAGCTAAGTTAATCTGTTCAGACGACTGCCTGAATGAGGAGCTTAAGATTATTAAAGAATTACTTAGAAAAAATGGTTATCCAGATGAATTCATTGAGAAAAATATGAATTCAGTATGGCTACAGTTCCGAAGAAACCAATGTTCATAAAATTGCAGTTCCTCGGTGATAACATCAGCGAAATAATAACACAGCGCCTGCAAAATGCAGTTAAAAGAGCTTACTATGCAGCAGAGGCACTTTGTCTCTTCACAACCACCCCTATTCTCTGTTTGGGAAATAAGGATAAACTACCTGAATTTGCCTCTTCTATGTGTATCTACCAGTTTGACTGCAGTTGCGGAGCCAGCTACATTGGGCGTACAATTAGGCAGTTTCATCGTCGTATTTCTGAACATCATCCAACATGGTTAAACAAGGGACAAACAAGATCTATTCGTAGTTCTATTTTAGCACTCCTTGTTGATACTGAGTATAAGGTTGATGTGAATACTGCATTTAAAATTATTTATCGCATTCCAAGTAATCTTAATTTTGCTCTAGGAGTTCGTCTTCTACATACAGTAGCTGAAGCAATCGGAATCCACCTTAAGAAGTCAAACCTGTGTGTCCAGAAGAAATTTGTACAGCCACTTTCCTTACCGTGGCCATCTCTAGGAGAATGCATAAACAGGACTACGTCGCCCCCTCCCCCTAAACCTTTAAAAACTATAAAAAACTATAATTGTCCCAATTATTTTATTTTATTTTTAATTTTGACCACTTCATCTTTAATTACGTGTTATCCTTGTAAAATTAATTTATTCTAACCATTTCTACCCTTTAAATGTGTATTGAGTTTCTTCGTTAATTATCAACCCATTGACATTTTGACACTGGTTAATTATTGTTAACAAACATATCAGTGCCACTTGATGATTGGTAAACTGTTGTGTATTGTAATTAAAATGCTATACAGAATATATTAGAGTAGAGCCAGAGATGAGGATCTAATTGAAAAGTAAATATTTCTTCGCTCAATCTTTCTGTTTTCTAAATTGACGTAAAACAGACACACACACACACACACAAGCACTCACACACTGATAAATATACAATCAGTGAAAGGCTATTTCAAGAGTTAACTTGATATTCTAGAAAGAAAAAAAATGACATTTTAAAGTATTGTCAATCCATGTCTTGTACAAAGAGGTTTACTTATACCCACTATTCATCAACTTTAAGAATAATTGAAAACCTAAGGCAATAAACAAAACACAAAACATGTACTGGTGTATACATCTTCTAATAATTTAATTAAATTCCCACTGCTTGCCAGATAGCTTTGGGACTGGATGAAGAATGTGGTCAGTCATCCTATGACTGAACATAGACTATTAATTTTTTTTTTATAAAGTGGACATAAGATTGATTTTGATAATATTTGAGATACTAGGAAGAGATTTTCATTCATAGGGAAGGAGATTGATTTTTGAAGCTTTGCATATTTCAACTATATATTGAATGCAATAAAAAAAACCCAGAGAGAAGAGACAGACATACCATGCAACTGGCAGACAGAAAACAGATAACAGAGATTCGTTATAACATTTCTCAGCTTCTGAACAATTATTATTATTATTATAATTCACTTGGAGTAAGTTGGTGGATGGTGATGACTAGCAGTGGAATCCGGGATAACGCGCATTTCATCCCGTTTGGGACTCGTCCGTCAGCTGGATGTACCTGCATTCCCCAGTGAGTGGATGATGGTGTTCCCACCGAGGCACAGAGCCAGCACCCACAGTTGCAAACACCAGAGCGTTACCCACTAAACCACTTGGGCTGCGAGAAATACTTCTAAAGCCAAACACTTCGGTCCGATTAAATCGATAGGAAAATCTACAATTCAATTGAATAATTAATAAGACCCGTTGAACAAGATGTGGCTCTCCTGGCCCAAGTGGTCTAGTGGATAACGCTTCGACGTTTGCAACTGTAGGCACTGGGTCCGAGTCTCGGTGGGAACACCATCATCACTCACTGCAGAATGCCGGTACATCCAGCTGGCGGACGAGTCCCAAATAGGACGAAATGCGCGTTATCCTGGATTCCACTGCTTGTCACCATCCATCCACCAGAATGACTTCAAACTTTGAAATTTCAGTGGCAGTAGCAATTGGTATTTTTTGTTTCACAGGATGGGTGGGGTCGGGGAGGGGACGTGGTGCTAGCCTAACTCACATATCCAAACTACTCTCATCACCTGACTTACTATACCAGCTAAATGAGATTAAACAGTGTGTATAAGCTGGGAATGGGGCGTCGGTGGCATAGCGGTTAGGACGCTCGTCGACCATGGACATGGTCCGGGATTCGATCCCCGGCCACAGACGCACTCCTTTACCTCGCTAAGCCAGAAATAATTCTGGTAAAGAGGAAATGTTGGGCATGAGGCTAGCAACCCCATCCTGTAAAATAAACACTGCTACAGAAACTTCAAGCCACTAGCTTGAAGCCCTATGTTCCACTGGGGAACGTGAAGGAAAAAAAAGTATCAGCTGGGAATCAAATTTGGATCATTTGCATGATTGGAGAGAATTGTATTGCTAAACGAGAGACGCACGAGACGCATTCCCTGTTTCTTACTCTTCTACGTTGAATTACTGGTCTTTAACACAGTCTGTCGGGCTCATCATCAACTTTTAACACACACATATATATTTAAATGAGGAAAGAAAGAGTTACATACCATTCATAAAACATTGATGTTGAACATAGGGGGAAGGAAATGCAATAAAAGTACAAAAAATATTGGGTCAATATTAAAGAGATTAATATTAGGAGTATTATTATTATTATTATTATTATTATTATTATTATTATTAGAAGTATTCTGAAGAAAGGATATAAGCAATGGATGACTTGTCACACTAATAATAATCAAACTAGCCGAAAGAAAAGGTCACTGATTTCATGTAGAAATCAAAATTTTCTTATAATCAACATCATTCTGAAAGTATACGCATGAAGAAACACGCGAAGATTTTAATATTCATCACAGTAATGACAAGAGTGTGTGTAGAAGGCATTTAATGGAGAGAAGTAATGTATTCACAGTATTCACACAGTTGAGGTTGCCGCTACCTATTACATTTCAATATCGTTCCGCTATCCACCAGCTCTATATAGACAGACTCTCAGAGCTACTAACTGACAACGATATCAAATCCCAGTGTTATTATTATAACTAATGCCCATTAAAATTTTCAAAAGAATGGACAGGGAACAAAGAGTACTCTTTTGGATAAATTCATCATCAGGCTCTACAGTTATATATACATTATAATGAATGAATGAATTAGTCTTATGAACGACATTAATGCTGTGTAAATAACATCGAATCAATAATATTGATAGATTACAGCTGAATAGCATCAACATAAAATAAGGTGAATGTCAGAAGAATTAGTAAAGATAATATTACAAATTCGTGAATTTCTAGTCTCTACTGAGGGCCAGGGCAGTAGTAGGGGCTGGATTTGCTTCTTTTGAACACAGATCACTGGTTGTTTGAGGCAAATCGCAATAGCCTCTGCTGTTTGGAGCATGTGGTGCTTCGACGATTTTGGTAATTTTTTAGGCACCCGGTAGATGATGATAGAGAAGGATTCTTCTACACTGGCCTTGTGACCGATTTGCACCAGATGGTCTAATATCGAGCTGTTAATAGTCTTAACTACACCCTTATTTAGCCATAGTGGGATATGTTCTCGAGTGAGCAGGAAAAATCAAGTTCCTAGAGCAACGGCCAATATAACTCGCTCCACAAGTGCAGTTGAATTGATAAATACAATTTGAAGTGCCTAGTCTAGGTACTTCATCTTTCAGTCGAGGTAGCACCATTGGTCGTGTAGAGAATAATACGTGTAGTTCGCCAGCATTAAAAGTTCTTTGAACTGATTTTCTTAATTTCTTCGTAATTATCTCGCTTGGTATATCGCCCATGAATTGTAGTCGTATATAAAGTGGCTTCTTGTTTACAGACAGTGAGTAGTCCTTTTCCGCTTTCCTTGTCATATATTTCTTGATAAATTTGTCGGGATAGCCATTTTCGATTAAAGTATCATATACAATGTTTAATTCATCTTTAATTACTTCTTCAGAGCAAATAGCTCTAACTCTGTGGCTAAGGGTCTTCACTAAATTCCTTTTGTATTTGATGGGAACGAAGCTATGAAAGTGTGTATATTGTACCGTCCAAGCACTTTTTCTATGCAAATTTCTTTTTATGCTACCATCTGGTTTTCTTGTAAGTAGGACATCCAGGAAGGAAATTCTGTCTTGGGATTCCTCTTCGCATATGAATTTCATAGCGGAGAATGTACTTCATGGAATTCAGTAATTATTATACTCCTATCCGAATCATTATCACAAAGAATAATGAAGGGATCATCCATATACCGGCAATAAAATGAGAGCTTACTGATAAGGTGGTTGTTCAGAGGTCCATTATCTAGCTTACTTAGAAAGAAATCAGCCAGAATGGGAGCCAATGGGGAGCCTATCGCCACCCTGTCCACTTGCCTGTAAAGCGTGTCATCAAATTATTACTATTATTATTATTCTCAATTATAACATTCATTTACTGTTAAATAGGGAACAGTATTGAAAATGAAGCTGAAGACGAATATCAGTAGTATATTCAGGCAAACAAATCATCTAATTGTCGCCAAAATATGTCACTACTGCTGGTGAAATCGATAATAAACATTAATTACATTCATGCAGTTCAATATGTGTATATATATAATGAGAAATAGACAATTCGTAGTTATTTGATACAATAAAAGTAAAATTATAGTGACAGTATTAATAATAATAATAACAGAACAGAACAGAACATACCTGTATTGATTGAGTCAAGCACTGAATTTTGCACTGGCCTGCCTGATGAAACTGATTCTCCGCTAATTGAACCTTCAGGATTTTCAAATAGACTAACAGAGTCGCCGACACCAGCATGAGTATGAGAAGACATACTATCAGGCATAACCTGTAATAAGGGATTAAAAATAGAGAGGGAATTTTTTTGTTGGGTAAACGACAGATTACAGTTTGAAAAATTCTAGTAACATAAATACCCGAGTCCATTACAGCATAAGGTGAATTCAGATCTTATTGTTTGTGTTTTTTAGGAACTCAGTTACCTAGGACATATGTTTCATGTACAAGGTTATGTATGGGCTATGGGCTAAAAATGGTGAAATGGGATTCGAAGACAGGGTCCATTCATCACTGAATATCGGGTGTTCAGACCGATGAACCATCTCTCCAAAGGGTTACACAAAAACGCCACTCACCAATGTAACCCTATCAGGGAAAGTTTTTTGCATTCCTTTACTTTCCGAGTGGAGCGCATATGTCTTCAAGCTTGCTTGAGCTCTAAAGTCTTAGCAGTGACGATGTTTTTTACGGCATGTGGAGTCATTAGTCTCATGCCCAACCCCCCTCCCACCTTACCAAGCTTACTACAAGTAACGCGAGGTTTAGAAGTGCGTTGTTGGCCAGGGGGGTAGAACCCAGGACCGAGCGTGCGTGCATAGTTGGCGAACATTCTACCGCTGGACCACTTACGTTGCTTGGGAAATAGACTATGAAATGGTTAAGACAAGGGAAAACGGACATTTTAGTCTATCCATATTCAGGAAGAAAACCCACTCCAATGACAAATATTTAGACTTCGGATCATTACACCCCCCATCAGCGCAAAGGTATCAGTTGTTTCGAGTATTCTTAGACGAGCACACACTCTCTGATAAACCGATGAGAAAGAAAAAAGAAGAAATATCAAACACTATTGTGACTCTTAAGGAAAACAACTACCCAAAGAACTCCATCAACAAAATCAACACTGATATTAAGTATGGCCGAAAGCACATTCCGAAAACATGGACCTCAACAGTCGTCATTCCATATAGGGCAGGGACGTCAGACGATATCAGAAGAGTAATCAATAAGCTCGACATCAGAGTTTTCTTAAAAACATCAGACACACTACAAAGCAACCTTGTTCATATTAAAGACCAAATCCTTAAAGATTCTCTATCTAATTGTGTTTATAAAATAAAATGCTTGGAATGTGATGCAATATACATCGGACAAACATCGCGAGAAATCAAGCTAATCAGAAAAAACATACACCGTAGAGCATCTCTTCGACCACCAAGAAATCCAGTTGAACTAGGAAAGCTTGAAAAATCATCAGCCAGCCATAGGTCTACACGCTATAGAATCAGGCCACAAAATTGATTTTGACAATATTGAAATTATCATCCAGAAAAACTTCAGAAATCACAAAGAACGTCTAATATCATCAGAAGCACTTCATATCAAGTGGAATCTAAGTTGCCTGAATACGAATGATGGACTAAAACACAATCTGACCCGGTTACAACACCTCCCTTCCCCATGAAGTGACAAAATCAACACGAATGTGATAAGCAAGTTCACTAAGTAAATACACATTACTTTTATAATTTTACACACTGATCAAATCCAACAATCTACACTTGATTTTGATTTTGTTATCTTTACCAATAGGCCAATTTGACAACGAAAAATGCCCCCAGACTAACGAACGATAATCAAGTTAGTAAACTTTGTTTTGATACCATAACAGATGTACTATTACCTTTGTTATTGGTTTAGTGACTTTCAATATGGCCTTTTAATTAGACCTAAGTCTATTTTCTCACCCCTTAACTCTCTGTTATATATATGCTATGATTTTGTAAATTCCCCTTTAATATTACTACTTTGATAAAGCTATTAGCATTAAATAGCGAAACGTCAGTAGAAACAATATCGTTTTGTTTTTCATTCATTGGGAAATACAAAAACCTTTATTATAATGAATATCATATACCCAATGCCCAAATTTTTTCAAACTGTTAAAAGTGAACTTGGTTTGGACATATATGAAATACAGTCTGTGTATATGGAGGTAGAGAAGACGGCAAAATTAGAATTCGGAAATAATCGACTGTACGTCAAGAAAATCAAAACAAATGAGAAGTTCATGCTCCAAGTGACTGTAGCTCATCAGATGGATGAATATTAATACACATGAATTCTTCTCTGAGCTGGATGGTTTCTCGTTGAGAAACTTTCCTTGTCTTTCTCTCTAGATAACCCTTACACAATGCATACTAAAATTGGATGAACACAAATACACCAACTTGGAGATATCACTAAGAATGCTAAAGATGACCTAAAAAGGACAGATAGTATTCAGATGAATATAAATGCAATAAACAAATATATAGATCAGATTTATCAAGCGATGAAACCGTTTGTCAAATATTAGGTTGTGAATAACTACTTTCTTAATAATACACATTTCAAATCTACTCAGATTGATGTTAAGTGGTTGGATGAAATCGGTAGAAGCCACTGGACTTGCGTTTCGTGTATCCTGGCACTCATCACCCGGAAGGAGTATGTCAGCAAATCTAATAGAAGGATATATGTGGTGAGAGCTGGCAGCTAGCCAAAGATGGCAGACAGTAATTGACGTCAATGTTTATGTCCCCAATATTGGTCGTGAGAAAATGAGAACAAAGGCTTTGCGTAGACGGATACAGTTAGCACATAGATGATCTGACACAGCCACAAAGAGATGCAAGGTGGTTAACTTTCTGTGAGAAACAACCAAACAAAAGACTGTATTTTCTACTAACAATAATCTACAATAATGTACATTAAAATCTATAAATATGTGTTGATTTTCCTCAATAAACGATCTGTTGCCTGGTCCTTGTCATCTGTTGTTATATATATAATTAAAATATGTGAACCTTTAAACCTCTTCCCCTTATGATTCTATTCTTTTGTGAACCATCATAAGCCAATAAGTTACGACGTGTTGATCTTTAGGGTTTGAAACAATGCCTACTGGCTGAGTGAGAGTCTCAGGAGGAACATCATCATTAATTCACAGAGTGGCGAAGATACAATCAACCAATGAATTCTACAAATACAACGAAATGAGCACCTACTGGATTCCACTCCCATGCAACGCTTTATACTTCTAAATCATTCAAATACATTAGAGACTACTTGAAGCGTCGGTGGCATAGCGGTTAGGACGCTCGCCGACCATGCAAATGGTCCGAGGTTCGATCCCCGGCCGACTCACTCCTTTACCTCACTAAGCCAGAAATAATGCAGGTGAAGAGGAAAGGTTGGGCATGAGACTAGCAACCTCATCCTGTAAAATAAACACTGCTACAGAAACTTCAAGCCACTAGCTTGTAGCCCTATGTTCCACTGGGGAACGTGAAGGAAAAAAAAAACTACTTGAGTGTACTGTAGACTTTGAAGAGATTCTTATTCTTATAAGTAATCCAACAGCTGGACATCAGGTGTGATCAACTTTTAGAGATGAAAAAAGGCAAAGCGTTATGACCTGGAAAACTGACTTATGCCATACACACCCTCACCAACACACACAGACAGACATGCATTGCCTGGTGACAGGAATTGAAATCGGAAGTCGAAGCACCCCCCGCCCAACCACCCCTTTTAGTGTTATTTTATCAAAGGAAAAGTAGGAAACCAGTGTCCAGATGACAGCCATATTTTTCCCCGCTTATCTATCTATCTACATCCTAAATTTCGAGCACACAAAACATAAAGCGCAAAAAAATATTGCAATAATTGCCGAATAAATAGACTCTTATTGTGAACAGGTCTGATGAAGCAATTTTCGACATCAGTCTTTAATATATAAGCAAAATGGTATCCGACATATTGCTTAACCATTCACACAGACACACAACACAACACGCACACACGCACACACACACAAACCTCCATCCAAGATTCTATTTGATCTAGAATTTGGATAGAATAAATTTAAGTTGAATGACTATTTTCGCGATACACCAGACAGACTATATCAAGATCTTATGACATCATAATACAATAAGATGAATAAAAAAAGTATACACATTCAAAAGCAACAAGTTGGCAGAAGAAGCATCCAGAGAAGATAGGATTTCAGGTGAACATAGAGAAAACAGAGGTAGGTGACAAAATTCCTGGCCAACACCACCAACAGCAACAACAACAAGAAAAACAGACAACAATCAGCATGAATGGAAGGAACCTGAAAGAAACAACCTCCTTCACCTACCTACCTGGGAAGCATCGTTTCAACTACAGGCCGGCGGAACTGATGCGGATATCAAAGCAAGCATCGGAAAAGCAGGACAAGCTTTCACTACTCTCAAGTCTGTGTCGAGGTCAACAGTCAGCACTCACCATCAAAAATAACATCCGGATTTTCAACTCCAATGTGAAGTCAGTCAGTGCCACTTACTATACAGATGGATCAGAGACTTGCACTGCGCGTCATAAACAGCATCTCAAACAAACTACACACCTTCATCAACAGCCAGTTGTCTTCGCTCAATACTACTCAAGATCAGATGGCCAGCCGGCCAGAAAAGATCAGCAACTGAGAGAGATCTCTGGCCTGGCAATGAGCGAACCAACCAACACAGCAGGAACCAACCGATTGTGAAACAAATAGGCAGGAAGAAATAGAGGTAGGTGGATTGGCTGGTCATACTCTGAGGAAACAAACCATCAAGTGAGTGACATCACTAGACAAGCCATTGCTCGAGTGGAACCCGGTCGAAAGGGAAGTGGCGGCGAGTTGGTCGTCAGCGCAAGGGTAGGGTGACTTGGAGGAGGTCATGTGAAGAGGAGATGAAAACGTGTGAGCAGACTTGGAGCCAGATGAAGACTCTAGCAGAGAACCGAATGCAATGGAGACGCACGGCTGAAGCCCTATGTTCCTCTAGGAATCTGACCAATTGACCAACTTGACAACGGAAAATGCCTCCAGACTAACGAACGATGATCGAGTTAGTAAACTTTATTTTGATACCATAACAGATGTACTATACCGTTTGTTATTTAGTTTAGTGATCTTCATTGGTGTTTTAACTTTCAATATTTCCTTTTAACTTGACCTAAGTCTATTTTCTCACCCCCTAACTCTTTGTTATATATATGCTGAGTGGATTTTGTAAATTCCGGTTTAATAATACTACTTTGATAAAGCTCTTAGCAGCAGTATTAAATAGCGAAACGTCAGTAAAAACAACAATATCGTTTTGTTTTTCATTCATTCATTGGGAAATACAAAAACCTTTATTATAATGATCATATATATACATATGAGCCAGTTGAGTAAGTAAGGAATTTCGATTGGACACTAGGTAGTAACTAGTGTAATCTGTCTAGTCTTTTGTTTGATGCGAACTGAGAACCATCAGTCCAAACCATCTAAATAACAACTTATAATTCCATTATATAAGACTAGACATCCTTCATTAAGCGGATTTATTAACTTCTTTATAATCGCTTACACGTACATTGCTATAACTAAAGAGTTGTGAGAATTTAACATTTAAGGACACTAAGAGCATGAATACGAGGAAACCAAAAAAAATCAAACAAGCCAACAAACTGGAACTTCGATATCATGTGCACAGTGTGTACCGAATGAATGACACTTAACGAGACATTACCATCATCATCAAAAAATCGATAATCATCTAGACTACCACACACGCACACTGTGGTAGAAAAATAAACGTAAATTAAAAAACTATGTTTTAAAAAGAAAATTGTACTATCGACTTTAAAACACGACTATATAGTCCTCCTTCTAGGCGAGGACGCTGACAAAATCCAACAGAGCCTTCTGAACACACCCTGAGCTGCAATCTACGAATGTTTGGCATGCCATTTGCTCCTACTGTCAAATGCAACATGATGATGTTACAGGATTGGACTACACCGACTCCTAGATTAGAAATAGGTAGTGAAGTGGTAGAGTACGTTGACCGCTTCACTTACTTGGGAAGTACCATCAGCCAACGCCAACGGATTGATCTCTCACGAAACCTCAGTATGGATACAGAGGGCTAGTTTCACATATGCCAGTTTACGCCGTCTCTGGCTTGGTAGACGTGATATCCGGCTGGTTGTCAACCAAAAGAGGGGTGTACTGCTCATCAGTCCGCTCCGTCCTCCTTTATGGATGGCTGTGAGACCTGGCCATTGAGAGTGGAAGACATGAAAAGACCGGCTACCTCTCTTTGATCATAGGTGCCTGCGTTCTATCTCCCGTTTGTGTGAAGTGGTATAATAAGGTGAGTAATATTGAGGTTAGGCCATCGGTCGAGTGCTAGTTGGTAAGGAGGAATTGGAAATCAATAGACGAGGCTGTGAAATTACATCGACTTAGATGGTCAGGACATGTGTTACGTATGCATCCCTAGTCATCGCCTTCCTCGACAATGGGCAATGTTAGCTGATATAGGGTCAGGCTGGAGAAGAGCTAGCACATGGTGGTCAAACGAAAACATGGCTTCACCAGTCAATGAAATCTACAACAGTTAGTTTAAGCCAGCCACGTAAGAAGGTGTAGACGCATATAGTTCAGGGTTCGATCCTCGGCCACCGACGTACTCCTTCACCTTGCCGAGCCGGTAATAAGACCGGTGAAAAGAGCTAGTAATGCCCGTCCGTCAGGGGAGGCGATGGTCAGGCATACGCAGCACGTCACCTAGCCATCTGAATTTATGTAACTTTGTAGCCTCGTCTATTGATTTCCCCTCCACGCCCAACACTCTTCGCCTAACGTCAACATTACTTACCAACTTATTATACCACCGCCTAACGTGAGAAAGAGATCGTAGACATGGATGATCAAAAACAGTCAACCTTTTCATGTCTTCAACTCGTATTGGCCATGTTTCAGAGCCATAGAGAAGGATGGAGCGGCGAACTGCTGAGCAGTATACACATCCCTTGGTTGATAGCCGGATGCCATGCCTATGCCAGAGACGGTGTAAGTTAGCGAAAGCAGCTCGAGCTTTTCCGATCCTTCCTGCCGGTCAACAAGTTGTATCACTTCACTCCCTATCACTAAGCTAGGAGTCGACGTAGTCCAGTCCTGTAGCAGCATCTTACACTTTACAAACGGAGCGAATCGCATACCAAACATTCGAAGATTGCTGCTCAAGGTGTTCAGAAGACTCTGCTGGATTTTGTCAGCATCCTCCCCTAAAAAACTATGTCATCTGCATATTCTAAGTCCATAAGACTATTCCCTGGTAACAAGTCGATTCCTAAGTCGTTAAGTTCAGTTAACGATACTTCCATTAGCATATCTATGATGAAGTTAAACAGAAAAGGGGAAAGTGGACATCCCTGACGGACACCACTTGGTTGTTATCAATTCAGATGACAATTCCCCATAAGCCCTTACACAGCTACGTGAGTTTGAGTAGAGTGCCTTGATTAGCGCAATGTACTTTCTTGGCACTCCCTTCACAGTCAAACATTGCCATAGTACCTCTCGATCCACGGAGTCGAAGGCCGCCTTCAAGTCAAGAAATATGGCAATTGTTGGACGCCAAAAAGTGTGTCTATGTTCTAGGATCTGTCGGAGAGTGAAGATATGATCTATGCACCTTCTACCTGGCCTAAAGCCTGCTTGATTTTCCCTCGTTTGTTCCTCCCCAGGTTTTGCTTAGTCTGTGCATGATTACTGAGCCTAGGATTTTAGAAACTATGTTCGTAAGGCTGATCCCCCTATGATTATCACATGAGGATTTGTCTTCCATTATGGGTAAATTTTTATTTTGATAGAGTTTCACAGTGTTATACAGTAATATTTACTGATGACGTTTCGAGCACAATTTATTGCTCATAATCATATCAAGTTAATCACACGACTTCCTAAATTCATTTATATAGTTCCATTGTTTTTCACTTTATTTTTCACTTGATTTGATTGGTAGTATTATTTTCCATATCTCGGGTATGAGTGATGAATGATTCCTATTGCATGTGTTGGGTGTAGATTCGATGAACAAAGATTCAGTAATCAACCTCTCTCGCTCTCCACCTACCTAGATTACTTTTTAGAATTTTAACCCTCCCCCACCCTATTGTGTGTTAATGCATGCATTGCAATTGCTGAGCTGTTTTCTAAATTACTTATCTTTTCTGGGTCAACCATTCTGCCCTTAGCTTAATTCTTATGTTCTGACAATCTGACTACCCCTGACCTACTAGTTTGACCTATGTAGTTGACCTCACAGTCATTGCAGGGTATTTTGTAAATTATATTATTTTGTCTAATTGGGTCAGCTGGGTCCTTTAACCTACAGAGCTTGTCCCTGAGTGAGTTTGTAGGTTTAAATGCCACGGAACCATATAAATGAATTTAGGAAGTCGTGTGATTACCTTGATATGATTATGAGCAATAAATTGTGCTCGAAACGTTGTCATCAGTAAACATTACTGTATAACACTGTTGTGAGACTTTATCAAAACAAAATTTACCCATTATGGAATTACACTCTACCACAGTGCCCAAGTTTTATTGTTATATCAATGGAGACTTGTCTCCCTTCTTGAATATTGGTATAATAAGTACTTAGGTAGCTCGCTTAGAAACCGACAGCAAAAGACTTTATGGAGTGATAGCATGTTTTGGATTATTATTATTATTATTACTACTACTACTATTATTAAATAACTATTTACTTATTTATTTTTAAAAGAAAATTAAAGTAAACAGTTCATATTTGGAAATCATTCCATGTTTACAAGAATACAGATAATTGTAAACAATATATACACTATTATATACATGCATATTGTTACACAAAGGTAACCCCATATAGATTATCACAGTTAACCGGAGTCGTATGTTTAAGATTATCAACTTGTATACGTTCAAAACAAACAGAAAAGTGAGAGTGTATGCATGTCTGTGTGTGTGTGTGTGTGTAAGAGAGAGAGAAAGAGGGAGAGCAACTGCCAGTGAAAATGTGAAACACGAAAGCAAAGTAAACAAATTCACGAAAGATAAACAGAAAATTTTGTTTGTTGTTTTTAAAAAAAATTTTGAAGAAAACGAGAGAAATGAGGAATATTATTGGAAATACACAACAACAACAACAATAGTACCCAAGAATTCCAGAAAACCACAGGATAATTTACCAATGGTGGTGAATCACCGAAAAATCAATGAGATGCTCACTGGCGACTGGTACTATTCAGGTAGGTAGTTACCTGGGGTTCCAGTGAGAAGTCGTGACCAGTAGCATGGAGCAGGTCGGGTGTGAGGACAAATACTCGCCGAAAATATTCGCTAGCTATTGCTCTATATCGTGAATTGGCAGAAGTTAGAAATCATGGGCCATTGGATCGCATCCCATTGGCCCAATGGTCTACGAGCTCGCCTTGTAACCAGAAGGTCATGGGTTCGAATCCCGGTGGATGTGTACTGATGAAGAGTCCCAAACTAGGACGAAACATCTGTCACAGGTTTTCCAATGGTTCTCTAACCAATGTCAGCTCATGGTGAAATCCTGTAACCAATCAGCCAAATCCCTACAAACCAATACTTGAAAAATTTATAGTCAGTCAAAAGGCAAAAATGTACTTCACAAAGCAGTTTGCTTCGTCCACTTATAAGCAAGGCTGTCACAAACATGGCCTATGAAAGTTGGAGACATGAAAAGAGATTAGCGGTCCATTAGAAATACAGCGCTTCCATTCTCTACCGCTCTCTCTCTCTTTCTTGTATTAGGTAGTACGATGCGCTCAGCTATATTGAAATTATAAGAAAAAGGTACAAACAGCGAAGAAAATTTCCATTTCGACGATTCATTTTCATGAGCTTTACAATCGTAATTATAATTAACAGAGAAATCCTTAGACCAATCAGATACCGGTAAATTTTGTCCTTGGAAAATTGTATTACATAATGTAAGGTGTAACCTAGATGGAATGACTAATTGTGGAGCAAAGTATATCGGCCGTACGCAACGTCAAGTTCACAAACGTATTCTGGAACACTGTCCAGCTTGGTTATCCAGAGGAGAGAAGAGGAATAGCAACAGCTCGATCCTCGAACACATTGTCATCTCTGGACATCGAGCACCCCCACTTGCATGGATGCTTCACAGTGCTATACAGAGTCCCTCAATATAGGACAAAGGGACTTCGGATACGCCATCTGTACACAGCTGAAGCATTAGCTATTAGAGATATGAAACCGGACCTCTGCATCTAAAAGCGATACATACATTCTCTTGCCCTACCATGGCTAGAGTAAAGTTCTCACCACAATTTTGCTTCTTTTCTTTATTATGTAATTTCACTATTATTATTATTTTATTTTATTAATACTTTTACTATCATTATTGTTCCCATCATCCACATTTTATTACCACTCTATTACTGTTTATTAATAACATTGCTTTTCATACATATTTTATACAAAAACACTTTATAGCCTTTCTACTAGTTCCTGTCCATTTTACGCGAGCTTATTGATTATTGATTATCTCATACTTATTACGTCATGCCAACTTCTGTCTCCTTTCTAACTTACAATTAGTCATCCCTTCTAAATTACACCTTACATTATGTAATACAATTTTCCAAGAACAAAATTTACCAGTATCTGATTGGTCTAGAGATTTCTTTGTTAATTATAATTACGATTGTACAGCTCATGAAAATGAATCGTCGAAAAGAAAATTTTCTTCGCTGTTTGTGCCTTTTTCTTATGACTCAATATGGGAATATTTCGTTTATATTGAAATTATATGTAGAATATTAGGTAAGAAGGGAAGGTTAATCAAACACGATAGTTTGGACATGTATTACGCATGGGGTCAAGGCATACATAGACTTCCTCGACAAGTTAGGTTAGCTGACATACATAGAAGAAGTAAGCTGTCAAAGAGTAAGGCGTGGAATCAATTCACCTTCTAATTTTAAGCCAAGTAAAGAGGTGTAGAAGACCTCACCGATGCCCTAAAAAGACGCTAATATACATATATTTTTTATTACAGCTTGATTCCACACCGTATTTTTTTGGTGCAGGTATGGAATTTTCAGCATGTGATATCGGTAGCCCAAATTTTGCAGGCCGACCATAGATATCAGGTGTGCGTCGGCAGGAGATCGAACCCCGGACCATGTTCATGGTCGTCGAGAGTCCTAAACACTGTGCCACAGATGAGTAGGCACAAGGAATCCAATAGATACGCCTTTAGTCCTCCTCCTATTTAGGACTCATTCCAGTGAAACTCTCGTCAACTGGTACTGGCTGTATTCAATTCTCGGTGGAGGAACACCACTATCACTCCTTCATTTGGCAACGAAGGTATATATATCCAGATGATGAGTTCCCCAAGTAGGACGAATTTCACAAATCATGGATTCTATTAATGGTCATTAATCAAGCGACATAACATCATATTAATCCAGATGAAGGAACCTGAAAGAAACAACCTGCTTCACCTACCTACCTACCTGGGAAGCATCGTTTCAACTACAGGCGAACGAACTGACGAGGATATCAAAGCAGCGAGAATCGGAAAAGAAAGACAAGCTTTCACTACTCTCAAGTCTGTGTGGAGGTCAACAGACAGTACTCAGCATCAAAACGAAGATAAGATCCGGATTTTCAACTCCAATGTGAAGTCAGTCAGTGCCACTTACTATACGGATGGATCAGAGACTTGGCCAGCGCGTCATAAAGAGCATCTCAAACAAACTACACACCTTCATCAACAGCTAGCTATATTCGCTCAATACCACTGTAGATCAGAAGGCCGGCCAGAAAAGATCAACAACAGAGAGGGATCTCTGGCAATGAGCGAACCAACCAACACAGCAGGAACCAACCGATTGTGAAATGGAGGTAGGTGGATTGGCCATACTCTGAGGGAACAAACCATCAAGTGAGTGACATCCCTAGACAAGCCCATTGGTCGAGTGGAACCCGGCCGAAAGGGAAGCGGCGGCGAGTTGGTCGTCAGTGCGAGGGTGGGGTGACTTGGAGGAGGTCATGTGAAGAGGAGATGAAAGCGTGTGTGTGGAAAGACTTGTAGCCATATGAAAAATCTAGCAGAGAACCGAACGCAATGGAGACGCACGGCTGAAGCCCTATGTTCCTCTAGGAATTAAAGGAAACAGTAATAATAATACATAAACAGATAGATTGAATATTTCTGTGAAACATAATGAATAATCAACGAGAAAATACATAAAACGTAAGTCTAAAAATCAAAATATCACTTACTGTATTGTTTATATTGCTAGAGTTTAAAGCATCACAATGTTGATTAGATGCGTGTATTGTAGACTGTGAGTGATTATTGTAACAACTAGCAGTATTGTTATTGTTATTATTATTATTGCCATTACTATTCCCACTGCTGATATTGTTATTATTCCATGAACTATTCGTTGACACAGATATAGACGATTGAAGACTTAATTCCGAGGCATGACAAGATAGGCCACCACTTCCAACACTACTAGAGTAATAATGATTATTATTATTATGCTGATTAGAGATGTCCAATCCACTTCCTGTAGTACTAGTGCTACTACCAATTCCAGAGTGTTGTTGTTTAGTTGATCGTAGTGTACATCGTGATTCAGATCGACTACTACTACAACCCCCACCACCACCACCACCGGCACCAAATGCTGACGTTGAGTATTTACGATCAGATGATGTCAGGCTAGAAGTGACATGACCAACTGCATAGTCTATTGCTTCTTCTATTTCATCAGGTATTTGATTTGGATCATAAGAATTATGCGTTATAGCTAGAATAGACTCTTCGAATAAATTGACATCACCGAATATAGCCAGTTTTGAATCCTTTTCATCAATAGAAAATGAAAGAGAGAGAGAGAAAATAAATGAGCAGGAGGAGGGGAAGGGGGAGGAGGCGACAAATTAATACTGTTACCAATTTTTTTTATTAATATATATATATATATAGCAACACTAAACTGGCCTGGTATCCAACATCCAACAGAATGGAATACAGACATAGCTCCTATTTCCGTAACTCAAGAAAGAGGCAGGACCTTACGGAATGATTCCAGAGGTGTTTAAGGAAGTTGGTGGAAAACTGGACACTGAATTAACCAAGGCATTTTAGGGAAAGTCTGGGAATCAAAGATAATTCAGTTAGACTGTTATGTATGTCATTGATTATCCCCCTGGTTATAAGAAGGGCGACATGTCTTCCTGTGATAATAATCCTAGGCGACTCTAAGCTCGACTAATAGAGTAAGTTCTAAGTTCAACAATCGCGAGCCGACTAAATGGTATTCTCTTTGTCTGTCTGTTTTCAACATAGAACTTTGCACATATGTGCAGCAGTTCAATTCGCCACACTCCACTCCTTGTAGCACACAATGCAACAGAAGAAAGTAGGAGAAATGCATATTAGAAAGAGACAGTAAACAGAGGTGTGAGACAAAGGAATAGTAATAACGAAGAACAAAACAGTTTCATTGGAAATCATAAGTCAGTCACAAGGAGTGGATGCATCTGCACCAGCCATTGAGAACGATCACTTTGAGCTAGCCATGTCACCAATTGTTTCCAGCCTTCATTGTTTTTTACCGTCCCGAGGACCCCAACCAGTCAGAAAGCCAGTCTACACCTTCCCAAGTGGCTTAGACTAACTGTTGTGGATTTCATTGACTGGTGCCGTATTTTGGTTTGACCGCCGCTAGCTCTTTTCCAGCCTGACCCTATGTCAGCTAACATTGCCCGTCGAGGAAGGATATAATCAAGAGAAGATTGAGGACGTCACTAGTCAGTGTCTACCATGCAGGTGAGTTGTTCCCCATCTATTGAACAACATGCTCTCCTTTGGTGCAATCAAAAGTCGAAAGATATCCTTCTCAATGTTAACTCCAACTGTATATACAAATCTACGTGTATCTGCTAGAGCAGGTACGTACATTGGGAGAATAGAAAGAAGGGCATACCTCCCATTTTCTGAACATTTACCGCGAAAAGCCTACATCTCAAGGAAACAAATGATTTCAATAGTGCGATTAACAGGCAGCTCCTTGACACACGGGTCATGAGGTGAACCTCACCAAAAATCGTTCAAAATTATCAACGGTCAAAAGAGAGTTCGATTCTCCTCAAGTTTGCTGAAGCAAATTTCCATCAAGTGCTTGAAACCCAGTTTATGTGTTCAGAAAGAAGTGGTTATGTGTCTTTCACTGCCCTGGTAACTGGATGTTTGCATCCACTCTCTCATTTGATTACGCAAAGCCGAAAAATTCCAGAGTGTATGATTATTAATTACTGTTTGGAATGAAGTGATCATTATTATTATTACCATTGTAAGCATATGTTGATTTTTCGTTTAAAAATGAACTCTCTGTATGAGTATGTTAAAATTGTTCAAGTATATAAAGTGAATGTGCGGTTAGGACGTTCGCCGACCATGGACATGGTCCGGGGTTCGATCCCCGGCCACAGACGCACTCCTTTACCTCGCTAAGCCAGAAATAATGCTGGTGAAGAGGAAAGGTTGGTAATGAGGCTAGCAACCCCATACTGTAAAATACACACTGCTACAGAAACTTCAAACCACTAGCTTGAAGCCCTATGTTCCACTGGGAAACGTGAAGGAAGCAAAAAACATAAACTGAATAACGTTTTTGGGCTGTAAGCAACTGATGAGAAGCCAATGAAATAAGCACTCATGGTAGCATTTTATTCTGCACAAACCACCATTGATTGTTCTTGCTTTATTCAAATTCATAAAAGGGGAGGGGGAATAAATGTACGAACCGAATAGTTTTTGGATGCTGGTTAGTCAGATCGAGTGGGATTTTACGAATAGAACCAGAGTTGCCTACGAGGAAGGTTTTACATGTACCGAGGTATGAATCCCACTATTATTAATGTGTGGACAGCTGATGACACATACACATACATACACACACACACTGCACTATTATTGTTCAGGCTGATGTAAGCGGGGTGGGATTCGAACCTGAAAGTCAACAAATCAAGATCTAAATACACTTTTTAAGATTACAGTAATAAAATCAATGCAAAAAAAGAGTAACCAATCAACCAAATCCCTACAAACCAATACTTGAATATCAATGAGATGCTCGCTGGCCCTATTCAGGTAGGTAGTTACCTGGGATTCCACTGGGAAGTCGTGACCAGTAGCATGGAGCAGGTCGGGTGTGAGGACAAATACTCGCCGAAGACATTGGCTTAGGGTAGCACTACGTCGTGAATTGGCAGAAGTTAGAATTCAATGCCCATTGGATCGGAAGTCCCAGTGACTTAATGGTCTACGAGCTCGCCTTGTAACCAGAAGGTCCTGGGTTCGAACCCCGCTGGGTGCGTACTGCTAAAGAGTCCCAAACTAGGACGAAACAGCAAAACAGTACTCTCAGGTTTTCCAGTGGTTCTCTAACTAATGTCAGCTCATGGTGAAATCCTGTAACCAATCAACCAAATCCCTACAAAGTAATACTTACAAAAAGAGTTTTCCGTTTTTAGATTATAATCATTTAGGCATGTCAGTGCATAACTTTGGTTTAGACACACATACACAATTAAATCATATTGACTGGAAAATAAATATTTTCTCTCTCTCAGAAATATCAATCAAAATAACAGGAAACTATTTTACTAACTCTATACACAGCTTACTCACTTACTCAATCGAAACTCACAACACAACAATAACACGACCTCATAGATATCAATATATTTCAATATGTTTTAGAATCGATTAAAATATTATGAAAATATTTTGCCTCTCCTGTCACTTAGAGAAATATTTCTATAATTCATTTCAAGTTTGCCCATGAATCGACGACTTACAGTGAGACAATTATTGCAAGTCAATTCATGTATAATACCCATCCAGGCATTAATGAAAACAAAACACGTAGATCAGCGAAGAGTCTCTTTTCGCCGGCGAATTCATTTTCTTAGCTGTACAATCGCAAATATATGTATATGTGTTATTTTGTATGTATGTGTACATTAATTTTGTCAAACAAAAATACAATTGGTTATAGTTATTTTAACTAAACAGGTGAAGATTGGTAATTGGAGCTATTATAATTATTGATGTTTCCTTTAATTCCTAGAGGAAGATAGGGCTTCAGCCGATCACGTCTCCATTACGTTCGGTTCTCTGCTAGAGTCTTCACCTGGCTCCAAGTCTCCCCCCACACACACGCTTTCATCTCCTCTTCACATGACCTCCTCCAAGTCAACCCAGCCTCGCACTGACGACCAACTCGCCACCGCTTCCCAATCGGTAGGCTTCCACTCGACCAATGGCTTGTCTAGTGATGTCACTCACTTGATGGTTTGTTTCCTCAGAGTATGGCCAGCCAGCCAATCCACCTACCTCCATTTCTTCTTGCCTATTTGTTTCACAATCGGTTGGTTCCTGCTGTGTTGGTTGGTTCGCTCATTGGCAGAGATCCCTCTCTGTTGGTGATCTTTTCTGGCCGGCCGGCCATCTGATCTTGAGTAGTATTGAGCGAAGACAACTGGCTGTTGATGAAGGTGTGTAGTTTGTTTGAGATGCTCTTTATGACGCGCTGGCTAAGCCTCTTGTATTCACTTAGAGATCTTACGTAATTTTCTATTATCTACTTTGTCCCCATGTGCATCCTGAGTAAAACTCACTCATCAAACTATTCATATAATTACATAACTTCTTTTAACAACTGTTTGTGACAACTCATCACCTTTCTTACTACCCTAATTTCACTAACACCTAATTTTCTTGACTGATTTTGGATTACGGAACTCCAATTACCAATCTTCACCTGTTTAGTTAAAATAACCATAACCAATTGTATTTTTGTTTGACAAATTTAATGTACACATACATACAAAATAACACATATACATATATTTGCGATTGTACAGCTAAGAGAGAATGAATTCGCCTGCGAAAAGAGACTCTTCACTTATCTACGTGTTTTGTTTCCATTATTGCAAGTCAGTCAAGGAGCAATGAACAGCTGTTTTGTCTTAGTTTGCAACTCTTCAACGAAGTACACACGTATGACTTTCACTGCCAGGGATTGAATCCTTTAGTCTCTAGGAGATCTCGATGAATATTCTAGTCACTGACAGGGAATCCAGTGAGTGGTACATTAATCTTAACTTCTGCTAATTCATGATGTTAATTTACCAAAATATTCAAAAGCCACAGGTTCGAATCCCCCCTCCTCCATCTACCGACGTTTGAGTAGCAGGCAGCTAGAGAGAGTATCCTCAAGGGTTAGTTTGTAGGGGTATTCGATTTGTTTCAGGTCCAAAATTTTAAACAAATCAAAACCCTAAAACAAAAACTAATCCTTGAAAATGCATCTGATGCATGCTAGTGATTAGTGAATGACCTTCAGGACGGAGTTGCCTGAAGTTCTAATGAGAAGTTGTGACCAGTGAGGTCTACTGATGAGTCATTGGATTATATCTCAGTGACTGGAATAGTCATCAAGATCGCCTGGTGACCAGGAGACCCTGGGTCCCGATTTATGGGCTTTCTTTGTAACCAGAAGTCCTTGGGTCCTAGTCCCAGTGGGTGTGTACTCCTGATAAGTACCAAACTAGGATGAAACAGTTGTCTAAGTACTGCCTGGTTACTTTTGAGAGTTCTCTAGCTGATATCAATCTATGGTCAAACTTGAAGCTAAAATATCATTAAAACCCTCTCAAAAGATAGATGTGGCTCATCATGAACTGCCTCCCCGGTAACGCAAGTGGTTTTAGAGTAACAACTTATGTAAAAAATCAATAAATCATATCTTTTCCCAGGGAAAAATGAGACTCATTATAAATTATTTAAATCAATCCCAGCGTGTTAAGAAAATCAAAACAAGATCTGTTTTCTGAACGTTTCGCTGTGTAAGCCACAGCTTCTTCAGCAGATTTATTCGGATTTTTATTAATCATCAAAAATATGTAGTCAAAAATTTCACATCATAAAGAAAGCTGAAATAGAAAACTTTCTAACAGAAATTAACTTAATCTCAGAATATATAGAGTTTACTGATGAAATAGAATCGGCTGAGGGAACTCTAAACTTTTTGGATTGTCTTGTAAAAAGACAAAATGACGAGAAACTAAAGTTTACCATATACAGAAAGCCGACACATTCCAAGAAGTATTTGAATTTCCAATCAGATCATCCAATAGGAATGAAAGTTTCAGTAGCTTTAAATCTCGTTAACAGAGCTAGAAACATTATAACAGATAATGACGATATGGAGAAAGAGATATCCAACATAAAACAGATTTTGATTGGAAATGGTTATCCTGAAAAGCTACTAGATAATATTATCAATAGAAATGAGCATAAGGGAAAACCAAAAAATTGAAAAATCCAGGCTATCGACGATAGCCATCCCATACCGAAAGGACACAGCTGAACAACTTCAAAGACTATTTGCCTCATGAAGGTCAGAGTGAATGAACATAGACTATGCACGAAACGTCCACCTAGAAATGAAGTAGAACTAAAAAGTCTAGAAAAAAGATCGGCTATAGCAATGCATGCTATCTATGGACAGTGGACATAAGATTGATTTCGACAACGTTGAAATTCTTGGAAGAGGATTTCATTCACATAAAGAAAGATTGACTTCTGAAGCCTTGCACATCTTAACCACATAGAATGCAGTGAATAGGAAAGAAGGGATAGACTTATTACCTATTTGGCGAACTCTTATGAAGCAAGACAGATGAAAAAACAATAAAAACTCTATGTGCCTCCATGACCTTTTAAAACACGTAGAATCTTGTTTATCATATATGAATTCACGTATTTTCCACATGACAAATAACATACATACACACACACATACAAAATTAATCTGTACAAATCAACTGTAGAAGAGTGAACACAACAACAACTTGACATTAGTCATTACAAATATATGTAATGACTGCTTACATATTTTCTATTCGTAAAAATGTCCATGGACAAATGACCTTCAAATAAACTGACTTCAATTTATGTAAAATTTTTTGACTATATATTTTGATAGTTAATAAAAACCCGAATAAATCTGCTGAAGAAGCTGTGGCTTACACAGCGAAACGTTCAGAAAACAGATCTTGTTTTGATTTTCTTAACACGCTGGGATTAGTGTAAATAATTTATAATGAATCAATCTGACTCGGCGCTCAAACTATTCCAGGAAGTTCGTAACACCTACGGCCTGGAAAGCTATGAAAATGAGACTCATGACAACCGAACCAGTACTTGTCGGGAGAAAAAGGTTGATAGACAATGAGAAAATCACAAACTAGTCTGTATTAAACGTGTTTTGCCTCTCATTGGCTGCTGCGTATATATTCGGCTCCCTTCAAAGTTCTTACCAGTTCCTCCCTCTTCTTGATGCGTAGTATATGATCATTGCTCCTCCTTTACGTTCCCAGTGAAACGAACATAGGGCTTCAAGCTATAGGCTTGAAGTTTCGATAGCAGTGGTGTTTATTTTTACTGGATGGGATTGCTAACCTCATGTCCAACCTTCTTTCTTTGCCAGTCTTATTACTAGCTTGGCATGGTAAAGGAGTTCGTCGGCTGGGAATCGAACCTCGGAACACATGTGTGGTTGGCGAGCATTTTTACCGCTGTGCCACCGACGTACCACACACATAATGCTAGCGTCAACTAATGTCTTAGATGAGCATCTAATTCACCTTGACATACTGTGAATACACCCCGACTTCCCAAAACAGCTTTAAAGGAAATCCATGAGCTCATGAGGTAATGTGTTTTGTAGGGATTTTTGGGATTACTTTCAAGGTAGATTTCGTCACAGACCAACTACCACCAATGAAGATAATGGTGCGTGTGTGTGTGTGTGTGGATGTGCACTGCTGAATACTGACAGTCTGAGGATGAGACAGCCGTTTTTTATACTGACTTTCAATAATTTCCAACTAGTGTTAACCATTAGCAATAGAAAAAAATAGAAAGGAAAGAGGAATGACAAAACAAAAAAACAAGATGCCTGTAAAGTCATCAATTACACTTATATATATGTTTTTATTTCATCAATATTGATGTTTCCTCTTGTGAAGCAAAAAGGAGAAAAAGAGAAGAAATATGACTATAAACAGCGGAAGATATTAAATTCAGCATTTTCCGTTTTTCTCCAGACAGTCGTAGGTAATATTTTGAAGTGCTATTAAAGCAGACAACAGTTACACTAACCTCTATATGAACCTCTATCTCTTGAACACACACACAAGCGTACAAATGAACATATCAAGCGGGAAAGAAAAGTGTAGAAGGATTACAGTAAGAGAAAAGACCAATTGAAGCGATAATAATTGGGGGAGGGGGGAAACAATACCAGCAATACAATACAATATCAAGATACAATTGTACAACCTACACCAGACCACAGATCAATGTATGATGGTGAGATGCTGAGACTGAACAGGCAAACAAGAGCGCTAACGCACACCCACACACACACAAACACACATACGTACAAACATTTGCTCTCATAGAGTAGTAGTCTAAATTTGCCTATTTAGCAATTGTAGCGCTCCGATTGAATAGAAAACAAAACGAAATTACCCTATTTTAACATGAATAACCTAATTAATATTTTTGAATAAAAGTGAATTCAACAGACAGACAATGACATTTGCACATTTATTATTATATTATTCTTTCCTTCAATTCCTAGAGGAACATAGGGCTTCAGCCATGCGTCTCCATTGTGTTCGGTTCTCTGCTACAGTCTTCACCTGGCTCCAAGTCTGCCCACACGCTTTCATCTCCTCTTCACATGACCTCCTCCAAGTCACCCCACCTTCGCACTGACGACCAACTCGCCACCGATTCCCCTTCGGCCGGGTTCCACTCGACCAATGGCTTGTCTAGTGATGTCAGTCACTTGATGGTTTGTTTCCTCAGAGTATGGCCAGCCAATCCACCTACCTCCATTTCACTCACATTGGAGTTGAAAATCGGGATCTTATTTTTGATGGTGAGTGCTGACTGTTGACCTCCACACAGACTTGAGAGTAGTGAAAGCTTGTCTTGCTTTTCCGATTGATTCTTGCTTTGATATCCTCGTCAGTTCCGCCGGCCTGTAGTTGAAACGATGCTTCCCAGATAGGTAGGCAAAAGAGGTTATTTCTTTCAGGTTACTTCCATTTATGCTGATTGTTGTCTGCCGTTGTTGTTGTTGGTTGTGTTGGCCAGGAATCTTCATCACCACATCTGTTTTCTCTATGTTCACCTGAAATCCTTCCTATCTTCTCTGGATGCTTCTTCGGCGAACCTGTTGCTTTTCGCTTGCATATCTTCCAGTTTGTGGGAAATCAGACATATATCATCAGCGAAGTCCAGATCCAGATTAAAGTGAATTCTTAAACAGAATTCTCTGAAATAGAATGTAAAAAGTTGCTGGTCTTAGTCACAAGTAACTTGTAATCTTCACTGGGACTACTACTACTATCAACCAGCTAGACGAGAAGTTTAGGAGTAATGCGAAGGCCAACAATTGAACCAGGATCATGTGCATACATGGTTGGCGGATATCCTATTTAGAACAACACATTTAAGCGAACAATACTGTGCTTTCAATTAGATCTCATCAGGCTTAACTCTAATATGCCTACATAACTTTACAAATAAAAATTCAAATATAAACCAATCATGGTGTTTTGTCTATAGGATAATAAGACGGTGAATATAAATTGTGCAATTAGTCATAAGAGCAGTAACGGTAATTATAATAATAGTAATAGTAATAATAATGGCCTTATCAATAATAAGGATGAAAAAGTGAGGCAATCTGTGATAACACGAATAACGAAAAACAGCCTGATTAAACAAACAACTGTTCAGGTGGAAGTGGTCGATAAAGTCCACCAAAAACAAATGAACCGATTAAGTAATGTTAGATTGTAAGGGAAGGAAATGAAATACGTTTATAATGAAGATGTGATAAGATTAAGGGATGATAAGAAAGGGGATGAAAATATAACCAAGGGGTGGTGTAGAAGTCATTAGTTGGTTGTAATGAAACACGTTTATAATGAAGATGTCATAAGATTAAAGGATGATAAGAAAGGGGATGAAAATATAAACAAAGGGTGGTGTAGAAGTCATTAGTTGGTTATGTCTTAATAGGCCAACAAAGGAGGGATAATGGCTGTACGAACTTCTTTTGAATGAAGGCATAGTTTAGGTTTAATAGTCGTTCGAATGCCTATCGCCTGCCTCAGCTGTGTGTAGTAGACGAATACGAAGTCTATTGGAAAGATTCGGTGGGATACGATGACTTACTTTGAAAGCTTTCGTTTTGTCGATTACATGACCACTATCAATTAAATGTGACAAAATTGAGCTATGGATTGTTTTTGTCAGTCCTTTGCCAAACCACAATGATGGGAGATGTTCACTAACACGTTGGCTAAGCTGTCTAGTAGTAGTGTGCCCAACATAACTGTCACCGCAGGTGCAGTTGAATTGATCAATGCACATAGACAGATGTGGCAAAACTATCAAGCTTATCCTTCGTTTGCGTCCCAATCATTCGTCGGCTAGAGAATAACAAATATAGGGGTGTGCTGCATAAAATGTTATTCGTATACACCTTGAAAGTTTTTGGAATAAAATCTCGCTTGAAAAGTCACCATTAAATTGTATCTTATATCCTATTCCCGACAAAAAGAAACATTTCTGACACAACACACTTCAGTGTTATGGCATTTTTATCTCTCTCACTGAATATGACTGACTATTAGATGGAACCCTGGAAAAAGAGGATAAAAGTGATATATCGATAGGCCTCCAAAGCCTCAGGATGGTCGGTGGTGGGTGCCTTGCGCTGCGGGTTGGCCACCCCTCCGCACACCTCTTCAAATGCTCCCATATGACCGGGCGTCTTAAATAGCCTCTCCTGATGAAGTCCTACTCACTGCCTTCACGTGGCCGAGGTGTTTTTCACCAAAGTGAGAGGGCGAAAGCGGATGCCCGCCGCTCTTCACTAGGTTGACTGTCCATTGGATGACAGTCTAGGGGAGATGGCTAAACCCTGATTCCAAACCTCCAACGACTGGCGTATGAAGCTCACTGGAGCTCACCGGCAGACGAATGGACAAAGGGCTTGTTCGATGTCCTGGATGTCTGGCCCCATTCAAAAAGGCGTATGAACCGAACTCCGGTCACAGGCTGCCAATGGATAGTGGACTCCCTACTCCACTCCTACTGCCTTGTAGGTCACACTTGGTTGTGTAAAGGCTACAGCTGCACTCTCAAACAAAAGGCCGAGCGATTCTGGGGACATCACTCGTACTGAATTCCCAT
The DNA here is from genome assembly GCA_944472155.2 of Trichobilharzia szidati. Taxonomy (NCBI): domain Eukaryota; kingdom Metazoa; phylum Platyhelminthes; class Trematoda; order Strigeidida; family Schistosomatidae; genus Trichobilharzia; species Trichobilharzia szidati. The sequence continues at coordinate 7,576,537 of OX235275.1, forward strand.
GAAACTTCATGAACTCTCTTCATCAGATCGCTGCGCCTGGGCAGCGATGATTCGAGATGTTCATGAAGCCGGCTTATCCTTCCGTAGGAGATAGCCGAAGTAAAGTAAAGTAAGTATACACCTTGAAAGTCTTTGGAATAAAATCTCGCTTGATAAGTCACCATTAAATTGTATCTTATATCCTATTCCCGACAAAAAAAACATTTCTGACACAACACACTTCAGTGTTATGGCATTTTTATCTATCTCACTGAATATGACTGACTATTAGATGGAACCCTGGAAAAAGAGGATAAAAGTGATATATCGATACACACACACACACACAAACACACATGTCTAGGTGTTAGAAGATTTAAGTTAAAAAAAGAAGTCAAATTCTATAGTACTTAAAACACACACACACACACAAAGGAAAAGACAAACATCATTTTGTTCAGATAAACAATTTAAGTGTGTTTATCCTCACTGTGTGCGGGTGTGTGCGTGTGCGCGCGCGTTTATTTGTCGCACATAATAAATAAACAATATTCACTATGTTTACAAGGCGATAAAAATCTTGATCAATGTTCGATAACTGTCATACGAATCAAAGGAAATATACCAAACTACAACTATATATATTTCTTTTTCATTTCTATCCGATTCGAGTACTTTGAAGTTTCGGTACCGAATGGAAGGGTTATTTTTGTAGACAGTGGAATTGCTAGCCTTACTCACACTCACACTCAACCCCCTCTAACTTTATACTAGGCTTACTACCTTTCAAAGCAGGTTTTAGGAGTGTGTGTGTGTCTCGACCGGGAGTCAAACTTGAAGTGAGTGTGTGTGCGTGGTTGGTTGGTTGATACACTCTGTAACGATAATGCGGCGTTAGTTGGTGGTTGAAGGCAATTAGCAGAAGTTCCCAGACTTAGATGTTGTGTTTATCTGTAACCTGCAGGGACTGGTATAGGCGTGACATCCGGCTATCAACCAAGGGACGTGTGTACTGCTCACCAGTTCGCTCCCTGCTTCTCTATGGCTCTGAAACATGGCCAATACGAGTTGAAGACGACATGAAAAGGTTGACTGTTTTTGATCATAGATGTCTACTATCCACTTCTAACGTTAGGTTATAAAGTTACACAGATTGAGATGGCTAGGTCACGTGCTGCTCATGCCTAACCATCGCCTCCCTCCCCCGACGGACAGGCATAACTAGCTGATATAGGTGCAGGTTGGAAGTAAGAAAGAGTAAGTGGTGGCCAAACAAAAACATGGCCTCATCAATCCATGAAATCCTTGACACAGTTAAACAGAGTCAGTCAGTCAGGTAGGGAGGGAGATGCAGACTTTCGGGTTGGGGCCCGGCCCGCCCTCGGGACTCTAAGAATCAATCAATGAAGGCTGGAGACAGACAATAGGTGACATGGCTCAAAATCGTTCGTTGTCAATGGCTTACTCAGATGTATTCAGTAGTCTCTGTAATCTTTCATATTCCTTTCTACCACCATTACTCATTCATTCTGTTTCACTCTTATACTTGTCAAAAGTCTATTGATTCTCTTCACTCATCTTGTCTACCTTTGTTTTCTATTTGGAAGGTGGCAACTCGAACTGTTGCACTTGGGTGCCAAGTTCTATGTTGAATCCAGACAGAACCTGCAAGGAACTGATTTACCCACCCCCCTCACCTAGATATTCGAAATCACTCCAACCAACCCATTGGTTAGAAAACATCGGTGCAGAGCTATTCAGGACTCATGAATGACAAGCATATAGGATACATAAATGAATCAAAGTAAGATTTGTGATTGTATAATTATTGTCTTAAAATCGATAGCACTGATAAACTACCACTACTACTGAATTAAGCAAGGAGTAGGGAGCGAGTAAGAAACATGTTTTGAAAATCGTATAGTAGTAGTTTCAACGTCAATAATATATACTGGGACAGTTGCAGAAGCGGAGTTGCGACGAATTGGTATCTGGAGACTTGAACTTCAGTTACTACTGAAGTTACTGAGTTTGAAAATCTGCCTCACTTAAAGGGAGAAAGTCATGGTTGCTAGACACAATTAGTAGGATTGACTAACTAATTGTAAAAAAGTGTACGCCAATGCCAAGTGTTCACTCAATATACAGAGAGAAAGAGAAGGGGGGTTATTATGTAATTCACAATACTCTGATGCACTTAATATATTCAAGAGTAAGTTTGTAAGGATTTGATTTGTCTCAAGTTTGATCACGAATTGATGTCAGTTAGAGAGAAAATCACTAAAAGTCACCAGGAATTACTGGAGAGCCGTTTCATCACGGGCAGTACGCACCCACCGCCAGGGTTCAAACCTAGGACTTTCCGATTACAAACCAAGCTCGTATACCATTCAACCACTGCTACTTGATTCAATGGCTAGCCTATGAATTCTAACTTCTACCAATTCGTGGTGCATTTAGCGCGACCACCAACCACCGATATCATCGGTGAGAAATCCATCCCCGAACTTGACTGGTTGGACCTCACAGGTCATGACTTCTCACTGGAACTCCAAGAAACTCCGTCCTGTAGCCAGTCATCACTGGCGAGCATCAGATTAATTTACAGGAGTTAGTGTGTAAGGATTAGATTTATTTTTACGAGTCTGACCACGGATTGATATCATCAGTGAAGTGTGAGGATGGATTTCCCACCGATGACATTGGTTGGTGCCAGTCGCGCTAGAATCACGAATTGGTAGAAGTTAGAATTCATGGGCTAGCCATTGAATCAGGTACCAGTGGGTGAATGGTATACGAGCTTGGCTTGTAATCAAAAGTCCAGGGTTCGGACTCTGGTGGTGGATGCGTACTGCCGATGATTCCCAAACTAGGCTGATGAAACAGCTATCCAGTATTCCCTGATTTTCAATGGCTCTCTAACTATAATATGATTTATCAAATATTATTCGTCTAATGATTGTAAGGTCAAATTAAACAAGTCAAACTAGTAGACTACGGTGATCAGTTAGATTATCGAACACGAGAAGTTTAGCTAGATCTAGAATGACTGATCCCGTTAAGTAGTCTCGAAAGAAGATAAATCATGGCAATGCAATCGCACACAATAAGGATGAGGATAGCGTCAAATCATTGTGTAAAACGAAATATAGTTCGACGAAGAAGGACAGAAAGAGAGAGGGAGAGAGATTAATCACCCATTACATACAGTAGAAACACAATTCAACATCAATCCCTGATGTCTGTGTGGAAAACTGGCATCAGAAACACAGGAGTTCGTTCCAGAGGATTTCACCAGTCAGCAGCATTCCATCTCTCCCATCCCTGTAGCGACTGAATGGATTTTCTGGGGTAGGGTGTCCATCAGCCTCATGCCCAACCTTCCCCCCTCCGCTTTTCCCGGACTTAGGACCTGCTAGAAAACTAGCGAACCAGTCAAGTAAGCGAGAACTAAATGACCCGAAAGAATTAGCCACTAAGATAATCTGGGAACAAACCAACCAACCAATAATCTATTGCTCAACACATATATGTGTAGAAGAAAGAGTGGAGACAGATTAGGGGTACACGCTGAGGAGACTGTTGGATGAGCCAGGGCGAGCCAAGCAAAACCCCCGATTGGGATCCAAATCAGTGTATCCGAGGATGATAACATGAAGGTGATCATGTGTGAGGAGGCAAGAGACTATAGGGCTAATCGTGGGCCAGCTAAAAACGACCTCAAAGAATAGGGAAAAAGTGGAAATGTCATTTTGAATCCCCCTGTTTCATGCGGGACCCAAAGGAACCATGATGCAATAATAATAATAATGACAGAAGTTAGCAGAAAGCAGTACATTAAGCAAGTTAACAAGTCGTTTGTACACATAAAAAACAATTTTGAGCAATAAACTGAGATTGAAACCTGATCCTAGTCATACATACTGTATCAGTATGTGTGTGTGTGTGTGGGCGTGCGTGCGTGCGCTCATGTGTTATTACCAAACAAACTTTATTGAAAACAATTTGACAAACTCTAATAGAGTACAGAAGATTCCAACAAAAGATCGATTAATTGTTATCAGATTAAATCAAATCTGATCAACATTATTCCATTATTAATTTGTTTATTAGATATAAATATCACACACACACAAACACAAACAAAGAGTGAAAGAGTATTAATTACGGAATGGATAATGTTATTATTGTTCCTATGTCATGTCGTACGTAACCACAGTCAATATTTTATAATCCCTATTCTTCTTCCTAATCATTATTATTATTACTATTGTTCCCCCCTTGGGTTCCTAGTGGAACATAGGGCTTCAACTGCACGTCTCCACTTGCTTCTCTCTTCTGCTGTACTTTTCACCTGCATCCATGTTATTCCATACTGTTTCAACTCCTCTTCACACGATCTCCTCCATGTCACCCTTGCACTGACGACCAACTCGCCGCTTCTCTTTCGGGTTCCACTCGAGCTATGGCCTGACTGACGCGCGATGTCACCCAGCGGCCTCCTCCTCAGAGAGTGTCCAATCCATCTCCACTTCTTCCTCCTCCATATTTGCTGGGCGATTCCTTCTTGTTTTGTTTCTTCCCATAGTTTCTTGTCGGCTGATCTTGAGTATAGAGCCAGCGAAGACAGTTGTTGTTGATAAAGGTCTGCAACAGGCTGTTGAAAATATTCTTTGTCACCCGCCAAGTTTCTGATCCATCCGTATAGAAGAACTGACTGACTTGACGTCGTTTGTATTGAAAATCCGAATCAATTTGTTGTTGATGCTGAGTGAGTGACGAAGATTTCCAGATTGGTTTCAGGTTGATGAATGTGTTTCTCACCTTCTCGATTTGACATCCTCGTCCGTTCCTCGTGTAGTTGAGACAATGCTCCCTAGATAAGTGAATGAAGTAACGTCTTTCAAATCCCTCCCGTTGGTGTTGATTGGCACTGGATGTTGCTGTTGTTGTTGGTTGGTTATTTTCATAACTTCCGTCTTGTCTATGTTCAGCTGAAGTCCTGTCTTTGCTGCTTCTTCGACCAGTTTGTCGGTCGGCTTTCGCTTGTAGGTCTTCGATTATGTGTGACATCAAACATAAATCATCCACGCGCGAAATCCAGGTCTTCTAGGTTATTCACGTCGGTCGGTACAGGATATCCCTGTCTTCTCGTTTCCCACTGTCTGACGCATAATCCAGTCCACCACAATTAGGAATATCATTGGTGATAATAATCACCCTAGTCTGACTCCTGTGTTTACTCGGAATGCCTCGCTGAGTTTTCTGTTGTAGATCACTTAACATGTGCCGTTGTCGTACAGCTTTTTGAATTAGGTTGATGAATATTTGGGGTACGGCATATTATTCGAGTAATTTCCAAATTACTTCGCGGTCAACGCTGCCGAAGGCCTTCTCAAAAGTGTATAAAGTTGAGGTAGAGGTTTAATTACCATTCCATGCTTTGTTCGAGAATACCCCTAATACTACATGTAATTATATTCAGTAGAGTGGGACAGGATGACAGTCTTATAATGTCATTCTAAGCGAATGGAATCAAAGATCAATAATTGACGCTTTATTTATCGAAGCAACTGAAAATGCATGCGATAGGCATGATTCAACATCTGTCCCGGACATCTGGAAATTTCAAATACCCTTAGGATAGATGGGAAGGAAGTTGTGCAGTTACAATTGATGAAAATAATAATAATAAATAATATTTTTCCTAGGGCTCTGAGTGAAACATTAGGATTCAACATCGCTGGCCTCACGATTGATTGCCTATAGTCTCTCTCACCTCCTTCTCACATGATCACCTCCATTTCAACTTTGAATCCACACTCAACTTGTTGTTTCCCATTTGGATTCCACTGGAGGTTCTACTTGGCTTGTGATGTAACCCAACGGTCTCCTCAGCGTGTGCCTTATCTGTCTCCTTTTCCTTCTACATATATGTTTAGCAATAGATCCTTGGTTGATTCGTTCTCAGAGTTTCTTGTTGTTAATTCTCGGTGCCAAGTTCTATGTTGAATCCAGACAAGACCAGAATTCTTCCTGGTCAGCCATTTGACCTTCAATATTTTCCTGATTGCAGTAGATTGGATAATGCGACAAACAGTGGGCAATCAGGAAACAGGCATAAAATGGACTCACACAAAAAACTTGCAGGATCTTGACTTCGCCTAGGATATATGTCTGAATTCCCAAAAACTGGAAGATATGCAAGCGAAAAGCAACAAGTTGTCAGAAGAAGCATCCAGAGAAGATAGGAAGGACTTCAGGTGAACATAGAGAAAACAGAGGTGATGAAGATTCCTGGGCAACACCACCAACAGCAACAACAACAACAGACAACAATCAGCCAGCATAAATGGAAGGAACCTGAAAGAAACAACCTCCTTCACCAACCGACCTGGGAAGTATCGTTTCAACTACAGGCAAATGGAACTGACGAGGATATCAAAGTAGCGAGGATCGGAAAAGCAAGACAAGCTTTCACTACCTACTCTCAAGTCTGTGTGGAGGTCAACAGCATTCAGCACCAAAAATAACATCCGGAATTTCAACTCCAATGTGAAGTCAGTCAGTGCTACTCACTATACGGATCAGAGACTTGCACTTCGCGTCATAAAGAGCATCTCAAACAAAATACACACCTTCATCAACAGCCAGTTGTCTTCGCTTAGTACTACTCAAGATCAGATGGCCGGCCGGCCAGAAAAGATCAGCAACAGAGAGGGATCTCTGGCAATGAGCGAACCAACACAGCAGGAACCAACCGATTGTGAAACAAATAGGCAGGAAGAAATGGAGATGGATTAGCCGGCCATACTCTGAGAAAACCACCAAGTGATATCACACGCCAGGCTATTGCTCGAGTGGAACTCGACTCTTTTCCAACCTGCCCCTATATCAGCTAGTAATGCTCGTCGGGGGGGGCGATGGTTAGGCATGCGCAGCACGTGACCTGACATCATGCATAATTTGCAAGTATGTTAAAATTGTTTCAGTACATAAATTTAATAATAACAATTTATTTAGGCTGCAAGCAGCAGCTGATGAGAAGCCAACAAAATAAGCACTGATGTGGTAGTGTGGTGAGCGCTACTTATAATCCGATATAAGTAGTATATCAGAAACGAAGTAACAATATGTTTGGCACACTGGAAAGAGCAATCAAAGAAGAGAACCATGAGAAGAATGTTGCCATATGTTGCAGAATCCAAGAAGCTATCGAATGAGACGATGTTCAACCAATTCGTCAAGGATGTGGTAAATGATATGCAAATGGCCGGTTGAGAATATGGCATACCAAATTTAGCTATGTACCATACGTTTCACGAAATTAACATTCCTTTCAGCCTCCTCAGTCTTGTCTTCTTTACAGTAGTACCACTTTATTCTGCACAAACCACCATTGTTATTCTTTCTTTATCCACCTGCAGTTACCTAATCAACAAATAGGTTGCTCTGCAGTGCGCTGCAACACATATTGAAATCAATCCGCGGTCAAACTTGCCGCAAAATATGCTAACTAGTTAAAACAAACAAACAAATAACAATAATAAAGAGAAACTAACCAGAACTGGTTTCAAACAAGTAAGCAATTCAGCAAATCTTCGACGTTCTTCAATCACTGCTCTACGCAGACTGACACGTTCCAATTCAGCCAGTGTTCTCTGTTTCAATATTAGATCATGTTGAGCAAAATTCAAGTGCATATTATCACCAGATTGAAGGATTCCATTATTATTGTTACTATTGTTATTTGAATCGTTTGACTGTTGTGTTTTAAATGCATGAATTTCATTGTGTGAATCAAAATCTCCAACGCCATTGGACACTGAACTTCCCTGAATAGTGAAGAAAAACATTAAAAAAAAAACATAAATTATTGTTATAAAATTGTCTAAAGAAATCCTAGTGTTTGAAGATTTAAAACAAACTCTTTTTCTAAATACTTTGCTATGAAAACATGGCTCACTGACTTAAGCATTTAACTTCTAACGAGCGAGTGAGTCAGAGATTCGCACTATCTGCTTCTGCCTATTCAATTTTTTTATTTTTGATCACAGCTTGATTCCACACTGGATTTTTGGTACAAGTATGGAATTTTCAGCATGGATATCGGTAGCCCAAATTTCCCAGGCCGACTATAAATATCGGGTGTGCATCGGCAGGGGATCGAACCTTAGACCATGTACATGGTCGGCGAGAGTTCCAACCGCTGTGCCACAGACGTACTGGTTAGTATCTCATCAGCTCACAGACAATAATTAATACATGTGACGCATAACCCAGTGTTCATGAAACACCTGTTTCACGAACTGAATTCAAACAACAGTTCGAGGCGTAGACAACAACAGCTTCTTCAAATGAATTATTTTAAAACATTAAAATATATGAAAAATAGAAAAAGTACTGGACAGCTGTTTCGTCAGCTTGTGTTTGGGAATCATCAGCAGTACGCACCCACTGCACCGGGGTCCGAACCCAGAACTTTCCGGTTACAAGCCAAGCTCGTATACCATTCTCCCCCTTTGGGACCCGATTCAATGACCAGTCTGTGAATTCTAAATTCTACCAAGAATTAAACGTGACACGGTGAATAAGAAAAAAAGCTTTATTTAAGAATACAGTTCACAGGTGATACATGTAGTGACTGACTGATGTATTAGGCCTTAGGTTGATCAGATAACTTCAAGGAAGTTTCATCGCCGCAGAACTACACAACACAACATTTTCTCAACCAGACAGACCGTTAACGACACAGTGTAGCACCAAAGAAAAATTACCAAAGATGGTCACATTAATGTGTGTATAGAAATTCGACTGCTCACGTGGAGCTAGTTATATAGGTCGGTCGAACTCAGAGGAATTTACCTTTTACGCGCTCGTCAACAACAAGTTCTTGATTGGCTCGGAAAAAAATGTAACCAGATCAATAGTGAACACACCACATCAAAATAGATGAGTCATTTACGGTTTTGTATATGGAAAACCAAACAGTCTGTCTAAAGGCATACGATTATTTCTCTTAGCTATAACGCAAGTTATGTGTCAATAAGAAGGAAATTAATCCCCTTTGTTTACCCTGGCCTACTATAAGGTCAGCAGGGACATTAACATCCATATTTTCATGTCATATAATACTTTCTTATTCCTTTTCACCTAGTTCACTTTACTCCATTATTATTTTTATTGTGTGTAAACCTTTGGCAAATTTGCACTAAGCTCATTGATTACAGTTCACAATCTAACCTCTTTATATTTTATCACTACACTTGATATCTGTCCGTTCTTACTTGAACTTATATTGAGTGTTCCCCATTTGTTTGGATGCACATTTTGTGGCAATCATTTCCCTTGCACACCAATAAATATAACTCCCCCTGCAACTCCCCAAATGAAATTTACATTCTGTTGACTATAAATACATTATTTTTCAAGAATTAGTTTCTAGGGGTGGAATTTGTTTCAGATAAGACGATGGATTGATATAAGTTAGACAGCCATTGAAAAAACAAGCGAGGAGTACTGGAACAGCTGTTTTGTCAGCCTAGTTTTTGGGATTCATCAGCAGTAGGCATCCACTGAATCCCAAACTGTCTGCCTGTCTGTCTGTTTTCGACATAGAACTTTGCACTGATGTGCGCCAGTTCAAGTCGACACACTCCCTCCATGTACCACACAAAGCCAGAAAAGAAGGAAGTAGGAGAAATGCATATTAGAGAGAGAGAGACAGTAAACAGAGGTGTGGTGAGACAAAGGAATAGTAATAACGAAGAACAAAACAGTTTCATTGGAAATTATAAGTCAGTCACAAGGAGTGGATGCATCTGCACCAGCCAGCCATTGAGAACTATCACTTTGAGCTAGCCATGTCACCAATTGTTTCCAACCTTCATTGGTTTTTAACGTCCCGAGGACCCCAACCAGTCAGGAAGCCAGTCTACACCTTTCTACGTGACTGGCTTAAACTAACTGTTGTGGATTTCATTGACTGGTGAAGCCATGTTTTCGTTTGACCGCCGCTGGCTAGCTTTTTTCCGGCCTGACCCATCCTATGTGAGCTAACATTGCCCATTGTCGAGGAAGGCGATGACTAGGCATCCATGACTAACACATGTCCTAACCATCTCAGTCCATGTAATTTCAGTCTCGTCCATTGATTTCCCCTCCTTACCAACTAGCACTCGACCGATGGCCTAACCTCAGTATTGCTCACCTTATTATACCACTTCACACACACGGGAGATAGAACGCAGACACCTATGATCAAAGACAGCTAATCAGGCTTTTCATGTCTTCCACCCTCAATGGCCAGGTCTCACAGCCAGCCATAAAGGAGGACGGAGCGAACTGTTGAGCAGTACACACGCCCTTTGGTCGACAACCAGCCGGATATCATGTCTACTAAGCGAGAGACGGCGTAAACTGGCATATGCGAAACTAGCCCTCTGTATCCGTACTCAGCTGAGATTTCGTCAGACATCAAAACGTCGGCGTTAGCTGATGGTACTTCCCAAGTAAGTGAAGCGGTCAACGTGCTCTACCACTTCACTTCCTATTTCTAATGTAGGAATCGGTGTAGTCCAATCCTGTAACATCATCTTGCATTTGGAGGGAGAATCCCAAACTAGGCTGACACAAAACAGCTGTTCAATACTCCCTGATTGTTTTTTCAATGGATCTCTAACTGATATCCATCCATGGTCTAACGTAATATAAATAAATTAGTATATCTTGAATTTGTCTATTCACACATTTTACATCTTATGTTTTGAATGACTGCACATTCTTTATATATACATTCATTATTTGACAATATTATATAACTAACTGTGTCACTCCATATTATAATTGTACCTCAATACAATTTCCGATTTAAATTTTCACATGCCTTTTTAGTGGATATTGGTATTATACAAACATATAACGAAGTCTTATGTAATGTGAATACATCAATGTCCAGAAATTAAAGACAGTTAGAGAACACACTGAGTCCGTATACTTTCGGTTATATCAGAGACAATTCACTGTATAACTAATGTATATATATATGTAAAACTTGGGCACTGTGGTAGTAAGTAATTCCATATTAGTTTGTTTATTAGATATATCACACAGTGAGTGACAAAAGTATTATTTACTGGATGACACAGTTTCCAACAAAATTTATTGCTGTTCATAATCATATCAATTGTAATCACACATTCACTGTACTTAGAACACAAGATATAGATAGATTTTTCGGACACATCAACTCGAAGGTTGAAGAAATTCAATTCACTTATGAATTGGAAAATCAGGAAGGGGAGCTCTCAATGTTAGATTGCAACGTAAAGAGGAAAGAAGATGGGAAGTTAAACAAACTAGGGCGTGTTTACAGGAAACCCACACACTCAAACAGATATTTGGACTTCCAATCATCCCACCCATCCTATGTCAGTAAAAATAGGATTGGTGAAATTTTTGAATGACAGAGCACAAAAACTAAGTAGTACCAAAGAAAATCTAAAACAGGAACTGATACACATAAAAACGAAGCCTTGAAACTTAATAATTACCCGGATAAATTAGTCAGGAAATATGTAAGGAAATGTAAAAATAAAATAAATAATGATAGTAGCGATAGTGATGATAATAATAATAATAATAATAATAATAATAATAATAATGACAACATCAACAATAAGGAATCTAAATCATCAGTAGTAATTCCATACAAGGAAAAAAATCGGAAGCCGTACGCAGAATTCTCAACAAGGCAGGAATAAAAGTGGTTGGCGTTCAAACCCACAAACTCAATTAGAAACAAGCTTTGTCGGTTACAGGATCAATCCTGTAGAGCCTTTAAAACAAAACAATTTAGTTTATCTAATACCCTGCCTGCAATGATTGTCAGGTCAAATACATAGGTCAAACTAGTAGAAGAACTAGTAGAAGAAGTCATAAAACTCAAGTTTCAAAGTCGTGTGATTATAATTGATGATATGATTATGAACAATCAATTTTGTTCGAAACGTCATCCAGTAAATAATACTGTTTCACTTACTGTGTGTGATACATCTAATAACTAAACTAACATGGCATTGTATAACTAGCTTAAAAACATGAAACAATCTGCTCCAACTCATAAATATTTTCCATTATCTAGGTGAATATTTAGCGTATCAATTATACTTACTTATTTCATTTTTTTTAACAAGTTATACTGAAACTTAAACAGAGTAATAGAACAGTGTTTTGTAAAATTTGGGCATCGGGTATATGATATTCATTATAATTATAAGGCTTATTTTTGTATTTCCCAATGAACTCAACTATAATAATGAACATGAAAATATATAAATATGCTTTGATTTCCTTAATAAACGATCTGTTGCCTGGCCCCTGTCTTCTGTTGTTACAGAAGCAGCTATCCGATACCTTCTCTGTTCTTGACAAATTCTACCTTTAAAATCATTCAGAAAACTTCTGCAATGCCCGGAAAAAGAGTTCTTTCTAGGCAGACACCTAAGCAACACCCTATTATACACCACCAGTCATACCATTTTAATCACACAATGTAAGTTTACAGTGAAAATCTTATCACAGTTAACAACAAAGAACAACAAGAGATTTATTTATATTTATCTGATTTTGTGCTAAACTACAATCTACCTAACACAGTATTAATATTACTATTGTTATTACTTCTACTAACATTATTATTAACCTGGGGAAGGGAAGTCAAGATTGACCTCCATCATCACAGTAACTAAAATAAATCCATATGCCAAAGGTCAACAGAAAAAAACATTACCAATCAGGTGTGTCTGATTGTGTGTGATGATTGGGGTGTGTGGCGGGTGGGTGAGGAAGAGGGTTAAGGTCAAAGAATCATAACGAAAGGTTATACAATAATAATAATAATAATAAAGCTATTAACGTTTTTAAAGGCGTACTGTGATACCATTCATAAATTCATTCACGTTAAACTTTTGCTATGATTTACACTATGATTCTTTGTCTTCAGCATATGAAATAAGGTTAAGGCAAACACAAAGGTATAGGGGGTATCGATTAATATTGACGTATTAAACGTTAGAAATACGAAAAACACTTTCTCTCTCTCATACACACACACACACACACTAGATTTCAGAGATTGTGAGACAAATATGAACTGCAGAAAGCACCTATATTCAAGTTTTTGCATAGGTTTATTATTTCTGAGACCAGTTAGAGAGAGAGAGAATCAGTGAAAATCAGCAGGGAGTACTGAAGAGTTGTTTTATCCTAACTTGGGACTCTTCAGCAGGGTGCATATACATGGTCGGTTTTCGACATAGAACTTTCCACATATGTGCGCCAGTTCAAGTCGCCACACTCCCTCCATGTAGCGCACAAAGCCAGAAAAGAAGAAAGTAGGAGAAATGCATATTAGAGAGAGACAGTAAACAGAGGTGTGAGACAAAGGAATAGTAGTAACGAAGAACAAAAGTTTCATTGGAAATCACAAGTCACAAGGAGTGGATGCATCTGCGCTGTCTTTGAGAACAATTTTGAGCCATGTCATCAATTGTTTCCAGCCTTCATTGGTCTTTACCGTCCCGAGGACCCCAACCAGTCAGGAAGCCAGTCTACACCTTCCTACGTGGCTGGCTTAAACTAACTGTTGTAGATTTCATTGACTGGTGACATGTTTTGGTTTGACCACCACTGACTTTCTCTTTTTCAGCCTGACCCTATATGAGCTAACATTTCCCATTGTCGAGGAAGGCGATGACTAGGCATCCATGACTAACACATGTCCTAACCATCTCAGTCGATGTAATTTCACAGCCTCGTCGATTGATTTCCCCTCCTTACCAACTAGCACTCGACCAACGCCTATCCTCAATATTGCTCACCTTATCATACCACTTCACACACGCGGGAGATAGAACACAGACACCTATGATCAAAGACAGCTAGCCGGTCTTTTCATGTCTTCCACTCTCAATGGCCAGGTCTCACAGCCAGCCATTAAGGAGGACGTTGCGGACTGATGAGCAGTACACACGCCCTTTGGTGGACAACCAGCCGGATATCACGTCTACTAAGCCAGAGACGGCGTAAACTGGCATATGCGAAACTAGCCCACTGTATTGGTGCTGAGATTTCGTCAGAGATCTCATCTTGTTCTATGTGTCGACTTCAATTGGATTTTCACACTGCTTTCACAGTCACATATGAAGGTCTGTCAGACAATCGCATCTGTGCCATATCTGTAGTTGATGTAGGATGCTGAGCTGAGTAGATAAGTGAAAGACTTGACTATTTCTTCAAAAATATTTCTACTATTGATGGTTACTGATTGATGCTTGTTATTTGTTGTTGGTTAGACATTTTCATCAATCAATCAATCAATCACCTTCCTCTTCTGCCAAACTGTTGGTACATTCACTTGTATTTATCAGACATAAATCATCCTCAAAAAGTGCAGATCTCTTAGTGCCTTGTCTTCGGTCCAACTTGCATCAATTGAGTAAAATGTAGAAGTCATTCATCATCATTACTCCTGGGTAATGCCGAGGGCACTCTTCTCGAACTCATGCCATCAGCCAGGTGAGAGCTTACAAGGAGTTGTCATCTGAACTGGTGATAACTAGTGGTGTCCGTCAAGAGGGATGCCCACTTTCTCTATTTCTATTCAATTTCATCAAAGATGTACTAATGGACTTAACCCTAACTCACCACTTCAGAGACTTGGGGATTGACTCGCTACCAGGGAATAATGGTCTCGTTGACTTAGAATATGCAGATGATACAGTCGTTCTGGGTGAATACGCTAACAAAATCCAGCAGAGTCTTCTGGACACACCTTGAGCTTTAATCTACGAATGTTTGCCATGAGATTCGCTCCTGATGGATTACATTGACTGCTAGCTTAGAAATAGGGAGTGAAGTGGTTGGTGGAGCGTGTTGACCACTTCACTTATTTGAGAAGTTGAATCAGCCATTGCCAACGGACTGATCGCCGACGAAATCTCAGCAAGGATACAGAAGGCTAGTTTCGCATTTGCCAGTTTACGCCGGCTGGCTGTCGACCAAAGGGCGGGTGTACTGCTCATCAGTCCGCTCCGTCCCCCTCTGTGGCTGTGAGACCTAACCATTGAGAGTGGAAAACATGAAAAGGCCAGCTAGCTGCCTTTGATCATAGGTGTCTGCGTTCTATCTCTCATGTGAAGTGGAATAAAAGGGTGAGCAATACTGAAGTTAGGCGTCGAGTGTTAGGTAAGGAGGGGAAATCAATCGATGAGGCTGTGAAATTACATCGACTGAGATGGTTAGGACATGCGTTATATGCATGCATACCTAGCCATCGCCTTCCTCGATAATGGACAATGCTAGCTGACATAAGATGGATTAGATTGGAAAAGAGTTAGCTAGTGGTAGTCAGACCAAAACATGACCTGCCTCATCAGTCAATGAAATCCGCAACAGTTAGTTTAAGCCAGTCACGTAGAAAGGTGTAGACTTCCTGACTGGTTGGGGTCCTAGGGACGTTAAAAGAACCAATGGCTGGAGACAATCGGTGAAATAGCTCAAAATCGTTCTCAATGGCTGGTGCAGATGCATCCACTCCTTGTGACTTATGATTTCCAATGAAACTGTTTTGTTCTTCCTTACTACTATTCCTTTGTCTCACACCTCTGTTTACTGTCTCTCTCTAATATGCATTTCTCCTACTTTCTTCTCTTGCTTTGTGTGGCGACTTGAACTGGCGCACACCGGTGCAAAGTTCTATGTTTAAACCAGTCAGTCAGTCAGTCAAACCTCTGGTTTCACAAAATGTTTCTAATTAGTCGGAATGTTTTAAATATTGACAAACTAAAAGGTATTTTCATTAATCTATCACTACTTCTTGCCTACTTGTTTATTTCCTATAATGAGATTTATGGGGAGAGAGTGGGAGAGAGAAACAGACAAACAGTGTGTTTGTGTATGTGTGTCTATCAAAGAAACGACCCAGTGATTTCTTTGCTCATGTTATCAGATTACAAGTTTATTCCAGTAATTTAATAGCTCTTATTGTTTACTATATACATATATAAGTTATCAGTAACTTTATTTACGCTTTCATCCCTCCTTCCTCTCGTTAAACTTATTTTCACGTAATAAACAGACTTTCTCATCTCTTCTTCTCTTCATCCTGACGATAATTATGCATAGAATTACTGGCACAAGTTAGAATTCATAGATCATTAAATTCCGACCCCAGTGATTGAACGAATAGTCAACACATGCTTGATCTCGTTATCTCAAGGTCCTAGATTCAATCTCTGGCAATAAATAGGGTCGTGGATGCACTCGGATGAAGAATCCCAGAATAGGATGGGTAGAATAGATGTCCAGCCTTGTGTGGGTTTTTTTTTTAATAACCTCTCTCTAACTGATGTTGGTCCGAGACGATAATCTAACACAATTGTAATTAATTCAATACAAACGTCAAGTCAGTCAGTTTTTCTATACGGATGGATCAGAAACTTGGCGGGTGACAAAGAATATTTCCAACAGCCTGTTGCACACCTTTATCACCAACAACTGTCTTCGCCGGCTCTTTACTGAAGATCAGATGGCTGCCGGAAAGAACAAGAACCAACAAGAAACTATAGTAACAAACAAACAAAACAAGAACCAATCGCCCAACAAATATTCAGGAGAAAGTGGAGATATATTGGACACTCGCTGAGGAGGCAGCTGGCTGGGTAACATCGCGCGTCAGTCAGGCCAGTGCTCGAGTGTAACCCGAAAAGGAAGCGGCGAGTGGGACGTCAGTGCAAGGGTGATATGGAGGAGATCGTGTGAAGAGGAGTTGAAACAGAATGGACTAACATGGATGCAGGTGAAAAGTACAGCAGAAGACAGAAGCAAGTGGAGACGTGCAGTTGAAGCCCTATGTTCCACTAGGAACCCAAGGGAACAATGATAATAACAATATACCCCTCCCACCCCACCACAAATCTTATGAAATCAGAGTATCATAGCGATATGGCCGATGCACAACACATCTATTCTCTGAACCTAGATATTAGAAATCACAGACAAGAGAAACTTGTATCCAATGCTTCATACAGCGTAACAGTCATCAGGCAATAGATTTATGTCCAATTGTGGCGTGTGCTGCTGATAAGATATATCAGTAGTAAGTATACAAAGATACTATCATCGGCATAAAAACAGCAAATAGCAAGGAGACACAGCATTGTACAGGTACATAGGAGATGTGAAAGAGACACAAAGAAACACAAATATGAAGGAAGACCAAAAGTAGCGAAACACGGAAGATCTGTACAAATGGTGCGTTGAAGAGATAAGGTGTAACATAATCTGGATATGTATATATAAATATACAGATGCCAAATTGCAAATAAAACAACATTCCTTTACCAAGACTTTCGTCTTCTAACATTGCACCATAGTAAACGAATAACTGTGTTTACCATTGCGATGAAACAGTGGCAGTTTCATACAATTGAAGAAACCAGCCATGATTACTGTATGAGAACTCTAAATTATATTACACCTCGGTAGGTGCGCCTAGAGCGAGTGAGGAAGAGAAGTTCGAATCCATTGACGGCTAAATATAATGAGTTGCATAGCCATGATGTTCTCACAGTCCACAACTATTGTGTTTTTTTCGTTTGAATAGTTGTGTAAAAGTTAACGACTTAGGAATCGACTTGTTACCAGGGAATAGTCTTATGGACTTAAAATATGTAGATGACATAGTCCTGTTAGCGGAGGATGCTGACAAAATCCAGCAGAGTCTTCTGAACACTCTGAGCAGCAAACTTCGTATGTTTGGCATGCGATTCGCTCCCTCTGTAAAATGTAAGATGCTGCTACAGGAGACTGGAATACGTCAACTCCTAGCTTAGTAATAGGTCGTGAAGTGACAGAACATGTTGACCACTTCACCTATTTGGGAAGTTGTATCAGCACCAACCGACTGATTGGTGACGAAATCTCAACACAGATCCAAAAGGCTCGACCTGCTTTCGCTAACTTACACCATCTCTGGTGTAGACGTGACATCCGACTATCAACCAAGGGATGTGTGTACTGCTCAGCAGTTCGCTCCGTCCCTCACTATGGTTTTAAAACATGGCCAATACGAGTTGAAGACATGAAAAGGTTGACTGTTCCCGATCATAGATGTCTACGATCTCTTTCTCACGTTAGGAGGTCGTATAATAAGGTAAGTAATGTTGACGTTAGGTTAGGCGTAGAGTGGTGGGCAAAAAGGGAAAATCAATCAATCGAAGAGGCTATAAAGTTACATATATTGAGATGGCTAGGTGACGTGATGCGCATGCCTAACCATAGCCTCCCCCACCCCGACCGATGGGCATTACTAGCTGATATAGGTGCAGGTTGGAGGAAAAGAGTAAGTGGTCGCCAAACAAAAACATGGCCTCATCAATCCATGAAATCCTTCACACAGTTAAACTGAGTCAGTCAGGTAGGGAGGGAGATGCAGACTTTCGGGTTGGGGCTCGCCCTCGGGACTCTAAGAATCATTGGCTGGAGACAATGGCTTACGCAGATGTATTCAGTCTCTGTAATCTTTCATATTCCTTTCTACCACCATTACTCATTCTGTTTGACTCTTATATACTTGTCAAAACTCTATTGATTCTCTTCACTCATCTTCTTGTCTACCTTTGTGTGCTATTTGAAACGTGGCAACTCGAACTGCTGCATTTCGGTGCCAAGTTCTATGTTGAATCCAGACAGACAGACAGACTGTTCTGTTATAAACACCTAGAAAGGAAAGATCCAGAGAGATCCCTCTGTATTTACACAAAAGTGAAGAGAACAAATCCATGTGTCTGATTTAAAAACAGCACAGTATAATCTTAACTAAATGTCAAACGTAAGTTAGTTATTTCACCGGTAATATATATATATATATATAGAGAGAGAGAGAGGGGTGGGAGAGGGAGTAATACCATCCATCTCTTGTAACCGTCTAATTTGTTTACGCTGATAACAACACAGTAGGTGGGATTAAAGTAGTATATATATGTATATATATATATATATATATATATATATCAGTGTAACTGAAGGCAGTATACACAACACGAAATATCCCACTCACAAAGGGACACACGCCCGCACACACGCACACTCACATGCCTGTAAGCAACTAACTTCTTTCTTTTCCCAGTATATCGATCGATTCTACACTCTTCTTTCTATCGGGTTGATTATTCATCATTCAGTCAAGGAGATAATGTCAACTGATAACAGAAAAAAGTGTTATCTGAATGAATCTCTTATAAGTTATGGAGTGGGTCCGCTTATTATCACCACCCTCACTCACTCATTATCCCTCTCTCTCTCTCCCTCTCACTTTCAGGCACCCAGGCAGGCACATCCACAAACGGAAAAGATAATCAAGAGAAAAAGAAACGATTGTAGAATATCTCGATACTACAACCACTACAAAAGGACACTCAAAAGATTGTAAGAAATTCATATCATTTCAAATCTTAAATAGAACACCGAGAAATTGATAAAGAAGACATCATGGTAAGCTATGATCTTAACTCATTATATACTAGTATCCCTACTACCGAAAGTCTTGATATCATTTTCAGTCTACTAGAATCAGATACAACGCTATCACAAAGATGTCCACTGGACACCAGTGAAATAATTAAGAGCTTAAAATTCTGTCTAGAAAATAATTATTTTACATTTAAAGGGAGTTTATATAGACAGACAAATGGTGTTGCTATGGGTTCACCAGTCTCCCCAATAGTCGCTGACCTTTTCATGAATAGATTCGAAAATAACATCTTTTCAAGCATACTCACTCCTAAAATATGGTTAAGATATGTAGATGATACTTTTGTAGTACTAAAACGAGATCTACACAATTCATTCCTGGAGAAAATAAACTGTGTATGTCCCAGAATCCAATTCACTTCGGAAGCAGAATCAGACATCGGTGAACTACCATTTCTAGACTGCCTAGTTAAGAGAAAGGAAAACGGACATTTTAGTATATCCATATTCAGGAAGAAAACCCACTCAAATAAATATTTAGACTTCAAGTCATCACACCCCATCAGCGCAAAGATTTCATTTGTTTCAAGTCTTCTTAGACGACCACACTCTCTGATAACCGACGAGAAAGAAAAAGAAGAAGAAATATCAAACATTACTGAAACTCTCAAGCAAAACAACTACCCATGGAACTTCATCAACAAAATCAACACTGACATTAAGTATGGTCGAAAACGTATTCCGAAAACATGGACATCAACAGTCGTCATTCCATATAGAGCAGAGACGTCAGACAATATCAGAAGAGTACTCAATCAGCTCGACATCAGAGTTTTCTTCAAAACATCAGACACACTGCGAAGCAACCTTGTCCATATAAAAGACCAAATCCTTAAAGATTCTCTATCTAATTGTGTCTATAAAATAAAATGCTTGGAATGTGATGCGATATACATCGGACAAACATCGCTAGAGAGAAATCAAGATCAGAAGAAATGAACACCGTAGAGCATCTCTTCGACCACCGAGAAATCCTGTTGAACTACAAAGACTTGAAAAATCATCAGCCAGCCATAGGTCTACATGCTATAGAATCAGGCCACAAAATTGATTTTGACAATATTGAAATAATCCAGAAAAACTTCAGAAATCACAAAGAACGTCTAATATCAGAAGCACTTCATATCAAGTGGAATCAAAATTGCCTGAATAGGAATGATGGACTAAAACAGAATCTGACCTGGTTACAACACCTCCCTCCCCCCATCAAGTGACAAAACCAACGCGAATGTGATAAGCACTTTCATTATGTAAACACACGCTGCTTTTATAATCTTATACACTTATCAAATCTAACAATCTACACATCATGGTTTTGTTATCTTTACCAATTTACCAACTTGACAACTAAAAATGCTTTACGAGTTGATCACGGACTGATATCAGCTAGAGAACCATTGAAAACCAAGGAGTACTGGACAGCCGCTGTTTCATCCTAGTTTGGGAATCATCGGCAGTACGCACCCACCACCAGGATTCGAACCCAGGACCTTCCGGTTACAAGGCAAGCTCGTATACCATTCAGCCACTGGGACCCGATTCAATGGCTCATGAATTCTAACTTCTACCAAAATGCCCCCAAACAGACGAACGATGATCAAGTTAGTAAACTTTATTTTTATATCATAACAGATGTACTATTATCTTTGTTATTTGGTTTAGTGATCTTCATTGGTATTTTAACTTTCAATATGTCCTTTTAACTTGACCTAAGTCTATTTTCTCAACCACCTCCTAATTCCTTGTTATATATAAGCTGAGGAGATTTTGTAAATTCCGGTTTAATAATACTTTGATAAAGCTATTAGCAGCATTAAATATCGAAACGTCAGTAAGAGCAACACTATCGTTTTGTTTTTCATTCATTGGGAAATACAAAAAGCTTTATCATAAAGAATAAGTGTGTGTGTGTGTGTGCGTACGTGTTTGTAGCCATGGCAACCACAGTCGGAGAAGCAGCTGAGATAAATAATGGTCGGTCTAACTCTTAGTCACAAGCACAAACACACACACACACGGATATATGCATCTGTGTATACACAGACAAACACATAAACACACACACACAGAGCGGCGCGCTCACTGAATTGCCGTAGTACATCTTTAATAAAAGTGTTTCTATTTCCTCTCATAAAGTCAAATAATAATCGAGAAATTACACACACGTGTGCACCCACCCTTACATATGTATGGATTGAAGAGAGAGAGAGGGAGAGAGAGATGTGTGTATTGCAAAAGAACTCCCGAAAACTCTGGAATCCATCCATATTGTAATTATATCCGAAAGAGTAGACAACACCCCAGGATAGATAGATTAGTCAGTAGTGTACAGTGTACAGGAATACGCACACTACCACACACACACACACTCACGCACGGACGCACGCACGCATACATAAATCGATATCCTTACAAAGGTTTGAAAGGTGCTTGCTTTGTTGTGCATTTATATACCACCTCTTGAAAGGGTAAGTGTGCAGTGTGTGGCCAAAATAAATGAAAATGATGAACATTACATACATAGACACCATATAATGTGTAGACATTACGAGTGCGTCTTTTTTTCAGAACTACAATAAAAAATATTATATATTGCTTTTCTCTCACTTTTTACACCATATACCTCAAGGAAAAGCTAAAAAATTATTGAAAGTATAATCACAAACTAATCGATACAGTGTGAAAAACAAAAAAAGGAGAGAGAGAGAGAGAGAGAGGTGGAATATCAATATTGAAAGAAACAACCCAGTATTTATAATGAATTCATAAAAAACTTCAGTTGGACTAATCAACGGAATGTGAAGGAAGGCCACACGAAGCCTTGCTTGACCTAGGTTTCGTGCTAGTTGGCACTCATCAGCAAGGCGTATCTGCAACCACATTGAAGGAATTCATGTCCCTTCTGAGATTCGAACCCCTGTCACCCAGTGAAGGCTGCAGTCAGAGACGTTATTATTATTATTGTATCCTTTAATTCCTAGAGGAACATAGGGCTTCAGCCGTGCGTCTCCATTGCGTTCGGTTCTCTGCTAGAGTCTTCACCTGGCTCCACGTCTGCCCACACACACGCTTTCATCTCCTCTTCACACGGCCTCCTGCTCCATGTCACCCCACCCTCACACTGACGACCAACTCGCCGCCGCTTCCCATTCTGTCGGGTTCCACTCGAGCAATGGCTTGTCTAGTGATGTCACTCACTTGATGGTTTGTTTCCTCAGAGTATGGCCAGCCAATCCACCTACCTCCATTTCTTCCTGCCTATTTGTTTCACAATCGGTTGGTTCCTGCTGTGTCGGTTGGTTCGCTCATTGCCAGAGATCCCTCTCTGTTGCTGATGTTTTCTGGCCGGTCGGCCATCTGATCTTGAGTGGTATTGAGCGAAGACAACTGGCTGTTAATGAAGGTCTATAGTTTGTTTGAGATGCTCTTTATGACGTGCTGGCCAAGTCTCTGATCCATCCGTATAGTAAGTGGCACTGACTGGCCTCACATTGGAGTTGTAAATCCGGATGTTATTTTTGATGGTGAGTGTTGTTGACCTCCACACAGACTTGAGAGTAGTGAAAGCTTGTCTTGCTTTTCCGATTATCGCTGCTTTGATATCCTCGTCAGTTCCACTGGCCTATTGTTGAAACGATGCTTCCCAGGTACCTAGGTCAAGGAGGTTGTTTCTTTCAGGTTCCTTCCATTTATGCTGATTGTTGTCTGTTGTTGTTGTTGCTGTTGGTGGTGTTGCCCAGGAATCTTCATCACTGTTTTCTCAATGTTCCCCTGAATTCCTATCTTCTCTGGATGCTTCTGCTTCCAACTTGTTGCTTTTCGCTTGCATATCATCCAGTTTGTGGGAAATCAGACATATATCATCGGCTAAGTCCACATCCTCCAAGGTTTTTGTGTGAGTCCATTTTATGCCTGTTTCCTCATTGGCCGCTGTTTGTCGCATTATCCAATTTACTGCAATCAGGAAAATCATTGGCGATAGTAGGCAGCCAGCTTGTCTTACTCCTGTCCTCACTTCCAAGGATTCCATAAGTTTCCCTCTGTGTATTACTTGGCATGCAGCATTGTAGTGTGAAGAGAACCAATAGAGTTTTGACAAGTAGGTGTAAGAGTGAAACAGAATGAATGAGTAATGGTGGTAGAAAGGAATATGAAAGATTACAGAGACTACTGAATACATCTGCGTAAGCCAGCCATTGACAACGAACGATTTTGAGCCATGTCACCTATTGTCTGTCTCCAGCCTTCATTGACTGATTCTTAGAGTCCCGAGGGCGGGCCGGGTCCCAACCCGGAAGTCTGCATCTCTCTCCCTACCTGACTGACTCAGTTTAACTGTGTGAAGGATTTCATGGATTGATGAGGCCATGTTTTTGTTTGGCCACCACTTACTCTTTTCCAACCTGCACCTATATCATCAGCTAGTAATACCCGTCCGTCGGGGGAGGTAGGCGATGGTTAGGCATGCGCAGCACGTCACCTAGCCATCTCAATCTATGTAACTTTATAGCCTCGTTGATTGATTTTCCCTCTTTGCCCAACACTCTACACCTAACGTCAACATTAATTACCACCTTCTTATACCACCTCCTAACGTGAGAAAGAGATCGTAGACATCTATGATCAAAAACAGTCAACCTTTTCATGTCTTCAACTCGTATTGGCCATGTTTCAGAGGCATAGAGAAGGACGGAGCGAACTGCTGAGCAATACACACACACAAATCAGTAGTCAATGAAATCCACAACACAACTAGTCTAAGGCTGATAGGAATGTGTAGACTGCCTGGTTAGAATCCTAAGGATGGTAAAAATAAATCAATAAAAGCTGGAGGCAATTTGGTGCCATGGCTTAAAATCGTCCACTTGGTTACACCATTCTTTCTTTTTCCTCCTCACATTTCTGCTTAATGATACTTCTTCTTTTGAATCCTTTTATTTTCCCTCTCTTTATTGTCCTCCTGTGTGTGTGAGTGCAACAACTCGAACACTAAGGCACATCTGTACAAACTTCTATGCTGACACCAACCAATCAGTTAGAGAAGTGTATATATAATTCGTACATTTCAATAGAGCTACGTGTGTCCCAGTCCAATAGTAAAGCGGGAAGACTATGCGCAAGTAGAAGACTAGATGAGAAAGAGAAATTCTTCAAGGCGATAATAGTGAGAAATGGCTATTCAAAAAGATTTATAAATACGTATACAAAAGATAATAATAATAGTAATAACAGATATTGTTTCTTAGACAAAGGTTTATATACGTCAATCAGAAATAGTGAAAGGATGTTTGGAAAAAGCAATTAAACGAGCCCATTATCATGCAGCTGATATCATTATTATTGATCCCTTGGGTTCCTAGTGGAACATAGGGCTTCAACTGCACGCCTCCACTTGCTTCTGTCTTCTACTGTACTTTCCACCTGCATCCATGTTATTCCATACTGTTTCAGCTCCTCTTCACACGATCTCCTCCATGTCACCCTTGCACTAACGTCCCACTCGCCGCTTCGCTTTCGGGTTCCACTCGACCACTGGCCTGACGCGCAATGTCACTCAGCGGCCTCCTCAGCGAGTGTCCAATCCATCTCCACTTTCTCCTGCATATTTGTTCGGCAATTCCTTCTTGTTTGTTTTGTTTGTTCCCATAGTTTCTTGTTGGTTCTTGTTCTTTCCGGCGGCCATCTGATCTTCAGTATAGAGCCAGCGAAGACAGTTGTTGATAAAGGTGTGCAACAGGCTGTTGGAAATATTCTTTGTAATCCGCCAAGTTTCTGATCCATCCGTATAGAAGAACTGACTTGACGTTTGTATTGAAAATCCGAATCATTTTGTTGTTGATGCTGAGTGAGTGACGAAGATTTCCAGATTGGTTTCAGGTTGATGAATGCGTTTCCCGCCTTCCCGATTCTCGATTTGACATGCTCGTCCGTTCCTCGTGTAGTTGAAACAATGCTCCCTCCCTAGATAAGTGAATGAAGTAACCTCTTTCAAATCCCTCCCATTGATGGTGATTGGCACTGAATGTTGCTGCTGTTGGTTTGTTATTTTCATAATCTCCGTCTTGTCTATGTTAACCTGTAGTCCTGTCTTCTTTGGCTGCTTCTTCGACCAGTTTGTCGGTTTTCGCTTGTAAGTCTTCGATTTTGTGTGACACCAAACATAAATCATCCACACGCGAAATCCAGGTCTTCTAGGTTCTTCACGTCGGTCGGTCCAGGATATCCCTGTCTTCTCGTTTCCCACTGTCTGACGCATAATCCAGTCCACCATAATTAGGAATATCATTGATGATAGTAGGCAGCTGATATGTTGCTTATAAATAATACACAACAATAGGGGATATTGCAAGTAACATGGGAAAGATAAGATATCGATCCTTGCCACATCAAAATGTGTATATATCACAGTTTAAACGTGTTTATGGAGGCAAATATATCAGTTAGGCATATGTGGGAAGATGTTTGTTAGTTTGTACTGTGCTTAACACTGCACCAAAATGGCTTTCTTGTACTCATGATGAAATCCCAAGGAGCTCAATCACGTGACATATTAATGAACTGTGATTATACGATGACGTTGAGTAAAAGCTTTATATTTATTAATAAGCAAGGGGTAATAAAAAAAGACAACAATCAGCATAAATGGAAGGAACCTGAAAGAAACAACCTACTTCACCTGCTAACCTGGGAAGCATCGTTTCAACTACAGGCCGGTGGAACTGACGAGAATATCAAAGCAAGAATCGATCGGAAAAGCAAGACAAGCTTTCACTACTCTCAAGTCTGTGTGGAGGTCAACAGCACTCACCATCAAAACGAAGATAAGATCCGGATTTTTAACTCCAATGTGAAGTCAGTCAGTGCCACTTAATATACGGATCAGAGACTTAGCCAGCGCGTCATAAACAGCATGCATCTCAAACAAACTACAGACCTTCATTAACAGCTACCTGTCTTCGCTCAATAATACTGAAGATCAGATAGCCGGCCGGCCAGGAAAGATCAGCAACAGAGAGGGATCTCTGGCAATGAGCGAACCAACCAACACAGCAGTAACCAACCGATTGTGAAACAAATAGGCAGGAAGAAATTGAGGTAGGTGGATTGGCTGGCCATACTCTAAGGAAACAAACCATCAAGTGAGTGACATCACTAGACAAGCCATTGATCGAGTAGAACCCGAAAGGGAAGCGGCGGCGAGTTGGCCGTCAGTGTGAGGGTGAGGTGACTTGGAGGAAGTCATGTGAAGAGGAGATGAAAGCGTGTGTGTGGGCAGACTTGGAGCCAGGTGAAGACTCTAGCAGAGAACCGAAGGCAATGGAGACGCACGGCTGAAGCCCTATGTTCCTCTAGGAACTAAAGGAAACAATAATAATAATAATTTTAATTCTACCTCGGTATCATAGCTAAGTAAAATAATCTTCGTGAGGAGTGTTCAAACTATCTTATGACTTTAGATCAGATACATCATTTCGTTTCAGGTAAGACCACGGGTTGATATCCAGTTAGAAAACTACTGAAAACCAGCACTCGAGGACTGGACACCTACTTCATCAGCTTAGTTTGGGATCCATCATCGGCAGTACGCACTCACCGCCAGGGTCCGAACCCAGGACCTCCACAAGGTTACAAACTAAACTCGTATGCCATTCACCCATTGTGATCCGATTCAATCGCCAGTCCATGAATTCTAAATTCTAACGATTCGTGATTTTAGCGAGATAACAACAAACCACCACCAATGTCATCGGCGGGAACTGCATCCTCACCCCGCCGACTGGATAGATCCCATTGGTCACAACTTCTCGCTAGAATTCACTCCAGGCAACTTCGTCCAGTACTGCCGATGAGCCCTGAACCAGGCTGATTAAATAGCTTTCCAGTAGTCTGCTTATTTTCAATGATTCTGTCTAACTGACATAAATCCGTGGTCTGAGCTGAAACAAATAGAATCCCTACAGACTATTTCTTGAAAATATTATTCAGTCTCAAATGATTTACATATTTATTTTACGAAGTTTCTTTGTATTACAATATATTATCATTGTTTTTACCACAATAACTCCATATTAGTTTGTTTATTAGATATATCACACAGTGAAACAGTATTACTATTTACTGTATGACACAGTTTCGAACAAAATGTATTACTGTTCATAATCATATCAATTGTAATCACACGACTTTGAAACTTGAGTTTTATAGTTTCCTTTGTTCTCTCCTATTTTTCGTCGTTAGGGTAGTAGAATTTCCCAAATATCTGGGTGCACAGGTGTACATGTATTTGCTCTCACTTGATTCGATAAACAAAGCTTCTGTTATCAATCTCTCCCTCCACCCTGTGACATTAGATTTTAAAACTGTCATCCTATCCCATCCATCCTATTGTATGGTTGTGTGTAATTGCATGTAATGAGTGCTATAGCTGAACTATTCTCTAGATTTCTTATCTCATTCGGGTCAACCAATCTAAATTTTGCTAAGTTTTTACGTTCAGCTAGTCTGACTGCCCCTGTTTGACCTGATAATCATTACAGGCAGGGTATTAGATAAGCTAAATTGTTTTGTTTTAAAGGCTCTACAGGATCCATAATTTAACCGACAAAGCTTGTTTCTAATTGAGTTTGTGGGTTTGAATGCCAACCACTTTTATTCCTGCCTTGTTAAGAATTCTGCGTAAGGCTTCCGAGGTTCCTTCCTCGTATGGAATTACTACTGATGATTTAGATTCCTTATTGTTGGTGTCGTCATTAATATTATTATTATCACTATTATCGTTATCATTATTATTGTTATTATCACTATCACTACTATCATTACTTATTTTATTTTTACATTTCCTTACATATTTCCTGACTAATTTATTCGGGTAATTATTAAGTTTCAAGGCTTCTTTTATGTGCATCAGTTCCTGTTTTAGATTTTTGCTTGGTACCACTTAGTTTCTGTGCTCTGTCATTTAAACATTTCACCAATCCTATTTTCACTGACATAGGATGGGATGATTGGAAGTCCAAATATCTGTTTGAGTGTGTGGGTTTCCTGTAAACACACAATAACTCCAGTTTATATGTTATTATGTACTTTGATGAAATAAACACATTATCCCTCACTGCTTATATATCATATATATATTTACTGAAATTGATACTTATTTGTTGTCACAATGTCCATGTGTCTGTATGCATTTAAACTTAAAAGTATTTGTAGGAGTATTCAGCTGATGACTCCCTCAACCAACAAAAGTCATGAATTCACTAAATACTCGGTCGGTCGGTTTTCGACATAGAACTTTGCACATATGTGCGCCAGTTCAAGTCGCCACACTCCACTCCATGTAGCACACAAAGCCAGAAAAGAAGAAAGTAGGAGAAATGCATATTAGAGAAAGACAGTAAACAGAGGTGTGGTCAGACAAAGGAATAGTAATAACGAAGAACAAAACAGTTTCATTGGAAATCATAAGTCAGTCACAAGGAGTGGATGCATCTGCACCAGCCAGCCATTGATAACGATCACTTTGAGCCATGTCACCAATTGTTTCCAGCCTTCATTGGTTTTTACCGTCCCGAGGACCGCAACCAGTCAGGAAGTCTACACCTTCCTACGTGGCTTAAATACTGTTTTTGTTTTCATAATTCTTACTTGTTTCAAAATTTGCTACTACGGAAAAGAAATGCTTCTAATGTCAATATAAACAAGGTAATAACACCACTACGACTACTAATCCTACCCCACATAAATATTGCCAGATAGTGTCAGACCCTCAAGTGGAACCCTAATAGGAAACGACAAGTTGGGCGTCGCTCTGAAGGTAACATGGAGGATATTGTGTGAGAAGGAAGTAAAAGCTTATGGGCAAACGTGCAGGAAGCTAAAACCATACTGTGCAGAGAACATGGTGAAATGAAGATCCGCCGCTGAAGTTATTTGTTCTACACAAAGAACCCAAAGGGACTAAACAATATTGTCAGTCAATAGGTAAGCAGAGTTACTAATCAATGGGATTCTCTCGGAAGAAAAAAATCTAAGCCAACTAGTGTTAAATCGAAAGGGTGCTGAACAACAGGCGTTTCAGCCCAGTTTGGAATTCTTCAGCATAACTCGACTGGGGATCGAACCTAGGATCTACAGATTACGAAGCGAACCTGCAAACAATTAAGCCACCACTGAGATGGGATTGCACGGCTGGTTTATGAATCCTGACTTCTGTCGGTTCTTGAACATTAGACTTGACTATCAATCAGCCAGTAGGCACTGAGTTCGAATCTTACTGTAGCTACTGCTGGCCTGAGCTACTAGGTAGTAGTATCATAAACCTCTACTTAACACATGTAGCTAATAGCCCAGTACACGGAAAATTTGTCACGAGTGACTGGATTCTACGAAGTCAAGGGCCAAACCATCTACAAATTGCATCAGTGTACTCGGAAAATGCACTGAAATCATGATTTAAATCCTGATGTGTGTTTCAGATGTGTATTACAATTTCGACTAATCGAAGACCACTAGCTACACACCTAAGGTACGACAACACTTGCCTACACATATTTCTCCATATGAATGGGGAATACAGATGACATTCAGACACGACATTTTTTCCTTCACGTTCCCATTGGAACAATAGGGCCTCAAGCTGGTGTCTTGAAGTTTCTGTAGCAGCGATTAATTTCACAGGATGAGGTTGCTAGCCTCATGCCTAACCTTTCCTCTTTACCGGCATTATTTCTGGCTTATTGAGGTAAAGGAGTGCGTCTGTGGCCGGGGATCGAACTCCGAACCATGTGCATATTCGGCGAGCGTCCTAACCGCTGTGCCACCGACGCTAAAAGCGCTCCCGCACCAGGAATTGAACCCGGGCCGCCTGGGTGAGAGCCAGGAATCCTAGCCACTAGACCACGCGGGACACTTGACTGGCCATCACAATATTCGCATTTCCATATACACTAGGCAAAACAATTTTAGAACACAAAGGCAAAAAAAAATAAAGAAGAAAAACATTCAAAAGAACCATCATGAGAAAAAGAAGAGGAGCATAGAAATGGTGTTTAATGAATATATGAGAGAGATCACAACAAGTTAATGTATCTGTGCCATTGAAAATGATTTTGTGCCCTGTCACCCGTAACCTCAAGTCACTGGTTATTAGCTCCGTGAGTGTATCCCAACCAGTCAATCTACAACAGCCCTACGTAGCTGGGTCAAACCAACAGTAGTCAAAGACTTCATGGATAGACAACAGGGTTTGGTTTTGAACCATCAGCCTCCAAAGCCTCAGGATGGTCGAGGGTGGGTGCTTTGCGCTGCGGGTTGGCCACCCCTCCGCACACCTCTTCAAATGCTCCCATATGACCGGGCGTCTTACATAACCTCTCCTGAGGAAGTCCTACTCACTGCCTTCACGTGGCCGAGGTGTTTTTCATCAAAGTGAGAGGGCAAAAGCGGATGCCCGGCGCTCTTCACCGGGCTGACTGTCCATTGGATGACAGTCTAGGGGAGATGGCTAAACCCTGATTCCAAACCTCCAACGACTGGCGTATGAAGCTCACTGGAGCTCACCGGAAGACGTATGGACAAAGGGCTTGTTGGATGTCCTGGATGTCTGGCCTCATTCAAAAAGGCGTATGAACCGAACTCCGGTCACCGGCTGTCAATGGATAGTGGACTCCCTACTCCACTCCTACTGCCTTGTAGGTCACACTTGGTTGTGTAAAGGCTAGAGCTGCACTCTCAAACAAAAGGCCGAGCGATTCTGGGGACATCACTCGTACCAAATTCCTATGAAACTTCATGAACTCTCTTACTCCAGTACTGGTCCAACAACGTCGCCTTCGGTGGTTTGGCTATGTTCTGCGCCGACCAGATGACGATCTGGTCAAATCAGTTCTAAATCTCTCGCCATTACCATCTTGGCGATGTCGCAGGGGTGGAGAGCTGAAAACATGGCTTGGTACAGTCAAGGCTGATATGGAATGCCTGGGGCTACAAAACGTCTACGGACTCCGTCTGTGGAACAAGAATTGGATAACCCTGTCGCAAAACCTTGCATCAGATCGCCGCGCCTGGGCAGCGATGATTCGAGATGTTCATGAGGCTGGCTCATCCTCCCGTAGGAGATAGCCGAAGTAAAGTAAAGTAAAAGTATCCCAACCAGTCAGTCTACAACAGCCCTACGTACCTGGGTCAAACCAACAGTATTCAAAGACTTCATGGATAGACAACAGGGTTTGGTTTTGAACCATCCTGCTTAACTCTTTACCAACAGCAGCAAATGAAGTAAACGTTGCACTAATCACAAACATTGGCACCAAATATATTTCAATTCAACTAACAAACAAACAGACAAGGCAACTGTGAATTTTTTAAACCAAAAAAACGGAAAGCAAGTGTGCATTACGTTGAAAATGAAAAGAAATATAAAAATTTTTATTAACTTTTGCTTGTACCAACCAACCAACCTTTCGACGTGATCTCTTTGAAAGCTTTTCAAGCTCACATGTTGCTCTTTGTAGTTCACTTTTAGCCCGACGCCATTCTTTACCATTTTCTCTATCTAACTGAGCGACTGTACGTTTCCATTCTTCAAGTCGATCAATAAGTGGAGCAGTTAGACATTCATTCAGTTGACTAGAGATAACAAAAAGTGAAAAAAACAACAACAACAACAGGAAAAACCAATCGATTTATTTCATCTAGCCTATATATAGGAATAATGCTGAATAAATACGGGAAGCATACAACCACCATTACATCACACCGACGGAGAGTTGCTACCTGAAAGCGGTGAAAGGGGGTTGGCATATCGCAGTCAACTAGCAAGATAATACACTGACTGCAACCAATGTTTACACAGACCCTCAGTCGGTCAGTTTTCGACATAGAACTTTGCACATATGTACCGCAGTTCAAGTCGCCACACTCCACTCTTTGTAGCACACAAACCAAGACATGAAAGTAGGAGAAATGCATATTACAGACAGTAAACAGAGGTGTGAGACAAAGGAATAGCAATAACGAAAAACAAAACAGTTTCATTGGAAATCATAAGTCAGTCACAAGGAGTGGATGCATCTGCACCAGTCAGCCATTGAGAACGATGACTTTGAGCTAGCCATATCACCAATTGTTTCCAGCCTTCATTGGTTTTTACCGTACCGAGGGCCCCAACCAGTCAGGAAGCCAGTCTACACCTTCCTACCTGACTGGTTAAAACTAACTGTTGTAGATTTCATTGACTGTTGTCATGTTTTCGTTTGACCACCACCTATCTAGCTCCTTTCCAGCCTGACTCTATATCAGTTAACATTGCCCATTGTCGAGGAAGGCGATGACTAGGGATGCATACGTAACACGTCCTAACCATCTCAGTCGATGTAGCTTCACAGCCTCGTCGACCGACTTCCAATTCCTCCTTACCAACTAGCACTCGACCGATGGCCTAACCTCAATATTGCTCACCTTATACCACTTCACACGGGAGATGGAATGCAGGCACCTATGATCAAAGACAGCTAGCTGGTCTTTTCATGTCTTCCACTCTCAATGGCCAGGTCTCACAGCTAGCCATGAAGGAGGACGGAGCGGACCGATGAACAGTACACACGCCCTTTGGTCAATAGTCGCATATCACGTCTACTAAGCCAGAGACGGTGTAAACTGGCATATGCGAAACTAGTCCTCTGTATTCGTACTGAGATTTCGTCAGAGATTAACCCGTCGGGGCTGATGGTACTTCCCAAATAAGTGAAGCGGTCAACGTGCTCTACCACTTCACTTCCTATTTCTAATCTAGGGGTCGGTGAAGTCCAATCCTGCAGCATCATCTTACATTTTACAGGGACGAATCGCATCCCAAACATACGAAGATTGTTGCTCAAGGTGTTCAGGAGACTCTGCATTTTGTCAGTGTCCTCGCCTAGAAGGACTATGCCGTCCGCATATTCTAAGTCAACGAGATTATTATTCCCTGGTAGCAAGTCAATCCCTGAGTCTCTGAAGTGAGTTACGATTAAGTCCATTAGTACGTCTATGATGAAATTGAATAGAAATGGGGATAATGGGAATCCTTGACAGACGCCACTAGTCGTCACCACTTCAGATGGCAACTCGCCGTATGCCCTCACCTGGCTGCATGAGTACAGATCCTAATATGCCAGGAAGGTTGTTTGGACAGCTGTGTTCGACTAAACTCAGTTCCCATCACTATGTAAGGCCTTTACACTACTCGATGAAATCTATGAGACCAAGTGGTACTGCTGACCAGTGGGAATACAACAACGAAAAAGGTCCGGCTACATTGCTTCCCTATTCTGAGGAAAGGAAATCGGAAAAGGCTGCCCACAATATGCTATAAATCCTGATCTACTCTGCAGCAGTCCATTGTCTAGTTACAATTCAAACACAAAAATGATTACAATATAGTGAATTTCAAATGCAACTTCATACTGTCTGTGTAGGTCAAGTAAGGAACTATTAAGAGATACGCCTTGAAAGAATCATTTTCTCTTACATTTCTTCTTATCACAGTACCTTTATTCAGCTAGATGGCTGATTATAGGTGTTTTAAAACACACCTAGTTGAAAGACAAATTGAAATTCAAGTTGTTAGACATCTGTAGGCAATTGACACGTGGCCATGGGCCTACGTTTTGTGCCTATGAGAACTCGTCAGCAAGGTATATTTTCTACCTGGAGACAATCTATATCCCCCCTGAGATTTGAACCCATTTCATCCAGTGTTGCGGCTTATGATTTACTTACTAAAACAGTTTAACGGTTGTGTGGATTAGTCACGGATATGTGGCTACAACATTAGAGGACATTATCCAGTTTAATATCATGCTTGTAACTTGTTCAATACATTTTTTTAACGAATATGCAGCTTTGTTTTGCATCTGAACTCTGAGTGGTTGACCATGGTTGCAGTGACTTTGGATATGATAATTTAACTTCGCCTATGTCAAAATTCTCCTGAGAACTCCGAAAAATATGTTATTAATCCTTCGAGTGTGAAACTTAATTGAACTGAGACAAGACACATTATCCTTCAGTTACCAGTTCACTTGAAATTCAAAGTGATAACATTGAAATAAGTGCAAGACACTCAGACTTCTCAGTTATTGGTTGAAAATCAAATTCCCTTCATCTATACTGATAGTATTAATTATTGGAACACAAAATTGGTACATTATGGCCACCAAGAGATGAGCCTTACAAAATCTCATAGTTCCCGTAAAGGCTGGAACATTGCCTGCACACCTAGTATGAAACAGATGACTTCATCAGGAGAACACCCGAAGCCCATTGAGTTTGCCCTTAAAGCCTGGTCCACAAGACAGCGGGGCAGCGTCAGCAACCCTATTCTTCGGCTTTCCGGTGACCCATACAGGTTCAAAAGCCAATCGATCCGTTCGGATTCTGGAGGCCATATGCAAGATTGGTTTGCAATCACGCTTTTCCAGCTCTCCTCAGTAGACCGCCATGTCCACCGGTCCATTCGTAAGCGCCAGATGTCTGAATTCACCCTTTCACTTTGTGATGAACAGTGAATACGATTTACCCCCCGCAGAAGCTATGGTCGCATTACTACATGAGAGCATTTCCGAAGACAGGCCAAAGTCTGCTCAGTCTCCACCATACCAGGTCGTTTATGATTTAGGCCACGCATAAAACGTCTATAGAAGAAACGAACATACACCTGTCGAGTTAATATGCAACTCATTGTACTTACTATTTAGTCCCAACAACACTAACTAACGGGGAGTGATATATGAACAAATCTGGCTTGAAGGCTTGAACAAAGGTTACCTTACTGCACACTTATTTATTCCTTTCAGCTCTGAATGCAAAATAGGGACTCAAGACTTCGGAGTTTCAGTTGCCGTAGTATGGATTTGCACGGGATGCCCTACCCAACTTTCTCTCTTCCAGACGCCACTACTATATTGACTAGAAAACTAGACACGGTTTAGAAGTGTGACGGACAGAAATCGAAGCCGGAATACTTGTGTGTGGTTGACAAAGCATTCAACCATTCGCCCGTCCACCAACACAGTGTTCACTTTTGACAAACCCAAAAACAACAAAATAAATAAGACGAAATAAAATGGTGCACAAATTTATACCAAATAATACGGCCGGCTTACAAGTGTCGTCACATAAGCCTAGTACCACCACAAATAAATAGGAAAATTCTTTTCTACTCACTTCTAAAGTTTAATACATACAAATGAATTATCATTCCAAATTAAACAAATTAGAAAACGCATACAGAAAAAATAAAAACACTCTCTAGAAGTAGTAATGAATCAAAAAAAATATTACCTATTAAATGTACGCAGCCTGGACTCTAGTCCACGTTCACGTAAACAGAAGCGAGTCATTGAACTGCCAAGTTCTCTTAGACCACAATTACTACTGTAAGCACAATCTGCAATTTTTTGAAATGCTTCCAAGAATCCACCAATACATTGGATGAAAGTTCTTTGGAGGAAAACAACAACCAAAAAAAGAAATGACAACTGCATGAAAATTATGAATAGAAAATGTTTTACCATAAGTGTGTATATATATCTATATCCACAAGACTATCCACAAACTATGGTGTACATCCATACTGCTCAGCACCAAACAGTTATACAAATTAAAAACTGAAGCAAACACTGACTAACTAACTAGCTGAGTTTCAACGTAGAAATTTCCACAGAAGTTCAGCAGATCAATGGCCTCACTTTATATAACACACACAAAGGTTGAGAGAAGGAAAAATTTAAAAAAGAGCTAGAATCAACAGAAATGTGCAGGAGAAAGAACAAAAAAAAACTGGAGGAACATGAAAATGTTAATCAACCTGGGAGATTAGAAACACCACTTGCATTCACACCACTGAGAATGATTTCGAGTTATATATTATCAACACACTGACGCCATTCGGTACTTAACTGAAACAAACAAGATCTAATTTAAATCGTAGACTTCCATTCTTGCAAATAGTTGGTTTATAACTCGTGAATGACAAGGTTTGAGTTCCACTACAATAGACAACACTCGCCTCTAAAGCCTCAGGATGGTCGGGGTGGGTGCCTTGCGCTGCGGGTTGGCCACCCCTCCGCACACCTCTTCAAATGATCCCATATGACCGGGCGTCTTACATAGCCTCTCCTGAGGAAGTCCTACTCACTGCCTTCACGTAGTGGAGGTGTTTTTCACCAAAGTGAGGGAAGAAAGCGGATGCCCGGCGCTCTTCACCGGGTTGACTATCTATTGGATGACAGTCTAGGGGAGATGGCTAAACCCTGATTCCAAACCTCCAACGACTGGCGTATGGAGCTCACTGGAGCTCACCGGAAGACGTATGGACAAAGGGCTTGTTGGATGTCCTGGATGTCTGGCCACATTCAAAAAGGCGTATGAACCGAACTCCGGTCACCGGCTGCCAATGGATAGTGGACTCCCTACTCCACTCCTAATGCCTTGTAGGTCACACTTGGTTGTGTAAAGGCTAGAGCTGCACTCTCAAACAAAAGGCCGAGCGATTCTGGGGACATCACTCGTACCAAATTCTCATGAAACTTCATGAACTCTCTTCATCAGATCGCCGCGCCTGGGCAGCGATGATTCGAGATGTTCATGAAGCCGGCTCATCCTCCCGTAGGAGATAGCCGAAGTAAAGTAAGACAACACTCGCCACTAGACCTCACACAACAAATTGAGTTGGAATTCATCCCGTCAATGTGAAACGTCTACCTAGTTTTTGTTCCACTTCACCACAGGCAGTAAATGTGGAAAAGTGAATTTTCACATCATCAATTCAATCCAGCCAACTGGTTTGAAACTATAAGAATTCGACTGAGCAACTGACAAGTTAATCCTCACAATTGTTCGAAACCATCTATAAGGATCAACCATAATAACTACTGAACTAAAGACTTAGTATAGATATTGTGGAATTATTGCATACATTGCATAGGGTGGAGTTTGTAGTCAGTTATTTAGACCCGAACCAGTATAAAATCGATGGAGAAACACTTGGTAGAGAACACTTCGTAGGAATTCAATACCACATAGCTTGCGGTTTTTATTTTCAGTCAGCCACTGAAATTCGCAGAAAGGAAACACCAAGCACACCGAGAAATAATACCAGCAAAGCAAGTGATACATAAGCCTCAATTGACCACTAAACGACATTACAATCACCGTTACACCCCGTCAACTCTCATTGCACATTTCATCACTTTGTCTCTTAAATAAACAATGTCCTGGATCATAAGTGTGAATTTGGTTCATCGCCCTTTGAGACTTCAGTTTTTGAGATGCAGTTTCCTTTACTGGTATTATAATGTACAAACGATGATGACTTGTATTCCACATGTAAGCACAGTTAACAACTGGCCTCTTTTATTGTGGCTCATGACATTGTTGTGCCACTAAGATAACACTAAACACCCTCCCGAATCAAATTTCCACTAGGAACAGATGACTAGTAAAGTTGTAAGAAAAATCAGTGACAATTTTCCGTACGATCAAGTTTACAATCTGCAGAACCATTCACAAAATCCATGGGACTTCCACACCATGGGTCAAACAGGTTGATGAATGGAGACTTCTTGGAAGATATCAACTATGGCCGTACTAGGAAAACTGCCTTAAAAAGGAGTTGATCGATAAAACTATCTTTGCTTAAAACAAAACATCTAAACTGCAAGAATCCTTCTGTTAACACAGGAACCGGATTTCGCTGACAGTCAATTGCCCACAAGATGCATTCCAAACTAAACACAAACAAGAGGCTATAAGTACCCATTAAGGTTCAAGAAACATACTACACTTAAGTATTACATCACAATCACGCTAGAAGTCGTACAACGACGAAACAGTAAATGTATGATTGGCTGAAAAGTCACCTTTTCATCGAACACGACTTAATACAATACTTCGAAGACGATCGTGTAACAAGAGAAAAACAAACGGCTACAAAATAAGTAACAACCACACATAGTTACGATTAACAACAAAGTTAACACTTTTTTTTATTTACAGCTTGATACCACACCGATACTGTTCACAAGAAACTGAGGATATGAAAGAGAAGTATAACTATGGGGTCATGACCAACTAAGAAATCTTTAGTCCTAAATGGTAATTAAAATTTAGGTCATATCTGAGAGGACTGGATATCTTCAGAGTTTCATTATTACTATACTAATTAGACTTTTACAATGAACAATATGTTAAACGAGATACATTTAAAAGTGCACCACACTAGCTATACTTCTCAAATGAAGTTGACACCAGTCTTTCTATCATGACAGGTATTCAACATGTACATATTCGTGGACGTGCTGTACTTCAGTAGTAGATTACTCCTCTACGTAGCCACATAAGACGGATGAACTCCTACCGGCTGTCCAAGGAGAATTAGGAACTCGACCACAAGTCGGCAACTATTTACATTCTTGTCAAACAAGAAAATCCTTGTGAACGGTTAATGAAATGAGATACGTGCATCGTCTTTGGATTAATTTTTTCGCCATCTTAATTATTGTTTCGAATGCAACGCTTAAAGGAAAGACCTTAAGGTCCATAGGTTTGTTATTATTTAGGAAGAAAAGTGAAGCAAAACAGAGTTTAGACTTACTTCAACGACGCACTTAATTTTGATGTTTTCGTTATCATATCTTCCCACAGCCCTAAAGAACTCTAGAAAACGAAAGTCAATAATTTCTAGCCCTTCCTTACTTTAAGACTTGCGAGCTGAGAATTGAAACTGATTGTGCACTGTGAAGATTTTACAAACTGATCATGTTTAAGCCGCTCCTAATAATGGAGAGGAAGAGAAAAAATGTTATCACGTTAGTTAGCTGTAATTAATAAATTTTCCG
The DNA here is from genome assembly GCA_944472155.2 of Trichobilharzia szidati. Taxonomy (NCBI): domain Eukaryota; kingdom Metazoa; phylum Platyhelminthes; class Trematoda; order Strigeidida; family Schistosomatidae; genus Trichobilharzia; species Trichobilharzia szidati. The sequence goes on from OX235275.1 coordinate 7,615,989, forward strand.
CTAGTGAGACACAACGCTAATCAAAATTCGAGGGAACTTACCATTACTACATCCAAAATCCCGCATTAAGTTACTTCCGAAAAGGGCGCCACAGCAAGTAAATTATATTAGCGCAAAATCCACAGATGGACCTAGTAAACTAGTTACCACAGCTTTTAAGGTGTAATTCCAGTGATTGTAGTAGGCATTAAATTATTAATAAAATAACAGTATTTAAAAAGCAGTTAAATTGGGTATTACTTCAACGGCATCCATTGGTGATATGGAACATTTTTGTAGATTAGAGTTCATATATTATTAGGAACAGTTGGCCTTATTTCTATATCCACTACATACATCTGATATTCGGTGGAGATCTAATCTTGATTTGGACAAAACAACGGATAGTGCTGATAGAGCGTGCTCCGATAGAGAATGTCACTAGTGCATAATCTGTCAGTGTTTTTCGAATTGTAAGGGATATCCTCCCAAGTCCTGTATCCAATATTTTTTGACAGATTAAATAAACCGAACTGAAAACTTTGGACTTGATTCTTGGTTACAAGGTAAAGATTCCTGACCTTTGCAAACTTCTGTGTAGTCTGACCCGTCACTCAATGGTCGTAGTTTTGCTTGAATCCATGCGAAGTGGTTGTATAGTATACTTTGCATTATATTCTGTGCTTAAAATGTGCTGCTGTGAATGGAATTAATCTTTTAACCGTATAGTTATCCGGCGTGGTAGAAAAAACAGATATTAAAAAATACCCGACAAGGAGGACTGGACAGGCGTAAAGAAGAGTTTAGATGGCGCTTATTAATAGGATGGGGTGTCTGATTCTTAAGCGAACAGTTCATTTTGACACAATTCCCCCGTTTCTGCATTATTATCCAACCTCCGGTCAAGGATTTGCACTGAATGTGAAGTAAGCATAGCTGCCGGTGAAGTATTTCATAGGCGGCAAACCAGAGGGGAAACGAAAGTCAGTGCACTCGAGTCCTTGTTCTCTCCGGTCCTCCAAAGTCATCACGAGGAATCCCAAGATAGCTTAGTGAGAGAAAACCTTTACTTGGTTGATTTGCGCCACTTGTTATCTTGCTAACAGTAATCAAGTAAACCCTTGCTATGTTTCAGATTACATGGAAACTGCAAAAGAGACGTCAAGTTGGAAAAATGTGCTAATCACCACTATCGAATGATTACGGCGACAACATTCCACAAAGAGATAAAATTCCCGAGCCCGCCCTACTTCAAAGAAAATTCTATCACGGGAACCGTGGAACATAAACCACCTTCTAGTGTGCAATAGAAAATGTCACCACAGATGCGTGAGTTAGTCTGAGCTAGTGACCGCCGAAAAATTTGTGTTGTTCTAATAGACATGAATACCACTGATTTATCTCCAGACTGGAAATCAACCTTAATATCACCAACAAAGTGATCTTAGCCAACTTTAAAGCGACTAAATTTCCCCAGTCTTCCATTGTATAGCTTATTTCGGAGACGCATAACTCCATCTGCCATCCGTCTTTGGACCCTCTGCAAAAGATTGATACCCTCTCCAGATAACACAGGCGCCACCAGTGTCATTATGCGCTTCAAGGTGTGTACAGTTCCAGAAAGAGCTGAAGACTGAGTGCATCTAAATGTTTATGCCTGAAGTGTGTAACCGCATAGGTCCATTCCACATAACTAGGACAGTTTGCATATTTCCCTTGACGGCTGCAGATGGAAGAGAGGCGCAAGATAGATTAGCATCCAAGTCACTTCATACAATGCGGAAAGCTTACGTGAGGTTACCCCTCAACCGCCAATATGGAAGTAGAAGATAACCTCATCCATCCAGTCTCCTCTGATATGACGGTTTGCAGATCCCCTGATAAGTTTATTTCCCAATCTTCGCACTCTTTCTAGTATGTCTGCTACATATTTTGAAGATGCTGTTCCTCACCACACCTTGTATTCCAAATGAGGTGTGATTTACAGCTAGGATCACACCTTCAATTTATAGCGCTTTCTCTTCTGACCCTCCATCGGTTAGAACGGTGGCATTCAATCGAATACTTGATTGTCCGCAGGCAATTACTGTCGTGTATGGCGTTGCGCGGTTCCGTGATTTCTGCTTTGCAAAGTGCTGTGTTGATCGTAAATGGCCATTCTAACGATGTTTTAATGTTTTCTATACAGCCAAAAGGCTTGTTGCGTCGCATACCATATTGAGATTAGTTAGCTGTCACGCAGGATGTTGGTGACTAGCAAACCTGTGGGCCCATACTCATTTCTTGGGTACAAGATGTTTAAGTAATATTTTGTGAGTTAATACTTTTCAATTATATGGTCTAATAATTTTTTGCTAACAAAATTATCACAAGCACTTCTATCTAACGAAGCCCGTTTCAGAAGTTTATCGCGCGTAACGGTGTAAATCAGAGCTTTCACGAGATTAAGTGAAGAAGGTGTCTCCCCAGCTCAGAGGAGGATGGGAAAATTTCGGAAGGCATTCGAGGAATCAGAAAACTACAAATTGCTCTAGCACAAATTACTTTTATATTCAGAATAAACGGATGGAGGTGGGAGATACATTTGCACGTAAGCTGCATTCAAGTTCACTTTTGGAGGTAGGCATCGGAAACGAGATCTCAAACAGAGGAATAAACCTTAAGACAAACTGTATTATGTATACTTAAGGTCTAAATTTGGGAGCCTCTTATCTTCTTTTGGATAATTTTGCAATGTGCTATATTCTACGATAAGAATGCTGACAAAATTACACAAATAAATCACTCATTTTAAATTAATATCCGAATTGGATATAAATCAACAATAAGATACGATGCCGTACACACCAAAGTTATGTGGAGGAAATGAACTCAAGCTTTATGTTTTCCCCAAATATTTGTAATCTAGAAAACACATACTTGGGTTACTTTTGTTAATGCGAAGCCAATATTTCAATATCACTTGATGTGCTCCGTTAAAAGACTAGCTAGCAGATTGTACTCACAAACTAATGTCAGAAAGGACAGCAACCATGTAATTTCACCGTAAATCAAATTCATATAATTTAAATAATACTTATCCATCACTGTAAAACTGGTGTGTCCTTCATAGATAGGAAAAACATTATTATTATTAATGGCGTGAAAAATGTGCAAGCATCCATCAACTGAAGAATTGTGAATCCTGTACGTATTAATTTTAGGAATGTCAGGTCGCAACTGGATCTTTCAGTTACTTAAATGCATTTTCATGTAAATTTATGTTTATATGAAAATATAAATTATTATTAAATCCTGTGGGAAAATGGCAGACTTTCATTCGGATGAGCCCTCCCGAGATTCACTAACTCGAGTTTTAATAATAATAATATATATTTTGCTATCAATGTAGGACACACCAGTTGTATAGGCATGGATAAGTATTGTTTAAATTACATGAATTTGATTCATAGTGAAATTACATGGTTGCTGTCCTGTCTGACATCAGTTAGTGAGCACATTCTGATAGTTAGTCGTTCAATGGATCCCATAAAGAAATATAGAAATACTGTCTTCGCATTAACAGAAAAAAACCCAAGTATGTGTCCGATAAATTACAAATATTTGGGAAAAAATAAAGCTTGAAGTCAATTCCTCCATATAACTTTGTTGTGTGCCGCATCGTATCCTGTTTTATGTTCAAATTGGGTATTAATTTAAAATGAGTGATTTATTTTTATGATTTTGACATCATTTTTATTGCAAGTAATACCAAATGTGAATTCAACTGAATGCAGATTAATATTGGTCATTGTCAAGCAGATTTGTTTTACTGCACTCAAGTCATCCATAGGCCACCATTTGTCACAGCATGGTTGTTCCGTACCAGTAAGTTGATGAACACGTAGAAAGCCATATAAAAACCATCTTAGATCGCTGACAGTGCTTGTATAAGATGCTGTACAGCGTCTTGTTATGGTGACAGTGGATTTCATCAAGGATGCTGAGCCATTACTAGCCAAACCTTGAGGGATAATATATGAGTAAGTGACTTCAATTGTTTCTCAGCTTCAGTCGGAATGTAAATCAATGCAACTTGTACTACAAAGTAAATACAACAGAAATGTACCGGTGGGCAGAGAAAAAGTATGCGCAGTCGAACATATTTGTTTATATTCGTTGTACATTGTAATTTGATGAACAAATACTTGTTTCCACTAAGACTTTTTATGCATTTATGCTACTAGTTTATTTATAGTCTTCAGAGAAGTAAGGGTATTTAAGCGCGTTTAGGTACTGTAGTAGACTAATAGTTGATTCGTTCTAGGAATAAATAGTTTATTTATATAGTCGGTAGAGTGAAATATTGTGCACAGAGGGCGTTTGAAACTTAAAACTGTATTGCAGTTCCTGATATCTAGGGACAGATTGTTCCATATTTTAGAATACATGACTGTGAAGAAGTTTTCGCGGAGTGTTGATTTAAAGGCTTTTATTGTCACTGTGCAATTTTGGTTACGCAGATCGTAAGAGCCTTCTTGTGCGAATTGTATGTCCTTATTGTCTAAGAATGATATTTTGTGTAGGACCTTATAGAAGAATACTAGGTTTATAATTAGTCGTCTTGTCCAGAGTGGGTCAAGTTGTAGAATCATGCACCGTGAGATGTAATAATAATAATAATAGTATATTCTCATTTTTTACATGAGGGACACCAGTTTACAGGCATCATCAATTCGATAAATTACACATACGATTTGTAAGTATAGTTAGTAATGATAATATAATAAAGTACATATTTATTCATTCAAATATAGGACACACAAGTTGTATAGGAATGGATAAGAATTATTTAAGTTACATATTTAAATTACATGATTTACGGTTAAATAACATGGTTGTTGTCATTTTATCTTTAGTTTGTGGGGAAAATCGGACAACTGGTGATTCAATGGAACACACCAACAAATATAGAGATATTGACTTCGCATTAACAAAAAAACCCAAGTATGCGTTGGATGGATTACATATACTTGGGAAAATAAATAAAGCTTGAAGTCAATTCCCTCATAAAACAATAAAATGCGTCTTACAATAATATATTCCCAATTTATGCACATGAGGGACTCCAGTTGACAGGCATCAACAATATGATAGTAATGCACACATGGAGTAAACATGTTTAAAATTTTTCACTGACACAAAATATATATATACAAGGGAAGATAATGAAATATTGACCGTAAGTACACTCTGCATAAGTTAAAACAGTTTATATGGCATAATCCTAGGCACAATTATTGTTTGAATTTGTTGAACATGAGCGAAAAAACTGAGTGTTGCGTTACACTCGGTCGATATGGTGGGCTAGTCACAAAAGTATAAAAATGGCTTATAAAACGTTACTCCGTTTACCGTAAACGATGTTTTAAGCAATATAAACTGCAAAAGGCTCACCACAGCAGTTAGTATCCAGTTAAACATGCAGAGAAGTAATTATAATTCAGCAACTGGTGAATTTTTTATTCTTTTCTGTCTGGAACCTGAGTAACTTTGAACCAATCCATACAAAAATGTCGAAAGAGGCATGCAGGAGCAGAATTTTGCCATCGAATGAGTCATTGGGATCTGAGATGTAGCTATGAGCATATTTTCGTCATTTCATAGATATCCAGATTTATTGACGCTGTATAGGTAGTGATTTGGATTTGTCATCATGATCGACATATGGACGAATATTCAAAATCGGAATAGAACTTGTTTGCCTTTCGGATTTACTTAATTACATCGCGTGTTGGGTTTGATTACTCTGCGATTTTGATATATTCCGCGGTGTCACCGTGATTATGGGAAGTGTGCATGTGCTTTAAATGCATTACTTTGTTGGCTGCAATCCCCACTGAGTGTATACAACGGGAACTGTGGATTTATGTATTTGCTCATAACTGTGGATAAAATATCGCCGCATTCCTTTTGGGAAGGAGACCAGTTGGTGGATTATAAATAATGTCCAAGTAACTTACATCCTTCCATGTGATGTTGTGGTAAGTCTCGATCTTGTTTTCTCATACTTCATTCGTATGTTGATTATGGTTCAGGCTTTGTATCAGGTAGACATAATTCGATCGACTCTTATTTGTATGAGTGTTATTTTCATGACTGCTGCTTGTTTGTCTGAAATTATAGATAAAGGCAAAAGAAACAACAGGTGTAGTCTCTATGTTCATACATTAAATGGGCCTATAATTTCTGAAGCTCTTACATGGGAATTAGCACTGGTATCACTTACAAACCCACTTAGTGTGTCATTAAGAGCTTTTTCAAAGGACACTAGTGAGCTTGCTAGTCGCATTTCCTCAGGTAGTTTGTTCCATATTTGGGCATACCTAATCATGAAAAATTTTTGCCTGGTGGCTGTTTTACATTGTTCTATAGCCACCGTACCTTTAGTGTGTCTAAGGTTATATCCAGTGTCTTCTGAAAACCGAGTACAATTAGTAGGGGTATACACTATGTGGTTAAGTAGTTTATAGAAGAGTACCAGATTTAGTCGCAGTCGCCTTAACCATAATGTTTCTAGCCCTAGAATTTCACATCTGGTAGAGTAGTTTGTGCCGTTTTCGGTTCCGATTACTTTCAGCGTGAAGTACCTCTGTACTCCTTCTACTTTTAGTTTGTTTTCTATGCGTATACTACTAAATATGAATGAACAATAGTCTAGAAGTGGGCGCACACAAACCTTGTACAGTAGTATTCTGGATTCCCTTCTGTAGAAGTTCCTGAGTAGGAAACCAATAAGCCTGCGTGATTTCGATACTTGTTTCGAGATATGTTCAGAAAATGATAGATTGTGTGAATATGTCAGTCCTAGGTCTAGCACAGATTTGAGTCTAATAATAATAATAATTTTTGCTTCATTCCAAAAACAGTATTAATGATACAGCAAGGAATTTTCAGCATTCAGTACAGTTTTGCATCTAATTTACTCAAAAACGACAACAACAAACAAAAAAAAAAATAGATAAACGGAATAATTAATACATAATAATGATAACAAAACGTTTTTATAGGAGCTATGTAGCAATTACAGTATAGGATAAGGAGAAAAATATAAAATTATAGTAATAATAGTAATAACAACTAAAATAAAAATAGCAAAGTTATAATTAAACGATAGAAAGGGTGACACCATAGAATTACAGAAAGATGAACAATGAAAGGGTCGATTCACTATGCTAATTACATAGTAACTTATATGTTTCATGTCTAACAGTGTCTTCATCACCTAAAATACGGGCTAAATACGGTATTGTAGAATTTTTATACTTAGTGGTACGAGCATATAATTTCTTATATTGACTTCTCGTTCTACCTGATGAGATACAAGGGGATAATTGTGAATAAAGAGAGTGCAGAGGGTCTGACAGTACGGCCTTTGCCCAATTTGTACAGGAATTTACGTGTCTCTCGACTATGGTATTGGCGAGATCACGCAGTGGCAAACCACAAGCCCTACTCACAGCATTTAATACCCTTCGTAATACTGCATAGTCTTTTTTAAGAAGCCCAGGAAAGATTAATGGAGAACAATAAAGTAAAATGGGTAAAATACAGGAGTTTAAAAATTGCAGAACTAAAGGTTGGCTGATACCTTGTTGTCTTAACTTTTTAATGTAGAAGGTAAGACGAAACATTTTCTTAGAGACCAATAAAATGTGAGATGACCATGAAAGGTCAGAGGAAAGAAGTAATCCCTATTATATATTTATTTCTGTTTATGCAAGAACAGACCAATTGTACAGGCATGGATAAGTTATTATATAAATTACAGTTTGTTTGTTCAATCTAACATTAGAGTCAGTCAGAACAGTCTGCAAAATAGTCTGTCTGTGTAACACATAAAGAGATATAGAATTATTGTCTTCGCATTAACAAAAAACCCAGACTTCAGATGAATGTGATACAAATATCTGGGAAAAATAAAGCTTGAAGTCAATTCTCCTATAAAACTTTGTTGTGAACAGCATCCGTGAGATAAAGTTTATTGATGTATTATTTTGATTCAATAATGTATTTATTCCATTTTTGTCAGCAGTCTTATCGTAGTTTTATAATAGGAAAGAAATTTGATCTTTGATACGAAAATTAGTTAAGGTTTTGTTAGATTGTTTTACTGCATCAAATGGGGTCAATTCTAGAACTATCCACTTGCGCCATTTGCGTCAGCATGGCAGACTGTACATGTAAGTTGAGTAATACATAGAAAACTGCTTGAAAAACAGTTGTTTCTTTATATCAGATCAAGAATACTCCTTGTACAGAATGTTAGCCAGCGTTTTCAAGTGGTTGCATCGGATCGTTCATGGAATTTGATTTTGAATTTACTTAAATGGTCATTTCAGTTTGGATGTTGGGTTGTTCGACCTCGACCAGGAGGTATATGGAAGATTACGCTCAGCAGGGAGATAAAGTATGTAAATATGGAAAGAAATTTATTATTTTATGTACATATAAATGTTTATAAATGTATATCATTGTATAGTAAAATCTACCCATAAACTAGTTGTTTTTCATGTAATTTTGCGAAGTCTTAGAGTTTATTTAGTGTCGTAATATTTAGTAATGAGTCTAGGCGTTATAGTGTTCTAATAGCTCATGCGTTTTGGAAATAAGTGGTGCGGTGTGATTGGCATAGTCATTGGGATGAAACAGTTTATATAGCAAGCGTTTGAAGGTTATAATAGAGTCACAGGTCCTTATTTCTAGGGGTAAACTGTTCCAGATCTTAGAGTACATGACTATGAAGAAGTTTGCACGGAGTGCTGTTTTACAGTTTTTCCTAGATACTGTGCACGTTTGGTTACGAAGGTTGTGAGAGCCTTCCGGTGAAAAGTGTATTTCCTTGCTGTCTGAGAATGATATTTTATGCAATATTTTAAAGAAGAATGTTAGGTTAATGCTCAGTCGTCTCATCCAGAGTTGGTTGATACCTAGAGTTATACACCTTGATGTGTAGTCCTTTTCGCAGTCAAATCCTAGTAGTTTAGACGTGAAGTATCGTTGGACACTTTCTATTTTAAGTTTGTCACTTACGCGAGTGCTGCTGAGAATAAATGGACAATATTCAAGTAGTGGTCTGACACATGTTTTATATAATAATAGCTTCGCCTCGTAGTTGTGGAAATTCCTGAGTATGCATCCTAGGAGCATCCTCGATTTACGCGTCTGTGTTGCCACTTGCTCGGAAAATGTCAAGTCACTAGAGTACCTGAGTCCTAGGTCAACAACACTTGGAGTTTAGGCAAGTCAAGAGATTCAAGTACTAGTTTAATGTTTATTGAGGGTGCACCGAAACAGATCCAACCACATTTTTTAAGGTTGAATTTTAGGTTCCATGTGGAGGACCATGCAGTTACTCGATCTAGTTCTTCCTGAACAGCTTTCTGAAAGTACCCTAAGTCATCACAGTGGAATGTGTAAGCTACTTTAAGATCATCTGCGAAGATGAATGGTTTGCCAAGTGAGAAACAGCTGCATATGTCGTTGACATATAGAGTGAATAGGAGGGGCCTAAGACGCTACCTTGAACTACTCCAGAAGTGACTGGACTAGGTTTAGAATTTACAGACCCCAGTTTAACTACTTGGGACCTATTGTTAAGGAATGATTCAATCCATCCTAATAATGGGTTACTTATTCCTAAAGAGTTTAGCTTATTTATTAGAAGTAAATGGTCAACGCGGTCAAAGGCTTTGGATATGTCGAAGTAGATGACTAGTACTAGTTGTTGTTTGTCTCGGCTGCTAGTTATATGGTTAAAGAAGTCAAGGTGACATGTCATGCATGATCTGGATTTTAGGAATCCATGTTGGTTTGGACTTAGAATATTGCAGCTGAGCATATGTTTGAGGATATCATCTTTAACTATTCGTTCAATGATTCTAGATACTATGGGTGTAATATTGATTGGCCTATAGTTGTTGACTTCAGTTTTTGATCCGGATTTGTGTTTAGGTACTATAAATGTCGTTTTCCATTTATCTGGATAGGTTTGGCTTTCTAGGGACATTGTAAAAATCTTAAGTAATAAAACGGAAATGTCAGAACCGCCGTGTTTATAAAGATACGATGGTATACCGTCAAAACCGGCACTACTAGAGCTTTTAAGAGTATTAACGGCTTGGTTAATATTAGAGTAAGTGAAATGAACTGTAGTGATTTGTTTCAGCGTTGAAGATGAAGGGAGTTCTATTTTAGATTGTAAACCGAGAAGTGGACTTGTAGGCTTAAGGTAGTTAGCTGCAAACGTCTCATTAAACAGTTCACACATGTCTGCATGGTTGCTGTATAGTTTGCCCTTGTTTATAAGGAGAGAAATTTTATGGCTTTGGCGATTCATTCGTTTCTTTAGTATTTCTGTGAGAGCACCTACTCTGGTGGTGCTGGCTAGTGCCGTGCATTCTTCATTTCTCATACGCAAGTTATGAGCTTGCAAGGTATTTAATGCTTGATTTGGTTTCAATTTCTGTACCATCTATGCTACAGGAACCATGGGAACTAACTAGTTCATGTATGTCACGTCGATGGTTGAAGGTAAAGTTAACTGCCTGACATTTGGAAGGGTTTAACATAAGACCATTTGACTTAGACCACATGCTGATGTCCGACAGAAAGCTATTAAGTTTGGAGCAGTCAGACTCAGAAGTGATAGGCAGGGATACAGTCAGATCATCAGCATATTTGACAAAATTGGTTTCGTTTAAATGTGGCAGGTCATGTAGGAAGAAAGAAAAAAGAAAGGGAGAGAGGACGGCACCTTGAGGAACACCGGCTTTTGTAAGCAAAGTGGAAGATTTGCCATTATATGCAGTATACTGCATTCTATCAGAAAAATAAGAATGCAACCAACTCTTAGCCCAGGATGCTGTGTGCGTCAAGGAGAGCTTATTTAATAAAAGGCCCCTAGGTACAGAGTCAAACGCAGATGTGTAGTCTAGGAAAGCACCACCCTAGCCCTTCTAAATGATCTCAACTGCTGGTAGAGTGGTGAAACCATGACATTTCAATATTTAACTACAGACAGTACACTAGTTCCTAGACTAACCTAATAATACTTAGTAATTATGCATGTTCAATACTTGAAATTAGATTATCATTAAAATACTTAAAATGATTACTTACGCAGCAAATGTTCTCTTAGTTTATCACTCTTATTTCCCTTATAACATTCAGTTTTTGAGCCTAATGTATTCTTTGATAATACGAATTATAACAATGATTACACTCTTATTGTATATAGATTGATTTACTTTACGGCTACCTGTAAGACTCACTAACTTTCTGTAGTATTGTTAACCAAATGCTGAAATTTTGTTGGTTCTGCTAATATCTTTTTATAATATATGTAGACAGGTTACTTTGCAATGTCAAATGTTTACTATATATAAAACTGTCATGATAATTTAGTACACTTGGTCCTGCCAACCGACCTTACCTTCAGTTCATATTACCTATATTGAACCCTAACTATATTGTTCTGCTGAATCTTGTTCCACTATTCACAAAACCTATTCTTGTTATTCTTCAAGGTTTTTGTCTTATTATAAAGTAATCTGTTCATTAGGACGCATGCATACATATATAATATGTTCATAAAGATGTACGCGGGGACCTATTGGAAGCACTCATTAAGAAAGCTAGGGAGATGGAATATGGGGTACGAACATGTCTGGTACCAAGCAATATATATGCGGTAACCATAATAATCATAGTCTCAGAGCCTAACATCAAAAAAGGTGGGAGGGTGGAGTTAGCTGATCAGTAGATATGGTGGTGGACACTAAGGTGAATCGCCCCATTCTGCAGGAACAGCATTAAAAAATTTGAAGGCTCGAGATATTTCTGGTTTTTATGAGGGCTTAAATCTAAATCTTTATCTTGAAAAAGATAACAATGAACGCCTTGACAGATCATGCTTCTACCTTTAAATATATACCATTCACCCAGCCTATTGTTGAGATGCGACCATGTGGGATCTGCTCAGATTTATGGGGCATCTTATAAATTAACTTGCTGTCTATCGTCAGATCTTTTCATACCACTCCACAATGTCTTATCTCATTTATTTTCTGACAACGTCTTTACTTAATCCTCATTTTACTCCATTAAACTTAACATCTTATAGCTCTTCATTACTTATTATACTCCTACTCTCTGAAGGGTACGGTTGTGCGCTAAATGCACAAAAAGGTATAAAATAAAAACAACTGGCATGAGGATAATTGTATTAAAACCAAAAGTGGATATCATGATAGTTTGTGATATATCTGTAGCATTATACATTGCAAATGAATGTTGTTACCCTAGGGTGTTTCCTTTATTAATGCATTTATTAATGATACTTGCACTTACCTATTTCATTACAATTTAATGATTCACCTCAGCACTTTAATTTTTCTAAAACAGATTCCAATCCCTTGTAAAAGGTGTACTTACCTCAATATCGGTTGGTTATCGTATGCCTACAACCACGGGATGAAAACGGAACGAAGTCGATTTTCCCGCTCAACCTGGAGGACAACTGTACAATTCAATAACTATACGGCCTAATTCAGAAAATGAGTGTATTATATGTATCGAATATTTAACAGTTGAAATACGATTAACTTGTAGACAATCTACGATTTGATATTATATCATACTTGATCGTGCCTGTAAAAATGGCATGCATTTTCATGTAAATTTGTAAATTTATATGAAATACATTATTATTATTATAAGAAACAACATTATGATATAAGACAACCGCAGCATCCAAGGTACTTCTACCATGTTTATATGCAAATTGCTTAGGGTCATTAAAAGCTTTCAATGAAGGTTCAAGACGAAGTAAAAGTAGTTTTTCCATCAATTTTAAAAAAGGAGAAGTAATTGCAATAGGCCTAAATTTAATATCGGTACCAGAAGATTGTTTTGGTATAGGGATAATTTTAATGTTTTTCCATGCAGAAGGTCGAACATTACTGGAAAAGGAAGCATTAAAGATATTAGTAAGAGGGTAACACAAAATATCAGCACAGTTCCTGAGGACAATGGCAGGTACGCCATCAGGATCAAGGCTTTGGGAAGGCTTAAGAGAACGGAGACATTTAAGCACATCAAGGGTATTAAAACCACTAAAATTATTGTCTATGTGATTTGTATCATTAGGAAGGATATCAACAGAGGAGCGTATGAAAGACTTATTAAGATTATTAACATTAAGAGATTGGACAGAGGTACACCGCTTACCGCTAGTTATTTCTTTAAAAAGTTTCCATAAACTAGAAGGGGTTTTACATGACAAGAATCTTTGGTTGTATAAAACATTTAGTCTGTGCATTTCGAGTTTTATCAGAGGATTTAGCTTTTTTACACCTGACTTATCATTTGTTTTGTACAACAGTTCTTTATCTCTACGGAGCTTTTTGAGATATGGAGAAGAGAAACGGTCAAAACGAGTGAATAATGTTTCTTTAGGACAACATATTTCCAAACAGAATTTAAGATAATCTGTGGTGTTTGTGATTGTGTCATTTGATTTTTGTTCTGTAAATAGGTCCCAGTTAGTATCTATCAACATGCATCTGAGTTTGCTTAGATTGTCTTGTGAGTAGCATCTCCGTTGAAATTTACTGTAGAGGTGAGAGAAGACATGTTTGTGTGATTTGGAATATATTTTAGGCAGTACACGTATGATGCAGTGGTCAGAGTTTAATACAGGAGCACGTTTGCGAGCTTCATATATGCCAACATCATTGATGAATACTAGATCTAGTGTTTTTTCGAGACGGGTAGCAAAGTTAACAATATTGTCATGGCCAGGTGATATAAGGAAGGAATGATCACAAGAGTTAAAATCGCCAGTCACTATTGATAAAGAGTTCTCGAAGCAAGCTGCAGCAAAAGCGGTGAATTCATCTGCGAACATAGATAAATCCGATATGGTACAGCCAGGAGAGACATAAACATTAGAAATATAAATGAATTTATATTTTGACAAGTGTCTCGGGCGACATCTGACAGTGATGCAATCAATGTAGTCATTCGAGAATTTGAAACAAACGTTGTTAGAAATAGACCATTTTGAGTGAATAAATGTAGCTACTCCTCCGCCGCATTTTTTCTTGGAACAAACACGGTCTTGTCGGAATACATTAAAATCATTTAAAGATACTATATTGTCATCATATGAGTCATGAAGCCAGGTTTCTTGTAGAGTTACAATACCAGTATTATGATAAGTTTCGGATAACAACAGGGACTGAAAATCCAGAATTTTGTTAGGCAGTGACCGACAGTTCGTACTAACGATAACCGGAACAGTAGTTTGATGTATGGGTGTAGATTTTAAAGCACGTTGCCAACCACCATGGTGCTTTTTCTTGAGTTTATTGCAAATATGAAAGTTTTTAGGTTTAAAGCATTTTATATAATCCCGAGAGTGAATGATACGATTAGAATGCATAATTTTAAATGTAAACACCAACAAAATATGAGTAAATAGATGCAAAATGTACATGGAATATGGTAGCCCAAAATGTTCAAACAGGCCGCCAAGGTCAAGGTCCAACCATCTAGGGATTTTGTGGCCCTGAATTGCTAGGTCGAGTTCTAGGTTGGGACAGCCTATGCAGAGCCAGCCACACTTTTCGACATTAAACTCAAGTCTCCAGGTGTCACACCATATATCCATTTTTGTTAGTTCTTCATGTATGGAGTTCATAGTTGTAGTCTTTCTTACATTCGTAGCCAAGTAGTTTCGAGGTAAATATCGTTGGATATTTTCTATTCTTACCTTTTCACGTGTGTGAGTGCTGCTAATAATAAATGGACAGTATTCTAGTAGTGGCCTTACACAGGTTTTGTACAGAATGAGCTTTGCTTCATTGTCGCGAAAGTTCCTGAGTATGCATCCTAAGAACATCCTCGACTTTTGAGTCTGTGATGCCGCTTGCTCAGAAAATGTTAGGTTACTCGAGTACCTTAGACCTAGGTCAACGACACTTTGGAGTTTGGTTAGGTTAGCCGATTGAAGCGTTAACTTCATGTCGATTGAGGGTGCACCGAAGCAGATCCAGCCACATTTTTAAGGTTAAATTTGAGGTTCCATAAAGACGACCAAGCAGTCACTTTATCTAGTTCTTTTTGTACAACATTCTGGAAGTACCCTAGGTCATCAGATTGGAATGTATGAGCTACTTTGAGGTCATCTGCAAAGATGAATGGTCTCCCGTGAGAGAAGCAAGTGCATATGTCGTTAATATATAGGGTAAATAGAAGGGGTCCAATGACACTAACTTGTAATACACCAGAAGTGATTGGGCTAGGTTTCGAAGTTACAGACCCGAGTTTAACTACTTGGGACCTATTGTTAAGGAATGATTTAAGCCATCCTAATAGTGGGTTACGTATTCCTAAGGATTTGAGATGTCAAAGTAGATGACAAGTACTAGTTGTCGTTTGTCACGACTGCTGGTCACAAAGTTAAAGAAGTCTAAGTGGCATGTTAAACAAGATCTGGATTTGAGGAATCCATGTTGGTTCGGACTTATAATGTTGCAGCTAAGCATATGCCTGATTAGGTTGTCTTTAACTAGTCTCTCCATAATTCTATATGCTATAGGTGTGATATTGATCGGCCTGTAGTTATTGATTTCTGTTTTCGAGCCAGATTTGTGTTTAGGCATAATAAACGTTGTTTTCCACACATCAGGGTAAGTTTGGGTTTCTAAGGACATTGTGAATATTTTAAGTAGTAGTAAGGGAATGTCAGGGCCACCATATTTATAAAAATAGGATGATATGCTGTCAGTACCGAAACCTTTTGAGCATTTTAGGGTTCTTATAGTTTGTTTAATGTTAGTATAGTTAAATTCAACAGTACTAATTAAGTTTGGTGTGTGTGAAGATGGAGTTTGTGCCACATTAGTAGCAGGGTGTATATTGAGTAACTGGACTGTGGGCTTAAGGTAGTTACCTGCAAAAGTTGAGTTAAATAATTCACACATGTCTGCAGAATTAGTACATAGCCTACCTTTGTCTATGAGGAGGGAAATGCTGTGATTTTTGCGATTCATTCGCTTCTTTGAGATTTCCGTCAGTGCATACACTCTAGCAGGACTGGCTACTGCGATGCGTTCTTCGTTTCTCATACGGAAATTTCGAGCTTGTGAGATGGAACTAAGGGTGTTAAGTATTAAACCTAGTGTGCCAAAGTCGTGGTGTTTGAAGTAACTTGTCGAGAGTTTCTTCAGTTTTATACGATCCTTTGGTTTTATGAAAGACTTCCTATGTGGGGAAAGCCTAAGTGTTTGGAGTGGAATGACAGCATCTAAGCATGTGTTCGAGTTATGGTAGAAGATGCTCAGAGCTCTCGAGAGGTCATCAATAGTGAAGTATTCGCTCCATTCGGAGGATCTTAGCACTGATTCTACTAAGGTCCAGTTTGCCTTACTATAGTTCCTATATAGTACTTGTTGTGAAGTGGAGGTATGAGCTGCATTGCTATTCAGTGGAAGGGGCAGAGCACACATTACTGTTTTGTGGTCACTACCTGAAAAATTAAAACCCACTTAGATTGAGAGGAGGCTTATATCGTGACAGAATATTAAGTCTAGTACATTGTCACCTCTTGTAGGGATAGTGACAGTTTGTTTCCAGCCGAAAATGTCCAGTGTCCCTAAGAGCTTGTCGTATTTAGTTGGCTCTTTTAATAAGTCCCAGTTGATTTCGGGTAGGTTGAAGTCTCCACATATGATCTTATGCTCGTATGGAAGAGTGGATACTTGCTCCAGTACATTTATAAGTTGTGTCTCGTAATCACTAAAGGTGCCAGGTGCTCTATAGATACATCCTATTAGTAGTGTAACACTTTTGAAGTGTACGTTGACCCATAGGGTGTCGTGCATGTCATTGAGTTCCCTATTTTCTAGCTGTAATACAGTACGTGTGTTCAGGAAGTACATTAGACAGCCTCATCCCTTACCACTCTTCCTGTCACAGCGAAAGTGTATGTACCCTTCGATGCTTATCTCTTCGTCTGGTATATTGGAGTGACACCAGGATTCGGTAATAATAATTATAGGGGGTTTGTATACCAGCGTGTGTGCCCTGAGCATCGGTAGTTTGTTAAGGATAGATCTAGCATTAATAAGTATTAAGTAGAGTTGAGATTTGAAGTAGTGTTTAAAGTGTTTAAGCTCGTCAATTAGGTTCAAGTGCGGATCGGCATCAACCGTTTCCGCGTGGCATATCAACCCTGTGTCGGAACTAGTTTGTCCACCTATGTCTGTCGAGTTACTATCCATTTTTTTAGTGGGTAATGGGTTTGATTATTAGATAAACTATACGATGACGTGGTTCTAGGCTTGGGTAGGTTGGAGACTTGGGTTGGAGTTTTTATTTGGTCTATGCTTGTACAGTCATTGGGTGTGACTAATAGTTCCGTGTGTACTAGCCCATGTCTGTCCTCTTCCCGATAGGGGGCCGACGTTAGTGGTACGGGTTCAGAAGGGTTAACATCCCCACCAGCTGTTTGGTTAGCGCTGACAGGGATGTGTTGGATAAAAAATCTTTGGTACCTTGTGATACCCATGATTTGTTAATCTGCCTATTGTGTGGGGACATTCGAAGAGACCTTACATGGGTGTCGTTATATGCATAGCTGCACTGTGGTTTGTTTTTCAGAAGGCTTGTTCCGTATAATCTGCCAAAGTTAGTTTGTGTGTCATGCCTTGTAGACCCTGAGTACCTGGTGGCTGAGCTTCGAGTGTTGTCACTTATACTACTTTGCGTGATAGCGTCACTACACCAGCTACCAGTGTGACTTGGCACAGTATGCGAGTAGGTTGTGTCGTTGTTTTCCTTGGACTCTATGTCCTTATTTTTGTTTTTAGTTTGGTTGCTAGCATGGTTTTGAATATTATTTACCTTAAAGCGTGAGATATTCTTGGGAGTCTGAATATGTTGGGGACTCTTCGCAACAAGTGGCGTATTTCGGCATGTTTTGTTACCGAGTTCCATTTGCGTTGTCACGTTTTGGTTAAGAGAGGATGTTGTCAGCTTACAAGAGGGATTGATTACCATCTTATGGCTGTCCATAGACATATCTAGATCCACCGTAGAGGGAGGAGAGGTTACTTTAAGAGTAAGACTATAGCTCACAAGTCTTTCGTTTGGTTTCGTTTTCTGTGGAGCTATTTTTGTGGGATTAGAGGGCGGGAAGGCTATGAGTTCTACCGTGTTGGTAGTGTGTATATCTATTTTAGTGGCTTGAGGTGTCTTGCCATTTGGTTTATTAAGGTGATTGTAAGCACACCTTTCAGTCACTGTCTTATCTGCTACAACTTTTATCTGTTTGTAGCTTGTGTCCTGTAATAGGATACGTTGTGTGTTGGTGAATTTTTGAGCCTCTGTCTGCGTTTCGAACTGGAGGCGTATAGGACAGCAGTGGTCGTGCTGACTCTTCTTCAGTCTGTGACATTTTGTTTGGGAGTTAGGCATTTTCGCCGCCCTAAGTAAGATGCTTTGAACCTATTTCAAACCCTCATTATCTGGTATATTGTAGACAATCACACTTAGTTTAGTATCAAGTCTTTTGATGACCTCTGTTGTGATGAAGTTTATCAAGGTGTCTATCTTATTTACTGATTCTGTGTCAAGTTCGCCAGGGTTTATGGTCTTAGTCAAGATGTTCAGAGGGGCAAGTTCACAGACCTGTGATTTTATATCACCAACCTGTGTTGACAGTTCAGATAAGTTGGCCAAATTTTCTGAAAATCCTGCATTCATAACTTTTCTACACCTTGTGTCCCTCCTCTCAGTCTTCAGTTCTTCTACAGACAGCTTTAGTCGTACTATTTCTGAAGTAAGTGTTGGAGCTGGACTTGGAATCTGAAGTTTTGTGACACGTACATAGGGTGAAGTGAAGAGGTTTATGTCAGCACCACGTGCTGAGTTTGTGGAAGCGATGCTACTGCTGTTTGTCAGAAGGTTTTTGCCCTCAGTTTCAGCCACAGTAGATGGTAGTGAACCGGCAGCTCGACGCTTGCGGCGTATTGGCAAGCTGTGTGCCTCACTTCCATACTTTGTGGGAGTTGTGCTGCTCGTTGTTGCGAGCATATTTGTACTATTAGTCATCACGTTGACAGGTGACTGAGTTCGTGGCTTTTTTGTATGACTAACCACAACTAATTAGTGAAAGGGCAAAGTTAAAATTTCGACACCAATAACAACCAATCAGCAAACGATCTTGAACTGAACAATCACATTAAAGAGCCGTTTATGATAAGTGAAAGCGTATATTCGTACAAAAATCCATAGAAAAAAGTATAAAACCGTTACAATGGGTATCTTTCTCGAACATGAGACAAAAACATCTCCCAATTCAACATGGGACTGTCAATAGAAAAATTGCACCACATTCTGTACATCTATTCGTCCAAATGACTAAAAATGATATCCTTTTGCGATCCATTTATAGCTCGGATCCTATTTTTCAATCTCCCTCAAAAACCTTCAATTGAACTGGTATGAGTCCCAGTAACAGGATCGACGAAATCATTCGAGTGGTTCACTCTATGGTGAATGCAACCCAGAGATGACAAGGAATCGTAGCCTTTCCACTTGTCCGTATGCACAATTGATCCCCTTTTCACAAGTCGAGTTATAATAGGGATCAAAGTGCTCGCCTTCCTGTCTCCTATCCTTTCAACAAACCCTTTTCGAAGGGACGTGTCGTATAAACCGATAACCCAAATGTTATTTGTTCTCTGACGACCCCGATTGTATTTCTTCTTTATCAACACTGTCTCATCTACATGGACTACTACGTCCTCCCCGACTAACAGTGAAGTAATTCTGTCCATTTTCCATGACGCGATATCTGTACAATGCTGATACCATTGGACTGTCCCTACGAAATATTAAAATTAGCAGCTTACCCTCCCTATTACTAACTCTTTCCCAACATATTCCACAACGATGGACAAATCCATCAGTTGAACTCGAATCGCTTTTCAAAGTCATAACACCACCACAGGAACACTTTCTCTCTTTTCTTAGCAAGCTTAAGTCTAGGCAATACTGAACTACACTATCCTCCTCGAACTGCAAACGTAACCTTGAAAGGGCACGCATTGAAATGAATCAAGCGCTATACAACATTTAACTACGTTCGTGAATCTCATTGGATAATTCGACGTCAACGCTGATTGGTAGTTATTGGTGTCTAAATTTTAACTTGGCCAGTGAAAGAGTTATTGGTTAAATTTATGGAACTGAAGAAACACCTGTTCGAGTCTCACAGTAAAAATGGAAATATATAGCGAATCAAGCTAAAATGCAACGCAAACGTTGAACGCAACGCGCTGTTTTCCAACTTGTGAGAGAAGTGAATTGTACAAACGGTTTCAAGAGGTTGCAGGGAGTAGGGTTCTCAAATCCACCGATAACTTTGCAGACATTCTTTGCTCCACACTCTCATAACAGATAACTTTACACGTGCAGTATATCATGATTCCATCATAGAGTGAGTTTTTCAAAATTAACACATTGCTGCTCCTTATTTGCGTGCCTCAGCTATCATCCGTGGAAATTTCAGAATAATTGAAACCCCCTCAAGGACACTTCAATAGCTTGTGTCCATATTTGCCTCGCTCCGGGGAAATGATACCATGAAAAGAAAGACTCGAAGTAATATCACGTAGTCCGATTCCTAGTAGTGCGGTGTGTCATGTGCACAATTCATGTCAAATGACTTAACAACCACTGTCTAAAGCATGTCAGAAAAGTGTTGTTAATTGAGACCTTCCAAAAAATATTCGCATTTTCATTAAGGTGTGTACAGCATGTAATGATAACATGTAGTGAACTGAATTGTTCAGTCTATCTCGTTTGCAGCATGATATCAGTCTACCACATGCGATTACTCAATATGAACGTTAAACGAGGTTGGCAGCCAGACAAACCTAGAATTACAGCCACTGTGAGAACAACACTCTAAAAATACGGACTCGCAGTTTTCGACTAGAACCTAAGACAAAGCAAGTTATCCCAAGCAGATTTATAGTGAAACGAAAACTGTAAAGGAAACTACAAGAGCTATTGTTCTATTTAGAAGAATGTACCAGGTGATCATTACACGAACCTCCAATTATGAGGGTGTTCGGCATTCAAACACCAAGAAAACCACGGCTAAACATAAAATGACTCTCAATTAACAAAGTTATGTCCTCAGACTAAAATTTACAACAACAGTCCAATGAAGTGAAACTGATCTGACTGACAGAAAAATTTGAGATGGTAGATAGAGTACAGCTTTACGGTATGAAGGCGCAATATTAGACGTAACACCTGATGTTTGCACGACGTCCTGGTTCAGAGCCGATTGCCCAATTAACGTCTTGATAATCAATCACTTAAATGTTCATTTATCTGCTTGTATATCAGCTGAAGAATCGATGATAACTTTTATACAAGAGAGTAACCTGGTAATAACAGACTCAGAAAGAGGCTTATTTAAAGAAGATGGGTCACAAAAGGATGTATCATTATCGTCTGACATGCATAATGTAAATCATGGGTCTCAGCTGGATTCAATTTTTCAATTGGCTGTAGTATTGTAGCAAATTACCAAAACAGTAGGCAGCAACTGAAGCGAATATTAGTGGTATGAATTGAAGGTAATCAGGAATATTTGATGCTAATTTCCCAGAAATCGATGACACTAAAGGTAAAAAATAAAAACCGGCGTAATGTATCTCGAGGTGTGGAGTTCAGTTAAAATAAGTGAGTAGGTAATTCGTGTAATTTTCTTTGAATCCATTGATTTGCGTGCTAATAGATAAAATCAATATTCTAGGCTTCGACACGCCTGATTCATGTCAGTTTCATGCGGGTTTTTTAAAGGTGTACGTTGAGTTCAAGGCCCTTTTCAGTGTAGTGGAGCTAAGTCGAAACGAAAGGGTTGCGGAATTTACAATCTTTATTTGTTTGTGAAGTATATGGGGTCCGAAAACTCACAAAATTCTACGGTCGTTAGGTGTGGTGTTATTGTGATGTTAGATATTATATGGGAGCAGCTTCGAAGTGACCAACAAATTTCATGATGGAGGTCGTTTTCATCCACATCAGATGTGCTAACAGTATTCTGAATATCTGCAACTTCTATGTTCTGGTTATTTCTACAATCTGTTAGAGTAATACTAACGTAGAGGATAGCATCACCGTACCATTTCTGTAGGCCAGAGCAGTACATCTGCAAAGATGATCAGACAAAAGCAAACTGCAAGGTAGGTACAGAAGTAGCCGACAAACCTTAGTATTTTTGAACAAGTATAATAAGTGCACAGGTTCATTTTTCACTGAGGATTTGCAGTCGTGGAATTTCATTGTTTCGCTCTAACGATTAGTCTAGTTGTATAGCAGTAAAAAGGAGATGACTGTCCCCACCTATTCGGGGCAATGGTAAGAATAGGTTCTGAAAAAGGAGTTAAACCAAGAAATTAGAGCACATGAAATATGTAGAAGAAGAGCAGAAGTTAAATGGCGTCTATACTGCTGCTCCCATGGATAAAGTTAAGTTTCCTTCAGAAGTAGCGAAATCATACTACGTACTTGCATTTGGAGAGTTTAAAAGTTAAGCTCTCTTATTAAGACAGCTTTTTTGTACATGTCATTCAAGCTCAGGATCCTTAACAATGAAGCGCTACTCCACAGATAAGGGTGGTTCTGATAAGCTTGTTGCCGCTATATTTTGACTAAACTAGAATACACGTATCTTCTAGTACTTCCTCGCGTTTATAATTGTGTGCTAACGTTGTGATTACTTGACATCCACAACGTAATTCAAAAGGCACTTGCGAAGGAATACGATAGTGTATTCTTGCAGCAATCAAAATTCAAAAATCGAGCGAGTACAAAAGGTATCAATTGTTAACATGCAAGATTTAGAGTAATAAACAAATCGAAGTACAATTACACAATGAAAGTATACTGCGATGATGAGTAATAAAACGGGTCACTACAATAGCCCTCCGTAGAATGCAGGTAAATGAAGTTTACCTGTATTCGGAATGATATTGTAAATTACAAGAACAAAAAAATATGAAAACCGAATTGAGGCTTTTTTAGTTTTCTGAGGTTCGATTATAACTGTATATATTCGAAAATGTTAACAACTTTGAAACGAACTAAAATGTTTAGAAAGTTGTGCAACATGTAACAATAAAAGCAGAAAAATTATTATTAGAATAATAATGAGGTTGTTATTGTAAATAGTTACAGAATAGATTTATATCTTAACATACAGTTAATAGTATAGTAATAAGGAAGTGCGGAAATGACTTGGGTAAACATTCAGTTACCTCTGTTTCCATGAAAGCTGGTTGTACAAGTGGAATTGTACAAGAGATGGCTGTGCCAGAGAAGAGTGCAGCAGTAGCTGCTGCTCCTGATACGGTTGAAAGTGAATGTCCGTCAGCATGTTGTTGTTGTTGCTGGGGTGTTGTTACTCGGCGTTGAGGAGTAACTTGAATTGATATTTGCTGAGGTTGGAGAGTAGAAGTTGGTTGATTGATAGCCATTCCAACAAGAGCAGTTGGCACAAGCTGTGGGAAACCAGTGGTTTAAATCAGCTGACCGTTAGGACCAACAGTCATGACTTTTAATGGAGCTCCTGGTGCCAGAATGACAAACTGGGGAGTAGCATAGGAGCGTGCAGCTACAGTACAAGATTGACCACTGACAGAGACGTCAGTTGCCATCATTGTTGCTTGTTGCTGATGTTGTTGGATATAAGTTGGCTGTTGAGCTGGTTGTAGCTGATGAGCTTGTGCTTGAATCTGTTGTTTTTGTTGTTGAGGTGATTGGGTAAACTGTTGTAATTGAACAGCTGTAGGACCGGCTTGAGTAAATGGAGTTGCAGACCATTGTAAGAGTGTTTGCACACCTGTAGACAATGTTGAAGCTTGAGGACAGAGAACTGGAATTGAGGTGTTGCATAACAACCAGCTGCTTGAGTATCAGGGTGAACTGGGATAGCAGTCGCTTTGCCGCCAGGTCCGGAGGTACATTTAGCAGAAATATCAGTAATTACACATCCAAATGTTATGAAGTTATAAAAGTTAATGCGATGGCAAAGATGATTTATTCCACTGCGTATACTTCGAAATGATGTAGTCCATCAATCAGCTATGTCGGGCTCGCCAATTTGTTGACGCTATATTTTGACTAAACTAGAATACACGTATCTTCTAGTACTTCCTCGCGTTTATAATTGTGTGCTAACGTTGTGATTACTCGACATCCACAACGTAATTTAAAAGGCACTTGCGAAGGAATACGATAGTGTATTCTTGCAGCAATCAAAATTCAAAAATCGAGCGAGTACAAAAGGTATCAATTGTTAACATGCAAGATTTAGAGTAATAAACAAATCGAAGTACAATTACACAATGAAAGTATACTGCGATGATGAGTAATAAAACGGGTCACTACAAGCTGCCCACACTCTTCATAATAACGTCGCTGTTAAGGATGATGCAGGCATAGCTGAACTCTTAACAAGCAATTTTCTGACTCATACGCGCACGATATCTCTGCATGCATCGAATTTGACCTTGTAACAAACAAAACACTGCCAAATATATGCTTGACTGTTGATGTTATAGAAAGTGCAGTGCGTTCATTGAGATTCTCCAACACTCCTGGACCTGAGTCAATTCCTTCATCCTCCCTAAAATATGGTGGCTCCGGTCTCCCTCTCCTTTTGCTTTGAATATTCTCAACGTCCCTTATAAACGGAGTTAAACCTTCCGAATGGAAGCAGACGTATATTACCCGAAGATTTAAATCCGGCCCAAAATATGATGTAAAGAATTACATGCCGATCAATATAACGTCTTTCTTGTAGAGGATACTTGAGAAGATAATCAGTACCAAAATCACTGACTTCTTTTTGACTGAAAACCTCATAACACCTTCTCAGTATGGTTTCAGAAAGTCCAGGTCATGCACGACTTGCCACTTGGAACTATTTGATTTTATAACTGGACGTACAGACCAAAAATTCGTTGTGCTCATTATGTATATTGATCTTAAGAAAACATTCGATAAAGTATGTCGTAATTTACTCCTGAAAAAACAGTTTACAGGCATCATCGATATGATGAATTACATATACGACTAGTAAGCATATTTAATAATAGTAATAATTCAATAAAATACATATTTATTCCGACCTGTGTAGGACACACCAATTGTACAGGCATGAATAAGCATAATTTAAATTACACAAATTTGGTTTACAGTGAAAATACATGGTTGACGCCGTTTTTGTCTTTAGTTCGTGGGAACAATGGGATAACTGGGGATTCAGTGGAGCACATCAAGAAACATAGAAATATCGTCTTCGCATTAACAAAAATAACCCAAGTATGTTTTGGATGGATTACAAATATTTGGGAAAAAAATTAAGCTTGAAGTAATTCCCCATATAACTTTGGTGTGTACGGCATCGAGTCTTATTCTTGATTTATATCCAAATTTGGTAATAATTTAAAACAAGTGATACAGTTGTATAGTTTTGTCAGCATTTTCACCGTAACATCACAAGTGAATTGTACTCAATGTAGACTAATAATAATGACAGTCTGTATTTTCTTATAAACGGGTGTTTTCAAGAAATGCAAGCTATTTTGCAGACACGATCGGTTATGTTTTAAGTTACAATCGTGAAGTATTATAAATCAGTACTTTTTCATTGGTATAAAGGTACATTTCACAACTGTAATCCAGGTTGCGTCGTGGGGAAAGGTAATGCGTAATTCACGAGGGAATTATGAGATATGGGACCAATAATGTTTGCAGATCATTTGTCATTGCAAATGGTCAGATATCCACATTCTCATTCGAAGTCAAATGGAAGCTAAAATGGTGAGAGAAAAAAGAAGACAAACAACAACAACACAAAGAAAGCAAGTAGAGTCCTCAAGGAGTGATTAATAAATATATGCATATATATTCTATGTAGTAACTATGGTTACTTTGGTACACCAGCTAACTAGTCTCGTTATGCTAACTTTTTTATTATGTGTGAACTAATACTATTGTCCTGTGTAAAAATGTCCATCATGTACTTCCAATAATATAAAAATTTATAATTGCAGTTTGTTATAACTACGCGTTTAATGAACTTAAAATATCTATGTAGGGTGAAAAAGGGGATGTAAGAGTCAGACGCAGAAGTGTATCGTCACCTTTGAGCAGTCTGGTGACTGAGGAGATGAACACTGCGAGTGTTTGCATAATGCACATCAACTGGTAGTCTATTCCAAATGACTGAAAACTTATTTAAGAAGTTGTACCGCATGCAAGTCTGACAATGCTTTATAGCAGCTAGGTTGTGATGATTTCTAAGATTGTAGCTGATGACAGCGGTCGGTTTAGTTATTGGCTCGGAGGAGTTCACGAGCAGATTAGTTAGCTTGTAGTAAAAAATAAGGTTTAGCTCAAGCTTGTCAGTTTGTCGCAGTCCGCTAAGAATAAACGGGCAGTATTCTAAAATAGGTCGGACACATACTTTGTGTAATAAACCCCAGGGTATCCATATTGCTCTTTTACAAGAAGTAATTTTACGCTCGTTAACCATTTATTCGACATTGTACAAATGTTCATTAATTTTCAATTGTTTTACTAATTCTTCGAGCGGTCACCCATGCCTGGTTTTCGTTTCGCTTATTTTGGATTATAATTCCTGAAGTTCCTACTACTGTTTTTAATACAACAATGTTGCTTTTAAGTCTTCAGCAGCGTTTAACCTTATTTGGACCGTGAAGACGTGACTGTTTTGTAACACATAGATCAGAGTCAGACATGGTACGTAATGTTTCAATTTCAATTCTCAGCTCGCAAGTCTGAAAGTAAAGAAGGACTAGAAATTATTGACTTTCGCTTTCTAGAGTTCTTTAGGGCTGTGGGAAGATATGATAACGAAAACATCAAAATTAAGTGCGTCGTTGAAGTAAGTCTAAACTCTGTTTTGCTTCACTTTTCTTCCTAAATAATAACAAACCTATGGACCTTAAGGTCTTTCCTTTAAGCGTTGCATTCGAAACAATAATTAAGATGGCGAAAAAATTAATCCAAAGACGATGCACGTATCTCATTTCATTAACCGTTCACAAGGATTTTCTTGTTTGACAAGAATGTAAATAGTTGCCGACTTGTGGTCGAGTTCCTAATTCTCCTTGGACAGCCGGTAGGAGTTCATCCGTCTTATGTGGCTACGTAGAGGAGTAATCTACTACTGAAGTACATCACGTCCACGAATATGTACATGTTGAATACCTGTCATGATAGAAAGACTGGTGTCAACTTCATTTGAGAAGTATAGCTAGTGTGGTGCACTTTTAAATGTATCTCGTTTAACATATTGTTCATTGTAAAAGTCTAATTAGTATAGTAATAATGAAACTCTGAAGATATCCAGTCCTCTCAGATATGACCTAAATTTTAATTACCATTTAGGACTAAAGATTTCTTAGTTGGTCATGACCCCATAGTTATACTTCTCTTTCATATCCTCAGTTTCTTGTGAACAGTATCAGTATGGCATCAAGCTGTAAATAAAAAAAGTGTTAACTTTGTTGTTAATCGTAACTATGTGTGGTTGTTACTTATTTTGTAGCCGTTTGTTTTTCTCTTGTTACACGATCGTCTTCGAAGTATTGTATTAAGTCGTGTTCGATGAAAATAAGTCAAAAATTACTTTTCTGTCAATTATACATTTACTGTTTCGTCGTTGTGCGACTTTTAGCGTGATTGTGATGAAATACTTAAATGTAGTATGTTTCTTGGACCTTAATGGGTACTTATAGCCTCTTGTTTGTGTTTAGTTTGGAATGCATCTTGTGGGCGATTGATTGTCAGCGGAATCCGGTTCCTGTGTTAACAGAAGGATTCTTGCAGTTTAGATGTTTTGTTTTAAGCAAAGATAGTTTTATCGGTCACCTCCTTTTTAAGGCAGTTTTCCTAGTACGGCATTAGTTGATATCTTCCAAGAAGTCTACATTCGTCAACTTGTTTGACCCATGGTGTGGAAGTCCCATGAATTTTGTGAATGGTTCTGCAGATTGTAAACTTGATCGTCAGCAAACTGTCACTGATTTTTCTTACAGCTTTACTAGTCATCTGTTCCTAGTGGAAATTTGATTCGGGAGGGTGTTTAGTGTTATCTTAGTGGCACAACAATGTCATGAGCCACAATAAAAGAGGCCAGTTGTTAACTGTGCTTACATGTGGAATACAAGTCATCATCGTTTGTACATTATAATACCAGTAAAGGAAACTGCATCTCAAAAACTGAAGTCTCAAAGGGCGATGAACCAAATTCACACTTATGATCCAGGACATTGTTTATTTAAGAGACAAAGTGATGAAATGTGCAATGAGAGTTGACGGGGTGTAACGGTGATTGTAATGTCGTTTAGTGGTCAATTGAGGCTTATGTATCACTTGCTTTGCTGGTATTATTTCTCGGTGTGCTTGGTGTTTCCTTTCTGCGAATTTCAGTGGCTGACTGAAAATAAAAGCGGCAAGCTATGTGGTATTGAAATCCTACGGAGTGTTCTCTATCAAGTGTTTCTCCATCAGTTGTATACTTGTTCGGGTCTAAATAACTGACTACAAACTCAGCCCTATGCAATGTATGCAATAATTCCACAATATCTATACTAAGTCTTTAGTTCAGTAGTTATCATGGTTGATCCTTATAGTTGGTTTCGAACAATTGTGAGGATTAACTTGTCAGTTGCTCAGTCGAATTCTTATAGTTTCAAACCAGTTGGCTGGATTGAATCGATGATGTGAAAATTCACTTTTCCACATTTACTGCCTGTGGTGGAGTGGAACAAAAACTAGGTAGACGTTTCACATTGACGGGATGAATTCCAACTCAACTTGTTGTTTGAGGTCTAGTGGCGAGTGTTGTCTTACTTTACTTCGGCTATCTCCTACGGGAGGATGAGCAGGCTTAATGAACATCTCGAATCATCGCTGCCCAGGCGCGGCGATCTAAAGAGAGTTCATGAAGTTTCATGGGAATTTGGTACGAGTGATGTCCCCAGAATCGCTCGGCCTTTTGTTTGAGAGTGCAGCTCTAGCCTTTACACAACCAAGTGTGACCTACAAGGCATTAGGAGTGGAGTAGGGAGTCCACTATCCATTGGCAGCCGGTGACCGGAGTTCGGTTCATACGCCTTTTTGAATGTGGCCAGACATCCAGGACATCCAACAAGCCCTTTGTCCATATGTCTGCCGGTGAGCTCCAGTGAGCTTCATACGCAAGTCGTTGGAGGTTTGAAATCAAGGTTTAGCCATCTCCTCTAGACTGTCATCCAATGGACAGTCAACCAGGTGAAGAGCGCCGGGCATCCGCTTTCCCCCCCTCACTTTGGTGAAAAACACCGCCACGTGAAGGCAGTGAGTAGGACTTCCTCAGGAGAGGCTATGTAAGACGCCCGGTCATATGGGATCATTTGAAGAGGTGTGCGGAGGGGTGGCCAACCCGCAGCGCAAGGCACCCACCCCCGACCACCCTGCGGCTTTGGAGGCGAGTATTGTCTATTGTAGAGGAATTCAAACCTTTTCATTCACGAGTTATAAACCAACTATTTGGAAAATTGAAAGTCTACGATTTAAATTAGATCTTGTTTGTTTCAGTTAGGTAGCGAATGGCGTCAGTGTGTTGATAATATATAACTTGAAATCATTCTCAGTGGTGTGAATGCAAGTGGTGTTTCTAATCTCCCAGGTTGATTAACATTTTCATGTTCCTCCAGTTTTTTTTTGTTCTTTCTCCTGCACATTTCTGTTGATTCTAGCTCTTTTTGTAATTTTCCTTCTCTCAACCTTTGTGTGTGTTATATAAAGTGAGGCCATTGATCTGCTGAACTTCTGTGGAAATTTCTACGTTGAAAATCAGCTAGTTAGTTAGTCAGTGTTTGCTTCAGTGTCCTTTGGATAACTGTTTGGTGCTGAGCAGTATGGGTGTACACCATAGTTTGTGGATAGTCTTGTGGATATAGATATATATACACACTTATGGTAAAACATTTTCTATTCATAATTTTCATGCAGTTGTCATTTCTTTTTGTTGTTGTTTTCCTCCAAAGAACTTTCATCCAATGTATTGGTGGATTCTTGGAAGCATTTCAAAAAATTGCAGATTGTGCTTACAGTAGTAATTGTGGTCTAAGAGAACTTGGCAGTTCAATGACTCGCTTCTGTTTACGTGAACGTGGACTAGAGTCCAGGCTGCGTACATTTAATAGGTAATATTTTTTTTGATTCATTACTACTTCTAGAGAATGTTTTTATTTTTTCTTTATGCGTTTTTTAATTTGTTTAATTTGGAATGATAATTCATTTGTATATATTAAACTTTAGAAGTGAGTAGAAAAGAATTTTCACATTTATTTGTGGTGGTACTAGGCTTATGTGACGACACTTGTAAGCCGGCCGTATTATTTGGTATGAATTTGTGCACCATTTTATTTCGTCTTATTTATTTTGTTGTTTTTGGGTTTGTCAAAAGTGAACACTGTGTTGGTGGACGGGCGAATGGTTGAATGCTTTGTCAACCACACACAAGTATTCCGGCTTCGATTTCTGTCCGTCACACTTCTAAACCGTGTCTAGTTTTCTAGTCAATATAGTAGTGGCGTCTGGAGGAGAGAAAGTTGGTTAGGTGTGAGGCTAACAAGGGCATCCCGTAAAAAATCCACACTACCACTACTGAAACTCCGAAGTCTTGAGTCCCTATGTTGCATTCAGAGCTGAAAGGAATAAATAAGTGTGCAGTAAGGTAACCTTTGTTCAAGCCTTCAAGCCAGATTTGTTCATATATCACTCCCTGTTAGTTAGTGTTGTTGGGACTAAATAGTAAGTACAATGAGTTGCATATTAACTCGACAGGTGTATGTTCGTTTCTTCTATAGACGTTTTATGCGTGGCCTAAATCATAAACGACCTGGTATGGTGGAGACTGAGCAGACTTTGGCCTGTCTTCGGAAATGCTCTGATGTAGTAATGCGACCATAGCTTCTGCGGGGGGTAAATCGTATTCACTGTTCATCACAAAGTGAAAGGGTGAATTCAGACATCTGGCGCTTACGAATGGACCGGTGGACATGGCGGTCTACTGAGGAGAGCTGGAAAAGCGTGATTGCAAACCAATCTTGCATATGGCCTCCAGAATCTGAATGGATCGATTGGCTTTTGAACCTGTATGGGTCACCGGAAAGCTGACGCTGCCCCACTGTCTTGTGGACCAGGCTTTAAGGGCAAACTCGATGGAGTTGGGGTGTTCTCCTGATGAAATCGTCTGTTTCATACTAGGTGTGCAGGCAATGATCCAGCCTTTACGGGAACTATGAGATTTTGTAAGGCTCATCTCTTGGTGGCCATAATGTACCAATTTTGTGTTCCAATAATTAATAGTATCAGTATAGATGAAGGGAATTTGATTTTCAACCAATAACTGAGAAGTCTGAGTGTTTTGCACTTATTTCAATGTTATCACTTTGAATTTCAAGTGAACTGGTAACTGAAAGATAATGTGTCTTGTCTCAGTTCGATTCAGTTTCACACTCGAAGGATTAATAACATATTTTTCGGAGTTCTCAGGAGAATTTTGACATGGGCGAATTTAAATTGTCATAGCCAAAGTCACTGCAACCTTGGTCAACCACTCAGAGTTCAGATGCAAAACAAAGCTGCATATTCGTTAAAAAAATGTATTGAACAAGTTACAAGCATGATATTAAACTGGATAATGGCCTCTAATGTTGTTTTGTAGAAATACTTCACAGTTTCTCCAGGTGTAATCCTCAAAGAAATCCTACCGTACCCAGTACATTTATTCATCGAGGTATGTGCCTGTAAATCATGGTACTTTGGAATCAATTGGTATTCCCAATTCTTTTCTTCGATCCCTCTCCTCAAAATCCTCTGATAGAGTCAGTGCGGGTGCCTGCGATTGGATCCACGAGATCGGAGTAGTGGTTGACACGATGATGAATATAACCCAAATTGGTTATATCCCCTCCATTCGTCACTATGTGTATGGTCGTTCCTAGCATTATCAAGCGTAGAATAATTGGAATTAATACCCCGGTACTTTTTCTTATTGGGTACTGTTTCCACAAAGCCTTTTCGTACTGACTGAAGTGTCGTATACTCGAAGCGCCCTGACTCGATTACCCCTTCTCGCCACCCCTATTACACTTCTTCATGAGGACAGTTTCATCAACATAAATGATCACACGAAACCTCCTCCGAAGAAGGCGGTAATCCTCTCCAACTTCCATGATTCTATGTCTCTACAATATTGATACTATAGTAGTGTAGAGACACCAGGCTATTTTCCATCCCATTTGGTGCTGACCTTAGAGCAGGCCTCTGCTAAATCCAGCAATGTATATGAACCGTAGGATATTTAGATTGAGAAGAACAAGAAGTTCAGCAAAGATATCTTTTCGGCGATTTCATTCTCAAGAGCTGTACAATCGCATTTATATGGATAAGTTTACATGGACACAATTCTTACTGGTTTAACTCCACATAGTAACGAAGGTGATAATAATTTTCAACTTGATATGAAAGTTTGAAGGTACGAATATAGATTACAAGGGGCTTAGAGACAAGATTGCATAGGATTAGATAACAGTTACAACGTATGCAAAATTAATATTTGATAACTGGAGAAATAGTTTTAAAGGCGAATAAAAGGTGATAATTGTTTCCAACTTGATATGAATTACAAGAGGCTTAGAACGAATTACAGGTGTAGACAAAATGAGCATGGAAACAAATTGAAATCAAAATTTTCAACTTGAAATGTAAGTTAGGAGGTGTGAATATAGATTACAAGAGGCGTATAAACAAAAAATTACACAGGATTAGAATATAATTGTAAAATGGTTATTCTAAACGGATTATAAGTGTGATCAGGAGGAGCATGGGAACAAACTTAAAATAACTGATTTTATAACTGAAAAAATAGGATGAATTGAATGAAGGTAAAGAGAGAAAATTACACACACAGATAACAAAACAAAAAAACTGAAGGATAAGGGAACATACCGAACTAGGTCCATGGTAGTTGTAAAGGCTGGACTAGTTTCTTTTGAACACATAGCTCCGGCTTTTCGATGCATATGGTGAGAGCTTTCGCAGTACAAAGAAGTCGGAAGCACACTGTCTTTGGTAGATTTTTGTTTACTTCGTAGATGACTCTAAATGATGAGTCGGTTGAGATTATGTGACAGGTATTGACAAGACCCGCATAGAACGACCTATGTACCTAGCTCCACAAGAGCAGGTGAACTGATATATGCACATTAAAGTGGTCATATGCAGAAGTCTATCCTTCCCATTGCTCCGAAGTAGTGGGCGGCTAGAGAATGTCACTCTTAGAGTTGCTGCCGGAAAAGCCTTCTTCAGGGATTTGGAGATTCTCCTTATAAAGACATCTGCTGCTAGGTCTCCCCTGAATTCCAGATTCAAATAAAATGTCTACTTTTGCACTGAAGAAGAATGCACTTCAGTTCAAAAGAAGACATTTTATTTGAATCTGGAATTCAGGGGAGACCTAGCAGCAGATGTCTTTATAAGGAGAATCTCCAAATCCCTGAAGAAGGCTTTTCCGGCAGCAACTCTAAGAGTGACATTCTCTAGCCGCCCACTACTTCGGAGCAATGGGAAGGATAGACTTCTGCATATGACCACTTTAATGTGCATATATCAGTTCACCTGCTCTTGTGGAGCTAGGTACATAGGTCGTTCTATGCGGGTCTTGTCAATACCTGTCACATAATCTCAACCGACTCATCATTTAGAGTCATCTACGAAGTAAACAAAAATCTACCAAAGACAGTGTGCTTCCGACTTCTTTGTACTGCGAAAGCTCTCACCATATGCATCGAAAAGCCGGAGCTATGTGTTCAAAAGAAACTAGTCCAGCCTTTACAACTACCATGGACCTAGTTCGGTATGTTCCCTTATCCTTCAGTTTTTTTTTGTTTTGTTATCTGTGTGTGTAATTTTCTCTCTTTACCTTCATTCAGTTCATCCTATTCTTGGTCAGTTATAAAAATCAGTTATTTTAAGTTTGTTCCCATGCTCCTCCTGATCACACTTATAATCCGTTTAGAATAACCATTTTACAATTATATTCTAATCCTGTGTAATTTTTTGTTTATACGCCTCTTGTAATCTATATTCACACCTCCTAACTTACATTTCAAGTTGAAAATTTTGATTTCAATTTGTTTCCATGCTCATTTTGTCCACACCTGTAATTCGTTCTATGCCTCTTGTAATTCATATCAAGTTGAAAACAATTATCACCTTTTATTCGCCTTTAAAACTATTTCTCCAGTTATCAAATATTAATTTTGCATACGTTGTAACTGTTATCTAATCCTATGCAATCTTGTCTCTAAGCCCCTTGTAATCTATATTCGTACCTTCAAACTTTCATATCAAGTTGAAAATTATTATCACCTTCGTTACTATGTGGAGTTAAACCAGTAAGAATTGTGTCCATGTAAACTTATCCATGTAAATGCGATTGTACAGCTCTTGAGAATGAAATCGCCGAAAAGATATCTTTGCTGAACTTCTTGTTCCTTCAGTCTAATGTTCCAATGGGTATTTTCCACGATTTGAAAAAAGTAGAATATTTCACAAAGACAGTTTAGATTTGGAGAACAAGTACCCATGGAATAAGTCGAATACTACACACGTACGCTAACGAACCGATTTTCTCTTATAACACCAATGACATGTACAGAATTATTCCTTCAAATATTTCAAACACGATTTCTCCTTTAGAAAATATGAACAGAAATAGAACAAACATCGGTTTATCCTTTAGTATTAACGCTTTCTTTAGGATCTGACTTATACAGATCCCTCAAGGGGTTTGTTTTATGGACATTGCAACTGAACTCCACCCTTCAGATAACAATACTTACTTTGGCTGTTGTTATTTTTTATCTTTGGTGTCATTGATTTCTGGGAAATTAGCACCAAATATTCCTGATTACGTCCAATTCATACCACTAATATTCGCTTCAGTTGCTACCTACTGTTTTGGTAACTTGCTGTAGTAACTCCAGCCAATTGACAAATTGAATCCAGTTGAAACCCATGATTTTGCATTACGCATGTCAGACGATGCAACAATCGGAAAAGTAAGACAAGCTTTGACTAATCTCAAGTCCGTGGTGCGGAGGTCAACAACTCTCAGCATCAAAAATAAGATCCGGATTTTCAACTCCAATGTTAAGTCAGTGCTACTATACGGATCAGAGACTTGTACTGCACGTCATAAAAAGCATCTCAAACAAATTGCAGACCTTCATTAACAGTTGTCTTCGCTCAGTACTCAAGATCAGATGGCCAGAAAAGATCAGCAACAGGGATCTCTGGGAACGAACCAACCAGGAACCGATTGTGAAACAAACATGCAGAAGGAAGTGGAGATGGATTGGCCATACTCAGTGGGAAACCATCAAGTGACATCACTAGACAAGCCATTGGTCGAGTGAAACCCGGCCGAAAGGGAAGCGGCGGCGAGTTGGTCGTCAGTGCAAGGGTGAGGGTGACATGGAGGAGGTCATGTGAAGAGGAGATGAAAACGTGCGGGCAGACATGGAGCCAGGTGAAGACTCTAGCAGAGAACCGAACTCAATGGAGAGGCACGACTGAAGCCCTATGTTCCTCTAGGAATTAAAGGATATAATAATAATAACAATGTCAGGCGATAATGATATAGCCTTTTGTGACCCATCTTCTTTAAATAAGCCTCTTTCTGAATCTGTTATTTCCAAGTTACTGTCTCTTGTATAAAAATTATCATCTATTCTTCAGCTGACATACAAGCAGATGAATGAACACTTAAGTGATCGATTATCCAGAGGTTCGTTGGACAATCGACCCTGGATCTAAGTTTCGTGCAGACATTAGATTTGTTCGACCATCTCTGTCTCATGTAAACATCATGTTGAACGATTAGTTATATATGTGAACGCCCGTAATCACATTGGCTGACACATCACACTGTACTGGATAGTAATTTGAACAATTCAGTGCAGTCAGTATTATGAAGGCAACATAACTGCAAGACGCAGCTTCTTGAGATGAACTAACAGCATATGTCGACAGAGGTAATCACCAGGCTCAAAGTCCTACATGTGTATGTGCAGACGTACGCAGGTAAACCTCCACTGGCTTTCCATTGTCTTTAAAAAACCATAGTTGGAGGCTTCAACTTCCATGAAAGTCCACTGTCGTCTTCTATAGTCAAGCGATGATTTTCTGGGAGGCATTTGGCGGCGTCAGGCGTTGCACAGTCGGTAATAAACGTCTCGCACAATCATATAAGAATAACAATCTTGACTTAGCAATCGTGGCCTCCTGATCCATTCTTGAGGCCTTTTGCTTACTCCAATTACACACACCGTCAACATACTTCTGTGTAGACTATTTGATGCTTGCAGATAGATATCGCTACATTTGTCGGTGGGAGGGGATTTTTAACTCTGTTGTTAGTGGCATTTTCCAAAGTCGGAATACGGGTGTTAAAAGCCACTGCCCGCCCCCACCCACTAGTGTTTTCACTTCATCCAACACCGTCCGTTGGATATACTGACTGACTGACAATAATGTCCAATCCGGCTATGATTCCGAAATAGAAATTAAATCTAAGAGGTGAGAATATCCAGTACACTAGTCTCCCCCGGCTTTTGCATGGCATATATGGCACTAACCGACATAAGTGATCCTTCACAGTACACAACTCCTCGTCTGTATACATACTTTAGATTCCGCATAAAATTAAACTTACTTTCCTACAGAAGATACGACAAACATAACACACTAGAATGTGTTCTTGCTGTTGCGTTAACTTAACTGCTGCAATTACTGACTGCTCACAGTCCATAATGAAATTCTCCATTCGGAAAGTATCTCCCATTATTAAATAGTCAGTAGAACAATTGGATCTCGTCTTTCCAACTCATATCACATTTATAGGTACAACGTTTTCTTTCTTTCTTTTCCTTTTCTCTCTCTCTTTTTTCCGTTTTGTGCTGCTTTGTTTCTTTCTTCCGCTTACGCCAGTAAATATGGTAGCACCTACTTTTCTAACACCTTCAAACATTCTGTTCAACTTTGGCTTTGCTACCGACATGCCAATATGTTGTTGTCATAATGAACTGAGATCTCCTTAACCTATGTAGAATTTTATTTACTGATAGTGTACTAACTGGATGCAATACTGTAGTAAACAAAATGCAGAGAATTCCATTCTGTATCACAACTACTGTTTTTGGTATGAAGAAAATTATCATTATTGTTATTATTAATATCATTATTATAGAGCAAAGGTAGCTATTGATAAAAATCTGCAGTAGCCTGTTGGAAATGCTTTACGTGACGCGTTAGCCAAGTTTCCGAATAATATAGAGGAACTGGCTGACTTCACATTTGTGTTGGAAATCCGAATCTTGTTCTTTATGCTAGCTGAGTGAGTGCAGAAGATTTCCAAACTGGTTTCAGATTGATGAAAGCGCATCTGGCCTGTGTGATCCTGACTTTGACATCTTCATCCTTTACACCACATGTAATTGAAACAATGCTTCCTACATAAGTGAAGGAAGTAACCTCTGTCAGGTCTCTACCGTTGATGGTGATTTGGTGCTGGTTGTTGTTGTTGTTGATTGGTTGGCAGTCTTCATCACCTCTCTCTTCTGCATGTTAACCTGGACCCCTCTCTTCGCTGCTTCCTACCTCTGCCAGTTTGTTGGTTTTACCTGTAAGCCTTCGAGTTTGTGTGACACCAGACATACAATCTGTGAAATCCAGATCTTTTAGAGTCTTCTTATCAGTGGTCCAGCGTATTCCTGTCTCCTTGCTCCCCACAGTCTGCTGCATAATCCAAATGACCACAAGTAAGAATATCATCGGTGATAATAGACAGTCAGTTTGTCTAACTCCAACACTAACTTCAAACGCCTCGATGATTTTTCCTTCATGGATCACCTTACACGTGGCGTTGTCATATAGCCAGCTGTTGAATAATGAGGTCAACAAAGACTTGGTCGCTCCACAGAGTAGTGTTGAAGCAGTTTTCAAATTACTTCTCGGTCAACGCTGTCTGTTGAAGGCCTTTTCGCAGTCGACTAAGTTAAAGTACAGGTGTGACTACCATTCTATGACTGTTCTGTGACGATGATGCTTAGAGTTGCAACTTGATCAGCACATGATTTGCCTGTCTTGAATGCAGGTTGTTCCAGCGGATGGAGTTCCGTATCCAGTACATCCTTTATTCTCTTCAGGATGTTGCGACTTACTATTTTACTTGGCGCGGGTGGACAAGAGCATTATTACACGCCAGTGCTTAAAGACTGAGGAGTAAGTCGCCCTTCTTTGGCAGCTTGACGAGGTAGCCAACATTTCTTCTAATTGGTAGGTACCTTTGCGAACCTTTTGGAATAATATCATGAGCACACCTGTCGCAGTTTCTGGGTACGTTTTCAATGCTTCGAGGGGGGGGGGGTCGTCTGGTCGTGTTGCCTTTCGGTCTGAACTTCAGTAGCTTGATCGCATTCAGGATTTCTGTTATCGTTGGAGGATTAGTGTCCACTGACAGACAGTTCTGTGAGTGCTTTTGGTGGTATTTCTGTCCGATTGGCAGATCATGGTCGATTCAAGAATCCTTTAAAGTGATCAGCCCATATTTTTATTTAGTTCTCCTCCTTGTTAATTAGGTTCCCTTGAACATCTTATATTGGTTTCATCATCTGGGTTGATCTCTTCCCGGATAGA
The DNA here is from genome assembly GCA_944472155.2 of Trichobilharzia szidati. Lineage (NCBI taxonomy): Eukaryota > Metazoa > Platyhelminthes > Trematoda > Strigeidida > Schistosomatidae > Trichobilharzia > Trichobilharzia szidati. Next base: position 7,654,881 of record OX235275.1, read on the forward strand.
GACCCGGCTATCTGATATAATGTCTTCAGAGAATCTCAATGTTTTTAAACACAGGTTTCTTTGGTGATAACACGTAGTGTCTCTGACTTTGCTCTGATGTATGTAGTAGAGCTCTCCCTTATAGCTTTTCCTTCAGTTTCTGAATGTTGAACTTCAATTATGACCTGTCTCTAGTTGTTTTGAAGGATTTCAGCTTCGCCTTGAAGGTCCTTCGGACTGGATGATAGTCTGAGCACAAATCGATTACTATTGTTGACTTCGTTTCCAGCTGGCTGGCTGCGTCTCCACTTCCCTGAGTCTATCTGGTTTGTGGTGTGCCCATCAGTCGAAATTCATTTTGCTTTTTGTATATCCTTGTGCTTGCACGTGATGCCTCCAATCAACAAATCATTGAAAGCACAGAAGTCTGCGAAGAGTTCTCCGTTTTCATTCGTCATTTCTCTGAGAGCTTCTCGACCTACGATGAGTTCTCTTCCTGCATCATCTGCTCCCAGTTTGGCGTTCATATCACCCATAAGAATTTCGACGTCACCATTTGGGATGTTGTCCATAACTATTTGTAGTTGTCTAGAGATATGTTTCTTCTTCTCTTGCTCCGCGTTCTTTGTAGCACTGTGCGTAACCTTCCTTTTGAGTTGAATCTTGCTGTCATGATCCTGGATGACGTTGGTTCCCACTGAATTAGCGCTTTGGCTGCCGCCGGTGACATTATTATAGGCACTCTGTCAGTGTGCTCGTGGTTGTCGTCTGGGTGACCAGATGGGAGTAGATTACTGACTCCCCCCATTTGACAATTTTGACAATCCACCTGCTCTTGCATATACCCAGCACTTCTATGCCATATCTTCGCATTTCTTAGGCTACCTAGGCAGCCTTTCCAGTCTCGTACATTGTACGGACATTCCACGCGCCCCATTCTTATTCTTGTTTTCATCGAGAGAAGAAACATCAGCTGACTGGCTTCCCTAAGACTTTTACCAGCAGCGCGTTATTTCGCCTTTCCAATTCGAGCGAAGAAAAAGTTTTGTTTTTTCTTCGAATTTTTTGTATTCTTATTATATATATTTCTTGTGCGTTGAAGTTTACTTAGCAGTTTGATAGCTTTGTGGTGTGGGGTTACTATCTCCACGCCCAACCATCGTTTTTGTCACTGATAGGCACTTGATGTCATGCAACAAATTCGCTAAAGGAATTTTGTCAGACTCTGAGCACCCACTACTCTACCCGCAGTTCCAACCTTGTCTCTTCTCAAGTAAAACAAGAAGTCTTTTCAGAAGAATTTATGCACGTACGTCTAAGTATACAAATTCCACTATACCATATTTAGCACGTACTTTATGTGATGAAAATAGTGTCAGGCATGAACTAACTAACCTTCTTTGCACCACTAAATAAACCATTTCCTCCACCCCTAAAGCATCATACTTTATTGTTATTGTACTTCTTATATTTATAATCCTCTCAATTTTTCGTTTTGTTTATTTTTTTCATAAGTGTGGACATAATTTAAGCTGTATTATAACTGTTAATTTTGTATTTCCCCTCATTATACTATATCAACAGAACATTAGATCCAATAATCCATAACATGCTAAAGTTTCCAAATTGAATCGACAATACCGTTTGAAACAAACTCACTGTTATTATTATTATTATTATAATATTTAATAATCTTCCAGATCTTTGAATTCACTCCTCACTTAAATATCACTTACCTACCTCACAATAATCTTTTTATTTACTCACTATTATACTCTATTTGATCGTAACTATCTAGGCCTTTATTGAAGCTGAAACTTGCCCTTTGTTCATATTTGTTGCTGGCTTTAAGTCTGCTTGCTTTGATTAAAAACACAACAACAAAGCCATATTTTCATCGGAAACGTGATAGTTTCCATACTTAGACCAATATGGTTAGCATTAAACATTGCAAATGTAAACTATCATTTCAAGTACTATATAACTTCTTCTCCTTGTATTTATCTTGTAAATATACTTCCAATAATGTATTATTCATTATCGCATTTTATACCATTTTGCATCTGCGCAGAATTTTCTCCTCTTCCTGAAATAGTGTTCAATCACGTGGCAGCATAGCACTCACCCAGATATACGCTGTTCACTGGTTGACCATAACGATCAGCAGGAAACATAATGAAGTTTGGGTTGACGCTCAAATTTGATGGTGACCTTAGTAAACGGTTTACAATTTACATTTATAAGAACCTGTTCTGATTGCTTGTACAATAATTGAACAATTCAAACTTTTGAAAAAGTCTTAATTTATGATACTTTAGGATTGTAATTTATAACATTACTGATCGTGCCTGTAAAAATGGCATGCATTTCTTGTAAACTTGCCCGTTTATACGAAATATAAATTATTATTATTATAATTCATGCTTCGAATACTTTCGACTTTATGTCGTAAATGTGGACAAATTCCTCCGGTTAATTTTGTTTTAATTTTTAATTTTATTTATATTTTGAGTAAATCAGATGCAATATTGTGACATATGCTGAGAATTCCATTCTGTATTATAAGTACTGTTTTTGGAATAAAGTAGATTATTATTATTATTATTATTTTACCCGTATTTGGAATTGGCCAGAAAACTAGCAAGCTACTAAACTAGCGCGAAGTGTGTTCGAATCAGAAGTACTTAATTTGAAAAAGACGTTTATATATAAAAAGTAATACAACGTTAAAAAGTGGTTACATAATAATGACTTTTCCTTGTATATGTTCCACAAAGACCTTTCAGTTTCTCATACGAGTCCTCATAGTTAGGTTAAACCAGTTTCTGTGCATAAATTCGTTGAGATAAACTATAAATCCTCATGTTTCTTGATTCATTTACCTCTCTTAGCCTCTTTTTCAGGTGACTCTAGAAACTTTCGATGGAATTTGTGTGGGTCCCATCGAAAGGATTGATGAAATCGACCGTATTATTGATCACGTTATGAATGAATATAGCGCAGGGATGACAGTTGGCAAAAATGTTTCCTTCCTTCCAATGAGCCTGTGGTCTAAACAGCACTTAAATACTAGATTCGGGTGAAATTTGCTACGTAATTCGTGTGTTCAGTATTCATAATTCCGTTTATTTACTCCGAACTCATCTGACTGGGTGGTCGCTCAAGGTCGTTAATCCGTTCATTAGGTAGTTTCGTTTAGAGTCACCAGCTAACTTATATGTAGGATTACCCCCATCAACTCAAAATCTACATGTATCTTCATTAAAGTAGACCATGACCTTCTCTCTCTCCAACCGAATTGGCTAGTGTATAAACACTGCTCATTCTGCTAATCACTTATTAGATTTTATTAGCCATGATTGCTAGCCACTTTTCAGGTCACATGGGAGAAACGTGTATAGAAACTGAACATTCACAGAGCAATACACACTTCCTTAGTTGTGTACCCATTAAATGTAAGAGAAATGTCTTACAAACAGAGGAAAAAAAGTATGTACGAGTGACCACACGTAAAAATAATTTGAATATACTCATGATTCCCTGATGGAGATGGGTTATCCGAGTAGTTTCATAAAGAAACATATGAAAACATTGGAGAAAAAAAACGTGAGAATCTGACTGCACGTAAAAACCTCTTTTTATCAAGTTACAATTTAATAGTGACTTGTCAAGCGAGATTTTATTCCAGAAACTTTCCAGAAGTATACAAAGAACGTTCATTCTTATCATTTTCTAGCCGACGAATGGTTGGGATGCAAACGAAGCATAAGCTAGAGAGTTTGGCATTTATCATTTCAACTGCACCTGTAGTGACCGTTATTGTGGGCGTGTAGCAACAGAAGACAAGGACCAGGCAACAGATCGTTTATTGAGGAAATCAAGAGATATTTACATGTTTTTATGTACATTATTATTCGTTATTATTAGCAGAGAAACAGCGTCTTGTGATTGGTTGTTTCTCGCTGAAAGTTAATCTCTCATCTCTTTGTGGCCGTTTCTTCGAAGGTCAGACCATATATCTGCGATTCGTATCCGCCCACGCAAAGTCTGCTGTGGTTGGTTGTTGAGTTAGTCTTTGATCTTGTCTTTTTTCTCATTACCAAGATTTGGGACGTAAACACTGACGTAAAATGCTGTCTACCAGTTTTGGCTAGCAGACAGCTCTCACCACAGGCGTACTCCTGGACATCTTAGCCGACGTGTTAGTGAACATCTTCCATCGTGGTTTGGCAAAGGACAGACGAAAACAATCTGTAGCTCAACTTTGTATTATTTAGTTGAAAGTGGTCATCTGTTGGAGAAAACGAAGGCATTCAAAGTAATTCATCGCATCCCATCGAATCTTTCCAGTAGACTTCGAATTCGTCTACTGCACACAGCTGAAGCAGGCGATAGGCATTCGAACTATTAAACCTGAACTTATACTATTCAAAAGAAGTTCGTACAGCCATTATCCCTCCCTTGCTGGCCTATTAAGACCTAACCGACTGGTGTTTTCTCTACCAACCCTTACTTATATTTTCAACCCTACTCTCATCACATATTCATTAAAACGTATTCTATTTATCCTACAGAAACCTAGTAACTACATAAAAAAAAAAAACAATTTTCAACCACTTATATACAACTGTACAGCTTGATAATAAATCCGTTGAAAACAGTCTCTTCACTAAATACTGTGATTTCAATATTACAATTGGAATTATTAAATTAAATATATGCATGTCGGGTTTTCAATTAAAAGGTTTCAGGTGGAGTTCCATCACACTTTCCATATGTGACCTGTATGATGTGCTATAAATACGAATCATAAAAGAAGGCAAAAAAAAGAGTGATACTATTATAATTCGTAAACCGTGAACTTGATTCCACATTATGCCCTTTTACTACAAGGCATCCTTGAGTAGTTCAATACTAGGCGAAGTTCAACAATAGCATCCCAGGAGTGTGAACGCTCCAGTGACCTTGAACGCATGCTAGTCGTTGGCCAACGGCACCTGTCATTATCACATAGCTGAAATATCAACGCTATCCACAAATTAAGGAGCAAATTTCACCTAGATCACGTTTTTAAGCACTTTTTGGACAATGTGTTAGTAGCTCGTTAAGGTTAGGATCAGGGTTATAAATGGGATTAGGGTTAGGTCTACGGTTAGGATAAGGGTTGTAATTAGTGTTAGGATTAAGATTAGGCTCAGTGTTAAGTTTAGGGTTAGGGTCACGATTAAGATTAGGGTTACCATTATGAATAGATTTAGAGTTGATGACATTTATTTTAATTTGTTTTCTTATCCACATTTTGTGATGATATTAGGTGGTTGGAGGCAATCGGCCACAGGAAGCCTCACATGACCTACGTTTCGTGTTAGTTGGCACTTACTCACTGGTCAGCAAGGTAGACGTATCTGCAACCTTGAAGGAACAGCTCATGTCCCTTCTGAGATTCGAACCAGCGTCACCCAGTGCTGCAGTCAGGGACGTTACCACACTAGTTACTAGTATCAAATCAAAATATCCACTACAGTCCTAAGGGAGGTCAATCGCGAGCCCGAATAGCTCAGTGGTAACGTCTCTGACTGCAGTACTCACTGGGTGACGCGGGTTCGAATCTCAGAAGGGACATGAGCTGTTCCTTCAAGGTTGCAGATACGTCTACCTTGCTGACCAGTGAGTGAGTGCCAACTAGCACGAAACGTAGGTCATGTGAGGCTTCCTGTGGCCGATTGCCTCCAACCACCTAATATCATCACAAACTATGTACACCGTGATGGCGAGCTACCTAGAATGGTGGCCACATTGCAAAACCTGACTGTTGTGAGAATTCAGTCTGCACCAAAGAGAGTACTAGACACGCATCACACTAGCTACTCTAGTGTCAAATCATAATAATTTGATATCTTTCAACATGGACCCACAGTGGTCGTTTGTTACCTACCCAGACGAAAGTTATCTGAACACTATTGGACGGTCGTTTTCCTCGCTTGGAACCGAGCTCATCAGCAGTGTAGCTATCTGGTATTGAATCTACTCAGAAACCTGAATCATTTCAAACTGCTGAGCTGTTCACAGTTTTCAAATTATATATATATATATATATATATATATATATACATAGTTCGAGGTGAAATTTTGCCAAAATTTCTTGTGTTTGTGAGACATGCTCATTGAAAGTGGAAATCATGAAAAGGTTGGTTAGCTGTGTGTTTGATCATAGGTGTGTGCGTTCTGTCTCCCGTGTTAAGTGGTATAATAATAAGATGAACAACATTGAGGTTAGGCATCTATAGAGTGAGTGCTAAGTAAGGCAGGGCCAAACAATTGATGAGGTGTTTTTAATAATAATAATAATTTGCTTTATTCGAATACAGTACATGTGATACAGAATGGAATTCTCAGTATTTTGTTTACTACAGTATTGCATCCAGTTTGTACATTATCAATAAATAGAATTCTACATAGATTAAGGAAATCTCAGTTCATTATGACAACAACATATTGGCGTGTCGGTAGCAAAGCCAAAGTTGAACAGTGTTTGAAGGTGTTAGAAAAGCAGGTACTGTTATATTTACTGGCATAAGCGGAAGAAAGAAACAAAGCCGCACATAACAGAAAAAAAAGGGAGAGAGAGAGAAAAGGAAAAGAAAGAAAGGAAATGTTGTGTCTATAAATGATATGAGTTGGAAAGATGACGTCCAGTTGTTCTACTGACTATTTAATGAATTATAGATGTCACTCCCAATGCTTTGTTTATCGCACAGAACACGAGCTAAGTAGGGTATGGTTGAGTTTTTGTACTTGGTGGTGCGAGCATATAGTTTTCGATATATAGGCTTCTGGTTTCGCCTGATGAGATACAAGGGGAGATAAAGTGGATTTAGCCCATTTTTCACATGAATCCATGTGCCTGTCAACCAGAATATTAACAAGCTGGTTAAGTGGCACGTTGCTTACTCTGCTGACTACCTTTAACATCCTGCGTAATAAGGTATAGTCTTTCTTTAGTAGCCCGGGAAAAACTAAGGGGGAACAATAGAGAGTAATAGGCAGGATGCAAGAGTTAACGAATTGTAGGAGTAAGGGTTCGGGGGGTTATACCAGAATATCTTAACTTCTTGATGTACAAGGTGAGACGGAATAGTTTCCTAGAAATCATCAAGATATGAGACGACCAGGAAAGATCAGTAGATAGGATTACGCCGAAATATTTGGTTTCCGAATTGATCTCCATTTCAGTGCCATCTTTGTTGCACACCTCGTCAGTGCTAACCAGCTAGTTTAAGTCAGATTTATGCCTAAAAGTGAAACTGATTGTTTGACATTTTGATGGATTTCAGGTAAGGCCATTTTCCTTAGACGCCTGGCTGATGTCTGACAAAAAGCCATTCAGTTTGACGAAGTCACTTTGAAACTTGACAGGCAAAGATACAGTCAAGTCATCAGCATATTTTACAAAATAAGAATTTCATTCGAAGAAGATAAGTCATGTAGAAATAAAGAAAAGAGTACAGCACCTTGGGGGACACCAGCTTCAGTGAGCGCAGCAGAGGAGGTGTACTGCATTCTGTTAGAGAAGTTGTGAAATTCCACCGATTGAGATGCTTAGGACATGTGTCGCGCATTCCTATCTTAGCCATCACCTTTCTGGATAATGGGCAATGTTAGCTGACATAGGATGGATCAGGTTGGAAAAGAGTTAGCCAATGGTGGTCAAACCAAAACATGGCTTCATCGGTCAATGAAATAAATCCACAACAGTTAAGTTGAAGTCGGCCAGTCAGTCACGTAGGGAGGTATAGACTTCCTGACTGACTGGTTGGGGTCCTCAAGATGATAAGAACCAATGAAGGCTGGAGACAATTGGTGATATGGCTAGCTCAAAATCTTCAATCTCAATGGCTGGTGTAGGTGCATTCACTCTTTGTGACCTGACATATCCATTGAAACACTATTGCAAACGCACGAGTGACCTTCAGCCGACCAATCATTAAAATGTATAAAAATGATATATATATTGACAAGAAAATGCTCGAAAACACATTAAACAGGTTACCTTTCTCTGACACATGACTTAAAAATACGTCCCAGTTATAATGAGCAGAGTATCAGTTCCTAAGTTAGACTAGATTCTATGCATTTATTCGCTGAGGTAACTAAACATGATCCTTTTTGAATTGTATGTCTCTCTTATCCAGTTACGTAGTCTTCCCCAAAAACCCTCGGTTGAATTACTATGGTTTCCAGTAAGGGGACTGACGATTACTTACCAGGGAAATGTGGATAATTTTGATTTGACACTAGTAACTAGTGTGATGCATCTAGTCCTCTCTTTGGTGCAGACTGAATTCTATCAGTCACGTTGTAATGTGGCCACCATGCCTCTAGGTAGCTCGCCATCACGGTGTACATTGTTTGTGATGATATTAGATGGTTGAAGGCAATCGGCCACAGGAAGCCTCACATGACCTACGTTTCGTGCTAGTTGGCACTCACTCACTAGTCAGCAAGGCGTATCTGCAACCACATTGAAGGAACAGCTCATGTCCCTTCTGAGATTCGAACCCGCGTCACCCAGTGCACACATTCCTATCAAGCAATCAATTTATTAACACCTATCTTTACCATCATTTAGTGGAAATTTAAATTAAAACAAAGAATAGAATTTAGATAAAGCAATAAGAAGAAGACGTAATTTGTCTGAATCGTGTGCATAATGTGTATTTGCGCAACACATTTCGAACAATCTGATCACAGACGGACTTGTCATAGGAATATATATGAAATTAATAAAGAGGTAAGAGAGGAGAAAATAGACAATTTAGGTCAAGTTTAAAGGACATATTCAAGGTCAAAGTAACAATGAAGACCACTAAACAAAATAACAGAGGTAATAGTACATCTGCTATGGTATCAAAACAAAATTTACCAAGGAAGGTGGTTTAGTGTGATGACGAATTGTTTCTTTGAACGCATAAAGGTGCTTTAATCTTTCTAATTGCCAGCTAGGGCTTCCACAAACTTTAGGATACGCCCCAAACACGTTTTATAGATAGGTTTAAAAGATCTGTTAACGTCAATTTTATGTCCTGTCTCTATAATGTTTCGCAATAGAGGAGCTAGATCTCCTGTTCTCACCGTTAATAGGTTCTGAAGATTCCACTTGTATCTGGAGCCATTTAGGAATATGCTCTGAAGGCGTTACTCGACGAGTTCTCCCTATGAATGTGTGTCCACACGTACATTCAAATTGGTAAATACAGTGGGATGTGACGTCATTTTTCGCATGTTCGAAGGGCTTAGATAGAGATATTGGCTTCACATTCTCTATTATTATGATATTAGCTACATAAAAAAGTCTTTTTAACAGCAGCGCCCAGTCTTTGTCTAGTTGTTAAGCTGCTATGATGCCCCATATAGGGTAGCTTGATGTACACGTCTTTCTTAGGGGCGAGTTGGAGAGTGGGTCTTGGTGATCTGACTACCTTATATCTCCTGATGAACTTGTCTGGATAATTGTTATCAACCAGAGTTTGTGTCAACTTTCTTTCTTCTTCATCAAGTGTGTCATCAGTGCATATTCGTTGGATTCTACAGGGCAAAAACTGTGGTAATTAAGATACTGTCCTGTCCAGGTAGGTTTTCTATAAATATATCTTTTTATTGACCCATCAAGCCATCAACTAAGTAATATGTCTAGGAAAGATAAACAATTATCTTCCTCTTCTACGGATGTAAGTGATATGCTATTCTGGACTTCATTCATTCGATTTAAAATTGAGGTGGCAAAACAAGACTTATCACTGATGATTACAACATCATCTACATACCTTCTATAAAGTGGCACCTTCAATGTGTCCTTTTAACTTGGCCTAAGTCTATTTTCTCACCTCTGACCTCTTTATGAATTTCATATATTCCTATGACAAGTGCGTGTTTTATCTTAATTCATAAAGGGAACTAATTGTTTTAAAGAATAGAATCATGTATAGTTTATTTTTTGTTTAAAAAAACAGACCATCAAATACACGTAAAATAATGACAATGATTTTGTTCTTTTCTTTTAAAACTGTGAAGTAATCAATATCAATGAATAATATATATAAGAAGTGGAGTTTCAATAGAAGACAAAAAAAATTAAATTAAATTAAACACCTTTCGAGTAGTAGAAGTCTAGGTGGTTTTGTCTGCTTGCTTGTCATTTTTTTTCGTACGAAGCACATATAAGTAAATAAGTAGTAAAAGTATGTATATGAAAAATATTAGATTGCACAATTCAAATAAGTGTTCTGTGTTATAATACTACAATAAGGAAATGACGAAAGAAGTTTATACGTGTGTGTGAAAATTGAAATCATGACAAGTTAAAACAAAGGAGGAAAAATTGTGAAAAAAAAACAACGTTTAATTTTCCACAGATAAATATGGCACACACAAACAAAATCATCTCAAGTTCATATATATATATATTTATATATATATATATATATATATATATATATATATATGGGATAATATCGAAAAGGATCTATCATACAAATAACGTGTATTTTGACTACTACTGGAGAGTAATGAAAACAACAACAACAACAATAGACGGAGTGAATTTCATCTTTCAGTATGTCCTGATCTATTCGATATTACTCCTCCCCCTCCTCCTCCTCGTGGATGTTCATTACGACGATGATTCGATTGATGACGATTAGCAATTGCGAGATTTAATTTTGGACCTTTAGAAAAGCAAAACAAAATGAGAGGAGAATAATTCAATGTTCAATTGCCTAACACTTTGATTTACATGTATGTATTGAGAACACACGAGTCAGCAGAGATCTCTCCTTGAAACCTTACTACTTATAAAAGGTGTACAGTTTAATTTAGAATGTTTATATATATATATGCGGAAAAGTTAAACTATCATAGCTTAAACCACCACAGTGACCTTGAACAACAAAATCAGAATTCATTGGTTACAGGATTTCATCATGAGGTGACATTGGTTAGAGAACCATTGGAAAACCAGCTGGGAGTACTCGACAGTTGCTTCGTCCTGGTTTGGGACTCTTCAGCAGTACGCACCCACCTGGGTTCGAACCCAGGGCGTTTTGTTTACAAGGCGAGTTCGTATACCATTAAGCCACTGGGACCCGATCCAATGGCCAGCCCATGAATTCTAACTTCTGCCGATTCACGATATAGCGCAACCGCTAGCCAATGTCTTCGGCGAGTATTTGTCCTCACACCCGACCTTCTGCACCCTACTGGTCACGACTTCCCACTGGAACCCCAGGTAACTACCTACCTGAATAGGGCCAGTCGCCAGTGAGCATCTCATTGATATTGAAGTATTGGTTTGTAGAGATTTGGTTGATTGGTTACACGATTTCATCATGAGCTGACATTGGCCAGAATTCACACAATTGAAAGTCTCATAGTAGTTGAAAAAAACGCACTAAAAACTGTTGCAAAATTCATATTACGCTGTATAAGTTGTAGCCTATGTGTCATAAGAATGTCTCCCAGTCAATAATACACAGAAGATCTATGGAAAAATCGTAACAATTCGTGATATACCCGTTCATCCAAGTGACTGTAGGTCATGGTATGGTAATTTGAGATCCATTCATATTTCTAACACTATTCTTCAAGCTACTCCTAATTCTAACCTTAAACCTAGACTCTAAATCTTAGTCATAAGTGCCATAATCCCACCTAAAAGTATAGATTTGTAGAAAAAGTACCTAGTAAATAAGTAGAATACTGTATCTATCCTCACCAAGTCGTAAAAACGGCAGATATAATTTGATTTGGAATGAAATTTCAGAGAACTCCCTCCCTTTATCCAATCGCTTCTTGAAGGTCAACTTTTGAAAGGCCTTTACTTTAGCTATGATACTTTAGTAAGTCGATATTAGTTTGTTTATTAGATATATCACACAGTCAGTGAAACAGTATTATTTACTGGATGACACAGTTTCGAACAACATTTATTGTTCATAATCATATCAATTATAATCACACGACTTTGAGACTTGAGTTTTATAGCTTTCTTTGTTTTTCCTATTTGTCGTCGTAGGGGTAGTAGAATTTTCCAGATATCGGGGACAGGTGATTAATCATTCCTATTATATGTATTTGCAGTTGATTCGATAAACAAAGCTTCTTTTATCAATCTCTCCCTCCACCCTGCTGTTACATTAGATTTTAAAACTGTCATCCTATCCCATCCTATTGTATGGTTGTGTGAAATTGCATATGGCGAGTGCTGTGGCTGAACTATTCTCTAGATTTCTTATCTTATTTGGATCAACCAATCTAGATTTCGCTTTTTATGTTCAGCTAGTCTGACTGCCCCTGTTCTACTAGTTTGACCTATGTATTTGACCTGACAATGATTTCAGGTAGGGTATTAGATAAACTAAATTGTTTTGTTTTAAAGGCTCTACAAGATTGATCCTTTAACCGACAAAGCTTGTTTCTAATTGAGTTTGTGGGTTTGAATGCCAGCCACTTTTATTCCTGCCTTGTTAAGAATTCTGTGTAAGGCTTCCGAGGTTCCTTCCTTGTATGGAATTACTACTGATGATTTAGATTCCTTATTGTTGGTGTCGTCATTCATATTATTATTATTATTATTATTATTATTATTATTATCACTATCATTATTATTGTTATTATCACTATCGCTACTATCATTATTTATTTTAGTTTTACATTTCCTTACATATTTCCTGACTAATTTATCCGGGTAATTATTAAGTTTCAAGGCTTCTTTTATGTGTATCAGTTCCTGCCTTAGAATTTCCTTGGTACTACTTAGTTTTTGTGCTCTTTCATTTGAACATTTCACCAATCCTATTTTCACTGACATAGGATGGGATGATCGGAAGTCTAAATATCTGTTTGAGTGTGTGGGCATCCTGTAAACACACAAGTGTTTAACTTTCCATCTTTTTTCCTTTTTACGTTGCAATCTAACATTGGCAGCTCCCCTTCCTGATTTTCCAATTCATAAGTGAATTGAATCGCTTCAACCTTCGAGTTGATGTGTTCGAAAAACCTATCTATATATTGTGTTCTCAGTACAGTGAATGTGTCATCTACATACCTCCACCATACCTTTGGGGTGGAGGTGAACGTTTCAATTGTTTCAAAGCATATATATATTCATATAAAACAGAATTCAATCCGTTCGAATAAGAATGACTAATTATGGCAAAATTCTACTTGGATGTAACACTCTCTCTCTCTCTCACACACACACACACACAAAATAAGCATGTTAATAGAATACAAATGTGATAAATTCTTTACACATACCTACACTACACTCTACGTAAACACACATACATGCTACTATGACGTTTTATAATTCACACACACTAATCAAATCTATATATCTCTTATTATTACTTTTATCAGTAGTAGTATTGGTAGCATTAACAGCAGAAGTAATCGATTCATATGACACTGTAAAATTAACCCATATAGTATAGTATAGAATTATGATCGAGTTACAGTATATGATTTTAAAAAAATTCCGATTTACTATCATGAAGAATTGATTGATGCGATTGGACATTTCAGCCTAATATAATTAATCGATGGGTAATACAGAATTAATTGTAAAACAACAATGATAATTAGAACGAACAATATTTTCTCAATAGATTCTTCTTCAAGCTCACGGAGAGACCACAATGAATGAATTCATCTGTGCTATTGAGAAGGTTTTCGAACTATATCATCCACAGGTTGCAACCATTTTGTGTGTTTGGAGTTTCTAGGACCCCAGCTTAGCTGTATCTCAATCTATGTAACTTTATAGCCTCGTCGATTGATTTTCCCTAGGTCACGTGCTGCGCATGCCTAACCATCGCCTCCCCCACCCCGACGGACGGGCATTACTAGCTGATATACGTGCAGGTTGGAAGTAAGAAAGAGTAAGTGGTGGCCAAACAAAAACATGGTCTCATCAGTCAATGAAATCCTTGACAGTTAAACTGAGTCAGTCAGGTAGGGAGGGAGGGAGATGCAGACTTCCGGGTTGGGGCCCGCCCCCGGGACTCTAAGAATCAATCAATGAAGGCTGGAGACAGACAATAGGTGACATGGCTCAAACTCATCGTTGTCAATGGCTTACGCAAATGTATTCAGTAGTCTCTGTAATCTTTCATATTCCTTTCTACCACCATTACTCATTCATTCTGTTTCACTCTTATACTTGTCAAAACTCTATTGATTCTCTTCACTCATCTTCTTGTCTACCTTTGTGTGGTATTTGGAAGGTGGCAACTGGAACTGTTGCACTTCGGTGCGAAGTTCTATGTTGAATCCAGACAGAATCGGCAGGAAGACTTCGCTGCGCATCTATCTAGGTTTCGTGTTAGTTGGCACTCACTCAGCAGTCAGCAAGGTGTACCTGCAATCTAGAAGGAACTCATTCATGTCCCTTCTGGGATTCGAATCCGTGTCATTCAGACATGTTACCACTGAGCTGGCCATTCGGACTCACGAATAACCTCCCATAGGACTGTATTCGATACTTTGATTGGACACTAACTCGTGTAATGCATTTAGTCCTTTGTTTGGTGCAGTCAATCAAGTTTACAGTGTAGGCACCATTCTAGGTGGCTCACTATCACGGTGGACTTTAAATTGTTGACGAGTGCCAACTAGCAGGGGATACTTAGGTCCGAGGCTTTCTGCCGATTACCTCCAACCATCTAATATTTAGAATTCAAAGTGTACCGTGATGGCAAGCCACGTAGAATGGTGACCACATTGCAAAATTTGACTGACTGAAAGAATTCAATCTGCACTAAACAAAGGACTGGATACATTACACTAGTTACTTAACTAGCGTCCAATCAAAATCTTCAAGGAGTGTAAGCAGGTGATTATAAACCAAAGTATTATTAAATAAATAAATTTGATGCATTTTGTGCAGTGTGTGGTGAATTAGTTAGCCTAATGCTTTGAGGAGGACGCCAGAATGTTGCAGCATTTTTTTGGTTTTCATTCATTTGGCGATACTAAATTCGTTAAAATGCAAGTCACCCTTCCTTCCATCTTCTTCAATTTTTCAGTCTCCTATACAAATCAAATATCATCTTATGACCGATTGTATCTCACTCACATTGTATCCGAACATACAACCTGCAAGACAACAAAATCTCGTAATCATTCCAACCTAACTGATGATCGAACCGACTGACTGACTGACTGTTTTAAGCCTTAACACACATTTCTTAAAACTGCAGCAGTTCATCAAATCGCCAATTTTTCTTCATACATAATGCACAAAGAAGTTATATAATGAGTATAAATATACGGAGGAAGAATAAAGACAAGAGAAGAGCTTTGCGAATTTATTCATTCTGGGAAATGAAAAATACGGTGACCATTCGTGTACTATTGAAGAAGAAAAAGCTTCTAAGCCACATACATATATATATTACCAACAGATTTTGGTACCTCGATTTTGGTTTCATGACCAGAAAGTCTGCACCTTCATCTCTCCCGATAGGATTCGAACCAACAATCAAAGTCTTTTTTGGATTGATGGCTTATTTTGATTTGATCAAGCCTAACTCTTTTCCAACCCTGATCACATATCAGCTAACACATTGCTTGACAAGGAAGGAGATGACTTCACATGTGTAACATGCACATACACCCTACACACCCCCTCAGCCGTCTACACCGATATAGCTTTACAACAAGTGATACCAAAGAAACAAGCATGAGTTTTGAAGTTTCACTAGTATTGGTATTATTTTTACTGGGTTTGAGGATGGCTAGCCTAGCACTCAACCTTCCCTTTTTATCGGCTTAACAAGGGTTTAGGAGTCTGTCTGTTTTCGACATAAAACTTTGCACATATGTGCACCAGTTCAAGTCGCCACACTCCATGTAGCACACAAAGCAAGAGAACAAAGTAGGAGTAATGCATATTAGAGAGAGACAGTAAACAGAGGTGTGGTGAGACAAAGGAATAGTAATAACGAAGAACAAAACAGTTTCATTGGAAATCATAAGTCAGTCACCAGGAGTGGATGCATCTGCGCCAGTCAGCCATTGACAACGATCACTTTGAACTAGCCATGTCACCAATTGTTTCCAACCTTCATTGGTTTTTACCGTCCCGAGGACCCCAACCAGTCAGTCAGGAAGTCTACACCTTCCTAAGTGGCCTAGACTAACTGTTGTAGATTTCATTGAATGGTGAGGCCATGTTTTCGTTTGACCACCATGTGCTAGCTCTTTTCCACCCTGACCCATCCTATATCAGCTAACATTTCCCATTGTCGGTGAAGGCGATGACTATGGATGCATACGTAACACATGTCCAAACCATCTCAGTCGATGTAGTTTCACAGCCTTGTCGATTGATTTCCAATTCCTCCTTACCATCTAGCACTCGACCGATGGTCTAACCTCAATATTGCTCACCTTATTATACCACTTCACATGGGAGATAGAATGCAGAAACTTATGATCAAAGAGAGCTAGCCGATCTTTTGATGTCTTCCACTCTCAATGGCCAGGTCTCACAGCCAGCCATAAAGGAGGACGGAGCGGACTGATGAGCAGTACACCCGTCTTTTGGTCGAAAACCAGCCGGATATCACGTCTACTAAGCCAGAGACTCCGTAAACTGGCATATGCGAAACTAGCCCTCTGTATTCGTACTAAGATTTCGTCAGAGATCCACCCGTTGGCAATGGCTGATAGTAATTCCCAAGTAAGTGAAGCGGTCAACGTGCTCTACGGCTTCACTTCCTATTTCTAATCTAGGAGTCAGCCGAGGGTCGAACCCTGGACGACGTGCATGGTTGGTGAGCACAGCTTTTTATCCACTGAGTCATCGATACACAATAGAGAACAGAGTGTTGGAGGAAATAAAGCACATGATTAAGACCCTCCAGGCCGGCTCCCGACCCTGCGCAATAAACATCCCTGTAATAAGATCATGTGGAAGGTCATATCGAAAGCGTAAAGTTATCTACCATTACAGTCTGAATGAGTCATACAATAGGAAATCAACTGTAAATGACAACAATATTTTATATTTTATAACCAATTCAGAATAAATAACGTTAATGTATCAGTAGTAATACTAGTAGTAGTATTATTGATATAAGAATAAAACTTGTGCACTATGGTAAAATGTAATTCCATTATGGGTGAATTTTGTTTTGATAGAGTCTCACAGTGTTATAAAGTAATGTTTACTGATGACAACGTTTCGAGTACAGTTTATTGGTCATAATCAATCATATCAAGGTAATCACACGACTTCCTAAATTCATTTATATAGTTCCATTGTTTTTCACTTGATTTGATTGGTAGTATTATTTTCCATATTTTGGGTATTAGTGATGATTCATTCCTATTGCATGTGTTGGGTGTAGATTCGATGAACAAAGATTCAGTAATCAACCTCTCTCTCCACCTACCTAGATTACTTTTTAGAATTTTAACCCTCTCCCACCCTATTGTGTGGTTCTGTGTCAATGCATGCATTTCAATTGCCGAGCTTTTTTCTAAATTACTTATCTTCTCTGGGTCAACCATTCTTACCTTAGCTAAATTCTTATGTTCTGACAATCTGACTACCCCTGACCTACTAGTTTGACCTATGTAGTTGACCTCACTGGCAGTCATTGCAGGGTATTTTGTAAATTATATAATTTTGTCTAATTGGGTCCACGGGGTCCTTTAACCTACAGAGCTTATCCCTGAATGAGTTTGTAGGGGGTTTAAATGCCACCCTAATTCCTGCTTTATTTAGAATCCTACGTAGGGTCTCAGATGTCCCCTCTTTATATGGTATAATTGTAGATGACTTATATTCTCTCTTATTTATGATATTATTGCTAGTTTCACAATTCTTTTTATTTTTATTTTGGCCTTTTTCAATCTTCCTAATGAATTTTAAAGGATAGTAGTAGTACTACTTCCTAGCTTATGCGTGTCAGATTTTCACAAGCTAGAAAAAACAAACAACAACAACACATGACCACGAAATGTGAGAATGGCTGACGCATCATTTTGAATGAATGGATTTTATCAATTATTAAAGTTATTTCCTCTTTTCCCTTTACTCAGTCTAACTGTCACACACCTCCTTCTAGAGAACCTTCTAGAGAAAAATAAGATAACTGAACAGCAGTTCCGTGTCATCATAGTATGAGACAGACACACCCTTCAACTGGATACTGCCAAATAATTCTCTGTTGAAAAAAAGGAACACTTAAATACAGGCTAGCTGTCTTTAACCTATAGGTGCTTGCATTGTGTGTAGGCATATTACATGGTGTAACAGGATGGGTAATAGTGAGATTAGGCGTAGTGTTTGTTATACACACAGGGAAGTTGCATCGATTGAGATGACTAAGATATGCATGACAATTCATAGCATTTCTTGCAGAGGATTAGGTTGGAAAGGCACAAGGAATTATTAAAGAAAAAACAAAGACAAGGCATCAGTTGCTGAATTTTTTGACTGTTAATGTGAGTCACTTATAGGAAGGGAGATATAGATACGGCTAAGCTGTCTGTCTGGATTTAACATAGAACTTGACACTGAAGTGTACCAGTTCCAGTTGCCACCTTCCAAATACCACACAAAGGTAGACAAGAAGATGAGTGAAGAGAATCAATAGAGTTTTGACAAGTATAACAGTGAAACAGAATGAATGAGTAATGGTGGTAGAAAGGAATATGAAAGATTACAGAGACTACTGAATACATCTGCGTAAGCCATTGACAACGAACGATTTTGAGCCATGTCACCTATTGTCTGTCTCCAGCCACTGATTGATTCTTAGAGTCCCGAGGGCAGCCCCAAACCCGGAAGTCTGCATCTCCCTCCCTCCCTACCTGACTGACTCAGTTTAACTGTCAGGGGTTTCATGGATTGATGAGACCATGTTTTTGTTTGGCCACCACTTACTCTTTCTTACTTCCAACCTGCGCCTATATCAGCTAGTAATGCCCGTCCGTCGGGGGAGACGATGGTTAGGCATGCGCAGCACGTGACCTAGGGAAAATCAATCGACGAGGCGATATAGTTACATACATTGAGATACAGCTAAGCTGGGGTTCTAAAAACTCCAAACACACAAAATAGTTGCAGACTCTGGATGATATAGTTCGAAAACCTTCTCAATAACACAGATGAATTCATTCACTGCGGTCTCTCTGTGAGCTTGAAGAAGAATATATTGGAAAACTATTGTTCATTCTAATTATCATTCTTGTTACAATGGAAGTGGAAGACATGAAAAGACCAGCTAGGTGTCTTTGATCATAGATGTCTGCTTTCTATCTCCCGTGTGGGTGAAGTGGTATAATAAGGTGAGCAATATTGAGGTTAGGCCATCGGTCGAGTGATAGTTGGTAAGGAGGAATTGGAAATCAATCGACAAGGCTGTGAAGGTACATCGACTGAGATGGTTAGGACATGTGTTACGCATGCACGCCTAGTCATCGCCTTCCTCAACAATGGGAAATGTTAGCTGATATAGGGCCAGGCTGGAAAAGAGCTAGCGGCGGTCAAACCAAAACATGGCACCAGTCAATGAAATCCACAACAGTTAGTCTAAGCCAGCCACGTAGGAAGGTGTAGACTGGCTTCCTGACTGGTTGGGGTGCTCTGGACGGTAAAAACCAATGAAGGCTGGAAACAATTGGTGACATGGCTCAAAGTGATCGTTCTCAATGGCTGGCTGGTGCAGATGCATCCACTCCTTGTGACTGGCTTATGATTTCGAATGAAACTATATTGTTCTTCGTTATTACTATTCCATTGTCTCACACCTCTGTTTACTGTTTCTATGTGTCGACTTGAACTTCCGCACATATGTGCGAAGTTCTCTGTCGAAAACAGACAGACAGTTGTTACAATTATTCTGTATTACGCATCGATTAATTATATTAGGCTGAAATGTTCAATCCCTCCTCTATGGACATATCTTCACTCCCGTTACAGAAGCTTCAAAGATGCCTAATGATAATTTTTGGTGTTATTTGATGGATGGTGACTAGATCAGTGCAATCAAGTAAATGGAGATTTCGTCCTATTTGGGAGTCGTCAACTGGGTGGAATTGAAATCCATCCATAGTGAGTGATGGACAATGTTCCCATTGACACTTAAACTCACAGCTAGAACCCATAATTTTAAAGGCTGAAGGGTTACCCCCCACCGGAGCCACATGGGCCACAACAGCCACCTCAGTTTTCAATTGTTTATATTCATTTTGCATTATCCCGTCGATTGACAATATACTGAACCTGATTGCAGTAGATTGGACAATGCGACAAACAGCGGACAATGAGGAAACAGGCATAAAATGGAGTCACACAAAAAATCTGGAGGATCTGGACTTCGCCGGTGATATATGTCTGATTTCCCACAAACTGGAAGATATGCAAGTGATGAAAAGCAACAAGTTGGCAGAAGAAGCATCCAGAGAAGATAGGACTTCAGGGGACATAGAGAGAAAACAGAGGTAGGTGATGAAGATTCCTGAACAACACCACCAACAGCAACAACAACAACAACAGATAACAATCAGCAGAAATGGAAGGAACCTGAAAGAAACAACCCCCTTTTACCTACCTGGGAAGCATCGTATCAACTACAGGCCGGCGGAACTGACGAGGATATCAAAGCAGCGAGGATCAGGAAAGCAAGACAAGCTTTCACTACTCTCAAGTCTGTGTGGAGGTCAACAGCCAGCACTCAGCACCAAAACGAAGATAAGATTCGGATTTTCAACTCCAATGTGAAGTCAGTCAGTGCTACTCACTATACGGATCGGAGACTTGCACTGAGCGTCATAAACAGCATCTCAAACAAACTACAGACCTTCATTAACAGCCAGTTTTCTTCACTCAGTACTACTCAAGATCAGATGGCCGGCCAGAGAAAATCAGCAACAGAAAGGGATCTCTGGCAATGAGCGAACCAACCAACACAGCAGGAACCAACCGATTGTGAAACAAATAGGCAGGAAGAAATGCAGGTAGGTAGATTGGCTGGCCATACTCTGAGGAAACAAACCATCAAGTGAGTGACATCACTAGACAAGCCATTGCTCGAGTGGAACCCGGACGAAAGGGAAGCGGCAGCGAGTTGGTCGTCAGTGTGAGGGTGACATGGAGGAGGTCATGTGAAGAGGAGATGAAAGCGTGTGTGTGGGCAGACTTGGAGCCAGGTGAAAACTCTAGCAGAGAACCGAACGCGATAGGGACGCACGGCTGAAGCCCTATGATCCTCTAAGACTTAAAGGAAACGATGCTACAGATGCTGCTGCAGAAACTTCAGCACGATTACTGCTCATAATCATATTAATTTTAGTCACACGGTTTCACAATTTGTCTTATATATCTTATATTTTCTCTCTTTCTGTCTACCCAACTTCCCTTCGTTGTTTGTTGCCACCTTCCCATATCTTCTGTATAGGGGGCGTTGTGTCATTCCGATTGCACGTGTGCTGTGTTGAGTCGATAGACAAAGTTTCAGTGATTGACTTCTATATCCCTCTGTCTCTTTCTCCAGCTTACTACTTTACTATTTTTTAATACTCTCACCCTGTCCGAACCCCCCTATTTCGTGATTACATGCAAGCGTGAATGCAGTGCTATGCCTGAGCTTTTTTACAAGGTTAATTAACTTAGCAGGGTCAATCATATATACTAGGTCTAGCTAAATTTTTATGTTCTAATCATCTAATTGACCCCGATGTAATTACTGGTTTCACCTATGTAATTGACCTCACAGTCATTAATTATATGATTAAATTATTATTATTATTTTTCCTTCACGTTCCCAGTGGAACATAGGGCTTCAAGCTAGTGGCTTGAAGTTTCTGTAGCACTGTTTAATTTTACACAATGGGTTTGCTAGCCTCATGCCCAACCTTTCCTCTTTACCAGCATTATTTCTGGTTTAACGAGGTAAAAGAGTGCGTCTGTGGCCGGGAATCGAACCCCGAACTATGTGCATGGTCGGTGACCGTCCTAACCGCTATGCCACCACGCAAAAGAGCGTGATGGGGGTGGGATCACTCGCTTCGGCGGTACATATACTAAAATTAGAACGTTACAAAGAAGATTAGCAATTATATAATGGTATTTGGTAAATTACATTATTTTTCTAAATTTGGATGTGTCGAGTCTTTAAGCCGACAAAGTTTATCTCTAAGAGAGAGTTTGGCTGGTTTCATTGCCACCTACCCTAATTCCAGCGTAAGGCGTCTGTAACCATGTTTTTTCTCTTTATACGACAGCATACTACAGAGATTTTGAATTCCATATGATTTCTGTCAATTTCATTGTGACTAATTCGCGATTTGAAATTTACAAAGTTCAAGGTGTGTGTGTGTGTGTCTGTGTAAATTGCGAACAGTGAATTCCATCCAATGCATTACAAGTTCCCCTGACTGGCTGGCCAGAATTCGAGTGGTTTGAACTGATTCGCCCACCTCTCTACTAAGCTAAGTCAATCAATCCAAGCACACTGTTGATGAGGTCAGCTTCAAATAAGCGAAAAGGCCATTTGATGGTTAGTTACAGGATTTTATCATGAGCTGACATTGGTTAGAGAACCATTGGAAAACCAGCTGGGAGTACTGGACAGCTGTTTCGTCTTAGTTTGGGACTCTTCGGCAGTATGCGCACACCGTTGTTCGAACCCAGGACCTGGTCACAAAGCCACTGGGACCCAATCCAATGGCCCATGAATTCTAACTTCTGCCAATTCACGATATAGCGCAACCGCTAGCCAATGTCTTCGGCGAGTATTTGTCCTCACATCCGACCTGCTGCACCCTACTGGTCACGACTTCCCACTAGAACCCCAGGTAACTACTTACCTGAATAGGGCCAGTAGCCAGTGCGCATCTCATTGAGCATCTCACCGGGGTTCGAACCCTCCGTGGTGGTTGCGTACTGCTGAAGAGTCCTAAACTAGGACGAAACATCTGTCCAGTACTCCCAGCTGGTTTTCCAATGGTTCTCTAACCAATGTCAGCTCATGATGAAATCCTGTAACCAATCAACCAAATCCCTACAAACCAATACTTGAATACAGTTTGATGGTGTTTAGATCTCACATCGAATTGTCTAACAGTCACTCCCTCCCCCGCCCAAGTTGATGTGAGTGGCATCCGACTACTCATATCCATAAATTAATCAATCAATAATTTTACAAATTGTAATATAAAAAAGAAACACAACCCCACCCCCCTCCACCACCAACAACACCACCGACACTTACCAAAATAACTAAGATATACAGGTAGAATGATTAATCCAGTCAAAGCGCCAAATAATATCATGCATAAATACATACGAAAATAGAAAATTTGAAACAGGCGAGATTTCGATGCAGCCAAAACAACTATACCGCCAAGTTTAGTGAGGGTAATACCACGTAGAATCTAGAATGCATGTAGAAATTTAGAAACAACATATATTTACAGTGTTTAATACATTTAAAAAAAATAATCAATGCAAAGTGAATAACACAAGAATAAAAACTGTTTCACAAAACACTTTCTTATCATTATTGTTCCCTTGGGTTCCTAGTGGAACATAGGGCTTCAACTACACGTCTCCACTTGCTTCTCTCTCTTCTGCTGTACTTTTCACCTGCGTCCATGTTAATCCATACTGTTTCAACTCCTCTTCACACGATCTCCTCCACGTCACCCTTGCACTGACGTCCCACTCGCCGCTTCCCTTTCGGGTTCCACTCGAGCAATGGCCTGACTGACGCGCGATGTCACCCACCCAGTGGTCTCTTCAGCGAGTGTCCAATCCATCTCCACTTCTTTCTCCTGCATATTTGTTGAACGATTGGTTCTTGTTTTGTTTCTTCCCATAGTTTCTTGTTGGTTCTTGTTCTTTCCGGCGGCCATCTGATCTTCAGTATAGAACGAAACACTTAAGTGTGCATTTTAGGAAATGTTTTTGATGCATGAAGGGTAAAGGCATATTGTTGCCCATCATCACCATCATTCTTGTAAAACTCTAACTATTCGGGACAATTTTTTTGTTTATGTACAAGGTTTTAAGCAACACAACCGTTTGGGTTCTGGGAATTTACGACATCCAGATTCGCAAAGGATTTATCGAACTGATTCCAGATAGTAGTGCTGATACACTCCTCCCTATTATTCAGAAGCTCGTCTTACCAGGCACCACCATTCACACGGATGAATGCGCAGCATATAACCGATTATCGCAACTGGGTTATATACATCATCGAGTCAACCATTCGGATGACTTCGTCGACTCCAGAACCGGTACTAATAATAATTCAATAGAAGGTTTCTGGGGAAAACTAAAAAATAGAATAAGAGCTATCAACGGATCTCAAAATCAAGTTATTTTTAGTAACCTAGATGAATACATGTATAGGAGTTGGTTTAATTTAAAAACTGAAACTCCTCATCATAATTGGGAGATTTTTTATCTCATAATAGACAAAAATACCCTGTTTCATGCTTTATTATGTAAATATAAGTAAATTATTATGCGAAAATCCTCCATTTTTTTGATTGGTCGGCTCAAGGTCACTCGTGCGTTCGCATCCCTTGGGACGCTATTGTAGAACTTTGCCTTTCACATTCTACTTCTGATAGAGAGGAAGACTTGCTTTTATTAAAAAAAAAGAAAAAGTGATTTAAAGTAAAGGCGAAATAAAGGGGGGTGGAAAACTTACAGAACTGCCCATGTCATTGAGTGCTTCTTTAGCCCGCTCTACACGTGTCGGTGATACACTGATTACAAAAGAACGAACTATATGCGCACAGAATTCAACAGATATTCCTAAAGCCTATATATACAAAAAAATATTTATTATTATTCAACAGGTTATTAACGAAGATAAACACAGAGATTATAATGTACATTTATATGGTGGGTGAGAGCTGTCTGCTGCTAGCCAAAATTGGTAGACAGAAATTTACGCGTCAATATTTACAACTTAAAAAAAATTAGTTCCCTTTATCAATTTAGACAAAGCAATAAGAAGACGTAATTTGTCTGAATCGTGTGTGTAATGTATTCGCGCAGCACATTTCGAACAATCTGATCCATCACACACGGACTCGTCATAGGAATATACATGAAATTAATGAAGAGGTAAGAGGTGAGAAAATAGACTACTTAGGTCAAGTTAAAAGGACATATTCAAGGTCAAAGTAGCAATAGAGACCACTAAACCAAATAACAGAGGTAATAGTACATCTGCTACGGCATCAAAACAAAGTTTACCAAGGAACGTGGTTTAGTGTGATGACGAATTGTTGCTTTGAACGCATAAAGGTGGTTTAAACTTTCTAATTGCCAGCTACGGCTTCCACAAACTTTAGGATACGCCCCCCCCAAACACGTTTTATAGATAGGTTTAAAAGATGCGTTAACGTCAATTTTATGTCCTGTCTCTATAATATGTTTCGCAATAGAAGAGCTAAGTCTCCTGTTCTCAGCGTTAATAGGTTCTGAAGATTCCATTTGTTTCTGGAGCCATTTAGGAATATGCTCTGAAGCTAGCTCTTACTTGCAGAGATCGATGAGTCCTCCCTCTTATGTATGTGTGTCAACACCTACATTCAAATTGGTAAATACAGTGGGATGTGACATCATTTTTCGCATGTTCGAAGGGCTTAGATAAATATATTAACTTTACATACACTATTATTATGATATTGGCTGCATAAAAAGTCTTTTTGACAGCAGCGTTCAGTCTTTGTCTAGTTATCAAGCTGCTTTGATGCTTCATATAGGGTAGCTTGATGTACACGTCTTTCTTAGGGGCGAGTTGGAGAGTGGGTCTTGGTGTTCCACTGACTACTTTATATCTCCTGATGAACTTGTCTGGATAATTGTTATCAACCATAGTTTGTGTCAACTTTCTTTCTTCCTCACCATCAAGTGTGTTTTCAGTGCATATTCGTTGGCTTCTACTGAAAAGGCACCTTACTAATATTTACGCCCCAAATCTTGGTTATGAGAAAAAAAACAAGAACAAAGACTAACTCAACAACCAACCACAGCAGACTTTGCATGGGCGGATACGAATCGCAGATATATGGTCTGACCTTGAAAGAAACAGCCACAAAGAGATGACAGATTAACTTTCAGCGAGAAAACAACCAATCAGAAGACGCTGTTCCTCTGCTAACAATAATGCTAATAATAATGTGCATAAAAATCTATAAATATATCTCTTGATTTTCTCAATAAACGATCTGTTGCCTGGTCCTTGTCTTCTTGTCATTCATTACACATATATGTGTGAGTATTCGTATTGCCCGATTCCATGCGTTCTATGATCACTACTCAACTGGTAATTTATATATTCACACTTTGTAAGGATGTTCAGGTTAATTCCAATGTAGATATTGTCACGAATTGATATCATTAGTGTGAATCAAAAAGAATTAGAAATCACATGTATCTGCGGGAGCAGTTACATTGGAAGAACAGAAAGAAGGGCATATCTACGATTTTCTGAACATGTACCAAAAAGCTTACATCTAAGGGGAAAGATGCTTTGAAGTGTCATCGCCAGGCATCTCCTCAACACGGGTCATGAGGTGGACGTCGAAAAGACTTTCAAAATTATCAAGAGGCGCAAAAGAGCTTAATTCTCCTTAAGTTTGCTGAAGCCATTTCAATCAAGCGCCTGAAATCTGACTTATGCGTTCAGAAAGAAGCGGTTATCAGTCTTTCTTTTTTATTTATTTTTTTTATTTTATTTTGGTTACAGCTTGATGCCACACCGTATTTTCAGTACAAGTATGACATTTTCAGCATGGATATCGGTAGCCCAAATGTTCCAGGCCGACCATAGATATCGGGTGTGCGCCGGCAGGGGCTCGAACCTCGGACCATGTGCATGGTCGGCGAGAAACCTAACCACTGTGCCACCGACGCACTGGTAACTAGATATTTTTCATCTCTGTTTCATCCGAATGCAAAGTGCTGAAAAGTTTCCATTGTGTACGATTATTATTGTTCAGAATAGTTTTTAATATTGCATATATATATCTATATATAATTAGTGTATGTGTAGACTGGTCGATTGATTTTTGTTTAAAATGAACTCTGTGCAAGTATGTTAAAATTGTTATTGTAGATACATTTAATAATGTCTTTGCTCTGTAAGCAGCTGACGAGAAGGCAATGAAATAAAAGATGGTACCATTTTATTCTGCTAAAACTGTAGTTCTTCCTTTTTTCGAATTATATTCTAACTAAGTAGTGGCGAAATAGTCAACGGCATCACCTTTCACAGCTTCAAGCTCCTAAGTTCGACCTGTGTTTTGGATGGTCGGATGGATGCGCGATGCTGAAGGCTACCAAAATGGAATAATTGTCTAGAAAATCCCTCCTAACCGATCCAGTTACAATAATTTGTACTTCTTGGAATGTTTCAACTAACTTCGTAATTACAGGATTTTCATCATGAGCTGACATTAGTTAAAGAACCACTGGAAAACCTGGGACTACTGGACAGTTGTTTCGTCCTAGTTTGAGACTCCTCATCAGTACGGACCTACTGCGATTCGAACGCAGGACCTTCTGGTTACCCTACAAACCAACACCTGAATACCTTCGTAATTATTATCCTCCTTTCTCCTAGGCTGTATATTACATTGTTGTTCTGACATACATTTGCATGTTCCTATTGAATCTGTAATTTTTATTACATCTCTTTGTGATTGTGTGATACACTGATAAAGTGTTGTTTTGAAGGTGTATGATTTTATTTGAATGAATGAAGCTCACTTTATTCTTGAACTGTCTGTAGGAATTGTGTAGTGTGTGATTCTAGTGGACAGTGTTCTGATCCCATCTTGTTGGGAAAATGTTGTCTACATGATTCTAAGGGACTTCTTACGATTGGATGTTGGTTAACTACTTTTTTTTCTACAATACTTGCTTTGTTATTATTATTATTATTGGTGTTGTATAGGACCATTGAGATTTATCGACGAATCACACTCTTTTTTTTATATGTCTTTGGAGCATTTTGTGACGGTGTGTTTCTCAAGGAATTTTCGGATAGCGGGTAGACGGTAGGCCGCGAAGATCAATTTCTCCGTGTTCAGATCAAAACAAGTCGGTTTCGGTAGTCTGTCTGTCTGTTTTCGACACAGAACTTTGCACATATTTGCGCCAGTTCAAGTCGCAGTGTGCAGTAATTCCTGCTGTTCTTTTTTCAATGGTCCTGTCTTACTGATATCGGTTTATGTGACAAAATTTACGATTGAAATTAGATTAACATAATATCACTCGAACTTAAATAATGACGTAACATTTGGTGAGATGAACAATCTTTGATTCACAGATGAACTTTAACGCATATATATATATATATATATTTGATTACAGCTTGATTCCACACCGTATTTTCGGTACAAGTATGGAATTCTCAGCATACGATATCGGTAGCCCAAATTTTACAGGCCGACCATTGAAATCAGGTGTGCATCGGTAGGGGATCGAATCCCGGACCATGTGCATGGTCGGCGAGAGTCCTAACCACTGTGCCACCGACGCATATGTATATATATATACATTATTTATTTATTATTGTTCCCTTGGATTCCTAGTGGAACATAGGGCTTCAAATGCACGTCTCCTGCTGCTGCTGCTGGATTCAACATAGAACTTGGCACCGAAGTGCAGTAGTTCGAGTTGCCACGTTCCAAATAGCACACAAAGGTAGACAGGAAAATGAGTAGAGAGAAATGAAAAACAACAAACAAAATGCACGTCTCCACTAGCTTTTCTCTTCTGCTGTACTTTCACCTGCATCCATGTTAGTCCATACTGTTTCAACTCCTCTTCACACGATCTCCTCCATGTCACCCTTGCACTAACGTCCCACTCGCCGCTTCCCTTTCGGGTTCCACTCGACCACTGGCCTGACTGACGCACGATGTCACCCACTCAGCAGCCCCCTCAGCGAGTGTCCAATCCATCTCCACTTCTTTCTCATGCATATTTGTTGAGCGATTGGTTCTTGTTTTCTTTCTTCCCATAGTCTTTTGTTGTTTATTGTTCCTTCCGGCCATCTGATCTTCAGTATAGAGCCAGCGAAGACGGTTGTTGCTGATAAAGGTGTGCGACAAGCTGTTGGAAATATTCTTTGTGACGCAACCGCCAAGTTTCTGATCCATACGTATAGAAGAACTGACTGACTTGACGTTTGTATTGAAAATCCGAATCATTTTGTTGTTGATGCAGGCTGAGTTGAGTGACAGCGGAAGATTTCCAGATTGGTTTCAGGTTGATGAATGTGTTTCTCGCCTTCCCGATTCTAGATTCTCGATTTGACATCCTCGTCCGTTCCTGCTGTAGTTGAGACAATGCTCCCTAGATAAGTGAATGAAGTAACCTCTTTCAAATCCCTCCCGTTGATGGTGATTGGCGCTGGATGTTGCTGCTGTATATACATATATATATATATATATATATATATACATTCAATATGGCGGAAATCAGTAATGTGTCATTTGTGTATTGACCACTAACATGTTAAACCCAAAGGTGAATCCAGACGTGTAGTATACATCCACCTCTGTATGTGTGTGTGTATATGTGTGTGAATTACATATGTCACTATCATTCTGTTTATTTACTATTCTTCTCATAACAAAGGTGATAAAATAAACACATACACACACACACAAACAGATACACTATCATTAAATATTGGACATATTAACCAGTCTGTTGTTCATCAATAATAATCCTGATAACATAAATAAGCCTTCAAAAAAATCAATGGTAACCATGGTAACAAAACAGAATTGATAATCAACAATGGTGTAACTATTTTATGAAAATAATTTTAAGAAAAATCAAAAAGGTATTGAAAATTGAACACAGAGATTACTTAAGAATTCTTTAAGCCTTGTTTAAAAAAACGACTGCTTCACAATAGTTTACAATACTGATAACAGTTGTAATTTAGCTAGCTGGTACGCTGGATTGCAATGACTATGCAAGTCAGCCATATACATAGATCAGGGTCAGTTAAGTTATTGGAAGATATAATATGAAGTGTAGAACATTTGACCTTATGTGCTGATAAATAATTTTCAAGTAGGGAGGAGGGGTTTAAGGGATTTTGTTTGATTGATTGGATTGGATTTCATCATGAGCTGACATCAGTAGTTAGAGAACCAATGGAAAACCAGCACTGGAGAGTAATGGACAGCTGTCTCGTCAGCCTTGTTTGGGACTCTTCAGCAGTAAACACCAACCAGTGTGAGGCAGTGACTCATAAAAGAAGACATTGCGAAGTGGTCGCGCTATGTCATGAATTGGTAGAAGTTAGATAGAATTTATGGGCTGGAGACTGGATCGCGTCGCAGTGACTTAATGGTCTACGAGCTAGCGCGCCGCCTTGTAACCAGAAGGTCCTGGGTTCGAACCCCCTGAGATGGGTGTGCACTGATGAAAAGTCTGAAACTTGACTGGCAAAACAGCTGTGCAGTACTGTAGTGCTGGTTTTCCAATGGTTATCTAACTGATGTCAACTCATGATGAAATCCTCGGACCAATCTAATAAATAATTAACACAGAAAATTTCAGCATACACCAACACCTGTTCATCCATCCAGACATCTGGAAAATTCTATCACCCCTACACACAACAAATACGAATGAATAAAGAAAACCATAAAAGCTCGGATTTCGAAGTTGTGTTAATATAATTGACGAAATGATTATGAACAAGTTGGCACAAGAAGCATCCAGGGAATATAGGATTTCAGGTGAACATAGAGAAAACAGAGGTGATGAAGATTCCTGGACAACAGCAACAACAACAGACAAAAATCAGCATAAATGGAAGGAACCTGAAAGAAACAACCTCCTTCACCTACCCACCTACCTGGGAAGCATCGTTTCAACTACAGACGAACAGGACTGACGAGGATATCAAAGCAGTGAGAATCGGAAAAGCAAGACAAGCTTTCACTACTCACGTCAAGTCTGTGTGGAGGTCAACAGTACTCACCATCAAAACGAAGATAACATCCGGATTTTCAACTCCAATGTCAAGTCAGTCAGTGCCACTTACTATACGGATCAGAGACTTGGCCAGCGCGTCATAAACAGCATCTCAAACAAACTACAGACCTTCATCAACAGCCAGTTGTCTTCGCTCAATACCATTCAAGATCAGATGGCCGGTCGGCCAGAAAAGATCAGGAACAGAGAGGGATCTCTGGCAATGAGCGAACCAACCAACACAGCAGGAACCAACCGATTGTGAAAGAAATAGGCAGGAAGAAATGGAGGTAGGTGGATTGGATGGCTGGCCATACTCTGAGGAAACAAAACATCAAGTGAGTGACATCACTAGACAAGCCATTGTTCGAGTGGAACATGGCTGAAAGGGAAGCGACGGCGAGTTGGTGGTCAGTGCAAGGGTGAGGGTGACTTTGAGGAGGTCATGTGAAGAGGAGATGAAAGCGTGTGTGTGGGCAGACTTGGAGCCAGGTGAAGACTGTCGGAGAGAACCGAACGCAATGGATACGCAGGGCTGAAGACCTATGTTCCTCTACGAATTAAAGATAACAATAATAATAATATTTATGGCATTGCATATTACCAGAGTGCCCAAGTTTTACATTTACAGGCTTATGCTTCCTTCATACAGAATGAAAAATCGAATGAACCCCTGCACCGCACAAACCCACCCACCCCCACCGACACACACACACAATGAAATCGAATGAAAATAGTTCAACAACACTTACCACAACTAAATTGACTAACGATAAAGCATTCAAACTAATCGACCATAAGACCATGATAGCGGATACACTGATAACAATATACACGACACCGAATATCACCATCAATGTTGCAATAATATCCAATCCAAAGAATATCAAAGTGACAATAAAGATGGCGAGTAAACATATGCCAAGTTGAAAGGCTGCTTCATTTGCCAATGTTAAATATTGTTCATAGAATACATAGAATACACTAGAGCAGAAATTTAAACAATACACAGAGAGAAAACCCATTTAGAAATAAAACATTTACAAATCAAGGGAAATTTGAACATTAAACAACTTGAAGAAGTGTAATCCATGTTCTTATTTCGGTGTATGGTCAAGGATACGTACTTTTACTCCATTTGTGGGACTACTACTGGCCAGATTCCATTATGGGTAAATTTTGTTTTGATAAGGTCTCACAACAGTGTTTGTTATACAGTAATGTTTACTGATGACCACGTTTCGAGCATAATTTATTGTTGCTCATAATCAATCATATCAAGGTAATCAATCACACGACTTCCTAAATTCATTTATATAGTTCCGTTGTGTTTTCACTTGATTTGATTGGTATTAGTATTTTCCATATTTCGGGTATGAGTTATGAATCATTCCTATTGCATGTGTTGGGTGTAGATTCACTCGATGAACCAGGCAGGATTCAGTAATCAATCTCTCTCTCCAACTACCTAGATTACTTTTTAGACTTTTAACCCTCTCTCACCCTATTGTGTGGTTGTGTGTTAATGCATGCATTGCAATTGCCGAGCTTTTTTTGTAAATTACTTATCTTTTCAGGGTCAACCATTCTTACCTTAGCTAAATTCTTATGTTCTGACAATTTGACTACCCTTGACCTATGTAGTTGACCTCAATCACAGTCATTGCAGGGTATTTTGTAAATTATATTGGTAAATTGTTGTGTATTGTAAAAAATGCTATATATATATATATATATTAGAGTAGAGCCATAGAAGAGGATCTAATTGAAAAGTAAATATTTCTTCGCTCAATCCTTCTGTTTTTTTCAAATGTCTAAATGGGGATATTTTCTATATTGAAATCTTCCGAGCAAAAGTTTGCGTTAAAGGCACTCAATGGGTATCTGAAGTACAGCGCAAGGCTCAGTGAAGCGAGAATTTCTTTGGACTTCATTCTTGAATGCATTGAGAGAAACCAATATCCTAAATCCTATTGGAATTCTTTGCGACGTAGCAGAGTTCGCCCAAATAGTAAGACACTCAAGCGTCATGCATTGAATCAGATTGACTCACTCAAATGATGCATCACGGAATTGTCAAAGAATGTCACAGAAAGGTTCTATGCTGTGGATGAGCTCCCTGAGCACTTGAAGAAACCGTTCCTGGATTACGTGAATGAGGTTTCTGGTAAGAGAAAGGAAAAGAAACGTGCCAAATTATTACAAAGCCTGGAAAGCAAAACTCCGGAAATGCGATTTCCTCCAAACCCTGGTCGGTATGTTTATAATTTTTCCGATGTTGTCCTTGATGATACGGATTTGCAAGTATTATCCCTAGGCACTAAGTTTTGTGATAATCATGTTAGAATTAACAAGATGGATATGCAAGTTCAGTTTCAAAACTTTTTTGCTCAAACTGAAGGCTTGACACCCTCGTCACCTGAGGCAGTTGAAAGTCTGAAATCAACTCTAGTGGACTGTTGTTATAAATATATAAATAGTAAACGGAAACTAAA
This sequence comes from Trichobilharzia szidati, assembly GCA_944472155.2. Classification (NCBI taxonomy): domain Eukaryota; kingdom Metazoa; phylum Platyhelminthes; class Trematoda; order Strigeidida; family Schistosomatidae; genus Trichobilharzia; species Trichobilharzia szidati. Next base: position 7,688,400 of record OX235275.1, read on the forward strand.
TAGCTGATTGACCAAGAAACACAGGGAAGCCCTAGATAAGCTGCGAAATAATGAGAATATAATAATTTCGAAGCCTGATAAAGGCTCTGGAGTGGTAATAATGAATAAAACTGAATACATAGATAAGATGAATGTAATACTCAGTGATCATCGAAAATTTCAAAAAATTACATCTTCCGTCGATCCGACAGAAAAAGTGGAGAAACAACTAATTGAGTCACTAAAAAGACTTAAACAACAAAGTAGTATCATAGACGGTCTATATGAATCTTTAAAGCCTACTGGCACGGTTACACCAAGATTATATGGACTACCAAAAGTGCACAAAATTGGTTTGCCGCTTCGACCAGTATTGGACATGTGTAATTCCCCATATCATGCAATAGCAAAATGGCTAGTGAAGCTGCTAAAGCCTCTGCATAATGAATTGGTAAAACATAGCGTAAATGGCAGTTTTGAATTTGTTGACAAAATAAGAGATCTTAATGTGAGGGACAAGTTTATGATATCTTTTGATGTATCCTCCTTGTTCACCAATGTACCGTTAATGGAGACAGTGGATTTTATATGTGAGGAGATTACTACACGAAACATAGACATCGGGATTTCTGTATCCACCTTGAAGGAACTTATTTTAAGATGTACAATGAATGTTCATTTCTTATTCAATAAGGAATATTACAGGCAAATTGATGGTGTAGCTATGGGTTCCCCATTAGGTCCAATCCTAGCTGATTTTTTCCTCGCTAAATTAGAGAATGGACCACTGAAAGGAGTAATTAATGACATGGATTTCTACTGTCGATATATGGATGATACATTTGTGGTTATGAAAGATGAGAATGATGCAATGAATATCCTCGACAAGTTTAATGATGCACATTCAGCAATAAACTTTACCATGGAGAAAGAAAGTAATGACAGTATCTCATTCCTAGACGTCTTCATGGCAAGGAAAGATGATGGCACACTAAGAAGGAGTGTGTATAGGAAACCTACAACAACAGGTCAGTACACTCATTTTTTGAGTTTTGTACCTTTGAAATATAAACGTAACCTGGTAAAGTGTTTGGTTCATAGAGCTAAGTTAATCTGTTCAGACGACTGCCTCAATGAGGAGCTTAAGATTATTAAAGAATTACTTAGAAAAAATGGTTATCCAGATAAATTTATTGAGAAGAATATGAATTCAGCACCAAAGAGGGTCAGTATCGCTACAGTTTCAAAAAAGCCAATGTTCATAAAATTGCAGTTCCTCGGTGACAACATCAGTGAAATCATAACACAGCGCTTAAAGAATGCGGTTAAAAGAGCTTATTATGCAGCAGAAGTACGTTGTCTCTTCAAAACCACCCCTATTCTATGTTCGAGAAATAAGGATAAACTACCTAAATTTGCCTCTTCTATGTGTGTCTACCAATTTGACTGCAGCTGCGGAGCCAGCTACATTGAGCGTACAATTAGGCAGTTTCATCGTCGTATTTCTGAACATCATCCAGCGTGGTTAAGCAAGGGACAAATAAAATCTATTCGTAGTTCTATTTTAGCACACCTTGTTGATACTGAGCACAAGGTCGATGTGAATACTGCATTTAAAATTATTTATCGTATTCCAACTAATCTTAACTTTGCTCTAAGATTTCGTCTTTTACAGACAGCTGAAGCAATTGGAATCCACCAGAAGAAACCAAGCCTATGTGTACAGAAGAAATTTGTACAGCCACTTTGCTTACCGTGGCCATCGTTACAAGACAGGACTACGTCGCCCCCCTCCCCCTATTAAATTATAATTGTCCAAATTATTTTATTTTTATTTTGACCACTTCATCTTTAATTACGTGTTATTCTTGTAAAATTAATTTATTCTATCCATTTCTACCTTTTAATTGTGTATTAATTTTCTTCCTTAATTATCTACCCATTGACATTTTGACACTGGTTAATTATTGTTAACAAACATATCGCCACGTGTTTGGTAAATTGTTGTGTATTGTAAAAAATGCTATATATATTAGAGTAGAGCCATAGAAGAGGATCTAATTGAAAAGTAAATATTTCTTCGCTCAATCTTTCTGATTTTTATATTATTTTGTCTAATTGAGTCCACTGGGTCCTTTCACCCACAGAGCTTGTCCTCCCTGAGTGAGGTTGTAGGTTTAAATGCCACCAGCCTAATTCCTGCTTTATTTAGAATCCTACATAGGGTCTCAGATGTCCCCTCTTAAAGGTTAAAATGATCGATCTCACAAAGGTAAGTAATTTAGAAGAAAGCTCAGCAATTGCAATACATGCATTAGCACACTACCACACAATAGGGTGAGAGAGGGTTAAAAGTCTAAAAAGTAATCTAGGTAGGTGGAGAGAGAGATTGATTACTGAATCCTGCCTGGTTCATCGAGTGAATCTACACCCAACACAACACATGCAATAGGAATGAATCATCACTCATACCCGAAATATGGAAGATACTACTACCAATCAAATCAAGTGAAAACACAACGGAACTATATAAATGAATTTAGGAAGTCGTGTGATTGATAACCTTGATATGATTGATTATGAGCAACAATAAATTGTGCTCGAAACGTGGTCATCAGTAAACATTACTGTATAACACACTGTGAGACTTTATCAAAACAAAATTTACCCATAATGGAATTAAACTCTACCCCACAGTGCACAAGCTTTTTTTTCTAATATCAATGATACTGGTCAGATTAAATGTACAGCCTGCAGCCAACCACCCCACTCTTCAGTGAGTACTGGCGTTCCGACTGAGACTCAAACCCAGCCAGTACATCCGTTGTTTTCAGTGCTAAAGCACTGTCAACTAGGGCCAACTGGGCGATGAGGGCCACTTTTTGCTGAAGACGACGTATCAGTTTTTATTAATTTCAGTTAACTTCGTATTTTTAGTACTACTGCGGGAAAACCAGTCAAATCCATGAGCACTAGAAGCAGTATTTGATTACAGTGGCATGGAGATAGGGCGGCTTATTGGCTTAAATAACCGAATTATAGTCAATGGACTTCAAGTTCGAGTTCCGGTGTACATAATTCGACCGGCGCAAAAACAAGATGGTAGCAATTAATAGTGTTCTCTGAGCTAGTTGGTTTAGTTGAGGAGCTTTCGTCGTCCTTGTGGACAACATCTTCAGCGCAATATTTAGCATAAACTGAAATGATTTAAATTTCTTCATGAGTGGTGATAGAATTGCGTACATCTCCCGGTAACCATATTTACATATGTATTGACCATTTTCTATTGACTTGGATTTTAAACTTTCTGATCAACTGATTTACTTTTTATTAGTTGGTATATTTCGTCTATATTAACGTGTTTGTTAATTGCATTTTCGTTTGAATACCAACCAGGCTTCTAGGAATTCCCTCACTGCACTTTTGGTGTTTCCTCTGTCTAAAATCTCATCATTATCCCAATCAAATTGATGACCATAATTGTCTATATGCATTGATACTAAAGAATACATATCGTGTATTTTCACGGCTGATTTGTGTTCTTGGATTCTAATTCGAAGGAGACGCCCACTTTGGCCGATGTAATGCTTGTTGCAGTTCATACAATTTATTTTGTAAATGGTATTAATTTGATCCCCCTTTTTCTGTTGGATCTTTCCGTTTGTATAATATCGAATTAAGCGATATATATAAGCTATATCTATATCAAACGGTTTCAGTATTCTAGCTGTTATTTCAGAGATATTTCTCATGTCTGGTAGAATGAATTTTCTTGTGGTCTTTGATGATGGTTCTTTGTTGGTATTTTGATTCGACTTTAAACACTTTTTGATTAAATTTTGTGGATAACCATTCTTTTTGAAGACCGTTTGTAGGTATTTTTCTTCCATTCTTTTCAACTCTGGAGTGCCACAATGTGTTTGATGGTAGTATCAACATTATCATGATAAGTGTACCTGTTCTAAGCAACGCAAATGTGAAATGAAACGGGCTGAAAAGTCAGATACTGAGAACTGAATTCAATCGCTGTACACTAGACATAAAAACGCCATTAAAGGTCAATAGAACGATTAGTCTCAACACTGACAACCTTCAGCTTTTTCACTTGAAGAGAAATAACACCATGAAGTATGCAAATAGCCACTTTCAAACCATACTCTTAGAAAAACATTTCAAAATCGTTGGCAACAGCTATGTTGTTTTTTTGATTGCACACTAGTCAGTAACTAGTGTTATGTGTCTAGTCATATCTTCGGTGCAGATTGAATTCTATCAGTCATGTTTGCAATGTGGCCACCATGCTAGGTGGCTCGCTTGACTAGGGAGAGAACTAAGGATAATTTATTCACTAGCTTGGTTGGTGTCATCAATTGAGCCATAAATTCTATGGACTCAGATTGGCTCTCTTACTGACTGTTATTAATTCGACACGCAATCCACCAATTCCTACAAATCAACATTTAGGGAACTGAGTTCCGCTGAAAAGTCAAGGCCCAGTGTGATCTCCTTTCCTATCAGCTAGCTGTATGAGGATAGATACGCGCCAACTGCTTTTAGATGACAATGCTGTCGCTACATCGTGAGAATGAACAGAATTTAGAATTCACGCGTCCGTCACTGAATACACTGAAATACACGTCTAAAGGCACGTCCAATGCTCTTTTCACTTAACTTAAAGGTCCTAAAGATTCCATCACACTTGATTTACAATGGTTCTAGTAATTATTCTCGGTTCGGATAGAAACGTTTCTATATTAAACGACCGACAGTGATATAGTAGTCCTCTCCCGAAATGTTCTCTTGTGACCACGTGTTCATAGTCTCTGCCGAGGAGGTCCTATTTTCACTATCTTCACGGGGCGAAATGTATTCAGACATCTGGCGCTTACAACCGCATAAGTGGATATGTAGGTCGTCTACGTAGGATAAGCTGGAAAACCCTAATTCCCAACTTCTGGTGTATATGGGCTGAAGAAAGCGAAAAGATCAAACGAAGTATAATAAGGCTATTCGAGTCACCAAAAACCATGCTTACATAGCTGCTGCTAACGCTACTACTCTACACCATACCACACCACTGTAGACCAGACTTTAAAAGTCAAAGACTCGAGGAAATGGTAGCCTCTGCCCCCCGCCTCCCCGATTAACCTTCAACTGTTTCGGTCAAGGCGTCCGAGTAGTATCCTAAAGCCTAGCATAAACTATGAGATGTTTTGTGGTGCCCATACTGTAACCAACAGTTTTTGTTTCGAATCCCGGTGGGTGCGTACTGCTGAAGAGTCCCAAACTAGTCTGGCAAAACAGCTGTGAAGTACTCCTAGGTTTTCCAGTGGTTCTCTAACTGATATCAGCTCATGATGAAATCCGCCATGGAATCAATAATAATGATATAATAATAGTAAGGAATGAAATCTCACACACCCTGACTGGAAATCGTAACAAACAGTTTCAAATACCAATGGTATTTATTTCAGTTAACAATAAAATAGATTATTATTATCATTATTATTATTGATTAAATGACATTGGACTAAATGCTTACAGACTGGGTTATATACAATAGCGAGAAGTAGAATGACAAGCCCACCTACACACACACGCAAACACTCAAACTAACACTAATGGCCACATGACTAACTTACTTGTTGACAATTAGAATAGATAACGACAACAACAATAGTGACAAATTAATACTGCAGTTTTTATTCTTCATATATATTCACATAATATCAATTTAATATAAATATATATATATATATATATATTCACGATTCCTTGATGGAGATGGGCTATCCGAGTAGTTTCATAAAGAAACATTTGAAAACATCGGAGAAAAAACCGGAGACTCTGAATGCACGTAAGAAACCTCTATCTATTAAGTTACAATTTAATGGTGACTTATCAAGTGAGATTCCATTCCAAAGACTTTTAAGGAGTATACGAAGAACATTTTATGCAGCACACCCATGTTTGTCATTCTCTAGCCGACGAATGATTGGGACGCAAACGAAGGATAAGCTTGATAGTTTTGCCACATCCGTCTATGTGCATTTATCAATTCAACTGCACCTGCGGTGACAGTTATATTGGGCGTACTACTAGACAACTTAGCCGACGTGTTAGTGAACATCTCCCATCGTGGTGGTTTGGCAAAGGACAGACAAAAACAATCCGTAGCTCAATTTTTTCAAATTTAATTGGTAGTAGTCGTGTGGTGGAGAAAATGAGAGCCTTCAAAGTAATTCATCGTATCCCACCGAATCTTTCCAATAGACTTCGTATTCATTTACTGCACACAGCTGAGGCAGGCGATAGGCATTCGAACTATTAAACCTAAACTATGCATTCAAAAGAAGTTCATACAGCCATTATCCCTCCCTTGCTGGCCTATTAAGACATAACCAACTAATGACTTCTACACCACCCCTTGTTTATATTTTCAACCTCTTTCTTATCATCCCTTAATCTTATCACATCTTCATTATAAACGTGTTTCATTTCCTTCCCTTGCAATCTAACATTACTTAATCGGTTCATTTGTTTTTACTAGCCTTTATCGACTACTGTGCCTACCTGAACAGTTGTTTGTTTAATCATACTGTTTTTCATCAGTATTCGTGTTATCACAGATTGCCTCACTTTTTCATCCTTATTATTGATAAGACCATTATTATTATTATTATTATGACTAATTGCACAATTTATATTCACCATCGTATTATCCTACAGACAAAACAGCATGATTGGTTTATATTTGAATTTTTATTTGTAAACTTATGTAGGCATATTAGAGTTAAGCCTGATTATGATATCTAATTGAAAGCACAATATTGTTCGCTTAAATGTGTTGTTCTAAATTTTACTTTGGGAATATTTAATATATTAAAATCAATGTCTCAGTTAGTACCTGGGAATGAGTCGTTTTCTTTTCACAGGTGTACGTTTCATAGTCAACCAAGACCGATATGCAGATTTTTAAGACGCGGCAGTTCGATGATGAATGCATTTCACACAGTTATACACAACGCAGTATTACATACATATACATATATACTTTTGACATATGGCGAGCGGTTCACAATGAAGTCTTCGAAATGCAAAAGACCGTGAGAAGTGAGAAGGCAAGCGTACTGACAAGAAGACACTGAAAGTATAAAACTTGGGCACTGTGGTGGTAGAGTATAACTCCATTATGGATAAGATTTTATTTCGATAAATCACACAGTGTTGTTATACAGTAATATTAACTGATGACGTTTCGAGCACAAACTATTGCTGCTCATAATCATATTAAGGCAATATTCACACAACTTTTTTCCTTCATTTATATACATGTGTGGAATCGATTAGATATTTAAATAGAAATCAATATGGGATAATGTACATTCAGAAATAATAATATAAGTGTTATTGACCAATTACAATTAGATGGGAAATAAGACGGGTGTTTCTATAGTCATAATAAGTTACTTCTTAGAATGTTGTGATGTGTTTGAATTGAAATAGAATTTTAAGATTATTTATTATTCTCTTCTGATTTGACCGGCGGTAATAATATCTTCCATATTTCTGGTATTTACATTGAGTCATTTCTGTTGCATGTGTTGGGTGTAGATCCACTCGATGAACAAGGATTCAGTAATCAACCTCTCTCGCTCTCCACCTACCTAGATTAATTTTTAGAATTTTAACCCTCTCCCACCATGCTATTGTGTGCTTGTTTGTTAATGCGTGAAGTGCAATTGCTGAGCTTTTTTCTAAATTACTTATCTTCTATGGGTCAACCATTCTGCCCTTAGCTAAATTCTTATGTTCTGATAATCTGACTATCCCTGACCTACTAGTTTGACCTATATAGTTGACCTAACTCACAGTCATTGCAGGGTATTTTGTAAATTATATTATTTTGTCTAATTGGGTCAACCTACAGGGTCCTTTAACTTCAGAGCTTGTCCCTACATAGAAACACTCGTGTTATTTCCCATCTTACTGTAATTGATCAATAACACTCGTATTATTATTTCTGAATGTACATTATCTCAAATTGAATTTTATTCCAATATCTAATCATCAATTCCACATATAGATATAAATGAAGGAAAGAAGTTGTGTGAGTAACTTGATATGATTATGAACAGCGGTAATTTGTGCTCAAAAGGTCATCAGTTAATATTACTGTACAACACTGTGATTTATCAAAATAAAATCTTATCCATAGTGGAGTTAAGACACTGAAAGAACTGGACTTCGCAGATGATTTATGTTAAACGCCGAATTATAAAAACTAGAAAATTTTTTTATTTTCATTATAGCTTGAAACCACCCAGTATTTTTGATACAAGTATGGTATTTTCAGCATACGATATCGGTAGCCCAAATTTCGCAGGCCGACCATATATATCAGGTGTGCGTCGGCAGGGGGTCAAACCCCAGACCATATGCGTGGTCGGTGCGAGTCCTAACCGCTGTGCCACAGACGGAAACCAACACGCTTGTAGAAGAAGACGAAGAAAAAGCGAAAACTGGACTGCAAGTGGACATGGGCAAGCAACAAAACAAATAATCTTTAATCAACAGTATTTGAAGAAATCTGCAGGTCACACTTCTCCTACCTGTCTTTATTTATTTATTTAAACGCAGAAGAAAAAACTTGGTACGTTATGGCACCAAGAAAGATGCTCCACACAATAATAATAAAACAACATAGAATAAAAGTAAAAATATAAGTAGAGAACGGATAAAGAACTTCATCTGGAAGGAAAACAGTCATACCTAACAAGTTCAAACAGTATTCGTTAACTATCATCAGGAAGGGAAGAAAGAAGGAAATTGCAACATGTTCGCCATCGGTGATTGCGAGTCTTGACCATATCCGATAAAGTTTCGAGCCATCGATTTGAGCTATCTCGCGGACCCCAACCAGGGAGTCGTGACGCACCAACCGATGCTAATGTAGCACAAAAATCCTTCATCCCACGACGCCACGTCATGGACTGACCACCCCTCCGCCTTTTCCATCCCGTCTCAGGGCTGGCTAGCGAGGAGAGACCAGTACGGAAGCCTCTGGGATGACATTCGAAGCACATGTCCAAGCCACTGGAGCCGGTGTTTCCAGATGACGACACTCAATGAATGGTGATCTCCACTGTGTTCAAACACATGCCGCCGAACCTCAGAATTACTCACGCGATGATGCCATCGAACGCAAGCAATCCTGTGCAGACAGCGATGATCGAACACGCAGAGTCGCCTCACATCCTCAGCTCGGAGAGGCCAGGTTTCACAGGCGTAGAGCAAGACAGCCCGCATCGAAGCATTGTATACCCGACCAACTTTGACAGCCAGGCTAGCGTCGTGACGGCGCCAGAGGTGGCTCAAGTTGATGTATGCCACTCTAGCCTTCATTATACGGTTGGAAATCTCATCCGTCACCCCTCCGTCAGCACTCACACAACTACCCAGATACACAAACTTATCAACAACTTCAAGCGGTTCACCCGCAAGAGTGAGTGCAGGTACAACAGGCTCCTGCCAATCTTGTAACAGCAGCATTGTTACAATTATAGACTACGACACAGATGAAGATGTCAAAGACAGCCAGAATTGGAAAGGCAAAGGAGGTAGGTCTTCATTAATCTGAAATCAGTTTAGAAATCATCTGCATTCAGCATATTTATGAAAAGACTTGGATTTTAGACATTCGGTCGGTCGGTTTTCGACATAGAACTTTGCACATATGTGTGCGGCAGTTCAAGTTGCCACACTCCCTCCTTGTACCACACAAAGCAAGAGAAGAAAGTAGGAGAAATGTATATTAGAGAGAGACAGTAAACAGAGGTGTGGTGAGACAAAGGAATAGTAATAACGAAGAACAAAACAGTTTCATTGGAAATCATAGGTCAGTCACAAGGAGTGGATGCATCTGCGCCAGCCAGCCATTGAAAACGATCACTTTGAGCTAGCCATGTCACCAATTATTTCCAGCCTTCATTGGTTTTTACTGTCCCGAGGACCCCAACCAGTCAGTCAGGAAGCCAGTCTACACCTTCCTACGTGGCTGGCCTAGACTAACTGTTGTAGATTTCATTGACTGGTGACATGTTTTCGTTTGACCACCGTTAGCTCTTTTCCAGCCTGACCCAATATCAGCTAACATTTCCCATTGTCGAGGAAGGCGATGACTAGGCGGGTATGCGTAGCACATGTCCTAACCACCTCAGTCGATGTAATTTCACAGCCTCATCGATTGATTTCCAATTCCTCCTTACCAACTAGCACTCGACCGATGGCCTAACCTCAATACTGCTCACCTTATTATACCACTTCACACAGGAGATAGAACGCAGACACCTATGATCAAAGACAGCTAGTCTTTTCATGTCTTCCACTCTCAATGGCCAGGTTTCACAGCCAGCCAGCCATAAAGGAGGACGAAGCGGACTGTTGAGCAGTACACACGCCCTTTGGTCGACAGTCGGATATCGCGTCTACGCCAGAGACGGCGAAAACTGGCGAATGCGAACCTAGCCCTCTGTATTCGTGCTGAAATTTCGTCGGAGATCAACCCGTTGGGGCTGATGGTACTTCCCAAGTAAGTGAAGCGGTCAACGTGTTCTACCACTTCACTTCCTATTTCTAATCTAGGGGTCGATGAAGTCCAATCCTGCAGCATCATCTTACATTTTATAGGGGCGAATCGCATGCCAAACATGCGGAGGTTGTTGCTCAAGGTGTTCAGAAGACTCTGCATTTTGTCAGAGTCCTCGCCTAGAAGGACTATATCATCCGCATATTCTAAGTCAACGAGATTCTTCCCTGGGCATCCTTGACGGACGCCACATTATCCCCATTCCTATTCAATTTCATCATAGATGTACTAATGGACTTAACCCTAACTCACTTCAGCGACTCAGGGATTGACTTGCTACCAGGGAAGAATCTCGTTGACTTAGAATATGCGGATGATATAGTCCTTCTAGGCGAGGACTCTGACAAAATGCAGAGTCTTCTGAACACCTTGTCACGTCTACTAAGCCAGAGACGGCGTAAACTGGCATATAGACATTAGTGTCAAGTCAATACTTTTTATAAAGTTTAGGAGACTTGATGCCAACAGGAGGCTTTGTCATAAATCGACGAATGAAATGTTCAGAAAAAAGGTGCGTGTAACAAGTAACCTATCGTATAACAAATACGAAGAAGAAAAAAGAGGAGGAGGGGGCGATTGAACGCACGCTAAGGCGATCATTAAGTGAAATGATACTCAAGGTAGGTGGTGGGTCGTCAAGTGGAACGCAAATGGGGTACAACGAGTTGGGCATCATCAGTCCGTGGGTAGCATGGAAGAGAGATCATGTAGAGTAGGTGAAAGCTTATGGATAGAGAACAGAATGTAATGGGGATGTGCTTCTGAAGTTCTACGTTACACTCAGTGTAAGATCAATTCAATTCCCATCGTTGAATCAAGTCAACCTGTCCCAGGTCAGCCTAGCGTTGTTGCAACCCAATTATCCATGCCTAACGTGTCTATCCCCCCTTGTTTAATGAACTGTGTGTGAGTGTTTTTTACATCGATCCGTTTAGTCAGACCGTTGAACTCATGACCCAATCAGAGTGTTTTGTAAACTGTTATTTTTGCTGACCCATGTCTTACTTTGTACTATTCTGTCGAGTTTATCTTATTTATTGATCTTCATCTGTATCAGCCTACCTGGTTAAGTAGCCTATTAAATTCTATCTTTGTGCCTATGCTCTGTCTATATCTTACTTGGGTTCATTCTTCTACTGACTGCTTACCTGAACGGTCGTGTCTGATTCCGGCTAGTTCGCAATTTTGGCTTTAACGTTATTCCGCTATGATAGCGGTCGGTACCTTGCTTTCTGTTATGCGTTGTGCTTTGTACTCTTGAAACCGTTAAGGTTTGTTGTATATATATATATAATTATTGATTTGTTTATTAATAGTACCGTAGAAACAGTGATCGGCTTCTTGTTTGTTCTAGACCGCGATAGCTTTTATCTACGCGTGACTTAATTTCAAGCGATATTGCGCTTACACTAAGAACACACATATATCGGAATTGTCTCCATTATCAAATTGATTGAGTAAAACATAACTCATAGGGAAATGGTCGCGCTATGTCGTGAATTGGCAGAAGTTAGAATTCAAGGACCATTGGATCGGGTCCCAGTGGCTCAATGGTCTACGAGCTCGCCTTGTAACCAGAAGGTCCTGGGCCCCGGCCGAAAGCTGCTACCTTGACGTGGTGGTCGGGCTTGAACACTGCAATGACCCGACAAGCTATACTGGCTGGAACTTATGTTCCTGCAGGTCCTACCATGCCAGAAAGGTTGTTTGGATAGCAGTTAGACTAAAAGCAGTTACTCAATCCAATCCTATGATTTCAAATAAATCACAAAATATCATGCCGGATCGGTCGGGGCCCGGATTAACAACGACCGCGCTTTCTGCTGCCGTGTCACAGGGCAGAAGTGATAAATACGCTACTGAGACACACCAAATAAAAAAGAACAAACAAAAACAGGCCGTGTGTGACCGGCCTCAAGCAGTTGTCCCCTGGGCTCTGCGGTCACGCAACCAACTTCCACGGTGTGGGCAGCCGGGAAGTAACAATCGCCCTCACAATCCGAAGTGCACGTGAAATCCCTCTAATCCTCACTCATCTTTGTCTTCATGTTCATCTCTATTATCTTGCCTTCCTTCTACCAATGCAACTCCTCTACTTGTTGGCTCTTCACTTCCCCTTCACTCTGTGTGCACTGATAACGATGGAAGCCAAAAAGCCACCACCGATTGTCTCCTAAAACCACGCCACCAATTTTATATAGGAGCATTTAATGTTAGGACACTTTGCCAAATAGGACAACAAGCATCACTAGCCAAGACTCTGGCATCCCGAGCCATTGATGTATGTTGTGTTTCAGAAACACGCATACAAGACCCAAGTGTGGTTATTCACCTAACCCCACCTGGCCAACAGGATGAATCTGCAAAATTCACCTTGAGGGTGTCAGGAGATGCGACGGCTAGCTCACGAGGATTAGCTGGTGTTGGAATAGCTTTAAGTACTAGAGCAGAAAAGACGTTACTTGACTGGATCCCGGTAGATAGCCGAATGTGTGCTGTCCGTCTGAACGGATCAGTGAAAAAGAGAAAGGACTGCACTAGTCGCCGATGCCTTTTCGTAATCTCCGCCTACGCCCCCACTGACTGCAGTTCGGATGAAACGAAGGATGAGTTCTACCAAAAGCTGTCTAGTTTGCTGCGAAAGGCTAAACGCTCAGATATTGTCGTTTTAGCTGGTGACTTTAATGCTCAAATAGGGAAATTGTGTCAATCTGAGAAAAATGTCGGTGGCACATACGGAATTCCGTGCCAGCGAACCGACAACGGTGACCGTCTCCTACAGTTCTGTTCAGATAATCATTTGTTTCTTGTAAGCACTAACTTCAAACACAAGGACAGACACTGTTTGACTTGGCGACCCCCATCATCAAATCAACGCTGGACACAAATAGACCACATAGCAATAAGCTATCGTTGGCGTGGGTCGGTAGGAGATTGTCGCTCCTTCTGGAACACGTGTGTAGATACCGATCACGCACTGGTCCGCGCTCGTGTGTGCTTACGACTGAACGGACGTAGGAAACAGCTGGCGGTAAACCCATCACGTCCCCAGCTCGACCAGGGAACTAAGTCCCTATTTGAGGAAGAACTAGCTAAACACATATCTGAGTTCGACAGCTGCGCTCACCCTGAAGAAGCCTGGAAGAATATTCAGTCAGCCTTAGATACAGCTGTAAAAGCTGTGAATAAGGTAAATCCAAAGGTGAGTAAAAACCATTGGATTTCGACTGCCTCATCCGAACTGATAGATGCTAGAAGACTTATTCCGGCGAGCTCCGAATTCAATGAGGAGCGAAAGCTGCACAAAAGAAAACTTACGAAAAGTCTCCGCAAGGACCGTGAACAGTGGTGGTTGACAAAGGCGAAAGAGATGGAAAAAGCATCGGCGATAGGCAACACCAGACAACTATTCAGGCTTATCAGGGAAACAGGTGGTAAAAAACAAACGATAAGCGAAACAATCTCCGAGAAAAATGGCACCATAATTAGCTCCCAGGATAGACGTCTGGAGCGCTGGAAAGAACACTATGAAGAGCAGTTTAATTGGCCCACAGCCACACTTAACTTACCGGACATCCAACACCTCCCTGAATGGGAGATAGACACAGGTCCTCCGTCCTTAACCGAGGTTACTAAAGCTGTCACCAATCTGAAGCTAGGCAAAGCAGCGGGACCTGATTTATTGACTCCAGAGGTATTTAAGTACGGAGGCGACAGTTTACTGTCTGCGTTAACGGAGGTTCTAGGCAGCGTCTGGGAATCAGAGGAAGTCCCATCGGGTTGGTGTAAGTCACTGATCATCCCGATATACAAGAAGGGGGACAAGTCGTCTTGTGATAATCACAGAGGGATTAGCTTGACTAATATAGTATCTAAAATCCTAGGCTCAATAATACTGCGAAGATTAAGTGGTGCTCGGGAGACACAAACACGAGAAAACCAGGCAGGTTTTAGGCCAGGTAGAGGGTGTATTGATCACATCTTCACCCTTCGACAGATTCTAGAACATAGACATTCCTACCGGCGTCCGACAATCATTATATTTCTTGACCTAAAGGCGGCATTCGATTCTGTCGACCGGGAGGTTCTCTGGCGATGCTTGGCTGTAAAGGGAATGCCAAGAAAATACATTGCACTGATTAAGGCACTCTACTCGTACTCATGCAGCCAGGTGAGGGCTTATGGCGAGTTGTCATCTGAAGTGGTGACGACTAGTGGCGTCCGTCAAGGATGCCCATTATCCCCATTCCTATTCAATTTCATCATAGATGTACTAATGGACTTAACCCTAACTCACTTCAGCGACTCAGGGATTGACTTGCCAGGGAAGAATCTCGTTGACTTAGAATATGCGGACGATATAGTCCTTCTAGGCGAGGACTCTGACAAAATGCAGAGTCTACTGAACACCCTGAGCAACAATCTCCGCATGTTTGGCATGCGATTCGCCCCTATAAAATGTAAGATGATGCTGCAGGATTGGACTTCATCGACCCCTAGATTAGAAATAGGAAGTGAAGTGGTAGAACACGTTGACCGCTTCACTTACTTGGGAAGTACCATCAGCCCCAACGGGTTGATCTCCGACGAAATTTCAGCACGAATACAGAGGGCTAGGTTCGCATTCGCCAGTTTTCGCCGTCTCTGGCGTAGACGCGATATCCGACTATCGACCAAAGGGCGTGTGTACTGCTCAACAGTCCGCTCCGTCCTCCTTTATGGCTGTGAGACCTGGCCATTGAGAGCAGAAGACATGAAAAGATTAGCTGTGTTCGATCATAGGTGTCTACGTTCTATCTCCCGCGTGTGTGAAGTGGTATAATAAGGTGAGCAATACTGAGGTTAGGCGTCGAGTGCTAGGTAAGGCGGGGAAATCAATCGACGAGACTGTGAAATTACTTCGACTGAGATGGTTAGGACATGTGCTACGTATGCCTAGTCATCGCCTTCCTCGACGGGCAATGTTAGCTGATATAGGGTCAGGCTGGAAAAGAGCTAGCGGCGGTCAAACCAAAACATGGCACCAATCAATGAAATCCACAACAGTTAATCTAAGCCACGTAGGAAGATGTAGACTTCCTGGTTGGGGCCCTTGGGATGGTAAAAACCAATGGTTGGAAACAATTGGTGACATGGCTCAAAATCGTTCTCAGTGGCGCAGATGCATCCACTCCTTGTGACTTATGATTTCCAATTAAACTGTTTTGTTCTCCGTTATTACTATTCCTTTGTCTCACACCTCTGTTTACTGTCTACATTATGCATTTCTTCTACTTCCTTCTCTTGCTTTGCGTGCTACATGGATTGTGGCGACTTGAACTGCCGCACATATGTGCAAAGTTCTATGTCGAAAACAGACAGACAGACAGGTCCTCGGTTCGAATCCCGGTGGGCGCGTACTGCTGAAGAGTCCCAAACTAGGACGGAAGAGACAGCTGTCCAGTACTCTCAGGTTTTCCAGTGGTTCTCTAACTGATGTCAGCTCATGATGAAATCCTCCATGCAATTAAACAAAATCCCTACCAAACCAATACTTGAAAATAACTCAATAAGACAAAAAAAAACAGAACAAACAAACGAACAACAACATCTGACACAATTCACTAACCTGTAAGGGAAAACAGTATTATTCTGTATTGGTCCAGTCATATCGATTTGACCTGATGTTGTTGTTGTATACCATGATTGGGTTACCTTATTAGCATAATATCTAGCTGCTTTCAATGCATTAATATAATCATCTGGTTGTTTCAATACACTATGATATGTCATAAAGTAATTTGCACCAACTGTGGCCTCTTCAATATTATTCTTATCAATGATAAGCTGAACACCAGCGTTATAGGCAGCCTTTCCACTGTAAAATTAACATTAAAATAAAACAAAAATAAACTTCAAGTGTTATGTTGCACAGAAAGAGAGGGAGAGAGAATCCTTAATGATCAGCGTTCAAACAACTTGACAACTGTATTTCATCCTTTTTTTCTTTAACAAAAAATCTTGAAATAATAGAGAAGATTTGCAG
Source organism: Trichobilharzia szidati (assembly GCA_944472155.2). NCBI lineage: Eukaryota > Metazoa > Platyhelminthes > Trematoda > Strigeidida > Schistosomatidae > Trichobilharzia > Trichobilharzia szidati. The sequence continues at coordinate 7,705,052 of OX235275.1, forward strand.
CTCAGGTGGATGATTTGAAATTAAAAGTGTTCTCTGGGCTGGTTGGTTTAGTTGCGAAGCTTTCGTCGTCCTTCTGGGCAACATCTTCAGCGCCATATTTAGCACAAAGTGAAATGATTTCAATTTCTTCATGCGTGATGTAATTGCGTCTCCTGGTTACTATCTTTACATGTGTATTGACCACTTTCTATTGACTTGGATTTTAAACTTTTTGGTCACCTGATTTACTTTTATTAATTGGTATATTTCATCTATATTAACGTGTTTGTTAATCGCATTTTCGCTTGAGTACCAGGCTTCTAGGAATTCCCTGACTGCACTTTTCGTGTTTCCTCTGTCTAAGATTTTGACATTATCCCAATCAAATTGATGACCATAATTGTCTATATGCATTGATACTAAAGAATACATATCGTGTCTTTTCACGGCTGATTTGTGTTCCTGCATTCTGATTTGAAGGGGACGCCCACTTTGGCCGATGTAATGCTTGTTGCAGTTCATACAATTTATTTTGTAAATGGTATTAATTTGATCCCCTTTTTCTGTTGGATCTTTTGGTTTGCATAATATCGAATTACGCGATTTGACTGGTTTGTGTGCTATATCTATATCTAACGGTTTCAGTATTCTGGCTGTTATTTCAGAGATATTCCTCATGTATGGTAGAATGAATTTTCTCGTGGTCTTTGATGATGGTTCTTTCTTGGTGTTTTGATTCGACTTTAAACACTTTTTGATGAAATTTTGTGGATAACCATTCTTTTTGAAGACCGTTTGTAGGTACTTTTCTTCCATTCGTTTCAACTCTGGAGTGCTACAATGTGTTTGAACTCTCTTTTAAACAATGTCTGCACACAGTTTTGTTTACGAGTAACTGGATTATTGCTACTATAGTTGAGTATTTGATCTGTGTGCGTTGATTTCCTACATATACTTGTGTTTCTAAATCTCCTGTGTTGGTTCTCCTGATTAGGACATCTAAAAATGGGATTTTGTTATCTAATTCTTCTTCTCTTGTGAATTTGATGTCTTCAAATATGTTGTTTATTAATTTATGAGTATATTCTAAATCACTTCTCTTAATTATTACAAATATATCATCAACGTAACGTATCCAGATTTTCGGTTTAATTATAAATAGTTACGTTGATGATACATTTGTAATAATTAAGAGAAGTAATTTAGAATATACTCATAAATTAATAAACAACATATTTGAAGACACCAAATTCACAAGAGAAGAAGAATTAGATAACAAAATCCCATTTTTAGATGTCTTAATCAGGAGAACCAACACAGGAGATTTAGAGCCACAAGTTTATAGAAAATCAACGCACACAGATCAAATACTCAACTATACTAGCAATATTCCAACAGGCTGATTTACCAGTTTCTAACAAACTTAAGAAAAAGCCTCATGGTGGATGGCAACAAGCTTTAAAGCGTACTCCAATGCATTTGATGACTGTTCCTGTGATTATGAGCACAAATTGCAGATCTCTACCAAACAAGATTAATTACTTGCATTCTCTATTATACTCAAATGTATATTATAATACTACTGCTGTAATTACTCTTCAAGAAACTTGGCTGCACGATTCATATGACGATAATTTAGTCTCTTTACCTGATTTCACAATGTACAGACAAGACCGATGCAGCTCAAAAAAAGAAGAGAGGTGGAAGTGTTGCCACTTTTATTCATTCTCAGTGGTCTACTGCTGTGGTGAGAGCTGTCTACTAGCCAAATTGGTTGACAGTAATTGAGGTCAAAGGTCAAGGTGGACAGGCGAATACAGTTAACATATAGATGAACTGACACAGCCACAAGCGATGCAAGGTTAACTTTGTGTGAGAAACAACCAATCAACGGACTGTATTTTCTACTAACGTTGACCTACAATAATGTACATAAAAATCTATAAATACGTGTTGATTTTTCGTAATAAACGATCTGTTGCCTGGCCCTTGTCTTCTGTTGTTACACTGCCAACAACGCCAGCTTCAAATTCTCAAATGACAACATTTATTGTATAACTGTTAAATGCCGACCTAAACACTTATCTAAGTATAACTGCATTTTTGTCACAAATATCTATGTCACACCTTCTTGCAGTCCCTCAGAACTATCAATCTTTGCTGACGAATTCACTATTTTTGCTGCTGCTTCGTTTGGTAACTCCTTGTCTGTAGTGACTGGTGACTTCAACGTCAGTGACTACAGTTTTATTACACTGCTGGGTCATGAAAATGTGGTTAACTTCCCAACTCGACAAGATACTTCGCTTGATTTAGTATTCACAAATGATTCTGGAATATACGAAGGTCGTAAAAGAGCTCCACTCTCAAACTCTGATCACTGTATTGTTCGAGTTCTACCCAAAGTTTGCGGAAAGTTACACAAAATAGCCTTCTCTAACTTCTCCAAGAAAGTTGTTCACAGATGTTACTGAAATGAGAATGTACATCTTAGAAACATGCTACGTGACACAAGATGGGATCTGTTTAATCATGTTTCACTTGATGACACTATCTCTAATATTACATCTTATCTGAAATTCTGTTTTGAAATCTGCTGTCCAAAAGAAACACTATTCATCAAATTCGACCGTTTCTCCTCCCCTCAACTTAAAAAGCTTCGTAGAGAGAAGGAAAAACTATATAAAATGAAAGATAAAGGTGGTGTAAAAAGAACTAACTTCCTTATCAAGTCTGAAATGCAGAGATTGAATGTTATATATAACCAGGAATTCATATCCTGCAAAAATGCTTCTAATATGTGGAAACTATTTAAGGAAATCACTGGTGGTAAGCAGAAAAACAATACTCCGTATTCTTCTGATGTATGTACTCTTAATAAGTCTTTTATTTATTCTCCCTCAAATTCCATGCTTCCCAGTATCACTAGTGTTAATAATAGCCCCTTTCCAGGTTTTAACACAAATGATGTTCAAAAGTGCCTCAAGTCTCTGAACCCTTCCCAGAGCTTAGGTCCAGATCATGTACCTAGTATTATTTTCAAAAAATGTTCTGATATTCTATGTTACCCTCTCACTGATCTGTTTAACAAATCTTTTTCCAGTAATATTGTGTCTGCCGTTTGGAAAGACATTAAAGTTGTACCCATACCTAAATCGTCTACTGGAGCATGTGTCAAATTTAAACCCATTGCTGTTACCTCTCCTTTTTTGAAAACTATGGAGAAACTACTTTTACTTAGTCTTGTACCCTCTCTTAAATCTTTTAATGACCCAAAACAATTTGCTTATAAGCACAGCAGAAGCAATTTAGATGCAGTTGCCGTCTTATATCATAACATTGCTTCCAGTCTAGACAAAGGGGCTGAATTTGTTCGTTGTGCCTTCCTAGACTATACATCTGCTTTTGACTCGGTCCCTCGGGACATCTTATTAAATAAACTTGCTGCAAGTCAAACAGAATGTTAGGTTGTTAACTGGTTACATTCCTATTTCTCAGAAAGAAAGCAGTACACCGTGTATAAAGGAAGTCTTCCACTTCATTGCCTACTGAAGCTGGTGTCCCTCAAGGCGCTGTCCTTTCTTCTTACATGACTTGCCTCATTCTGATGAAATAAACTTTGTGAAGTACGCTGATGATTTAACTGTTTCAATGGCTGTTAACTCCCAACTAGATTGTACCAAAATAAATAGCTTTCTGTCCGGAGTCAGTAAATTGTCTGAGTGCAACGGTCTTAAACTGAATCCTTCTAAATGTCAAACTGTTAATTTCAGCTTAAGATGTAAACGACAGTTAAAAGAAGCCGTCGATTCTCATGACAGTTGTAAGATTGATGACAATCATATAGGAATTATATGAGAAATTAAGTATCTTGGAATTATTCTCTCTCCTGATCTCTCTTGGTCTTCCCATGTCTCAACGATCTCCAGTAAAATATTCCGCCTGACATTTTACATTAAGAAGTTAAGGCACTCGGGTATAACTCAACCCCTCCTCTTACAGTTCATAAACTCTTGCATCCTACCTATTCTTCTTTATTGTTCACCCTTATTCTTTCCTGGTTTGCTTAAAAAGGACTATGTCACAATTCGTAGAATGCTGAAGACTGTCAGTAGGATGAGTGGTGTCCCAGTGGACTACATAGTTAACGTCGTTGTCGATAGGCACTTGACTTCGTGCAGTAAATTTGCTAAAGGGATTTTGTCTGACTTGGAGCATCCACTTCACCCTCAGCTTTCACCTTGCATCTCCTCAGGTAGAACAAGAAGTAACTTCAGAAAACTGTATGCTCGCACGTCTAAGTATAAAAATTCTATGATACCATACTTGGTACGTATTTTATGTGATGAAAATGGCGTCAGGCAAGAATTAACTAACCTTTTTTCATCTAGTAAATAAACAATCTCCTCCATCTATCTTTATATACCTTCAAGTTCTACTCTTATTATTTCTATTATGTTTATGGTCTTGTTGCTTCTTTGTTTTCACTTTCATAATTGCAAACACCACCTTATCTCTATGACTGCTGTAATCTTTGTTTTTTCCCTCACCATATCATGTAAACAGAACATCATATTCAGTATTTTTAATCATGCAAGGATTTGTAAACCGCATCGACAATACTGTGTGAAACAAGCCCACGGCAATTTCCACTTGTATTATTATCATTACCTTAGCTGCTATCATTACTATTATCTCCATTTAAATGCTGCATGTTTTCTATTTTTCTTTATATTAACCCTAATGTAAATGTAGAAAATTTTTCTGTGTGATTAATTTCATTTATATTGTGATTAATGCTGAAAATTCCAATCTGTATCACAAGTACTGTTTTTGGAATAAAGGAAATCGTTATTATTATTATTATTATACTCATCGCGTCAGAGTTTCAACACTTATTGTTATAAATTTTCTGATGGAAATAGATGAGAAACATGGTGGATTACTGAAGCATTATTACTATTACTGCTTCCTTTAATTCCTAGAGGAACATAGGGCTTCAGCCGTGCGTCTCCATTGCCTTCGGTTCTCTGCTAGAATCTTCACCTGCCTCCAAGTCTGCCCACACACACACGCTTTCATCTCCTCTTCACATGACCTCCTCCAAGACACTCCACCCTTTCACTGACGACCAACTCGCCGCCGCTTCCCTTTCGGCCGGGTTCCACTCGACCAATGGCTTGTCTAGTGATGTCAGTCACTTGATGGTTTGTTTCCTCAGAGTATGGCCAGCCAGCCAATCCACCTACCTCCATTTCTTCCTGCCTATTTGTTTCACAATCGGTTGGTTCCTGCTGTGTTGGTTCGCTCATTGCCAGAGATCCCTCTCTGTTGATGATCTTTTCTGGCCAGCCATCTGATCTTGAATGGTATTGAGCGAAGACAGCTAAATGTTAATGAAGGTGTGTAGTTTGTTTGAGATGCTGTTTATGACGCGCAGTGTAAGTCTCTGATCCGTATGTTAAGTAGCACTGACTGACTCCACATTGGAGTTGAAAATCCGGATCTTATCTTCGTTTTGATGCTGAGTGCTGACTGTTGACCTCCACACAGACTTGAGAGTAGTGAAAGCTTGTCTTGCTTTTCCGATCGATTCTTGCTTTGATATCCTCGTCAGTTCCGCCGGCCTGTAGTTGAAACGATGCTTTCCAGGTGGGTAGGTAGGTGAAGGAGGTTGTTTCTTTCATTTATGCTGATTGTTGTCTACTGTTGTTGTTGCTGCTGTTGGTAGTGTTGGCCAAGAATCTTCATCACCACATCTGTTTTCTCTATGTCCACCTGAAGTTCTTCCTATCTTTGATGCTTCTTCTGCCAACTTGTTGCTTGTTGTCTGAAATACTTCAGTATTCAATATCTTTTCCGCCAGTGATTTGATCTCCAGTGATGTCAAGCAAAGACAGTTGTTGATGATGTTATTAGGGATTCTCTTGGGTGTTCCGAGTGGAACATAGCGCTTCAACAGTACACATCTTGTCTTCGCCCTATTCTCTGTGCTCCTCTTTAACTGTACCCAACGATTACCCATAGGCTCTCATCTCCTCCTCCCAGTACGATTTCCTCCATGTCACTCTCAGACCGACACCCAACTCATCGTTTCCCATTCGCGTTCCACTCGACGGCTTGTCTGGCACCTCCACACTCACCTTGTGTCTGATCCATCTCTATTTTTATTCAACACATTCTGTTGAGCAACAGGTTTTTTTAGTTGGTTCGTTTCCTTTTGCCTGGCCATCTGATCTTGAGTATGTGGAGCCAGCGAAGAGGACGGCTGCTGATGAAAGAAAGTGTTCAGTGGTCTGCTGGAAATGCTTTTGGTGACGTTGTAACCAAGTTTCTGATCCATGTAGAGATGAAGTGACTGATCTAATGTTGTCGGTGTTGGAAATCAAAATTTCGTTCTTTGTGCTGAAGCTGTCTGTTAGAAACATGCCATTTGGTGACACGCACAGCAACTTTTTGAACCTTATAGCAGCTGTGACATATTAGTGTGATATTAGTGTGTGTACAATTCAGTTCTTGTTCCTTATAACTGATTAAAAAAATTTTTTATTCCTTCACGTTCCCAGTGGAACATAGGGCTTCAAGCTAGAGGCTTGAAGTTTCTGTAGCAGTGGTGTTTATTTTTACAGGATGGGGTTGTTAGCCTCATGCTCAACCTTTCCTCTTTACCAGCTTTTTTTCAAAATATTAGCTCAGCGAGGTTATGGAGTGCGTCTGTGGCCTGGAATCGAACCCCGGACCATGTGCATGGTCGGCGAGCGTCCTAACTGCTATGTTACCGACGCTTAAACATTATAACTGATCAGTTCAGTGGATTTTCACGCTGATTTCAGAGTAACGAACTTCTGTCTTGCCCTTACCTCCCCCCATCTGATTCTGATTGGTTTTGACATCCTCACATTAGTGTCACTGCCTGTAGTAGTTGAAACGATGTTCCCCTCTTAAATAATACTGATTTTTGTTTGTCGTTGTTGTTTTATGTTGGTCGGATGTCTTCATAACGCTTGTAAATCTTTAAGATTTTATGTGACGACAGACATAAATCATCTTTGAAGTTTAGATCTTTCTGGAGGTTTAATGTCAGTGCAATGTATACCAACTTGTGATGTATTATTATTATTTTTTTTTAATTCCTAGAGGAACATTCTCTCCTACAGTCTTCACCTGGCTCCAAGTCTGCCCACACACACGCTTTCATCTCCTCTTCACATGACCTCCTCCAAGACACTCCACCCTTTCACTGACGACCAACTCGCCGCCGCTTCCCTTTCGGCCGGGTTCCACTCGACCAATGGCTTGTCTAGTGATGTCAGTCACTTGATGGTTTGTTTCCTCAGAGTATGGCTAGCCAGCCAATCCACCTACCTCCATTTCTTCCTGCCTATTTGTTTCACAATCGGTTGGTTCCTGCTGTGTTGGTTCGCTCATTGCCAGAGATCCCTCTCTGTTGATGATCTTTTCTGGCCAGCCATCTGATCTTGAATGGTATTGAGCGAAGACAGCTAAATGTTAATGAAGGTGTGTAGTTTGTTTGAGATGCTGTTTATGACGCGCAGTGCAAGTCTCTGATCCATCCGTATAGTGAGTGGCACTGACTGACTCCACATTGGAGTTGAAAATCCGGATCTTATCTTCGTTTTGATGCTGAGTGCTGACTGTTGACCTCCACACAGACTTGAGAGTAGTGAAAGCTTGTCTTGCTTTTCCGATCGATTCTTGCTTTGATATCCTCGTCAGTTCCGCCGGCCTGTAGTTGAAACGATGCTTCCCAGGTAGGTAGGTAGGTAGGTAAAGGAGGTGGTTTCTTTCAGGTTCCTTCCATTTATTCTGGCTGATTGTTGTTTGTTGTTGTTGTTGTTGTTGCTGTTGGTGGTGTTGACCAGGAATCTTCATCACCACATCTGTTTTCTCTATGTTCACCTGAAGTAAGTCCCATCTTCTCTGGATGCTTGTTCTGCCAACTTGTTGCTTTTCGCTTGCATATCTTCCAATTTGTGGGAAATCAGACATATATCATCGTCGAAGTCCAGATCCCCCAAGTTTTTTGTGTGAGTCCATTTTATGCCTGTTTCCTCATTGGCCGCTGTTTTTCGCATTATCCAATCTACTGCAATCAGGAAAATCATCGGCAATAGTAGGCAGCCAGCCAACCTTGTCTTACTCCTGTCCTCACTTCGAAGGATTCCGTAAGCTTCCCGTTGTGGATTACTTGGCATGCAGCATTGTCGTACAGCTGTTGGATGAGATGTATAATTGTCGGTGGCACCCTTTCGTAGTAGCGAAGTAGTTGCCAAATCACCTCTCGATCGATGCTACGCTATCGAAGGCTTTTTCAAAGTCGATGAAGTTGAGATAGAGAGGTGACTGCCATTCCAAGCTCTGTTCAATGATGATCTGTAATATGGCGATCTGATCAATACATGACTTGTTCCTCCTGAATCCAGCATGTTCCGGTGGAAGCTTTTCATCCAGGTTGGCGTGTTTGATTCTCTCCAGGATGATGCAGCTTAGTATTTTGCTTGAGATGGACAGGAGCATAATTCCGTGCCAGTTCTTGCATTGACTTAAGTCTCCTTTCTTTGGTAGTTTGAATAAGTATCCTTTCTTCCAATCCTCAGGTACTTTGCCTTCTTTCCACACCTTCTCCAGTAGTGGCGTCATCAAGTCCACTGCTGTCTCTGGGTCCGTTTTCAGTGCTTCTGCTGGGATTCCATCTGGTACTGCCGCTTTTCCAGCTTTTAGCATCTTGATGGCCTTCAGGACTTCTGATTTCGTCGGGGGATTCGTGTTCACTGGTAGCTCTGTCTCCGTCGTTGGTATTGTTGGGTGCGTTGTAGGTGGTGGTCGATTTAGGAGTCTTTTGAAGTGTTCAGCCCAGTGTTTCTTTTGTTCCCCTTCTTTGGTGAGTGACTTTCCATTGTCATCCTTCACTGGTTTAATTTGTGTCGAACATTTCTCCGATAGGTACCTAGTTGTTTGGTAGAGTGTTGCGAGGTCTCCTTTGCCTGCAGCTTGTTCTGCTCCACTTGCCATGGCTTCATAATATTTTCTTTTGTCTTCCCTGGCACTCTTCTTTACTCTTTTGTTCAGTGTCTTGTAGCTTTCATTCAAATCCTGTTTTTGTTGCTCGTCGGTGCACTGGAGGATCTTTTGTTTCACCATCCCTCTCTCTTCTATCAGTCTCCAAGTGTCCGTAGTGAGCCATTGTTTGTCCTGTCTCTTCTTTCTGCCTAGAACTTCCATGCATGTTTGACTCCACACTGTCTTCAAGTTGTTCCAGTGCTTTTCGACGCTGACGTCTTCACTAGTGTTGATTTGTGTCTCGGTTTTGTCCTTTATGCTTGCAGTGAAGATGTCCTTTGTGTCCTAGTCCTTCAGTTTTTGAGTGTTGAACCTGGCTTGTTGTCTGTCTGCAGCTCCTGCTTCCCTGAAAGCTCCTAGTTTGATTTGGATTGTCCCTTGTACGAGGTACTGGAGCATGCTTCGGTCAAAACAATATTATCACTTCAGTTGATATATATACATATATATATGATTGGCCATTATTCTAATTAAATATCCTGTTATTAGCAGTAAAATATCTTGTAATAAGAGACTGTATTTGTGTATGGACACAATAGGAAGTGAATAGTATACAGAGATCGATGCACAGCATACCTGAAGAGGCCTAAACAGAGACGAAACAGTCCATTCATTGCTTATTGGTATTAATTGTTTCACCTAACTTTTGTATACCAAGAAGTAGCATATTATTTGTGTCAGTTACTTTTTTTTTCTACGTGACTTGTCGGGAAGGTGGTGGACATCCAATCGACTGTTAAGTCCTTCGGGAAATTAACATTATATCCCATAATAATGACAATAATAATCACTTCATTCTAAACAACAGTAAATTATTATACAAAACGGAAATTTCAATTGTCAAGTTGAAATAAATGATCATCCAGTTCAATTTCAACGCTGACACAACACTCCACTTTTTTTTGCTCACAGAAACTGATGGACTTCAAGGTGCTGTACTCTCTCCATTCTACCGTATTCCTCTCTAAAGCTAATATAACTGAATGTGCCGATGATTTGACTATTATCTGTCCTAGTAGTTTGTTTCTACACTGTATTGTTCTCATATGAATAGTTTTTTTATCTAAGGTGAACCGATGGTCTTAAACTGAATGCATCTAAATGTCATATTGTTCATTTTAGATTCAGATGCAGACAAGACTTGTGTCGATTGGTTCAGTCTCATGATTCCTGTAGTATTGATGGCCCTGTGATCACAGGGAGTAAATTGAATATCTCGGCATCAGTTTCTCTTCGAATCTCTGTTATTATTGTTATTGTTCCCTTGGGTTCCTAGTGGAACATAGGGCTTCAACTACACGTCTCCACTTGCTTCTCTCTCTTCTGCTGCACTTTTCACCTGCATCCGTTAATCCATACTGTCCCAACTCCTCTTCACACGATCACCTCCATGTCACCCTTCGACGTCTCACTCGCCGCTTCCCTTTCGGGTTCCACTCGAGCTATGGCCTGACTGACGCGCCATGTCACCCAGCGACCTCCTCAGCGAGTGTACAATCCATCTCCACTTCTTTCTCCTGCATATTTTTTTGTTGGGCGATTGATTCTTGTTTTGTTTCTCCCCATAGTTTCTTGTTGGTTATTGTTCTTTCCGGCGGCCATCTGATCTTCAGTATAGAGCCAGCGAAGACAGTTGTTGTTGATCAAGGTCTGCAACAGGCTGTTGGAAATATTCTTTGTGAGGCAACCGCCAAGTTTCTGATCCATCCGTATAGAAGAACTGACTGACTTGACGTTTGCATTGAAAGTCCGAATCATTTTGTTGTTGATGCAGGCTGAGTTGAGTGACAGCGGAAGATTTCCAGATTGGTTTCAGGTTGATGAATGTGTTTCTCGCCTTCCCGATTCTCGATTTGACATCCTCGTCGGTTCCTCGTGTAGTTGAGACAATGCTCCCCCCCCTAGATAAGTGAATGAAGTAACCTCTTTTTTTTCGGGTGGAATGAATCTGTGTTTGTTATTGGCATCATCACAGTCGCATACTCCTCATATGGTACATAGATGGAGACAGCAACACTTACAGGATCATGAATTAAAAAAGAACCGTAAACACAACTTACCCTTTAGGACATTCCGCTCCCGGATTTTCAGACAGGAAATTCTGTATATAATGTTTAAAATCCTTGTCACTTGGTCGTCCATTGATCATTTCTATAGGGCAGGTAATACAGTCTGGATCAGTTGAACTAGGTGGACAAAATGCTTTTGTGTTTCTGTGTATTCGACAGCATAAAGGTGCACCTGACGGATCAAGCCAATCGAAATAATCATCTAACCATGAACTAGCTGGTGAAGCAATCCAGGAACTGAGTGAGTGAGTGAAGCAAAAAAAGACAAAGAGAATAAACAACAATTAACTGGGGGGTGGGGATATTTTTTTCTTGATCAACAGAGGAAGTAGCCATCTTTTAAAATGGCTACAGTATTCATATTCATATCTTCTCATCATAGAATTGAGTGATGAAGAAAATAAAAGACAGATTCAGCGAAGAAAATTTTCTTTATCGACGAAATCATCTTCAGAGGCTGGCTGTACAGTCGTATTTATACTTACCAAAACATATATAGTGGTCTATTATTGTGAAATAGGGGGTGACATAATTGATATAATTACTCAGAAGTGGCTATAGAAGTGAAAATTAAAAGTTGTAAATTACGTGGTACTCAATGGAACAAAGATAGAAATTTGATAAGGTTAAAATTGCTATTAAGTGAGAAGAAAGGCGGAAGTTGAGTGTCAATTTAACAAGTGTGAAGAGGGTGTGAGAATATACAGAAGGAGCATATGGGAGTGATAATAGTGAATTAATTATTAAAGCAAAAGCAAACTAAAAGTAAAATTAAAAATTACAAAAAAGAAATGCAAAAAATCAAAATTCTTTTTAACAGGGAACGATTAGTGAGAAGGTTAAGACCAAGGTAGAATAAGAGACTGGACAAACTTTTTCCGTATACAGAGTTCAGGGTTGTATCGATGAATTACCAGCGCCTCCGCCATACACAAAAGCCGAAACCTGACGCCCTTTGTACCATTTGGCTTCACTTTGTAGATGATCTTGAAAGACGACTCCAGCGGAGCTACGTGGCCTGAGTTCACCAAATACTCGAGAATTGAACTAGCAATTGTCTTACACTGTCTTTTTGCTAACCATGCAAGATAATGTTCAGAGATGCGTTTGGAAAGTGTGCGCTTTGTGTGGCCAATATAACTAGCTCCACACCAGCAGCTGGTGAATTTATAAACACACATCGAGGTGGCCCAAATCGCCAGCAGTTTATCCTTCACACATCCGTTGATCATTTGTCGGCTGTAGAAATTGATACGTAGCTCAACCATAAAGAAGGCTTTCCTCAGTGATCTGCATAAGCAGCGATTCTTCAGGATCTCAGCTGTGGTATCACCTTTAAATTCAACACTCATAAATAGCAGTTTCTTCGGCACTGTCTGGATTCTTTCAGGCTTTTCCCTTAACTTCATGTTTTTCTCGATAAATCTTGGAGGATATCCATTCTCTATGAGGATTTGTCTGAGTCACCCCAGTTCCCCATCAACTGTATCGCTTGAACATATCCTTCTTATTCTTGAAGTTAGGGAATTGAGTGTGTCGATGGTTCATTCAGCAGTAGGATGCTAGCCAACTAAGCATTCGGTCCGCGGTTTGACACCTGACCAACGGACTCCTAGAAACATCGCTTAGTAGCCGATAGTAACTCCGGTAGAGAGGAAAGGATGGGCACGACCCTAGGAGTAACACCACTGCTACTGAGACTTCAAAGCTCAAGAAAAGGAATGAAAAATCAATAAATCATACCACTGGGTAACAGATCGCGCGGCAGGTAGGTCGTTGAGTTGTAAACAGCAAGTGTGATTTGGATGAGACCATGTGATGAGGAGAGTTAGTCAGTCTGTAGTAATCTAACTGGTTTAAAGTTCGACCGCGGATTGATATCAGTTAGAGAACCATTGAAAACAAGCAGGGAATACTGGCTGGCTGTTTCCTTCTAGTCTGCTTTCCGAAACTGCTATAAGCGACATCAAACATAACACGAATTAAATCCTTTACAAACTAACTCGTCAGTGAATGACTGCAGGTCGACATTTCCTGGAGGGCTAGTCAGAAATGGTGACCAACGGAGTCCCCCCCGCGCTCGGGAGTGAGGACAAATACTTGACGATGACACTAGCTCGTGGTCATGACTTGGCAGAAGCTAGATATCATAGACTGGCCATTGAGTCGGGTTCTAGTGGTTGCATGGTCTACGAGCTTGACTTGTAAACAGGAGATGCTGAGTTCGAACCCTAGTAGTGGGTGTGTGTGTGCTGTCAATGAGTCTCGAACTAGGCTGACGAAACAGCCAACCACTACTCTCTGGTGACTTCCAGCCCCAACGGGTTGATCTCTGGTGAAATCTCAGCACGAATACAGAAGGCTAGTTTCGCATATGCCAGTTTACGCCGTCTCTGGCTTAGTAGACGTGATATCCGGCTGGTTGTCGACCAAAGGCCGTGTGTACTGCTCATCAGTCCAATCCGTCCTCCTTTATGGCTGGCTGTGAGACCTGGCCATTGAGAGTGGAAGACATGAAAAAGCTAGTTAGCTCTCTTTGATCATAGGTGTCTGCGTTCTATCTCCCGTGTGAAGTGGTATAATAAGGTGAGCAATATTGAGGTTAGGCCATCGGCCGAGTGCTAGTTGGTAAGGAGGGGAAATCAGTCAACGAGGCTGTAAAACTACATCGACTGAGATGTTTAGGACATGTGTTACGTATGCATACCTAGTCATCGCCTTCCTCGACAATGGCCAATGTTAGCTGACATAGGATGGATCAGGCTGGAAAAGAGCTGGCGGCAGTCAAACGAAAACATGGCTTCACCAGTCAATGAAATCCACAACAGTTAGTTTAAGCCACATAGGAAGATGTAGACTTCCTGACTGGTTGGGGTCCTCGGGACGGTAAATACCAATGGTTGGAAACCATAGAGGTGGAGATGGAGATGTGGCAACTTGAACTGCCACACATATGTGCAAAGTTCTATGTCGAAAACAGACAGACAGACAAACTTCCAGTGGTTCCTTCACTGATATGAAACAGCGGAGAAAAAAATGTAAAAGCTTATTAGCAGTGGTGGAACTAGTTTTCAAAGAAAAAGGCCTGCCGATGAAACAGGGTGGAGTGAGGATGTATTGTTGTTGAAGCCTACACGTCACACCAATAATATAGTATGAAAAAAAAAACTTATAATCAAAAGAAAAAAAATCAATATTCATCGTAATCATGCATTCACTTACGCGTTAGGATATGTAGACGCTGAACTAATCCTTTGCAGTAGTGATGTATTCAAACAGCCTGTACCACCACAAACTTGATTTTGTCCATCCAATGTAGTATAGTTATGTCCTTGTGTTACAACAAAATATACCGGTGGTCCAATACGTAAATCACTACTTAAAGCATTAAAATAATCCAACATGTATGAGTCAATTGGCATTGATAATTTTTGATCTAATCCAATGTGTAATCCACTGGGTAGAAGTGATGCAGCTAAACATAACCAAGCCAGACTAAGAATTATGACTATAGGTCGAACCCAACCAGAGAGGATAAATGGTGTGAGACAATTCGCTACGGCATAATGCAGCCATGAATGTGATGCTATAAATAATAAACAAAGTGGGTTAAAATAAAAGAAAATATTTAAGAATATATATTTTAATCCATTATTAAAACAATTAGTTCCTTTTATGAATTTAGATAAAGCAATAAGAAGACGTAATTTGTCTGAATCGTGTAATGTATTTGCGCAACACATTTCGAACAATCTGATCACACACGGACTTGTCATAGGAGTACATATATATGATATTAATGAAGAGGTAAGAGGTGAGGAAATAGACACTTAGGTCAAGTTAAAAGGACGCCATATTGAAGGTCAAAATAACAATGAAGACCACTAAACCAATTAGCAGAGGTAATAGTACATCTGCTATGGTATCAAAACAAACAATCATAATAATAAAGAATGTAAAGCCAATATATCCATCCATCTAAGCCCTTCGAACATGCGAAAAACGACGTTACATCCAACTGTATTTACCCATTTGAATGTACGTGTTGACACACATACATAAGAGGGAGGACTCATCGATCTCTTCAAGTAAGAGCTGGCTTCATAGTATATTCCTAAATGGCTCCAGAAACAAATGCAATCTTCAGAACCTATTAACAGTGGTTCAGGATAACTAGCTCTTCTATTGCGAAACATATTACAGAGGAGACAGGATATAAAATTGACGTTAACACATCTTTAAAACCTATCTATAAAACGTGTTTCGGGCGTATCCTAAAGTTTGTCGAAGCCCTAGCTGGCGATTAGAAAGTTTAAGCCACCTTTATGCGTTCAAAGCAACAATTCGTCATCACACTAAACCTCCTTCCTTGGTAAACTTTGTTTTAATACCATAGCAGATATCCTATTACCTCTGTTATTTGGTTTAGTGGTCTTCATTGTTATTTTGACCTTCAATATGGCGTCCTTTTAACTTGACCTAAGTGTCTATTTTCTCACCTCTTAACTCTTTATTAATTTCAAATATATTCCTATGACAAGTCCGTATGTGATCAGATTGTTCGAAATGTGTTGCACAATTACATTACACGATTCAGACAAATTACGTCTTCTTATTGCTTTATCTAAATCCAGTATTAGTAATACTTACTTTTTTTACTTTACTTCGGCTATCTCCTACGGGAGGATGAGCCGGCTTCATGAACATCTCGAATCATCGCTGCCCAGGCACGGCGATCTGATGCAAGGTTTTGCGACAGGGTTTTCCAATTCTTGTTCCACAGACGGAGTCCGTAAACCCAGGCACTCCATATCAGCCTTGACTGTACCACGTTTGTAAGAGAGTTCATGAAGTTTCATGGGAATTTGGTACGAGTGATGTCCCCAGAATCACTCGGCCTTTTGTATGAGAGTGCAGCTCTAGCCTTTACACAACCAAGTGTGACCTACAAGGCAGTAGGAGTGGAGTAGGGAGTCCACTATCCATTGGCAGCCAGTGACCGGAGTTCGGTTCACACGCCTTTTTGAATGGGGCCAGACATCCAGGACATCCAACAAGCCCTTTGTCCATACGTCTTCCGGTGAGCTCCAGTGAGCTTCATACGCCAGTCGTTGGAGGTTTGGAATCAGGGTTTAGCCATCTCCCCTAGACTGTCATCCAATGGACAGTCAACCCGGTGAAGAGCGCAGGGCATCCGCTTTCGCCCTCTCACTTTGGTGAAAAACACCTCCGCCACGTGAAGGCAGTGAGTAGGACTTCCTCAGGAGAGGCTATATAAGACGCCCGGTCATATGGGAGCATTTGAAGAGGTGTGCGGAGGGGTGGCCAACCCGCAGTGCAAGGCACCCACCCCCGACCATCCTGAGGCTTTGGAGGCAGTATTAGTAATGATATTAATCAATAATAATACTCCAACCGTAAGGGCACCAGCAACAAAGCCACTTAACAGCGGAGCTGAAGATATACAGTAAAGGTAAGTTAGAAAACACACAAACACACATACATCAAAATAAAAATATCGACGTAAGCTATGGAGATAGTGGATAAAGGCCCTAATCAGCTAATTGGTCCTTATGTCAGTGACCTGAAATCCACCAATTAGATACCGACTAGGTTGTCTACAAATGCGTGGGAGTTAGTTATGCTAGCAATCTAGTGTAGGCCTCTCACACATGCTGTTCTATGATTGGTAGATTTCAGTTTGCTGACATTAGCTGATTTATGTAACTTTTATATACTGCCGAATTCGATGCGGTGAGGATGTGGTAGACGGAGATGTTTTCCGGTTGAGGTAGATGTTTTTTTTTATGTTGCTGTGTTCTCTGAGATGAATGATAATTTATTAATTGGGTAGCTTTCATTGTCTCTCCGGACAACATCAGAGAAAAACGAGATTTTAAGAACTCATAGAAAAGAATGCAATTTGAATGTGTGTGTATAGTTGCATAATTCATGCTTTTCCGAGAAAATCATTGCAGAATGCCAACAACCATCAAGGTCATCAAGAAAGATAATTATCTCACTAATGGAAGGTTTTGAAAAAATAAATCAGAGAAAGTTTTAAAATCTTTAGATGACGTTGTGTTCTCTGAGCTGAAAAATCTAGTGAGAATAAGAGTACAATTTCTCACTGATTGGTATTTCGTGATTTGTGTGAGAGCTGAGGTACTAGAGGTATTCAGCTTTATCGGACAAGCAGTAGTATTCCAAAATGCGTTCCCATGGTTGTCGTTGGCAAGTTAGTGCACCGTGATTTCGGAAATGCAAGGAGAGACCTGCATATAGAGAGGATGCTCGGGGTCTGACAATATAGTATTTGCTAGTTACTTACATGACATTATATGTCTATCCACAATAGTGTTAACCAGTTAGTTTAACGAAATCCCACTTGCCCTACTAACAGCTTTTAGTGCCCTTCTCAGCAAAGCAAAATCTTTCTTAAGTAGTCCAGGAAAGATTAATGGGGAGCAGTAAAGAGGGATGGGTAGAATACAAGAATTGACAAACTGAGACAGCAAAGATTGCTTTATACCAGACCGCCTTAATTTCCTAATGTAGAACGTTAAGCGAGACATCTCTCTAGTAACTAGCAAGATGTGAGAGGACCAGGAAAGATCGGAGGAAATACTCAGTCCAAGGTACTTGACATCTGATGTAGTTTCAACCTCTATTCCGTCAATGATGGTGGGACCATGTGAGCTAGCTAGTTGTTGTAGGTCACGTTTTCACCTGAAAGTGAAATTGACTACCTGACATCTAGACGGATTTAGCTTAAGACCGTTTGAAGAGGACCACTGACTAATATCCGACAGAAAGTAATTTAATTTAGAACAATCTGATTGCGAGTTGACAGGCATGGAAACAGAGAGGTCATCAGCATACTTGACAAAAGTGGCTACATCAGAATGGGGCAAGTCATGTAAGAAAAAAGAAAACAGAAAAGGAGAGAGAACAACAACTTGAGGAACACCAGCTAAAAGAAGTGAGGTAGTGGCGGACTTTCCATTGTAGACGGTGTACTGCTTCCTATCAGAAAGATAGGAATGCAACCACTTATTTGTCCAGCTACCAGCAAGTTTACTTAGCAAGAGACCTAGGTACTGAGTCAAATGCGGATGTGTAATCAAGGAAGGCACACCTAACGTATTTAGCTCCTCTATCTAAACTGGAGACTATATTATGATATAGAACAACAGCGGTATCTAAGGTACACCTACTACGTTTATAAGCAAACTGGTTGGGGTCATTGTAAGGCTTTAGAGAGGGTCCAAGATTAAGTAAAATAATTCTTTCCATAACTTTCAAAAAAGGTGAGGTAATAGCCATGGGTCTAAACTTGACAGTAGGTCCACTTGTTGATTTAGGCACTGGAACAACCTTGATATTTTTCCATGAGTCAGGTATAAAACTTTTGGAAAAAAGATTCGTTGAAAATGTCAGTTAATGGGTAACATAAGATGTCAACACACTTCTTAAGGATAACAGCAGGAACTCCATCAGGATCAAGGGACTCAGTCCTGTGTCATCATCACGTAAGTAATTCTGAGGTCCATTAGAGTGTGTTTCGACACTGAAAGAGAGTTTGTTACAGGTGATTTTCTCTGTAAAATGTATATTATGCAGCTAAATAGCTTCAATCCACATTGTCACCTCAAAACTCTGAAAAGTTCACTTCCTAGTGAAATTAACCCAGACAATGTGTTGTCCACACGAATAATGAGAAAGCCATTACACTAAATCATTGAGCTCAGAAAACATTAAAAACACATCCATCCAAGCTACAAATCTTCTCCTACAATTCGTTATCTCTCGCATTCTACCTATTATTCTCTATTCTTCCCCCTTACTTTTCACCGGGCTACTGAAGAAAGACTATACCTTATTACGCAGGATGTTAAAGCTTGTCAGCAGGGTAAGCAATGTGCCACTTAACCAGATTGTTATTATTCTGGTTGACAGGCACATGAACTCATGTGAAAAATGGGCTAAATCCATTGTATCTAATTCACACCACCCTCTTCATTCACAGCACCACCACCACCCTTGCATCTCATCAGGCAAAACCAGAAGCCGATATAGGAAACTATATGCTCGCACCAACAAGTAAAAAACTCAACCATACACTACTTAGCTCGTGTTCTGTGTGATTAAGAAAAAGCATTAGGCGTGATACCTATAACTTATTAAATAGTCAGAAGAACAACTGAACCTCGTCTTTCCAACTCATATCATTTACATATACAACATTTTCTTTCTTTCTTTTCCTTTTCTCTCTCTCTCTCTTTTTCTGTTATGTGCTGCTTTGTTTCTTTCTTCCGCTTACGTCAGTAAATATGATAGCACCTACTTTTCTAACACCTTCAAACATTCTGTTCACTTTTGGCTTTGCTACCGACATGCCAATATGTTGTTGTCATAATGAACTGAGATTTCCTTAATCTATGTAGAATTCTATTTATTGATAATGTACTAACTGGATGAACCTCGCCTAGATTACTAGGTCACTAGTATTCTAGCCGGTCCCAAGCCCGGATAAAGAGGGAGGGTTGGGGCGTGGTGCTAGCAACTCCACCTCCAAAACTCAACCAAATTGCTACTAAAACTTCAACGCACAAATATATTCAAAATTCTAAAATTACAAATAGTGACCTTATTTTTCGCTGGAATCGGGGAAGTGAAATGACGCGGGCTGGTGAAAGCCTTCGGGAAGCCAGTCAGCCGATGTGCCTTCTTTCGATGAAAGCGAAAATAAGGATGGGGACGTGGAATGTTCGTACAATGTACGAAGTTGGGAAGGCTGCTCAGGTAGCCGCAGAAATGAGGAGATATAGAATAGAAGTGTTGGGAATCTGCGAGAGCAGATGGAACGGATGTGGAAGGAGCCAACTATCAACTGGAGAGACAATAATCTACTCCGGTCACCCAGGGGACAATCACGAGCACACCGAGGGAGTAGCCATCATGATGTCACCAACAGCGGCTAAAGCTCTCATGCAGTGGGAACCAATCTCCTCCAGGATAATGACAGCCAGGTTCAACTCAAAAGGAAAAAAGGTTACAATCATTCAGTGCTACGCGCCTACAAACGCCTCAGAACATGAGAAGAAGGAGGATTTCTACAGTCAACTACAAACAGTAATGGACAACGTCCCAAATAGCGATATCAAAATCCTGATGGGCGACATGAATGCGAAACTGGGAGGAGACAATACAGGAAGAGAACTCACCATGGGTCGTGAGGCCCTCGGTGAAATGAACGAAAATGGTGAACTCTTCTCAGACGTCTGCGCCTTCAGTGATTTGGTGATTGATGGTAGTGTGTTCAAACACAAGGATATACACAAGGCGACACGGATTTCACCAGATGGACACACTAAAAACCAGATAGGCTTCATTTCAATCTCAAGGATGTGGAGACGGAGCCTACTGGACACAAGGTCGAGGAGAGGAGCAGATGTGGGTTCAGACCACTATCTGGTACAAGGGACTTTCAAGGTGAAGCTGAAAGCCTCGAGGATACCTGGGGATAGGCCACAATGCAAGTTCAACACTCACAAAATGAAGGACACAATCACACAG
This sequence comes from Trichobilharzia szidati, assembly GCA_944472155.2. Taxonomy (NCBI): domain Eukaryota; kingdom Metazoa; phylum Platyhelminthes; class Trematoda; order Strigeidida; family Schistosomatidae; genus Trichobilharzia; species Trichobilharzia szidati. The sequence continues at coordinate 7,725,760 of OX235275.1, forward strand.
GACATTTTCACTGCAACTGTCAGAGCAAAGCAGGAAACACTACGTGATATCACAGAGGAATCATGCGTGGAAGACCATCGAAACTCTCTGAAGGTGATTTTCAACGAAACGTGTTCAACGGCTTTAAGAAGAAAGAAGAAACAAGATAAGGAATGGCTCTCAACGGACACTTGGAAGCTAATAGAGGAGAGGAGAATGGTGAAAGAGAAAATGATTCAATGCAATGATGAACAAGAGAAAGCGACGCTGAGCTCAACCTATACAGCACTGGACAAAGAAGTGAAGAAGAGTGCCAGGAAGGACAAAAGACAATTCTACGACAACCTGGCTACTGAAGCTGAGAAGGCAGCAGGCAAAAGGGACCTGAGGACACTATATCAGATAACCAAGTCTCTATCCGGGAAGAGATCAACACAAGTGAAACCTATAAAAGACAGCCAAGGGAACCCAATTACCAAAGAAGAAAGACAGATTAAACAATGGGCGGACCACTTCAAAGGACTCTTGAACCGACCACCACCTACAACCCGTCCAGTAATACCAACAACAGCACGTACACAACTGCAAGCTGACACCAATCCTCCAACGAAAACTGAAGTCATGAATGCAATCAAGCTTCTGAAAGCTGGAAAAGCAGCTGGACCAGATGGAATACCCCCGGAAGCCCTGAAAGCGGACCCAGAAACGACGGCAGATATGCTGACTCCATTATTGCAAAAGATCTGGAAAGAGGGAAAGGTGCCTACTGACTGGAGGAAAGGTTACCTCGTGAAACTACCAAAGAAGGGCGACCTGGGACTCTGCAAGAACTGGCGAGGAATCATGCTCCTGTCGACGCCAAGTAAAATCCTGAGTCACGTCATCCTGGAGAGAATAAAGGACGCGCTGGATACAGAACTCCGACCAGAACAAGCTGGATTCAGGAAAGGCAAATCATGTCCTGACCAAACTGCAACTCTACACATCATCATCACAGAACAAAGCATGGAATGGCAATCAAATCTCTACCTCAACTTCATAGACTTTGAGAAGGCCTTCGACAGCGTTGACCGCGAAGTAATTTGGAAACTACTCGAGTACTACGGCGTACCGCAAATATTCATCAACCTTATTCAACAACTGTACGACAACGGAACATGTCAAGTGATCCACAACGGAAAACTCAGCGAGGCGTTTGGAGTAAACACAGGAGTCAGACAAGGGTGCTTATTATCACCAATGATATTCCTAATTGTGGTGGACTGGATTATGCGTCAGACAGTGGGAAACGAGAAGACAGGGATATCCTGCACCACCGACGTGAAGAACCTAGAAGACCTAGATTTCGCCGATGATTTATGTTTGATGTCACACAAAATCGAAGACTTACAAGCAAAAACCGGCAAACTGGTCGAAGAAGCAGCAAAGACAGGACTCCAGGTGAACATAGACAAGACGGAGGTTATGAAAATAACCAACCAACAACAGCGGCAACATCCAGTGCCAATCACCATCAACGGGAGGGATTTGAAAGAGGTTACTTCTTTCACTTATCTGGGGAGCATTGTCTCAACCACAGGAGGAACGGACGAGGATGTCAAATCGAGAATCGGGAAGGCGAGAAACACATTCATCAACCTGAAACCAATCTGGAAATCTTCGTCACTCTACTCAGCATCAACAACAAAATTCGGATTTTCAATACAAACGTAAAGTCAATTTTGCTTTACGGATCAGAAACTTGGCGGGTCACCAAGAATATTTTCAACAGGTTGCAGACCTTTATCAACAACTGTCTTCGCTCCATACTGAAGATTAGATGGCCAGAAAGAATCACAAACAAGAAGCTATGGGAACAAACGAAACAGGAACCAATCGCCCAACAAATATGCAGGAGGAAGTGGAGATGGATTGGACACTCGCTGAGGAGGCCGTTGAGTGACATCGCGCGTCAAGCCCTCGAGTGGAACCCGAAAGGGAAGCGGCGAGTGGGACGTCCAAGGGTGACATGGAGGAGATCGTGTGAGGAGGAGATGAAACAGTATGGAATAACATGGACGCAAGTGAAAAGAACAGCAGAAGACAGACGCCAGTGGAGACGTGCAGTTGAAGCCCTATGTTCCACTAGGAACCCAAGGGAACAATAATAACAATAATAATACTAACTGGATGCAATACTGTAGTAAACAAAATGCTGAGAATTCCATTATGTATCACAAGTACTGTTTTGGAATAAAGCAAATTATTTTTTTTATTATTATTATTTGACTTAGCTTAAAATATCTTCGCTACTACAACTTGAATGACTATCTTATTCGTTTAACATAAGACAAACCATCAGTGGTTCAATGGTAGAATATATAAGGAGCCAACCACGGATGTGTGATCCGACGACATCCGATCCTCGGTAGTCAACACACTCTCCTAAAATCCCTAAAGTAAGCAGTAGTAAGCTCAGTAAAGAGAGGTTTGGCGCTGAGGGTAGTAGTCACACCCAGTAAAAGGAGATACTATCACTACCACGATTTCTAAGCTTAAGCACGAAGCCTTATGTTCCACTTGGAACGCCATAGAATAACTCTAACATAAGTGATTCCTAATTATTAACATTATTTAATGTTCCCTTCGGTTCCTAGTGGAAAATAGGGCTTCAACTGCACGTCTCCATTTGCTTCTGTCTTCTACTGCACTTTTCACCTGCATCCATGTTAGTCCATACTGTTTCAACTCCTCTTCACACGATCTCCTCCATGTCACCCTTGCACTGACGTCCCACTCGCCGCTTCCCTTTCGGGTTCCACTCGAGCTATGGCCTGACTGACGCGCGATGTCACCCAGCGGCCTCCTCCTCAGCGAGTGTCCAATCCATCTCCATTTCTTTCTCCTGCATATTTGTTGGGCGATTGGTTCTTGTTCTTTCCGGTGGCCATCTGATCTTGAGTATAGAGCCAGCGAAGACAGTTGTTTTTGATAAAGGTCTGCAACAGGCTGTTGGAAATATCTTCTTTGTGACCCGCCAAGTTTCTGATCCATCCGTATAGAAGAACTGACTGACTGACTTGACGTTTGTATTGAAAATCCGAATCATTTTGTTGTTGATGCAGGCTGAGTTGAGTGACAGTGGAAGATTTCCAGATTCGTTTCAGGTTGATGAATGTGTTTCTCACCTTCCCGATTCTCGATTTGACGTCCTCATCGGTTCCTCTTGTAGTTGAGACAATGCTCCCTAGATAAGTGAATGAAGCAACCTCTTTCAAATGCCTTCAGTTGATGGTAATTGGCGCTTATTCTTAATAATTATCTAATATTATATTGGTTCAGTTTGACAGAGGTGATAGATATACTGTCAACCGGGAGAAATCTAACTAAAGCAAATCACTCCAGTTTACTTATCTAAGCAGCGATGCTTCAACTACAGGCAATAGCATGGTCGTAAAAGGAAAACACACCTTTATTCGTTTGAAATTAGTATGAAAATCTACAGTACTCAGCATATAAAAAACAAGATCCGAATATTCAACACTAATGTGTCGGGGGGTCATTGCTTCTCTATATTGATTTAGAGACTTGATGGGCGCGTCACCTGAAAGGATTTCGTTCACAGGGCAGTGAGGAGTTTATATCAACAACAACAAGTGGTATAATAAGGTGAGGAATATTGAGGTTAGACCATCGGTCGAGTGCTAGTTGGTAAGGAGGAGGGGAAATCAATCGACAAGGCTGTGAAGCTACATCGACTGAGATAGTTAGGACATGTGTTACGCATACCCGCCTAGCCATCGCCTTCCTCGACAATGGCAATGTTAGCTGATATAGGATGGGTCAGGCTGGAAAACAGCTAGCACATGGTGGTCAAACCAAAACATGGCACCAGTCAATGAAATCCACAACAGTTAGTTTAAGCCAGCCACGTAGAAAGGTGTAGACTGGCTTCCTGACTGGTTGTGGGGTCCTCGGGACGGTAAAAACCAATGAAGGCTGGAAACAATTGGTGACATGGCTAGCTCAAAGTGATCGTTCTCAATGGCTGGCTGACTGGTGCAGATGCATCCACTCCTTGTGACTGACTTATGATTTCCAATGAAACTGTTTTGTTCTTCGTTATTACCATTCCTTTGTCTCACCACACCTCTGTTTACTGTCTCTCTCTAATATGCATTTCTCCTACTTTCTTCTTTTCTGGCTTTGTGTGGTACATGGAGTGGAGTGTTGCGACTTGAACTGGCGCACATATGTGCAGAGTTCTATGTCGAAAACAGACAGACATCAACAACAAATATATTGAAGATCAGGTGGATAGTCGAAAAGGAAAAGTAACAAGGAACTGTGGCAACGAACCAACCAACCAACCAATCACCCAACAAATATGCGGCATCAAGTGACATATGGATTGGACAAGTACTGAATTGCTGACTGACTCTCGAGGGGAGCCCGAATGGGAAATAACAAGGCAGGCGTCGATCTGAGGGTGATGTGGAGGAGCTTCTGCGGGGTTGTGGACTGCAGAAAGAACAGAGTGAAATGAAGATGCTTTATTGACGCTTTATGTTCTACTGGAAACTCAAATAGGAATAACAAAACCACCAATGTCTATAGTTTGATCCACCCCACAAGTCAGGTACACCTGCTTTGTATCTTTTTATTTTTTTCTACTAACTAACCTACAATAAACCTCAATTCTAAGCTTAATAACGTTTAATTCAGGCATAATTTTAAGAAAGAAGAAAAAAACTTACATTCTTTACTTTTATGCATTTCATTACCGCACAGTCCACTTCCAGACTGTTGTTCAGCTAGATCAATCTCATGTATTTCATCATCTAGAGCTGTAGAGCTAAGCGATAAAGAATCACTGTCGGAAGAGAATAATTTATTCTTATGATTAGTATTGGTAGCAGGAATGTTGTTATTGTTGTCGTGATTGACATTATTGCGGAGATGATTCCTTTTGCGTAGATCATCCACGACATTATTATTAGTCGTAGTAGCACCAACAGCAGTACTATCCAAACCTTCGATTTCATTAAAATCTTCTAAATCATTACCGCTTAATTTAAAACAACAGAACACGTCAAATCGACGCGCCTATAAAAATAAAAATAAATGGTGGAATAAGAAAATGTACGAAATAAAAATTCAGACCTATTATTATCATTATTACGTAACAGTTACAAATTTGAATAGGCGGGCGGAAGAGACAGCTGTTTCGCATCGCTTCAGTGGAATGCTTCAACAGCAGTACGCACCCTTGACCCTACCCCACCCCATCAGGGAGTTTCACTATACATGATCCGTCAGATCTTTAGATTCAACCTTTAATCGTTAACTATTAAATCAAATCGTGTTGGAATTCATGGACCATTGGGTCGGGTCTCAGTGACTGAATGATCTAATGAGCTTGCCTCGTGACCTGAAAGTCTTAGGTTTGAATCTCTGGATGTGAGTCCCAAATTGGGACGAAACAGCTGTCCCCAGTACTCCCAGGTTTTCAAATAGTACTTTAACTGATATCAGCTTGTAACTAATCGAACACCTGAGAATCACTTTATATTACATCAAAAAATGTCTATATTTATGTATGTCCAAACCAAGTTCACTTTTAACAGTTTGAAAATATGTAGGCATTGGGCATATGATATTCATTATAATAAAGGTTTTTGTATTTCCCAGTGAATGAAAAACAAAACAATATTGTTGTTTTTACTGACGTTTCGCTATTTAATGCTGCTAATAGCTTTATCAAAGTATTATTAAACCGGAATTTACAAAATCTCAGCATATAACTAGACTGCCTAGTTAAGAGGAGGGAAAACGGACATTTTAGTATATCCATATTCAGGAAGAAAACCCACTCCTATAAATATTTAGACTTCAAATCATCACATCCCATCAGCGCAAAGATTTCAGTTGTTTCAAGTCTTCTTAGACGAGCACCCTCTCTGATAGCGGATGAGAAAGCGAAAAGAAGAAGAAATATCAAAACATTTTCAAGTTTTTGTAGTTCAACCAGATTTCTCGGTGGTCGAAGAGATGCTCTACGGTGTTCATTTCTTCTGATTTTGATTTCTCGAGATGTTTGTCCGATGTATATCGCATCACACTCCAAGCGAGCATTTTATTTTATAGACACAGTTAGATAGAGAATCTTTAGGGATCTGGTCTTTTATATGGACAAGGTTGTTTCGTAGTGTGTCTGATGTTTTAAAGAAAACTCTAATGTCCAGCTGATTGAGTACTCTTCTGATATCTTCTGACGTCTCTGCTCTATATGGAGTGACGACTGTTGATGTCCATGTTTTCGGAATACATTTTCGACCATACTTAATGTCAGTGTTGATTTTGTTGATGAAGTTCGTCAGGTAGTTGTTTTCCTTAAGAGTCACAGTAGTGTTTGATATTTCTTCTTCTTTTCGCTTTCTCATCCGCTATCAGAGAGGGTGCTCGTCTAAGAAGACTTGAAACAACTGAAATCTTTGCGCTGATGGGATGTGATGATTTGAAGTCTAAATATTTATAGGAGTGGGTTTTCTTCCTGAATATGGATATACTAAAATGTCCGTTTTCCCTCCTCTTAACTAGGCAGTCTAGTTATATGCTGAGATTTTGTAAATTCCGGTTTAATAATACTTTGATAAAGCTATTAGCAGCATTAAATAGCGAAACGTCAGTAAAAACAACAATATTGTTTTGTTTTTCATTCATAGGGAAATGTCTATAATTCCTCAATATCTAGATACAAATATATTGCAGCAATGAAGACTTTTAGTTTTTTAGATGGTCACTTTCGATGTTCTTATATTATTTCCGCTGGATGATTGGCGAAATTAAACTTTAGAATCCCAACTGGCGCAAACGTCACACCGATGACCTAAGAACGCTCATTCAGAGTGAGGCAGTGAAACCAAGTAAATAAATAGCATTATATTCATAAGAAATAAAGTGCTGCTGAGTGAACTGTCATGATCTTAAATAGGATATCTGGTTGGCTAGCTTTACAATACGTTAGGGAAACATTGCGTCTAGATTTAAGCTAGGGAAAGTTAAGCGTTACGGTTGAATTGTAGGAGGACAGGTGAAAACTTGCTATCAATCGCAATCACTGCTTCTAAAGTCGGGGGGGGGGATGTCTGAGCTTCTGTAGGATGATCCAATCGTCTTACCGGACACTTTATCTTCCAACCTAACTTCATAGTGAGATGAATTTTTGAAATTATTCACAAATTGAAAAACCGGCTTCCCTAATGACTTTTTATATAACTGGAAACAATCATCTTATATTATATTTAGAGAATATTTTCCAGAATATTTTATTTTGAAGTAAGTGTTGATGAAGCAATGTCCAGAAATATTGTAAAAAAAAATCAGTTTCATGAATATGTCAAGCTTTATCAAAGAAAAAGTGACTGTTTTTCCAGTTTTCGAATGTATTAGTGCATGTCTTAGCAAAGCTAAAAGAGGTAGTATTGTGGAGAGAGCTGGCTGCTAGCCAAATTTGGTAGACAGTAATTGACGTCAATGTTTATGTCCCCAATATTGGTGGTGAGAAAATGAGAACAAGGGCTTTGCGTAGGCGGATACAGTTAGCATATGGATGGTGATCTGACACAGCCACAAAGAGATGCAAGGTTAACTTCCTGTGAGAAACAACCAATCAAAAGACTGTATTTTCTACTAACAATAATCTACAATAATGTACATTGAAATCTATAAATATGTGTTGATTTTCCTTAATAAACTATCTGTTGTCTGGCCCTTGTCTTCTGTTTTTACAGTATGATACGGTTCACATCTTCAGCTGATTTGCGATATTTTTTTCCCCAGTGGGACATAGGACTTCAACCTAGTGGCTTGAAGTTTCTGTAGCAGTGATGATTATTTCTGCTAGCCTCATGCCCAACCTTTCCTCTTTACCAGCTTTAATAATAATAATAATAATAATGGCTTTATTCCAAACAGTATTTGTGGTACAGGTATGGAGTTTTCAGCGTTCATTACAATATTGCATCTAATTACCTCATAAATTTTGTAAGGATTTAGAAATATAAAGCAACAACAACAAAAAGAAAAAGAGAAATAAAAGAAATAAATAAAAAAAGAACAGCATTGCATTCACATATTTAAACAATGCACCACAGGATATGATATATAAAATTAGTCTGTAATAGAATATATGAGCAACAATATAATAGTAACAAAGAAAGGAGAACAAAAGCTTATGGGAACTATTTGTTAGAGTGCCGCAGTAAATTGATCATGTCATGCCTAACAGTTTTCTCATCACATAACAGCTGTGCCAGATAAGGTATTGTGGAGTTTTTATACTTGGTAGTCCTGGCATATAGCTTCCTATAGTTGCTTCTAGTTCTACCAGATGAAATGCAAGGAGAGAGCTGCGTATGGAGAGGGTGTTCGGGGTCTGACAATATAGAATTTGCTAGTTTCTTACATGACATTATATGTCTATCCACAATTGTGTTAACCAGTTGGTTTAACGAAATCCCACTTCCCCTACTAACAGCTTTTAGTGCCCTATGCAGCGAAGCAAAGTCTTTCTTAAGTAGTCCAGGAAAGATTAATGGGGAGCAGTAAAGAGGGATGGGTAGAATACAAGAATTGACAAACTGAGAAAGCAAAGACTGCTTTATACCAGACTGCCTAAACTTCCTAAGGTAGAACGTTAAGCGAAACATCTTCCTAGTCACTAGCAAGATGTGAGAGGACCAGGAAAGATCGGAGGAAATACTCAGTCCAAGGTACTTGACATCTGATGTAGTTTCAACCTCTATGCCGTCAATGATAGTGGGACCATGTGAGCTAGCTAGTTGTTGAAGGTCACTTTTTCGTCTGAAAGTGAAATTTACTACCTGACATTTAGACGGATTCAGCTTAAGACCGTTTGAAGAGGACCACTGACTAATTTCCGAGAGAAAGTTATTTCATATGGAACAGTCTGACTGAGAGTTGACAGGCATGGAGACAGAGAGGTCATCAGCATACTTGACAAAATTTGCTACATCAGAATGGGGCAAGTCATGTAAGAAAAAAGAAAACAGAAAAGGAGAAAGAACAGCACCTTGAGGAACACCAGCTAAAGTAAGTGAGGTAGTGGAGGACTTTCCATTGTAGACAGTGTACTGCTTCCTATCAGAAAAGTAGGAATACAACCACTTATTTATCCAGCTCTCACTCTGTGTTGCAGCAAGCTTACTTAACAAGAGAGACCTAGGTACAGAGTCAAATGCAGATGTGTAATCAAGGAAGGCACACCGAACATATTTGGCTCCTCTATCTAAACTAGAGACTATATTATGATATAGAACTACAGCGGCATCTAAGGTACACCTACTATGTTTATAGGCAAACTGGTTGGGGTCGTTAAAAGGCTTTAAAGAGGGTTCAAGATTAAGTAAAATAAGTCTTTCCATAACTTTTAAAAAAGGTGAGGTAATAGCAATGGGTCTAAACTTGACAGTAGATCCACTTGTTGATTTGGGCACTGGAACAACCTTGATATTTTTCCATGAGTCAGGAATAAAACTTTTGGAAAAAGATTCATTGAAAATGTCGGTTAATGGGTAACATAAGATGTCAGCACACTTCTTAAGGATAACAGCAGGAACTCCATCAGGACCAAGGGACTGGGTAGGTTTGAGAGATTGAAGACACTTGAGGACATCATTCGTGTTAAAACATGAAAAGCAGTCATTATTTATACTATTAGATTTGGGAATCATAACATCTGCAGGGATACATATGAAGGATTTATTAAGCATATCAACATCGACAGAAGTATCATTCATTATTTGCTTACCACCTGTGATTTCCTTTAATAGCTTCCACATATTAGATGAGGATTTACATGAAAGAAACTTCTGGTTATAGAGAGCATTTAATCTTTGTAATTCAGCTTTAATCAAAGTGTTTATTCTCTTTACACCAGATTTATTTTTCATTTTGTATACTGGTTTGGCGAGGTAAAGGAGTGCGTCGGCCGGAGATCGAACCATGGACCATGTGCATGGTCGGCGAGCGTCCTAACCGCTATGCCACCGACGCGATACATGGGATGAGTTATTTACCCTCAAAACAAACTCGCTATTAGCGCTACACATGTAAGGAACCAACAGAATTTAGAAATCATGCGGTGGTCATCGGATTCCGTCCCAGTAGTCAAACGGTTGACGTCACTTTATAATATTATGAAATACTTGGACTCGATTCTAGGCAGCAGGAGGGGTGAGTACATACTGATGAAGAGTCCCGAAGAAGGAGGACGAAATAACTATCAAGTAGTCTTTCTGTTTGTACTCCAACTGATGTCAGTCAGTCCGTCATCAATGCTGGAATCAATAAAAACCCCCGGAAACCAACATTTGTTAAAGATAAGCATACTACTGTTGGGATTCGATTAACGTGGCCTATACCATATTAGGCCTCCAAAGCCTCAGGATGGTAGGGGGTGGGTACCTTGCGCTGCGGGTTGGCCACCCCTCCGCACACCTCTTGAAATGCTCCCATATGACAGGGCGTCTTACATAGCCTCTCCTGAGGAAGTCCTACTCACTGCCTTCACGTGGCGGAGGTGTTTTTCACCAAAGTGAGAGGGCGAAAGCGGATGCCCGGCGCTCTTCACCTGGTTGACTGTCCATTGGATGACAGTCTAGGGGACATGGCTAAACCCTGATTCCAAACCTCCAACGACTGGCGTATGAAGCTCCCTGGAGCTCACCGGCAGACGTATGGACAAAGGGCTTGTTGGATGTCCTGGATGTCTGGCCCCATTCAAAAAGGCGTATGAACCGAACTCCGGTCACCGGCTGCCAATGGATAGTGGACTCCCTACTCCACTCCTACTGCCTTGTAGGTCACACTCGGTTGGTGTAAAGGCTAGAGCTGCACTGTCAAACAAAAGGCCGAGCGATTCTGGGGACATCATTCGTACCAAATTCCCATGAAACTTCATGAACTCTCTTCATCAGATCGCCGCGCCTGGGCACCGATGATTCGAGATGTTCATGAAGCTGGCTCATTCTCCCGTAGGAGATAGCCGAAGTAAAGTAAAGTAATACCATATTAGTTCGTTTATTAGATATATCACACAGTGAAAGTGTTATTATTTACTGGGTGACAGTTTCGAACAAAATTTATTGTTCATAATCATGCCATCAATTGTAATCACACGACTTTGAGACTTGAGTTTTATAGTTTTCTTTGTTCTCTCCTATTTGTCGTAGGGGTAGTAGAATTTTCCAATCCAACCTAGTGAGAACAATTCACTTCAATAGATAAAAAAAATGCACTTGCATGTATTGATTGACATTGACAACTCTCAGAGAGAGAGTTAAGTCAGAAAAAACAACTAATTTTATTGATTGTACGTACACACTTCACACGCTTGTCCAATCAAATAATAATGATAATAATTTTTCAGCCTCAGCCCAACCTGGTTTCAACCAATCAAATTTAACCAATTCTAAGATCAAAACCTATCAAAAGCAAATGAATAATACTAATAATAAATACTCACCGCATATCTACGTCCATCCAGTGTCAACAAAGCGACAAATGCAAATATTTGCAATAGAAAGTTGAATACAATCGCCATAGCAGCGTATAGTGCAAATACACGTACAGCAGGCATTGTAGTCAATGCTCCTTTATTATTGTAAAAATGAAACACAGAAAAAAAAGAGTAAACAAAAAATAAGTGTTGATAAAAATATTTTGTTTTTTGAAAAGAATCAATCTATCTAGAGAGTTAGCGACACGTTCGCCAGTATCAAGATCTAATAACGCAAAGCTATGGTAAATAAATTATCTCGTTAGAGAGAAAAGAACAAGAAGTTCAGCAAAGATGGTTATGAGTTCACCAAATGCTTGAGAATTGAGCTAGTAATTGTCTTTCACTGTCCCTTTGCTAACAATACAGATAATGTTCACAGATGCGTTTGGAAAGCGTGCGCTTTGTGCGGCCAATATAACTAGCTCCACATGAGCAGGTGAATTTATAAACACACACCAAGGTGGTCCAAATCGGCGGCACTTTATCCTTCACACATCCGTTGATCATTTCTCAACTGTAGAAAGTGATACGTAGCTCAGCCATGAGGAAGGCTTTCCTCAGTGATCTGCATAAGCAGCGATTCTTTAGGATCTCAAATGCGGTATCACCTTTAAATTCAACACCCATAAATAGCAGTTTCTTTGGCACCGTCTGGATTCTTTCAGGCTTATCCCTTAACTTCGTGTTTTTCTCGATAAATCTTGGAGGATATCTATTCTTTATGAGGACTTGTCTGAGTCGCCCCAGTTCCCCATCAATTGTATCGCTTGAACACATCCTCCTTATTCTTGAGGTTAAGGAATGGATCAGATCTCTATTTCTTCTCAAAGGGACCCAGCTATGGAAATTTGTGTACTGACCATTCCATGTTGGTTTCCTGTAGATCGATCTTTGAAGAGAACTATCAGATCTACTTTTTGGAAAAACATCCAAAAAATGGAACTCCGAGTTCACCTCTGACTCCGACATGAACTTGATGGCATCTGTTGAACTCTTTAGTTATCAATTCCATGTCGGTATTGTCGTCACATATGATGAAAGTATCATCCATGTATCTTTCGTACAGATGGAAGCTGTCGATAGTAGGCCGTAAAATATTAGTCTCCAAACTAGCCAAGAAGCAGTCTGCAAGTAAAGGACCCAATGGTGACCCCATTGCCACTTCATCTCTTTGTCTATAAATCGTGTTGTTGAACTTGAACTGGACATTTAGAGTGCACCTCAATAGTAGTTACTTTAAGTAGTGGATCGGAACACATACGTCTTCATTATTATTCTCAATGAATTCGCATATAAAGCATATAGTTTCATTGAGGGGAACGTTGGTGAAAAGCGAAGTAACATCCATGGATATCATTTTCTTCCCGGATAAATTAGCATCGCTTATTGAATCGATGAATTCAAACGAATCAGAAACACGATGCTTGCAGAGGTTATTTTGGATAGGTAGGAGGATTTCTGCGAGCCATTTGGCGGTAGCATGATATGGAGAATTTGTCATATCCAAGATTGGACGTGGTGGCACGTTCTCTTTGTGCACTTTCGGTAGACCATATGAACGGGGAGTCACAGAACCAGAGGGTCGTAGTTGCTCGAATAATTCAGAGCTGATAATCGATTCATTCTTCATCTTCTTCAGCATTTATGTTAGCTTGTCTTCAATTTGTTCCGTTTGGTCTTTCTGGCTACTTTCTTTTGAAAATTTGTTTTCATCTGACAAGACTGCTAACATTTTATCTATGTAGCCTTGGCGATCCATCAGGACAATGCCAGCACTTTTGTCAGGGCGTGTCAGAACCAAGTCTTTGTTCTTTGGAATCTCACGTATATGGTTATCTCTTTTCAGCAATTTCATTCTCGAATACAGCTATACAATCGCATTCATATACATAAGTTCGCATAGATATTATTATTTTTCGTTCACGTTCCCCAGTGGAACATAGGGCTTCAAGCTAGTGGCCTGAAGTTTCTGTAGCAGTGTTTATTTTACAGGATAGGGTTGCTAGCCTCATACACAACCTTTCCTCTTCACCAGTATTATTTCTGGCCTAGCGAGGTAGAGGAGTGCGTCGGCCGGGGATCGAACCCCGGACCATGTGTATGGTCCGCGAGCGTCTTAACCGCTATACCACCGACGCACTGGTGTTTCCGCCAATGACTCGAAGGGGAAGATTAAAGGTGATAATAGCAATTTTACAACTTGATATGAAAGGTCGAAGGTGTGAACATGGATTACAAAGGGGATTAGAGACAAAAATTACACAGGATTGAAAAATAGTTGCGATATATATATATATATATATATGCAAAATGGTTTTCTTAATGAATACAGGTGTGGATGAATTTGCAGGATTGACTGCCTAGAAGAAGAACTCCTATTTCTCAAAAAAACATTCTTACTCAAAAAATGGATACCCAACACTTTTCGTGTACAAGGACATAAAAGCAAAGTCAAAAAGAGAAGGAAGTTCACTGCCAAAGAAAACACTATATTTATTTGAAATTAGACTTCAAGGTGGAATTAACTGCAGATATCCTTAGGAGGAGAATCTCTAGTTCCCTGAATAAGACCTTTCATACAACAAAAGTAACTGTCTGTTTTTGACATAGAACTTTGCTCATATGTGCGCCAGTTCAAGTCGCCACACTCCCTCCATGTACCACACAAAGCAAGAGAAGAAAGTAGGAGAAATGCATATTAGAAGAGAGACAGTAAACAGAGGTGTGGTGAGACAAAGGAATAGTAATAACGAAGAACAAAACAGTTTCATTGGAAATCATTAGTCAGTCACAAGGAGTGGATGCATCTGCACCAGTCAGCCATTGAGAACGATTTTGAGCCATGTCGCCAATTGTTTCCAACTATTGGTTTTACCTGTCCCGAGAAGGCCAAACAGGAAGTCTACACCTTCCCACGTGGCTGGCTTAGACTAATTGTTGTAGATTTCATTGACTGGTGAAGGCATGTTTTGGTTTGACCGCCGCTAGCTCTTTTCCAGCCTCACCCTATATCATCTAACATTGCCTGTTGTCGAGGAAGGCAATGACTAGGGATGCATACGTAACACATGTCCTAATCATCTGAGTCGATGTAATTTCACAGCCTCGTCGATTGATTTGCAATTCCTCCTTACCAACTAGCACTCGTCCGATGGCCTAACCTCAATATTGCTCACCTTATTTTACCACTTCATACGGTAGATAAAACGCAGACACCTATGATCAAAGACAGCTAAACTTTTCATGTCTTCCACTCTCAATAGACAGGTCTCCCAGCCATAAAGGAGGACGAAGCGGACTGATGAGCAGTACACACGCCCTTTGGTCGACAACCAGCCGGATATCACGTCTACTACGCCAGAGACGGCGGAAACTGGCATATGCGAAACTAGCCCTCTGTATTTGTGCTGAGATTTCGTCGGAGATCAACCCGTTGGTGTTGGCTGATGGTTCTTCCTGAATAAGTGAAGCGGTCCACGTGCTCTACCACTTCACTTCCTATTTCTAATCTAGGAGTCGGTGTAGTCCAATCCTGTAACATCATGTTCCATTTGACAGTAGGAGTGAATCGCATGCCAAACATCCGTAGATTGCAGGTCAAGGTGTTCAGAAGACTCTGCTGGATTTTGTCAGCGTCCTCGCCTAGAAGGACTACATCGTCGACGAGATTATTCCCTGGTAACAACAACACTCACTCCTTCGAAGCGATTTGAAAGATAGACTTCCACATATGACCACTTCATTTTGCATTATAGCAATTCACCTGTTCGTGTAGAGTTAGCTACATACGTCTTTCTGTGCGGGTCCTTTCAAAATGTGTTAGAGAACAATCACCCAAAATAACTGCAAAGAGGAGGCATTGGTTCAATCAGAAGCACCATAATTGAAC
Source organism: Trichobilharzia szidati (assembly GCA_944472155.2). Classification (NCBI taxonomy): domain Eukaryota; kingdom Metazoa; phylum Platyhelminthes; class Trematoda; order Strigeidida; family Schistosomatidae; genus Trichobilharzia; species Trichobilharzia szidati. The sequence continues at coordinate 7,741,191 of OX235275.1, forward strand.
ACCAGGTCAACACCTCTTATACCCATCTAAAGTGACTCATCATTCAGAGTTCAAAGTCATTTATAAAGTAAGCAAAAATCTACCAAAGGTAGTGTGTTTTCGACTCCTTTGTACTGCAGTAGCCCTCACCATATATATCTAAACACCGGAGCTATGCGTTCAAAAGAAACTAGTCCAACCTATACATTTACCATCGATCTAGTTCAGTTTTCTTCCCTAAGTCTCGTTTTTTCATCATCATTTCAATTGTAAAAACTATTATTTCACTTTGTCTCCATGTTTATCCCGTTTACACCAATATTCGTCAAAAAAACCATTTTACACATAGCGCAACTATTTTCTAATCCTATGTAGTTTTGTTTCTTAGCCCCTTGTAATCTATATTCACACCTTTGGCCTTTCATATCAAATTGAAAATTATCATCACCTTTAATCTCCCCCTTCGTTACTATGTGGAATTAATAATAATAATAATAACGATAATAACAGTATCTATCTGAACCTGCTTTTGAGAATGAGATCTCTGAAAAGATACCTGTTTGAGGAACTTCTTATTCTTTTCTTTGAAAGCAATTAGTTCCCTTTATGAATTTAGATAAAGCAATAAGAAGACGTAATTTGTCTGAATCGTGTACTCTCGTATTTGCGTAACGCATTTCGAACAATCTGATCCATCACACACGGACTTGTCATAGGAATGTATATGAAATTAATAAAGAGTTAAGAGGTGAGAAAATAGACACTTAGGCCAAGTTAAAAGGACATATTCAAGGTCAAAATAATAATGAATACTACTAAACCAAATAACAGAGGTAATAGTACATCTGCTATGGTATCAAAACAAAGTTTACCAAGGAAGGTTTAGTTTGATGACGAATTGTTGCTTTGAACGCATAAACGTGACTTAAACTTTCTAATTGCCAGCTAGGGCTTCCACAAACTTGAGGATACGCCCTCCACCAAACACATTTTATAGACAGGTTTAAAAGATCTGTTAACGTCAATTTTATATCCTGTCTCTACAATGTTGTTTCGCAATAGAAGAGCTAGGTCACCTGTTCTCACCGTTAATAGGTTCTGAAGATTCCATTTTCAAATTGTGTATTATCTGTAACTTCGTCAGGAAGCGATATCAATTTGGTGAATCACTGACTAGCTGTGAGGATGGAATTCAAAACTTTTAGCTTATGAGACAAGTGGATCAAAGAATCATCCCGGGTGATGAGAATTTAATGACTTAGTGATTCTGACAAATAACAAAAGCCTCACTGTTCACTTGAGCAAGTTGTGTGAGATAGAATAATCCTTGATGATGTTAAATATTTAATTAATTATTCAAAGTGATCAGACAGACTATCTGGGATAGCTTAGATGATGCATTACAAATATTCTTATTCCTTTGGGTTCCAAGTGAAACATACGAATTCAACAGAACACCATCATTTCACTCTGTTCTCCGTGGACTTTTTTTAACTGCCATCAAGACTGTTCATTATCTTTCCTTCCTTCCTTCCTTACATGGTCTCCCTCACGTCAGACTCGGACGCATGCCTAATCTGTGGCTTACTAGTCTACGAGCTATCTCGCACACACACACAAAATCGAAGACTTACAAGCGAAAACCGACAAATTGGTCGAAGAAGCAATCAGTGATGGCAGGACTCCAGGTGAACATAGACAAGACGAAGGTTATGAAAATAACCAACGAACAACAACAACAGCAGCAACATCCAGCGCCAGTCACCATCAACGGGAGGGATTTGAAAGAGGTTACTTCATTCAATTATCTAGGGAGGGAGCATTGTCTCAACTACAGAAGGAACCAACGAGGATGTCAAATCGAGAATCGGGAAGGCGAGAAACACACTCATCAACCTGAAACCAATCTGGAAATCTTCATCACTCAATACCAACAACAAAATGATTCGGATTTTCAATACAAACGTCAAGTCAGTCAGTTCTTCTATACGTATGGATCAGAAACTTGGCCAGTGTGTCACAAAGAATATTTCCAACAGCCTGTTGCAGACCTTTATCAACAACAACAACTGTCTTCGCTGGCTCTATACTGAAGATCAGATGGCCGCTGGAAAGAACAAGAACCAAGAAGAAACTATGGGAAGAAACAAAAAAAACAAGAACCAATCGCCCAACAAATATGCAGGAGAAAGTGGAGATGGATTGGACACTCGTTGTGGAGGCTGCTGGGTGACATCGCACGTCAGTCAGGCCATAGCTCGAGTGGAACCCGAAAGGGAAGCGGTGAGTGTGACGTCGAACGGTGACATGGAGGGGATCGTGTGAAGAGGAATTGAAACAGAATGGATTAACATGGACGCAGGTGGAAAGTGCAGCAAAAGACAGAAGCAAGTGGAGACGTGCAGCTGAAGCCCTTTGTTCCACTAGGAACCCAAGGGAACGATAATAAAATAATAATATCTCGCCTGGTAGTAGTCAGGAGATCACGGGGTTCGTACCCCAGTGGTAGGTGAGTAGTGGTGAAGAGTCCCAAACTCTAGGCTGATGAAACAGCTGGCTGTTCAGTACACTCCAGTGCAGGTTTTCTAGTGGTTCTTTAACTGATATCAACTCATGATGAAATCCTCAAACCAATGGAACAAAATGCCTACAAAAACCAATACTTGATGCATAATCGTTTGGGAATAGTTGATCAGGAAACAATAGAACAAAGAACAAAGAGAGTCAGGTACGAAAACATAAAAAGGAACTGCTCAGGAAGACAAAGAAGGAGGAAGAAGCAGAAGAAATAGTACTCAAGTCATGGTAGTAGTAAAAGAGGTTGGATGAAACGTTTCTGAACACAGAGTTCAGATTTTTTCTAATGGATTGCCAAAGCTTCAGATGCATGAAGGAGATGTAGGCGAAATAAATGCTTTCAAAAGACTTGATCGTACTGAACTGAACTGCTCTTACTTTTGACAATCATGCTGGTAAGTGTTCATGGGCGCATTACAACTTCAATATACCAAGTCATTTGTTCTTGTGGACTTAAGTACATAAGCCGTACCGGCAGGAAATTATCTAGTCACACTCATGAACAATTACCAGCATTTGTAAAAAATTATATTTGTAAAGTTTTAACGAGATTGAAATGATTAATTCCAACGTTTCGTTCGGCAATCTGGTCTGAACTTCTTCAGGGAAATTAATAAAATTCTAGATACTAACAGTTTGAACAGACATGAAGGCGTGATGTTAGCTGATGCATAGGAAATCCTTATTGATAAATAAAAGATGGATATGTATCACTAATTATTAATACTTGGTCAAAATTCTCCACTGTCCATATCTTCTTATGGAGATGTTAAGAAATGTTTTACAACTGTCTACCCACACACACACATACACACTCGGTTTAAAGTGTTTAACAAAGGTAGACCAATATTTGTAAGTCCGAGGTTAAATTTTGATCACAGCTCATAAAATTTTGTTCATTATACTTGTTGAATGACTCATGATTGGACAAATTTTTTAAAAACAAGTGATGTTCCTTTTATATATAAACCTCTGTTACGTTAATTTTGATTAATTTCCCTGAAGAAGTTCGGACCAGATTGCCGAACACAGGAAACATTGGAATTACTCATTTCAATCTCGCTGAGATTTTACAAATATAATTTTTTACAAATGTCTACTTCTCACTCGGCGCCCAAATATTTTAGAACTATTCTGTCAAATCTTGACGACAGTTCATTTAAGTTACCAGCATAGCTGTTCAAAAGGAGACTGTAGAACAGTCGACAGCTCAATTCTGGAGCATATTATTACTTTAGGTCGTGCAGCACATCAGCAGTGACTCTCCTTCCAGAGTCAAATTAAAGTACAACCAAGCCATATTCAAAAATATTTTGCCTACATTTTCACTATACCGTCGTCGTAGGTAGTTGTCAACCCCTCCTGAATATTATTATTATTATTATAGTTTCCTTGAGTTCCTAGTGGAACATAGGGGTTATACTACACGTATCCACTTGTTTCTGTCTTCTGATGTATTTTTCACTTGCATCCATGTTAGCCCATACTGTTTCAACTATTCTTCACACGATCTCCTCCATTTCACCCTTGCACTGACGTCCCACTCGCCGCTTCCCTTTCGGGTTCCACTCGAGCTATGACCTGACTGACGCGCGATGTCACCCAGCCAGCGGCCTCCTCAGCGAGTGTCCAATCCATCTCCACTTCTTTCTCCTGCATATTTGTTGAGCGATTGATTCTTGTTTTGTTTCTTCCCATAGTTTCTTGTTGGTTCTTGTTCTTTCTGGCCATCTGATCTTGAGTATAGAGCGAAGACAGCTGCTGATAAAGATCTGCAACCTGATTGCGTAAGAGTATTCTCAATTTTTAAAACATTGTTATTACTCATAAACTTTGATTTATTTTTATTTTACTAACTAACTTGATAACCTCTGACCTATACTGTCAATTAACATGTTACAATATAAATCTTCTAAATAAGTGAAATTACGAAAAGATCTCTCTTTACTGACTCATATATATTCTTAACTACATGAGATCGCGAATCAACCGAATGAGTAACTCTCCTGCCTTGTTATTTGAAGTGGCAACTCTAAAGAATAGGAGCCCAAAGCCAAACGACCTAGCGAACGCACAAATTACCTTGAGCAACCAATCGGGTGACTCTGTTCTTTCCAGAGGTAATTATGGGTCCTGTACACCTTTTCCGTTGCTAATTCGCTCCAGATCTTGTTTTGATTACTGTTTTGGAAAACGGACTGATAGGAAGGTCGAAAAATTGCCAGTGTGGAGGTGTCATTCATATGCAAAGATACAATAGATGTATCGATGGGTTTGTTTGTTGGTGAAATGAGTGCCTAACAAGAAAATCAGTTCGAGAAAGTAGGTCGTTCGTTTTTAATTTACAGATTCCTTAGGTACTTTTGATAAAAAGAAAATATAATCGAGGGAGGTTAAGTGCAAATCAGAAATAGGTATTGGGGATATACGACACCATCCTCCAGAAAAGATATATTGAGGCGATCCCTAATCGTAGTGCAGGTGTATTATTGCCTATTATCCAGCGCTTAGTGCTGCCTGGGACGACTATTCATACAGATGAATGGAGTAGTTACAGTCAGTTATGGAATCTGGGCTATATTCATCAAGCAGTCAACTGTACAAATGGTTTTCTCAATCCTGTGGATGAAACTCACACTAATTCCATCGACAATTTCTGGATTCACCTGAAAAAACGTATCAGATCTGTGAATGGATCAAGAAATCCAATGATATATAGTTATCTGGATGAGTTTATGTACAGAAGTTGGTTTAACATGAGTATGAAGACTCCTATGAGAAATTGGGAGCTTTTTTTGCAACATATACAAGGACGTTATCCTTTGTAACTATTTTTTAACATTGCTTTACTTTTATATAAACTATTTTTTTACAATTATGCGCCGTTTTTTGAGACTTCTGATTGGTCGAATTTGTCCTTGACAAGGTCATTTGTGCGTTCGCTAGGACGAAACAGTTGTCCTGTACTCCTTGTTGGCTTTTAATTGTTTCCTCTTCCTAATTCAACTTGAAACCAGATTATTGTTAATCATAATTATTAGTATAATTACATGGTAGGACTAGCAGTATTAACCAACACAAAAAATAGTGTTACTAATTCTCAGTAGTAATAAAGTTTTGTCATGTGAACTAATTTCAAATAAACGTCATTCCACAGTCCACCTAGTGAATTGTTTACTTTATAGTAATATATATATATATATATATATATATATATACATACCATATGATTAATATATTTATGTCAGCTTCAGAAAGGTAAACAAAAGAATGAATTTCAAACAAACACAAAAGTGCTCTGGTTTAATTATTATTTAATTCATACACAATTCATGTACAATAACTGACAGTAACAGTCAATCTTATCAGTCAACCTTAACGGACAGTAGTTCTCTATTGGCTGGATATCCATCCATTCATTCACTGGCATTGGCAACGCGTCAAGGTTGTCTGGTGTTATACACTTATCGTCCAATAACAGGCATTTATGTAAAATGCATTTCCTAGCATATGATTGGTTAAACATAAGGCAGTTAGCTTGGTCATTCATTTATCACGTACTATTATTATTCCGTTTGTGTCTTATTACAGCCGATAATAACATACAAGTAACTACTATGTGGGTTGACTAAGGGTGGATTGCAAAAAAATTCGGACAACTACGAAATAATAATGATAGTGAAAATGTTTCGATGATGGCAGGAGACATAAACACTGTCAAAAAGTCGATATGAATGCCGTAATTTCAATTATTTACCTAAATAAGGAATTTTAAAGTGCATGATGTTATTAGTAACGATGGCAACGCGGTGACCTATCTCTGTTTTAACGACAGGATAAGTTTCATAGGTTTGATAATACGTCGACATCAGTTTAAGAACCATTGGAAAACCTGGAGGTATTGAATAGCTCTCTTGTCCTAGTCTGGGACACTTTATCAGTACGTACTCACCATACGGGTTCGAACCCAGCACCTTCCGATTACAAGATGAGCTCGTGGAACATCAAGCCACCCGGACACTGCCCAGTAATCCATGAATTTCAACTTCTGACAATTCGGGATACATATATATTTTTCAAGTATTGGTTTTTTGTAGGGATTTGGTTTGATTGAATGGAGGATTTCATCATGAGCTGACATCAGTTAGAGAACCACTGGAAAACCTGGGAGTACTGGACAGCTGTTTCGTCAGACTAGTTTGGGACTCTTCGGCAGTTCGATCCAACCAGGACCCGAACCCAGGACCTTCTGGTTACAAGGCGAGCTCGTAGACCATCGAGCCACTGGGACCCGATCCAATGGTCCTTGAATTCTAACTTCTGCCAATTCACGACATAACGTGACCATTTCGCAGTGTCTTCTTCGATGAGTTACTGCTTCATCTTCAACCTGCTGTACCCTACTGGTCACGACTTCTCACCAGAACTCCAGGTCCAGGTTCTCCAGTGGTTCTCTAACTGATGTCAGCTCATGATGAAATCCTCCATGGAATCAAACAAAATCCCTACAAAACCAATACTCGAAAATTCGTGATGCATATATATTTAGACATCTATAAAACACAAAATAATCGAGCAAAGAATGTTCTTTTCGATAAATTCCTCTTCCAGGCTCGATAATTTTGTGTTTTATAGATGTCTGATTGAATATTTTTGTTAAATATATTTAACACAACGGGCGAGTAAATGTTCTCTTATCTGCCTTGTTGGACCCCCCCCCCATCCTGGTTAAGACTCCTCACTAGAAAGAACATGCTGGTTAAGTTGCTATAAAGCATCAGATTAATTATCAAGTGTCGGTCTGCAGGGATTTGATTAGTTACAGGTTAGATGATGAGTTGATATCAGTTAGAGAACCACTGAACAACTACCAGAGAGTACTGGAAATTTGGTTCATTCTAGTTTCAGACTCGTCAGCGGAAGGGATTTGAAAGAGGTTACTCAACTACAGGAGGAACCGACGAGGATGTCAAATCGAAAATCGGGAAGGCGAGAAACACATCCATCAATCTGAAACCAATCTGGAAATCTTCGTCACTCAGCATCAACAGTCGCTGAGGAGGCCGCTGGGTGACATCGCACGTCAGTCAGGCCATAGCTCAAGTGGAACCCGAAAGGGAAACGGCGAGTAGAACGTCCAAGGGTGACATGGAGGTGATCGTGTGAAGAAGAGTTGAAACAGTATGGATTAACATGGATACAGGTGTAAAGTACAGGAGAAGACAGAAGCAAGTGGAGACATGCAGTTGAAGCCCTATGTTCCACTAGGAACCCAAGGAAACAATAGTAATAATAATAAGCAGTTTTCTGAAGTGGGTGAGTATTACTGAACTTGTGTGTTCAAAATCGTAACCAATCAAATCCCTACAAACTAACACTCGTGACTAGATCAATTTTATCAAGTAGTAATACAATGGTTTAAAAAAAGTTAATAATCGTTTACATTGTCTGAAATAAATCCAATTAAGACGAAAAACAAACATTTCAGATTTGTTGGAACTAAATAGCAAATTATGTGAAAGAAATACACAGAATGGAAAAAGGTACCTAATTAAAAATTCGGTTGACATGCTCATTGGGAAAAATGTCCTTTCCTACATATCTCTGAATAACCTACTCTACCGCCTATATACCGGTATACATTATTGTTATTGAAATGTTACCTCGGTTGCCCGATTCCATGTTTATTCATACGTTCATCTGATCTTGTGCAGCTATGTACATAGGACTTTCAGCGAAAAAAACATACGCCGTCGTGATACAGAGCATCTCCCAGCTTGGCTGAGAGTAAAGGAGAGCACGTAAAGGTCTTGATTCATCTCTATCGCAACACTTAGTAGATAATGACCACAGACACACACACACAGCATTTCATGCATCCTTGAACATACACCTCTACAAAGTCTGACAAATTGTTCCAAAACAGATACGAGTGTATTTGTCTTGTGGAACACAACGTTAAGCTTACCTTAAACCCCTCTAAATGCCAAACAGTCAATTTCACCTTTAGGCATAAATCCGACTTAAACAAACTGGTTAGCTCTCACGAGGTGTGCAACATAGATACCACTGAAATAGAAACCAAGTCGGAAATTAAATACCTAGGCGTCATTCTATCTACTGATCTTTCCTGGTCGTCTCATATCTTGGCGATTTCTAAGAAAATATTCTGTCTTACCTACTACATCAAGAAGTTAAGACATTCTGGAATAACCCCCAACCCCCAACCCTTACTCCTACAATTCATTAACTCTCGCATTCTGCCTATTATTCTCTGCCTATTGTTCCCCTTAGTTTTTCCCGGGCTACTGGAGAAAGACTCTAACATATTACGCAGGATGTTAAAGGTTGTCAGCAGGGTAAGCAATGTGCCACTTAACCAGCTTGTTAATATTCTGGTTGACATGCACATGCAGTCATGTGAAAAATGGGCCAAATCCATTTTATTTAACACCACCCTCTTCATTCAAAACTCTCCCCTCCCCTTGTATCTCATCAGGCAGGACTAGGAGCCTATATAGAATACTATATGCTCGCACCAGCAAGCAAGTACAAAAACTCAAACATACCCTACTTAGCTCGTGTTCTATGCGATAAAGAAAGTATTAGGCGTGACACCTATAACTTATTAAATAGTCAGTAGAACAACTGGACCTCGTCTTTCCAACTCATATCATTTATTGGTACAACATTTTCTTTCATTCTTTTCCTTTTCTCCCTCTCTCTCCCTTTTTTCTCTTTTTTCCCTTATGTGCTGCTTTGTTTCTTTCTCCCGCTTACGCCAGTAAATATGATAGCATCTACTTTTCTAACACCTTCAAACAGTGTTCAACTTTGTCTTTGCTACTGACATGACAGTATGTTGTTGTCATAATGAACTGAGATTTCCTTAATCTATGTAGAATTCTATTTATTGATAATGTACAAACTGGATGCAATATTGTAGTAAACAAAATGGTGACAATTCCATTCTGTATCACAAGTACTGTTTTGGAATAAAGCATATTATTATTATTATTATTTGTAAAATCTTCTTTCGTTACTACGGGCTAAATTTTATCATTTTGTTTTATTTCACTTATGACGATATTACACTGAACTTATAACCTCATATTATTATTGTATTTATCATGTTCACATTTCCAAATGTTCTTTAGTCGAACCAATATCTCACCTATTTCACGCATGTGTCTACTGAACTTTATATTTTGACCTTTCTATATTATGAATTTATATGTCTAATCACTTTGTGACAACGACAAATAATCATCTACACAGTAATAATTATCAAACTTTCAGCATTTCTACTCACTCTTCTATAGTTTGGTTTGTAAGGGTTAGTTATGTTTTTACGAGTTGATCAAACTATAGTGAATTAATCTGATGCTTGCTAGTGACTTGCTACAGGATGGAGTTTCCTGCAGTGAATTCTAGTGAGAATTCGTGACCAGTGAGGTCCAATTAGATGTCACGTGTGTGGATGGATGTCCCACCGACGACAATGGTTGGGGTCGCACTAAATCACGAATTGGTAGAAGTTAGAATTCATGCACCGGCCATTGAATCGGGTCCCAGTGGCTGAATGGTATACGAGCTTGCCTCGTAACCGGAAAATCCTGGTTTCGAACCCCAGTGGGTGCATACTAACGATGATTTCCAAAACTAGAATGAAACAGCAGCTGTCCCGTACTCCCTGGTTTTCAATGGTTCTCTAATGATATCAATCCGTGATCAACTCGTGAAAACATAACTAACCCTTACAAACCAAACTATAGAAAATTAATCTGATGCTCACTATTGACTTGCTACAGGATGGAGGTTCCTGGAGTTCTAGTGAGAAGTCGTGAACAGTGGGGTCCAATTAGATGTCACGTGTGTGGATGGATGTGCCACCAACGAAAATGGTTGGGGTCGCGCTAAATCACGAATGGGTAGAAGTTAGATTTCTACTCACTGTCAAACTTAGACAAGTGCACATACACACACACATAAGAAAAGTAGTCGTTATTGTCTGTTGTAACTGAAGAGTCCCAAACTAGGACGAAACAGGTGACTGTGAAGTACTCCAGTATTAATTTTCCAATGGCTCTATAACTGATGTCAGCTCATGATGAAATCCTCTAACTAATCAAACAAAATACCCTACTGACAGTAATCTGCACATAAATATACGATTGTACGGCTGTGAATAAAAAGAAATCTTCAAAAATAAGAGAGAATTTTCTTCCCAGAAAACTTTATTTTATCTGATATAGGGGGGGTTAATCTTAGCAGAGGCATGTGAGAGATAGATAACTCAGAAGGTTTAAGCTTCCAACGATTCTCCTTGAAACTCTTCCCTCCATCTGTCATGCGAATGTATTGACACGGGATTATTATCATTTTATGAGAACAAACTTGCCATGAGAAAATATCTAGAAGTAAAGGACATAAAAGCGACCATCCATAGCTACACCATTTCGCTGTGTCTATAAATAGCACCACTGAATGTGAATTGAAACAACAACAGCAGCAACATCCAGCGCCAATCACCATCAACGGGAGGGATTTGAAAGAGGTTACTTCATTCACTCATCTAGGGAGGGAGCATTGTCTCAACTACACCAGGAACGGACGGGGATGTCAAATCGAGAATCGAGAAGGCGAGAAACACATTCATCAACCTGAAACCAATCTGGAAATCTTCCGCTGTCACTCAACTCAGCCTGCATCAACAACAAAATGATTCGGATTTTCAATACAAACGTCAAGTCAGTCAGTTCTTCTATACGGAGGGATCAGAAAGTTGGCGGCGGGTCACAAAGAATATTTCCAACAGCCTGTTGCACACCTTTATCAACAATAACTGTCTTCGCTGGCTCTATACTGAATATCAGATGGCCACTGGAAAGAACAAGAACCGAAAAGAAACTATAGTAACAAACAAACAAAACAAGAACCAATCGCCCAACAAATATGCAGGAGAAAGTGGAGATGGATTGGACAATCGCTGAGGAGGCCGCTGTATGACATCGCGCGTCAGTCAGGCCATAGCTCGAGTGGAACCCGAAAGGGAAGCGGCGAGTTGGTCGTCAGTGCAAGAGTGACATGGAGGAGATCGTGTGAAGAGGAGTTGAAACAGTTTGGACTCGCATGGATGCAGGTGAAAGTGCAGCAGAAGACAGAAGCAAAACCAATACTTGAAAACACAGGATACCACACATTAAATAAGAGGTGGTTCTTACTGCCATTTTAATAAAAATTTAGAATTTTGTAAAAAGTAGATTCAAGTTCGATGCAAGTCTTTCAATGGAAATTCAAGAACTAACTAAGGGTGAACACGTATACTCAGCTGAAGATCCCCTAGAAGGACGAAACAAGAGCCAGGTATAAAGTGTTGTACCATTGTGTATCTCTACTTTTCTGAATGAATAGTCTATTTGTTATTTTTCATCAATTAAGAATCTTTTAAGAATCACGTTGTATCATGCCTTGCCTAATCTCCTTAACTCTGCATCTATCAGTTAATATAATATTGTTAAAATTTAGTGTCTAGGTTTTTTGTGAAATTTTTTATCGTACGATATATTTTATATCAGTACATGACTTATTCTGTCATGCAGAAAACATAGTTTTTAATATTATTAAGATTATCGTTACTGTTGATATTAGTAATGGTGAAGAAGACAGACCTTATCAACCTCACCTTATACTGGTGACAAATGCCGACAACAGTGTGTACGGCTCATCAGTCCGCCCCATCCTCCTTCATGGCTGTGAGACCTGACCACTGAGAGTGGAAGACATGAAAAGCCTGGCTAACTGTCTTTGATCATAGGTGTCTGCGTTCTATCTCCCATGTGAAGTGGTATAATAAAGTGAGCAATACTGAGGTTAGGCGTCGAGTGCTAGGTAAGGAGGGGAAATCAATCAACGAGGCTGTGAAATTACATCGACTGAGATGGTTAGAACATGTGTTACGAATGCATCCCTAGTCATCGCCTTCCTCGACAATGGGCAATGGTAGCTGATATAGGGTCAGGCTAGAAAAGAGCTAGCCAGTGGCGGTCAAACCAAAACATGGCACCAGTCAATGAAATCTACAACAGTTAGTCTAGGCCAGCCACGTAGGAAGGTGTAGATTGGCTTCCTGACTGGTTGGGGTCCTCGGGACAGTAAAAACCAATGGTTGGAAACAATTGGTGACATGGCTCAAAGTGATCGTTCTCAATAGCTGGCTGGTGCAGATGTATCCACTCCTTGTGACTGAGTTATGATTTCCAATGAAACTGTTTTGTTCTTCGTTATTACTATTCCTTTGTCTCACCACACCTCTGTTTACTGTCTCTCTCTAATATGCATTTCTCCTACCTTCTTCTTTTCTGGCTTTGTGTGCTACATGGAGTGTGTCGACATGAACTGGCGCACATATGAGCAAAGTTCTATGTCGGAAACAGACAGACAGACAGCCGACAACAGTCACTTCGACTTTTTATGTATGGAATTATGGCTTTCTGTGCTTGTGACTTATTCTTGAACGTTACTTAATTCAAGATTTGATTGAATTATGTACCTCACTTATTTTGATGCAGTTGAGTTCTCTGAGCTGGCCAGGCCCTCATTGTCCTACTTTTTTGTATGTTATTTAAACACACACAAAAAAACTTAGTACAATTTGGCACCAAGAAGATGAGCCAAACAATAACAAGGATAATCAAACAACATAGATTAAAAGTAAAAAATATAAGTAGAGGACGGATAAAGAACTTCATCTGGAAGGAAAACAGTCATACTTAACAGGTTCAAACAGCATTCGTCAACTATAATCAGGAAGGGAAGAAAGAAGGAAATTGCAACACGTTCGCCATCGGTGATTGCGAGTCTTGGCCATATTTGATAACGTTTCGAGCTACTGACGCACTAACCGATACTAACCTAACACACAAATATCCTTCATCCTACGACGCCACCACCTCTCCGCTTTTTCCAACCTGTCCTAAGGCTAGCGAACAGACATCTGTACGGAAGTCCCTGGGATGACCTGGGAGTGACGGCATGCATTGCGCACGATTTCATTTGACTACCTCCTCGACATGCGCTTGATACATCTCCGTTTTCCCCCACATATTTGTTGGAGCAACCAACCAGGTCTTGGATGGTTTGTTGCCAGAGTTACCAAGAGCTAATTCTTTATGGCCGGCAGGCCATTTGATCTTCAGTATGGCGCTTCAGACAGTGTGAAACGAGAAGACAGGGATGTCCTGCACCGACGTGAACAACCTAGAAGACATGGATTTCGCGGATAATTTATGTTTGATGTCAAACAAAATCGAAGACTTACAAGCGAAAACCGACCGACAAACTGGTCGAAGAAACAGCTGGTGTAGAGAGGACTCCAGGTGAACATAGACAAGACACAGGTTATGAAAATAACCAACCGACAAACAACAACAGCAGCAACATTCAACGCCAATCACCATCAACGGGAGGGATTTGAAAGAGGTTACTTCATTCACTTATCAAGGGAGCATTGTCTCAACTACACGAGGAACCGACGAGGATGTCAAATCGACAATCGGGAAGGCGAGAAATATATTCATCAACCTGAAACCAATCTGGAAATATTCCTCACTCACTCAGCAACACTCAAAAAAACAAAATGATTCGTATTTTCAATACAAACGTCAAGTCAGTCAGTTCTTCTATACGGATGGGTCAGAAACTTGGCGGTTACGTCACAAAGAATATTTCCAACAGCCTGTTGCAGACCTTTATCAACAACAACTGTCTTCGCTGGCTCTATACTGAAGATCAGATGGCCACCGGAGAGAACAAGAACCAATCGCTCAACAAATATGCAGGAGAAAGAAGTGGAGATGGATTGGACACTCACTGAGGAGGCCACTGGGTGACATCGCGCGTCAGTCAGGCCATAGCTCGAGTGGAACCCGAAAGTGAAGCGGCGAGTAGGACGTCCAAGGGTGACATGGGGGAGATGGTGTGAAGAGGAGTTGAAACAGTATGGACTAACATGGATGGATGCAGGTGAAAAGTACAGCAGAAGACAGAAGGAAGTGGAGACGTGCAGTTGAAGCCCTATGTTCCACTAGGAACCCAAGGGAACAATAATAATGGCGCTTCAGATGGCAGCTGTTGATAAAAGTCAGTAACTTGTTGGAAATCCTTTTCATGACTCAATGGTCAAGTTTCCGAGCCGTATATAGAAGAACTGACTGACTTCACACATTTGTATTGGAAATCCGAATCTTTTTTTCTTTATGCTGAGTGTGACAGCAGAAGATTTTCAAACTGGTTTCAGGATGATGAGGGCGTACTCGTCGCCTTTCCGATAATAATAATTGCTGCACTTTAGTCACAAAATGTTGTTTGATACTGATATCTGCGCAATTTAATACATTCAATGGAGGCAGTCAGTTCAAAAGTTAAACACGTATATTACTGAAGTTTCATGAAACCATGTGTCGTCATATTTCAGCCTATTTATTGAAACGCTCTATAATACCAGCCAACCGGATAAAGCGGGCGGCACCACCTCAAAAAGAAACAACTGGAATACTATTTAATCGCCCACAAGTGTGCTTTTAGAAGTGTGAGTAAGGGAGAGTGATGCTCAGGAAGGCTTCGTGTGCTTATGGGAGTGTGTGGGCGATTGTTTCTTCCCGGCTACACCCACACCATGGAAGTTGGTTGAGTCTTCGGGTACCTGAAATAGAGAAAAGGTTAGTGTTGCGTGACCCCAGAGCCCAGGGGACAACTGCTTGAGGCTGGTCACACGTGGCCTGTTTTTGTTTGTTTTCTTGTTTTATTTGGTGTGTCTCAGTAGCATATTTATCACTTCTGCCCTGTGACACGGTAGCAGAAAGCGCGTTCGTTGTTAATCCGGGCCCCGACCGATCCGGCATGATATTTTGTGAATTTGTTTGAATCATAGTATTGGATTGGGTAGCTGCTTTTTGTCTAACCGCTATCCAAACAACCTTTCTGGCATGGTAGGACCTACAGGAACATTAGTTCCAGCCAGTGTGGCTCGTTGGGTCATTGCTATGTTCAAGCTCGACCACCACGTCAAGGTAGCAGCTATCGGTCGGGAATTGCCCACAAAGCTCCATCTGGGTAGGTGGACTGGTATACGTAATACGCACGAGAAGTGTGCGACCTGCTCGTTCAGGAACTCTTTTTTCTACCTTGAAGAGATCACAATAAATTTATCACTACAGTCCTACAGGAGGTCAATCGCGAGCCCGAATAGCTCAGTGGTAACGTCTCTGACTGCAGCACTGGGTGACGCGGGTTCGAATCTCAGAAGGGACATGAGTTCCTTCAAGGTTGCAGATACGCCTTGCTGACGAGTGCCAACTAGCACGAAACCTAGGTCCAAGGCTTCCTGCCGATTGCCTCCAACCACCTAATATCATCACAAACTATGTACACCGTGATGGCGGGCTACCTAGAATGGTGGCCACATTACAACCTGACTGATAAAATTCAGTCTGCACCAAAGAGAGGACTAGACACATCACACTAGTTACTAGTGTCAAATCAAAATTTATCAGCATAATATCTCATATAGAGTAGTTAACAAAGCAAGCGAAACAGCACAACGGTATATATATACTACTAACTGACTGATGTGAGTAGTCGGATGCCAAACACTCATGTGATAAACAAAAGTGTTCGCTAACCAGATCGAAATGATTCAAATTGCTAGATATGGCTACTAATACACTGAGTTCGTCAGTGTGGTCTACCTTGTTCTGACCACATGAAGACAGACGAATCTGTCTGTTTTCGACATAGTTCAAGTCGCCACACTCCCTCCTTGTAGCACACAAAGCAAGAGAAGGAAGTAGGAGAAATGCATATTAGAGAGAGACAGTAAACAGAGGTGTGGTGAGACAAAGGAATAGTGATAACGAAGAACAAAACAGTTTCACTGGGAATCATGAGTCGCAAGGAGTGGATGCATCTGCACCAGCCATTGAGCCATGTCACCAATTGTTTCCAGCCTTCATTGGTTTTTACCGTCCCGAGGACCCCAACCAGTCAGTCAGGAAAGTCTACACCTTCTTACGTGACTGGTTTAAACTAACTGTTGTAGATTTGATTGACTGGTGAAGGCATGTTTTCGTTTGACCGCCGCCTATCTAGCTCTTTTCCAGCCTGATCCATCCTATGTCAGCTAACATTGCCCATTGTCGAGGAAGGCGATGACTAGGGATGCATTCGTAACACATGTCCTAACCATCTCAGTCGATGTAGCTTCACAGCCTCGTCGATTGATTTCCAATTCCTCCTTACCAACTAGCACTCGACCGATGGCCTAATCTCAATATTGCTCACCTTATTTTACCACTTCACAGACACAGGAGATAGAACGCAGACACCTATGATCAAAGACAGCTAATCTTTTCATGTCTTCCACTCTCAGTGGCCAGGTCTCACAGACGAATCTACTTGAAACTCACGAATCCTGGTTAGCTAGCTGGTGATGCTACTGAGGCAAAATTTCCTGATTTGCGGACCCCTACAAGTGTTAACAAACCAACAGCAATAAGAATAGACAAATAGTGAGAAAAACAAACAAACAAAGAGAGAAAAAAAAGATACAACTCACCACAAAAGAATGCAACACTTTCAGCTAAACCACTAAGTAACATTGATGGTCCAACATTTCCAACTGATTCAGCTATTCTATCTTCAACCATCGTTTTAATTGCTGCATTCAGTATATCATCATCATTTGACTTTTGCCCTTGTTGTTGTTGTTGATGGTAACTATGGTTACCTGGTTCACCTTGATTTAAATTGATTGTTGAACCATTTGAATTATTGTTCAATGTTTGATTGTTAGTATTATCATTAGTATTATTATTATTTAATTTTTGATATACATAATATTTTAACAGGTTAACATCATCAATTAACAAGCTGTGACCATGTTCAAAATCGTGAACAAGTATGAAAATATTATCCACGCCAACAGCTAAAACAAGGAATGGTATCACTTCAACAATAATCAATGTGATTGGTACATTTAAATAACTCCAAAAACCAACTGATGCCAGTACCGAAGCGAGGACGATCAATACACCAGCTAAACCAAGTGTTACACGCATATCAACCTGAAATTAGTTAAGAGAATAAAAAACATTATAGATTAGTGAAGTAAAATCGATAAGTGCCTAATTATTTAGATGGTTGGAGACAATGGGAAGGAAGCCTTCGTTGCACCCAGGCTTCGTGCTTGTTGGCTGGCACTTACCAGTCACAGTAAGACGTATCTGCAACCTTGAAGGAACTCATGTCCCCTCTTAGACTTGAACCTGTGTCACACACAGGTGCTGCAGTTAAAAACGTTACACCTGAGCTATTCGGTCTTGCGATTCACCTTCTATAGGACTGTATTGGATGCTTTTTGATTGAACACTAACTAGCGTCATGCATGTAATAATAATTAATAATAATAATAATGTTTTTATTCCAAACAGTATTTGTGGTACAGGTATGGAATTTTCAGCGTACATTACAATATTGCATCTAATTACCTCATAAGTTTTATAAGATTTTAAAAATAAAAAGCAACAACAACAAAAAGAAAAAAAGAGAAATAAAAGAAATAAAAAAAAGAACAGCATTGCATTCACATATTTAAACAATGCACCACAGGATATGAAATATAAAATTAGTGTGTAATAGAAGATGTGAACAACAATATAATAGTAACACAGAAAGGATAACAAAAACTAATGGGAATTATTCGTTAGAGTGCCGCAGTAAGTTGATCGTGTCATACCTAACGGATTTCTCATCACATAACAGCTGTGCCAGATAAGGTATTGTGGAGTTTTTGTACATGGCAGTCCTGGCATATAGCCTCTTATAGTTGCTTCTAGTTCTACCAGATGAAATGTAAGGAGAGAGCTGCGCATAGAGAGGATGCTCGGGGTCTGACAATATAGTATTCGCTAGTTTCTTAAATGACATTATATATCTATCCACAATAGTGTTAACCAGTTGGTTTAACGATATCCCACTTCCCCTACTAACAGCTTTTAGTGCACTACGCAGCAAAGCAAAGTCTTTCTTAAGTAGTCTAGGAAAGATTAATGGGGAGCAGTAAAGAGGGATGGGTAGAATACAAGAGTTGACAAACTGAGAAAGCAAGGACTGCTTTATACCAGACTGCCTTAACTTCCTAACGTAGAACGTTAAGCGAAACATCTTTCTAGTAACTAGCAAGATGTGAGAGGACCAGGAAAGATCGGAGGAAATACTCAGTCCAAGATACTTGACATTAGATGTAGTTTCAACCTCTATGCAGTAAATGGTAGTGGGACCCTGTGAGCTAGCTAGTTGCTGTAGGTCACGTTTTCGTCTGAAAGTGAAATTTACTACCTGACATTTAGACGGATTCAGCTTAAGACCGTTTGCAGAGGACCACTGACTAATTTCCGAGAGAAAGTTATGTAATTTGGAACAGTCTGACTGAGAGTTGTTTGGTGCAGACTGAATTCTCTCAGTCAGGTTTGCAATGTGGTCACCATGCTAGGTGGCTTGCCAACACAGTGCACTCAGAATTGCCTCCAGCTATCTAATAACAACAATTCTGAGTGAGCTATGATGGTGAGCCATTCAGAATGGTAGCCACATTGCAAATTTGACTGACTTATAGAAGTCAGTCTGCACCGAACAAAGGACTACATACATGACGCTGGTTAGTGTTAAATCAAAACGCCTAATTAATTGAAATAACTTTTCGACTTGTACCCTCACAAGGTGGTGGTGTATACATTAGACTGACATAAAACGTCCACAAAGATCTAAACTTCAAAGATGATTTATGTCTGCCATCACATAAAATCTTAAAGATTTACAAGCGTTATGAAGACATCCGACCAAAAACAGCAACAACAACGACAAACAAAAATCAATATTATTTAAGAGGGGAATATCGTTTCAACTACTACAGGCAGTGACACTGATGAGGATGTCAAAACCAGTTAGAATCAGATGGGGGGGGGGGGGGGAAAGGGCAAGACAGAAGTTCATTACTCTGAAATCAGTGTGGAAATCCACTACACTAATCAGTTATAATGTTTAAGCGTCGGTAGCATAGCAGTTAGGACGCTCGCCGACCACGCACATGGTCCGGAGTTTGATTCCCCGCCGACGCACCCCTTTACCTCGCTAAGCCAGTAGTAGAACTGGCAAAGAGATAAGGTTGGGCATGAGGCTAGCAACCCCATCCTGTAAAAATAAACACCACTGCTACAGAAACTTGAAGCCTCTAGCTTGAAGCCCTACGTTCCATTGAGAACGTAAAGGAATAAAAAAAATTTTTTTAAATCGTTTATAAGGAACAAGAACTGAATTGTACACACACTAATATTAAGTATGTCACAACTGCTATTAGGTTCAAAAAGTTGCCGTGTGCGTCACCAAATAGCATGTTACTAACAGACAGCTTCAGCACAAAGAATGAAATTCGGGTTTTCAACACCGACATTAGATCAGTCACTTCATCTCTAAGAGGATCAGAAACTTGGTTACAGCGTCACCAAAAGCATTTCCAGCAGACCACTGAACCCTTTCATCAACAGCCGTCCTCTTAGCTGGCTCCACATACTCAAGATCAGATGGCCAGGCACAAAGAATTAGCAGCAGGAAATTCTAGTAATGAACCAACCAAGAACCTGTTGATCAACAAAATGTGTTCAAAAAAAGTAGAGATGGATCAGACATAGGGTGAGTGTAGACGCCAGGCAAGCCGTCGAGTGGAACGCGAATCAGGAACGATGAGTTGGGCGTTGGTCTGAGGGTGACATGGAGGAGATCGTGCTGTGAGCAGGAGGAGATGAGAACCTATGGGCAATCGTTGGGGCCAGTTAAAGAGGAGCACAGAGAATAGGACGAAGTCAAGATGTGTACTATTGAAGCGCTATGTTCCACTCAGAGCACCCAAGAGAATCCCTAATAACATCATCAACAACTGTCTTTGCTTGATACTGAAGATCATATCACTGGCGGAAAAGATATTGAATTTTGAAGTATTTCAGCCAACAAGCAACAAGTTGGCGGAAGAAGCATCCAGACAAGATAGGACTTCAGGTGAACATAGAGAGAACAGATGTGGTGATGAAGATTCCTGGACAAGAACAACAACAACAGACAACAATCGGAGGAACCTGAAAGAAACAACCTCCTTCACCTACCTACCTGGGAAGCATCCTTTCAACTACAGGCGAACGGAACTGACGAGGATATGAACGCAGCAAGGATCGGAAAAGCAAGACAAGCTTTCACTACTCTCAAGTCTGTGTGGAGGTCAACAGCACTCACCATCAAAACGAAGATAACATCCGGATTTTCAACTCCAATGTGAGTGAAGTCAGTCAGTGCCACTTACTATACGGATGGATCAGAGACTTGCACTGCACGTCATAAAGAGCATCTCAAACAAACTACGCACATTCATTAACAGCTAGCTGTCTTCGCTCAATACTCCTCAAGATGAGATGGCCGGTCGGCCAGAAAACATCACCAACAGAGAGGGAGGGATCTCTGGCAATGAGCGAACCAACCCAGCAGGAACCAACCGATTGTGAAACAAATAGGCAGGTAGAAATGGAGGTAGGTGGATTGGCTGGCCATACTCTGAGGAAACAAGCCATCAAGTGACTGACATCACTAGACAAGCCATCGCTCGAGTGGGACCCGACTGAATGGAAAGCGTCGGCGAGTTGGTCGTCAGTGCAAGGGTGAGGGTGATTTGGAGGAGGTCATGTGAAGAGGAGATGAAAAGGTGTGGGCAGACTTGGAGCCAGGTGAAAACTCTAGCAGAGAACCGAAGGCAATGGAGACGCACGGCTGAAGCCCTATGTTCCTCTAGGAATTAAAGGAAACAATAATAATAATAAGTATTTGAGACAGCGAATTAGGCAACACGCCTATTACCTAACACATATTGCACAAAGAAATAAAGATGGAATGAACACGATTGCAAATTACATCACATCACGCCATACCCTTGAGTAGAATGCGAACAGGAAGCAAACACACTGGCACCGGAGAGTGACAAAAAAAAGAAGAAGAAAATCATGAAAGAAGAGGAGATGAAAGTCTGTGGAGGACAGTTTTCTAACCAGCTGAAAGTGATGGCAAATAGGTGAGTGCAATAGAGACATGCAGGTGAAATCGTGTGTTCTGCTCAGAACACAAAGAACTGACAATACTAGTAATAATAATACTAATATAGTTAAGATTAAAGCATATTAAAAGCAACTTACAAATATAGTTTTACAACTTCGATACGTTCCAAGAAACAGGCTAACGTAGACAAACATGACAATATAACTTATCGCTATAGTGCTAATATCCGAATTCGATTGACGTTCAATCTCATCTTCAACTGAACGCTGCAAAACAAAAACAGAGAGAGAGAGAGAAAAATAAAATGGATCTTTTTCAAAGAAATCTTCACTACTCACTAGTGTACATTATTTTCATGAACTGGGATACGAACAGATTTTTTCTGTATATGTCAATATGAGTTTTAGTAAAAATGGAACTCCAAATTAAATGAGAAACCACTGCCTGCTGGAATAGGCAATAAAGTATAGAATCTCACACAGACACAAGGATTCCACATCTGATCGAGTTTACAACTAAATGACTGCACAGTAGTGCAGAACTTAAAGTTGACACACACTCGCCATGCAGAAAGAACCAAAAGGCTTAAAAAGGTAAAAAAAACGCCAATTCACAACTGTATTGAGCAGATGTCTGCGTTCTATCTCCCGTGTGAAGTGGTATGATAAGGTGACCAATATTGAGGTTAGGCCATCGGTCGAGTGCTAGTTGGTAAGGAGGGGAAATCAATCGACGAGGCTGTGAAATTACATCGACTCAGATGGTTAGGACATATTGTGTTACGTATGCATCCCTAGTCATCGCCTTCCTCGACAATGGGCAATGTTAGCTGACATAGGATGGGTCAGGCTGGAAAAGAGCTAGCCAGTGGCGGTCAAACCAAAACATGGCTTCACCAGTCAATGAAATCTACAACAGTTAGTCTAAGCCAGCCACGTAGGAATATGTACACTTCCTGACTGACTGGTTGGGGTCCTCGGGACGGTAAATACCAATGAAGGCTGGAAACAATTGCTGACATGGCTAGCTCAAAGTGATCGTTCTCAATGGCTGGCTGGCTCGGATGCATCCACTCCTTGTGACTGACTTATGATTTCCAATGAAACTGTTTTGTTCTTCGTTATTACTATTCCTTTGTCTCACCACATCTCTGTTTACTGTCTCTCTCTAATATGCATTTCTCCTACTTTCTTCTTTTCTGGCTTTGTGTGGTGCAAGGAGTGGAGTGTGGTGACTTGACCTGCCGCCCATATGTGGAAGTTCTATGTCAAAAACAGACAGACAAACTGTGGTTGAAAACAGTTGAACTTTCTAAGTCGTTTACTTCTGATAGTCATAAAGAATGCCGGAAACTACCGTGCAGTATACACACAAATCCATTGACCAATATTCAGATATCATGTATATGCTAAAGATGATGTCGATTGGTGAATGGCTAAAAGAAGCAGATATTTTTGCAGAGTGCAATCACCAGACACCCATCTTGTGGATACGGGTCATTTTGACGAGATTTCCAAATCCTTCAAAATATTAAACATACAACGGGACAGTGAATCTACTACGGTTTGCTGAAGCAATCGCAATCAAACGTTTCAGAACAAACTTATGCACATACAGAAAGATAGTGTAGTCAATCTCTCACTCCCTTGGTTAACCAACTGTATTACTTTTATTACACTAGTGAGCTCAGCTCACTATGCAAGTTTTCAATTTGATGAACTTCAATCTTCTTGAGTTGCCATGTTGAAGTACTGTTTATTAGATTATTTTTCTGTTTTCTGTCTTCTCTCACCCCTCCCCCCAACCTTTTTTTCATAGTTTGATAGCATATAAATTGATGATGCTGGATTAGCTCAGAATGGTAACATCTCCGACACAGGTTAGAATATCATAATAAAAATAATATATTAAGAGGAAGGGCAAGACAGAATTGCCTTCCTGGATGTCCTCCTTACAAGAAAGCCAGATGCTGGCAAAAAAGAAATTTGCAAAGAAAAAGTACATGGACAGGACAATATACACATTTTCATAGCTTCGTTCCTCTCCAGGACAAAAGAAATTCAGTAAAAAATCCTCAGCCACAGGGTCAGAGACATATGCTCAGAAAAGGTAATTAAAGATCAACTAAGGTTTGTATATGATAGCTTGATCGAAAATAGTCAGCCAGAGAAATTCATCAGGAAACATATGACTATGACAGGTGAAAAGGACCACTCACTATCCTTAAATAAGAAGCCTTTATACATACGACTGCATTTCAAGGGCGATATACTCAACGAAATAATTACGAATAAGTTAAGAAAATCCGTTCGAAGAACTTTAATGCTGTCAAACTACAAGTCTTATTTTCTACACGACCGATGGTGATTCCTCAGTTGAAAGATGAAGTACCTAGACTAACCACTTCCAGTTGTGTCTACCATTTCAACTGCGCTTGTGGTGGAGCGAGTTATATTGGTCGTCGCTAAACGAACTTGATTTCTTGTGCTTGCTCGGGAACATCTACCAGTTTGACTACATAAAGGTGTAGTAAAAACCATCAACACTCCGATATTAGACCACCTGGTCCAAACAGGCCACAAAGCTGATATTGAAGAGTCCTTCTCTATCATCTATCGGGTACCAAACAAAATGCCAAAAACATCTAGGTACCGAAGACTCCAAATAGCAGAGGCTGTTGTGATTCGCCTAAAACAACTGGTACTTTTTGTGCAAAAGAAGCAAGTCCAGTCACTACTATTGCCCTGGCCTTTAGTGGAGACTATAAATTCCTGAATTTGTAATATTATCTTTCCTAATTTTTCTGACATCCAGCTTATTTTATGTTGATGCTACTGAACTGTAATCTACTGATATTAGTATAATTGATTCGATGTTATTTAAACAGTATTAATGTTGTTCATAACACTAGTTCAATCACTATAGTGTATCTATAAATGTAGAACCTGATGATGAAGGGGTTATCGAAAAGAGTATTCTTTGTTCAGTATCCATTCTTTTGAAAATTTTAATGGGCATTTTTAAGCTAATAATTATCATAATAATAATAATAATCCAAAAATGTAAATGTCAGACAGTATGATATCCCCATTTGTTAATTATAAAGCCACTACTCCCCAATCTGTTCATAACGAAAACATTTCGAAATAGGCTATTGGAAACTTCTGCTAACAAGCTGTTTCTTTCGTTGTATACTGAAGATGTAGGGAGATACAGACTTCCGGGTTGTGGCCCGGCCCGCCTTCGGGACTCTAAGAATCAATCAATGAAGGCTGGAGACAGACAATAGGTGACATGGCTCAAACTCATCGTTGTCAATGGCTCACGCAGATGTATTCAGTCTCTGTAATATTCAGTCTCATATTCCCTTCTACCACTACTCATTCATTCTGTTTCACTCTTATACTTGTCAAAACTCTATTGATTCTCTTCACTCATCTTCTTGTCTACCTTTGTGTGCTATTTGGAACGTGGCAACTCGAGATGCTGCAATTCGGTGCCAAGTTCTATGTTGAATTCAGACAGACAGAGATACTGAAGATCAGACAGTCGGTTGTACAGGATTAACCACAAAGGACTCTGACAGTGAACCCAACAATAATTTATCGCCCAATTAATATGCCTAACGAAATGCAGGTGGAGTGCACACAGTGTACTGAGAAAACCGTTGAATGACATCGAACGCTATTCAGACCATCGAATGTAAAAAAACGACAAGTTGGGTGTCAGTCTGAGGGTGATTTGGAGGAGATTACCTGAGCGGTATCGTGGAGCTAGTCAATAAAAAGACTGCACAGAACAAGGTGGAGACGGAGACAGTCTGTTGAAACAAGTCCTCCCCTTTTGTTTCACTAGGAAACCAAGAAAATAAAATATTAATAAATAAGTAAAAAATTGATTTCAAATGCCACACATGACAAAGATATCCATGATGGTAGAGTAGTGATAGACCATTTATCTCAAAATTTAACCGGATGTTATATCCGTCTAGACTAAAGTTGAAAAGTTGGTTGATAGAGAAAAACACACCTAATCGGACGCAGATCAATATAAAACTGTTAAAATACCAGCACCATGAGCAGACACAAACGACAACATCTACATGAATAGTTACTGACGCAATCTTATAGTACAAAAATGTATGTAGTTGGGCGGAATAAAAAAAATTGGGTAGACTGGATATAAAAGTTTGATCACAAGTTGACACCAGTTAGGGGAACAAACTGGAAAACCAGCACTGGAGTGTACTGTATAGCTGTCTCGTCAGCCTGCTTTGGAACTCTTCATCAGTAAGCACCCACATCCTTGGATTCGACCTAGGACCGTCCTCCAGCAGTAAGTCAATAGAGTCGACCATTCAACCATTGGGACTTGATCCAAAGACCATGACATGTCCAATACAGCGTAATTGCCAGTCAGAGTGCTAATGGCAAGTAAATGACCTCTGACCTGACTTGATGGAATTCGTCTGACATTGACTCATGGTTGTGCTGCATAGATCACGAATTGGCAGAGGTAGAATTCATGTCATGGACTGGTCTGGCCACTGCACTGAGTCAAGTCCCATCCCGGTTACTGAATAGCCTACGAGCTCGCCTTGTAATCGGCAGGTCCTGGGGTTCGAACCCAATTCGGTGTGGGTACTGGTGATGAGTTCCAAGTTAGAGGGACGAAACAGCTGTCCACTACTCCCTGGTTTTTTAATGATTCTCTAACTGCAGAAAAAAGCACGCACACACAGACAAAGATTATTTATTCAAAATAAGATCATACTATGAATGACTGAAATAAAAACAATAAATGGTCTAATCTTCAAACCTTTACGCATCCATCACCAGATAGACAAAGTACAAAAAAGAAGAAAGAAGAGAAAAAAACAATGACACCAGAGACAACAATTCATTAGAAAAACCAACTAGTAGTAACACATCTATTTTCTATATATATATATATATATATATATATATATACATCCACTTCTAAACAATAAAGCAATGGGTAAACAAAGAATATTTACGCCTAACCTCTTAAAATCAACTGACTAACTAACTAACCAACTAACTAAAGCTGGTCTAAAGATCATTTATTTGAAAATCATTCGATTAGACTTTAAGACATTGATACAGGCATCAGATAAACGCGCTATGCTTACGACATCATACTATTTTTTTTTTAGCCTGACAAGGACAATTTATAATTTTAAACAATACACGAAACTGAATTTATTTTTATCAGTTTTGATGATAGTCTCTGTCTGTCTGGATTCAACATAGAAATTCGCACCGAAGTGCAGCAGTTCCAGTTGCCACTTTCTAAATACCACACAAAGGTAGACAATAAGGTGGATGAGTGAAGAGAATCAATAGAGTTTTGACAAGTATAAGAGTGAAACAGAATGAATGTGTAATGGTAGAAAGGAATATGAGACTGAATATTACAGAGACTGAATACATCTGCGTGAGCCATTGACAACGATGAGTTTGAGCCATGTCACCTATTGTTGTCTCCACCCATTGATTGATTGATTCTTAAAGTCACGAGGGCGCGCCGGGCCCCAACTCGTAAGTCTGCATCTCCCTCCCTCCCTACCTTAATGACTCAGTTTAACTGTCAAGGATTTCATGGATTGATGAGGCCATGTTTTTGTTTGGCCACCACTTACTCTTTTCCAACCTGCACCTATATCAGGTATACCCAATACAACGACCGCGCTTCATGCTGCCGTGTCACAGGGCAGAAGTGATAAATATGCTACTGAGACACACATAACAAGAAAAAGAACAAACAAAAGCAGACCGCGTGTGACCGGCCTCAAGCAGTTGTCCGCTGGGCTTTGCGGTCACGCAACCAACTTCCACGGTGTGGGCGGCAGCCGGGAAGTAACAATCGCCCTCACAATCCGAAATGCACGCGAAACCTCTCTAATCCTCACTCAATGATACAGATGACTCTTTTGTCTGCCTACCTACCTACCTACACCTTAGTAAGGTGTATGAAGAAGTGTAACAACTTAAAGTTCTGTACTTCTGTGCAAACGTCTATGTGTTGCACTTCAGTCAGTTTATTTTATTTAGCCACACCAACCAAAGGTATCACAACTGAACAACAACAAAAATTCAAGGACTGCTAAAAAAAATTCAATATAGAAAAACTCCCCATTTAGACATTTAGAAAACAGAAAGATTGAGCGAAGAAATATATACTTTTAAATTAGATCTTCATTTTTGGCTCTACTCTAATATACATAGCATTTTTATTACAATAAACAACAGTTTACCAATCAAGTGGCACTGATATCTTTGTTAACAATAATTAGTCAGTGTCAGACGACTGCCTCAATGAGGAGCTTAAGATTATTGGAGAATTACTTAGAAAAAAATGGTTATCCAGATAAATTCATTGAGAAAAATATGAATTCAGAACCAAGGTGAGTCAGTATGACTACAGTTCCGAAGAAACCATTGTTCATAAAATTGCAGTTCCTCGGTGACAACATCAGCGAAACAATAACGCAGTGCCTGAAGAATGCAGTTAAAAGAGCTTATTATGCAGCAGAGGTACGTTGTCTCTTCACAACCACTCCTATTCTATGTTCGAGAAATTAGGATAAACAACCCAATTTTGCCTCTTCCATGTGTATCTACCAGTTTGACCGCAGCTGCGAATCCAGCTACACTGGGCGTACAATTAGGCAGTTTCATCGTCGTATGTCCGAACATCATCCAACATGGTTAAGCAAGGGACAAACTAGATCTATTTGTAGTTCTATTTTAGCACACCTTGTTGATACTGAGCATAAGGTTGATGTTAATACTGCATCTAAAATTATTTACCGCATTCCGACTAATCTTAACTTTGCTCTACGAGTTCGTCTTCTACAGACAGCTGAAGCAATCGGAATCCACCTGAAGAAGCCAAGCCTATGTGTTCAGAAGAAATTTGTACAGCCACTTTCCTTACCGTGGCCATCTCTAGAAGAATGTATAAACAGGACTACGTCGCCCCCCGTCCCCCTAAACCTTTAAAAACTATAATTGTTCAAATTATTTTATTTTTATTTATTTTGACCACTTCATCTTTAATTACGTGTTATCCTTGTAAAATTAATTTATTCTAACCATTTCTACCTTTTAAATGTGTGCATTGATTTTCTTCGTTAATTATCAACCCAATGACATTTTGACACTGTTTAATTATTGTTAACAAATATATCGCCACTTGTTTGGTAAACTGTTGTGTATTGTAATAAAAATGCTATACAGAATATATTAGAGTGGAGCCAGAGATGAGGATCTAACTGAAAAGTAAATATTTCTTCGCTCAATTTTTCTGTTTTCTAAAAAAACAATTCAAACAGAACTTACTTCAGCTTGAAAACTAACAATGATCTCAGGATTATTCGCCTTCCATTGATTGACCACTTTAATATATTCACTTTCCCATAGTTTTGCTCGTAAAACTTGTGGTGATCTCGGATCAGGATTATTATTCACAAGGAATGTCAACACAACAGAAGTTGATCCATTGTAAAATGAAGCTTTTAAATTGAAAGAAATAATAATAATTACAAGCATAGAGATACCAATTAACTAATGAATAGAATGAAGGTCAATACAGGGGGACGGGCAATTTGGTCGTTCAAAAGCAATCACTAATTCGCTCATTCTCTTGTATTATTACTTACTATTATTGTTTCCTTTAATTCCTAGAGGAACATAAGGCTTCAGCCGTGCGTCTCCATTGCGTTCGGTTCTCTGCTAGAGTCTTCACCTGGATCCAAGTGTGCCCACACCCTTTCATCTCCTCTTCACATAACCTCTTCCAAGTCACCCCACCCTTTCACTGACGACCAACTCGCCGCCGCTTCCCTTTCGGCCGGGTTCCACTCGAGCAATGGCTCGTCTAATGATGTCACTCACTTGATGGTTTGTTTCCTCAGAGTATGGCCAGCCAATCCACCTACCTCCATTTCTTTCTGCCTATTTGTTTCACAATCGGTTCCTGCTGTGTTGGTTGGTTCGCTCATTGCCAGAGATCCCTCTCTGTTGCTGATGTTTTCTGGCCGGCCGGCCATCTGATCTTGAGTAGTATTGAGCGAAGACAACTGTTAATGAAGGTCTGCATTTCGTTTGAGATGCTCTTTGTGACGCGCTGGCCAAGTCTCTGATCCATCCGTATAGTGAGTAGCACTGACTGACTTCACATTGGAGTTGAAAATCCGGATCTTATCTTTGTTTTGATGCTGAGTGCTGACTTTTGGTCTCCACGCAGATTTGAGAGTAGTGAAAGCTTGTCTTGCTTTTCCGATTCTTGCTGCTTTGATATCCTCGTCAGTTCCGCTGGCCTGTAGTTGAAACGATGCTTCCCAGTTCGGTAGGTAAATAAATAATAATAAATTATTATTGAAATAGGAAGAACCAAGAGAATTGGTAATAACGCAATAGGGTATCACATCCACTTGTCTACTTGATTACATACAAAGTCGGTGAACAACTCAGAGGGATTTCAAAGTAGGTAATAAATTGACATACCACTGAGAGAATCCTTGAAATGCAGGAGGCATTGGACAAATGTATCGTTCTAGTTTGAGACTCTTAAACAGTATGCAACTAAAACCCCACTGACAACGATCCAACACCTAGGACCTTCAGTGTGAAAAGCAAGTCCACATCATACTTAGTTATGCATTCTCAGCCATATATTAAAGTTCGTCTGGGTCAGTCAGATGAAAATAACTTCTTATTTTGATTGTTTTGGTGACTGACCCAAGGCCAGACAAGTTGTCCAATGAGGTCATTTCAGGAAAACAACGTAAACGACTTCACTTCTGCTTTCGACTCTGCACCTAGATGTCTCTCGCTAAATAAGCTCTCTATGACAAAAACTGAGTCCTGGGTCACTAACTGGTTGCATTCCTACTTCTTTAACAGAATGCAGTACACCATATACAAAGGTAAATCTTACTCTGCTGCGCTCACTGAAGCTGGTGTCCTCTCCCGACTCCCCTTTTCTTTCTTTCTACATGACTTACCATCTTCAAATGACATTATTTTTTGTTAAGTATGCTGTCAGTTTCACCTTTTGGGATAAATCTGACCTGAACAAACTGGTTAGCTCTCACGAGGTGTGCAACATAGATGGCACTCAAATAGAAACCAAGTCGAAAATCAAATACCTAGGTATCATTCTATCTGCTGATCTCTCCTGGTCGCCTCATATCTTGACGATTTCTAAGAAAATATTCCGTCTTACCTTCTACATCAAGAAGTTAAGACATTCTGGTATAACCCCCAACCCTTACTCCTACAATCCGTTAACTCTCGAATTCTGACTATTATTCTCTATTGTTCCCTCTTAGTTTTTCCCGGGCTACTGAAGAAAGACCATACCTTATTACGCAGGATATTAAAGATTGTCAGCACGGTAAGCAATGTGCCACTTAACCAGCTTGTTAATATTCTGGTTAACAGGAACATAGACTCATGTGAAAAAATGGGCCAAATCCATTTTATCTAACTCACACCACACCCTCTTCATTCACAACTCTCCCCTACCCTTGCATCTCATCAGGCAAAACCAGAAGCCTATATAGAAAACTATATGCTTGCACTAGCAAGTACAAAAACTCAACCATACCCTACTTATCTCATGTTCTGTGCGATAAAGAAAGCATTAGGCGTGACACCTATAATTCATTAAGTAGTCAGTAGAACAACTGGACCTCGTCTTTCCAACTCATATCATTTATAGGTACAACGTCTTCTTTCTTTCTTTTCCTTTTCTCCCTCTCTCTTTTCTCTCTTTTTTTCCGTTATGTTTTGCTTTGTTTCTTTCTTCGGCTTACGCCAGTAAATATGATAGTATCTACTTTTCTAACACCTTCAAAAACTGTTCAGCTTTGGCTTTGCTACCGACATGCCAATATGTTGTTGTCATAATGAACTGAGATTACCCTTAATCTATGTAGAATTTTATTTATTGATAATGTACTAACTGGATGCAATACTGTACTGTAGTAAAAATGCTGAGAATTCCATTCTGTATCACAAGTACTGTTTTGGAATAAAGCGAATTATTATTAAACTCTGCAGACATTGACTAAAAATGCTGATTTCAATTTTGGCCATGACAACGCTAGTCAATGATGTCGTTGGCGAGAATTTGTCCTCAAACACGACTTGGTGAAGAGTGCAGATCACAATCTCCTTCTTTTGAAGCTCGAGGAATCAAACTGTTATCGAATTTGTGTTGGTTCGAATCCATGTGGAAAAAAACCCCCTGAAAACTATTCTAGTGTGTTTATCAGTGACTATGGGACTACAAGATGAAGTTGCCTAAAGTTCTACCAGGTGTCCACTTAAAATGAGTGTGTTAAGACAAATATTCCCTGATGACATCGATTGGCGTCGGGTTGTATATCACGAATCGATGAAAGTGAGAATTACAGGAATTCATCATGAGCTGACATTAGTTAGAGAACCATTGGAAAACCTGGGAGTACTGGACAGCTGTTTCGTCCTAGTTTGCGACTCTTCATCAGTACGCACCCACCACTGGGGGTTCGAGCCCAGGACCTTGTGTTTACAAGGCGAGCTCGTATACCATTAAACCACTGGGACCCGATCCAATGACCCATGAATTCTAACTTCTGCCATTTCACGACATAGCGCGACCCCTAGCCAATGTCTTCGGCGAGTATTTGTCCTCACACCCGACCTGCTGCATCCTACTGGTCGCGAATTGATGGCACATCTACTGGATTCCATCCCTATAGCCTTAAGGTATACGAGTTCGTCTTGTTAACTGTAGGTCCTACTTTCGACACCCGATGGTGCGGTTGTAGGTGTGCACTATACTACAGCTGTTGGAGTGTCTCATACTATATTACTCCCGTACTCACTAGTTCCTCCCAATGCTACTCCGATTAAATTCAGTTCATAACCAAAGCTTGAAATCCATTCAATTCAATTCACACCATGCAAACTAACACAGGATTTCATCATCATAAGCTGATATCGGTTAGAGAGCCAGTAGAAAGCCAGCAGCACTTCAGTACTGGACAGCAGTTTCTTACGTCCTAGTTTGGGACTCTCTCCACTGAAAATTAATCAATTAAACCAGAGAAAAACAAAAAAACACAATGATATAAGGAAATGAACTAACTAACCATTGAAACCACCGAATATAAGTTGCGGTGGTAATGGTATTCCAGAAGAGGAAAGACAACCGATGGATGAATCTAGTGGGGAACCACTTGTTGATAATGGAGCATCTGCACAGTACATTAAATGATCCAAATAATCATTTATAGGCAGATCGAAATCATCTTTGTTCTAAAGTGCAAGACACATATACACAAACACATAAAGATACGAAGAGTTTATTAATAATAATAACAATAATAATAATAGTAATAACAACAATAATAATAAATTTTCAAATCATAGCTTGGATGACACCTTTCAATTTTCTAAAGAAGTCGATCACGTTGACATATCCAATAAACTAATGGTGTCATGCGACGTGACTGCCTTATTTACAAATGTACCAGTAATGAAAACAAATAGATATCATTTGTAAACAAACAGATCTATTGCCATTACCGGAGTCAGAGATGAAACGACTGACTACTAATTCTTTGCACAAAAGAAATCCATCCAATTTAGATTCAATAACCAATTCTAACGACAAATTGATGGGGTCGCCATGGGTTCACCTCTAGGACCCATTCTAGCAGATATCTTCATGGGCTATCTGGAACAGACGCGGCTGAGTGACGCTATCAATGAAACAACATTCTACCGTCGATACGTCGATGATACTTTTGTTGTTTGTAACGACATGAGTCAGGCATCCGTATTATTTGACCGGCTAAATGAGATCCACCCAAACATTAAATTCACCATGGAGTACGAACACAACGATGAGTTCAATTTCCTGGACCTAAATGTAAAAAGAATAGACAATGGAACGGTCGAAAAGTTCATCTACAGAAAAGAAACTTGGACCGGACAATACCTTCACTACAACAGCTTCTGCCCTATGAGCTATGAGCGGGGATTAGTAAGGACACTGTACGACAGGGCCAGGAAGTTATGTTCGCCCAACAAAATAGAAGAAGAATTAAGCTTTGTTGAAAAATGCCTTAAGGAAAACGGGTATCCAAAAGGATTTATCCTAAAGCACAGCAAAGAAACAGATGAGAAAGAGAAGTATCCAACAGTTGAAAAGAAGAAAGTGTTCATTTGCCTCCCATACAAAGGAGAAACTGTATCGCAAAAGATTGAAAAGAGGATGAAAGGAACAATAAAGAGATGCTTCCCTGCAGCCAATCTGGTGACACCATACAATACTACATGCTCTATAAGCCAATCGAAACTGGATAAGTACCCTGCTGATGTTACCTCCAACTGCATTTATAAATTTACGTGCACCTGCAGCAGCAAGTACATTGGAAGGACAGAAAGAAGGTTTTTCACAGCATATTCCGAGAAACTTATGCTTAAAAGGAAGCAGATATTTAAAAAGTGCAATTACCAGACACCTTGTGGATACGGGCCATTTTGTCGAGATTTCCAAATCCTTCAAAATATTAAACATACAAAGGACAGCGAATCTACTACGATTTACTGCTGAAGCAATTGCAATCAAACGTCTCAGACTAAACTTATGCACACAGAAAGAGAGTGTAGTCAATCTCTCACTCCCTTGGTAACCATATCACTTTCATTACACTGAAAACTCATACACACTAGTGGGCTCAACTCACTAAGCAAGTTTTCAAATTGATGAACTTTAACCTTGTTGAGTTGCCATGTTGACACTGTTTATTAGATTTTTCTCTTTTTTGTCTTCTCTCACCCCCCCCCTTTTTCTTTTTTCATAGTTTGATAGTATATAAATTGATGGTAACTTAAACTACAATATTTCAATCCTTATATTCAGGATGCGTTTATCTTATAATGCTTTCTGTATTACCTTTCAAACAATGAAGTATGAAATGTTATTATTTATAACCATTGTAATTTCAGGTACCTTGCAGCTGATGAGAACCTGTGAAACAGAATCATGGTATCTTTTAAACTGGAAATCTGGTCTTTCTTTCTCTATCGAAATTTATCAAGAGAACCAAATGTATGAAGTAATAATAATAATAGTAAGTGAAACTCAACCACACTGAATATTGATGAGCAATCCAAACTGTGTCATTGTATCAGTTCGAAAGCAAATATAATCATGTTTATGAATTTGGAATTTTTTTTAAAAAAAGTGATCATGCTTCAGGCATGTTATTAAAAAAAATCGTATCTTTCAGTCAGTGAGTCAGTCAGTAAGACGTTCTTCGTGCAGGAAAACAAACAAACTCCAATCGACCTTCACCGACCGTAACTTGTTCTTCGCCACTGTATGAGTCAATTGACATCATCCGACTATCCGACTATCGACCAAAGGGCGTGTGTACTGCTCATCAGTCCGCTCCGTCCTCCTTTATGGATGGCTGTGAGACCTGGCCATTGAGAGTGGAAGACATGAAAACACCGGCTAGCTCTCTTTGATCAGAGGTGTCTGTGTTCTATCTCCCGTGTATGTGAAGTGGTATAATAAGGTGAGCAATATTGAGGTTAGGCCATCGATCGAGTGCTAGTTGGTAAGGAGGGGAAATCAGTCGACAAGGCTGTGAGATTACATCAACTGAGATGGTTAGGACATGTGTTACATATGCGTGGCCTAGTCATCGCCTTCCTCGACTAACGGGCAATGTTAGCTGATATAGGATCAGGCTGGAAAAGGGCTAGACAGTGGTGGTCAAACCAAAACATGGCTTCACCAGTCAGTGAAATCCACAACAGTTAGTCTAAGCCAGCCACGTAGGAAGGTGTAGACTGGCTTCCTGACTGACTGGTTGGGGTCCTCGGGCCAGTAAAAACCAATGAAGGCTGGAAACAATTGGTGACATGGCTAGCTCAAAGTGATCGTTCTCAATGGCTGGCTGGTGCAGATGCATCCACTCCTTGTGACTGACTTATGATTTCCAATGAAACTGTTTTGTTCTTCGTTATTACTATTCCTTTGTCTCACCACACCTCTGTTTTCTGTCTCTCTCTAATATGCATTTCTCCTACTTTCTTCTTTTCTGGCTTTGTGTGCTACAAGGAGGGAGTGTGGCGACTTGAACTTCCGCACATATTTGCAAAGTTCTACGTCGAAAACAGACAGACAGACCAGTACACCTTATTCGTTTTCAATGGTTATCTAACTAACAGTTGTCTGTGGTAAAACTTGAAACTGTATATATATTTATATGCATATTAACATAATCTAATAACAGTATATATTCACACACACGCACCCACCCACGCACATGTACATCTTGAATCTTTGATCTCAATTATTCGGTGTTATTAAAAACAACATTAGTGGTGTCAATAACAGTAATAATAATAATAATAATAATAATAATAATAATAATAATAATAATAATAATAATGCATATGTGTAATGGTTTTATTTGATGACATAAAAATTACTGAATATTCTTTGTGCACTACACTATTAATCTCAATGTTTTTGGTAATTAAACGATTTTCGGAATAATTCTTATTCAATTCACACTCAGATATACATTGTTCTTTTCTCTCTCTTATGATCTAATATAACAACTGTAAACAGACGTATTTATGGACAACAAAAAAACAACAACCAAACAACATGAGACTAAGATGACACAATAAAACAGTTCAATTGTTGAAATCAATGTCAATCTGTTATTATTTATTATTATTATTGTATCTTTTAATTCCTACAGGAACATAGGGCTTCAGACACCCAAGTCTCCATTGCGTTCTGTTCTCTGCTAGAGTCTTCACCTGGCTCCATGTCTGCCCACACACTTTCATCTCCTCTTCACATGACCTCCTCCAAGTCACTCCACCCTTGCACTGACAACCAACTCGCCCCTTCCCTTTCAGGTTCCACTCGAGCAATGGCTTGTCTAGTGATGTCACTCACTTTATGGCTTGTTTCCTCAGAGTATGGCCAGCCAATCCACCTACCTCCATTTCTTCCTGCCTATTTGTTTCACAATCGGTTGGTTCCTGCTGTGTTGGTTGGTTCGCTCATTGCCGCCAGAGACCCCTCTCTGTTGGTGATCTTTTCTGGTCGGCCGGCCATCTGATCTTGAGTAGTATTGAGCGAAGACAGGTAGCTGTTAATGAAGGTCTGTGGTTTCTTTGAGATGCTCTTTATGACGCGCAATGCAAGTCTCTGATCCATCCGTATAGTAAGTGGCACTGACTGACTTCACATTGGTGTTGAAAATCCGGATCTTATTTTTGATGCTGAGTAGTGCTGTTGACCTCCACACAGACTTGAGAGTAGTGAGAGCTTGTCTTGCTTTCCCGATCGATTCTTGCTTTGATATCCTCGTCAATTCTGTTCGACTGTAGTTGAAACGATGCTTCCCAGGTAGGTAGGTAGGTAGGTAGGTAGGTAGGTAAAGGAGGTTGTTTCTTTCAGGTTCCTCCCATTTATGCTGATTGTTGTCTGTTGTTGTTGTTGCCCAGGAATTTTCATCACCTCTGTTTTATCTATGTTCACCTGAAGTCCTATCTTTGATGCTTCTTCTGCTAACTTGTTGCTTTTCGCTTGCATGTCTTCCAGTTTGTGGGAAATCAGACAATCTGTTAAAGTACAATTAATTATCAATCACGCGATGATAAACGGATTAATTCTTTCTTCAATGAGGTGGTGACGGACGAGGTGAGGAGGTGTCTACTAAACTTAACAGGGGTTAATCTTAAAACAACAAATGGATCAAAAACTGTTCTCGTCAACCACAGTCTCTTGAAATGTCTGTCAGCGATTTTGCCAATGAAATATATATTCTAGATCAAGAATGACTGACTCTCTGTAAGACATGTGATAAAAATGACGAAAACTAGGGTGGACTGCACAGTTGTTTCGTCCTTGTTTGATAGGACTCTTCAGTAGTACGCGCATTCATGATCCCACCAAGAATCTAAATTAAGGACCTTCAGGTTACGAGGCCAAGCAGCTAACTGACCATTCAGCGACCGATTTATTGTAACTTCGATTAGTTCGTGGTACAGCGCTACGCGCTTACCAATGAGCCTTCGATGAGCATCCACTAATGATTTACCTTCCTTAACTGCCACTCGATCGATGCCTAACTTCAATATTGCTCACCTTATTATACCAATTAACACGTGAGACAGACAGACAGACAGGCACTTATGATAAAAGACAGCTAGCCAACCTATTCATGTCTTCCACTTTCAATGGGGACCATGTCTCACTTACAGCCATAAAGGAGGACAGAGCGAACTGCAGCTGTGTAGTATGCATTTCCTTTAGTTGACAGCCGGATATCAAGTCTACTAAGCCAGAGATGGCATAAGTTGACGGGTATATGCCAAACGAAAATCCTGTATTCATGGTGAGATCTCGTTAGCGATGAACCTGATGGGACTGGCTGATGCAACTGCCGAAATGAGTGAATTGGTCAACAAGCTCCACCAACCACTGCAATCCATCGCTATCTTTAAGCCAGAAGTAGTCGGTCTAGTCCAGTCCTGTAGCATCATCTACCACATGATAGCAGGAGCAAGTCGCATGCAAACCATTCGGAGACTGCTGTTCTTCAAGGTATTCAGAAGACTCTGCATCATATCAGCGTCCCTGAGTCGCTGAAGTCAATTAGAGTTAAGTCCATTAGTACGTCAATGGTGAAACTAAACAGAAGTCATGGAGACAGTGGGCATCCCTGGCTGGCGGACACCCCTAGTTGTCACCACTTCAGATTACAATACTCTACAAGCTCTTACCTGGCCTACTACATGACTTCGAGTAGACTGCCTTGGTCAGTGCAATGTATTTTCTCGACATTCCCTTCACAGTCAAACATCACCATAGCATCCCTTGGTCTACGGAATCAAATGTTGCTTTCAGGTCAAGAAATATGGCAATTGTTGGGCGCCAGTAAGGATGCCTATGTTCCAGAATTTGTCGAAGGGTGAAGAGATGATCAATACACCCTCTTCTTGGTCTAAAGCCTGCCTGGTTCTCTCGTGTTTGTTCCTGCCGAGCACCGCTTAGTCTACGCATCGTTATTGAGCCAAGAACTTTAGATACCACATTAGTCAAGCTTATCCCCCTGTGATTATCACAGGAAGACTTGTCTCTCTTCTTGTATATCGGGATAATCAATGACTTACACTAGCTCGACGGGACTACCTCTGATTCGGAGACTCTGCCTAATACCTCAGTTAACGCAAACAGTAAACTGTCTCCACCGTCCTTAAACACCTTTGGAGCCATTCCATCAGGTCGCACTGTATGCCTTGTTTCAGACTCGTTACAGCTGTTGTAATCCCAGTTAAGGACGGAGGACCTGTGTCTATAGCCCATTACCTCGGTAATTACCTAACTCGGTAATTCTGATCTGATCTGATTACCAAATATAGTGTTAGCTATTCTTATTATCTATAATCCTAAATCTGTTGTCACTAGGTATATTTTCACTGGCCTCTTATTTTTCACATAAGTTGATTTGTCAAGTAAATGTGTATGTGATCCGATCGTTCGACATGTCTTCAGATATTCCCCTTCTTCTGAAAACACTACCTGAATATATATTAAAGGGACTGATTGTTTTAAATATATTACTGTGGAGACAATATTCACAACCAAATAGAAAGTTCCAATTCACAACTAGAAATTCATTTACAATTATTGGTTGGCAGAGATATGATATGATAGACCTTTATCAACAACTGTCTCCGCTGGCTCTATGCTGAAGATCAGATGACCGGAAAGAAAAAGAACCAACAAGAAACTATGGGAAGAAACAAAACAAGAACCAATCGCCCAATAAATATGCAGGAGAAAGAAGTGGAGATGGATTGGACACTGGCTGAGGAGGCCGCTGGGTGACACCGCACTTCAGTCAGGCCATAGTTCGAGTGGAACCCGAAAGGGAAGCGGCGAGTGGTTCGTCGGTGCAAGGGTGACATGGAGGAGATCGTGTGAAGAAGAGTTGAAAGAGTATGGACTAACATAGATGCAAGTGAAAAGTACAGCAGAAGACAGAAGCAAGTGGAGATATGTAGTTGAAGCCGTATGTTCCACTAGGAACCCAAGGGAACAATAATATAAAAATAATAATAGAGATATGATTTCAATTTATAGTACCACTGGAAACCAACAAACAATGCTGGATAACTGTTTCCTCCTGATCCTGTATTTAGCAGCACGCAGCAGCACTATTATCGCAGTTGACAGACCACGACCAGAACAACTCAGATTACACATTGTGAATGAGCAGTAGTGGGTTAAAGAGCCACCATAGGTTATTAGATTCTTAATAGTTGAATATTTATTCAATGGGTTCGCGCATTTCGTAAACAAAAGATTCTCGGTTCGATTCCCGGTGAGGTGGTGGTTGACCGTATAAAGCGTATGAAGAATATCAATCTAGAGAACGAAAAACCACCTGTCCACTGGTTTTCGGTAGCTCTGTAACTGATGTTGTTTCGATGATGATCTCATTAAAAATGCTATAAATTCTTGTGTAAATTAATTTCAAAACAAATGATTCAGCGAAGAGACTCTTTTCAACGAATTTATCACCAAGCTATACAATCGTATATATATGGTATTTTTTAAGAAGTTATATCCGGTGAGGGAATTGAAACATAGGTGTGAATGCATAAAATAATAATTAATAGTAATAATATGAAATGCAATTAAAACTAAAATGTTTGTGATTATAATCGTAGTTAAATGTCAAGTGGCAAAGCAAATTAATGTCATATGTAGAACAATTCATAGGATGGATAGAACTTGAAAAAGGGTGTGCAATTATAAGATTAGTAGACAAATCGAATAAAATAAAAACGTTACGTAATATTGTGTGAAATTTGATAACATAGAATTTAATGTTGCAAAACAGAAGTGATTCAGAATGACAAGTGGAGCAAGTGAAATAATACCGGGGACAGTTAGAAGTGAGAGTAGTAATAGTAACAATTGACGTAATAAGGAAGAGTATACAAATTGAATAGATAAAAATGAAAGATGAAAAATTGGTAGAGCTTAAAATATGATTGGGAATTACCATACTTTAGTATAGAGACCATGAAAGTTGGAGGGTTTGAACGAACTTTTTTCTGTACACAGACATCTGGCTTTTCTGTTTCGATAGCCAAAGATCGCTTTAGCAATACAGATGAGTTGGGTACGTAGGGATTTTGGTAAATTACTCTTTGCCTTGTAGATGACTTTGAAGGCGGAGGCTATAGAGATAGGGTGATCATTACCGACCAGATGTTCAATGATCGCGCTTCTTATTGCTCCACTTCCACCTTTTCGTAATCATTCAAATTGTATACTCTTCCTTTATATTACGTCAATTTTTACTATTACTACTCTCACTTTTAACTGTCCCCGGTATTATTTCAATTGTTCCACTTGTCATTCTAAATCAATTCCTTTTTATAAACTTTAAATTCTATGCTATTAAATTTCACACAATATTACGTAACGTTTCTTTGTTTTATTCGATTTGTCTACTGATCTTATAATTGCACACCCTTTTTCAAGTTCTATCTAT
The DNA here is from genome assembly GCA_944472155.2 of Trichobilharzia szidati. Classification (NCBI taxonomy): domain Eukaryota; kingdom Metazoa; phylum Platyhelminthes; class Trematoda; order Strigeidida; family Schistosomatidae; genus Trichobilharzia; species Trichobilharzia szidati. Next base: position 7,782,526 of record OX235275.1, read on the forward strand.
CCTATGAATTATTCTATATATGACATTAATTTGCTTTGCCACTTGACATTTAACTACGATTATAATCACAAACATTTTAGTCTTAATTGCATTTCATACTACTATTATTATTATTTTATGCATTCACACCTATGATTCAATTCCCTCACCGGATATAACTTCTTAAAAGCCCTCCATATATATAGACGATTGTACAGCTTGATGATAAATTCTTTGAAAAGAGTCTCTTCGCTGAATCACCACTTGTTTTGATTTTCTATATGTTACAATGGGAATTTTCCATGATTTAAATTAATTTCGACAATTAGAAAAGGCATCGAAGGCTATCTCTCTCTCTCTCTAACTTTTTTCAGGAAGGTAACAGCTTGTCAGCTACGCAGTAAATGCTCCGGGATTCGATCCCCAACTGACGCGCAAGCCTGTTAAAAATAAGGAAGGTTGAATATGAAGCTAGAATCCCCAACTCCTGTAAAGAAAAAAATATCAGACAACTGCTTGCGAAACTTTAAAGCTCAGGCTTGAGCCTTTTTATGTTCCATTCAGAATGTAAAGGAAGGAACTGAAACAGAATATGCACGCGAGACAGAAACACAAGAAAAGGAGAGAGGCGAGCACTGGAATTCACATACCTATTACGTAATTTTAAATTATGTAAAAGTTATTTTTAAAAAAATAATAATAAAACACTTAGATATGATTGATAAGATGATATAAGAGCATAGTAAATATAAAAAGTAAAAAAAAATAAATAAATAAACATTTTATAATGTAAATAAATAACACTTACAATGAAATTGAACAAAGTGAGATTATTTTGAAAGTATTCCATTGGACTGGTTACAGCACAGCCTAGATTATCTGGTTTCAACGGTTGAAAACAAATCCCAGTTAAGCGGATCACTCCATGCTCTGCATTATCATACACTGAGATATTTTCAATTGTTTTTTGTAAATCAAGAACCTGTTGTTTTTTAGACGGGGCGAGGGGATTTGAATGAAAAAACAACACACACAAAAAAAAGACATTGTATCAATTCACGGGGATCATAAAATGTATTATTGAAAAAAGGAAAATCTGGTAAATTATGAGGGTCATGAGATGCGCTGGGATACTGCTCGGATTCCTAGAGCGAAACCCTAAACCCTTCAAGCAGAATTTGACTAAAAGCCTAATCAACACGACAGTGGGACGGACAGCTGCCACTTTCCCAGGGTTTTCGGCGAACAAATCAGGAGCAACAAAACACACTTGGTCCTTTCGGATTCTAGAGACCAGGTGTACCATAGGTAGGTTAGGAATCACGGTTTCCCAACTCCTGCAAGCCCATTAGTCTGGGTGTAAGTGTCAGACATTCAAATTCGCCCTTTTTTCTTCTTTTTATGAGGAACACTACAGACATGTGAAAGCAGTGAATACGACTTACCTGGCACATGAGAGCTGCTTTATAAAGAAATACCGTCAGATGATTGATGTAGGATTATTAATAAGGCTGGAATTAGGGTAGTATTTAAACCAACCGACTAACTTAGAGACAAACTTCATCAAGTTGACGACATGAAATAGCAAGAAACAAATAGTATGATTTATTATTAGTATTATAATTTTTCCCCTGGGTTCCTAGTGGAACATAGGGCTTCACCTACACGTCTCCACTTGTTTCTGTCTTCTGCTGTACTTTTCACCTGCATCCATGTTAGTCCATACTCTCGCAACTCCTCTTCACACGATCTCCTCCATGTCACCCTTGCACTGACGTCCCACTCGCCGATTCCCTTTCGGGATCCACTCGACCTATGGCCTGACTGACGTGCGATGTCACCCACCCAGTGGCCTCCTCAGCGAGTGAGTGTCCAATCCATCTCCACTTCTCTCTCCTGCTTATTTGTTGAGCGATTGGTTCTTGTTTGTTTTGTTTGTTCCCATAGTTTCTTCTTGATTCTTGTTCTTTTCGGCGAGCATCTGATCTTCAGGATACATCGAAGACAGTTGTTGTTGATGAAGGTCTGCAACAGGCTGTTGGAAATATGAGTATAGAAGAACTGACTGACTTGACGTTTGTATTGAAAATCCGAATCATTTTGTTGTTGTCGATGCTGAGTTGAGTGACAGTGGAAGATTTCCAGATTGGTTTCAGGTTGATGAATGTGTTTCTCGCCTTCCCGATTCTCGATTTGACATCCTCGTCCGTTTCTCCTGTAGTTGAGACAATGCTCCCTCCCTAGATAAGTGAATGAAGTAACCTCTTTCAAATCCCTTCCGTTGATGGTGATTGTCGCTGGATGTTGCTGCGCCATTTAATGACTGTGAGGTCAATTACATGGGATCAATTAGATTATTGGAACGTAGGAATTCAGCTAGAGATAGAATGATGGAGTCTTCCAAGGTGAATGATTTCGAAAACAGCTCGGTCATTACAGTGGATTCACTTGCATTCAGTCATAAAATAGGGTGAGGTGAGGTGAAGCGAAAATATCGAAAAAGTGATATAATTAGGTGGATAGAGAGAGGCTTTAACCACCGAATCTCAATTAATCGAAGCAAAACTAAATACAGTCAGTCTTGTTATTTAAACGCAGAAGAAAAAACTTGGTACAATATGGCACCAAGAAAGATGCACCACACACAATAATAATAATAAAACAACATAGATTAAAAGTAAAAATACGGGTAGAGAACGGATAAAGAACTTCATCTGGAAGGAAGGAAAATAACCATACCTAACAAGTTCAAACAGTATTCGTTAACTATCATCAGGAAGGGAAGAAAGAAGGAAATTGCAACACGTTCGCCATTGATTACGATTCTTGGCCATATCCGATAACCTTTCGAGCCATCGATTCGAGCTATCTCGAGGACCCCAACCAGAGAGTCGTGATGCACCAACCGATGCTAATCTAGCTCAAAAACCCTTCATCCCACGACGCCACGTCATGGACTGACCACTTCCGCTCCGTCTTTTCTATCCCGTCCCAGGGCTGGCTAGCGAACAGAGACCTGTACGAAAGCCTCTGGGATGACATTCTCAGCACATGTCCAAGCCACCGGAGCCGGTGTTTTTAGATGACTATACTCAATGAATGGTGATCTCCACTGTGTTCAAACACACGCCGCCGAACCTCAGAATTACTCAAGCGAAGATGCCATCGAACGCAAGCAATCCTTCGGAGACAGCGATGATCGAACACGCAGAGTCGCCGAACATCCTCAGCTCGGAGAGGCCAGGTTTCACAGGCCTGGCTTAGAGCAAGACAGCCCGCACCGAAGCATCGTATACCCGACCTTTGACAGCCAGACTAACGTCACAACTGCGCGAGAGGTGGCTCAAAGTTGATGTATGCCACCCTAGCCTTCATTATACGGTTGGAAATCTCATCCGTCACTCCTCCGCCAGCACTCTCACAACTACCCAGATACACAAACTTATCAACAACTTCAAGCGGTTCACCCACAAGAGTGAGTGCAGATACAACAGGCTCCTGCCAATCTTGTAACAGTACTTTGAACTTAGTCGGTGCAAGGCACATACACCATTCTTACAGACACTGACACATTCAGTCTAAATGACGCCATATACTGCCATACACCGCATATATACAAAGAATTACAATAAAAAAACAGCCAAGAAAAGGAGTTAATTTATGCAAAGAAAGTCAGGAAGTCGAATGAATACCCTGATAGAGTATGATATGTGCTCGAAACGTCATCGAGTTATGAATATATTGTTTCAAGTTTGATCACAGATTGATGTCAGTTAGAGAACCACTGAAAACCAGCAGGGAGTACTGGATAGTCAGCCGTCTCCTCCAAAGTTTGTTACTAGTCTGCAGAATACACCCACACCACCATCACCACCTCCACCAAGAACCAAACACCTGCAACCTTCCTTCAGTTTATGAAGAGTCAAGGTGGTTGACCATTTAGCCACTTGGGTTGAAATCCAATGGTCTATGGAGTTTAATTAGCGCTGACGAAATAAGCTGGTTGCAGCGCTAAAATCGCAGAATGACAGAAGTTAGGATTCATGAATGTTTGGATTCAAACCAAGTGGCTCCATGGTCAGCGGACTTGTCCTCATAACGTGAAGGTTGTGAATGAGTACTCATGACAAGTCCCAAAACTAGGACGAAGCCGCTGTTCAATACTCCCTGGTGGCTTTGCGCATATGCCAGTTTACGCCGTCTCTGGCTTAGTAGACGTGATATCCGGCTGGCTATCGACAAAAGGGCGTGTGTACTGCTCATCAGTCCACTCCGTCCTCCTTTATGACTGTGAGACCTGGTCATTCAGAGTGGAAGACATGAAAAGACCGGCTAGCTCTCTTTGATCATAGCTGTCTGCGTTCTATCTCCCGTGTGTGTGAAGCGGTATAATAAGGTGAGCAATATTGAGGTTAGGCCATCGGTCGAGTGCTAGTTGGTAAGGAGGAATTGGAAATCAATCGACGAGGCTGTGAAATTACATCGACTGAGATGGTCAGGACATGTGTTACGTATGCATCCCTAGTCATCGCCTTCCTCGACAATGGGCAATGTTAGCTGATTTAGGGTCAGAGTGGAAAAGAGCTAGCGAGTGGCGGTCAAACCAAGACATGACTTCACCAGTCAACGAAATCTGCAACAGTTAGTCTAAGCCAGCCACGCAGGAAGGTGTAGACTGGCTTCCTGACTGACTGGTTGGGGTCCTCGGGACGGTAAAAACCAATGAAGGCTAGAAACAATTGGTGACATGGCTCAAAATCTTTCTCAATGGCTGATGTAGATGCATCCACTCCTTGTGACTGGCTGACTTATGATTTCCAATGAAACTGTTTTGTTCTTCGTTATTACTATTCCTTTGTCTCACACCTCTGTTTACTGTCTCTCTCTCTTATATGCATTTCTCGTACTTTCTTCTTTTCTGGCTTTGTGTACTACATGGAGGGAGTGTGACGACTTGAACTGCCGTACATATGTGCAAAGTTCTATGTCGAAAACAAACAAAAAGCAAACAACCAGCTTGACTTCGTAAACTGAAGGTCCCAGGTTCTATCCCTGCTGAGATTATGGGTGAGTACTCATGCAAAGTTCCAAAACTAGGATGAAGCCGCTGTTCAGTACTCCCTGGTGGTTTTTAATAGTTCCCGCAACAGATATCAGTCAGTTCCTGGTGAAATCTGAAACATATCAATTGCCTACAAACTGACTCTTTCATACATAAGTATAGAATATGCGATTACATCAAATAAACTCATCTGATTTGAAGTGATTGACTGAATTAAATTGAATTTTTCAACAAAACAAAGTGCAGTATTTTAAGTTAGAACACTTAGTTCATAAAAGTACATATTAAAGTACACACGACAAAGGAAATACAAAGAAACAGTGATCAATCCAAATGTTGTGAGGGGGATCGATCATACAGAGTTAACTCATTCGCAATCCATTGAAAAAAAATTCTGCCGCATTTCGTCAACGATTATTAGCGTCTCATGAATCAAAAGAAGTATTCTATGAAGGAGAGCAGGATCCTATAGATACCTTCAGACATTGTCGTGTAACCCGAAGATCTTGGATTTCAAGGTGTTACATAACTATCTCATAAAACTTAATTAAGAAGATCACAAAAGCTCAAAAGAAAGGGAAATCCGGTATTAAAACTCTTGACCATAACATATTATAATTATTGTTCCCTTGGGTTCCTAGTGGAACAACATAGGGCTTCAACTGCACGTCTCCACTTGCTTCTGTCTTCTGCTGTACTTTTCACCTGCATCCACGTTAGTCCATACTCTTTCAACTCCTATATATGTCCAAACCAAGTTCACTTTTAACGGTTTAAAAAAATTTGGGCATTGGGTATATGATATTCATTATAATAAAGGTTTTTGTATTTCCCATTGAATGTAAAACAAAACGATATTGTCATTCAACTCCTCTTCACACGATCTCCTCCATGTCAACCTTGGACGTCCCACTCGCCGACTCCCTTTCAAGTTCCACTCGAGCTATGGCCTGACGCGCGATGTCACCCAGCGGCCTCATCAGCCAGTGTCCAATCCATCTCCACTTCTTTCTCCTGCATATTTGTTGGGCGATTGGTTCTTGTTTTGTTTCTTCTCATAGTTTCTTTCTTGTTGGTTCTTGTTCTTTCCGGTGGCCATCTGATCTTCAGTATAGAGCCAGCGAAGACAGTTCTTGTTGATAAAGATCTGCAACAGACTGTTGGAAATATTCTTTGTGACACACTGGCCAAGTTTCTGATCCATCCGTATAAAAGAACTGACTGACTTGACGTTTGTATTGAAAATCCGAATCATTTTGTTGTTGATGCTGAGTGAGTGACAGCGGAAGATTTCCAGATTGGTTTCAGGTTGATGAATGTGGTTCTCGCCTTCCCGATTCTCGATTTGACATCCTCATCCGTTCCTCCTGTCTGTAGTTGAGACAATGCTCCCTAGATAAGTGAATGAAGTAACCTCTTTCAAATCCCTCCCGTTGATGGTGATTGACGGTGGATGTCTCTGTTGTTGTTGTTGGTTGGTTATTTTCATAACCTCCGTCTTGTCCATGTTCACCTGGAGTCGTGTCTTCACCGGCTGCTTCTTCGACCAGTTTGTCGGTCAGGTTTCTCTTGTAAGGCTTCGATTTTGTGTGACATCAAACATCAATCATCCACACGCGAAATCCAGGTCTTCTAGATTCTTCACGTCGGTCCAGGATATCCCTGTCTTCCCGTTTCCCAATGTCTGACGCATAATCCAGTCCACCACAATTAGGAATATCATTGGTGATAATAAGCACCCTTGTCTGACCCCTGTGTCCACTCCAAACGTCTCGATGAGTTTCCCGTTGTGGATCACTTGGCATTTGCCGTTGTCATACAGCTGTTGAATAAGGTTGATGAATATTCGGGGTACACCGTAGTACTCGAGTAGTTTCCGAATTACTTCGCGGTCAACGCTGCGCTGTCGAAGGCCTTCTCAAAGTCTATAAAGTTGAGGTAGAGGTTTGATTGCCATTCCATGCTTTGTTCGATGATGATGATGCGTAGGGCTGCAATTTGGTCAGAATATGATTTGCCTTTCCTGAATCCAGCTTGTTCTGATCGGAGTTCTGTATCCAGTCCGTACTTTATTCTCTCCAAGATGACGCGACTCAGAATTTTACTTGGCGTCGACAGGAGCATGATTCCTCGCCAGTTCTTGCAGAGTCTTTGGTAGTTTCCCAAGGTAACCTCTCCTCCAGTCAGTAGGCACCTTTCCCTCCTTCCAGACCGTTTGCACTAATGGAGTCAGCATATCTGCTGTCGTCTCCGGGTCCACTTTCAGTGCTTCAAGGAGTATTTCATCTGGTCCATCTGCTTTTCCAGCTTTCAAAAGCTTGATTGCATTCAAGACTTCAGTTTTCGTTGGAAGATTGGTGTGTGCTTGCAGTTGTGTACGCGCTGTTGTTGGTATTTCTGGATGGGATGCAGGTGGTGGTCGGTTCAAGAGTCCTTTGAAGTGATCCGCCCATTACAATGGATAATAAGTCATACCTTATTGTCCATTAGAGCATTGTTGTCAACATACGAACAGAGAGATTCCAAAACTGACACTAACATAACAAGTGATTGAACCAACAGTAAAACCATATTTAAAAATTTACCTAATGACAACACACTTATATACATTATTGATGATGACTGTTTGAACCTAGTCCCTGGAAAGGGTTCATCTACTCCAAGTTACAATCATTATTGAACGAGAAAGCTGACAAATTCTGATAGATACCTAGATTACTATTCAGCTCACCCATTTACTACCAAAATAACTGTGGCCAAGAATCAGATCAACAGAGCCAAACGTCTAGTTACTGAGGAGGAAGATATTAGCAAGGAACTAAAATTGGCTCAATCCACTCTTGAATCAAATAATTATCCTAAAGCATTCATAAAAAGATATTTAAAATGTGAAGACAAGGATGAATCGAAACCTGATGCTAAGAATTGGGTTAGTACAGAGGTGATTCCTTACCGCAAAGAAACATCCGATGAAATAAAGCGAATCCTTAACGACCATAACACAAGAGTGTATTTTCGTGCATCAAACACCTTACGCTCATTACTGGTTAAGGTCAAGGATAAAATAGAACAAGAAAACCAGCAGAATTGCGTGTACCAGATCAATTGTGGGGATTGTAACGCCGTATATGTAGGAGAAACTTCCAGAAAGTTAAATTTAAGAGTGAAAGAGCATAAGCAATGTCTAAAGGTGGTTCCACAGACCTCTGCAGACTTGAAGAAGCCAAAACACAACTCAGCGATTGCACTGAATTCGATAGAAACGGGACATAAAATCGACTTTGATAAGACTAAGCTTTTACAGAAAGGTTTTGGTTCATATAAAGAAAGACTGACTGCAGAAGCCCTACATATATGGGTGAATCCCAACAGTTTGAACAGACGTGAAGGTGTGATCTTAGCTGATGCATGGCAAATCCTGACTAATAAGTAAAAATTGGATATGTATCAACAACTTGTCACACTTCGTCAAATACCCGATTGTCTACGCCTTCTTATGGAAAGAATAACAAATTTATAAAATTATAGTATATTTTTACGAGTTGATCACGGACTGATATTAGTCAGAGAACCATTGAAAACCAACACTGGAGTACTGGACAGCTGCTGTTTCATCCTAGTTTGGGAATCATCGGCAGTACCCACCCACAACCAGGGGTTCGAACCCAGAACCTTCCAGTTACAAGGCAAACTAGCTCGTATACCATTCAGCCACTGGGACCCGATTCAATCGCCGGTGCATGAATTCTAACTTCTACCCATTCGTGATTTAGCGCGACCCCAACCATTGTCGTTGGTGGGACATCCATCCACACACGTGACATCTAATTGGACCTCACTGGTCACGACTTCTCACTAGAACTCCAGGAACCTCCATCCTGTAGCAAGTCACTAGCGAGCATCAGATTAATCTTCTATAGTTTGGTTTGTAGGGGTTAGTTATGTTTTTACGAGTTGATCACGGATTGATATCGATTAGAGAACCATTGAAAACCAGGGAGTACTGGACAGCTGCTGTTTCATGTATTTGTAAAAAATCTCAATTATTTTGCAACTATCCGGTCAAATCTTGATCACAGTTCATATGAGGACTATATACAATTACCCAATATGAAGTAGATAGGGAGGGGATTCGAACCCAAGAACCATACTGGTTGGTTGGAAGACAAGTGCTTCAGGCCACTAACTAAGCCACCCCCTCCTCTACACGCAATAGCAATGACAGCCAGTAGGTAAGTAAGTAAGTAAGACCAAAAAGTATAATATAGACTCACTTTTAAAAGAAACGATTTCTCCAATGCTGGACCGAATAAAACATCACCAGAAGCATCTCCAAGTGCTTTATGTGTGAAATTTGATTGATTTTTTGGACGAAGAATAATTTGTTCAGTTCGATAAAATGCTCTAAAACAATGATAAACAGACAAAATTTTAAAAAATAACATTTAATTCAAAAAAGAAAGAAGTCGAACATATTTTAAACGTTATAGTTACACGCTACAACTCGACTGACATCTGCATTATTTGATATAGTGGTCGAAATTTTACATTGTAACAACCCAATGAGCTATACTGGCTAGAACTAATGTTTCCAAAAGTTATTAACATGGCCTGTCTCTCTGTCTGGATTCAACATAGATTTCGGTACCGAAGTGCAGCACTTCGAGTTGCCACGTTCCAAATACCACACAAACGTAGACAAGAAGATGAGTGAAGGGAATCAATAGAGTTTTGACAAGTAGAAGAGTGAAACAGAATGAGTAATGGTGGTAGAAAACAATACGATAGATTACAGAGACTGAATACATCTGCGTAAGCCATTGACAACGAACGATTTTGAGCCATGTCACCTATTGTCTGTCTCCAGCCTTCATTGATTGATTCTTAGAGTCCCGAGGGCGGGCTGGACCCCAACCCGGAAGTCTGCATCTCCCTCCCTCCCTACCTGACTGACTCAGTTTGACTGTCAAGGATTTCATGGATTGATGAGGCCATGTTTTTGTTTGGCCACCACTTATTCTTTTCCAACCTGCACCTATATCAGCTAGTAATGCCAGTCGGGGGAGGCGATGGTTAGGCATGTGCAGCAGGTGACCTAGCCATCTCAATCTATGTAACTTTATAGCCTCTTCGATTGATTTTCCCTGTTTGCCCAACACTCTACGCCTAACGTCAACATTACTTACTTTATTATACCACCTCCTAACGTGAGAAAGAGATCGTAGACATTTATGATCAAAAACAGTCAACCTTTTCATGTCTTCCGCTCTAAATGGCCACGTCTCGCCGCCATAGAGAAGGACGGAGCGAACTGGTGAGCAGTACACACGTCCCTTGGTTGATAGCCGGATATCACGCCTACGCCAGAGACGGTGGAAGTTAGCGAAAGCAGCCCGAGCTTTTTGGATCCGTGCTGAGATTTCGTCACCTTGACGCACACCACTGGTTGTTATCAATTCAGATGAAAATTCCCCATAAGCCTTTACACGGCTACGTGAGTTTGAGTAGAGTGCCTTGATTAGTGCAATGTTTTTTCTTGGCACTCCCTTCACAGTCAAACATTGCCATAGTACCTTTCGATCCACGGAGTCGAAATCCGCCTTCAAGTCAAGAAATATGGCAATTGTTGGACGCCTAAGAGTGTGTCTATGTTCAAGGATCTGTCGGAGAGTGAAGATATGATGATCTATGCACCTTCCAGCTGGCCTAAAGCCTGCTTGATTATCCCTCGTTTGTTCCTCCCGAGTTCTGCTTAGTCTGTGGATGATTACTGAGCCTAGGATTTTAGAGACTATGTTCGCCAGGCTGATTCCCCTATGATTATCACCACAAATCATTATCAGTCAGAGAATTACTGTTTCGGCATATAGTCTGAGAATTTCTTCAATAGTGTGACACCCTCCCAACAAGAGATCGAATCAAGAAGCTTCAGATTCGACTATTCTATTATCCATGAATTATAACATTGATCATTTCGTGTGAAATAGCGCTACCAACCATCTACCTTAACCTGGTAGAGAGGACAGCATCAGCGCAATGAAGTCTTCATCGATGGCGTTAGTTGACGACAGCAGAGCTAGATCGAATCTGTTATCCAGTGATTGTTTATCTTATATCCCATTGTGATACGACTGTGATAAACTGTAATTTTATTCCATTGAAATAAGCAATTCAACAATGCCTGACTTACCCGAATTTTTCATCAAAATAATTTTTCTCTAATCTAGAACGTGAAGTTTTTCCAGACCATAGCTCAACTGGATCTGTAGTCACTTGTAGGAAGGCTAAACCACCAGATAGAATTGCTATAACAATCAATGATAGAAGTAACACAATATACGGATGACGAGCAGTGACACGTCCGAGGCATGTAAACACCTGTAAAAGTATTTTTTGGTTTTAAAAGAACAAAAACAGGAAGAGAGTAAAGATGACACTGCAAGAGAAATTAGATAAGGCTATTAAATATGCATTTATTTTTATAATCAGGAATCAAATTACTCATTTGTCAATGAGTATGATTGATTCGCGAAGAGCAGGCTGGGTTTCGTCCAGGTCGTGGATGCATTGATCATGTGTTCACCCTTCGTCAGTTGTTGGAACGTCGCCACACGTATTGCAGGCCAACGATCGTTGTGTTTCTTGATATCAGGGCTGCCTTCGATTCGTTGGACAGAACTGTGCTCCGGAACTGTCTGTTAGAGAGAGAGGTGTACCTGAGAAATTTGTTAACATCTTCAAAGCCCTAAACAGAAACACCTCACCTCAGGTAGAGTGAGGGCATACAACTAACTATCATCACTGTTCCCAACCAACAGTGGGGTTAGACAGGGTTGCCCAATCTCTCCATTTCTTTTAAAGTTTGCCATCGATGACATTCTGAAGACAGCTCTGAAGGATGTGCGTGAAGGTAGAGATCTGCTACCTGGAGATAGAATTTCTGACCTCGAGTATGCAGACGATATCGTCTTACTGTGCGATAGCATGCAGGGTGCCCAAATCGCACTTAATCAGTTGGCGATCAGTGTCTGTAAGTACGGTATGTGCTTTGCACGGTCTAAGTGCAAAGTACTGTTACAAGATTGGAAGGAGCCTGTACCTGCACTCACTCTTGTGGGTGAACCGCTTGAACTTGTTGATAAGTTTGTGTATCTGAGTAGTTGTTTGAGTGCTGACGGATAGGATCTGCAACCGTATAATGAAGGCTACGGTGGCATACATCAACTTGAGCCACCTCTGGCGCCGTCGCGACGTTAGCCTGGCTGTCAAAGTTGGTCGGGTATACAATGCTTCGATGAGGGCTGTCTTACTCTAAGCCAGGCCTGTGAAACCTGGCCTCTCCGAGTAGGCTGAGGATGTGAGGCGACTCTGCGTGTTCGATCATCGATGTCTCCGCAGGATTGCTTGCGTTCGATGGCACCATCGCGTGAGTAATTCTGAGGTTCGGCGGCGTTTGTTTGAACACAGTGGAGATCACCATTCATTGAGTGTCGTCATATGGAAACACCGGCTCCGGTGGCTTGGACATGTGCTGCGAATGTCATTCCAGAGGCTTCCGTACAGGTCTCTGTTCGCTAGCCCTGGGAAGGGATGGAAAAGGCGGAGTAGAAGTGGTCAGTCCATGACGTGGCGTCGTGGGATGAAGGATATTTGTGCTAGATTAGCATTGGTGGGTGCGTCACGACTCCCTGGTTGGGGTCCGCGAGACAGCTCAAAACGTTATTGGATATGGCCAAGACTCTCAATCAATGGCGAACGTGTTGCAATTTCCTTCTTTCGTTTCTTCCTGATGATAGTTAACGAATACTGTTTGAACTTGTTAAACATGACTGTTTTCCTTCCAGAAGAAGTTCTTTATCCGTTTTCTACACTTATATTTTTAATTTTAAACGGCTCCGGTGGCTTGGACATGTGCTACGAATGTCATCCCAGAGGCTTCCGTACCGATATCTCTGTTCGCTAGCCCTCGGACGGTCGGATTGGCGTGGCTTTAGGAGACCATCGATGGTGGCTTTTTGGCTTCCTTCGTTATCAGTGCACACAGAGTGAAAAGGAAGTGAAGAGCCATCAAGTAGAGGAGTTGCATTGGTAAAAGGAAGGCAAGATAATAGAGATGAAGATGGATACAAGGATGAGTGAGGATTAGAGAGGTTTCGTGTGCATTTCGGATTGTGAGGGCGATTGTTACTTCCCGGCTGCCCACACCGTGGAAGTTGGTTGCGTGACCGCAGAGCCCACGGGACAACTGCTTGAGGCCGGTCACACACGGCCTGTTTTTGTTTGTTCTTTTTTATTTGGTGTGTCTCAGTAGCGTATTTATCACTTCTGCCCTGTGACACAGCAGCAGGAAACGCGGTCGTTGTTAATCCGGGCCCCGACCGATCCGGCATGATAATTTGTGATTTTGTTTGAGCCCTGGGACGGGATGGAAAAGGTGGAGGGGTGGTCAGTCCCTGACGAGGCGTCGTGGGATGAAGGATTTTTGTGCTAGATTAGCATCGGTTGGTGCGTCACGACTCCCTTGTTGGGGTCCGCGAGATAGCTCGAATCGATGGCTCGAAATTTTATCGGATAAGGCGAAGAATCGTAATCAATGGCGAACGTGTTGCAATTTCCTTCTTTCGTTTCTTCCTGATGATAGTTAACGAATACTGTTTGAACTTGTTAAACATGACTGTTTTCCTTCCAGAAGAAGTTCTTTATCCGTTTTCTACACTTATATTTTTACTTTTAATGTATGTTGTTTTATTATTATTATTATTATTGTGTGGTGCATCTTTCTTGGTGCCATATTGTACCAAGTTTTTTCTTCTACGTTTAAGTAAATAAATTTGTCAATGAACAAGAAGAAATGTAGCAAACGGATAAATATCTTTTCGGCGATTTCATACTCAAATGCTGCTGTATAATCGCATTCATATACATAAATTTACGTAGATATCATTATTAATTCCACATAGTAAAGAAGGGGGAGATTAAAGGTGAAAATAATTCTCAACTTGATATGAAAGGTCAAAGGTGTGAATATAGATTACTAGGGGCTTAAAAACAAAACTACACAGGATCAGAAAATAGTTGCGTGATATGTAAAATGGTTTGTTTTTTCTGACGAATATTGGTGTAAACGGGATGAACATGGAAACAAAGTGAAATATTAATTTTTCACGCTTGAAAATGAAAAAAGAGGAAGGAGATGAAGAAGGAGACCTAAGGAAACAAACTCAACTAGATCCATGGTAAATGTATAGGTTGGACTAGTTTCTTTTGAACGCATAGCTCCGGGTGTTTAGATGTATATGGTGAGGGCTTTTGCAGTACAAAGAAGTCGCAAAAACACGCTTCCTTTGGTAGACTTTTGTTTACTTTATAAATGACTTTGAACTCTGAATGATGAGTCAGTTGAGACGGTGTGATAGGTGTTGACGAGGTGTTCAATTATGACGCTTCTGATTGAACCAGTGCCTCCTCTTTTCAGTTATTTTGGGTAATTGTTCTCTAACACGTTTTGAAAGGAAAGAAAGATGTGTGTAGCTAGCTCTACACGAGCAGATGAATTGATATTTGCAAAGGAGTTATTTGAAGACTACTTCGACCACAACGGAAAACTCAGAGAGACGTTTGAAGTGAATACAGGAAGGAGTAAGACACGCTGGCTACTATCACTGACCACTATCACCCACGATGATATTGCTAATTGTGTTGAACTGCATTACGTGGAAGACAGTAAATGGGGAACGAGAAAACAGGATTATGTTGTTCCGATAAGAAGACTCTAGAAGATCCGGATTTCGCGCGTGAATGATTTATGTCTAATGTCACATAAACTCGAAGACATACATGCGGAAACCAGCCAACTAGCAGAAGAAGAAGAAGAAGCAAGCAGCAAAGGCAGGACTTGAAGTGAACACAGAGAAGATTTTGGTGATGAAAATGACCAACGAACAACAACAACAACAGCAACATGGACCGATCATTGTCAACGGAAGAAATTTTAAAGACATCACTTCCTAAACTTATCTAGCTAGGCAGCATCGTTCCAACCTACAAGCTACTGTACAGATGAGGATATTAAAACCAGTCAGGATCAAAAAGGTGAGACAGACTTTCCTCACTCCTAAATCAGTTGGAGGAACCACTGCACCACCAGTCACTGACTTCTTGTGTATGGGTCAGAAAGTTGGCCAGCGCGTCACGAAAACCAGACTACAGACCTTCATCAACAGTTGTCTTCCCTCAAGATCAGATGGCCAGCCAGAAAACATCAGCAACAGGGAGGGATCTCTGGCAATGAGCGAACCAACCCAGCAGGAACTGATTGTGCAACAAATATGCAGGAAGAAATGGAGGTAGGTGGATTGGCCATACTATGAGAAAACAAACCATCAAGTGAGTGACAACACATGCCAAGCCATTGCTTGAGTGGAACCCGACTGAACGGGAAGCGACGAGTTGGTCGTCAGTGCAAGGGTGACATGGAGGAGGTCATGTGAAGAGGAGATGAAAACATGTGGACAGACGTGAAACCAGGTGAAAACGTTGGCAGAGAACCGGACGCAATGGAGACGCGCGTCTCAAGCCATAACAATAAGTACTTGAATCAATTTCACTCGGAAGTATTCAAACTGCTTCTGTTACACTGTTGCAACAGTAACTAGACCTGCTGAAAACTTATCGACATGATTAAAACACCCCGCATCGAAAATTAAAATATGACTAGATACAAAACTGGATTACACTAGAATGAATTTGGGTTTAAGTGAGAGAACAGGAAATCCAATCAGAAAAAAAATAAATAAATAAACAAACCAAAATAAAAAATCTATCATCAACATACTTTTGTCAATATTCCATCAAAGAAGGCTGCTAAAAGACCAAGACAACAAATTCTACTGGAGTCATTAAGATCTACTTCAGTGAATAGTTTCTGCTGTTGTGATGACAATTGTTGACGTCCATCAGTACAACAATTACGACGATCAACAAACCATGGGGAATCGTGTGTATAAACAAGTTTTATAATTTGATATGTTCCAAAGATAATTGTCAATACAGCGAAAACAATATAACCACAAAATAACCATATGTTTATGCCTGGAAAAAAAAAATAAAAGTATTTATACAAAAGAAAGACAATTAATGATAAAAACAGTTGACAAGTCATCAAAATGGCTTGATTAATAGTGTATAAAAGTTAATTTTCAAGAGTTGGAAGGACATAAGTTGCTTGAGATATCATTATTTCTTGAAATCATTTTTGCGAGCGCGCGGTGAATTTCCATAACAGTTTGTTGCTTCATTTCATTTATTGTGTGAGGGCTGAGATACTGCCCGGGCGCCCAGACCGAAGCAGATGGTTTTCTTAAGGGACCACCCCCCGAGACTTTGACTTGGAGTCTAATCCGCAAGGCAGCAGAGCAGCGTCAGCTGCTGCGTTCCCATGGTTGCCGGTGACCCATATGGGTTCATACGCCATTTGATCCGATTGGATTCTGGAGCCCATGTACCCCATGGAAACTGCTTTTCGTCTAACTGCTATCCAAACAACCTTCCTGACATGGTAGGACCTGCAGAGACATGAGTCCCAGCCAGTTTAGCTTGTTGAGTCACTGCGGCATTCAAGCCCGAAAACCATGGCAAGGTAGCAGTTATCGGCCGGGGTGTGTCGCATCTTTCTTGGTGCCATATTGTAAATAAAAATAAAAATTTTCAAGAGTTGGTTTGTAAGGGGATTAAATTTGTTCTTACGAGTTTGACCACCGAATTGATATCAGTTAGAGAGAATCATTGAAAACCAGCACTGGAGTACTGGACAGCTGCTGTTTCATCAGTCTGCTTTGGGAATCATCGGCAGTACCCACCCACCCACCCACCACCAGGGTTCTAACTCAGGACCTTCCGGTTACAAGGCGAGCTAGCTCGTATACCACTCAGCCACTGGGACCCGATCGGGTCGCGCTAAATCACAAATTGGTAGAAGTGAGAATTCATAGACCATCAAATCGTGTCCCAGTGGTTGAATGGCATACGAGCTTACCTTGTAACCGCAGGGTCCTGGGTTCGAACTCTGGTGGTGAGTGGGTACTGCCGATGATTCTCAAACCAGACTGATGACAACGGCTGTCCAGTTCTCCCTGGTTTTCAATGATTCTCTTTAACTGATATCAGTCCGTGGTCAAACTTCTATAAAACTTATATATATATATTCGCAATTAATAGTGTTCTCTGAGCTGGTTGGTTTAGTTGCAGAGCTTTCGTCGTCCCCCTGCTGGACAACATCCCCTTCAGCGCAATATTTAGCATAAAGTGAAATGATTTAAATTTCTTCATGAGTGGTGATAGAATTGCGTACGTCTCCCGGTAACCATCTTTACAACATGTGTATTGACCATTTTCTATTGACTTGGATTTCAAACTTTCTGGTCACCTGATTTACTTTTTATTAGTTGGTGTATTTCGTCTATATTAACGTGTTTGTTAATTGCATTTTCGTTTGAGTACTAGGCTTCTAGGAATTCCCTGACTGCACTTTTGGTGTTTCCTCTGTCTAAGATTGTGACATTATCCCAATCAAATTGATGTCCATAGTTGTCTATATGCATTGATATGAAAGAATACATATCGTATCTTTTCACAGCTGATTTGTGTTCTTGGATTCTAATTCGAAGGGGACGCCCACTTTGGCCGATGTAATGCTTGTTACAGTTCATACATGCAATTTATTTTGTAAATGGTATTAATTTTATCTCCTTTTTCTGTTGGATCTTTCGGTTTGCATAATATCGAATTAAGCGATTTTACTGGCTTGTGTGCTATATCTATGTCAAACGGTTTCAGTATTCTAGCTGTTATTTCAGAGATATTCCTCATGTATGGTAGGATGAATTTTCTTGTGGTCTTTGATGATGGTTCTTTGTTGGTGTTTTGATTCGACTTTAAACACTTTTTTTTATGAAATTTTGTGGATAACCATTCTTTTTGAAGATCGTTTGTAGGTATTTTTCTTCCATTGTTTTCAACTGTGGAGTGCTACATTGTGTGTTTGAACTCTCTTCTTTGAACAATGTCTGCACACAGTTTCGTTTGTGAGTAATTGGATTATTGCTAGTATAGTTGAGTATTTGATCTGTGTGCGTTGATTTTCTATATACTTGTGTTTCTAAATCTCCTGTGTTGGTTCTCCTGATTAAGACGATATCTAAAAATGGGATTTTGTTATCTAAGTCTTCTTCTCTCGTGGTGAATTTGATGTCTTCAAATATGTTGTTTATTAATTTATGGGTATATTCTAAATCATTTCTCTTAATTATTACAAATGTATCATCAACGTAACGTAACGTTATGAACTAAAATCAACTAGAGAAAATATTATCAACAAACAAGGAGTGTACTGGACAGCTGTTTAGTCGCAATTTGCGATTATTCAGAAGTGTGTACCCACGAAACTATCAGGAATCGAATCCATAGGCTTAAAACTAATCCCCAGCTCATTGATGCCTGCCTACTAGCTGGATGTTCTGAAGCTGTGCATACTCTTATAAGGCACTCTATCATCCACTGAAGAGGTTAGAATTCACGGCTCATTTGATTTCCAACCCAAATGACTGGATGGTCAACGAGCAGCATCCAGTAACCTGAAGGTACAGAATACGACTCCCCGCCCCCCCCCACCTCACTGTTTAGGTCCTAAGCGTGCACAGCTGTCCAGGGATTATCAACCAACATTGGGTCTTGATGTAATCTAACAGATAAATGAAATTCATCAAAAATCCCCACAAAAATCTATACGCTAAGTATATTCACACAAAAACGAATAACTCTCAGTTTAATCGGAATTGATTTTTTATGTAGTGGCCAGGCCTATTTTCATTGTTGCGCGTTCGCCAAGTCAAACAAAAATAAGCCATGAAGTTTCAGCGGCAGCAAGGTTAATTTAATTGATTAAAAAGATGCCCCATTCAAAACTTCAGAAGATTGATTACTGAACAAAGACTATTCTTTTCGATAACTTCGTAATTAGGTGGTTATAGGGTTGATCTCTGACGAAATCTCAGCACGAATACAGAGGGCTAGTTTCGCATATGCCAGTTTACGCCGTCTCTGGCTTAGTAGACGTGATATTCGACTATCGACCATAAGGCGTGTGTACTGCTCATCAGTCTGCTCCGTCCTCCTTTATGGCTGGCTGTCAGACCTGGCCATTGAGGGCGGAAGACATGAAAAGATAACCTGTCATAGATCATAGGTGTCTGCGTCCTATTTCCCGTGTGTGTGAAGTGGTATAATAAGGTGAGCAATATTGAGGTTAGGCCATCGGTCGTGTGCTAGGTAACGAGAGGGGAAATCAATCGACGAGACTGTGAAATTACATCGACTGAGATGGTCAGGACATGTGTTACGTATGCATCCCTAGTCATCGTCTTCCTCGACAATGGACAATGTTAGCTGACATAGGGTCAGGCTGGAAAGTAACTAGCCAGTAGCCGTCAAACCAAAACATGGCTTCATCGGTCAATGAAATCCACAACAGTTAGTTTAAGCCAGCCACGTAGGAAGGTGTAGACTGGCTGACTGACTGGTTGGGTTCCTCGGGACTGTAAAAACCAATGAAGGCTGGAAACAATTGGTAACATGGCTCAAAGTGATCGTTTTCAATGGCTGGCTGGCGCAGATGCATCCACTCCTTGTCACTGACTTATGATTTACAATGAAACTGTTTTGTTCTTCGTTATTACTATTCCTTTGTCTCACACCTCTGTTTACTGTCTCTCTCTAATATGCATTTCCCCTACTTTCTTCTCTTGCTTTGTGTGCTACATGGAGGGAGTGTGGCGACATGAACTGGTGCACATATGTGCAAAGTTCTATGTCGAAAACAGATAGACAGCTATACCTTTTCCAGAAGACATTACACTGAATTTATGACTGACTCACTGACTATTTAAGTTTCAGAGAGGAATTATTCTGTACAGAAATGCAGCAGTTCATATAATACACATAAATAGAGAGAGAGAACTACAGCGAACAAAAATGTAGAGAAGAAGAAAAAGCAGTTACACGCAGAGATAATGAATAATTGATAGACCCCTCATAGAAAACAAAGAGTGCATACACTACTACTGATAACGATTTTGAACGATATCACTAAAAGAGTTTCAAAAACCTTAACCAGAAAGTTTACGCATCTCCCTTCCCACGCTATATAACTAGTTCAAACTAATTTTCAAAGAGTCTAGGAATTGCTTAGTGAGATTTCAGCTTCACCACCCCACCCGCGCATGTAACCCATTTCCAATTTAATCTTATGTCAGCTAACATTGCTGGCAGAGGAGAGCATTGGATTAGTATGCGCCACATGTGTCCTAGCCATCTCAACTGATGAAGCTCTACAACCTTTTTCTATGCTTTCGCTAACTTACACCATCTCTGGCGTAGGCGTGACATCCAGCTATCAACCAAGGGACGTGTGTACTGCTCAGAAGTTCGCCGCTACGTCCTTCTCTATGGCTCTGAAACATGGCCAATACGAGTTGAAGACATGAAAAAGTTGACTTCTTTTGATCATAGATGTCTACGATCTCTTTCTCACGTTAGTTGGTGGGATAATAAGCTAAGTAATGTTGACGTTAGGTTAGGAGTAGAGTGTTGGGCAAAGAGGGAAAATCAATCGACGAGGCTATAAAGTTACATAGATTGAGATGGCTGGCTAGGTGACGTGCTGCGCATGCCTAACCATCGCCTCCCCCACCCGACGGACATTACTAGCTGATATAGGTGCAGGTTGGGGGGAAGTGTAAGTGGTGGCCAAACAAAAACATGGCCTCATCAATCCATGAAATCCTTGACAGTTAAACTGAGTCAGACAGGTAGGGAGGGAGATGCAGACTTCAGGGTTGGGGCCCGGCCCGCCCCGCCATCGGGACTCTAAGAATCAATCAATGAAGGCTGGAGACAGACAATAGGTGACATGGCTCAAAATCGTTCGTTGTCAATGGCTTACGCAGATGTATTCAGTCTCTGTAATCTTTCATATTCCTTTCTACCATTACTCATTCATTCTGTTTCACTCTAGTCAGTCTTGTCAAAACTCTATTGATTCTCTTCACTCATCTTCTTGTCTACGTTTGTGTGGTATTTGGAAGGTGGCAACTCGAAGTGCTGCACTTCGGTGCCAAGTTCTATGTTGAATCCAGACAGAGACAGACCATATTTTATCCAAGATAATGATTTCAACAACACTTTCATTCGTCACAGGGTTTCATCATGAGCTGACATCAGTTAGGAGAACACCATTGGAAGACCTGGGAGTACTGGACAGCTCTGTTTTGTTAGCCTAGTTTGGAACTCTTCATCAGTACGCATCCACCACAAGGGTTCAAACCTAGGGTCTTCTGGTTACAAGCCTAACGAGCTAGGCGGTAGACCATTAAGCCACTGGGATGTGTCAATCCAATGGCCAGCCAGCCCATGAATTCCAACTTCTGTGGATTCACAACTTGGGGTGCCACCACTAGCCAATGTCATCGGTAGGGCGAGTATTTGTCTTAACGCCCGACCTGCTGTTCATGATGAAATCCTGTAACCAATCAATCAAATCCCTACAAAAAACAATACTTGAATAAGTTCATTAATCCTGATGTCATTTTCCCCTAAAAAAAATAAGATGCTCATAATTCAAAAATAATTGTTATTTTCGATAGTTTGGTTTGTAAGGGTTTGTTATGCTTTTACGAGTTGATCAAGGATTGATATCAGTTAGAGAACCATTGAAAACCAGCACTGGAGTACTGGACAGCTGCTGTTTCAGCCTAGTTTGGGAATCATCGGCAGTACGCACCCACCACTAGGATTCGAACCAAGGACCTTCCGGTTACAAGGCAAGCTCGTATACCATTCAGCCACTAGGACCCGATTCAATGGCCAGTCCATGAATTCTAACTTCTACCAACTCGTGATTTAGCACGACCCCAACCATTGTCGTTGGTGGGACATCCATCCACACACGTGACATCTAATTGGACCTCACTGGTCACGATTTCTCACTAGAACTCCAGGAAACTCCATCCTGTAGCCTTGTTGTTAAAAAAACAGTTTGCCAAATATACTTACCAAAAATTTCTATTGGTTTTTTTGGTTCTGGTGGTAAATCCGGTGGTTCTGATGAACATGCACTTGTACAATCAACACATGAACATGCTGCACCGCCAAGATCATTTGATGAACGTTTTGGTACAGGTTGATTACATTGATAAGATATTGAATCGAATGGATGAATATTTGGATTACGACGAGAAGCATCAGAATAATAAGCAGTTGAATTAACAACATTAAAGCGTATATCAAATGGGCTACGACCACTGCCTGTTGATTTACCAAGATTTTCTAATAACGTTTGACGTGTACATTCAGATGTTCCACACATTAAATTAATTGCACGACCACTTCCAAAGGTGACATCCTGTTCAGAAAACAAATAAATTAATTAATTAAATCAAAGTAGTTAATAATTTCTACAGTATTGAATTTCCAACAGCCTGTTGCAGACCTTTATCAACAACAACTGTCTTCGCTGGCTCTATACTGAAGATTAGATGGCCGCCGGAAAGAACAAGAACCAACAAGAAACTATGGGAAGAAACAAAACAAGAACCGATCGCCCAACAAATATGCAGGAGAAAGATGTGGAGATGGATTGGAGACCCACTGAGGAGGCCGCTGGGTGACATCGCGTGTCAGTCAGGCAATAGCTCGAGTGGAAATCGAAAGGGAAGCGACCAGTGGGACGTCAGTGCAAGGGTGACATGGAGGAGATCGTGTGACGAGGAGTTGAAACAGTATGGATTAACATGGATGCAAGTGAAAAGTACAACAGAAGACAGAAGCAAGTGGAGACGTGCAGTTAAAGCCCTATGTTCCACTAGGAACCCAAGGGAACAATAATAATAATAAGATTTAATCACAAATCGACCTATCACAGTTAATGAAGCATTGATAACTAGCAAGGAGTACTGGATAACTGTTTCGTCCTGGCTGGTAGCTCTTCAACAGTTCGTATTCTCAACCTTATCACTAGGGGTCGAACAAGGAACTTTCAAGTTACAAGGCGAGGCTGTCAACCATTCAATCACTAAGATGGAATCTAATGATCAGTCTATCAATCGCGATTTCTGCGAATTCACAGTCAGCTACTGTCATCAGCAGGGTATTTGTCCTATCACTAAACTTGGTGGCAACGCAACTAGTCACGATTTGTTACTGGAACACCAGGCAAATTCATTCCGTGATTCGTCACTAATGTCGAAAAGACAATACTTAAAATATCTTTAAAATGCCATAAAATATAGATTCTAGTAAATGGGAGCTAACTCTAATCTCAGTCCTCTGACTAGGTTGTATTATAGTTATTATTCCCTTGCGTTCCAAGTGGAACATCGAGGCCTCAATAACATATCTCCACTTTCTATTTTCTGCCATCCTCTTCTGCTGGGTCCACGATTGACAAACCCTCTCATCTTTTCCTTACACAACCTCTTCCATGTCACCCTCGGACTGACGACCCACTCGTCGCTTCCCATTTGGATTTCGCTCAAGCACTGGCCTGGCGCGCGATGTCATTCGACGGCCTTTTCAATGTATGCCCGATCCACACCTCCATTTTCTCCTACATATTTGTTAAGCGATCGGTTCTCGCCCGTTGGTTTGTCCCCAGAGTTAACTAGCTAGCTTGCTAGTTTTCTAGCCAGTCCCAAGAACGAGTAAAGAGGGAGGATTGGGTATGGAGCTAGCTACCACCCCACATCACTAAACCTATCAAACCTCTAAAGAAAATTCAACGCACAGAAAATATGCTAAAAATACAAACAACAACTCAAAGAACGATCTTATTCTTCGCTCAAATCGTAGAGGCGAAATAACGCGGACTGGTGAAAGCTTTCGAGAAGCCAGTCAGTTAGCCGATGTGTCCTCTTACGATGGAAGCAAGAATAAGAATGGGAATGTGGAATGTCCGCATGTATATTACGTATGATTGCATAATAATTTGATTTTAAAGGAATGACGGAAACGAATTCTTGTCACTCTACTGGTGAGGGAGTTCGCTTAGGTGGGTTTCGGAGTGAATGAGAAAAAGAATCAAGGAGAAGGACAGTAAACAATTTTCTCCCCAATAGACTTTAAAGTTATCATAATTTACTTCATAACGACGCGAATAGTATGTGGAAATGTGGCTTATTAGCGTAAGACACTTGAAGACATCCGGTCAGTGGGTTCCAGATTTGACACTTGCTTAACCACCTATTTCACACTGTGTAAATTGGGTAGTAGTGTCATCAGCCTTCAGCCACGCCTAGTTGACCAGCTTGCTGGCTTTCTAGCCGGTTCCAAGCCCCGGAAAAAAAGGAGAGTTAGGAGGGGGGGGCTAGCTACCCTACCCCAGAAAATTAGTCCAGTCGCTAGGGGAACTTAAAAACACATGAAAAAAAATTTTTTAAACTTATTCACCTCTGGGATCGGAGCGACAAAATGACACAGGATGGTGAAAGCTTTCGAGAAGCCAGTCAGTCAGTCGATGTGTCTTCTTTCGATAGAAGCAAAAATAAACGCTGAGACGTGGAATGTTCGTACAATATACAAAGCTGAGAAGGCTAACAAGGTTGCCAAAGAAAATGATAAGGTACGCTACGGAAGTATTAATAATCTGAGAGACCAGGTGGAATGGATGTGCACTGTCAGAATTATCAACTGGAGAGTCAGTAATCTACTTCGACCCGACCGAAAGCTCCTACCTTGACGTGGTGGTCGGGCTTGAACACTGCAATGACCCAACAAGCTATACTGGCTGGAACTTATGTTCCTGCAGGTCCTACCATGCCAGAAAGGTTGTTTGGATAGCAGTTAGACTAAAAGCAGTTACCCAATCCAATCCTATGGTTTCAAATAAATCACAAAATATCATGCCGGATCGGTCGGGGCCCGGATTAACAACGACCGCGCTTTCTGCTGCCGTGTCACAGGGCAGAAGTGATAAATACGCTACTGAGACACACCAAATAAAAAAGAACAAACAAAAACAGGCCGTGTGTGACCGGCCTCAAGCAGTTGTCCCCTGGGCTCTGCGGTCACGCAACCAACTTCCACGGTGTGGGCAGCCGGGAAGTACCAATCGCCCTCACAATCCGAAGTGCACGCGAAACCCCTCTAATCCTCGCTCATCTTTGTCTTCATCTTCATCTCTATTATCTTGTCTTCCTTCTACCAATGCAACTCCTCTACTTGATGGCTCTTCACTTCCTCTTCACTCTGTGTGCACTGATAACGAGGGAAGCCAAAAAGCCACCACCGATTGTCTCCTAAAACCACGCCACCAATTTTATATAGGAGCATTTAATGTTAGGACACTCTGCCAAATAGGACAACAAGCATCTCTAGCCAAGACTCTGGCATCTCGAGCCATTGATGTATGTTGTGTTTCAGAAACACGCATA
Organism: Trichobilharzia szidati; assembly: GCA_944472155.2. Classification (NCBI taxonomy): domain Eukaryota; kingdom Metazoa; phylum Platyhelminthes; class Trematoda; order Strigeidida; family Schistosomatidae; genus Trichobilharzia; species Trichobilharzia szidati. The sequence goes on from OX235275.1 coordinate 7,808,047, forward strand.
CAAGACCCAAGTGTGGTTATTCACCTAACCCCACCTGGCCAACAGGATGAATCTGCAAAATTCACCTTGAGGGTGTCAGGAGATGCGACGGCTGGCTCACGAGGATTAGCTGGTGTTGGGATAGCTTTAAGTACTAGAGCAGAAAAGACATTACTTGACTGGATCCCGGTAGATAGCCGAATGTGCGCTGTCCGCCTGAACGGATCAGTGAAAAGGAGAAAGGACTGCACTACTCGCCGATGCCTTTTCGTAATCTCCGCCTACGCCCCCACTGACTGCAGTTCGGATGAAACGAAGGATGAGTTCTACCAAAAGCTGTCTAGTTTGCTGCGAAAGGCTAGACGCTCAGATATAGTCGTTTTAGCTGGTGACTTTAATGCTCAAGTAGGGAAATTGTGTCAATCTGAGAAGAATGTTGGTGGCACATACGGAATTCCGTGCCAGCGAACCGACAACGGTGACCGTCTCCTACAGTTCTGTTCAGATAATCATTTGTATCTTGTAAGCACTAACTTCAAACACAAGGAGAGACACTGTTTGACCTGGCGACCCCCATCATCAAATCAACGCTGGACACAAATAGACCACATAGCAATAAGCTATCGTTGGCGTGGGTCGGTAGGAGATTGTCGCTCCTTCTGGAACACGTGTGTAGATACCGATCACGCACTGGTCCGCGCTCGTGTGTGCTTACGACTGAACGGACGTAGGAAACAGCTGGCGGTAAACCCATCACGTCCCCAGCTCGACCAGGGAACTAAGTCCCTATTTGAGGAAGAACTAGCTAAACACATATCTGAGTTCGACAGCTGCGCTCACCCTGAAGAAGCCTGGAAGAATATTCAGTCAGCCATAGATACAGCTGTAAAAGCTGTGAATAAGGTAAATCCAAAGGTGAGTAAAACCCATTGGATTTCGACTGCCTCATCCGAACTGATAGATGCTAGAAGACTTATCCCGGCGAGCTCCGAATTCAATGAGGAGCGAAAGCTGCACAAGAGGAAACTTACGAAAAGTCTCCGCAAGGACCGTGAACAGTGGTGGTTGACAAAGGCGAAAGAGATGGAAAAAGCATCGGCGATAGGCAATACCAGACAACTATTCAGGCTTATCAGGGAAACAGGTGGTAAAAAACAAATGATAAGCGAAACAATCTCCGAGAAAAATGGCACCATAATTAGCTCCCAGGATAGACGTCTGGAGCGCTGGAAAGAACACTATGAGGAGCAGTTTAATTGGTCCACAGCCACACTTAACCTACTGGACATCCAACACCTCCCTGAATGGGAGATAGACACAGGTCCTCCGTCCTTAACCGAGGTTACTAAAGCTGTCACCAATCTGAAGCTAGGCAAAGCAGCGGGACCTGATGGATTGACTCCAGAGATATTTAAGTACGGAGGCGTCAGTTTACTGTCTGCGTTAACGGAGGTTCTAGGCAGCGTCTGGGAATCAGAGGAAGTCCCGTCGGGTTGGTGTAAGTCACTGATCATCCCGATATACAAGAAGGGGGACAAGTCGTCTTGTGATAATCACAGAGGGATTAGCTTGACTAATATAGTATCTAAAATCCTAGGCTCAATAATACTGCGTAGATTAAGTGGTGCTCGGGAGACACAAACACGAGAAAACCAGGCAGGTTTTAGGCCAGGTAGAGGGTGTATTGATCACATCTTCACCCTTCGACAGATTCTAGAACATAGGCATTCCTACCGGCGTCCGACAATCATTATATTTCTTGACCTAAAGGCGGCATTCGATTCTGTCGACCGGGAGGTTCTCTGGCGATGCTTGGCTGTAAAGGGAATGCCAAGAAAATACATTGCACTGATTAAGGCACTCTACTCGTACTCATGCAGCCAGGTGAGGGCTTATGGCGAGTTGTCATCTGAAGTGGTGACGACTAGCGGCGTCCGTCAAGGATGCCCATTATCCCCATTCCTATTCAATTTCATCATAGATGTACTAATGGACTTAACCCTAACTCACTTCAGCGACTCAGGGATTGACTTGCTACCAGGGAAGAATCTCGTTGACTTAGAATATGCGGACGATATAGTCCTTCTAGGCGAGGACTCTGACAAAATGCAGAGTCTACTGAACACCCTGAGCAACAATCTCCGCATGTTTGGCATGCGATTCGCCCCTATAAAATGTAAGATGATGCTGCAGGATTGGACTTCATCGACCCCTAGATTAGAAATAGGAAGTGAAGTGGTAGAACACGTTGACCGCTTCACTTACTTGGGAAGTACCATCAGTCCCAACGGGTTGATCTCAGACGAAATTTCAGCACGAATACAGAGGGCTAGGTTCGCATTCGCCAGTTTTCGCCGTCTCTGGCGTAGACGCGATATCCGACTATCGACCAAAGGGCGTGTGTACTGCTCAACAGTCCGCTCCGTCCTCCTTTATGGCTGTGAGTGAGACCTGGCCATTGAGAGCAGAAGACATGAAAAGATTAGCTGTGTTCGATCATAGGTGTCTGCGTTCTATCTCCCGCATGAAGAGGTATAATAAGGTGAGCAATATTGAGGTTAGGCGTCGAGTGCTAGGTAAGGCGGGGAAATCAATCGACGAAACGGTAAAATTACTTCGACTGAGATGGTTAGGACATGTGCTACGTATGCCTAGTCATCGCCTTCCTCGACGGGCAATGTTAGCTGATATAGGGTCAGGCTGGAAAAGAGCTAGCGGCGGTCAAACCAAAACATGGCACCAATCAATGAAATCCACAACAGTTAATCTAAGCCAGGTAGGAAGATGTAGACTTCCTGGTTGGGGCCCTCGGGATGGTAAAAACCAATGGTTGGAAACAATTGGTGACATGGCTCAAAATCGTTCTCAGTGGCGCAGATGCATCCACTCCTTGTGACTTATGATTTCCAATTAAACTTTTGTTCTCCGTTATTACTATTCCTTTGTCTCACACCTCTGTTTACTATCTCCATTATGCACTTCTTCTACTTCCTTCTCTTGCTTTGCGTGCTACATAGATTGTGGCGACTTGAACTGCCGCACATATGTGCAAAGTTCTATGTCGAAAACCGACCGACCGACCGAATCTACTTCGACCACTCAGACGACAACCACGAGTACACTGAGTGACTGCCATGATGTCACCAGTAGCAGTCAAAGCCTCAAAGCAGTGGGAACCAATTATATCCCGGATTATGATAGTAAGATTCAACTCAGCGCTACGCATCTACAAACAACAACTCAGAACAAGGGGGCGGGAAGGAAAGTTTCTATAGACAACTAACTACAAACCGACAGTGACATGGAAAGAAGACCATGTGGGGAAGAAAAGAGAGACGATGGACAATTATGCGGTCGACCAAAGAGGATCACAGAGAAAGAGAGAGAGTAGGATAAAATGGTGATGTGCTGTTGAGGCCGCATGCTCCACTCGGAACCCGAAGGAAGAATAAATAAATAACTGTCTGTATGTTTTCGACAGAGGACTTTGCACATATGTGTGCCAGTTCAAGTCAACGCACTCCCTCCATGTACCACACAAAGCCAGAAAAGAAGAAAGTAGGAGAAATGCATATTAGAGAGAGACAGTAAACAGAAGTGTGTTGAGACAAAGGAATAGTAATAACGAAGAACAAAACAGTTTCATTGGAAATCATAAGTCACAAGGAGTGGAAGCATCTGCACCGGCCAGCCATTGAGAACGATCACTTTGAGCCATGTCACCAATTGTTTCCAGCCTTCATTGGTTTTTACCGTCCCAAGGACCCCAACCAGTCAGGAAGCCAGTCTACACCTTCCTACGTGGCTGGCTTAGACTAACTGTTGTAGATTTCATTGACCGGTGAAGGCATGTTTCGGTTTATCCACCACTGGCTTTCTCTTTTCCAACCTGACCCTATATCAGCTAACATTGCCCATTGTCGAGGAAGGCGATGACTAGGCAGGTATGCATAACACATGTCCTAACCATCTCAGTCGATGTGATTTCACAGTCTCGTCGATTGATTTCCAATTCCTCCTTACCAACTAGCACTCGACCGATAGCCTAACCTCAATATGCTCACCTTATTATACCACTTCACGCGGGAGATAGAACGCAGACATCTATGGTCAAAGACAGCTTATCTTTCCATGTCTTCCGCTCTCTCAAGTCTATAAATAAATAAATCAAGAGACTTTAAACTCAGTAAGTACAGCTCTTTTAACTTGATACATAACTAAGCAACCTGTTTCAAGTAATTAAATTCTAACGCTTAAGTAGTAGTGCATGCCTTACAATATAAGTAGAATTACTGCCTTGTTATATATTGTGAACTAGATTTTTTTGTTTTTATCAAGTGATTCATAACTCTCAACTGAATGAGACTACTCAAACATCAAGTTTACGTTTACACTTATGCAGTGAATGAACATCTTCACTTTTGGATTGTTCAATGTGTTTTTCCTACTAGAAGAAAACCTAAAAAATGGAGAAGAGAAATTATAATTTCTGCGTGTTTATTTTCTGCTGAAAAGACTATTCAGATGTTATAGTTCTTCTTTCTCAATATATACATCTGTGGTGTACTACTAACAAGATACATATATCAGTAGTATGTACAGAGACATCCATGGGCACAAAAGTATCAAATAGCAGAGGCAGAGAGACAGAGAGAGATTTGACGTCAAAGAGAGGAAACGAACCAGTTTATTGCGGTGAAAAACAAGAGAGATACAGAAAGAAGACATAGGAAACACAATACGAAGGGGGGGGCGAGGCAAGAGTAGCACAACACGGGAGATCCGTCTGTGCAAATCGTTATTATTATAATTGTTCCCTTGGGTTCCTAGTGGAGCATAGGGCTTCAAATACACGTCTCCACTTGCTTCTGTCTTCTGCCATACTTTTCACCTGCATCCATGTTAGTCCATAGTCTTTCAACTCCTCTTCACATGATCTCCTCCATGTCACCCTTGCACTGACGACCAACTCGCCGCCTCCCTTTCGAATTCCACTCGAGCTATGGCCTGACTGACGCGCGATGTCACCCAGAGGCCTCCTCAGCCAGTGAGTGTCCAATCCATCTCCACTTTCACCTCCTTATTTGTTGAGCGATTGGTTCTTGTTTTGTTTCTTCCCATAGTTTCTTGTTGGTTCTTGTTCTCTCCGGCCATCTGATCTTCAGTATAGAGCCAGCGAAGACAGTTGTTGTTGATAAAGGTCTCCAACAGGCTGTTGGAAATATTCTTTGTCACCCGCCAAGTGTCTGATCCATACGTATAGAACTCACTGACTTAACGTTTGTATTGAAAATCCGGATCATTTTGTTGTTGATGCTGAGTTGAGTGACAGCGGAAGATTTCCAGATTGGTTTCAGGTTGATGAATGTGTTTCTCGCCTTCCCGATTCTCGATCTGACATCCTCGTCCGTTCCTCCTTTAGTTGAGACAATGCTCCCTTGATAAGTGAATGAAGTAATCTCTTTCAAATCCCTTCCGTTGATGTTGATTGGCGTTGGATGTTGCTGTTGTTGGTTGGTTGGTTGTTTTCATAACCTCCGTCTTGTCTATGTTCACCTGGAGTCCTGTCTTCACCGGCTGCTTCTTCGACCAGTTTGATGGTTTTCGCTTGTAAGTCTTCGATTTTGTGTGACATCAAACATAAATCATCCACACGCGAAATCCAGGTCTTCTAGGTTCTTCACCTCGGTCGGGCCAGGATATCCCTGTCTCCCCGTTTCCCACTATCTGACGCATAATCCAGTCCACCACAATTAGGAATATCATTGGTGATAATAAGCACCCTTGTCTGACTCCTGTGTTTACTCCAAACGCCTCGCTGAGTTTTCCGTTGTGGATCACTTGACATGTGCCGTTGTCGTACAGCTGTTGAATAAAGTTGATGAATATTTGGGGTACGCCGTAGTACTTGAGTAGTTTCCAAATTACTTCGCCGTCAACGCTGTCGAAGGCTTTCTCAAAGTCTATAAAGTTGAGGTAGATGTTTGATTGCCATTCCTTGCTTTCAATATATGGCAATACATAATTTCCCTATACGTGTATATATCAAATTGCAAATGAATACTCTGTCATTCAGTCTGTTTTCTTCGCGCGTTACGTTACATTTGATTTCGCCGCCAGGATGAACTTGACGGAGAACTTCGTAGATGTGGAGAGAGCATAGCTCGTCATTTGCACAGATCGTCAGTGTTGTGATACTTCTACCTACACCCATCCTATGTATTTTCATGTCTCCCCTGTTTTACCACAATACACTGGGGTTCATTTCCTTTCTTTGACGTTAAATCCATCTCTCTCTCGGCTATTGGATATTTTTGTGCCGATTGATGAACATCTTTTTATATACTACTGATATATATATCTTGTCAGTAGCCCATACGACATTCCGAACGCAAAGTTGCTGTAAACCTTTGAGGTTTCAGTAACGGTGATGCTGTTTCACATACTACAGAGTGGGGCTGCTAACCTCACTTACGCTCTACCTTCCCTCTTTTCGTGGATTATTACGGGTTAATAATAAACTAGATAACGCTTAAAGGGTGTGCGTCAGTCGAACAGATAGTTAGTTGTATTTCAAACCAGATTACACCTTACGCGTGAATTAGAAGTTGGCGTAAACCAGGTGCGTTATTTCCGTGTTATTTGACATCTGATAAATACCCTATAACATTTTAATGACAACTAGCCATCAGTATATATAGCACAAAAGTTGATTGTGTGAATTATTGTGAGTTTATATTTTTATTTAAAATTAAGTTATAATGATGATATTAAAATATACGATTAAGATGAAGAGATTCGCAGAAAGAAAAGAAATTAAATGAACGAATTACACGACAAGTTATTTTGTAACACAATTTTAACACTCCCTTTCTACATATATGATTTTGATGAAACAAGGTACATTATGTCTATCTGTCTGTTTCCGACATAGAACTTTGCACATATGTGCGCCAGTTCAAGTCGACACACTCCCTACTTGTAGCACACAAAGCAAGAGAAGAAAGTACAAGAAATGCATATAAGAGAAAGACAGTAAACAGAGGTGTGTTGAGACAAAGGAATAGTAATAACGAAGAACAAAACAGTTTCATTGGAAATCATAAGTCAGTCAGTCACAAGGAGTGGATGCATCTGAGCCAGCCAGTCAGCCATTGAGAACGATTTTGAGCCATGTCGCCAATTGTTTCCAGCCTTCATTGGGTTTTACCGTCCCGAGGACCCCAACCAGTCAGTCAGGAAGCCAGTCTACACCTTCCTACGTGACTGGCTTAGACTAACCGTTGTAGATTTCATTGACTGGTGCCATGTTTTGGTTTGACCGCCGCCTATCTTGCTCTTTTCTAGTCTGACCCTATGTCAGCTGACTAACATTTCCCATTGCCGAGGAAGGCGATGACTAGGCATGCATACGTAGCACATGTCCTGACCATCTTAGTCGATGTAATTTCACAGTCTCGTCGATTGATTTCCAATTCCTCCTTACCAACTAGCACTCGACCGATGCCTAACCTCAATATTGCTCACTTTATTATACCACTTCACGCGGGAGACAGAACGCCGACACCTATGGTCAAAGACAGCTAATCTTTTCATGTCTTCCTCTCTCAATGGCCAGGTCTCACAGCCATAAAGGAGGAGAGAGCGGATTGCTGAGCACTTCAGACGCCTTTTGGTGAATAGCCGGATATCACGTCTACTAAGCCAGAGACGGTGTAAACTAGAATATGAGAAACGAGCCCTCTGTATTCGTGCTGAGATTCCGTCAGAGATCAACCCGTTGGCACTGGCTGATGGTACTTCCCAAGTAAGTGAAGCGGTCAACGTGCCCTACCACTCAGTTCAGGAAGGAGGACCTGTGTCTATATTCCATTCTGGGAGATGTTGGATGTTCGGCAGGTTAAGCTTGGCTGTAGGCCAATTAAACAGTTCCCCATAGTGCTCTTTCCAGCGTTCCAGTCGTCTATCCTGGGAGCTAATTATGGTGCCATTTTTCTCGGAGATTGTTTCACTTATCATTTGCATTTTGCCACCTGTTTCCCTGATAAGCTTAAATAGTTGTCTGGTGTTGCTAATCGCCGATGCCTTTTCCATCTCTTTCGCTTTTGTCGCCCACCACTGTTCACGGTCGTTGCGAAGACTTTTTGTTAGTTTTCGTTTAAGTACCTTTCGCTCTTCATCATAATCGGAGCTCATCATATGTTATATATGTTATGTCAGACAAACAAAGAATAGTAGTTCGGTACATCAACGGATCTACTGTATTCCACACCACATATCTTTCACCTCATGATGAAATCATCCAACCAATCAAACAAACCCCCCCTCCGCACAAAACCAATACTTGAAAATTAATCTGATGCTCACTAGCGACTGGCTCCATTCAGGCAGTTAACCTGGGGTTGTAGTGGGAAGCCGTGACCAGTAGGGTATAGCAGGTTAGAAGTGAGGACAATTACTCATCGAAGAAGACATCGCGAAGGGGTCGCCCTATGTTATGAATTGGCAGAAGTTGAAACTGATGGGCTGGCCATTGGATTGACAGATCCCAGTGGCTTAATGGTCTACGAGCTAGCTCGCTAGGCTTGTAACCAGAAGACCCTAGGTTCAAACCCCTGTGGTGGATGCGTACTGATGCAGAGTTCCAAACTAGGCTAACAAAAAAACAGCTGTCCAGTACTCCCAGGTCTTCCAATGGTGTTCTCCTAACTGATGTCAGCTCATAATGAAATCCTCCAACCAATCAAAATAAAATCCCTACAAAACCAATACTTGGAAACATCTGTTTTTGCATCAACATCTCGAACACTTTCTGTATCTACAATAAAAGGACGAAATTCTGTAGACTCAACTTCAAACTGTATCTACAAGTTCACCTGCAGCTGCGGTGACACCTATATAGGTAGAACCAATAGAATGTTCCAATGTCGTGGTCGAAAAGAACATGCTCCAAAATGGTTACTAAATCATACAGAAAATCCCAATGCCAGTAATCTGAATAGAAATCCAGCATCATCATCCATTGCAAAACACTTAATAATGTCAGGTCACAAAATTAATCAATATTAATGACTGTTTCACAATTATTTCATCACATAACTCTAATTCAAGGTTGGTTATTGAAGGTGATGGAAGCCCTTTGCATTTATCACATACAGCTTAAACTATGTGTACAAAAAACAACAATAGACTTCAACCTTCGCCTGCCATGGACTGACTACTTGACCTATATAAATATGATTGGTCATGAGTAGTATGTACTTTTGTTTTATGTAACTGAGTAACTGCCATGCTAGTTGTAAAGCGATTGTAGAGCAATTATCATCTCGCGAAATTTGTCGTCTAAGTGCCTTATTCAAATTTATTAAATGGACTTTTTTTTATCCTTCACGTTCCCCAGTGGAACATAGGGCTTCAAGCTAGTTGCTTGAAGTTTCTGTAGCAGTGTTTATTTTACAGGATGGGTTTGCTAGCCTCATGTCCAACCTTCCCTCTTCACCAGCATTATTTCTGGCCTGGCGAGGTAAAGGAGTGCGTCGGCCGGGGTTCGAACCCCGGACCATGTGCATGGTCGGCGAGCGTCCTAACCGCTATGCCACCGACGCACAGGGACTAATTTGTTTTAAATATTTACTACAGATTCAATCTTCTTTTTCTACTGAGAACTAGGAAAATCCCACTCTGACAACTGACTAACTCCAGACAATAAATATGCTATCTAATGCACTAGACTTTAATCAGCTACAATTAGGAGGTACTCTAACCCTCACCCCTCCCCCCTACACTTTAAAGAAGCGCAGTGAATTATTCTCCATGTCAGTGGTTTTGAGAATTTCAGTATTTCTACAAAGTAGCACCTACTCAATATTATTAAAAACCATTCTGAGGGTTTTGTTAAATCAACAAAACTATCAAAATAACTTATAGCATCCCTTTCCCTTCGTGCGGCGGTGGCACAGCGGTAGAGTGCTCACCGACCACGCAGGTGGTCCGGCATTCGACCTCCGGCCACAGACACACTCCTTTACTTGACCAAGACAGTAGTAAGACTGGTAAAGAGGGAAGGTTGGGCATGAGGGTAACAACCCCATCCCGTAAAAATAATCACCACTGACTGCTACAGAAACTTCAAGCCTCTAAGCTTGAAGTCTTATGTTCCATTGGGAATGTAAAGGACTAGAAAAAAATCCCTTTCCAATCGAACAATATTCATGGTGGTCAGCTCTTTTCCAATGGGAGTTGATTGTTATCTGGGTTTGAAACTACACATTGTTCATGCTACCAAAAGCATAAAAACATGACAACATTACCCCCAAACAAAAGTAGATACCTTTATCAAGGCTTGTGTACAGAAATTTTTAAAAAAACAACTTAAAATGGGTTAAATAAACTTTCCAGCATGCTTGAAGTAATTTCTAGTGGATGGTGACTAGCAGTGAAATCCATTTCTTCCGATTTGCGGGACTCGTCAGTCGGATCCACCTGTGGAGTCTCCAGTGTGTGATGATGTTCCTCCATTGAAACTCGAATCGATCAATATACGCATACACTAATAATATATACATATATTTGAATAAGGTATTAAGAAGACAAATTTCGCGAGATGATATCATTTCGTAGTTTCTTTACAACCGCTTTACAACTAACATGGTTAACATGCAATATTAAACACTATTCCGAACAATAATAATCATACACAATGAAAACTTTTCAGCATCTCACATTCGGATGAAGAATATCCAGTTACCAGGGCAAAGAAAGACTGATAACCGCTTCTTTCTGAACGCACAAATCAGGTTTCAGGCGCTTGATGGAAATGGCTTCAGCAAACTTAAGGAAAATTGAGCTCTTTTGCCTATTGATAATTTTGAACGACTTTTTGACGTCCACCTCATGACTCGTGTCGAGAAGATGCCTGGCGATGACACTCTTTTACAGCATTTGTTCCATTTAGACGTAAGGTTTTCGGTACATGTTCAGAAAATTGTAGATGTGCCCTTCTTTCTGTTCTTCCAATGTAACTGCTCCTTCAGATACATGTAAATTTGTATATACAGTTGGAGTTAATAAACATGAGAAGGATATCTATCGATTTTTGATTGCATCAAAGAGCAAGTTGTTCGATAGACGGGAACGAGCTTAGCTGGCTGCAGGATAGGCTAGAGCTAGTGATGTGCTCAGCCTTCTGTTGATCATCTCTGAAATGTTTTCACCTTTATAATCAAGCTGTCTCACACCTCTGTCTACTGTCTATATTATGCATTTCTTCTACTTCCTTCTCTTGCTTTGCGTGCTACACAGATTGTGGCGACTTCAACTACCGCACATATGTGCAAAGTTCTATGTCGAAAACCGACCGACCGACCGACCTGAAAGTAGATGGGCTTTTTTTCTACTGTGATTTGTTTTACATTTGTGACTTCAGATCTTCCATACTTGTTGATGAAACTTTGAGGGTACCCATTGCTCTTCAATATCTTTTCAAGAAACTCAAATTCTTCCTCTAATTTCCTCTTTCATCCGAATGCGAAATGCTGAAAAGTTTTCGTTGTGTATGATGATTATTGTTCGGAATAGTGTTTAATAATGCATATATATGTATATATTATTAGTGTATGCGTATATTGATCAATTGATTTTTGTTTAAAATGAACTCTGTGCAAGTATGTTAAAACTGCTTTTGTAGATACATTGAATAATGTCTTTTTGGCCTGTAAGCAGCTGACGAGAAGGCAACGAAATAAGCAATGATGGTACCATTTTATTCTGCTAAAACTGTAGTTCTTACTTTGTTCAAAAACTTTTGAAGTTCTAATTTCCACTGTCAAATATCAACATAACACAAACACCTCAAAAATCGATAGCTTTAAACTATTCTCAAGTGTTGCTTTGCACAAATTTTATTGATTTCTAGAGTGGATCAAGAACTGACATCAGTTTAGAAGAAGAAAAAAGGTGCTGAAACCCAGAGAGTAATAAGACAGTTGCTTCGTTGTAGTTTATTAGGATTCTTCATCAGTACACACGCATAAACCGATCGGGGACCGAACTTTGTACATTCAGGTAACGAGGTGAGCCTGTCCATCTCTTCCAGCCACACTGTGACAGAATCCCATGGCAACTGTAATCAGCTAATAGAAAATTAAAATCCATGAAAACAATCGGAATTCGTCCTAGTAGACGGATGGTTAATAAGGTAGATTCGATCCTTCGGGGGGGGGAGTCAGTTAGTCATGGATATATAATGCTAAACAGTTTTAAACTAGAATGAAACAACTGTCCAGCCCCCTGTGTTGGTTTTCTCGACTCCTTTAACTAATATCCGGATACGGTGATGTTGAGCTAGCGGTTGCGCTATATCGTGAATTGGCAGAAGTTAGAATTCATGGACTGGCCATTGGATCGGGTCCCAGTGGCTTAATGGTATACGAGCTCGCCTTGTAACCAGAAGGTCCTGGGTTCGAACCACGGTGGTGGGTGCGTACTACTGAAGAGTCTCAAACAAGGATGAAACAGCTGTCCAGTACTCCCAGGTTTTCTAAAGGTTCTCTAACTAATGTCAACTCATGATGAAATCCTCCAACCAATCCCTACAAAACCAATACTTGAAAACATCTCTTTTCCTCAACATCTCGAACATTTCCGATTCCTGTACCCACGATTAAACTGTGTCTACAAGTTCACCTGCAGCTGCGGTGACACCTATATAGGTAGAACCAATAGAATGTTCCAATGTCGTGGTCGAAGAGAACATGTTCCAAAATGGTTACTAAATCATATAGAAAACCCCAATGCGATTAATCTGAATAGGAATCCAGTATCATCCATTGCAAAACACTTATTAATGTCAGGTCACAAAATCAATCAATATTAATGACTGTTTCACAACTATTTCATCACATAACTCTAATTCAAGGTTGGTTATTGAAGGTGATGGAAGCCCTTTGGATTAATCACATACAGCCTAAACTGTGTGTACATAAAACAATAAACTTCAACCTTCGCCTGCCATGGACTGACTACTTGACCTATTTAAAAATGGTTGGTCATGAGTATGTACTTTTGTTTTATATAACTGAGTAACTGTCATGCTAGTTGAACCATACTAGTTGTAAAGTGATTGTAGAGCAACTATCATCTCACGAAATTTGTCTTCTAAGTGCCTTATTCAAATTTATTAAAGGGACTAATTGTTTTAAATATTTACTACAGATTCAATCTTCTTTTTCTACTGAGAACTAGGAAAACCCCAATCTGACAACTGACTAACTCCAGAAAATAAATATGCTACCTGATGCACCAGACATTAATCAGCTCCAATCAGGAGATATTCTAACTCCCCCTCCCCCCTACAGTTTACGGAAGCGCAGTAAATTATTCTTCATATCAGTAGTTTTGAAAATTTCAGTATTTCTACAAAGTAGCACCTACTCAATATTATTAAAAACCATTCTGAGGGTTTTGTTAAATCAACAAAACTATCAAAATAACTTATAGCATTCCTTTCCCTTTGTGCGGCGATAGCACAACGGCAGAGTGCTCACCGACCACACAGGTGGTCCGGGGTTCGATCTCCAGCCACAGACACACACTCCTTTACCTGTCTAAGCCAGATAGTAGTAAGACTGGTAAAGAGGAAAGGTTGGGCATGAGGGTAGCAACCCCATCCCGTAAAAATAATCACCACTGACTGCTACAGAAACTTCAAGCCTCTAAGCTTGAAGTCCTACGTTCCATTGGGAACGTAAAGGACTAGAAAAAAAATCCCTTTCCAATTGAATAATATTCATGGTGGTCAGCTCTTTTCCAAAAGGGAGTTGATTGTAATCTGGGTTTGAAACTACACATTATTCATGCTACCAAAGGCATAAAAACATGACAACATTATCCCTAAACAAAAGTAGATACCTTTATCAAGACTTGTGTACAGAAATTTAAAAAAAAAACTTAAAATGGGTTAAATAAACTTTTTAGCATGCTTGAAGTAATTTCTAGTGGATGGTAACTTGCAGTGGAATCCATTTCTTCGCATTTGTGGAACTCGTCAGTCGGATGTACCTGTAGAGTCTCCAGTGTGTGTGTGATGATGTTCCTCTATTGAGACTCGAACCCAACCAGAACTGATTGGTTCAAACACCAAAGCGTTATCCCACTCTATACCACTTGAGTCACATTAGTCTACTGGATTATGCATTAGCGTTTGAAATATTAGGTACTGGTAGGGTTCTTGTCTCAATGGAAGAATATCAATACACACTGAAGACTCCACAGGTACATCCAGCTGAAGAGTCCGACAAGTAGGAAGAAATGGCCCCCACTGTTAGTTACCACCAACCAAAATTACTTTAAGTTAATCCTCAAACGTTGTCGAAGCGTCCCCACTAGGAGACGATATATCACAAGAGGCTGGGAAGATCAAAAGTGAGTTAACAAGTAACTATCAGCTTCTTTTCTTTTAAATCAACAACAAAAACTTTTCAGAAATTTCATACATTTATTCCCCTTAATGAATTTGAGCGAAGCAAGAACTATAGTTTCATAAGAATAAAACTTGTGTACTGTGGTAGAGTGTAATTCCATTATGGGTAAATTTTATTTTGATAGAGTCTCACAGTGTTATACAGTAATATTTACTGATGACGTTTCGAGCACAATTTATTGCTCATAATCATATCAAGGTAATCACACGACTTCCTAAATTCATTTATATAGTTCCATTGTTTTTCACTTGATTTGATTGGTAGTAGTATTTTCCATATTTCGGGTATGAGTGATGATTCATTCCTATTGCATGTGTTGGGTGTAGATTCGATGAACAAGGATTCAGTAATCAACCTCTCTCTTCACCTACCTAGATGCTTTAAACAGTGCCATCGCCAGACATCTCCTCGGCATGGGTCATGAGGTGGACGTCGAAAAGTCGTTCAAAATTATCAATAGGCGCAAAAGAGCTCAATTCTCCTTAAGTTTACTGAAGCCTTTTCCATCAAGCGCCTGAAACCTGATTTATGCGTCCAGAAAGAAGCGGTTATTAGTCTTTCTTTGCCCCGGTAACTAGATATTTTTCATCCGAATGCGAGATACTGAAAAGTTTTCATTGTGTATGATTATTATTGTTTGGAATAGTATTTAATATTGCATATATATGTATATATAATTATTGTATGCGTATACTGATCGATTGATTTTTGTTTAAAATGAACTCTGTGCAAGTATGTTAAAATTGTTTTTGTAGATACATTTAATAATGTCTTTGCCCTGTAAGCAGCTGACGAGAAGACAAGGAAATAAATCATGAGGGTACCATTTTATTCTGCTAAAACTGTAGTTCTTGCTTTGGTCAAAAACTTTTGAAGTTCTAATTTCCACTGTCATATATCAACATAAGACAAACCTCAAAAATCGATAGCTTTGAACTATTCTCAAGTGTTGCTTTGAACAGATTTTATTGATTTCTAGATATATCAAGACCTGACATCAATTAAAGAAAAAAAGGTGCTGAAACCCAGAGAGTAATAAGACAGCTGCTTCGTTGTAGTTTATTAGGGCTTTTGATAAGTACACAGCCATAAACCAAACGGGGACCGAACTTTGTCCATTCAGGTAACGAGGTGAGCCTGTCCATCTCTTCCAGTCACACTGGGACAGAACCAAATGGCAACTGTAATCAGTTAGTAGAAAATTAAAATCTATGAACAATCGGAATTCGTCCTAGTAGATGGAGGGTTAATAAGCTAGATTCGATCCTTGAGGTGGGGGGGAGTCAGTCAGTCGTGGATATATAATGCTAAACAGTTTTAAACTAGAACGAAACAACTGGTCAGCCCACTGTGTTGGTTTTCTCAACTCCTTTAACTAATATCAGGACACGGTGATGTTGCGCCAGCGGTTGCGCTATATCGTGAATGGGCAGAAGTTAGAATTCATGGGCCATTGGATCGGGTCTCAGTGGCTTAATGGTCTACGAGCTCGCCTTGTAACCAGAAGGTACTGGGTTCGAACCCCCGTGGGTGCGTACTGATGAAGAGTCCCAAACAAAGACGAAACAGCTGTCCAGTTCTCCCTTCAGGTTTTCCAATGGTTCTCTAACTGATGTCAGCTCATGATGAAATCCTGTAACCAATCAACCAAATCCCTACAAACCAATACTTGAACACGGTGATGGAACTTGAATTCTTAATTTACATACTAACATCTCTATCAACCACATAAGAGAGAAAGAAAAAATCATTAACACATTACCTTACAACTGTTAAAGAATGTATCTGCTGCACGATCTGTTAGTGTATATTCAACAGAATCAACCACGTTTCCTTTAATTGTTGGAGTAAGAAATTGAGCTTGATTTGGATCACATGTCATAGCACAAAAAAGTAAGCGAAAATTTGCATAACACGCTGGACATCTAAAAAGTTTTTTTTTTTTAAAAAGAGAGAAAAAAAGCAGGAGATATCCGAAAACAATTAGGTTAGTTGAACAAAATTCAATGTTTAGGGATTATGCTATTTATTTATTTATTTATTTTGATTACAGCTTGATTCCACACTGTATTTTCAGTACAAGTATGGAATTTTCAGCATGGATATCGGTAGCCCAAATTTCAGGCCAACCATAGATATCGGGTGTGCGTCGGCAGGGGATCGAACCTCGGACCATGTGCATAGTCGGCGAGAGTCCTAACCACTGTGCCACAGCTTAAGCAATCGATGTCTAATCATCAGAGGAAGTTCAAAGCCCCTCTTCACCTACTTTCACCTAAGGGAGTGAGTAGCATCTACTGACTGTTTGTTTGAGTCAGCCACATGAAGACTGTCCGGCTGGAGTTCACAAGAGGCTAGAAATCAATGACTTTCGGCTGTTAATGATATTGGCTCGTAAGACCCGAGATTTCTTAAATCCTCAAGTTTCTCCATTTTTGTTCATCATATTTGTTTGTTTTTTTCTTTGATTATTTTTCTTTCTCTCAACATTTGTGTGGTATATGAAATGCAAAAACTTGCACTACTACTGCACTTCTGTTCTACGTCGGAACTTAGTCAGCCAATACCTAAGGCGTCAAATAATACATGTGTGGAGTACGTAACCATATGATTGTACACCTTTTGCTTAGATGTTGAAATTAGAAACACTGTACATGACTCTTGTTTAAAACGATTTATGTTTAAATACATATAACTTCCGAGTACAATTTGAAATACAACACTATACTGTTGGTAGCTTCTCCTTCTCTCTGGCCATTTTTGTCTACTCGCTCCACTCAAACAGTGTTGTATACTTTGGATTTATTGCAGGAATTTATTATCCTTATCCGAAGACAACTCTACAACCGGAACACAGTTTCTACCAGGAGACACGACTCCATTAGTCAACGCTTCTGTGGATTTTTTTTTGCTTCACGTTCCCCAGTGGAACATAGGGCTTCAAGCTAGAGGCTTGAAGTTTCTGTAGCAATGTTTATTTTACATGCCCAACCTTTCCTCTTCACCAGCATTATTTCTAGCTTAGCGAGGTAAAGGAGTCCGTCGGCCTGGTATCGAACCCCGAGCCATGTGCATGGTCGGCGAGCGTGCAAACCGCTATACCACCGACAGATTATGAAAATGGATGGACTATATAAATAATTTGTAGCAGTGGACTTTAACAACGTATCCAAGTAACCTTTTAATTAATATAACTCATTACTGCATTTTGATAATATATTGTTGCATTGTACTCTCATTGACTTTTATTCGCATATTTTGTTATGTTAATTAGCTTGCTCTAGACAGTCCCCTACACATGTAGCTGTTAGTCTCTTCCTGATAACTGAGTTCAGATAATTATTATATTATAGTATTATTAATCCCTTGGATTTCAAGTGGAATACCGATCTTTAGGAGTACATCTTTATTTCATCCTATTCTTCGCAGTTCTTTTTACCTGGCTTCACTATTACCTATAAACTTTCTTCTTTTCGTCAGATGATGTTTCATAGAAAATTCCTGTTGTAACACATATAGAAAATCAAAATAATTGATTTAGCGAAGAGACTCTTTTCAACGAATTTATTATCAAAGCTGTATCATAAAAGTTGGAGGGTTTGAACGAACTTTTCCTGTATACAGAGATCTGGCTTTTCTGTTTCGATAGCCAGGTAGGTATCTGTATACCGCAAAAGTTCACTCAACTCCCCTCCAACTTCCATGGTCTTAATCCCTCAATGCTTAAGTATGGTTATCCCTAATCATATTTCGGCTCTACCAATTTTTTCCGTTTTGTCTATTCAGTTTGTATACTCTTCCTTTATTACAGTGTCAATTGTTACAATTACTATTCTCACTCTGAACTGTCTCCGGTGTTATTTCACTCGTTCCACTTGTCATTCTGAATCAATTCTGTTTTGCAACGTTATATTCTATGCTATCAAATTTCACACAATGTTAAGTAACTTTCTGCCTACTAATCCTATGATTGCACACCCCTTCCAAGTTTTATACATCCTTTGAATTGTTCTATATATGACATTAATTTGCTTTGCCACTTGACATTTAACTATGATTATGATCGCAAACATTTTAGTTTTAATTGCATTTCATATTATTACTATTACTATTATTTTATGCATTCACACCTATGATTCAATTCCCTCATCGGATATAACTTCTTAAAAACCATATATATACGATTGTACAGCTTGATGATAAATTCGTTGTTGAAAAGAGTGTGTTCGCTGAATCACCACTTGTTTTGATTTTCTATAATGAAATTATGTTGAGTGTCCTCATAAACGATGAGGAAAGACCCAGGGTATTCATGTAGCCACAAGTTTTTTATAGCATCGGCCAGGTAAGTCCTTTTCACTACGTTTACACGCCCAGGCTGTTACTCACAAAAATAAAAAAAGGAAAATGCAATCTATGGTATTCATTACCGAACTAGAAGACAAGCACATTCGCATAGTGGAACATAAAAATCCTGATCCCAAACCTATGCCTCCTTTATGGCTGGCTGTGAGACCTGGCCATTGAGAGCAGAAGACATGAAAAGACTAGCTGTCTTCGATCATAGGTGTCTGCGTTCTATCTCCCGTGCGTGTGAAGTGGTATAATAAGGTGAGAAGTATTAAGGTTAGGCCATCAGTCGAGTGCTAGGTGAGGTGGGGAAATCAGTCGACGAGACTGTGAAGCTACATCGACTGAGATGGTTAGGACATGTGTTACTCATGCATCCCTAGTCATCGCCTTCCTCAAAAATGGGCTATGTAAGTCAGCTGATATAGGGTCAGGCTGGAAAAGAGCTAGCCAGTGGTGGTCAAACCAAAACATGGCTTCACCAGTCAATGAAATCCACAACAGTTAGTCTAAGCCAACCACGTAGGAAGGTGTAGACTGGCTTCCTGACTGGTTTGGGTCCTCAGGACGGTAAAAACCAATGAAGGCTGGAAACAATTGGTGACATGGCTCAAAGTGATCGTTCTCAATGGCTGACTGGTGCAGATGCATCCACTCCTTGTGAATGACTTATGATTTCCAATTTAACTGTTTTGTTCTCCGTTACTACTATTCCTTTGTCTCACACCTCGGTTTACTGTGTATATTACGCATTTCTCCAACTTTCTTCTTTTCTGGCTTTGTGTGCTACATGGAGGGAGTGTGGCGACTTGAACTGGCGCACATATGTGCAAAGTTCTATGTCGAAAACCGACCGGTCGACCGACCGAAACCTATGCTGTACATTGGCTCCAGAATCCGATTCGATTAAACGGTATATGAATCTGTTTGGGTCACTTGGAAATATAAGAACGCAGCTCCTGACGCTGATCCACTGCTTTGTGTATCAAACTTCAAATCGAAGGCTTAAAGGTAGTCCCTTAAGACAATCACCTATTTCGTTATGGATATCTGGGCAATGTCTTGTGTCTCACACAAACCATGTTAAGATATGTGACACATCTCTTGTTGCTTACGGTGTACAAAGTTTCTGTTTTGATAAATAATAACAATCAATAAACATTAAGTTTAGTAAAACAAATCAATAAAAAAGACGCACCTTTTCAATAGCATAGCAGCAAGAGAAACAGATTTTGAAAAGAGTGCCAACTGGTTTTCATCACAGCATACTTTTGACTCGCCAACTGCATAATTTGGACAAAGAGTTGACAGCGTGCTAACAGCATCTTTGCCCAATGGTTTAGCAGAACCATTGTAAGCACAATACTTTTGATGGTCAGGATCGGAATTATCACAAATACCATACCAAATACAATCACTGGACACACAGCATAATCGTAAGATAAGATAAACCTAAAAGATTAAATGTTGAAAATTCGACGCTCAGTTTAGACGAGAATCTAAAATACAAAGTTATCTATCCTCAATTAAAACTAATTACAGAAATCAATAACAAATAGCTGTTACGATACAAAACAATCTAGAGTAGATTAAATATTTACTTCTTGATAGTAATAAATTTTAGCTGACGGAAAAAAAGCATACAATAATAAAAAAAGATTGTCTGATTTCCCACAAACTGGAAGATATGCAAGTGATGAAAAGCAACAAGTTGGCAGAACAAGCATCAAAGATAGAAAGGACTTCAGGCGAACATAGAGAAAACAGAGGTAATGAAAATTCCTGGACAAGAACAACAACAACAGACAACAATCAGCATAAATGGAAGGAACCTGAAAGAAACAGCCTCCTTTACCTACCTACTCACATGGGAAGCATCGTTTCAACTACAGGCCTGCGGAACTGACGAGGATATCAAAGCAGCAAGGATCGGAAAAGCAAGACAAGCTTTCACTACTCTCAAGTCTGTGTGGAGGTCAACAGCACTACTCAGCATCAAAAATAACATCCGAATTTTCAACTCCAATGTGAAGTCAGTTAGTGCCACTTACTATACCGATCAGAGACTTGCACTGCGCGTCATAAACAGCATCTGAAACAAACTACAGACCTTCATTAACAGCTAGCTGCTGTCTTCGCTCAATACTACTCAAGATCAGATGGCCGGCCGGCCGGCCAGAAAACATCAGCAACAGAGAGGGATCTCTGACAATGAGCGAACCAACCAACACAGCGGGAACCAACCGATTGTGAAACAAATAGGCAGGAAGAAATGGAGGTAGTTGGATTGGCTGGCCATACTCTGAGGAAACAAACCATCAAGTGAGTGACATCACTAGACAAGCCATTGCTCGAGTGGAACCCGACCGAATGGGAAGCGGCGGCGAGTTGGTCGTCAGTGCAAGGGTGGGGTGACTTGGAGGAGGTCATGTGAAGAGGAGATGAAAGCGTGTGTGGGCAGACTTGGAGCCAGGTGAAGACTCTAGCAGAGAACCAAACGCAATGGAGACGCATGGCTGAAGCCCTACGTTCCTCTAGGAATTAAAGGAAACAATAAGAATAATAAAAAAGATGACACTGACAAACAGTTTTTTTATATTAATCATCTGACGAATAAATCACATCGCTGAAACAAGCTTATCCCCCGATGGTGAATGGATAACATCAAATCTATAGACTGAAAGATCTGAGTTTGCATTATACACTATGACTGAACGATTGTATTCAAGGTTTTTGAATTGTACAGTGAACAACAGTTCATTCAACCAAATTATAACACAAACTTTTAATTCTTTAAAATTCATTCACTAGACCCATATTATTACGGATTAAACAGAATACATCACACAAATGCATTGGTCTAATCTAAAAAGCTGACTTTTTTATGTGGTGACATATGGGTGATGATAATAATTAAACTAAAAACAGCTAGATGTTTTACATTAACGTAGCAAAGTGCACAACCATTAATATTGAACACACCAATGTCAGTTTATAGGATATAAAGGGAATACTAGTGCCATCAATTTCGACGCACAGGAGTCTAGGTGTCGTAGTAAGTCACAACGTAAAAACTACGACATAATGTCGCACAGTCACATTTGGAAGTTTTAGATCCTTACAATACACGAAGGACCTTAATCAGAATCACTAGTGAAATATTCCCTGCTGTATACACATCTCTGGTGAAGTCGAAACTAGAGGGACTTATACATTCTAGAACGCATGAATCTTGATGTGACAAAATTTAGCATACGAGGAGAGAATTCACATTTTGAATCTCTCCTTAGTATACTGTAAGCAGAGAGAGCTCATTACAAACTTTAAACTACTATAAAATGATTATGGGCGTAATTTGTCTACTCTTTTCTTACCCATTAGATTAGAGCTCTTCAGAGTACAAAGTAGGAGAGTTTAAAGCTAAGGAGGAATCAAGTATCATAAACCGTTGGTCCCGACTCCAAGAAGAAGTGAAGTCTGCACTTTCAACTGAATCGTTCAAGAATAGATTAGACAAGCACGGATACGTGTTTTAAAAAGGGTTAACACATGCTTTTAGCCTTCTGTCGTCAATCGAAAATTCTGGAATTTAATGTAAATATTTCTTCAAGATGTAAGAGATAGATAACTGATCAGTGCAACACATTTTAACTTTTCTACTCAACGTGCAAACATAATGCTTCTAATCAATCCTGTACAGCTAAGATAGAATCATTTTTGGAATGTAATGTATGTGAAAATATGAGGTGCTTAAAGCAAAGATAACAACCTCACTTTCTAGAAAGCAAAAATACCTGAAAACTGATTCCTGAGCAATAAGTTTTGTTTCTCCTAGTCTTTACACCTACACATAACAATACACAGAGATCTTTTGATGTCTTGATACTAAAATCACCTTATTCTTTAAATTATCTCTCTCTCTCTCTCTAAAGATATCTAATAAACTCTCAGAGATATCTTAAACATCAAATACATGGAATAAGTGACAGTTTAGAATCAATATTGATATCATTTCATGTAATCGAAGTCCAATGACCTTAACCGATGGCATCCTTCGGAAAATTTTTGAGATGTTCTGGAACGAGGCGTGTGAATTTGCTCTTCTAGAGAGGGATTTTCAAGTATGTTGATATTGCTTTACTGTGAGATAGCACACAATATACTTAGTATACATTTGGTCAGTTAGTGACGTGTACATGTGCATTAAGCTCCCCGCGTTTGGTAATGTTATGTAACGGAACTAGCAATTTACAAAAAATAATTTAATGCTGTCACAAATGAGACGTTAGGTTATATAAGGCACCATGACAATGACAATTTTAATCGCTTTTCGTACATCATTGCGAATCACCCTCAATGCCATAGATCTATAGACATACATTATTTATACGGATCTATATAATATATATATATATATGTGCAGATATTACACACATATGTATACATACTCCTAAGAAAATCGCTATCAGCCATATTCACCAGCCTCAAAGCTACCCACATTACTTCAGTTTCCAGACACGAAGAGTTGTCAGTAGAAAAGTCCAGGATTAATGCATGTGTATTAACCATATGGAGTACTTTATATAATTTACACTTAAAATATTCATATATTCCCTCCCTACTGACATCTCTTTCAACCCTTAATCACTACACAATTATTCTTAAAAACCAAAGGCACTGTTAGACTATTCACCAGTGTTGACAGAAACGTGAATTACTTACTAAAATAGGGAAGAACATATCCGGAGAAATTACATTTAAAGAATGTGGGTCCTTAACAAGGACGATAGTATTATTTAACAGTGAAGAAAAACAAGCACCAATGTTACTACAATGTACAATAATTAAGAATAATTGTTCCTATTTTCTTATTTGACAGTCCACATCAGGTCTCAAAATAGGGAATAAGTGTAATATATAACGCCCTACGAAATATTTTATTTTAGGTTCAAATTTTTGATTGTGCAATCCCTTTTTGAAGAAACCAAAATATCTCAGACTCTAATCTGCCTAAGAGTTCGTTTCAATGGCCAATAACTAGTTTGAAGAACCAGCACTCTACAGCAATATATTTCTCCTTAGATTTTGCTATCTACTTCTAAATCCCCTGATATGTTCCAAGGCGGTGTAGGAGATAAGACGAAATAGCCTAGGTCCTTAGTCTTATATTGAAAATACGAAAATCGATATTATATCTCAACTTTACTTAGACAGTGATGAAAATATGGAGTTAAGTTTGCTATTAAGGTCTTCCCTCGCTAAATTGGTAGTACCAGGAAACCAACGTGTGTCCCCTTTCGATAAAGGGCGGCTGCTTGGATGAGACCTTCTGTTTCGTAACTTCCCTAATGGTGGGCATATTACCACTAATCTGGGTAGAAGCGGTGATTATAACTAATCGGGTTCTTAAAACCGCTGGTTACATTTGATATTTTTTTTATTACGATGCCGAAATGAATACCCGTGAGAAAGAATCAAGAAATAGTCTTCCTGTACTACGTAATAACGCTTGCCTCGCCAATTTGCATAGCGGCTTACTTTGCTACGTGTTTAAAACCCAGAACAAGTAAATTGTTGGGACAGTCTGCAAAGTGGGCATGTTCTCATGGTAGTCCGGCATAGTTCCTTATGTTAAGTTCACTGCCTTAGTCATTTCTCAACACTTGAAGCTGATCGTCATTGTTGAGGTCAGATAACTAAATTGCAGTTATAAGGTCAAGCTTCTCTACTATTAGGTAAGATATCATGTTTCACTCAGCTGTTGCCACACGATTCGCAGTTGAGAACCCTATGGCACTTGTTGCGAAATATGTGTGGTTTATGGGACGTTATAATTGTTATTCATTTTCTGTGTACTAACTGTTCTATTATCAACTTAAAACTGATGTATATGTGGACAAGCAAATACTTAACCTACTATCGTGCTATAAGTGCCTTTTATCTCGCGTGGTGTATTTCGAATATCTGCTAAAGCTTTTTTCAGCTGCTGTGTATGGCCGTCTGATTTCCCAAGTTTCGAAAGTGATAAAGACGTTTCTTTTTTTCTAATTTCATCACGGGCTCCTGGGTTCGTTCATGGTAATGATAAAAGTTTCTGCCCCAACGTGCAGTTCATATGATGTGAATTTGGACTACTCTGGTGTATGGCTGACTGAATCGACCACATACAGCTCCCTCACGGGCCAACAGATTTATGGTCCTGTTACGTGACAAGGCTGAACTTTCAAATAATTAGTCACGTTAGGCTCTTGCCTCCAAGCATCGCAACAGAAACGAATATAGAGGTGAGAAACGCTTGATCACTTCTTCCTGGAGGTGGAAGATTCCGCTCAAAGATAAGAGGGGTGGGAATAAGAGTTGTGAATGAAAACACATGGTTTGCAAGAAATGCAGGATTAGGACTAGTGATGTGGAGATCGTATCAGCAGGCAGTGGATAGTACTACATGGTAATGTCATCGTCAGATTTTTCCAGCCACCCTACGCGAAATCAAAATTACTCAGAATTCTGCGACGATACCTCAGCGTCAGCGTCTAAATTCTCCGTGCAGAAGTCATGAGCTGTACAATCATGAAGATGATAGATTGCGATAGAACCGACACTCTGTCAGCGCATCTCAGTTCTCAGCCTACAAGTTTGCATTATCCACTTCTATGCGAAGCCTCTTCTTTTCCTCATGTAGGTTAGTTTCTCCTATGCTATGTGACTACTCGAATGCGTTTGGGGGTAAATAGGTTTGTTATGTCATTGGGTGTGTAAAGCTTACTTGGCTGATTTCAGAATTTAGCTGTAACTCCATAAAGGCAAACACATCCAGGTTTTATGAAAACCATGGCTGAATGGAAAGATCATTTTATTCGACTAAGAGTACAACAAATATAAAGATATATGTGCAAGCATTAAAGTCCTATCCGTGTCCACATACTTTTTCTTTCCTCTTTAGTTATTTGCTGCTCGCCTCTTCCCTTCTATTTGTCTTGTAGTGGAAGTTGCAGTTAGACTGAAGTTTAACAGAAATCGAACCCACCTACTTATATATCATCCTTAAAGGTTTTGGCTAGTAATTACTCAGCATCCTTGAAATATCCACCGTCAGCATAACAGGACTCTGTAAAGCATCCTATGCAAGCAGTACCCATGATCTAAAATGGCTTACAAATAGCTTTCCACGTGTTAATCAACTTACTCGTACGGAACAACCATGCAGCGACAAATGGCAGTTTTGGCTGACATGGGCGCAGTAAAGCAAACCTGCATTCAGTGCAATTCACTTCTGGTGTTACCTACGATGAAAATGCTGATAAAATTCCACACTGTACCACTAGTACTGTTTCTGGAATAAAGCAAATTATTATTATTAAAATTATACAACTAAAGCACTTATTTCAAGTTAATACCCAATTTGAATAAAATTCAAGAACAAGATACGATGCCGCACACAACAAAGTTATACAGAGGAATTGACTTCAAACTTCAACTTCCCCTACAAATTTGTAGTCCGCTTATCGACAGATGTAAATGCCAAACTGGAGCTAATCACAAAAGGTAGCAGGGGTGGTAATCCTGCGGTTAGACAACCTTCTAAAGGTCGAACAACAACAGCTTCTGATGCACCGCTAAATTAATCAACTAATATTATTCAGTCGTCGTTGGTGTTGTGATCCACAGAGAAAGGGCCATCCGTGAACCCATGTGTCTTATGCTGTGATTGTGCTAGTATCGGTCCGTCTGAAAGGGCGAAGGTCAAGGGCCATTTCAGTAATGATAAGTCAACTGTGTACGATAGGGTAATTGTTAAACTGACTTGCACGAATAAAAGCCTTTCAGGTTTCAAGTTACTATTCGAATGTTATTATCTTTGGTGTATATTACTCTGTGCTTTCGCTTGGTTGGCCAGATACGTCGTATGTTTGTTAGTCATCCATATTCCACGATACAAAGTCATGGACGTGTCACTATTCAGAGATGAGTATATAGATGTTACAAGGAGGTCAGCAAATGAACTCAACGACGATTTTCTAACCTAGGGCGTCAACCTGAGAAGGATTGTAGGCGTACTGCTGTAAGTCCTACAATTCTTCAAGGGTATTACATCGAAGCGCAGTCCATCGCACTTGGTGTGTTGTTTTGTACATATGTTCATGTTATATATATTGATTTGGTATCATCTCTCATGTATTTGTTGGTTAATTATGTTTATGTCCGGACCTTTATCCACTTGGATCGTCAACCTGAGAAGGAATGTGGGCGTAGTGCTGTATGTCCTACAATTCTTCAAGGGTAGTTCGTCAAGGCAGAATTCACAACATTTGATGTAGTGATTGTACAAATATTTGTGTTAAATAATTCAGTGGGTTCCAATTCACCTAACTGTTGGTTAATTTTTTAGTTGTCGCATTGTGTGAATCATCTTGTAATGTCATTGTAAGTACTTCTGAAGTCGTTTCTAGTCTTCTAGAACTGTGAACGAATAGAGTGGTGTTAGAGCCATTGTATGCGACTTGATACGCCGGTGGGGGTGCCAGAGTGACATGAAGCAACTGACACCCTGAGGACCAGATCAGCGGTGGTACTGTCGACAGAAAGTGAATAAACTTCCGATTACTGAGTAAGATCCTACACGCCGGGGAGGCGTACTAGCGTGATGTATTGTGCTTGATGTGTGTTGGGGCGTTTTTGTCTTGTTTTCCATTTCAGCCTAGTCCCGGTTAGCCCGAGTTCCCGCGTTGGCAGTTCAGTTTAAGGTTTACGCTATGATGAAAAAATAGAGATGGACCCTTTTTGCCGAGGAGTGTAAATCAATGTGAACATTGAACGTTGGTTCATTGACGTTGATAGCCATTGGTGGGCGACTGGAAGGCGCGAATGATTCAATCGTGTGCAAGTTGGAAGAAGACGAAAGAATACGAATAAAAGTACAATACATTCCTTGTAGAACATCCGTCTACAGGCTTTGTACGATAACGAATTTAACTGCCGAACAATACAATTTTTCATTGGTCTTTGTGTTTTGGAGTTAAAGTCGATAATCGTACCTAGTAGTTATCGATTCGGAGCATCTTCGCAAATAATAAGAACTTAGGATTGAGTTCCTTGACAGGTGTATTCTCACAATTAAAACTATAAGAAACGCGGAGAAATTAATGCGCTTAGATGGATGGAAATTCTGGCAGCCTAGTAACTTAAGTGGGCCGCCGGACGAAGTTTATTTATAATGAAATGAGATGCGAACATTCATTGGACATCTTGAAACAAATCCTTTCATAAAAGACGGAAATGCCAATTTAGATGCTCCATCTATTGAGTCCTTCATGAAAAAACAGTTTCCATCAGCTATACATCTGTGAATATGGAGGATATGAATCTACAGCGACATCGTGAATTTATCCCCAACACATATGTACATATATATTTATTCCTGTTTATGCAGGAACATACCAATTGTACAGGCATGGGTAAGTTATTATATAAATTACACATGTTTCGATGTCTGTTGAATTTACAGTTTGTTTGTTCTTTCTGACATTACAGTCAGTCGAAACAGTCTGCAAAATATATATAAGGTCATGTTAGATTGTTTTACTTCATGGAATGGGGCTGAGGTCGATTCTAAATGTATCCATTGGCGCCATTCGTGTCGGCATGGCAGACTGTACATGTAAGTTGAGTAATACATTGAAAACTGTTTGAAAACCAGTTGTTTCTTTATATCAGATCAAGAATACTCCTTGTACAGAATGTTAGCCAGCGTTTTCTAGTGGTTGCATCGGATCGTTCATGGAATTTGAGTTTGAATTTACTTAAATGGTCATTTCAGTTTAGATGTTGGGTTGTTCGACCTCGACCAGGAGGTATATAGAAGTGCAGGCTTTTTTTCGACAATATGTGACGTTTCCTTTCTGTATTTTAAGAATCCCACACTCCATGACCTTCACCCTAGTCTAGAGGATTTTTTTGTGTTGGTGACACCGAGTAGGTGTAATTTCTGTCTTCACCATTCTTATCATTAATATCACAGTGTCAACTTCACGTTAAACTCTTACTTCCACAAAGTCTTATGAAACCAAGCTTCCTTATTATTTAATCTCTCTAGAAAATAGTTATTTTACCAACTGACTTGATTAATATACATTCTACTTACGTATTCACTGACTGGTTACCTAGACTATGTGAAATTTTGCTTAAATTTACCATCGTTATTACACTTATCCTAATCACCACGTCAATCAACTACTTACTCATATGCCTGAACGTCTACTAACTACATTTATATCCAACATATTGGATTGGTATTATTATTACGCACTTGTAAGGCCCGACTCAAAGTTAGGGAGAATACTTATTAGCTCGAACTCCTTCTCTGTTATCAAAAAAATCACAATGGAGGACACATCGATAAACATTCCATCACAAAGTGTGAGGCTAAGAACAGAGTTACTTACCTACTTTGCTTCAGCTATCTCCTACGGAAGGATGAGCCGGCTTCATGAACTTCTCAAATCATCGCTACCCAGGCGCAGCGATCTGATGAAGAGAGTTTACGAAGTTTCATAGGAATTTGGTACGAGTGATGTCCCCAGAACCACTCGGCCTTTTGTTTGAGAGTGCAGCTCTAGCCTTTACACAACCAAGTGTGACCTACAAGGCAGTAGGAGTGGAGTAGGGAGTCCACTATCCATTGGCAGCCGGTGACCGGAGTTCGGTTCATGCGCCTTTTTGAATGGGGCCAGACATCCAGGACATCCAACAAGGCCTTTGTCCAAACGTCTGCCGGTGAGCTCAAGTGAGCTCCATACGCCAGTCGTTGGAGGTTTGGAATCAGGGTTTAGCCATCTCCCCTAGACTGTCATGCAATGGACAGTCAACCCGGTGAAGAGCGCCGGGCATCCGCTTTCGCCCTCTCACTTTGGTGAAAAACACCTCCGCCACGTGAAGGCAGTGAGTAGGACTTCCTCAGGAGAGGCTATGTAAGACGCCCGGTCATATGGGAGCATTTGAAGAGGTGTGCGGAGGGGTGGCCAACCCGCAGCGCAAGGCACCCACCCCCGACCATCCTGAGGCTTTGGAGGCAAGAATAGAGTTACTAAAATTGGAGTGAAGTTTCGTAATATCAGCATAACTGGTTCTGGTGCGTGGTACTCATGAATCCGACAACTTTCGACTATGACTTCAACACTCCGACGCTTCTCTGTGCGTACACACCACTTATACTTCTTGTACATGCATACATGTAGAGGATCTCTTCTGTGGAGATATCGTTTTAGGTGACTGTGAGCGCTTTCAACTCCATTTTTGATACTGTTAAACAGCAATAGAGTATTCGGCATATATGCCGCAGCCCACGTCTCTTTCTTAGGCACCCAGTAATGCCTGACATAATTCCACACCCTCCGGTCAACCGTCCTAATAACACTTAGGTAGCGATGAAATCTAAATGGTTAGAAATCAATACAGCTTTAAAAAGACGATATAAAAACCCGCATACCAAAGGATTTCAGGTCTAAATGTATCAAATATTAATAAACTTCACCTCACCTTCCTGCTGAAAGCCCGGCATACATGAAATGCGCAGATGACGATTTTCGCCTGAATGTGACTATTACGCAGGGCGGACATCTCACAGTTGCCGAATCCATTACGAAAGTTTCTGTAATGGGCTTGTCCTGCATTATTCTTTTGAATTCTTCCAAGATCCAAGCTATATCACATGACCTTTCTCGTCTCGTCCATGCCAAATAAACAGGCCTCCCATGACCCATATTGTCTATTACCAACAACTGAAACAGAGAATATCTGATTGAGATTTGTCAACCATTTCACGAATAACCTACCCGTCCTTATTAGTATTGTATGTTGAGTCTATACACACCACCTCCCCATATTTCCCCGATATATATATATATATATCAAGGGCGAAGCAAATTCTGCTAGTTATCTTTGTATTGGAATCCACGTATTCAACCACCTGACCGCTTTGCCTTATTATGCGCATAAGGTCTGATCTCAAAGGCATGGCTTCCAAAATAACTTAAAACTACATCACTTACCTGGCCTCACATCTTTACGTAAGTTATACATATCTGTGCTCGTCAAAATTTTATTAAAATTCTCCTCAGCCTATTCCAAAACATCAGCAACCTCAGATGTAGTCTTCACAACTGGTGCAATATTCTCCTTTTCATCTCCGACAGGCATCTAAAATATGGATCACCTGTCATAAGACTTTGTTCACATCTGTGATTATGAACTGTTTTCGCGGAACAAATGATAAACTCGTCCTCCCTGTAGCGTATACGAAAGCCAGATTGGCAACCGGTGTATTTTGCACTGCAGAAATAAATGGTAGAATTCTTACGGTTTGACGCGTAAACCTGAACCTCTAGTTTTTCGCTTCATGCCATATGTACAACAAAAGACTACTAATTCGTACTTCAACTCCCGAGATTCATGGTTCCGTATGCACTTCTTGATCACATAATGTGTATGAGTTGCCTAGGAATACTCTGCAATATATATCGTACTGATTCTAGCTGACTTAGGGCATCTTCTAGTTGAACCCAAGTGGTATACCGGTGACTAAACACAATTCCGTCAAAAGATTTTCTGATGTCCACTGAAATAGGAAGGGCGGGTTGGTTGCCATTGTCTCCAGGTGCAAATGCATTCATTGCGTATACTGTAAATGAAGACAGAAGCTTTTGAATTAAAAATTCACGAATAGCCAACAGAATACAATAAGCAACTTGAAAGTGACATTGACTTGGAAACTGTAGTGGAATTCCTTACCAAAATTATCGTTTCGGAAAGTTCCTGATTGTAGCCACAAACATTAACTGGAACACTCGGGAACGACAAATATGGACACAAGTGATGAAACGAAGCTCTGCAGAAATTATTGAGACGCCACAAACAGGAGTTAACACTAAAGATTTTAGGTGCACCCTAAAATTTCTACATGAAACAAATTCTCAAGCATCCTCCTGCATGTGCGTCTGTGGCACAGTGGTTAGGACTCTCGCCGACCATGCACATGGTCCGAAGTTCAAACCCCTACCGGCGCACACCCGATATCTATGGCCGGCCTGCAAAATTTGGGCTACCGATATCCACGCTGAAAATAAAAACCATAGTCACGTCAAATGCAGCAACCTAGATGAAACGAAACAAATCAGCCAAACTCAAATCGACTAGACCGCGCAAATGTCCTCAAGGTAAAGCTGGAGGCGCTACTTCAACGCCCCTGAAATACGTGGTTCTTCGTTGAGAAAGTGACAAATTACTTAAAGACATACAATGCAACGACTTTTAGTCATGTTTTTTGCAGTTCAAAGGATTAGACGTAGATATGATGAGGTAGGCTAGTTCGTTTTGTTAGTCATTTTCACATACTTTGTTGTGTATTTTAGGTGATGGTGCTAAAGGTCCCTCACATGTACCTATTTGAAGGAAATCTACAGAAATACTCGATAATCATTTTCACATATTATTTACTCCTTATACTGCACAGACTTGGCCTTTACAGGCAGACACAATATCCATTTTGTCTGCTTGAAAAATATTGAATGACGTAAGTACACACAATTTAACGCATTATCCGGTATTTTCTATCACTTAAATTTTGTATTCATAATGGTAACAATGTTTACATATTTTGATTGCTTAATTTTTTCAAGTGATAGCTACTTACGGGGATTTCATGGGGTTGGGTGCTAAAGAAAATTTCCTCAGTGCCAATGATACTGTATTACACGCTAATTCATTAATAAATTTATTTCCCGTTATTCGTTTGCACATTTTTACTTGATAAGAACAAATATTAGCCTTTGCGTAAGTTGTGAGGTACAGAGCATACGGGGCCATCTTTGAAATACTAATTAAGAGCAAATATTCGGAGAAGCCTATTGGTAAAAAGCTTATGTTATAGTCAAACAAGGTAAATATGTCCGAATCACAGATGAGGTATTGCGATTATAAAGCGTTTCGAGTTATCTATCGTCTTAGCAAAACACATAAACTGATTCGCGACTCGTAGTCACAAAGTGAAAATAAATCTACCTGGTAGTGTGCTTGTGATTTCTACGCGTCGCAATGTACCATAAGGATAGACTGAACCTATGCTGCTAGATTTTTAACTCAGTGCAACTACGGTTATCATAATAATTTAAAAAATGCCTACGTTTCACAACCGCAGAACACTGCTATCTGTTCATCTAATCGCGTAAATAAAAGTTTCTCAGGCGCCTCATTTACTCCTAACAGTTTACTCTCAATTCCTACCTTAGCACGTGTTACTAATTTTACTGGGACACAATCTCATTACAACAGAAGAAGAAGAGATTCATCGAAAAAGTGTTTATTAAGCAAAAATTAGATTTCAGGTGTACAGATGATTCAGAAAAGTATTCCTCCGTTACTGTCAGTATGTTCCATCTGCGTACACAGCACATATATACTTCGCCATAAGTCTGAAAAGGTTTAAGAAAAGCATTTTTACTTGGGTAGTACATGTATGGTCTGAACAAAAAATTTTCCCGATAATTATTTGGAAGTAATCATTTTACAAAAAATATACAAAAATAGCTAAATAGTTTTCACTTAAACTTAAGGGACTTCGCAATTTATCGTTGGTCCATATCTAGTATGTCCAACGAAGCATTATGAAATTAAAAATTATTTAACGACAAGTTATGCAGTAGTTTCCAAAGCTTGTACAAGGACTTCAATAGAAATAGCAACGGGTTTATGACAAATAATTAGAGTCTTGGTGGCAATAGTAATAATAACGCCATGTTCATAGTGACTATAAAACAATAGTAGGTATTATTACCGCAACGAATTCATCACTGACTTAGATAGACAACTACTAATAGTACAATCATAACAGTTAAATGTATAACTCAATCTTATGAAGTAGGTGGTTACTTTAATTGTATTCTCGAAATACGGATGTGATCAACTGGCTTATTCCAAACGAATCCAAGATTAATTCCGCAAGTG
The DNA here is from genome assembly GCA_944472155.2 of Trichobilharzia szidati. Lineage (NCBI taxonomy): Eukaryota > Metazoa > Platyhelminthes > Trematoda > Strigeidida > Schistosomatidae > Trichobilharzia > Trichobilharzia szidati. Next base: position 7,841,853 of record OX235275.1, read on the forward strand.
AAAGGAGATCCAGTTTACGTCAAATAAAAATATTTAGCCTACATGTATTACACTGCTTACTGTGACGTTTGATACCTGCTTTCCGATCTTCGTGACAAGAATACAGTATATGTAGGTATACCCAAGTAGTTTGGTCGAACAGAGTTCTAAGTTATTAATTTTTAAAAATTTTTTAATATATTATTTTTTTATATAATTTTTTGCATAATGAATTTTTTAATATTTTTACGACATATTTACATATTTTGAACTCTGTATAAGTAGGGGGCTACACACCGATTGAGCTACGGGTTGATGATATCACCCCTGTGCTCAGGCTGAGATAGGAGTGTAACTCATTAGGTCTAAGTTGCGCCTTAACCCAATGCTTCACGCTCCTACTTCATCAGCGAGCATCCATCAACACTAAGGACAATAAATATACCAGGGTAGTAGAGGAACAAAGTGAAAGAAAAGAAAAATGGAAAGTGATGCAGAATCGTTTTTTTAAAAAGCACATACATATATCGCAAAGGCTAAGGCATCGGAAGCGCAGAAATATAGGGAAAACACCAAAGCTACTCCAGGTTGAATCAAAATAAGTGCAGGTTTCAAGAACGCGGTAATGAATGCGGGTTACAGGGCAAGTGTTCAAGGAAAAAAAGCTGAGAGAGAATAGGCATTTACATTTAGTTAAAAGAAAATGGAACCTCGCCTAGATTACTAGGTCTCTAGTATTCTAGCCGGTCCCAAGCCCGGATAAAGAGGGAGGGTTGGGGCGTGGTGCTAGCAACTCCACCCCTAAAACTTAACCAAATTGCTACTAAAACTTCAACGCACAAATATATTCAAAATTCTAAAAATACAAACAATGACCTTATTTTTCGCTGGAATCGGGGAAGTGAAATGACGCAGGCTGGTGAAAGCCTTCGGGAAACCAGTCAACCAATGTGCCTCGTTTCGATGAAAGCAAAAATAAGGATGGGGACGTGGAATGTTCTTACAATGTACGAAACTGGAAAGGCTGCCCAGGTAGCCGCAAAAATGAGGAGATATGGAATAGAAGTGTTGGGAATCTGCGAGAGTAGATGGAACGGATGTGGAAGGTGCCAACTATCAACTGGAGAGACAGTAATCTATTCCGGCCACCTAGAGGACAGCCGCGAGCGCACCGAGGGAGTGGCCAGCATGATGTCACCAACATCAACCAAAGCTCTCATGTAGTGGCAACCAATCTCTTCCAGTAGAATGACAGCTAGGTTCAACTCAGTAGGAAAGAAGGTTACAATCATTCAATGCTATGCGCCTACAAACGTCTCAGAACAAGAGAAGAAGGAGGCCTTCTATAGACAACTACGAGCAGTAATGGACAACGCCCCAAATAAAGATATCATAATCCTGATGGGTGATATGAATGCGAAACTGGGAGGAGACAATACAGGAAGAGAACTCACCATGGATCGCGAGGCCCTCGGTGAAAGGAACGACAATGGTGAACTCTTCTCAGACTTCTGCGCCTTCAATGATTTGGAGATTGGTGGCAGTGTGTTCAAACACAAGGATATACACAAGGCGACATGGGTTTCACCAGATGGACACACCAAAAACCAGATAGACTTCATTTCAATCTCAAGGAAGTGGAGACGGAGCCTACTGGACACAAGGTCAGGGAGAGGAGCAGATGTGGGTTCAGACCACTATCTAGTACAAGGGACTTTCAAGGTGAAGCTGAAAGCCTCGAGGATAGCTGGGGATAGGCCACAATGCAAGTTCAACACTCAAAAACTGAAGGACACAACCACAAAGGACACTTTCACTGCAATTGTCAGAGCAAAGCAGGAAACACTACGTGACATCACGGAAGAATCATGCGTGGGAGACCATTGGAACTCTCTGAAGGTGATTTTCAATGAAACGTGTTCAACAGTTTTAGGAAGAAAGAAGAAACAAGATAAGGAATGGCTCTCAACGGACACTTGGAAGCTAATAGAGGAGAGGAAAATGATTTAATGCAAAGACAGACAAGAGAAAGAGACGCTGAACTCAACCTACACAGCACTGGACAAAGAAGTGAAGAAGGATAAGTTATTATATAAATTACACATGTTTCGATGTATGTTGAATTTACAGTTTTTTTGTTCTTTCTGACATTAGAGTCAGTCGGAACAGTCTGCAAAATAGTCAGTCTGTGTAATACATATTGAGATAAAGAAATATTGTCTTCGCATTAACAAAAACCCACACATCAGATGAATGTAATACAAATATCTGGGAAAAATAAAACTTGAAGTCAATTTTCCTATGTAACGTTGTTGTGAACAGCATCCTTGAGTTAAAGTTTATTGATGTATTATTTTGAGGTCAGTGATGTATTTATTCCATTTTTTTCAGCAGTCTAATAGCAGCTTTATAATAGGAGGTTATGAAAATAACCAACCAACCAACAACAACAACAGCAGCAGCAGTATCCACCCCCAATCAGCATCAACGGGAGAGATTTGAAAGAGGTTACTTCATTCAATTATCTACGGAGCATTGTCTCAACCACACGAGGAACGGACGAGGAGGATGTCAAATCGAGAATCGGGAAAGCGAGAAAAACATTCATCAACCTGAAACCAATCTGGAAATCTTCGTCACTCAACTCACCATCAACAACAAAATGATTCGGACTTTCAATGCAAACGTGAAGTCAGTCAGTTCTTCTATACGGATGGATCAGAAACTTGGCGGTCGCGTCACAAAGAATATTTCCAACAGCCTGTTGCAGACCTTTATCAACAACAACTGTCTTCGCTGGCTCTATACTGAGGATCAGATGGCCGCCGGAAAGAACAAGAACCAACAAGAAACTATGGGAACAAACAAAACAAGAACCAATCGGCCAACAAATATGCAAGAGAAAGTGGAGATGGATTGGACACTCGCTGAGGAGGTCGCTGGGTGACATCGCGCGTCAGTCAGGCCATAGCTCGAGTGGAATTCGAAAGGGAGGCGGCGAGTTGGTCGTCAGTGCAAGGGTGACATGGAGGAGATCATGTGAAGAGGAGTTGAAAGACTATGGACTAACATGGATGCAGGTGAAAAGTACAGCAGAAGACAGAAGCAAGTGGAGACGTGTAGTTGAAGCCCTATGTTCCACTAGGAACCCAAGGGAACAATAAATACAAATAAATACAAATAAATGGAGGGCCGAAAAAAAGAACACGGTGAAAAATGTTTACAGTCAAAGCTCGCAAAAAGAATTTGACCAGACTAGAGTGACAAATTGCCACAGTAATGGACAGGAAAATGTCTGACAGTTTAGATTGAGTAAACTAACAATTACAAAATAGAAACTATGGGATTATACAGAAAATATAGGCGAAAAGTTAACGCAAGTTATATCGGACAGTGAATAGTGTCAAGTTTGAGTTACTTTATACTGAATTCTTTCGGCTTCTTCTTCATTAGTGTTACTTTTTGTTTTCTTTTTTTCGTTTCTTATTTTTTATTCATTTCATTCATCTTTTTTGTTTTTATATATCTTTTTTATTGATTTATTTTTTGGTCTATATTTTTGTTTGTTCGGTTTGTAATTCCACAAGTGTTGGGAGCCACTATACGACATTTGAGTTGACTGGTCTAGCTAGTGGTTCGAGTGCAACCCATAAAAAATGTTAGAACATTCCGTAACGAGAAAGAAATCCAACTGGGTTAGTAACTGGAAAAGTGGCTACTGCCCACAAACGAAACCAAAAGGGTAAATACCATGAAAAATGAATGTAACCTGCGAAAAGACATCAGGGTGTGAACTACTCTTGTACGTGAAAGTGTTTAGTTACAAAATTCAGAGTATCGCTCGGGCCAGTGCACACGCCGACCAGTGCGTGTGACCAGTACTTCACTTGTTGTATCCGGAGAACTGCGAGGTTTAGTAGGATTTTCAACAACGGAACCTGGCTGGAATGTGGGTGCAGAGGTAATTGTTTTTGGTGTAGACTCGGAGGGTAAAGAGTCCTCCATGTGGGGCACCTTAAGCCTGTCGACACTTACGATGTCTTGACGGCCAAATCGTTCAGTAACAACAATTTTTTTCTACTAACGACCCTGAATGGTCCATCACAAGGAGATTGTAACGACCTAAGGACGGCGTCGCGATGCACAAAAACATGTGAACAGTCACACACACTGACTACTTTCAGATGAGATAATTTCAACCGGTAAACGGAGGGTGGTACCAAACACCAACTCTGCGAATATGCACTGTAAATCAGCTTTGAGCGTGGAACGGATGCTGAGTAGAATTAAGGGAGGGACTCGGTCCACCTGGGATTCTCTGAAGCCATTAATGAAGCTTTCAGTTGGCGGTGAAAACGCTCTACAAGTCCATTTGCTGCTGGGTGGTGTGCAGTTGTTCAGATGTGTTTGCAACCCAGCAGCTCTAAGAGCTTTTTGAAGTGGGTTGATTCAAACTGTTGTCCACGGTCGGTTGTCACCGTAGATGGGCATCCAAATTGGGCTACCCAGCGTTTCATGAACACTCGGAAAATGGTTTCCGCGGTCACGTCGGCGATGATGATAGCTTCTGGCCAACAAGTGAACTGGTCGACACATGTTAACAAGTAAGAGTGGCCATTTGATGATGGTAGGGGATCCACTATATATAGGTGTACATGAATAAAACGAGCATCGGGTGTGGCGAAGGAACCCACTGGCGTGATGTTATGCTTGTACACTTTAGCACGTTGACACGGCACACAAGCACGTGCCCAGATACGCATGTCACGATTCATACCCGGCCAGACAAATCTAGCCGACACTAGTTTGTCCGTTGCCCGGATACCTGAGTGAGAAAGGTTGTGAAGGCTATCGAATACAAAACGGCGCAATGAAAGTGCAACGGTGGGTCGTGGAGTACCGGTGGACAGATCGCAGAGGATGGTACGCTTGCTATTAACAAGCGGTATAAGCTTGATATGCAAGGAGGTGTTTAACGAGAGCTTATCGAGGTCTAACTCTGCAAGCTGACGTTGTGCCATTTGTTTCAGGTCAATGGTTGGCGACGCCAACATGGTACATATCCTAGACAAGGCGTCCGCCACAGCATTATAATCCCCCGAAATATGTCGAATGTCCGACGTGAATTGTGAGATACAGTCCAAGTGACGCAATTTCTACTCGGAGAACATCTGTCCACAGTAGTGTGAAGGGCACAGGTCAGAGGCTTGTGGTCGGTGAACACAGTGAATTGTCAGCCTTCCACGAAGTGGCGAAAGTGCTTCACAGCAGCATAAACAGCGAGAAGTCCTCTACCGAAGGTGCTGTATCTAGATTCGCGTGCAGAAAGTTTGCGGGAAATGAAAGCAATCAGTAACCATGCGTTGGACGTGCGCTGTTGTAGGACAGCTGCAATACTTTTACTTAGAATATTCACCCACTCACTAGTGACTGGGACCTACCCTGAAACTTGGAAAAACAAGTATATACTACCTAAGCATAAAGGAGGGGCCAACACTAGTGCATGTAATTATAGGCCTATCAATATAACACCTGTCATATCACGGACGATGGAGAGAGTAATCAAAGACCAAATGTCAGACTACTTTCTAAAACACAAACTCATCAACCAGTCACAACACGGATTCCTTAAGAAAAGATCTTGTGTCACTTGCCATATAGACTTCTTCAACAAAGTCACCTATAGAAGAGATAGGAGAGAACTAGTAATTATCCTCTATTTCGATATCAGGAAAGCCTTCGACAGAGTCCCACATAGTCTGTTAGTCAGCAGGCTATGCTCACCAGGGATACGCAACCCCCTCCACAACTGGATAAAACCATTTCTCAGTGACAGAAATCAGACAACAAAAATTGGCTCGATGACCTCCAGGCCTAGGCCGATTAGCAGTGGTGTCATCCAGGGGAGTGTATTGGGACCCCTTCTTTTCATTATATACATAAACAGTATATGTGAGTGCTTTAGTATAGGCAAGCCAATACTGTATGCAGATGACTTAGAGGTGACATATACCTGCACAAATACAGATATCGGTACAACTATGAACTCCATACATGAAGAATTAACAAAAATGGATATATGGTGTGACACCTGGAGACTTGAGTTCAATGTCGAAAAGTGTGGCTGGCTCTGCATAGGCTGTCCCAACCTAGAACTCGACCTAGCGATTCAGGGCCACAAAATCCCCAGACTGAAATCTGTGCTAGACCTAGGACTGAAGTATTCACACAATCTATCATTTTCTGAACATATCTCGAAACAAATGTCGAAATCATGCAGGCTTATTGGTTTCCTACTCAGGAACTTCTACAGAAGTGAATCCAGAATACTACTGTACAAGGTTTGTGTGCGCCCACTCCTAGACTATTGTTCATTCATATTTAGTAGTATACGCATAGAAGACAAACTAAAAGTAGAAGGAGTACAGAGGTACTTCACGCTGAAAGTAATCGGAACCGAAAACGGCACAAACTACTCCACCAGATGTGAAATTATATATATATTTATTCCTGTTTATGCAGGAACATACCAATTGTACAGGCATGGATAAGTTATTATATAAATTACAGTTTGTTTGTTCAATCTAACATTAGAGTCAGTCAGAACAGTCTGCAAAATAGTCTGTCTGTGTAACACATAAAGAGATATAGAAATATTGTCTTCGCATTAACAAAAAACCCAGAATTCAGATGAATGTGATACAAATATCTGGGAAAAATAAAGCTTGAAGTCAATTCTCCTACAAAACTTTGTTGTGAACAGCATCCGTGAGATAAAGTTTATTGATGTATTATTTTGAGTCAATAATGTATTTATTCCATTTTTGTCAGCAGTCTTATCGTAGTTTTATAATAGGAAAGAAATTTGATCTTTGATACGAAAATTAGATAAGTTCATGTTAGATTGTTTTACTGCATCAAATGGGGTCAATTCTAGAACTATCCATTTGCGCCATTTGCGTCAGCATGGCAGACTGTACATGTAAGTTGAGTAATACATTGAAAACTACTTGAAAACCAGTTGTTTCTTTATATCAGATCAAGAATACTCCTTGTACAGAATGTTAGCCAGCGTTTTCTAGTGGTTGCATCGGATCGTTCATGGAATTTGAGTTTGAATTTACTTAAATGGTCATTTCAGTTTAGATGTTGGGTTGTTCGACCTCGACCAGGAGGTATATAGAAGATTACGCTTAGCAGGGAGATAAAGTATGTAAATATGGAAAGAACATTATTATTTTATGTACATATAAATGTACATCATTGTAGAGTAAACACTACCCATAATCCAGTTGTTTTTCATGTAATTTTGCGAAGTCTTAGAGTTTATTTAGTGTCGTAATATTTAATAAAGAGTCTAGGCGTTATAGCGTTCTAATAGCTCATGCGTTTTGGAAATAAGTGGTGCGGTGTGATTGGCATAGTCATTGGGATGAAGCAGTTTATATAGCAAGCGTTTGAAGGTTATAATAGAGTGACAGGTCCTTATTTCTAGGGGTAAACTGTTCCAGATCTTAGAGTACATGACTATGAAGAAGTTTGCACGGAGTGTTGTCTTGCAGTTTTTCCTAGATACTGTGCACGTTTGGTTACGAAGATTGTAAGAGCCTTCCGGTGAGAACTGTATCTCCTTGCTGTCTGAGAATGATATTTTATGCAAGACTTTAAAGAAGAATGTTAGGTTAATGCTGAGTCGTCTCATCCAGAGTGGGTCGATACCTAGAGTTATACACCTTGATGTGTAGTCCTTTTCGCAGTCAAATCCTAGTAGTTTAGACGTGAAGTATCGTTGGACACTTTCTATTTTAAGTTTGTCGCTTACGCGAGTGCTGCTGAGAATAAATGGACAATATTCAAGTAGTGGTCTGACACAAGTTTTATATAATAATAGCTTCGCCTCGTAGTTGTGGAAATTCCTGAGTATGCATCCTAGGAGCATCCTCGATTTACGCGTCTGTGTCGCCACTTGCTCGGAAAATGTCAAGTCACTAGAGTACCTGAGTCCTAGGTCAACAACACTTTGGAGTTTAGGCAAGTCAATAGATTCAAGTACCAGTTTGAGATTTATTGAGGGTGCACCGAAACAGATCCAACCACATTTTTTAAGGTTGAATTTTAGGTTCCATGTGGAGGACCATGCAGTTACTCGATCTAGTTCTTCCTGAACAGCTTTCTGAAAGTACCCTAAGTCATCACAGTGGAATGTGTAAGCTACTTTAAGATCATCTGCAAAGATGAATGGTTTGCCAAGTGAGAAACAGCTGCATATGTCGTTGACATATAGAGTGAATAGGAGGGGGCCTAAGACGCTACCTTGAACTACTCCAGAAGTGACTGGACTGAGTTTAGAGTTTACAGAACCCAGTCTAACTACTTGGGACCTATTGTTAAGGAATGATTCAATCCATCCTAATAATGGGTTACTTATTCCTAAAGAGTTTAGCTTATTTATTAGAAGCAAATGGTCAACGCGGTCAAAGGCTTTGGAGATGTCGAAGTAGATGACTAGTACTAGTTGTTGTTTGTCTCGGCTGCTAGTTATATAGTTAAAGAAGTCAAGGTGACATGTCATGCATGATCTGGATTTTAGGAATCCATGTTGGTTTGGACTTAGAATATTGCAGCTGAGCATATGTTTGAGGATATCATCTTTAACTATTCTTTCAATGATTCTAGATACTATGGGTGTAATATTGATCGGCCTATAGTTGTTGACTTCAGTTTTTGATCCGGATTTGTGTTTAGGTACTATAAATGTCGTTTTCCATTTATCTGGATAGATTTGGCTTTCTGGGGACATTGTAAAAATCTTAAGTAATAAAACGGAAATGTCAGAACCACCGTGTTTATAAAGATACGATGGTATACCGTCAAAACCGGCACTACTAGAGCTTTTAAGAGTATTAACGGCTTGGTTAATATTAGAGTAAGTGAAATGAACTGTAGTGATTTGTTTCAGCGTTGAAGATGAAGGGAGTTCTATTTTAGATTGTAAACCGAGAAGTGGACTTGTAGGCTTAAGTTAGTTAGCTGCAAACGTCTCATTAAACAGTTCACACATGTCAGCATGGTTGCTGTATAGTTTGCCCTTGTTTATAAGGAGAGAAATTTTATGGCTTTGGCGATTCATTCGTTTCTTTAGTATTTCTGTGAGAGCACCTACTCTGGTGGTGCTGGCTAGTGCCGTGCATTCTTCATTTCTCATACGCAAGTTATGAGCTTGCGAGATGGAGCTAAGAGTACTAAGTATTGACCCTAGTGTACTAAAGTCGTGTCGCCTGAAGTAACTTGTTGACAGTCTTCTCAGTTTCCTACGATCCTTTGGCTTTATGAATGTCTTTCTATGTGGGGAAAACTTTAGTGTTTGAAATGGGATGACAGCATCTAAGCATGTGTTGGAGTTATAGTAAAAGATGTCTAGAGCTTTCGAGAGGCTATCAGTATAGAAGTACTCACTCCATTCTGAGGATCTTAGCATTGACTTTACTAGAGTCCAGTCTGCCTTACTGTAGTTCCTGTAAGTTATTTGTTGTGAAGTAAGGGTATGGGTTGCATTGCTACTTGACGGAAGTGGCAGTGCACACAGCACTGTTTTGTGGTCACTCCCTGAAAACTCAGAACCTACTAGGGTAGAAAGGGGACTTATATTGTGGCAGAAGATTAAGTCTAGTACGTTACTACCTCTTGTAGGGGTTGTGACAGCCTGCTTCCAGCCAAGTATATCCAGTGTGCCTAACAACCTATCAAGTTTAGTTGGACCTGTGGGTATTTCCCAGTTGATTTCTGGTAAGTTAAAGTCTCCACATAGGATCTTATGATCGTGGTTTAGGGTGGATAATTGTTCTAGAGTATTAATAAGTTGGGTCTCGTAATTACTAAAGGTGCCACGTGCTCTGTAGGTGCATCCAATTAATACTATTGCGTTATTTAAGTGTAATTTAACCCATAAAGTCTCAGGCATGTTAAGTGTACTACTTTCTAGCTGTGATACAGTAAGTGCATTCAGAAAGTACATAAGACAACCCCCTCCCTTACCACCTTCCCTGTCACACCGAAAGTGTGTATAGTTATCTAAGCTTATCTCTTCATCCAGTATGTTCGAGTTACACCAGGATTCAGTGATGACAATTATAGAGGGTTTGTATATTACTGTGAGTGCTCTGAGCATCGGTAGTTTATTTAGAACGGATCTAGCATTTATGCGGATTAGGTAAAGATGAGATTTGAAATAGCATTTGAAGTACTTAAGTTCGTTAATCAGCCCCGAATGTGGTTCAGCACCCAGTAGTACTGTTTGACATGACGATCCTATGTTAAGAGGAGTTTCAGCATCATGTTCACCTATGTCTATCGAGTTGGTGTGTGCTGTTTTCGGTGAAGAATTGAGCGTTGGAGTACTGGATGTGCTATAGGCTAAGGCATTTTTATTTTTAGTTAAGCTAGAAACGTGGGTAGGGATCTTCATTTGACCTAAACTTGTGCATGTATCAAGTGTGCTTATAGGATGCGGGTGAACTTGTCTGTTCCTACATTCATGCAAAGGGGGAGCCAGCACTAGCGGTTTAGGAGTGTTAGCATCCCTACCAGCTGTTTTTTCAACGCTGACAGGGACGCAGGGGATAAAAATGATTGGGACCTTTTGAAGACCATGGTTTATCATTCCACCTATTGTTAGGTACTAGTTGTGCCCTTGTAAGGGTTTCGTGTGTACTGCTTTGTGGGTTAGTTCCCAGCAGACTTGTACGTATATCCGATCAAAATTTATTAGCGTGCCATACTGTGAATGTCCTGAGTTGTTGGTGGTCGAGTTCTGACTATTGTCACTTGTACTCTTGAGGGTGGCATTGTTTTGGCGTTGGTTATCAGTGTGGGCCATGGTGCTATTTCGCACGTTGTGGGTGCCAATACTATTAACCGTGGGGAATGTGGGCTTACTTATACTGCCATTGTTGTTGTTGGCATGATTTGGGGTCATATTCTTCTCTTTTTTACCAATGGACTTATGGCTAGGAGAGGACAGCGTCAACTTTCGGGGGATTTTGACTTTTTTCTTGGATTATTTAGTGACATGCCTAAATCTACGGTGGTAGGTGGTATAGTTTTATTGGCTATTTGATTACAATTTAGCGGCCTTTCGGTTGGTGTCGCTCTCTGAGAAGATAATTCTGTGTGGTTAGAGAGGGGTGGTGCGGTGGATTCTACGGTGTCTCTCAAAGGGTTGGGTATAATTGCTGCTTGCAGTGTCTTATTGTTTATTCCACAATTAGACTCAGTGTGATAATTATATACGCGCCTTTCTATGACGGTCTTGTCCACCGCAACCTTTATTAGTTTGTAATTTCTGGCTTGCGATAGGGTGTGTTGGGAGTGGGTAAATTTTCTGGCCTCAGCCGGTGTTTCGAACTGAAAGCGACTAGGACAACACTTGTCATGTTGACTCTTCTTCAGCCTGTAGCACTTAGTCTTGGAGTTGGGCATTTTCGCCTCACTAAGTAGGATGCGCTGTACCTTTTTTAGTGCCTCATTGTCCGGAACGTTGTAGACAATAGCACTTAGTTTAGCATCTAGTCGTTCTGTTACTTCTGTAGTAACAAAGTTAATTAGGTTATCCACCTTAGATATCGATTCACTGTCAAGTTTGTTAAGGTCTACAGTTTTCATGAGAATAGTTAAGGGTGTCAGTTCACAGACCTGCAGTCTGATATCACTGATCTGACCTGATAAATTGGAGATTTTGGTATTGGTATCGGAAATTCCAGGATCTACTGACTTATTGTTTTTTAAGTCCCTTAACTCGGCCTTAAGTTCTCCTATAGACAACTTTAGAAGTTCTATTTCTGAAGATAGTACTGAAACAGAGCTTGAAGGCTGGAGCTTTTCGATAAGCACATAAGGTGTAGGGAGGGTTTCTGTATGAGCAGAGGGTACTGAATTTTTGGGAGTAGTGCTAATACTAGCTGTCAGTATAGTTTTATCCTTAGTTTCAGCTCGACGCTTACGACATACAAGTGAGTTTTGTGGCTCACTATAACCATTTGTAGGAAGTATGTTGCTTGATGTAGCAATCAACGACTTAAAATTAGTCATCAGTCTTACAGGGGATTGAGTTCGCTGCTTTTTACTTTGGTTAACCATAACTATTTGATATGAGAGTTAATAGTTATAGGTATGGAAGTAGTAGAGGACTTGTGCAAGGATTACAACAAGATAAATTTTATGCAACGAATCACGCAAAAATGTAACGCAAACGTTGGACGTACCGCTACAAGGATATTCTAGGACTAGAAACATTATGGTTAAGACGACTGCGACTAAATCTGGTACTCTTCTATAAACTACTTAACCACATAGTGTATACCCCTACTAATTGTACTCGGTTTTCAGAAGACACTGGATATAACCTTAGACACACTAAAGGTACGGTGTCTATAGAACAATGTAAAACAGCCACCAGGCAAAAGTTTTTCATGATTAGGTGTGCCCAAATATGGAACAAACTAACTGAGGAAATGAGACTAGCAAGCTCACTGGTGTCCTTTGAAAAAGCTCTTAATGACACACTAAGTGGGTTTGCAAGTGATATCAGTGCTAATTCCCATGTAAGAGCTTCAGAAATTATAGGCCCATTTAATGTATGAACTTAGAGACTACACATGTTATTTCTTTTGCCTTTACCTATAATTTCAGACAAAAAGCAACGGTCATGAAAATAACACCCATACAAATAGGAGTGGATCGAATTATGTCTACCTGATACAAAGCGTGAGCAATAACCAACATACGAATGAAACATAGGGAAACAAGGTCGAAACTTACCACAACATCACATGGAAGGATTTAAGTTACTTGGACATCATTTATAGTCCACCAACTGGTCTCCTTTCCAAAAGGAATGCGGCGACATTTTTATCCACGGTGGTGAGGAAATACATAAATCCACAGTTCCCGTTGTATAAACTCAGTGGAGGTTGCAGCCAACAAAGTAATGCATTTAAAGCATATGCATACTTCCCATAACCACGGCGACACCGCAAAATATATCAAAATCGCAGAGTAATCAAACCCAACACGCGATGTAATTAACTGAATCCGAAAGGCAAACAAGTTTTAGTACGTACTTGAATATTCATCCATATGTCGATCATGATGACAAATCCAAATCACTACCTATACAGCGTCAATAAATCTGGATATCTATGAAATGACGAAAATATGCTGATAGCTGCATTTCAGATCCCAATGACTCATTCGATAGCAAAATTCTGCTCCTGCATGCCTCTTTCGACATTTTCTATGGATTGATTCGCAGTTACTCAGGCTCCAGACCGAAAAGAATAAAAAATTCACCAGTTGCTGAATTATGATTACTTCTCTGGATGTTTAACTGGATAATAACTGCTGTGGTGAGCGTTTTACAGGTTATATTGCTTAAAACATCGTTTACGGTAAACTAAGTAACGTTTTATAAGCCATTTTTATACTTTTGCGACTAGCCCACCATATCGACCGAATGTAACGCAACACTCAGTTTTTACGCTCATTTTCAACAAATTCGAACAATAATTGTGCCTAGGATTATGCCATATAAACTGTTTTAACTTATGCAGAGTGTACTTACGGTCAATATTTCACTATCTTCCCTTGTATATATATTTTGTGTTAGTGAAAAATTTTAAACATGTTCACTCCATATGTGCATTATTATCATATTGATGATGCCTGTCAACTGGAGTCCCTCGAGTGCATAAAGTGGGAATATATTATTGTAAGACGCATTTTATTGTTTTATGAGGAAATTGACTTCAAGCTTTATTTATTTTCCCAAGTGTATGTAATCCATCCAACGCATATTTGGGTTTTTTGTTAATGCGAAGTCAATATCTCTATATTTCTTAATGTGTTCCATTGAATCACCAGTTATCTGATTTTCCCCACGAACTAAAGATAAAATGACAACTAACATGTTATTTAACCGTAATCCATGTAGTTTAAATATGTAACTTAAATAATTCTTATCCATTCCTACACAACTTGTGTGTCCTATATTTGTATGAATAAATATGTACCCTATTATATTATCATTACTAACTATATTACTAATCGTATGTGTAATTTATCGAATTGATGATGCCTGTAAACTGGCGTCCCTCATGCAAAAAATGAGAATATACTATTATTATTAATAGCAGTGTTAGAGGCGTCCACCGAAATGCTGAGCGGTAGCTGGACATGCAGATGGACTAACATCTTGGCGTCAGCAATAGCCTTCCTAATAGTTGCAAAAGCTGCCAAGGCTTCCTCAGTGAACACGAAGGACTTGTATTTCCCTTCAAGCATATCGGTCAAGGGGGTTAAGATGTGTGCGCACTGTGGAATAAAGCGACGGTAGTAGCTAACCATTCCAAGAAAGGTGCTTAATGTCTTGAGAGTTGAGGGTAGAGGGAAGTTTTGGATAGTCTCTACCCGTTCAGTTAACGGATAGATACCATCCTTATCTATCCTGTGCCCCAAGAAATTCAAGGAAGAGACTCCTATCTGACACTTTGCTAAGTTGAGTGTGAGGGAGTGTTGTCAGCCTTTGGAAAACGGTCTGTAAGTGGAGTCGATGTGTTTCCTCATCCGGACTAGCTACCAAAATATCATTCAAGTAGGCAAAGGCGAAATCTAAACCGCGCAAATCATCATGGATAAAGCGCTGGAAAGTTTGTGCAGCGTTCCGAAGGTAGAATAAAATTCGAAAAGGCCGAACGGCGTAATCACTGCGGTCTTAGGAATATCATCAGGATTATCGGGAATCTGATGGTAAGCCGGTGTTAGATCCAGTTTGCTAAATACCCTAGCTCCCTTGAGTAGCGATGTCAAGTCTTGTATATGAGGGACGGGGTAGCGATCTGGAGCAGTTTGTGCGTTGAACCTGCGGTAATCGCCACAATGTCGCCAATCTAACCCATTGTTCTTGGGTACCACGTAAAAAGGTGAGGACCACGGGCTGCTTGGTGGTCGGATTATCCCCATTTCCAACACATATTAAGGTCTATAAAACGTCTGCCAAACGTAGTGATTGGCGAACCATTTGCAGCACGTAGTTGTAATGACATTGGCCGTTTGCGCTCCTCTACTCTGGGTAAGATTACACTGCCCTTCGCTCCGGTATCAATAAGGAAGCGTATCCCAGTGTTACGGTCTGTAACATAGAAGGGGCGACATGATAGTGGTTCGCTAGCAACTTTAGTCGCCATCATGTGCTGGCTCACAGGTTTACCGCTTGTGAGTGGCTGAAGGTACAGGGCGTGGTGCATTTGCGAGCTTTTGCACCATAGCGTTTATGGTACCAACAGACACCATGCTGTGAGTCTTCTGCGGAAAAGTTCGTTTGCCTGCGCGAATAAGATTTACTTAGCGGTCGAAACATGCCGCTTCGCGAGCGACTCCCAGGCCTGAGTTCACGTCTAAGCTTACAAATTTGCTGATACATTTGTCGTAAATCGAAACCATGGGAATCATTTGGGGTGTGGTCCTCCTGACAGGGGACTTTTGATGGCAGGACTGCAGTGATAGATGCAGACGGCTTCCTAGCCTCTACGGCTCTATCAGCTGCCTCGGCTAGTTTGGTTATAGACGACTTATAAAAGAGGGCGAGTATACTTTGCACCGTCTGTGGAAGTCGCAGAAGCAACAACTGTTTCTAGAAAACTTCATCGATCTTAAAGTCAGCCGGCAACTGTTTCATTTGGCGGAGTAATTGCGAGGGTGTACGGTCCCCTAACAGAACCTCTCAAAACAGCTCCTTACCTTCTGCTTATCCGTCAGAGCTACGCACTTAATGAGAGCGGCTTTAAGGCGATCATACAAGTTTGGGGCCGGGTCGTCCAGGACATCGGCAGCGCCTTCCATCGCGTTTTTTGGAAGGCTGATCATGACCAGGTCAGCTTTGGTCTCCTGAGCCTGAATGCGTCGAGGAGCGAACTGGGCTTCGACGTGTGTAAACCACGCTGTAGGGCGATTTTCCCAGGAGGAAGGCAGTTAAAGGGCAACCGTCATTTCAGCAGGAGCACTGTCATCAGACATGGCAGGGTAAGTTGTGAGTAAGATAAGGTATACAAACGATATGAAACAAAATAAAACCAATACAAAAGCAATGGTGAAAAAGGTGAGATCACGGAAAACTAAACAACAACTATATACACACAACTATATATATATAACCATATAACAAGTGATATAAAATAAGTGAAGACAAACTTAGGATCCAAATGATGTAGAGAAGTGAATGTAGGGCTCACCGATTGTAAGTGCGGGACTTTATCCTTGGAAGGGTTTGCCTGTCGCGCTTACAAAAAGACTAACTTATATTGCCTAGGTCCTAATCAGTACTCTGCCTGTCCTGGAAGTACTGAGAAACGAGTGAAAAGCAAAAATAAAAAGGATTCGCAACGTGCCTGTAACCACAAGTATATTTATAACGAATGTGATTGGAATTTAATAATAATAAAAAATGGTTTACAACTTATCTGTTCCCAAAGGAGTAACGAGCTCGAAGAGTGTGCTTGTAGAAAAGCACAGCAATGGAGGAAACGTGCTGGCACCAAAACGTACAGGAAGCGAAATACAGTGAAGTGCAGTGGAGAGAAATAAAGTGCAGCGAAGCGAAGGGTAGTAGCGCCAAAACTTGGTTATGTGAGTTGAAACAAAAGTTCAAAGGTTCAATGTACACTAAACGTATATGCTGCACTAACAATGCTGTCTTTATCACGATTAATCCAACCGCTGTATATTTGATATGTATTTAAGGATCTCTGAGAATAACAGTTAAGTGATGATTAAATTTGCATGAAGTATTCACCTCTTCGGAACATTGTTTGCATTCTTGATACTACTGCGAAGTCCTTAGATCTTGTTATTCATTGAAAGCAGCGAACAAATCCTACGGTGTATCATTTCTATCCTGAGCTGCAACAGTATGTTTTGCAACGCTCCTCGAAATTGCGAACTTGACCGAGTAGCTAAATTATGTTTGAAATTACCGCAACTCGAATGACAAACTGGCCAATCACAAGCAAGTAAATCACTTGTTTATCTCACTTACGGGCACACGAAATTATGGTCGTCAACAGGCCGTCACTGCTTACTCTCTAGCTTAGCACACCTAAGCTGGCGGCTCCTAACATGGCCAAAATGAAGGAGGGCTGTTCAGCTTAACGTTTATTTACGATTATAAGAAGAGGATGTAGAGACAGACAATCATACCAGAGATTATCAACTTCGCTCCTCTCCCTTAAAATTCCACAGTGTGATTTGATCACAGATAAACAAATTGATCGTTGAAAGTGAAATTATATATTTCTTCAATCCTCTTCACTAATGGTTTTATCCCTCAATGATCCGTTCGGAACACAGGTCTTCAGGCTAGAGCTTTGAAGTTTCAATAGCAGTGGCTCATGTTCATAGAGGAGGAAGTTGTTAGCAGCACACCCAAACTTCCCCTTTTATCAGCCTTATCACCAGCTTAACGACGCTTAGGTGTTAGTTGACTGGCGATCAGACCCAGCATGTCCCCACCTCGATATATGGATAGCCATACTTCGTCTGAAGGCTGAATTCATCTGCGCGTTCGCCACATGAATACAGAAGCTCAGCCATTTCAGCACTCATACAGAGTTGCTTGTTTATTGCGTCCATGGATGTAGGTTGATGGTCACTGATTAATGAATAGAATTGTCATGTGGGACTGCCTGACATCACTCTGCATTGCATAATTCAGTGTCACGAAGAAAGGCGTCTCGGAGGAAATTATGCCTTTCCTGAGAATATCAGGTTTACGATAACTAGGAGCTCAAGACCCAAATGATGTTCGACTCATGATTTATCCACCTATATATCCCAAAAGGAAGCAAAAAACCAAACCAAAGAGAGGAAATAGAAGACAATCCAACGATATATTACAGCTATTTGGGAACTGTAAAATGTCAGAGTACTCAGATATTTCGTGGTTGAGTTCACTGTTCACAAATCTGGTAGTAAAATTCAAAGGTCCACGCATCGTATACTTCCATACCTCTTCTCTAGCAAAGGACTAAAAACATGGTCTATGACGCTTGAAAGAGAATGGGAATTCTACGTAAATCCTCACAAGCTGTGAACAATATTTAACGTGAATACCAGGTGGCCATGGGGGAAAATATGATGCACGAACGAACTTGTGTAATTTGTCATAAATTCGCTCCCCACAAAGAACAAACATAGTGCTCTTATAGAAATTTACCCTGTTTTTAACTCTTGACAAAAAATATGCAGACTAATATTTTCCAGTTAATGGAGGCATTCATTCTTCCGACAGAAATTTAACGGAATTGTTCAGGCCTAATTCGACACTAGTACCTGCAATCAAAGCAAATGATGATCAGAAGCTGAGGGTGTTGACGTTCATGCATAGTATGAAGTATAATAACGTAAGATTTAATACCCATAACTTCTATAGTATTCGTTCCGTGTGAGTGGTTTAGGGATTACCTAATGGATAGAAGGCAGAAGGTTAGAGTAAACGGTGTACTACCAGGGTGGAAAGCAGTATCCAGTGGAGTGCCTCAGGGAACTGTATTAGGCCCCTTGCTATTCCTATTATGTGTTAATGAGCTACCGGGGATTCTTACTTCATCTTCATTGTTATTTGCAGACGACATTAAGATATGGAAAACTGTAAATAATAACGAGGACAGGTCGGTCCTACAAACTGATCTAGATAAATTTGCTGAGTGGTCGAACCTGTGGAGTTTGGAAATGAATTCTAGGAAAAGCGCGGTAATGCACTTAGGTCAGAAGTCTTATACGTCGTACTCCCTAGGGGACACAGAACTACCTGATGTTAACGAACAGAAAGACCTAGGAATCATTGTCAGCAATGATTTGAAAACAACTGCAAATTGCAATGCGGCCGCAGCTAAGGCTTTTCGAATGCTATGGGCACTCCGTAGGGCCTTCAAACGATTAGATGAGGGCATGTTCCAATTACTCTACGCAACATATGTCAGGCCTCATCTAGAACACTGCGTACAAGCGGCGGGTCCATGCTTCAAAAAGGAGGCACATATCCTGGAAAGAGTAGAGAGAGTAGGAACGAAATTAGTTAGTGGTATCTCACACCTTCCTTATGATAAGAGGATGGAGCATTTAAATCTCTTTCCGTTATCATACCGAAGGAAGAGAGGCATACCGTATACTTAAGGGTGATTTAGGAACTGACCTTTCTAAACTTTTCTCCCCTTCTAGGATACATTTACGGGGTCACCGCGAAAAGGTGCTCAAACCGAGGACGATTAAAATACGTGCAGAATTTAGATTCTCTCACAGAGTGGTCAACGACTGGAACTCCTTACCTGAATCTGAACCAGAGGCAAAGCAAAACACCAGAATCGACTATCCAAGTTACGATTTATATTTCGGGACCGAATCGGAGTACGAGATGATTGCTCAGCTAGCTAGGAATCGTGCACGAACAAACGAACGCAACACGACGGCGTGCCAATGGCGTGGGTGCTTGATCTGAAGCTTTCAGCTAAACAAGTTGACTTAAACAGTGAAGGTCAGCATCCAGTGTTCAGTGATGAATGCTGTGGCCAATAATTCTCGGAAATTACCTACAGCTACATATGCAGTCACTATCCAATAGTGGTGGTGAGTTATAAATAAATGCCTAAGGTTTTTATGGGATCGTTATGAAATTATCGTGCTTAGATCATCGAAGGGGAATATCGAATTCAGGATATTTATGAAACATTTGGAAATAAGTCCAAAAAAATAAGTTTACAGAAGTTTTCGATGCATATTCTTGTTGTATATGATGATTTAATCTCATAACCTTGAGGAGGAACATTGTATAGCCTTTGTTGTTTGTATGTTCTGTTTGCTAATGTCTCCTGATCACTACAGCTGATTCTAGGACACAAGTAAGTTCCCGATATACTGGTTAGTCGCTGGCGTTTTAGTCGTTATTATTTTGTGGGCATACAACTGCTTATACAAAGCATGATACTTCTAACTTATTAATCACTTAGTAATAAATAAGACAGCACACTGTTATATGATTATAAAACAGTATGCTCTCATTGGTTCACTTTATAGTAAACCAAAGACACTACTTCAGGATTAATAAGTTAGATCATATATTTACATCAAATTCATAACAACTGATTTTCAAAGTCTTTGTTTTAAGCTTTCGATTCTTCTTTGCAAATGATTGATTGTAGAATGAAACCAAGTTATCAAGAGGGTGTTTGGATTCATTTATGTTACATCTTATATATATATATATTATATATATATATATAGGATTTTATTCTTATGGCTTGATTTATAATTTTTACGATTCATGTACTCAATACCCTTTGACTTAACATAGAAATCTTTACGGTAGGTCATCAAACAGACGATTATTATTCAACCAACATATAGCCAGATTAAGGCTAGTTCTTTTCTCATCCGCGTGGTAAGACTTCTGCGTACACTGGTATTTGCACCGTGGTAGTTTTTTGTTGGCTACAAACAAGTAAGCAGTGAGTGGGTTGTTTATAACATCAATTCATAAAGACTTCAGCACATTATGTTTACTATTCCATAAACGTTTTTCTTCACGTGAGCATATATATCATGAAAAAGGATATACCTGCATTTTGGGAAGACATATTAAACCCTTTTAGGGTTTGATACACAGCACAGATGGTAATCTTTTTTACATAAAGACTAAACAGAGTCAAACTCAGGATCTGACATCACATACGCTCTCTGAATTGTGCACTCTTGTGGTTCGTTGGTCCAGCAGATAACTCTATGGTTATTAAAACCACAGGTGCTTAGTTCAAGTTTCAGTAGGAACTTTTTCAAGATGCACATACATCCTAAAAAATAAAATTAAAAAGTGATGCTTCAAACGTTTAGATTAATCAGGTCTACTGTAGATTCAGTGATTGAAGAAACCTATTTTGTATGCAGGGTTCATTATTTAACATGTGGATTTCTGTAGCCTCTGAGGTTTGGAAGAGTTGGATTTGTACTCATTTGGCAAGATTTTGCCTGAATTATGTAAGTAGCTCTGAAGTTGGCTCGCAAGTTTGCTTGGTGTCCAAAATCGATCAGGTGTCCCAGAATAAAGTTGCTGTGGGTTAGAGGAGGGGGGCTGTTTTCTCTGTTAAACCAAAATTGTACAACTTGAGAGTTATATGGCTGAAAGGGGGGTAACCTTTCACTGAATACCTCTGACCAATGTGGACCTTTAAGCTGCTTAATATCATTTAATATACATCGGTTCCTCTTAGCTTTATATGCGCAATCATGCCACATTGTAGTCGCCGGTTGGCATTCGATAGTTGAACTTGAACAACGTTAAAACCGGTTAGAAGCGATGAAGATGTAGCTCATTGTCTCCACTCTCAGCCGATAGGTCGCAACCTCGAACTCCACTCCACTTAATTTAGTCTTGACAACTGGTTAACATTGGCAGTTTTCACACAATAATAAAAGTGGTTCACATAGCCTGTTGCCTGAAGGAAAATCCCTTCTGACATGTGCGGCGAAGTCTGTGCAAAATTCTAAGTTTATAATTTAGTTAACTCCAGAAGCTAAGTATATATCAATGGGTTTCACAATGAGTTATTTATTTTGTGAGAAGTCAAGTGCTGAATATATTAAACCACCACATCAAATGTCACATCCTACACTATGCGTACAACATCATGGAATAATTTTATTTGGTAAAAAACAGTGATATAGAATTATTTACTGATGTCGTTTCCAGCACAATTTTTTCCGCTCATATAAAGGCACTCACATAACTTTCCAACCTTTTTATCTAGTCGTCTTATTATTTCTTATCCTTTGATTTGATTGATTGGTAGTAATATTTTGGATATTTTTGGTATCAGCGTCCTTCACTTCTTTTGCAAGTATTTGGTGTAGATTCGATGAACAGGGATGCAGCTAATCAATATCTTCCTCCACCTGTTTTTTTTTTAAACTGTAACTCTGCCTCACCCTACTGTGTGTGATTCTACGTTAGTGTATGCATTGCAACTGCACAGTGTTTCTCTAAACTATTCATCTTCATTCGGTTAACCATTCTACACTTCACTAAATTTATGTTCCAGTAATCAAAATGATCCCGATCTACTGGTTTGACCCATGTAGTTGGCCTCACAGTCATTGCAAGGCATTTTGTAAATTAAATTATATTATCTATTTGGGTCATTGGGATGCTTTAGTCTAAAAAGCTTATCACCTAGTAGTGAGTTTGTAGGTTTAAATGTCATCCTGATTCCTGCTTTACTGAGAATCTCCTATGTAGGTCTTCAGATGCACCCTCCTTATATCATAAAACTATAAATGCCTTGAATTCTTTCTTATGAATGCTATGGCTAATAGTTTTGCAACCGTTTTTACTTTTCTTGTGAGTTTTCTATACGGTGGAGATGTGACACTTAAATTTCAACCAATTGGTCTAGGATTAAAGTTCATTTTCTGTCTACTTCATATTGTGTTCCTTTGGTGGTATTATTATTACTGTTCCTTGGTTTCTGAGTGGAATATAGGGCTTCGAACAACACATCTCCACTCTCTTCTATTTTCTGCTGTTCTCTTTAGTTGGGCCCATAACTGCCCATAGTTTCTCATCTCCTCACACGATCTCCTCCATTTCGCCCTTTTGGATGACCTACTCGCTGTTTCCCATTTGGGTTCCACTCGAGGGCCTGGCGCGCAATGTCACTCGATGGTCTTCTCAGTGTGTGACATATCCATCTCCACTTTACCTTATATACTTCTTAACCTTGGCTGGGCGTGGTAGTGTACGCCTGTAACCTAGCTACTTGGAGGCTAGGGTGCGGGATTTCGTAGGGACGGGAGTTCTGGCATTAAACCTCGCCTAGTTTACCAGCTTTCTATTTTTCTAGCCTGGGAAAAGAGGGAAAGCTTGGGGCTAGCGACCCTACCATGGGAAATCAGGCAAATTGCTACAGAAACAGCGCACAATAAAAGAAAGAAATAGAAGTGGTATTATTATTATTATTACCATCATTAGCTGTCATATAATGTGTGATATATATAGGCTGCTGTATGAGACATTTGTTCTCGGGACAACTAAGTTCTGAGCAGCAGTTCATTTTACAAAATTTCACTGCTTTTAAATCAAATTTGCAATTTACAATTTACACACTTCGAGAAGGTGGAATTTCACCACAGTTCTTCCTCTTTTTTATTCCTCTACGTTCCCAGTAGAACATAGGGCTTTAAGCTAACGACTTGAAGTTTCGGTAGCAGTGGTGTTTATTTTTTTACGGGATGGGTTTGCTAGCCTCATACCCAAACTTCCCTCTTCACCAGTCTTATCACTAGCTTAGTGAGGTAAAGTAGTGAGCGGCCAGGGATCAATTCCCGAACCACATGAGGCGTGGTTGGCGAGCATTCTACCTCTGTGTCACCGACACACACATTTTCTCTTAGGAGACTGAAATTATCCAGATCACAATGCATGTGATGTTCTTGATGCACCTGTCAATCATGAAAGCAAGCATAAGTGTATGACACAATACACTACTGATTGACTGACATGAGTAGTTGGTTACTATCCTCATTATCCTTTAGTAATGTTTGCTAGCCATATTGAAATGATCTAAACACAACTGGACCGCCATTTCTCGCTAGTAGTTTAGTGCCAAGCTAATTAGTGGTGTACCTGGTTTACATTAGTTGTAATCATCCAAATTCCGACTAGCGTCATGCATATCTATCTATCCTTGCTTTCTTCACTGCCACTTATGCTATCAAACAGATCACGTACATTATGATCTGTATAATTTTCGTTTCAGGAAGGCTTCGTATGCTTTTGGAAGTGTGTGGGCAATCGTTGCTTCCCAGTTGTTCACACTGTGGGGACAATTACTTGAGACCGGCCACACACAGCCTGTGTGAACTGGCTTTTCGGTTTGGTTCCGTATTGGTAACTTACCACCGGTTACGGACCACCGTAGGGTAGGTCGGGATGTACAATTTTTGGGGTCGATCTTTTCTAACCCCCTCTCTCCAGAGTGGAGAAACAGCATAGCTGGCTTGCTGGTCATCTGAGGGAAACACCTTACTGCTGTTACACCTCTACTCCCCTGCAGTACACCCTTGCCCACAGACCCCCAGCATAATGTAAAAAATTTCACACCATGCTGGCAACTGCTTTTAGTTTAATCATTATCCTAACAATCTTCATGGCATGGTAGGTAGGACCTGCCAAAACATTAGTTCCAGCCAGTGTCGATTGTTGAATCATTGCGATATGCAAGCCCTACCATCACCTAAAGGTAACAGCTGTCGATCGGAACATGTTTTATGCGTGCCTAGCCATCATCTCTCTCGACGGACGGGCAATGTTAGATGACATAGGATGGATCAGGTTGGAAAAGAGCTATTGGTGGTCAAATCGAAACATGGTTTCATCAGTCAATGAAATCCACAACAATTAGTTTGAGACAGCCATCCACATAGAGATGTGTAGACTTGCTGACTGGTTGGGGTCCTCGGGATGGTAAGAACCAAATGCAGGCTGGAGACAACTGATGATATGACTCAAAATCGTTCTCAATGGCTGACGAAGATGCATTCACTCTTTGTGATTTATAATATTCAACAAAACTCTATTGTCCTTCCTTATTATTCTATTTAGTGTCATTGGTATCCAATTACTCATACTGATTAATCCTTAGTATGTAAAGTTATATTGTTTCGGTGGCATAGTGGTTAGGACGCTCGCCGACCATGCACATGGTCCGGAGTTCGATCCCCAGCCACAGACGCACTCCTTTACCTCACTGAGCCAGAAATAATGCTGGTGAAGAGGAAAGGTTGGGCATAAGACTAGCAACCCCATCCTGTAAAAATAAACACCACTGCTACAGAAACTATAAGTCACTAGCTTGAGGCCCTATGTTCCACTGGGAACGTGAAAGAAAAAAATTGGAAAGACACACTTCTATTCATCGCTTTCGTTTCAAAAATGCTCAGTTGTTAGTTAATTATATATAATTGCGTAATCGGAACAAGGTAATTTCGAGAGAGAACAATGGCTTTCGATAACTTTTTCCTCAGGCTGTACAGATATAAATTCATGAATATTAGAATACACAAATAGCCAGTAAAGGCAAATAAAATGTTATGTCAGAAGCTGTATTGGGGTACATGTGTTATATATGGAGTGCTAGTTCGTTATTTAATATTGTCAAGTCATTCAGAATATAAGATAAAATGTGATGAATAGACAACTGGGTGACATATTTATCATTATTATTATTATTTATTGTTTCCTTTAATTCCTAGAGGAACATAGGGCTTCAGCCGTGCGTCTCCATTGCGTTCGGTTCTCTGCTAGAGTCTTCACCTGGCTCCAAGTCTGCCCACACGCTTTCATCTCCTTTTCACATGACCTCCTCCAAGTCACCCTTGCACTGACGACCAACTCGCCGCCGCTTCCCTTTCGGGTTCCACTCGAGCAATGGCTTGTCTAGTGATGTCACTCACTTGATGGTTTGTTTCCTCAGAGTATGGCCAGCCAATCCAACTACCTCCATTTCTTCCTGCCTATTTGTTTCACAATCGGTTGGTTCCTGCTGTGTCGGTTGGTTCGCTCATTGCCAGAGATCCCTCCCTTCTGTTGCTGATCTTTTCTGGCCGGCCGGCCATCTGATCTTGAGTAGTATTGAGCGAAGACAGCTAGCTGTTAATGAAGGTCTGTAGTTTGTTTGATATGGTCTTTATGACGCGCAGTGCAAGTCTCTGATCCATCCGCATAGTAAGTGGCACTGACTGACTTCACTCACATTGGAGTTGAAAATCCGGATCTTATCTTCGTTTTGATGGTGAGTGCTGTTGACCTCCACACAGACTTGAGAGTAGTGAAAGCTTGTCTTGCTTTTCCGATCCTCGCTGCTTTGATATCCTCGTCAGTTCCGTTCGCCTGTAGTTGAAACGATGCTTCCCAGGTAGGCAGGTGAAGGAGGTTGTTTCTTTCAGGTTCCTTCCATTTATGCTGATTGTTGTTGTTGTTGGTGGTGGTGGTGTTGGCCAGGAATCTTCATCACCACCTCTGTTTGCTCTATGTTCACCTGAAGTAAGTCTCATCTTCTCTGGATACTTCTTCTGCGAACTTGTTGCTTTTCGCTTGCATATCTACTAATATATATTTATAGTTAGCAGAATATAAGTCTCATTGGGTCTAGTGAATCCTACTCAATAATGGTATGAGAGAAATATGAATACCAGGTTTGAAATGAAAAGCGTATTGAAGAAAAAACACACAGTGAGAATGCATCAGAAAGTTAAACTCAAATAAATAGCCTTCTAATCACTAGACTGGAAAAGGGTTTGGGTACAGTCGTCATCTTTTCAAAACTTGGATCGATCTTCCAGTAAAGCGTCTTCTTCATCTTTTCGATATGAATCACATTTGTTCATAATAATGACTGTGCCCAAACCCGTGTCCAGTTTAGTGATTATAAGACTGTCATGTGAGCTTAATATCCAACAGGCTACTGCAGACTTTTATCAACCAACGACTGCCTTCTCTAGCTCCATATTGAAAATCAGATGGTCAGTCAGAAAGTCTGTCTGTCTGTTTTCGACATAGAACTTTGCACATATGTGCGCCAGTTCAAGTCGCCACACCCTCCATGTAGCACACAAAGCAAGAGAAGAAGAAAGTAGGAGAAGTGCATATTAGAGACAGTAAACAGAGGTGTGAGACAAAGGAATAGTAATAACGAAGAACAAAACAGTTTCATTGGAAATCATAAGTCATTCATAAGGAGTGGATGCATCTGCACCAGCCAGCCATCGAGAACGATTTTGAGCTAGCCATGTCACCAATTGTTTCCAGCCTTCATTGGTTTTTACCGTCCTGAAGACCCGAACCAGTCAGGAAGTCTACACCTTCCTACGTGGCCTAGACTAACTGTTGTAGATTTCATTGACTGGTGAAGACATGTTTTGGTTTGACCGCCACTGGCTAGCTCTTTTCCAGCCTGACCCTATATCAGCTAACATTGCCCATTGTCGAGGAAGGCGATGACTAGGGATGCATACGTAACACATGTCCTAACCATCTCAGTCGATGTAATTTCACAGCCTCGTCGATTGATTTCCAATTCCTCCTTACCAACTAGCACTCGACCGATGGCCTAACCTCAATATTGCTCACCTTATTATACCACTTCACACGGGAGATAGAACGCAGACACCTATGATCAAAGACAGCTAATCTTTTCATGTCTTCCACTCTCAATGGCCAGGTCTCACAGCCAGCCATAAAGGAGGACGGAGCGGACTGATGAGCAGTACACACGCCCTTTGGTCGACAACCAGCCGGATATCACGTCTACTAAGCCAGAGACGGCGTAAACTGGCATATGCGAAACTAGCCCTCTGTATTCGTGCTGAGATTTCGTCAGAGATCAACCCGTTGGCACTGGCTGATGGTACTTCCGAAGTACTTCCCAAGCCAGAAAGAATTAACAACAAGAAACTCTGGGAACAAACTAACCAATAACCTATCGTTCAACAAATAATTAGAAGAGAATGCAAATGGATTGGGCATATGTTGAGGAGACCATCGAATTATATCGCGCTCAATGCAGGCCATCGCTCGAGTGGAATCCTAATGGGAAACGACGAGTGGGTTGTCAGTGCGAGGTGACATGCAGGTGATCGTGGGGTGAGGAGGAGATGAGAGATTATGGTCAATCGTGGACCCAGCTAAGGAGGACAGCAGAAAATAGAGCAAAATGGAGATGTGTTGCTCAAGCTTTATTTTCCCCTCGGAATCCAACAGAATAATAATAATAATAGTAAATAGTGCTTTTCATGACAACCTTAAGTATTATACAGTATTCGTAACAACAGTCAACAATCTCTCTAACTCACATTTTTGAGGATGGTATCTAGCCTTGCGTTTGAATGAGAAAAAAGTTTTCAAATTGCACCTCCATTTTGTAAATTGTTGTTTATTCAACGTTTTATTTTTTAAATTTTTAGATTTTTTACAATTTTTAAGTATTATGTCATTATCATATTATTACTATTATTAATAATAATCATAATAATAATTCAAAAACTCTGGATGGTAATTGCACTGGAATTTATTTTTGTGGACAAAAGTATTGTAAATTATTTACAACAATTGAATTTGAAATGAGCCTCTTGTGATAGACTGTGCAATCAACTGTATAAACAAATTGTAAGTATTTACTTTATTATTTTGATGCTTTCTTCAAGTTGTTTACTTGTTTGCTTTGATGAATTCAATGTGTGAAAATTAAATTTATGCCCTGAATATAGGGTAGAGATACCTCACCACTTATCAAAGAATGTATTTTTTTTGTTTGTCTATGGATGTTTAAGTTCTGCCACTCTTGTTAGCTGGTCAATATTGTTTATGGTTGTGGGCGTTAGGCTTAGAATGTGTTATGTAATAAGAGGGAAAGTCAATCCTATGAAATTGTGAAATGGAATGGTGGTTAGCACGGAATATGTGTTACTTACGCCAAGGCATTACCTTTTTCGTCAAGCAGCGTTAGCTCAGATAGGCTTGTTTGATGATGTTGGGATGCACTGTATGAGTTGGGTGGTTTGGTTGCCAAGCTTTCATCGTTCTTCTAGATAAAATCTTAATATAATGATTTGTCTTATTCCAAAACAGTATTTATGATACAGCATAGAATTCTTAGCTCGCCGACCATACACATGGTCCGGGGTTCGATCCCCGGCCACTGTACGCACTCCTTTACCTCGTTAAACCAGCAATAAAAAGCTGGTAAAGGGGAAAGGTTGGGCATGAGGCTAGCTAGCAACCCCATCCTGTGAAAATAAACACTGTTACAGAAACTTCAAGCCTCTAGCATGTGAAGCCCTATGTTCCACTGGGAACGTGAAGGAATAAAAAAAAGAAAATAGAATTCTTAGCATTTGGTATATTATGGCATCTAACTTACCCATCTTAAAATGATGATAATAATGCTAATAGCTAATGAAGATTCCTAGGCAACACCACCAACAGCAACAACAACAACAGACAACAATCAGCATAAATAGAAGGAACCTGAAAGAAACAACCTCTTTTAGCTACCTGGGAAGCATCGTTTCAACTACAGGCCGGTGGAACTGACGAGGGTATCAAAGCACCGAGGATCGGAAAAGTAAGACAAGCTTTCACTACTCTCAAGTCTGTGTGGAGGTCAACAGCACTCACCATCAAAACGAAGATAAGATCCGGATTTTCAACTCCAATGTGAAGTCAGTCAGTGCTACTTACTATACGGATGGATCAGAGACTTGCACTGCGCGTCATAAATAGCACAGCAGACAAACTACGCACCTTCATTAACAGCTAGCTGTCTTCGCTCAATACTACTCAAGATCAGATGGCCGGCCAGAAAAGATCATCAACAAGAGGGATCTCTGGCAATGAGCGAACCAACCAACCAGGAACCGATTGTGAAAGAAATAGGCAGGAAGAAATGGAGGTAGGTGGATTGGCTGGCCATACTCTGAGGAGACAAGTCATCAAGTGAGACATCACTAGAGAAGCCATCGCTCGAGTGGAACAGGGCCGAAAGGGAAGCAGCGGCGAGTTGGTTGCCAGTGCGAGGTGGGGTGACTTGGAGGAGGTCATGTGAAGAGGAGATGAAAGCGTGTGTGTGGCAGACTTGGAGCCAGGTGAAGACTCTAGCAGAGAACCGAAGGCAATGGAGACACGGCTGAAGCCCTATGTTCCTCTTGGAATTAAAGGAAACAATAATAATAATAATGCTAATAGCCAAAATTATAAGATACCTGAAATAGTGTCACCATATATATTACAAATAGGAGGAGATAAAAGATCCATTTATTTTGCTATTTATACAGTAAGTTATCAGTTTCACGCTTAACACAAACAAACACACACTCTGTCTATCTCTCTCTATGACATAAAATGCTGTCCAAAGAAGGCATCGCTGAGTTTGCGTGCTTAGTTGTGCAAGTGAGCATATAATCTTTTATAATGACTTTTAGTCCTACTTGAGAGACTATTGGGTTACATGCTACGATGTCTAGAATAGAATTAGCTGGAAAGGAAAGCTAAAAGTAGATGACTTTTTGACTAAATTTTAGTCTTTAGTAAGTTGAATGCATCGGAATGTATTCATTTCGATTATCTGCTATACACTGCTTGCTTTTAAGCTAATGCCTGTTTGTTTGTCGTCTTCCGTTCTCCTTCTACCCGCTCCGCCTAACCACCATGACCATCCTGCTCAACATTCTTATTATTTTTTCTCCTGAAGATCATGTTCATTTAGGCGAAAGGAAGTGGCCTATATATACATCTTCTGAACGGAGCTCGTTCAAATTGTTAGGCAAAGCAATGACAAGTATTACTGTTTTGAAGTACATTGAGTAATTTAATTTACATTGACCGTGTACATTGAGTTAAAGAGAAGGTGGTCTGGTTAAATTATAGATTTGAGCATATCTTTGGTTCTTTGCAAACAATAGTCTCGTGATCTGACCCCAATCATCTCCCTTGTTCCTGAAGAACAACAAGTAGGATTCATAGCCTAGTGCATTAAAAAATGTGTTCGGAGTGGTGAAATTTAAAACTACTGAAAATGAAAGATGACTAACTAAATCGAGCTCATTTCCAATCTGGTTTTGTTGCAATCCTTGGCAAAGTTAAACTTTAAGCACCACTAACTACCGATGGAGTGCTACCGCATCAATGACCTTGAAACGCTCACCGATCAAGTTAATGAAACCTGGCAAATAATGTTGTCATCATCAATAAAATATACTCATCGAAGTGTAATGCTATTAAATCGGATATCTGGCAAGTTTCAGCTTAGGTTTGGGAAAGATTAAGTTACGATTTAAGCCAAAGACAAGTTAGGGTTAGGTTAACCTAATAAAGACGACATCAGGGTTGGTTCGAGTTAGGTTACAGTTAGTTTAGGGAAGACCTAAATAATTACGTACATAGAATGTGGAGGAGGAGACAGTTTTGAATAAAACAGGGTACTGAGATTCAAGCAATATGGATTTGGCCCATCGATTTCTCTCATGAGTTCAGATATCTGTTGACTATAATGGTAACTAGCTAGCTGGCCGACTTAATGGTACACCACTTACCCTACTGACAACCTTTGATACCCTTCTCAATACTGTCAATCACATTGTTCTTTTTGAGTGGCCCAGGAAATACTAAGCCGGTAAAGATGCAAGAGTTAACAGATTGTAAAAGTAGAGGTGGGGAGTGATACCTTACTTGGTTATCTCGACTTCTTAATGTATTGATTGGGTCAAACGACACATTTGCTTAGAAATCAACAAGATACGGTATGATCAAAAAAGGTTAGAGGATAGAACTATTCCAAGGCACATTTAATGCTTGAGCTAGTTTCTATTTCAGTGTCCTGTTTGCTACAAGCAAGCATCATGTACGGGACAATTTGTTTAGATCATATTTATGCTTGACTTGTGGAGGGACTTAATGTTAGACAAAAATTCAGTATGAAGTGAACCTTTTCTGAATTTTTCATACATGCAGTATAATTGTATCTTCTGACAAGCTTTGTCGTGATTGGTTGTTGTTTTTTCATCAGTATTGATCGTTTTTGTTCATGTAAAATTCAACTTTTTCGTCATATGACTTATTCTTTATTACTTGTTACATTTAATATGGCTGGCTGGATTAAACATAGAACTTGGAACCCAAGTGCAACAGTTCGAGTTGATACGTTCCAAATACCACACAAAGGTAGACAAAAAAATGAGTGAAGAGAATCAATAGAGTTTTGACAAGTATAAGAGTGAAACAGAATGAATGAGTAATAGTGGTAGAAAGGAATATGAAAGATTACAGAGACTGAATACATCTGCGTAAGCCATTGACAACGATTTTGAGCCATGTCACCTATTGTCTGTCTCCAGCCTTCATTGATTGATTCTTAGAGTCCCGAGGGCGGGCCGGACCCCAACCCGGAAGTCTGCATCTCCCTCCCTACCTGACTGACTCAGTTTAACTGTCAATGATTTCATGGATTGATGAGGCCATGTTTTTGTTTGGCCACCACATACTCTTTTCCAACCTGCACCTACCTATATCAACTAGTAATGCCCGTCCGTTGGGGGAGGCGATGGTTAGGCATGTGCAGCACGTCACCTAGCCATCTCAATCTATGTAACTTTATAGCCTCGTCGTTTGACTTTCCCTCTTTGCCCAACACTCTACGTACGCCTAACGTCAACATTACTTACCTCATTATACCACTTCCTAAGGTGAGAAAGAGATCGTAGACATCTATGATCAAAAACAGTCAACCTTCTCATGTCGTGTTCAACTCGTATTGGCCATGTTTCAGAGCCGTAGAGAAGGACGGAGCGAAGTGATGAGCAGTACACACGTCCCTTGGTTGTTAATCGGATGTCACGCCTACGCCAGAGATGGTGTAAGTTAGCGAAAGCAGCTCGAGCTTTTTGGATCCGTGTTAAGGTTTCGTCACCAATCAATCTGTTGGTGCTGATTTAATATATAATAATATGTCTGGTAATCGCTGAGTACCACCAGGCTTCTAAAAGTTCCGTGTAGGTGGTTTCAGTGCTTCCAGTGTTTAGTATTTCTACATTTCCACCAGTCAAACTGCCGTCCATAATTGTCGACAGGCACTGATATTATTTAAGAATACATGTTGTGTCTTTTCACAGCCAGTTTATATATATTCTCGAACTTGGAGGCGCCCACTTTGGTCAATATATATATCTTTTCGTGATTTTTTCGAGGGCGGGGAGGGGTAGGGCGTAGTTTTGATTTCATCTTCTTTCGCTGTTGGGTGGGTCTTTTTAGTCTACACATAGTATTTAAATGATGAAGGCATTGTGTTGTGTGATATCTGTTTAGCGTTGTTTTAGGAGTGGTCAAAACCAAAGTCCTGCTATCAGTATATGAAGTTGATTTTTAGTTTGAACCATGTAGGGAGGGAGGTAGGTAGGTGCGCACTAATTGATTAAAGCCCCCGAAACTGACTCTAAGAACACCGATAGCGATAGCTTAAAACAGCGAGTGAGTGATATGACTCAAAGTCGTTCCCCAATGCCACAGGGATGCATTCACTCTGTGTATAGTCACTCAAATCCTATGAATCTTCGCTATTCTCCCGTACATTTCTGCTTATTCTGTAGTTCTTTTGAGTTTTATTCCTTTTCTATACCTTTGAGTGCTATATATGCAGTCTATGAAGAAGTAGAACTACTGCATTTCTGTGCAGTAGTTTTATGTTGAAATTCAAGTGTCGGTTTATAGGGGTTTGATTGGTTGGTTATAGGATTTCATCACGAGCTGACATCAGTTAGGAGAACCATTGGAAAACCTGAGAGTACCGGACAGCCATTTCGTTCTAGTTTGGGACTCTTCAACAGTACGCACCCACCGGGATTCGAACCCAGAGCCACCCAGTTACAAGGCTAGCTCGTAGACCACTAAGCCGCTGGGACCCGATCCAATGTCCAGACAGTCCATGAATTCTAACTTCTGCTAATTCACGACATAGCGCGGCCACTAGCCAATGTCATCTGTACCCTACTGGTCGCAATTTCCCACTAGAACCCCAGGTAACTACTCACCTGATGAATAGGGCCAGTCGCTAGTGAGCATCTCATTGATATTCAAGCATTGGTTTGTAGGGATCTGATTGATTGGTTACAGGATTTCATCATGAGCTGACATCAGTTAGATAACCATTGGAACCACTGAGACGTAGCCAGTCAGTCAGCTTTTATTCAAGTCACTACTATTATTTTTGATTTTGAAAATATTCAAGTTGTCTATCTGTGCATATGTGTATTTTGTTCAATACTCTATTGATCACTTTTGTTTTTCTGCATAGACAAATTAGTCTGGCACTAAATTCTAAATCCTATAAATGCGTATAAATTATTTTTATCACATCTCTTATTATTATTATTGCTTTTCAGTTATCGTCACCATGTACGTCTTTTTGATGGATCAAGGTCGTCTTGTCTCTCTAGACGACAATTTGTTATCTCAAACGTAAGTTAAAAAAGAAAAAGAAATCAAATTTTTACAATTTTGTTTTGTTTCTGTAAAAAGAATACAAAAAAAGAACAACTGTTTATGCATAATTTTTCTATGCC
Source organism: Trichobilharzia szidati (assembly GCA_944472155.2). Taxonomy (NCBI): domain Eukaryota; kingdom Metazoa; phylum Platyhelminthes; class Trematoda; order Strigeidida; family Schistosomatidae; genus Trichobilharzia; species Trichobilharzia szidati. The sequence goes on from OX235275.1 coordinate 7,876,035, forward strand.
AGTTGATGTGATGCGTTTTGAGACGCTTTTATTATTGTCCAGATGCAAATCGGATTTTGAACCAACTGGATATTGGATAATTTTCCCCGGTATGATTTTATTGTCTCAAGCAATGCTTGGCTTTCAGTCTGTGCATTTCTTAGTTTCGACCCCTTCCCTTCTACTTACTACAACCCGGGCAGCTAGGTAATTTTGCCATCATGGTTACCTGGGTGATCAAGCTGATTTGTCTGCTTATGGGAGGAAATGTATGAGCGGCTATCACTTCCCAGGCGCTCACACCGTGCGGAAGAGCATTGGGGTTGCGTAACTGCATGACTCGAAGGATAACTGTTTGAAACCACTACCACACACACACGCCCTGTTTGGCTTGGTTTCTTTTGAATTGTGTCCATATGAAAATCTCTTCGTGGGCTACGGACCCATCCCGCAAGGCAAGTCGGGATATACAATCTTCATGGTTTATCTTTTCTAGCCAATCCTCCTCCTTAAAGCGGAGAAGCAGTGAAAATAGCTTGTTGTTGGGTTGTCTTAGGGGGAAACACCTTGCCGCTGTTGCATCCTTATTTTCTGAAGTACAACTTCACCCTCAGAACCCCTCCCAACATAGTGTATGTGAATGACTTGCATTATGACAGCAACTGTTTCTAACGTAATCGCTATCCAGACAACCTTTATGACATACTTGCAGGAGCATTAGTTCTAGTCAATGTAGCTAGCTAGCTGTATGGGTGATTTGCAATATGCAATCCCCCCCACCTCCACCGTATCTAGGTAGCAATCTCTGTCGATCAGGAACTGGACAGATGTGATGAAGATACTTCTTTCACTTTCCTAGACAGGTCGGTTTTCGACATAGAACTTTGCACATATGTGCGCCAGTTCAAGTCGCCACACTCCCTCCATGTAGCGCACAAAGCAAGAAAAGAAAGTAGGAGAAATCCATAAGATAGCCAGTAAACAGAGGTGTGAGACAAAGGAATAGTAATGACGAAGAACAAAACAGTTTCAATGGAAATCATAAGTCAGTCACAAGGAGTGGATGCATCTGCGCCAGTCAGCCATTGAGAACGATCACTTTGAGCTAGCCATGTCACCAATTGTTTCCAGCATTCATTGGTTTTTACTGTCCCGAGGACCCCAACCAGTCAGGAAGCCAATCTACACCTTCCTACGGGGCTGGCTGGTTTAGACTAACTGTTGTGGATTTCAAATGAACTGTGGTCAAAATTTGACAGAATAGTTCTAAAATATTTGGGCGTCGAGTGAGAAGTAGACATTTGTAAAAAATTATATTTGTAAAGTCTCAACGAGATTGAAATGGGTAATTCCAACGTTTCGTTCGGCAATCTGGTCCGAACTTCTTCAGGGAAATTAATCGAAATTAATATAACATAGGTTTATATATAAAAAGGAACATCACTTGTTTTTAAAAATTTGTCCAATCATGAGTCATTCAAAAAAGTATCAACAAGTATAGTAAACAAAATTTTTTTTTTATGAGCTGTGATCAAAATTTGACCTCGGACTTACAAATATTGGTCTACCTTTGTTAAACACTTTAAACAGAGTGTGTATGTGTGTGTGGATAAACAGTTGTAAAACATTTCTTAACCTTTCCATTAGAAGATATGGACAGTCGAGAATTTTCACCAAGTATTAATAATTAGAGATACATATCCATTTTTATTTATTAATAAGAATTTCCTATGCATCATCTAACATCACGCCATCATGTCTGTTCAAACTGTTCGTATCTAGAATTTTATGATTAGACGTATTTTCAAAATTATGGTGTTTAGGATTAGCGTTTAGTAGAAGCACCCTGTCGGCCTTATTGCTTTGTCTTCTTCCTGAAGATTGAGCTGCTTTATTCGACCTACTGGAGTTGTCAAGTGACTCGACAGCTACGGATTTAGGATATACATTCAGTTGCAGACAACGGAGAATGAAAACGCGATGATTGTTCCAATTACACAGTTTCTTTGCTAATTTAATTCGATTGCAAATTAATTCAAATGAACTGTCGTCAAAATTTGACAGAATAGTTCTAAAATATTTGGGCGTCGAGTGAGAAGTAGACATTTGTAAAAAATTATATTTGTAAAGTCTCAACGAGATTGAAATGGGTAATTCCAACGTTTCGTTCGGCAATCTGGTCCGAACTTCTTCAGGGAAATTAATCGAAATTAATATAACATAGGTTTATATATAAAAAGGAACATCACTTGTTTTTAAAAATTTGTCCAATCATGAGTCATTCAAAAAAGTATCAACAAGTATAGTAAACAAAATTTTATGAGCTGTGATCAAAATTTGACCTCGGACTTACAAATATTGGTCTACCTTTGTTAAACACTTTAAACAGAGTGTGTATGTGTGTGTGGGTAAACAGTTACAAAACATTTCTTAACGTTTCCATAAGAAGATATGGACAGTCGAGAATTTTCACCAAGTATTAATAATTAGAGATACATATCCATTTTTATTTATTAATAAGAATTTCCTATGCATCATCTAACATCACGCCATCATGTCTGTTCAAACTGTTCGTATCTAGAATTTTATGATTAGACGTATTTTCAAAATTATGGTGTTTAGGATTAGCGTTTAGTAGAAGCACCCTGTCGGCCTTATTGCTTTGTCTTCTTCCTGAAGATTGAGCTGCTTTATTCGACCTACTGGAGTTGTCAAGTGACTCGACAGCTACGGATTTAGGATATACATTCAGTTGCAGACAACGGAGAATGAAAACGCGATGATTGTTCCAATTACACAGTTTCTTTGCTAATTTAATTCGATTGCAAATTAATTCAAATGAACTGTCGTCAAAATTTGACAGAATAGTTCTAAAATATTTGGGCGTCGAGTGAGAAGTAGACATTTGTAAAAAATTATATTTGTAAAGTCTCAACGAGATTGAAATGGGTAATTCCAACGTTTCGTTCGGCAATCTGGTCCGAACTTCTTCAGGGAAATTAATCGAAATTAATATAACATAGGTTTATATATAAAAAGGAACATCACTTGTTTTTAAAAATTTGTCCAATCATGAGTCATTCAAAAAACGTTAAGAAATGTTTTGTAACTGTTTATCCACACACACATACACACTCTGTTTAAAGTGTCTAACAAAGGTAGACCAATATTTGTAAGTCCGAGGTCAAATTTTGATCACAGCTCATAAAAAAAAAAATTTTGTTTACTATACTTGTTGATACTTTTTTGAATGACTCATGATTGGACAAATTTTTAAAAACAAGTGATGTTCCTTTTTATATATAAACCTATGTTATATTAATTTCGATTAATTTCCCTGAAGAAGTTCGGACCAGATTGCCGAACGAAACGTTGGAATTACCCATTTCAATCTCGTTGAGACTTTACAAATATAATTTTTTACAAATGTTGTGGATTTCATTGACTGGTGCCATGTTTTGGTTTGACCACCACTGGCTAGCTCTTTTCCAGCCTGACCCTATATCAGCTAACATTGCCCATTGTCGAGGAACGCGATGACTAGGGATGCATTAGTAACACATGTCCTAACCATCTCAGTCGATGTAATTTCACAGCCTCGTCGATTGACTTCCAATTCCTCCTTACCAACTAGCACTCCACCGATGGCCTAACCTCAATATTGGTCACCTTATTATACCACTTCACGCGGGAGATAGAACGCAGACATCTATGATCGAACACAGATAATCTTTTCATGTCTTTTGCTCTCAATGGCCAGGTCTCACAGCCAGCCATAAAGGAGGACGGAGCGGACTGATGAGCAGTAAACTCGCCCTTTGGTCGATAGTCGGATATCACGTCTACTAAGCCAGAGACGGTGTAAACTGGCATATGCGAAACTAGCCCCCTGTATTCGTGCTGAGATTTCGTCAGAGATCAGCCCGTGCCAACGGGCTGATGGTACTTCCCAAGTAAGTGAAGACAGACAGCATCGTTTCAACTAAAGGTTGCGGCACACGGATGAGGGCCGTCAAATCTCACAAGAATCAGAAAAGCAACAAGATAGGTGTGTGTTCATTACTCAGAAGGGTCATTTGCAAATCTGTTGCACACTCGGTTTCAAGGGATGAGATCCAAATTTTGTTCAATAGTAATGTCAAGTCAGTCAATGCTTTCATAGAATCTGAGAGACTTGGTTTGTGTCATCATAGAAAGCATTTCCAGCGGACTGCAGACTTTTAATCAATAACTGTCTCCTTCGCTTTATGCTGTGGAAGTCAGACAGTCAGTCAGTCAGATACGATAACCAACAAGGAACTCTGACAAAAAACCAAACGGATTGGACATACGCTAAGGAGAGACAGTTGAGTGTCATCAAACACTAAGTTGACCGAACCCTGAAGCGGGAAAGCTAAATGAAAAACGACGAGCTAGCTGGGCATCGGTCCCGTAGGTGACATACATGGTTGAGATATTGTGCACAGAGGAAATGAAAACTTGTTGGCAATCGTATTCTAGTTATCTATGTTATGTCATCCAATTTATTTGCTCAATTTTAGTCTTAATTTAAATGGCATTATTCTCTGCTTCCACCTTTACATAGTCTCTACCTGTAATTTTCTCTGTTGCTATCCTCCTGACCTGAGCTGAAACAATTATATTACGTCATCTAACTTGCTAACTCAATCTTGCTTTAGTTGCTGTGTAATTAACCTTGTTTCTATATTAGATCATTCTTGTATTACCTGATTAATTATCTAAACTTGACGAATCTCATGTACACACACACACAAAATAATTGTGTATAAATGCGATTGGCATAAAATGGACTCACACAAAAAACTTGGAGTATCTGGACTTCGCCGATGATATATGTCTGATTTCCCACAAACTGGAAGATATGCAAGCGAAAGGCAACAAGTTGGCAGAACAAGCATCCAGACAAGATGAGACTTACTTCAGGTGAACATGGAGAAAACAGAGGTGATGAAGATTCCTGGCCAACACCACCAACAGCAGCAACAACAATCAGCATAAATGGAAGGAACCTCAAAGGAACAACCTCCTTTACCTACCTACCTGGGAAGCATCGTTTCAACTACAGGCCAACGGAACTGATGAGGATATCAAAGCAAGAATCGGAAAAGCAAGACCAGCTCTCACTACTCTCAAGTCTATGTGGAGGTCAACAGCACTGCTCAGCATCAAAAATAAGATCCGGATTTTTAACTCCAATGTGAAGTCAGTCAGTGCTACTTACTATACGGATGGATCAGAGACTTGCACTGCGCGTCATAAACAATGAACCCCAGTTCTCGTTTCCTTTAACTATTTATGAACCTATGAAGAAAGATGGAAAAGTAATTGTTGTTTTCCTGTTGTCTGTCTGTCTGTCTATCTATCAAATTGAAAGTTGATCTGTGTCTTAATTCTAGTTAAACAAAATAAGACGTCATACTTTTACGTGAATATATATTTTCCATCGGTATTTTAATACTGACTTTAACCTGTCTATCTATCTATCCTGTAATGGATTATTTTCATATGATACCTATCAGTCAGCTCAGTTGATTGGTTGGTGGTTGGCTTACGTCACATGATTTCGTGTGTCTGTACTTCCGTGTGTGTGTGTGTGTGCGTCTATGTTATCACATATTTCTATACATATTTAAATATACACATATATACTTTAGATACCACACATACATACGCACTCAATCGAAGGACGTTAGTTAGTTAATGGTCCGTCAGCGTGTGTGTGTGTGTGTGTGGCTGATTGTGTGCATATGTATGTATTGACGTAGATATAGGCGTAAACGAAAAAAAGGTTAATGTCCAAATACTAGTTGATCACATGGTCTGGTCTTTTTAAAGTAAAATTCTCGACAACCGTAATGATAATAATAATAGGAGTAATTTGCATTTGTATTAAGTAAGTATATGCGCGTAGACAACAACCAGTTTTTTTTTCAGTGGCTAAATACACTAGGCATCCATCCACTTTCCTATTTTCATTTCAAGCAGTAGTAGTAGCTAGTTGGTTAAACACACTCATATAGTGTAAAGGAATATATTTAAGGAAAGATTGAATATATATACCACAAAAGTGTGTGGCAAAAATTTCTGTATGGGACATGACCGTTGTTGTAAACAGAAGATATGAGAATAGGCTAGTTGTCACTACCCAGCAGGAATCGAACCCGAGGTTGATCTCCTTAACTGAAGGGACCTAGTTCGACTCCTGGCAGGGTTGTAAGTACTCACCACTGAGGGGTCCCAAAAAACGGGGGTGAAACAGCTGTCTAGTGCTCCTTAGTAGTTTTCAATGATCTCTTTAATTATTGATGCTTGTCTGTGAATAAATTGAACAAATGAAATGGATCCAAAATCTATCTCCACAGATCCTAATAGTCTGAATGGATGGAGTTCTGTTTGGGCTATTATATTAATTCTAACTGACCGACTGACTGTTTGAGTTTCAACATAGAACTTTGCACAGAAATGCTGCAGTTCAAGTCGTCACACTCTATATAGCACACACAAATAGAGAAATGTATAAGAAATTAAATCCAAAATAACCATGATGAATAGAAATGTATGAAAAAAGAGGGATCATTTCATGAAGAATAATTTAATGCATCTGAGCAACTGAGAACGACTTTGTGGAACATTACCAACAGTCCGAAGTTATATATCGGTTGTTATTGTCCTACTGACTCCAACCAAGCAATCTTACACCTCTCTAGGTGACTCAAAATATCTGTCAAAGTCTGCAGCAGCACTGGGTGACGCAGGTTCGAATCTTAGAAGGGACATGAGTTCCTTCAAGTTAGTTGCAGATACGCCTTGCTGATGAGTGCCAACTACGACGAAATCTAGGTCAGGCAAGGCTTCCTATCGATTGCCTCCAACCATCTAATATCATCACAAAGTATTCATTAACTGATAGCATATTTTGATTTGACCATGCCCAACTTTTTCGCAGCATAATCCAATATCAGGTAGCACTACTGATCACACTTAGGAAGGCGATGTTTTAGCGCTCTCTCAACCGATGTAGCTTAAATATGTTCATCTAAACTCAGTATTACTCATCATAACCAGCTGTCAGAGTTACTTACGGCCCAGACAACTGGTTTGATATCGGTTTTCACACAAAAATAGTAGCTTAAAGCCTGGCTACGTGGAAAATCTCTTTTGGGATAGTCAGTTTCTAGCCAACTATTTAACTAGCTAATAAAGCTGTCTATTTTGATTGGACACTAGTAACTAGTGTGACGTATCTAGTCCTTCTTTGATGCATAATGAATTCTATCAGTCAGGCATTTGCAATGTGGCCACCATTCTAGGTAGCTCGCCATCACGGTGCACATTGATTTTATATTAGATAGTTGGAGGCAATCGGCCACAGGAAGCCTTGGACCTAGGTTTCGTGCCAGTTGGCACTCATCAGCAAGGCGTATCTACAACCTTGAAGAAACTCATGTCCCTTCTGAGATTCGAATAGAATTCAGTCTGCAGCGAAGATAGGACTAGACACATTACACTAGTTACTGACTAGTGTGCAATCAAAAATATATCCAATACAGTCCTACAGGAGGTCAATCGCGAGCCCCAATAGCTCAGTGGTAACGTCTCTGACTGCACCACTGGGTGACGTTGGTTCAAATTTCAGAAGGGACTTGAGTTCCTTCAAAGTTGCAGATACGCCTTGCTGATGAGTGCCAACTAGCACGAAACCTAGGTCCAAGGCTTCCTGTGGCTGATTGCCTCCAACTATCTAATATAGCTGTCTATTTCCAATGTATTAATAGAAATGTGTTTTTTCTCAAGTGGTCGGTTTGGTCAATCAATGGTTTAACCACATGATTGTTACTAATACCGTCTATGTCACATATACCATCTTCCTATGGTCTTGAATACTTCCTATAAAGCAGTTGAGTACACTTTCAAAAATTTTAGCTTTTACATAATCGTCATTCATTGTCTCTATGCTTACTTGTTACTTTCATCGGAAGCAGTTATATCAGCCGACTGACTTCCAGAAGTAGTCTTTCCATCAGCCCGTTTCGTCTACTTCCGTACTGAACTGTCTTCCCGACTCCTGCTGTTTCCCTAGCTACGGGTGTTTTCACAGGTTGGAGTGACTAGTTGCACATCCAACTTCCCCCCGCCCCTCTTTCTCTGTTAACGGACATATGACCGGCGAGTAAAGTAGCGGACATTATTTTTATTGGACACTAACTAACTAGTGTCATGCATCTAGTCCTTTATTTGGTGTAGACTAAATTCCATCAGTCAAGTTCGCATCGTGGTCACCATGCTAAGGTGGCTGGTCATCACAGTGCACACTGGATTGTTGTCATTAAATTATTGGAAGTAATCGATAGAAATCCCTACCAAACCTAGGTTTCGTGCTTGTTGGTTGGCGTTCACCACCAGTACACAAGACGTATCTACACTATCTTCAAGGAACTCATGTCCCTTATGAGATTCAAACCCGTGTCATCCAGTGCTGCTGCAGTCAGAAACGTTACCACTGAGCCATTTATTCGTGTTGACGATTGACTTCCTGTGGGACTGTATCGGATACTTTAATTGGACACTAGTAACTAGTGACCATGCGTCTATTTCTTTGTGTTGTGTTGATGATACAGACTTAATTCCATCCAATCAAATTCTAGCATAGTTCTATAACAAAAAAATCGATATCTGTCATTCATTTCCTCTTTTTTCTTTCATTTTCAGGGTTTCAAGTTTACGTAATGTATTAGCGCATGATTTCGATCTACCATTGAATAAACAAATTCTCCTGGTATCAGGCGGTTTTCAATTGGAACCAGGTGATAAATTGTCAACATATGGAGCTGGTCTAGTAAGTCTGATTAGAACATATCTCTGACTTTATGATGTGTATACAGACAGGTATATCATTACTTTCATGGTTAAGGAAACTTGATTATTATTATTATTATTGTTCCTTTAATTCCTAGAGGAACATAGGGCTTCAGCCGTGCGTCTCCATTCCGTTCGGTTCCCTCCTAGAGTCTTCACCTGGCTCCAAGTCTACCCACACTCCTTCATCTCCTCTTCACATGACTTCATCCAAGTCACCCTTGCACTGACGACCAACTCGCCTCCGCTTTCCTTTCGGCCGTGTTCCACCCGAGCAATGGCTTGTCTAGTGATGTCACTCACTTGATGGTTTGTTTCCTCAGAGTATGGCCAATCCATCTACCTTCATTTCTTCCTGCCTATGTGTTTCACAATCTGTTGGTTCCTGCTGTGTCGGTTGGTTCGCTCATTGCCAGAGATCCCTCTCTGTTGGTGATCTTTTCTGGCCGGCTGGCCATCTGGTCTTGAGTAGTATTGAGCGAAGACAGGTAGCTGTTGATGAAGGTGTGTAGTTTGTTTGATGTGCTCTTTATGACGCGCAGTGCAAGTCTCTGATCCATCCGTATAGTAAGTAGCACTGACTGACTTCACATTGGAGTTGAAAATTCGGATGTTATTTTTGATGGTGAGTGCTGTTGGCCTCCACACCGATTTGAGAGTAGGTAGTGAAAGCTTGTCTTACTTTTCGGATCCTCGCTGCTTTGATATCCTCGTCAGTTCCGTTCGCCTGTAGTTGATACTATGCTTCCCAGGTCGGTAGGTTGGTAAAGGAGGTTGTTTCTTTCAGGTTCCTTCCATTAATGCTGATTTTTGTCTGTTGTCTGTTGTTGTTGCTGTTGGGGGTGTTGGTCTGGAATCTTCATCACCTCTGTTTTCTCTGTGTTCACCTGAAGTCCTTACTATCTTTGATGCTTCTTCTGCCAACTTGTTGCTTTTCATCGCTTGCATATCTTCCAGTTTGTGGGAAATCAGACATATATCATCGGTGAAGTCCAGATCCTCTAAGTTTTTTGTGTGAGACCATTTTATGCCTGAAGGAAACTTGATGCTTATTTAAAAAAAATTTGAATATCATTTCTGTATGTCTTTATTTCCTTTCAACATGTTTGCCGATTAGCGCGCAATGTGACGCCATTGTTCTCCGATGCTTTTGGTAGGGTCACACCGACTGTCTTTGCACCTTTTACTAACACATAGTAGAGATACTGTCACTCTTTTATTCCCGTTGAATAATTATGTTAGACCAGAATGCTTGGTCTCGATTTACGTGTCTGCTCCTAGTACGGACGCTTTGACCATGTCTAAAGTTCAACATGATGATGGCTACGGTGGCCCATTGATCTAGTTGATAATGCGTTTGCCTTTGAAATGATTGATGTAGGATTGCAGTGTATCGAAAGGAAACAACACTCACTGGTTTTTCAGGTACATTTACCTGATGAATCCCAGAGTTAGGACGAAATTTTCTTCCTGGATCCCATTGGCAGTTACCATCAACCGAAATAACATTAAATCACTGTTTTGTTCACATGTATTGCCATTGGTTGTTTCGTTGCGAATCGCAAAAGACAATTAATTAATCAGGAATTAGTAGAAGTTAGCATTCACGACTGGCCATCGAGTTGTGTCCCAGTAGCTGAATGAATGCCTTGTAAACTGGTAGCTCTGGGTTCGAACCTTAGTGAGTGCTTACTGCCGATGACTTTCAAACTGGGATGAAGCAGTTGCCCAGTACTGCCTGGTTTTCAGTGATTCTCTCTCTCTCTCTACATATATATTCTTTTTGCGTCCCCTGTGGAACATAGGGCTCCATGATAGAGCCTTGAAGTTCCGGTAGCAGTGGTTGTACTGTTACGGAGCGGGATCGCTAGTCTTACTCTGAATGTTCCCTCTTTGCCTGGCTTAATACCATCTAAGCGAGGTTTGGGAGTGCGTCTGTCGGGGATCGAACCCCCGACCATCTCAGAGGCTGGCGAGCATTCTAATTTTGCCACACCGACGCTGAGGTTCTCTAACTCTGTCCCGCATTTAAGCCATCGAGCTCAGCAACTGGAAATACGCAGAAAATTCACCCATCTGAGCAACTAATCTTCATTATTATTTCTAAAGTTTAGTAGTGTATGGAGATGAAGGAAATCGAAAAACTGTCTTTGGCGCAGGTGAAAAGACTATCAGTGAAGTTAAACTTTAGTTAGTAGTAGCCAGCCACCTGGGTACTGATCTTTGACAACCAAATGGAATTACAGGTTGTATATAACTAAATCAAATTACACCTTCTGTCCTGGATTTGCTTAAGCGTATGTCCAGGAAGACCAAGTGTGTTTGACTACTATGTGGATGAATAATGGTGAATTTACTAATAATAATGCATGCATGAGTGAGGAGGGACACTTGACAAGATAAATGATTTGCAATTAATAGTGTTCTCTGAGCTGGTTGGTTTAGTTGCGGAGCTTTCGTCGTCCTTCTGAACAACATCTTCAGTGCAATATTTAGTATAAAGTGAAATGATTTAAATTTCTTCATGAGTGATAGAATTGAGTCTCCTGGTAACCATCTTTACATATTTATTGATCATTTTCTATTGACTTGGATCCAACAGAAAAAAGGAGATAAAATTAATACCATTTACAAAATAAATTGTATGAACTGTAACAAGCATTACATCGGCCAAAGTGGGCGTCCTTTTCGAATCAGAATCCGAGAACACAAATGAGCTGTGAAAAGACACGATATGTATTCTTTAGTATCAATGCATATAGACAATTATGGACATCAATTTGATTGGGATAATGTCAAAATCTTAGACAGAGGAAACACCAAAAGTGCAGTCAGGGAATTCCTAGAAGCCTGGTACTCAAGCGAATATGCAATTAACAAACACATTAATATAGACCAAATCTACCAACTAATAACAAGTAAATCAGGTGACCAGAAAGTTTAAAATCCAAGTCAATAGAAAATGGTCAATAAATATGTAAAGATGGTTACCAGGAGACGACGCAATTCTATCACTCATGAAGAAATTTAAATCATTTCACTTTATGCTAAATATATTGCGCTGAAGATGTTGTCCAGAAGGACGACGAAAGCCCCGCAACTAAACCAACCAGTTCAGAGAACACTATTAATTGCATATCATCCACCTGAGCTACAAATCTTCTCTATTATTTCAAGATAATTGATCTTTGGGCAGAATTGCGATTCTGAAGGTAGAATAAAGAACAGAATCGGTAAAATATAAACAGATTTCGGGACACCGTGATTCACTGTGTGTCAATCATCTTTCTAAACAATTTTGCAACTTTTATTGCTTCTTAATTCTGATTAGTTGCACAAAGTCAGTGGCAAGATCTATCCAAATGGCTGCACAATAGGAGTTTACCTTTTTCAGAACATTAATTGACAACTCCTGGTAGGTATAAAACTTGAAGAGGAGGTATCTATCGTATATAAAAATTTTCAGCCACTAACTCCAGGGTTCGAATCCTGCTCCGCCTATTTCAAATACTGAGGAAGCAGGTTCTAAGGTTATTCATTAGCAATCATGTCATTAATAAGTCTGACTTCTATAGCCTAGAATGCGTCGATGGTTTATAGTGTTAAGATTCTCGCTAAATACACATGCACTTAATTCGGGTTCGAATCCCGGGGGAAGGCTTAGAGTTAGTAAGGATAATAGGCCTTATCCCGTAAAAAAATAACAAGCAACATTTATGGATCGGGTCCCAGTGGCTCAATGGTCTACGAGCTCGCTGGCCTTGTAACCAGAAGGTCCTTGGTTCGAATCCCGGTGGGTGCGTACTGATGTAGAGTCCCAAACTAGGACGAAACGACTGTCCAGTACTCCATGGCTAGTTTTCCAATGGTTCTCTAAGTGATGTCAGCTCATGATGAAATCCTCCATGCAATCAAACAAAATCCCTACAAAACCAATACTTGAAAATTTATATTTTACTCGAAACTGAATGGAATAGAGAAAAATATCCTGGAACATATTAGGTAATTGAATTCTGATCCATTAGCCTACTAACTGTTGAATTCCCTCTTTTGTTATTGTTTTCTGTTGTTGTTGTTGGCGTCGTCGTCGTCATCAGGATAAGACAAATCCAATCTATGTGTTTACGCAGACCTTACCAAACGATACCAGTGTACAGAAACCTGATGTCTTACAAGTGAACGGTAAGTATGCCATTGTGTTTGTACTATTAATACAGGATTAATCAGGACTTTACCATTGTGGTAGAGTGTGTAATTAATTCCATTATGGATAAAATTTATTTTGAGAAAACGTCACACAGTGTTTTGTTATACAGTAATATTTACTGCTCACAACGTTTCGAGCACAATTTATGGCTGCTCATAATCCTATCAAGGTACTAAGATAATCTTCTGACTTTTTTTTTATTTCCTTCACGTTCCCCAGTGGAACATAGGGCTTCAAGCTAGTGGCTTGAAGTTTCTGTAGCAGTGTTTATTTTACAGGATGGGGTTGCTATCCTCATGCCCAACCTTTCCTCTTCACCAGCGTTATTTCTGGCTCAGCGAGGTAAAGGAGTGCGTGTGTGGCCGGTGATCGAACCCCGGACCATGTGCATGGTCGGCGAGCGTCCTAACCACTATGCCAGCGACGCACACCTTCTGACTTGGTTTTTATAATTCCATTATTTTTCATCTTTTGATTTGATTGGTAGTTAGTTATATTTGCCATATCTCTGGTATCAGTGTGATGAGTCATTCCTACTGCTGCATATGTTGGGTGTAGATTCGATGAACCAGGATTCAGTAAAACTCTCTCCCACTCTATTGTGTGGTTGTGTGTTTGTGTATGCAGTGCAATTGCTGAGTTATTTTTCCTAAATTACTTATCTTCACGGGGTCAACCATTCGATGGCACAGTGGTTAGGACTCTCGCCGACCATGCACATGGTCCGGGGTTCGATCCCCTGCCGGCGCACACCCGATATCTATGGTCGGCCTGAATTTGGGCAACCGATATCCATGCTGAAAATTCCACACTTGTACTGAAAATACGGTGTGGAATCAAGCTGTAAATCAAAAATAAAAAAAACCTTAGCTAACTAAATTCTTACGTTCTGATAATCTGACTACCCCTGATCTACTAGTTTGATCTATATAGTTGACCTCATAGCCATTGTTAGGGAAGTTCGTCTTCACTTAAGCCTCTGACTCTGTAGCTAAGGGCCCTTATTAAAGAAGACGCCAGTTTTTATTTTACCCAGCATACATAAGAGAAGAGGCACAAACAAAAATAGAGAAAAGTGTCAAAGGTGCATTGAGAAGTAAAATTTACCCCACCCCACCCCTGGATACTGATTCTTCTTTATAGCAAAAACGTGCTCAGTATTACAGTGCATAGTGCTCATGTCAACTCCAACTCACCTGCATTTGCGTTACCAAATTACTTGTGAAGGCGTGAGAGGAGATTTTCTCCGCCTATCCTCAGCAATCTTTATATGAAAAGAGCAAGTACAAATCGCTGAACACCTGATTGATATGAGGCCATTCAGTCGAAATCATCTACACCTTCAAAATGGCCATTCCACAGAGAAAACCATGGCTACTTCGATTCTCAGAAACCATTACTTTATACATAAGGACATTGTAGTTAACCTCGCACTATCGTGGGAACCACACTTTTCTGCTCTGTTGTGGCACAATCTGTTTTCAGATTACAACTCACTGAGCTGAACTCATGGTGCGCCGGTGGCACAGTAGTTAGGACTCTCGCCGACCATACACATGGTCTGGGGTTCGATCCCCTGCCGACGCACACCTGATATCTATGGTCGGTCTGCAAAATTTGGGCTACCGATATCACATGCTGAAAATTCCATACCTGTACCAAAAATATGGTGTGGAATCAAGTTGTAATCAATAAAATCAATTACTAATCTGCATAGCCTATCAACTACTCCACATTGTCTAGATTCAAGCCTTTTAGTGATTTACTCTCCTCATTGTTTTATTCTTCTCACACCTACCTTTAATGACAATTCGAATTATTATTATTATTATTATTATTGTTATTTTCAACTGCAAAGAAGCTTTCTTCCATATATGTATGTATCTATACACGCTTCCCTCTTGTTTTCTTTGTTTTAGACGGTGGATATCCACGACAATTGGCTAGTCTTTTGGAATTAGCACCATCGGAAAAAGTATTCGAAGATCGATTACGTCTTATTCGTGCACTTACACCGATTGGTCGTGAAGCAGCTAATGCAATTGAACAGTTAGTCTCTGAACAACGTCAAATGATACAGGTAGTAATAGCAAGCATAATTTTTGTTTCTTTCTTTTCCTTTCCAAAGACCGAACAGAGAGGCTTCAATCTTTAAGCTTTGCAGTTTCTCTGGCTCTCGAATTGTTTTTACGGAGTCTGTCTCTCTGTCTGTTTTTGACATAGAACTTTGCACATATATGCGCCGGTTCAAGTCCCTATACTCCCCCCTTGTAGCACACAAAGCAAGAGAAGAAAGTAGGAGAAATGCATATTAGAGAGAGACAGTAAACAGAGGTGTGAGTCAAAGGAGTAGTAATAACGAAGAACAAAACAGTTTCATTGGAAATCATAAGTCAGTCACAAGGAGTGGATGCATCTGCACCAGCCAGCCATTGAGAACGATCACTTTGAGCTAGCCATATCACCAATTGTTTCCAGCCTTCATTGGTTTTTACCATCCCGAGGACCCCCCCCCCCACCCAACCAGTCAGGAAGTCTACACCTTCCTACATGGATGGCTTAGACTAACTGTTGTAGATTTGATTGACTGGTGAAGCCATGTTTTCGTTTGGCCACCACTTACTCTTTCCCTCCAACCTGCACCCATATCAGATAGTAATGCCCGTCCGTCGGGGGAGGCGATGGTTAGGCATGCACAGCACGTCACCTAGCCATCTCAATCTATGTAACTTTATAGCCTCTTCGATTGATTTTCCCTCCTTTCCGAACACTCTACACCTAACTTCAACATTACTTACCTTATTATACCACCTCTTAACGTGATAAAGAGATCGTAGACATCTATGATCAAAAACAGTCAACCTTTTCATGTCTTCAACTCGTATTGGCCATGGGCCCGAGGATGACATGTTGGAGACGGAGGCTTATGGGAAGCAATTGTTGAGTCAGCTAGAAAAGACTCGAAACCATAGGGAAATGGAAATCTCCTGCTACTGTTGAAGCTTGAGTGCTACACTCAAACCTCCAGGGAATAATAATAAATAATAATAATAATTGTAATTGAAGTTGTTTTCTAGAAAAACACTTCAATCAGCTTAGAGATGTGTGATGTAAGCAAAACACATTATCGACTGAAGATCATATCGTCAACATTATTTGTGATTTTCGACATATATATTGTAAATACTGCAAATGTGCGTTAGTGAGTGTGTGCGGTGTGTGTGTGTGTATCTCCGTATGTGCGTGTCTGTCTGTCTCTGTACATGTTTGCATGACGTTTTCTCAACAGAAGCATCCAGCCTAGTTTCAGACACATATATAGTGGTTGTTTTTTAAAGAATGCAAAATGATGTTTGCAGGTTTTTGTAGGTTTACACTCTTGAATGTATAGTCGTGTGTCCTTCATACTACTAGAGATTATAGTATGTATTCTAACTTTTGTCAGCTGATAACTGACGTAATACAACATATAGTGTAGTTTCTGTAATCGGATTAACAGCAGTAGTAGTAGTAGTACCAGCAGCAATAGAAGTACTACAACTGTGCCAATGTTTGCCGTTTTTTTTGTACTGATAAAGGGGGATAAGAGATTTTCTTTTTTTTTTTAATGTGACAGATAATTGCCTACCTTGAATTCCTTCCTTTCTTCATAGTTTATTTTTGACAATTTGTATACAGTTAAATAAATGCGTTCAACATTATGCGCGTGCGTGCGCGTACCTACACGCCAGAAATTGACACAGGATGTGCATTTTGCAAGCAAAAAAGAAAGTGTAGTGTAAAAGTTCATAGTATAGTTAGTTGTACGCAGCATACATATATATAGTATAATGGATTCTGCAGGCGATTGAGTGATATTCAGTTTTAGAACCAATTAACAAACAAGTCGCGAGCCTGAATAGCTCAGTGGTAACGTCTCTGACTGCACCCCTGGGTGACGCGGGTTCGAATCTCAGAAGGGACATCAGTTCCCTCAAGGTTGCAAATACGCCTCGCTGATGAGTGTCAACTAGCACGAAACCTAGGTCCAAGGCTTCCTGTCGATTGCCTTCAACCATCTAATACCAACAAAGAGTATTAGTTTAGATGGGATTCTTTAGCATTGTACCCCCACCCACCCTCCTCCGCCTCCGCCACATAACCCTACGGCCAGGGATCGAACCGAGGACGACGAGTCGAGCCCGTTGACCATTTTTTTCTCTCATTTAGGACAAAAACTAATGAATTTTTACTTTCGCTAATTCATAACATATGTAATGTCACAGCCAGCTAATATAATTTGTGAGTATTTCTCTTCACACCTGACTTAAACAACCTCATTGGCGGTCACGACTTCCCATTAAGTTATATTATAATTAATTCCTAGAGGAACATAGGGCTTCAGCCGTGCGTCTCCATTGCGTTCCGCCCTCTGCTAGAGTCTTCACCTGGCTCCAAGTCTGCCCACACACACGCTTTCATCTCCTCTTCACATGACCTCCTCCAAGCCACCCTCACCCTTGCACTGACGACCAACTCACCGCTGCTTCCCTTTCGGCCGGGTTCCACTCTAGCAATCGCTTGTCTAGTGATGTCACTCACTTGATGGCTTGTTTCCTCAGAGTATGGCCAGCCAATCCACCTACTTCCATTTCTTCCTGCCTATTTGTTTCACAATCGGTTGGTTCCTGCTGTGTTGGTTGGTTCGCTCATTGCCAGAGATCCCTCCCTCTCTGTTGCTGATGTTTTCTGGCCGGCCGGCCATCTGATCTTGAGTAGTATTGAGCGAAGACAACTAGCTGTTAATGAAGGTGTGTAGTTGATTTGAGATGCTGTTTATGACGCGCAGTGCAAGTCTCTGATCCATCCGTATAGTAAGTGGCACTGACTGACTTCACTCACATTGGAGTTGAAAATCTGGATCTTATCTTCGCTTTGATGCTGAGTGCTGTTGACCTCCACACAGACTTGACGTGAGTAGTGAAAGCTTGTCTTGCTTTTCCGATCCTCGCTGCTTTGATATCCTCGTTATTTGAACATACTTCTGAAGAATCGTGAACTGGAATGGGAGACAACTGCCTCTACTCCTCTGTGGGATTATCACTGTCTCTGACTTATACTGGTTGATAATAAAATCTACGTTGTAATGTGCATTTATAATAATAATTTTTATTTCTCTTCCTGTGTTTTTTCTTTTTAGGGTTGGTGTGTTGCACTAGCAAATTTAGCTGAAGTTGCTACAGATACTAATAAGCGTTTATTATTCGCAACTAGCCGACTAGTACAATTTGAAGAATGTATTTCTGATTGGGAGAGAAAGTTGTACAGGTAATTTTTGTTTTGTTTTTTTTCCTTCACGTTCCCCATTAGGACACATGGCTTCAAGCTAGTGGCTTGAAGTTTCTGTAGCCGTGTTTATTTTACAGGATGGGGTTGCTAGCCTCATGCCCAACCTTTCCTCTTCACCAGCATTATTTCTTGCTTAGCGAGGTAAAGGAGTGCGTAGTCTGTGGCCGGGTATCGAACCCCGGACCATGTGTACGGTCGGCGAGCGTCTTAACCGCTGTGCCACGGACGCACAAAACCTGGGAGTACAGGATAGCTGTTTCGTCCTCGTTTGAGACTCTTCATCTGTATGCACCCACCGGGATTCGAACCCAGGACCAATGGTAATTCTTTTCTCTGCTGTGTGTTCTTTCTTTTCCTTATATTTCATCTGAAATAAACTACTCTGTAAAGATCATTTGTCTCATTCAATTCATTGTTGTCAGTCATGTTTTGGTTGGATTACTGCTAGTTGCGTAGAGAAGTTTCTCAAAAGGAAATTAGAGCGGACATGAAGAATAGGGACCACAGAGTGCGAAAGCACCAATCGCCTTGGACGCCTGTCATTCATTGGATTATAATAGGCCTGCCGTGTATTTTACATCACAAAGGAGTTTCAAGTGTTGGTTGGTAGGAATTTGATTGATTACAGGATTTCATCATGAGCTGACATTAGTTAGAGAACCATTGGAAAACCTTTAACCAGAAGGTCCTAGGTTCCTATCCCGGTGGGTGCGTACTGATGAAGGGTCTCAAATTAGGACGAAACAGCTGTCCAGTACTCCCAGTTTTTCCAATGGTTCTCTAACTAATGTCAGCTCATGATGAAATCCTGTAACCAATCAAATCCCTACCAACCAACACTTGAATATCAATGAGATGCTCACTAGAGACTTGCCCTATTCAGGTAGGTAGTTACTTGGGGTTCTAGTGAGAAGTCGTGACCAGTAGGGTGCAGCAGGTCGGGTGTGAGGACAAATACTCGCCGAAGACATTGGCTAGCGGTTGAGCTATATCGTGAATTGGCAGAAGTTAGAATTCATGGGCTGGCCACTGGATCAGGTCCCAGTGGCTTGATGGTATACGAGCTCGCCTTGAAACCAGAAGGTCCTGGGTTCGAAACCTGGCTGTGGGGTGGGTGCGTACTGATGAAGAGTCCCAAACTAGGACGAAACAGTTGGGAAGGACCACACAAGCCTGAGGTTTCTTCACCGATCAAACGTGATTCTTCATCGCATCCCATCGAGTCTTTTTTTAATGGTTCTCTGACTTAGGTTATTTCTTGATCAAAGTTGCCAAGTCTGTCTCCTGGGTATTGTTCAGTGAGTGAACGACAGACGATCTCTAAAGTTAGTTACTTAACCAAATGATCAAGGTTTATTCTGTTATTTTTTGTTTGTCTGTTTATTTTTGCATTCTTTCTGCATCTCCCCCACCCTTGCATCTTCTTTTTTTCTTTTCAGTTTTCATGAATTGAAAAAGGAATTGTCTGATTTACCATTATTGCCACAATTAGTTGTGATTGGAACCAGTGAATCATCGACCAATGAGAAAGAATCGGTATGTTCCTGTGTTTTCTTGCTTATTTCTCCTCTTACGTTGTCGTCCTCGTCTAATTTACGTTCTATTGTTAACCTAACCTAACCTACATTGAGGGTGTCATTTAGAGGAGTGTTTTATCCAGTCAGGTGGCGCTATGTTAGAGCACAGAGCCTCAGTGGCATATCCCAGCTGCTCTCAATTCTTTGTCATCACTACATGATGACTGCCGTTCACAGGTTTTCATTTCCTCCACCATGTCATCCTCGGAGGATGCCAGCCTCCGAGGATTGCTTTCCATTCGCGTTTCACTTTACAGTCTATCAATATGAAATGTCACTTGAGAAACAATGTCTTCAGCCACAGTGTATATCCAGTCGAACTCTATTTTCTTTTGTATATATTCCCTTGGCCAAACAGCAGGCTGTTGTCTGGTGGTTGGCTGCCTACCGAAGTTTCTTGTTGCTTATCTTTTCTGACAGGTGGTGGTCGGTCGTTTTTGATTTCCAGTATTGAGTGTGAAGTCTGCAATTTGCGCTTGGAGTGTATGTATTTTAGTGATGCTCCAAGCCTCTTGGTTGTCGTAGTCGTGATGGTAGTAGAAAGCGAGTGATAGTTACTTCAATATATTGTCATTTCAATACTTAAGTAACGTGTTCAGTGTGTGTGTGCATACAACAACCTTGTTATTTATATTTGTATTCTCATGTATTTGACCTGATTCTTTTACAGCACTTTTAATATCGATGTCCTTAACATGTTTGCTATGTGTAATTAGTTATATGTGTGTGTATCTATTGGGTTGGGTTGATAAAATGTGTGAATGCGTTTCTGTTGAATTTGAACGCATGTATTCTAGTTGTACCCACTCATATATATATGCTTATATAGTCGGCGAAATCGATTAATCATTTAGAGAGATATTCAAGTGGTGTGTCGTGGCTCATTGGGGCTCAGTGTTTGAAGCATCTCAAGTTTGGATAGAACGTCTATCCAGTAGTCCTTGGTTATTTATGTAGACTGTATAACTGAGTTGTAAATTGCTTCAACCTTCGAGTTAATGTGTTCGAAACATCTATCTATATCTTGTGTCCTAAGTACAGTGAATGTATCATCTACATACCTCCACCATACTTTTGGGGTGGGGGTGAACGTTTCAATCGCTATGCTTTCCCACCTATCCATGAATATATCTGCTACAACTGGGGATATTGGTGATCCCATGACAACTCCCTCAGTTTGTTTGTATATTTTCCCTTGGAATTTAAATACTGTGGAAGTCAGGCATAGCTAGACTCCCAGCATATTATGTCCTCAAGTGGCACTTTTGTCCTAAGTTCGAGTTCTTGGTCAGAAATGAGTTCGTTTCTGACTGCCTCTATAGCCATATTTATTGGTGTACGTGTGTATAAACTGACAATATCAAAACTAACCATTTTTTCTTCATTATCTAATCTATGTTTTAGTTCATAAAACAGATTAGATAATGAAGAAAAAATGGATCCTGTAGAGCCTTTAAAACAAAACAATTTAGTTTATCTAATACTCTGCCTGCAATGATTGTCAGGTCAAATACATGGGTCAGATTAGTAGAACAGGGTCAGTGAGTCAGACTAACCGAGCATAAAAAATATAGCGAAATCTATATAAGTTGACCCGAATTAGATAAGAAATCTAGAGATTAATAGTTCAGCCATAGCACTAACCTACACGTAATTACTCACAATCATAAAATACAATTGGATGAGATAAAATGACAGTTTTAAAATCAAATGTAACAGAGCAGGGTGGAGGGAGAGATTGATAACAACGGAAGCTTTGTTTATCGAATCAACTGAGGAGAATACGTGTAATAAGAATGATTCAACACCTATCCACCCAGACATCTGGAAAATCTTACTACCCCTACGACAAATAGGAGAGAACAAAGGAGAATATATATATATATATAATATATAATTAAAGTTTCAAAGTCGTGTGATTACAATTGATATGATTATGAACAGTAATAAATTTTGTTCGAAACTGTGTCATCCAGTAAATAATACTGTTTCATTATTATTGGTGTCGTCATTAATATTATTATTATTATCATTATTATTGTTATGATGTTATGTTAATGATAATAATAATAGTGATAATAATAATATTAATGACGACACCAATAATAAGGAATCTAAATCATCAGTAGTAATTCCATACAAGGAAGGAACCTCGGAAGCCTTACGCAGAATTCTTAACAAGGCAGGAATAAAAGTGGCTGCTGGCATTCAAACCCACAAACTCAATTAGAAACAAGCTTTGTCGGTTAAAGGATCAATCCTGTGGAGCCTTTAAAACAAAACAATTTAGTTTATCTCATACCCTGCCTGCAATGATTGTCAGGTCAAATACATAGGTCAAACTAGTAGAACAGGGGCAGTGAGTCAGACTAGCTGAACATAAAAACCTAGCAAAATCAATTCACTTATAAAACAATCTTTAATAATTTTGTAATTTATCCACTTCAACTCTACCCCTTATAACATTTTAATAATCGTTATTCTTATCACATATATGTATATTGACTGAGCAATTATTTAGTGCCACTTAATGACCTTTTCTGTAATATAAATACGACTGTACAGCTTGAAAATGAAGTCGTTGAAAAGAAATTTCTTCGCTGAACAAAAACTGTGATCCAAATAAGATAAGAAATCTAGAGAATAGTTCAGCTATAGCACTCACTGCATGCAGTTACACACAACCATACATTAGGATGAATGGGATAGGATGACAGTTTTAAAATCTAATGTCACAGAGTATAGGGAGAGATTGATAACAGAAGCTTTGTTTATCGAATCAACTGAGGAGAATGCATGTAATAGGAATGATTCATCACCTGTCCCAGATATCTGGAAAATTCTACTACCCCAACGACGATAAATAGGAGAAAACAAAGAAAACTATAAAACTCAAGTTTCAAAGTCGTGTGATTACAATTGATGATATGATTATGAACAGTAATAAATTTTGTTCGAAACTGTGTCATCCAGTAAATAATACTGTTTCACTGACTGTGTGATATATCTAATAAACAAACTAATATGGAATTACTTACTACCACAGCAGTGCCCAAGTTTTACACATATATTAATTAGGACGAAACAGTTCCTCTAGCCGTAATGTTGACTTATTAAGGGAAGTAAAGTTTCTTTTGTTTCTTTTTTTATGCTGGCTTAGATTTTTTTTGTTTTGATGGAACTTCATATACCATTGATTTAAATTTATGTCCAACCTCTTTCTTTATCTAGTTGAACACCAACAACAGCAACACTAGTAATATACCAAAACCAAAAAATCTATACGAATGGGTTTGTTTACAATCAGCTATATCCAGTATTGGCACACGTTATTCCCTAGTATCATCATCATCATCATCATCTACACCGTCAACAATTAAATCTGTTGGTTTACAACATCTCGGTGTTGGTGGTGGTGGGGGCGGTGGTCGAGTCCGTACAACAAGTACTGGCCAACTGAGTTCTACAGTGACTACTGGAGTTAATCAATCGTCTAAAGTCTCCTTCTACACTGGTGGTTCACAGACCAGTTTGAATAGTTTGGGTATGGGTTGTTCAAATTCATCACCGCCTCCATTGGATAATCGATTATTGATTGATCAAGGTTCAATGAATAGTGTTGTTAACAGTAATAATCTTAGTACGTCCATACAACAACAACAACAACAACAACATGAATCCTCGTCAACAACACCAACAACAACAACTGGGATAGATTATTATGAGTCAGCATTTTTAGAGATTATAAAACGAGCTATTGATGACATACATTCATTACGATATGGTCCAGATGTACAGTTTCAGTCAACTGGAAATGGAAAACACCAACAAGGACAACCACAGCCGACAGATACTACTACTACTACTTCCAGTGAATTGACTTATGTTCGAGCGTAAGTTGTTGTGCTTCTGAACTTCTTATCTTGATTATTGAAAGATGATTCTTTTCTTTTACAGTATAATAAATTTTTTTTTTAAATTATTTTGAAGCAAAGTTAATTCATTCATTGTAATAAAGGTTATTATTAAACCGGAATTTACAAAATCTCAGCATATATATAAAGAAAGTTAGGGGGTGAGAAAATAGACATATTGAAAGTCACTAAACCAAATAACAGAGGTAATAGTACATCTGTTATGGTATCAAAACAAAGTTTACTAACTTGATCATCGTTCGTCAGTTTGGGGTCATTTTTCGTTGTCAAGTTGGTCATTTGAAAAGATAACAAAATCAAAGTCAAGTGTGGATTGTTGGATTTGATCAGTGTTTAAAATTATGAAAGCAGTGTGTTTACATAGTGAACTTGCATATCACATTCGTGTTGATTTTGTCACTTCATGGGGTAGGGGAGGGAGGTGTTGTAACCAGGTCAGATTCTGTTTTAGTCCATCATTCCTATTGAGTTCAGACAGTTTGGATTCCACTTGATATGAAGTGCTTCTGATGATATTAGACGTTATTGGTGATTTCTGAATTGCTTTTTCTGGATTATTTCAATATTGTCGAAATCAATTTTGTGACCTGATTCTATAGTGTGTAGAGGAGCTATGGCTGATGATTTTTCAAGTTTTTGTAGTTCAACCGGATTTCTTGGTGGTCGAACAGATGCTCTTCGGTGTTCATTTCTTCTGATTTTGATTTCTCGAGATGTTTGTCCGATGTATATTGCATCACATTCCAAGCATTTTATTTTATAGACACAATTAGATAGAGAATCTTTAGGGATTTGGTCTTTTATATGGACAAGGTTGTTTCGCAGTGTGTCTGATGTTTTGAAGAAAACACTAATGCTACTCTAATAATACTTTGATAAAGCTATTGACATTAAATAGCGAAACGTCAGTAAGAGCAACAATACCGTTTTGTTTTTCATTCATTGGGAAATACAAACAAATCCTTTATTATAATGAATATCATATACCCAATGCTCAAATTTTTCAAATCGTTAAAATTGAACTTGGTTTGGACATATATAAAGTTTATTCATAATTAAATTAATTACTCCTTTTACCCTCTGAGTGGAACATTGGGCTTCAAACTAGAGGTTTGAATTTTCAGTAGCGGTAGCTTAATTTTTACGGGGTGGGATTGCTAGTCTCATGCCTAACCCCTTCCCTTTGTGTCGGATTTAGCGAGTCTAAGGAGTACGTCGACCGAGAATTGAACCCCAGACCACATGCATGTGGTGGGCGAGCATCCTACCGCTAAGCCACCGACGCACACAAAACTTGGGAGTACTGGACAGTTGTTTCGTCCCAGTTTGGGACGCGGCGTTCATCAGTACGCGGCCACTGAGGTTCGAACCGAGGACCTTCCGTTTACAAGGTGGGCTCGTGGACCATTGAGCTGCTAGGTGGTGAAAGTAATGTATTATTGAAATAATAAAGAAAATTTGTAGCTCAGGTGGATGATTTGCAACTAGTTGTGATCTCTGAGCTGGTTGGTTCAATTGCGGAGCTGTCGTCGTCCTTCGGGACAACATCTTCAGTGCAAGTTTTAGCATAAAATGAACTGATTTAAATTCTCCATGAATGATAGAATTGCGTCTCCTGGTTATCATCTTCGTGACTGGTGGTAGTTGATTTGCATCAGTATTGATCATTTTTTATTGACTTGTATTTTGAACTTTCTCGTCACATGATTTACTCTTTATTAGTTGGTAGATTCGGTCTATATTAATGACGAAATTTTAAACAGAGGAAACACCAGAAGTACCGGAGAATTCCTACAAGCCTGATACTCAAGCGAATATGCGATTAAAAAACATGCTATATGTATATAGACCAAATCCACCAACTAATAAAATGTAAATCACGTGACAAGTACTGATGCAAATCAACTACCACCAGTCACGATGATGGTAACCAGGAGACTCAGTTCTATCATTCATGGAAAATTTCAATCAGTTCATTTCATGCTAAAACTTGCACTGAAGATGTTGTCTCGAAGGACGACGACAGCTCCGCAATTGAACCAACCAGCTCAGAGAACACAACTAATTGTAATGTATTATTATTCTCTTGGGGGTTCCAAGTGGGATGTAAAGCTTCAACAATACACTTACTTCCATTTTATCTTGTTTCCTGCAGTCAGTCCTTTTTTATCTGGCTCTACAATCACCCCATAAGCTTTAATTTTCTCCACATCATATGATCCCCTCTATTTCACCCACAGACTCACGTTAAATTCGTTTTTTCCCATTCGAGTACCACTCAAGGACCAATCTCATAGTGCCTCCCTCAACAGTCTTCTCAGCATTTTCTTCTCCGTATTGGCTGGGCAATAAGTTCATAGTTAAATTAAATACCTAGGCGTCATTCTATCTGCTGATCTCTCCTGGTCGTCTCATATCTTGACGATTTCTAAGAAAATATTCCGTCTTACCTTCTACATCAAGAAGTTAAGACATCCTCCTTACTCCTACAATCCGTTAACTCTCGCATTCTGCCTATTGTTCCCCCTCAGTTTTTCACGGGCTACTGAGGAAAGACTATACCTTATTACGTAGGATGTTAAAGGTTGTCAGCAGGGTAAGCAATGTGCCACTTAACCAGCTTGTTAATATTCTGGTTGACAGGCAGGTACATGGACTCGTGTGAAAAATGGGCCAAATCCATTTTATCTAACTGACACCACCCTCTTCACTCACAACTCTCCCCTTGTATCTCATCAGGTAAAACCAGAAGCCAATATAGAAAGCTATATGCTCGCACCAGCAAGCAAGTACAAAAACTCAAACATACCCTACTAAGCTCGTGTTCTGTGTGATAAAGAAAGCATTAGGCGTGACACCTATAATTCATTAAATAGTCAGTAGCACAACTGGACCTCGTCTTTCCAACTCATATCATTTATAGGTACAACGTTTTCTTTCTTTCTTTCTTTTCCTTTTCTCTCTCTTCTTTTTCCGTTATGTGCTGCTTTGTTTCTTTTTTCCGCTTACGCCAGTAAATATGATAGCACCTACTTTTCTAACACCTTCAAACATTCTGTTCAACTGTGGCTTTGTTACCGATATGCCAATGTATTGTTGTCATAATGAACTGAGATTTCCTTAATCTATGTAGAATTCTATTTATTGATAATGTACTAACTGGATGCAATAGTGTAGTAAACAAAGTGCTGAGAATTCCATTCTGTATCACAAGTACTGTTTTGGAATAAAACAAATTATTATTATCATTGGTTGGTTTGTTGCTAGAGTCACTTCTACCCAATCCTTTTTTGACCGTCTGATGATCTGTTTCTGAAAGTTGGCAACCTGCTGGAAATACTTTTCGTGATGTGTGTCTCAAAGTAGAGAGAGAAAAGATAGAAAAAGTAACTCAAAAGAGTTATTATAATTAGTTGAAATGTAAGCGAGGAAAAATAATCACACGGAGATACATGAGTTTTTTCAGCCACATCACTAACATTCTGCAGTCATTGGTGTGTTTAGCATCTTGATGCCTTCAACCAGACAGTCCACAGTAGTCGAATCACTGACTCTACGGGATTGATTCCAGGTTTTGATTTGATCTAGCATCGGTGGCACAGTGGTTAGGACTGTCGCCGACCATGCACATGGTCCGGGGTTCGATCCCCGGCCGACGCGCACCTGATATCTATGGTCGGCCTGCAAAATTTCGGCTACCGATATCACATGCTAAAAATTCCATACCTGTACCAAAAAAATACGGTGTGGAATCAAGCTGTAATCAAAAAATTTAAAAAATAGCATCCCTAGCTTTTCTCTAACATAATGTTATCTCCGCTGACATTGCTTGTTGAGCAAGGTAATGAATGGGTGCATAGTGGCCTAGCCATATCAAACCTGTTTTTTTTATTTACACTCCTTGACTAACGCTACTCTTCTGATCAGAATGGTTACTCCGCATATAATACAACTAAATTTGCACGGGGATGATATAACACAGACAACTGTGGCCAAAGACAGTCAGCCTTTTCCCCTATCTTCTACTGTCAATGACCATGCTTCCTAGCCATAAAGATGAGAGGAGAGTGAACTGTAGTGCGTGCAGTACCGTATCCTTTGATCTATTACCGGACATAACTTGGTAAATACTACACGAAGCTTTTCTATCAGTGTTGACATTTCGTCAGCAATCAGTCCATATGCGTGGATTGGCCACTATACTCTACTACTTCATGGTGATTTTGGTGTAGACCAATCCTGCAACATCATCATCATCGTACATCTGACTTCAGAGAATCCCATACCAAAAATATTTGAAGATTTCCGCATATGTTGGTCAAAATTCTCCTTTAACTATGCTTTCTTTATGGTATGGTAACATTGTGTTAGTTATCTAGTTGATGACAGCGTTAGCACACTAGAATTCATTCATGACTTGTCAGCTAGACGAAGAGTTCATGATAAAGATGCTAAAGATGTTTATACATTCATCTGATGAGCCCTGAGTAGGATGAAATTCATTCACCCTAAACTACAGGCCGGCGGAACTGACGAGGATATCAAAGCAGCGAGGATCGGAAAAGCAAGACAAGCTTTCACTACCTACTCTCAAGTCTGTGTGGAGGTCAACAGCACTCACCATCAAAACGAAGATAAGATCCGGATTTTCAACTCCAATGGGAGTGAAGTCAGGCAGTGCTACTTAATATACGGATGGATCAGAGACTTGCACTGCGCGTCATAAAGAGCATGCATCTCAAACAAACTACACACCTTCATTAACAGCTACCTGTCTTCGCTCAATGCTACTCAAGATCAGATGGCAGGCCGGCCAGAAAAAATCAGAAACAGAGAGGAGTGTCTGGCAATGAGCGAACCGACCAACACAGCAGGAACCAACCGATTGTGAAACAAATAGGCAGGAAGAAATGGAGGTAGGTGGATTGGCTGGCTGGCCATACTCTGAGGAAACAAGCCATCAAGTGACTGACATCGCTAGACAAGCCATTGCTCGAGTGGAACCTAATCAATTGGGAAGCGGCAAGTTGGTCGTCAGTGCGGGGGTGGGGTGACTTAGAGGAGGTGATGTGAAGAGGAGATGAAAGTGTGTGGTGACTGGCAGACTTGGAGCCAGGTGAAGACTGTAGCAGAGAATCGAACGCAATGGAGACGCACGGCTGAAGCCCTATGTCCCTCGAGGAATTAAAGGAAACAATAATGATAATAATAATAAATTCCACTGATTTCGACATTATCAGGAATATTTTATCTCAGTATTTTTTTTAATACTCTCACGTTTATGTCCTCGTTTAATCAAACACACACACATCACTCCTTGGTTGGTATGCACTGTCCTGAAAATGTAACGTATATGAGGATAGAGAAAATTTTTATATAAAAAAATCAAAAGTGCATTTAGTATGAATATGATAATAATAATAATGTGAACTAAACCTAATGCTGTGTTTCACAATGCACAGAAGTATATCCGTTTGCTTTCACACACACACACACACAAACATAAATAAAACACATAAACACATGTTGCAAAAAAATCACATGCAAAGACAGAGAGAGAGAATAGCAATACAATGAAACTACGATAAATATTAAACATAACGTTTTAGTGTCAAGGTTAGTCATCATCATGATCAGAGTCATAACCGCGAATATTCTCAACCATTGGATGTGTGATACTAATGCACTGTAACCACACATATACGCACACGCACCTATGATACACACACACACACACAAATGGACACAATTTACAAGGGGGGGTGATCATATACACATCTCAAAGAGTAACAATAAGTAACAATAAATTATTTTGAACAGTGGAATCCAGGGCAACGCGCATTTCGTCCTATTTGGCACTCGTCAGCTAACTGTATGTATCTGCATTTCTCAGTGAGCGATGATGTTCCCACCGAGGCTCGAACCCACTGCCCATATTTTCAAAATGCCCAAAGTGTTATCCACTAGACCACTTGGGCCACGAGAGCCACTGTCTCTTGTGCAACGGGTCATATTGATTATTTCATTGAATTTTAGATTTTCCCATCGATGATTGATTGGACCGAAGTGCTCGGTGGTCTCAGGTTGACATGTCTGGGCATTTAATATGTATTCAATTGGTGGGTGGTGACTAGCAGTGGAATCCAGGATGCGCATTTCGTCCTATTTGGACCGAGCACTTCGGTCCTTCTAGTTACAAGGCAAGCTCGTATACCATTTAGCCACTGGGACCCGATTCCTCAATGGTTCATGAATTCTAACGACTACCGATTCGTTGTTTCAGCGCGACCACTAACCAATTTCATTGACGGGAACTCAATCTTCACTCCTCACTAGTCACGACTTCTCATTAGGACTCCAGGCGACTTCGTCCAGTAGCCAGTCATTACTCTAGCGAGCATCAGCTTAATTTTTCGGTAAGCCATTGAGAAGACAAATTTTGCGAGATGATATCATTTCGTAGTTTCTTTACAACCGCTTTGCAACTAACATGGTTAACAATAATAAAATAAAGATCATGACAATTACTCAGTTATATAAAAAACAAAAGTACATATTTAAATAGGTCAAGTAGTCAGTTCATGGTAGACGAAGATTGAAGTCTATTGTGTTGTTTTTGTACACACAGTTTAGGCTGTATGTGATTAATACAGTAAAGTACTTCCATCACCTTCAGTAACCTTGAATTAGAGTTATGTGATGAAATAATTGTGAAACAGTCATCAATATTGATTGATTTTGTGAGCTGACATTAATAAGTGTTTTGCAATGGATGATGCTGGATTTCTATTCAGATTAATCGCGTTTGGATTATCTATATGATTTAGTAGCCATTTTCGAATATGTTCTTTTCGACGACATTGGAACATTCTGTTGGTTCTACCCATATAGGTGTCACCGCAGCTGCAGGTGAACTTGTAGATACAGTTTGAAGTAGTGTCCATGGAATTTCGTCCTTTAATCGTGGGTACAGGGATCGAGAATGTTCGGCAGGTGTGAAAAGGAGATGCGGCGTAGAATGTGCGTTTGATTGCTGACCGAATTCTTTGAGCTGTCAACTGCATAATCTGGTCACCCTTGAATGGTAGGTTAATGAAGATATCCAGAAAAAATTATCACGTCACAGTAAAGAAAGACCACATCTCGAAAAGACAGCTTCTGTACCAAAGAAAGCGATCTTTATTTATCTACCATTCAAGGGTGACCAGATTATGCAGTTGACAATTCAAGGACTTCAATCAGCTATCAAACGCAAATTCTACGCCGCACCTCCTATTCTTACTTGCCGAACATTTTCGATCCCTGTACCCACGATTAAAGGACGAAATTCTATGGACTCTACTTCAAACTGTATCTACAAATTCACCTGCAGCTGCGGTGACACCTATGTAGGTAGAACCAATAGAATGCTCCAATGTCGTGGTCGAAAAGAACATGTTCCTAAATGGTTACTAAATCATATAGAAAATTCCAATGCTAGTAATCTGAATAGAAATCCAGCATCACCCATCGCAAAACACTTATTAATGTCAGGTCACAAAATCAATCAATATTAATGACTGTTTCACAATTATTTCATCACATAACTCTAATTCAAGGTTGGTTATTGAAGGTGATGGAAGCCCTTTGGATTAATCACATACAGCCTAAACTGTGTGTACAAAAACAACACAATAGACTTCAATCTTCGCCTACCATGGACTACTTGACCTATTTAAATATGATTGGTCATTAGTATGTACTTTTGTTTTTTATATAACTGAGTAATTGCCATTAACTACTATTATGAGTCACAATCGATTTGATATATGAATGAATAACTAAATAAACGAAAACAATTTTTACTGTCTCTTCCGTCATCATAGTCTTGTTTTATTGACAATGTACTAACTGGATGCAATACTGTAGTAAAAATGCTGAGAATTCCACTCTGTATCACAAGTACTGTTTTGGAATAAAGCAAATTATTATTATTATTATTATTATTATTATTTTACCACGTAATACACATAAAAGTTTTGTTTATCTCTCTGAATTCCATGTTCTATTTTTGTTTTTATTTTTTACTTTCAGTTTATGTACTCACATTCTAACATTTTATCAAGGCTACTGTGTTGACAACATTTCACTCATCCTATGTCCTATATCATATTATATTCACATATTCACATTTCCGAATGTACTTTGTTTTCGATCATCTATTTCACATTTGTCTATTGAACTTTAAGTTGATCTCTGTTTAAAAGTCGATCGTAAGGAAGAATATTCTTTTTATATATGTCCAAAGCAAGTTCACTTTTAACGGTTTGAAAAAATTTGGACATTGGGTATATGATATTCATTGTAATAAAGGATTTGTTTGTATTTCCCAATGAATGAAAAACAAAACGATATTGTTGCTCTTACTGACGTTTCGCTATTTAATACTGCTGCTAATAGCTTTATCAAAGTATTATTAAACCGGAATTTACAAAATCTCAGCATATATATAACAAGGAGTTAAGGGGTGAGTAAATAGGCTTAGGTCAAGTTAAAAGGACATATTGAAAGTCACCAAACCAAGTAACAAAGGTAACAGTACATCTGTTATGGTATCAAAACATAGTTTACTAACTTGATCATCGTTTGTTAGTCTGGGGTCATTTTTCGTTGTCAAGTTGGTCATTTGGTAAAGATAACAAAATCAAAATGAAGTGTGGATTGTTGGATTCGATCAGTGTTTAAAATTATAGAGGCAGTGTGTGTTTACATAGTGAACTTGCATATCACATTCGTGTTGATTTTGTCACTTCATGGGGGAGAGGAGGGAGGTGTTGTAACCAGGTGAGATTCTGTTTTAGTCCATCATTCCTATTCAGTTCATACAGTTTGGATTCCACTTGATATGAAGTGCTTCTGATGATATTAGACGTTCTTTGTGATTTCTGAAATGCATTTTCTGGATTATTTCAATATTGTCAAAATCAATTTTGTGGCCTGATTCTATAGCGTGTAGACCTATGGGTGGCTGATGATTTTTCAAGTTTTTCTAGTTCAGCTGGATTTCTCTGTGGTCGAAAAGATGCTCTGCAGTTTTCATTTCTTCTGATTTTGATTTCTCTCTGGCGATGTTTGTCCGATGTATATCGCATCACATTCCAAGCAAGCATTTTATTTTATAGACACAATTAGATGGAGAATCTTTAGGGATTTGGTGTTTTATATGGACAAGGTTGCTTTGAATTGTGTCTGATGTTTTGAAGAAAACGCTAATGTCGAGCTGATAGAGTACTCTTTTGATATCATCTGACGTCTCTGCTCTCTATGGAATGACTACTGTTGATGTCCATGTTTTCGGAATGCGTTTTCGGTCATATTTATAATCTTTTCAATAATTTCCCCTCTTCAAGTTCTTACAATTTTAAGATATAATATGTGTTGGCGTTACAATAATTATCACTTATATTCGGTGGATGCATTTCTACGTAGAATAACAGATTGATAGTCATTAGGGTGACGAAATAAATAGTCGTATTTATGTGACAAACGTTTTAGTGTTAGGCTGAAATCAATTAGAAAATATTGTGAGATGAGAGGAGCAATGCTGGTCATAATGGTCATAATAGATTCATAGAATGTAGGGTAGGAAAAATTGACAAGTCAGTTCAAGGTTATAAAAGGTGTCAGGTGAGTGAGTGGCTAGTACAAAGTGGTATTTATTGAAGAGGAGATAGTAAGACTGCAATTCGAGGTTTATCATGAAATAACCAATGTGCGTCGGTGGCACAGTGGTTAGGACTCTCACCGACCATGCACATGGTCCGGGGTTCGATCCCCTGCCGGCGCACACCCGATATCTATGGTCGGCCTGAATTTGGGCTACCGATATCCATGCTGAAAATTCCACACTTGTACTGAAAATACGGTGTGGAATCAAGCTATAAATCAAAATAAAAATGAAATGAAACAAGTGGAGACATATATTGAGAAAAGAGATAATTTCACTAATAATAATTCCGGATAGTATAAATGGAAAACTCGATAGTATTGAGAGAAAACAAGAGGGTTAAGGGGAAGAGGCACTCTTGGTGAGAAGAAGAATCATTAATCCAAGTTTAACCACGGTAGGAACAGCGCATGGATACAAAGTCCCTGTTTAGTCGATATTGTTACAACAGCTTCAGCTGTGTGTAGGAGACATCAGTGAACTGTACATGATAACGACTTCGTAATTCGGTATATAACCAACCCTGAAGGCTGTGTTGTAGCGTCGATGAGATGTTCAGTATCGACCTAGTGTGCTGAACCAAGCTGGCAAATGTTCTCGAACCCGCAGACAAACCTGCCTAGTCGTGCACCCCATATATAACTTGAACCACAGGAACAGTTGAATTGGTATATGCATGAAGAAGAGCAAAGGTTAGATAAGTTGTCTTTCAGTTGCTGGTTGAACATTGGACGACGGCTGGCTACTGAAGGATAGGAATAGATGTGGCAGAGTAGAAAGCTTTCTTTATCGCCTCTATTTATTTAGTTATTCATTCATATATCTAATCAGTTGTGATTCATGGTCCTATTATTATTATTGTTCCCTTGGGTTCCTAGTGGAACATAAGACTTCAACTGCACGTCTCCACTTGCTGCTGTCTTCTGCTGTACTTTCGCCGTCATCCATGTTATTCCATACTGTTTCAAATCCTCTTCACACGATCTCCTCCATGTCACTCTTGCACTGACGACCAACTCGCCGCTTCCCTTTCGGGTTCCACTCGAGCTATGGCCTGACTGACGCGCGATGTCACCCACCCAGTGGCCTCCTCAGCAAGTGTCCAATCCATCTCCACTTCGTTTTCCTGCATATTTCTTGGGAGATTGGTTCTTTTCTTTCTTCCCATAGTTTCTTGTTGGTTCTTGTTCTTTCTGGCGGCCATCTGATCTTCAGTATAGAGCCAGCGAAGACAGTTGTTGTTGATAAAGGTGTGCAACAGGCTGTTGGAAATATTCTTTGTCACCCACCGCCAAGTTTCTGATCCATCCGTAAAGAAGAACTGACTGACTTGACGTTTGTTTGTATTGAAAATCCGAATCATTTTGTTCTTGATGCAGGCTGAGTGACAGTGGAAGATTTCCAGATTGGTTTCAGGTTGATGAATGTGTTTCTCGCCTTCCCGATTGTCGATTTGACATCCTCGTCCGTTCCTCGTGTAGTTGAGACAATGCTCCCTAGAAAGATAAGTGAATGAAGTAACCTCTTTCAAATCCCTTCCGTTGATGGTGATTGGCGTTGGATGTTGCTGCATGGTTTTCAATAGTTCTCTAGTTGATAACAATCCATGGTCTACCTAAATCTCACTTAATCACTTGACGATCGGTGTTTATGCCTCCTCTAAGTGTATATTATTTTTACAAGATTGGCAGGAGCCTGTACCTGCACACACTGTTCCAGATGAGCCATTTGAAGTTGTCGATGAGTTTGTGTATCTGGGTAGTTGTGTGAGTTCAGGCGGAGGAGTGACGTCAACTTCAACCACCTATTGTGACGTCGTAACGTTAGCCTGGCTGTCAAAGGTCGGTTTAACAATGCTTCTGTGAGGGTTGTCTTCCTCTGCGCCTGTAAATCTTGGCCTTTCCGAGCTGAGAATGTACGGTGACTCTGCGTAATCGCTGATTACTGTCTCTGAAGGATTGCTTGCGTTCGATGGCATCATCGCGTGAGTAATTCTAAGGTTCGATGGCATGTGCTTGGACACAGTGGAGATCACCATTCGTTGAGTGTTGTCATCTGGAAACACTGGCTTCTATGGCTTGGATATGTACTGCGAATGTCACCCCAGAGTCTTCCCTACAGGTGTCTGTTCGCTAGCCAGCCTTGGGACGGGATGGAAAAAGCGGAGAGGTGGTCAGCCGACAACGTGGCGTCGTGGGATGAAGGATATTTTTGTGTTGGTGTGTCACACAACTTCCTGGTTGAAGTCCGAGAGATAACTTGAGTCGGTAGCTCGAAACGTTATCGGATACGGCCAAGACTTGCAATCAATGCCGAACGTGTTGCAATTTCCTTCTATCTTCCCTTTCCGATGATATTTGACGAATGCTGTTTGAACTTGTTAAATATGACTGTTTTCCTCCCAGATGAAGTACGTTTTCCGTTCTCCGCCTATATTTTTTACTTCTTATCTCATATGTTGTTTTATTGTTATTGTGTGGCGCATCTTCTTAGCGCCCTATTGTACCAAGTTTTTTTGTGTTTAAGTATTAAAATTAAAAATAATTATTTGTTATTATTATTTTCACATTTCAGGCAAACAAATCGTTTATCAGAATTAATCACTATGGTTAATACGTGTTCAAAATCGAATTATGATGAAATGACAAATTCCACTGTTCCGCATTCATCATCATCACCATCATCATCGACTTCACCAGCATCAACCGAGGTGAATAATACACAACTGGAAGGCGGCATTAGCAGTAGTAGTAGTAGTAGTAGTAATACTACGACTACTACTACACAAGGCGCCTCTTCCTCAGTGGATTCACCACCGAATACCACCACCGCTCCTGCTGCTGCTGCTGTTGGTCTGCCAGACAACAGGCAACAGACACTTGCCTCAGCTTCTTCTTCTTCCTTCTCCGCCTCTTCATTACACTTAACTCGTGATCAAGATATCAACTACTTAATGATCAGTGTACATGATGCCTTAGATCCAGGATATTTTAGTCAGCGTCTTTCACAACTCGATCCACTTGCCTGTGAAGCAATTGATTTAGCTAGAAAAATGATTGGCATTGAACAGTGTACAACGAAAACATTTCAACAAATTGTTCAACAGAAAATTGTAAGTTTCTTTTTTCTCCTCCTCTCTACATGTGTATGTGTGTGTGGAGTTCCGATAAGAGTTTCATCCCCTTTTTTTGATAAGCGGTGTTTAGCACTCGGTTGTGATTTATGTGGCGCATTGATTTAAGCATTCTGCTTTTCTGTCTGTCTGCCTGTGTGGATTCAACGTAGAACTTGCCACCGAAGTGCAGCTGTTCGAGTTGCCACCTTCCAAATACCACACAAAGGTAGACAAGAAGATGAGTGAAGAGAATCAATAGAGTTTTGGCAAGTATATAAGAGTGAAACAGAATGAATGAGTAATGGTAGAAAGGAATATGAAAGATTACAGAGACTACTGAATACATCTGCGTAGGCCAGCCATTGACAACGATTTTGAGCCATGTCACCTATTGTCTGTCTCCAGCCTTCATTGATTGATTCTTAGAGTCCCGAGGGCGGGTCGGGCCCCAACCCGGAAGTCTGCGTCTCCCTCCCTCCCTACCTGACTGACTCACTTTAACTGTCAAGGATTTCATGGATTGATGAGGCCATGTTTTTGTTTGGCCACCACTTACTCTTTCTTACTTCCAACCTGCATCTATATCAGCTAGTAATGCCTGTCCGTCGGGGGAGTGAGGCGATGGTTAGGCATGCGCAACACGTCACCTAGCCATCTCAATCTATGTAACTGTATAGCCTCTTCGATTGATTTTCCCTCTTTGCCCAACACTCTACGCGTAACCTGACGTCAACATTACTTACCTTATTATACCACCTGCTAACTTGAGAAAGAGATCGTAGACATCTATGATCAAAAACAGTCAACTTTTTCATGTCTTCAACTCGTATTGGCCATGTTTCAGAGCCATAGAGAAGGAAGGAGCGGCGAACTGCTGAGCAGTACACACGTCCCTTGGTTGATAGCTGGATGTCACGCCTACGCCAGAGATGGTGTAAGTTAGCGAAAGCAGCTCGAGCTTTTTGGATCCGTGCTGAGATTTCGTCATTCCACTTTTAGCCAATAGGTGCCAGGTTCGATTTCCAATCTACATACTTTTGCTCGGACACAAGGTAATAACACACTAGCCTTCATGTAGTAATAGTGGCTCATGGCTCTAGTACTTTAGACTTTCTCATCTTGAAGTCATCTCCGTCCCTGTGAGGATGACAAAAATGTTGCTATTGTAACTGGGATTTACCTTCAAGCTTTTCTAGCTTCAAAGCACGTTATCATCTAATGACGTAATGGGACCATTAGTACTACCTCGTATACAAAGGACTGACTGATTCATCAACGTGGAACACTACGTCTAATCTTAGCAGTTCAAGTTATCACGTTTCCGAAATTCACTCATTTGTTAAAGTACAGTAGAGGAAATGTAATAAATTCTTCAAAGGAAAGAACACTTAAGTGAAGGCACTCTACTCGAACTCATCCAACTAGACGAGAGCCTACGGAGAGTTGTCATCTGAAGTGATGAAAATCAGTGGTGTCCATCAGAGATGACCACAGTCGCCTTTTCTGTTAAACTGCATGACTGAAATATTAATGGAATTAACCCTGACTGAGTTCAGTGACTCAAAGATTGACTTGTTACCCGGGGATAGTCTTGTTGATTTAGAATATGCGGATGACAAACGTAGAGTCTTCTGAATACCTTGAGTAGCAGCAGAAGTCTTCGAATGTTTGGTATGCGATTCGCTCCTTATGTCAACTGTAAGATGATGGGTGCTACAGGACTGGATTACACCGACCCCTAGCTGAAATATAGAGAGAGGGAATGAAATGGTTGGTGGAGCGTGTTTACCACTTCACTTATTTGTGGAGTTGCATCAGCCAGCCCCAGTAGGTTGATAGCTGACGAAATCTCAGCACGCATACGGAAATCGCTTTCGCCATTCGACAAGTTACTCCATCTCTTGTTTAGTAGACGTGATATCCGACTGGCTATGGATGAAATGATGTATGTACTGCTCAGCAGTACTTCTCTGTCCCCCCCTCCTTTATGGCTGGTTGTTAGATGTGGTCATTTAAAGTGGAACATATGAAAAGCGTCTGGCTAGCTGTCTTTGATCATAGTTGTCTGCCTTCTATCTTCTGTGTTGAGTGGTACACTAGGGGAGCAATATTGAGCTTAGGCATCGGTTGAGTGCTAGGTACAAGAGAGGGGAAATCAATCGACGAGGTTGTCAATTTACATCGATTGAGATGATTATGAAATTTTACGCATAACTGTCCATCGCCTTCCTCGACCAACGGGCAATGTTAGCTGACTGACAACGAATATATCTAGGGGTGGTGAAACGAAAACACTGCTTCATCAATCAGTGAAATCCACAACAGTTAGTTTAAGCGAGCCAGCCAGCCACATAGAGAGGTGTAGACTTTCTGACTTGTTGGGGTCTTCAGGATGGTAAAAACCATTGCAGGCTGGAGATAATTAATGATATGACTGGCTCAAAATGGTGGTTCTCTATGTCTGGTACAGATGCATTCACTCTTTGTGATTCGTCATATCCGCTAAAATTCTATTGTTCTTCCATATTTCTATTCTTTTCTCCCACTCACACTTGTGTTTATAATCTTTCTTTTGAAGCTTCCTTTAATCTCTACTCTTGTTCAGTGTGCTTGCTACATGTAGGGAAAGTGGCAAGTCGACCTGTGCAAAGTTCTACGTTGAAACCAGTCAGTCAGAATGTGATTGATAACATGGAATAAATATATCTGTGCCATTTTTATCTCCATTGCTTTGCATTTCAAACAGATTCTAGCTTTCAAGTGTTGGTTTGTAGGGATTTGTTTGGTTACAGGATTTTCATCATGAGCTGACATTAGTTAGAGAACCATTGGAAAACCTGGGAGTACTGGACAGCCTTTTCGTCCTAATTTGAGACTCTTCATCAGTACGCACCCACCGGGATTCGAACCCAGGACCTTCTGGTTACAAGGCGAGCTCGTATACCATTAAGCCACTGGGACCCGATCCAATGGCCAACCCATAAATTCTAACTTCTGCCAATTTACGACATAGCGCGACCCCTAGCCAACGCCTTCGGCGACTTTTTGTCCTCACACCCAACCTGTTGCACCCTACTGGTCACGAATTCTCACTAGAACCCCAGGTAACTACCTACCTGCATAGGGCAAGTCGCTAGTCGGCATCTCATTTATATTCAAGTGTTGGTTTGTAGGGATTTGATTGGTTACAGGATTTCATCATGAGCTGATATTAGTCAGAGAACCATTGGAAAACCTGTTACCAGAAGGTCCTGGGTTCGAATCCCGGTGGGTGCGTACTGTTGAAGAGTCCCAAACTAGGACGAAACACCTGTCCAGTACTCCCAGGTTTTCCTATGGTTCTCTAACTAATGTCAGCTCATGATGAAAGTCCTGTAAATTTTAGCTTTGTTTCTTTTTCAGTAACGGTGTTGTTGTAATTTTATCAAGCTTAAGTCGTCTTTGGCAGACCAATAACCAGCTAGTTGTGAGGTTTAAGAGTATCCGTCGTCAACAGGCATGTATGTTTGACGAGTATTCTACCTCTGTGACTGAACCGCTGACTCGAATGGGTTTTTTTTTTCTTTTGGACCCTGGCAATCTTTTGATAAGCTCATAGTATGTGTGTTGAAGAGTTTTCGTTTTGGTAATTTCTTTATAACGACGAAGACAGGTGTGAACAGGATTTCCATAGAAATAAAATAAAATAATAGGCTTTAGAACTAACTGTAGATGACAGACACAACTACGGAGAGATCGAAAAGAGAGAACAAAAGAGAGAACCAAGCCAGATGGATAACCTAGATGTTAGACTGATATATGTATATTTTTTGAACACACATAGCTGCCGACTTCTTGATGCCTATGGTGGGGTGGGTATCTTTTGCAGTGCAAACAGAGGCGGAAACACATACACATACACGCACACACACACTACCTTTTTCGTAGATTCCTATTCACTTTTTTTAAAACTGATTTTGAATGAATGAGTGTGATGAGTCGTCAGTTGACACTGTTGTTGTAACAGGTGTTTGTTACAATAGAAAAAATCCCGTGTATTATTTCTACGTGTAAATATCCGGTTGTGTGTGTGTGTGTGTATTTTTCATAGGTATTTCCCTGTATAAAGACTTATTTAAGCTATATGATCCAGTTGTAGAGTTATGTGTGGACTGAATAAAATTGATTCCCTCGAACATTAATCACTTTTATAGTCTATAGGGGTATCTCTAACTAATAGTTGAAGTGTAGCAGTTCTCTAACCGATGTCAGCTCATGATGAAATCCTGTAATCAATCAGATCAAATCCCCGTAGTAGATTGGATAATGCGACAGACAGTGGCGGGCAATCAGGAAACAGGCATAAAATGGACTCACACAAAAAACTTAGAGGATCTGGACTTCGTCGATGACGCAAATGAGGAAAAGCAACAAGTTGGCAGAAGAAGCATCCAGAGAAGATGAGACTTACTTCAGATGAACATAGGGAAAACAGATGTGGTGATGAAGATTCCTGGCCAACACCACCAACAGACAAAAACCAGCATAAATGGGAGGAACCTGAAAAAAAACAACCTCCTCTACCTGCATACCTGGGAAGCATCGTTTCAACTACAGGCTGACGAAACTGACGAGGATATCAAAGCAGTGAGGATCGGAAAAGCAAGACAAGCTTTCACTACTCTCAAGTCTGTGTGGAGGTCAACAGCCAGCACTCAGCATCAAAACGAAGATAACATCCGGATTTTCAACTCCAATGTGAAGTCAGTCAGTGCCACTAACTATACGAGTGGATCAGAGACTTGCACTGAGCGTCATAAACAGCATCTCAAACAAACTACAGACCTTCATCAACAGCCAGCTGTCTTCTCTCAATACTACTCAAGATCAGATGGCCGGTCAGAAAAGATCAGCAACACAGATCTCTGGCAATGAGCGAACCAACACAGCAGGAACCAACCGATTGTGAAACAAATAGGCAGGAAGAAATGGAGTTAGGTGGGTTGGCTGGCCATACTGTGAGGAAACAAGCCATCAAGTGAGTGACATCACTAGACAAGCCATTGCTCGAGTGGAACCCGACAGAATGGGAAGCGGCGGCGGTGAGTTGGTCGTCAGTGTGAGGGTGACATGGAGAAGGTCATGTGAAGAGGAGATGAAAACGTGTGGGTAGACACGAAGCCAGGTGAAAACTCTAAAAGAGAACTGAACGCAATGGAGACGCCCGGCTGAAGCCCTATGTTCCTCTAGGAACTAAAGGAAACAATTATATATATATATATATATATATATATATATATATATATATTAATGTCGACATTAAATTTTATATGTCTGAGATTTCACTTGAACCTTTTGTTTTCCATTTTTGTTTTCATTCGTTCATTCACTACTCTCATTCCTATTTCTTTATTTTTTTCTTCTCTGTTTCTCCCTAGAATTCATTGCTTCAAACTAAATTCACAGAGAATACTACAAATTCACAAGAATTAATTATTGCATTTAATCGTTTATGTGAAATATTGGGTATTGTCATGCAAAGTAAATTATTACTAGCGAATAATTTATCCGATCGTCAACGGTAAGTGATTATTAGCATTATCAGTTTTGTTACAATTTCTGTTGTCGTGGTTTTTTCATCTTGATGAGATCGTCATTCTTTCTTGTCAATGTACATATTGTTTTCTACGTTCTCATATTCCCATGTTCTCATTGACCATGCATATTAAAAAAAACTATCTGACTATTGTTCCATCCCATCTTATACTTGCTCCACAGTACACTTT
Organism: Trichobilharzia szidati; assembly: GCA_944472155.2. NCBI lineage: Eukaryota > Metazoa > Platyhelminthes > Trematoda > Strigeidida > Schistosomatidae > Trichobilharzia > Trichobilharzia szidati. The sequence goes on from OX235275.1 coordinate 7,918,524, forward strand.
CTGATATGATTCTAATTTGCCTTTACTGGCTGGTTGGCTATTGTATGCTTAAATTAATGGATTTATAATTGTAGAGCCTGAAGAAGAATTTATTGAAAACAACTGTTCCCTCTGAATATTTTGTTCTGAATAATAGTCATAATAAATGTGCATTACAACGCAGATTTCATTATGTGAACCGGTATAATTCAGAGACAGTGATAATCTCACAGAGGAGTAGAGACAGTTGCCTCCCATTCCAGGTTATGGACACCAGTTTTTCGACTAGGTCAAACGCTTGATTAAGATTCCAACCACTCATGAACTCTAGATGCTTACTACTTACTAGATAGAGTACTACTGGCAGCCTGTGTCATCGACAGGTACCTGTCTTCACGCTCGATTTACTGGATCCAGCTGGTCAGGACTTCTCACTAAGATATCGAGTAACTGAATCCTGTACTCACAGTCATTATTAATGAGCATAAAATTAATTCTCAAGTGTTAGTTTACAAGCATTCAATCACAAAACCACACATTAGTTTGAGTGGTTACTGGAAATCAGAGCGTATTGGAAAACTGTTTTGTCCCAGTTTTTAGAGATTTTAAGCTACCCGCGGTACTCCCGCGGTTGGTTTTCAATGCTTCCCTACTAAATGACGTGAGTTCACAATGCAACTTGAAATCAACCAAAAACAATTAAATCCTTGTATAAAACATAGACTTGGAAATTTATCTACTTTTTCTACAAGTCTGCCCACAGACTGATATCAATCATAAAAATCATTGAAAGTCACACCAGGGAGTATTGGATACCTGGCTATTTCGTCTTAGTTTGGGACTCATCGGCAGTACGTACACACAGGAGTACGAACCTAGTACCTTCCGGTGACAAGTCAAACACGTGGACCATTCACTCAATGGCCGCCAGCATATAAATTCGTGATTGTCAACGCGGAACACCAACCAATGCAACCAATTCTCGATGAGTATTTTTCCTCACTGCCGACTACTGAGTCGACCCCACTTCTCATTAGAACTCACTTCAAGCAACTTTTTCCTGTAGCCAGTTACTACTAGCCAGCCAGTATCAGATTACATTACATTTTTTCGTGTAATCACCAATGCATGTTATAAATCGTCCATACAATGAGAGAACATTTCAGTAATTAAAACATCTCAATCTGTGAATAACTTGTCTAGTTTATAAATTAGTCTAACAATGTCATTGCAGTGCATCATACACTCATCTGTTAAATCAATAAAAAAAATCAATAGATAGATGAAAAATTATTTTCGATTATGACTGTTTGTTGTTATTACGTCGTCATAAACAAAAAGCACAGGTGACTTTGACACATTTTTTTTACTTTTTGTTGTCATTGAAAAACTGTCAAGACGGTTTTAGATGACAGATAGATAGTGCAGTACAATACATACAATACAATACAATACTACTACTACTACTACTAAAATTAAAAACTTTCACATGTGCACATACTGAAATACACTATGGCGACAAACATTTAGAAGAATTAAAGGTCATTCTAACTCCTCCGTGTGTGTGTGTGTACACACAAAACAATTTACTATCACCTCTGTCCTTAACCTTCCATGGTAATCCCTATCTGATCATATTACTAAGATTGATGTTAATTATTTGTGTTATCTTGCTTCTCCGTGAATCTCTTATTATATTGATTATAATTTCAATCGGCCTTTTCAAGCCGTCACACCAGTTTGCGGCCACCAGGATGGATGTGATGACAAATACTCGATGGTGACATCGCATTGTCTGGTGGTCGAGTTAAGGTCACGAATTGGTGGAAGTTGGAATTCATGGTTAGCCATTGGAGAGGATCCCTGTGTCTGAATAGTTTACACGCAGTAACCTTCTAACCGGAAGTTGCTGGTCTATAATCTCGTTGGGTGTGCGTACTGAATTATCAAAACATTTAGCTCTAATATTATGCCTAATTAGAAATCGTTCAAATTCTAGACTAACTAATTCATATGAGATGAAAAATAAACTAAATGACATTCAACTAGGGAATGATGAAACAATGGTTAGTTTTGATATAACCAGTCGTTATACTAATATACCAGTCAGTATGGCCTTAGAAGCAGTTAAAAAAGACTAACTGCGGATCCTGAACTCAATCATCGGACAAAGCTGTCCATTGAAGAAATTATTTTAGGGATTCAGCTATGCCTCACATCTACTATCTTTAGATTCCAAGGCAAAATATATAGACAAACTGAAGGTGTAGTAATGGGATCACCAATATCCCCTATAATAGCAGATATATTTATGGATAGCTGGGAAAATATGGCTCTTAATACATTTAATCCTACTCCAAAAATATGGTGGAGATATGTGGATGACACTTTCACACACCGTGTGAAAAACAGAACATATCTCTAGCTTCTTGACACACATAAACTCACTAGTGGAGGGAATAAAATTCACATTTTAAACCGAAAATGAGCAGGGAGAATTAGCTGTGCTAGATTGTAAAATAAAACGAATAGAAGAAGGCAAACTACACACTAGTGTTTATAGAAAACCAACGCATTCTAATAGATATTTAGACTTTAATTCATCTCATCCAATACCTGTCTGTGAAGGCAGGTTCAGTTAAGTGTCTGTCTAACAAACCGAGCAGTAGCACCATGTAGCACAACAGAAGACCTAAGTGATGAAATAAAACAGATAGAAGGGGCGTTGGTGTTAAATAACTATCCTTTAAAATTCATTAGGAAGATTGAAAAAAGCCGAAAGAAAAATAAAAAGAATTGTGAAACTAGTAATAAAGACATAAATAAGAGAGAATATAAGTCATCTACAGTTAAACCATATTAAGAGGGGACATCTGAGACCCTACGCAGGATTCTAAATAAAGCAGGGAGGACAATCTCTGTAGGTTAAAGGACCCAGTTGACCCAATTACACAAAATAATATAATTTACAAAATACTCTGCAATGACTGTCAGTGAGGTCAACTACATAGGTCAAACTAGTAGGTCAGGAGTAGTCAGATTGTCAGAACATAAGAATTTAGCTAAGGTAAGAATGGTTGACCCCGAGAAGATAAGTAATTTAGAAAAAAGCTCAGCAATTGCACTGCATGCATTAACAAACAACCACACAATAGAATAGGGTGGGAGAGGGTTAAAATTCTAAAAAGTAATCTAGGTAGGTGGAGAGCGAGAGAGGTTGATTACTGAATCCTTGTTCATCGAGTGGATCTACACCCAACACATGCAATAGGAATCATTCATCACTCATACCCGAAATATGGAAAATATTACTACCAATCAAATCAAGTGAAAAACAACGGAACTATATAAATGAATTTAGGAAGTCGTGTGATTACCTTGATATGATTATGAGCAATAAATTGTTCTCGAAACGTCATCAGTAAATATTACTGTATAACACTGTGAGACTCTATCAAAATAAAATTTACCCATAATGGAATACTTACATGCGTCAAACATTTGCAACATTTGTTGACCTGAAAACGAAATTCGACTCCGTGAAACGAGAGGTACTATGGCAATGTTTGTTAGTGATGAAGGGAGTAACGATAACGCTAATCATGCCAGTCTCCTCGAATTCATGCAGCGGTGTGAGAGCTTAGTGAGAGTTGTCATCTGAAGTGATGAAAACCAGTGGTGTCCGTCAGAGATAGCCACAGTCGCCTTTTCTGTTTAACTGCATGACTGAAGTATTAATGGAATTGACCCTAACTGAATTCAGTGACTCAAGAATTGACTTGTTACCAGGGAATTCTTGTTGAATACCTTGGTCAGCAGAAGTCTTCGAATGTTTGGTATGCGACTCGCTCCTGCTGTCAAATGTAAGATGATGGGTGCAACAGGACTTGACTACATTGACTACTCCTAGGTGAAAGATAGGGAGAGAGTGAAGTGGTTTGTAGAGCGTTTTTACCACTTCACTTATTTGGTGAGTTGCATCAGCCCATCCCAACAGGTTGATCACTAACGTGATCTCAGCACGGATAGAGAAGGTTCGTGTGGCATTTGACAACTGACACCATCTCTTGCTTAGTAAACGTGATATCATACTGGCTATGGATAAAAGGATGTGTATACTGATCAACAGCAGTTCACTCTGTCCTCCTCTATGGTCGGTTGGTAAACATCGTCATTGAAAGCGGAAGATCGCCTGACTTCCATCAGCCTGTTTCCTCAGCTTTCGTATTGAACTGTCTTCCCGACTGCAGTAGTGGTGAATAAGTTTTTCTGCTGTTTCCCTAGCTTACGGGCTTTTTCAAAGGTTGGAGGGACTAGTTGCACATCCAACTTCCCCCCACCCCTCTTTCTCTGTTAACGGACATATGACCGGCGAGTAAAGGAGCGGAGATTATTATTTTGATTGGACACTAACTAACTAGTGTCATGCATCTAGTCCTTTATTTGGTGTAGACGAAATCCCATCAGTCAAGTTCGCATCGTGGTCACCATGCTAAGGTGGCTGGTCATCACAGTGCACACTGGATTGTTGTCATTAAATTACTGAAAGCAATCGACAGAAATCCGTATCAAACCTAGGTTTCGTGCTTATTGGTTGGTGTTCCCCACCAGTCAACACGACGTATCTACACCATCTTCAAAGAACTCATGCGCTTTCTGAGATTCAAACCCGTGCCATCTAGTTCTGCAGTCAGAGACGTTACCACTGAGATATTCTTGTTGGCGATCGACCTCCTGTAGGACTAACTAGTGGCATGCGTCTAGTCTTTTGTTTGGTGTGTAGATCCTACTATTAAAACACTGACACAATTAAATGACATGGTTGTCTATATATAATCAACAAAATTATAAGTTTGATGGGTTGGAGGATTTCATCATGAGAGCTGACATCAGTTAGAGAACCATTGGAAAACTAGCACTGGAGTACTGGACAGCTGTTTCGTCCTGGTTCGGGACTCTTCATCAGTACGCACCCACCGCAAGAGTTCAAACCCAGAATCTTCTGGTTACAAGGTGCACTACCTTGTAGACTATTGAGCCACTGGGACCCGATACAGTGGCAAGCCCATGAATTCCATCTTCTGCCAATTCACGACATAGCACGATCACTTCGCAATGTCTTCTTCGATGAGTAACTGTCCTCACCTTCAACCTGCTGCACCCTACTAGTCACGGCTTCCTACTAGAACCCTACCCAGGTAACTGCCTGAATAGGGCCAGTCGCTAGTGAGCATTAGATCAATTTTCAAGTATTGGTTTTTGTAGGGATTTTGTTTGATTTGTTGGATGGTTTCATCATGAGCTGTCCAGTACTCCAGTGCTAGCTTTCTAATGGTTCTCTAACTGATGTCAGCTCATGATGAAATCCTCCAACCAATCAAACTAAATCCCTACAAAAACCAATACTTGAAAAAAGTATAAGTTTCACCGGGGGGGTTTATATGGGAGAGGAATATGACTACTACAAAAGTTTATGGGCTGACAGATAGTGAACTGTAATCAAATAATCATTATAATAAAGGTTTTTGTATTTCCCAATGAATGAAAAACAAAAACGATATTGTTTTTACTGACGTTTCGCTATTTAATGCTAATAGCTTTATCAAATAGTATTATTAAACCGGAATTTACAAAATCTCAGCATATATATAACAAAGAGTTAAGGGGTGAGAAAATAGACTACTTAGGTCAAGTTAAAGGGACATATTGAAAGTCAAAATAACAATGAAGATCACTAAACCAAATAACAAAGGTAATAGTACGTCTGTTATGATATCAAAATAAAGTTTACTAACTTGATCATCGTTCGTTAGTCTGGGGTCATTTTTCGTTGTCAAGTTGGTCATTTGGTAAAGATAACAAAATCAAAATCAAGTGTGGATTGTTGGATTTGATCAGTGTTTAAAATTATAAAGGCAGTGTGTGTTTGTTTACATAGTGAACTTGCATATCACATTCGTGTTGATTTTGTCACTTCATGGGGGAGGGGAGGGAGGTGTTGTAACCAGGTGAGATTCTGTTTTAGTCCATCATTCCTATTCAGTTCAGACAGTTTGGATTCCACTTGATATGAAGTGCTTCTGATGATATTAGACGTTCTTTGTGATTTCTGAAGTTTTTCTGGATTATTTCAATATTGTCAAAATCAATTTTGTGACCTGGTTCTATAGCGTGTAGACGTATGGCTGGCTGATGATTTTTCAAGTTTTTCCAGTTTAATCGGATTTCTCGGTGGTCGAAGAGATGCTCTACGGTGTTCATTTCTTCTGATTTTGATTTCTCGGGATGTTTGTCCGATTTTATGATGTTTTATATCGCACAAGATTGTTTCGTAGTGTGTCTGATGTATTAAAGAAAACTAATGTCGAGCTGATTGAGTACTCTTCTGATATCATCTGACGTCTCTGCTCTATATGGAATGACGACTGTTGAGGTCCATGTTTTCGGAATGCGTTTTCGGCCATACTTAATGTCTGTGTTGATTTTGTTGATGAAGTCCCTTGGGTAGTTGTTTTGCTTGAGGAGAGTTTCAGTAATGTTTGATATTTCCTCTTTTCCTTTCTCATCCGTTAACATCAGAGAGTGTGCTCGTCTAAGAAAACTTGAAACAACTGATATCTTTGCGCTGATTGGGTGTGATGATTTGAAGTGTAAATATTTATTGGAGTGGGTTTTACTCCTGAATATGTAATCAAATAATACAAACTAAATAATCTTTGTATAAGTTACAAAGGTTGACAAATAATAATGATAGTAGTAGTGTGAGGTAAACTAGAATAGGGAACAGGAATTCAAAGACATGGAAATATAAGTTGATTGTGATGATATTAGATGGTTGGAGGCAACCAACCAGACTGACAGAATTCAGTCTGCACCAAAGAGAGGACTAGATGCATCACATTAGTTACTAGTGTCAAATCAAAATATAAGTTGATTACCTGTCTAAAGAGTTCGCCGGCCGGGGATCGAACCCCAGACCATGTGCATGGTCGGCGAGCGTCCTAACCGCTATGCCACCGACGAGATTAACATTATCAGGGTGAGGCGCATGCATGTCGTCAGGATGGCCGAGCGGTCCAAGGCGCTGCGTTCAGGTCGCGGTCCACTGTGAGGGCGTGGGTTCGAATTCCACTCCTGACACCACTTTATGCGTCGGTGGGATAGCGGTTAGGACGCTCGCCGACAATGCACATGGTCCGGGGTTCGATTCCCGGCCACGACTCACTGCTTTACCTCGCTAAGCCAGAAATAATGCTGGTGAAGAGGAAAGGTTGGGTATGAGGCTGAGCAACCCCATCCTGTAAAATAAACACTGCTACAGAAACTTCAAGCCACTAGCTTGAAGGCCTATGTTCCACTGGGGAACGTGAAGGAAAAAAAAACCTGTGTAAGGATAAACTCTATACCCATAGGCAGATATATATTCTTATCAATCCCTATTAATTTCAGCTATGGCTAGGAGATGTGTAGTAGTCCGTGTACTTTTAGGCAGATTGTCTGGTATTCGATATATACACACTCACAAGTTAGTTAGTCATGTGACTCCTCATTGTTTGTTTTCGCTTGTTTTCATTCTCCCTCTTGTTATTTCCCACTATTTATATTTACTAAGCTGTAGATGTCATATTGTTATTGTTGTTGTTATGTTTCTTTAGTCTTTGAAAAATATTTTTGAAAAGTTTGTCTGTATGTGTGTGTATGTAGCTTTCTCCTGGTATTTTTCACCTTTTGTCCTGTGCAACAACCGATGTCGACAACAACAAAAACAACAACAGGAAGACAAATTAATATAAAATTGTCTAACTTTTCAGTGTTTTTTTTTTTATTATTGCAAAACTAGCCGATCACATGTGTATGTTACCCCTTATGTTGCACCATTGTCTGACAATTTTATTATTGTTAACCATGTTAGTTGTAAAGCGGTTGTAAAGAAACTACGAAATGATATCATCTCGCGAAATTTGTCTTCTTAATGCCTTATTCAAATTTATCAAAGGGACTAATTGTTTCACTTTTACAGATTAGTTTTGTATGAGTGTGTGTGTGTGTTTGTATGTTATTTGTCATATGGAAAATACGTGAATTCATATGTGATAAACATGATCCTACATGTTTTAAAAGGTCATGGAGGCTCATAGAGTGTTTATTGTTTTTTCATCTATCTTGCTTCATAAGAGTTTGCCATATAGGTGATAAGTCTATCCCATCTTTCCTATTCACTGGTTAAGATGTGCAAGGCTTCAGAAGTCAATCTTTCTTTATGTGAATGAAATCCTCTTCCAAGAATTTCTACATTATCGAAATCAATCTTATGTCCGCTGTCTATCGCATGCATTGCTATAGCCGATCTTTTTTCTAAACTTTTTAGTTCTACTTCATTTCTAGGTGGACGTTTCGTGATAGTCTATGTTCATTCACTCTGACTTTCACCTGCCTACTGCTCTCCTCTATATAGCATGCATCACATTCTGAACACATTATCTTGTAGACACAATTACTTTGTGACATTTTGGGAACTATATCTTTGACATGCACCAACACTTTCTCCAGAGAATTAGACATAGACTTTAATATTATATGAGGCAAATAGTCTTTGAAGTTGTTCAGCTGTGTCCTTTCGATATGGGATCGCTATCGTCGATAGCCAGGAACACGCTGGGATTAATTTATAATAATAATTTATAATGAATCAATCTGACTCGGCGCTCAAATTATTCAAGGAAGTTCGTAACACCTACGGCCTGGAAACCCATAATGTTGCTGTTGTTGTTGTTGTTTTGGATAATTTTTACACCGACCAGGTAATCAAACTTCGTCGCAAACCCTTTTATCAGCCTCATTCACAATACCTATAACTGCAGGATGATGTTGATGATGCTGACATCATTACATGCATGCCAGGTTGTGATTCGAAACGGAAGACATGAGTATGAGAGACGACCAAGTGGTCTTCGTGGTCGATTAGATCTTGCAGCAGACAATGCTGAATGTGAGTTGGATTGACTAAAGGAGCCTAGAAGATTTGGACTTGGCGAGTGATTTATGTTTAATATCACATAAAATTCCAGCGTCGGTGGCATAGCGGTTAGGACGCTCGCCGACCATGCACATGGTCCGGGGTTCGATCCCCGGCCACAGACGCACTCCTTTACCTCGTTAAGGCAGAAATTATATATATATGTCTGATTTCCTACAAACTGGAAGATATGCAAGCGAAAAGCAACAAGTTGGCAGAAGAAGCATCCAGAGAAGATAAGACTTACTTCAGGTGAACATAGAGAAAACAGAGGTGATGAAGATTCCTGGACAAGAACAACAACAACAGACAACAATCAGCCAGCATAAATGGAAGGAACCTGAAAGAAACAATCTCCTTCACCTAACTACCTACCTGGGAAGCATCGTTTCAACTACAGGTGGACGGGATTGATCGGGATATCAAAGCAAGAATCGATCGGAAAAGCAAGACAAGCTTTCACTACTCTCAAGTCTGTGTGGAGGTCAACAGTCAGCACTCAGCATCAAAACGAAGATAACATCCGGATTTTCAACTCCAATGTGAAGTCAGTCAGTGCCACTTACTATACGGATGGATCAGAGACTTGCACTGAGCGTCATAAAGAGCATGCATCTCAAACAAACTACAGACCTTCATTAACAGCTAGCTGTCTTCGCTCAATACTACTCAAGATCAGATGGCCGGCCGGCCAGAAAAGATCAGCAACAGAGAGGGAGGGATCTCTGGCAATGAGCGAACCAACCAACACAGCAGGAACCAACCGATTGTGAAAGAAATAGGCAGGAAGAAATGGAGGTAGGTGGATTGGCTGGCCATACTCTGAGGAAACAAACCATCAAGTGGCATAACTAGCAAAACCATCGCTCGAGTGGAACCCGAAAGGGAAGCGGCGGCGAGTTGGTCGTCAGTGCAAGGGTGAGGGTGACTTGTAGGAGGTCATGTGAAGAGGAGATGAAAACGTGTGTGGGGGCAGACTTGGAGCCAGGTGAAGACTGTAGCAGAGAACCGAAGGCAATGGAGACGCACGGGTGAAGCCCTATGTTCCTCTAGGAAATAATGGAAACAATAATAATATTATATATATATTTATATATATATCCATATTTGACGTATGCGTCACGGTAGTTTGTTAAGCAGGCAGGAATAATATTACCTGGCTTGGAAGAGCTAGATGTGGTCAAATCAAAACCTGCCACTAGTCCCCAAAATCTTTGACTTTTTGTTTGAACGAATATTTTGATGGAGTGTTATTGACTCGACTGGAATCCGCCTCCAGAACCCGACATCAACTCTCCTATACTGAGAAAGACATAAAAGTCAAACTGATAAAAATGACGACCGGAATGATAATAACCATAACTACAGGACTTTATCAGACTATAAATATGCGGTATCTTATATTTAAAAAATCTCAGAAATTTAAGCCATCAATAAAATAAATCTGATTGGTTGTCATAAGGTTATCATGTCAGTACACGCAGGCATAAATCATGACTTCACGGCTGACAAAGAATCTTGTCCGTCCTAAGAGTCAGCCAGACAGGTAGATACATACATTATCGCCTGCATTCAGTTGATGAGTCCCAAATAGGACGAAATGCGCGTTGCCCTGGATTACTCCGCTGTTAGTCATCATCCACCAATTAAATTCTAATGAAATACCCAGACATCATCGAAGCACATCTGCACAAGAAGCCAACAGACATGTCAACCTGAGACCGAGCACTTCGGGTCAAATCAATCGATGGGAAAATCTAAAATTCAATTAAATTTCTTAAGAAAGTTAAGCCTTTTTATTGGGCGTGAAATTGTTCTCAATATCTTCTTCATCGTATTTGACAACTTAAACTGCTGTAACACTTTAGTAGTTAGTGTAAAGTTTTCTATGTTGAAATTTCAGTCAATCAGTCATCTTGCGTAATGCACTATCAACTTGTGTCTCTTTATTTTTTGCTTTATTTAACTTTAATTTCATTTTTAAAATGTATATTTTCATGAATCAAAGGTTATTTCATAAGGAGTAATGTTATATTAAAAAAATAATAATAATAATAAAAGCTGTATGGTATGCCTAAAGCATCAATCAATATTTAACAATCAAATATACTAAAAGACATTCTTATTCAGGTAACAAAAATGCAACAGATCTTACCCTGTATGAGTGTGTGTGTGTGCGTTATTGCCATCAGTAAAACACTGATACCTTGGTCAGAAGGTGACTTTTCGGGTAGAGCGTTCTACTTCGTTGCTAAACGCGGAAACTGATGTGCGTCAAGGCACACTGGTTGTACTCTCTCCATTCTTTTTTTCTTTCTCTTGCAAAGCTAACTTCATTAATTATCCCGAGGATTTAACCATTTCTGTCCCAGTAGGTTTCTACACGGGATTGCTGGATAACTACTCAACCGCTTCTCTTACAATTTATTAATTCTCATGTATTTTACCCGTTCTTCTTTATTATTCGCCCTTCCTTCCTTCCCTAGACATATAACATAGAACGCCAAAAGGCTGTAAGGTAGGGTTAGTGGTCTGCCGATTGGCACTTCAATTCTTGTAAGCAGGTTGGCTAAAGTTATCCTGTCTGATATCCGGACATCCTCATTGTAATTCGCAACTTTTTCCTTGTATCTCTTCCGGGGGGTGAAACCAGAAGAAAATTCATAAAAATTTACACTCTTACAGCCACTAAATATAAAAATTCTACCATACTACCATATTTAGCACGGGTTTCGTGTGAAGAGGGAGTCAGATATCCGAAAAGAACGTCTAAACTTTTTAAATCAGTAACTGAGCTGTAAAGTACAAGCAAAGATCATTATTACATGCATTATCTATAACATTCATTTATATTATTTATTGTTCCCTTGGGTTCCTAGTGGAACATAGGGCTTCAACTGCACGTCTCCACTTGCTTCTGTCTTCTGCTGTACTTTTCACCTGCATCCATGTTAGTCCATACTGTTTCAACTCCTCTCCACACGATTTCCTCCATGTCACCCTCGGACGTCCCGCTCGCCGCTTCCCTTCGGAGTTCCACTCGAGCTATGGCCTGACTGACGCGCGATGTCACCTACCCAGCGGCCTCCTCAGCGAGTGTCCAATCCATCTCCACTTCTTTCTCCTGCATATTTGTTGGGCGATTGGTTCTTGTTTGTTTTGTTTCTTCCCATAGTTTCTTGTTGGTTCTTGTTCTTTCCGGCGGCCATCTGATCTTCAGTAGTATAGAGCCAGCGAAGACAGTTGTTGTTGATAAAGGTGTGCAACAGGCTGTTGGAAATATTCTTTGTGACACACTGGCCAAGTTTCTGATCCATACGTATAGAAGAACTGACTGACTTGACGTTTGTATTGAAAATCCGAATTTTGTTGTTGTTAACATTATTTACTTATAATTCATTATGCCCTCCCCCACCATCATTCATTTTTTTATGGCTTTATTATTATTATTTTAAATTTTACTGATATGCATAGTTATAAAAGGAGCTAAATTGTTGTAATATGTATAAAAATGCTGCAAATTCCGTTCTGTATAATAATAATAACTGTTTGGAATAAAGTGATTATGATCGTTATCATATAAGGAGGGGGAATCAGTCGACCAGACTGTGAAATCACATCGACTGAGATGGTTAGAAGATGTGTTACGTATGCCTAGTCATCGCCTTCCTCAACAATGGGCAATGTTAGCTGACATAGGATGGTTCAGGCTGGAAAAGAGCTAGCGGCGGTCAAACCAAAACATGGCCTCACCAGTCAATGAAATCTACAACAGTTAGTCTACGCCACGTAGGAAGGTGTGGACTCCTGACTGGTTGGGGTCCTCGGGATGGTAAAAACCAATGAAAGCTGGAAACAATTGGTTAAATGGCTCAAAATCGTTCTCAATGGCTGGCTGGCGTAGATGCATCCACTCCTTGTGACTGACTGACTTATGATTTCCAATGAAACTGTTTTGTTCTTCGTTATTACCATTCCTTTGTCTCACACCTCTGTTTACTGTCTCTCTCTAATATGCATTTCTCCTACTTTCTTCTTTTCTGGCTTTGTGTGGTACATGGAGTGGAGTGTGTCGACTTGAACTGTCGCACATATGTGCAAAGTTCTATGTCGAAAGTAGACAGACAGACAGACATTATCTAATAGGGATTTTTTTTGCTTCAGTAGCTTTGATAGTAGTCCATACTCGCCACTCATACACATACACATGGTTTGGATGTGATACCTGGTTGAGGATGACGCATTCTCCTCAAACTCACTCACTAGGTAAGTAAGTTGTAAGCCGCCTGGTGAAGATGGATATTTCAGTATGAGTGTGGAGTGAGACGATACCAACCCCCACTCCCTATCCCGTTAAAACAATAAGACAATATGATTGTCTTGATATAATCTGTTGAACAGTGATCAATCACGCTCAAAAATGCTATCATCAAATAAAGTTATTCAAGTGACATCAGTAGACAAGCCATCGCTCGAGTGGAACCCGAAAGGGAAGCGGCGGCGAGTTGGTCGTCAGTACAAGGGTGGGGTGACTTGGAGGAGGTCATGTGAAGAGGAGATGAAAGCGTGTGGAAGGGGGGAGACTTGGAGCCAGGTGAAGACTGTAGCAGAGAACCGAATGCAATGGAGACGCACGGCTGAAGCCCTATGTTCCTCTAGGAATTAAATGAGACAATCATAGTAATAATAATAACAATAATGGGAATGTTTATTCCATCATGATAACGCCCAAGTTCTATTTTTTTATCAGGGAGACTAGAAATCATCTTGTATTGTTGTTACTGTCATCCTTTCCATGACCCCTGATATTTGACCTTTTGATTATGTAACATTGCTTCACCTTTTAGTAGTAATAGGATGACTGATTCCCTTCAGTAGAAATTCTCACTTGAAGTAAATAATTCACAGTTAACAATTCTGTATTCAATATATATATATATTCACTTTTTTATCTCCTTGCCTGTTATTCTAGATGGCTTCAAAATTTCCAATCTGAACTAAATCGTCTTGATGCAATTATTCAACATTGTCTTCGTCGTATGTGTCGGGTGACAACAACAGGAACATTAATTTCTCAACTTGGTGAAGCTGGTTCAACCTATGCTCGGTGAGTAGTAGTAGATAAGCGTTTCTTTAAAGAGAGGCTAATGGCCTGTCTATATGTAAATATGTTATCTGTCTTTGCTCAGGTAAGCTTCGTGTGTTTTTTGGAAGTGTGTGGGCGGTTGTTACTTCCCGGCTGCCCACACCGTGGAAGTTGGTTGCGTGACCGCAGAGCCCAGGGGACAACTGCTTGAGGCCGGTTACAAGCGACTTGTTTTTGTTTGTTCTTTCTTGTTTGCTGTGTCTCAGTAGCATATTTATCAATTCTGCCTTGTGACGCAGCAGCAGGAAGCGCGGTGGTTGTTAATCCGGGCCCCAACCTATCCGGCATGACATTTTGTGAGTTTGTTTGAGTCATAGTATTGGATTGGGTAGCTGCTTTTTTTGTCTAACCGCTATCCAAACAACCTTCCTGGCATGGTAGGACCTACAGGAACATAAGTTCCAATCAGTGTAGCTCGTTGGGTCATTGCGGTGTTCAAGTCCGACCACCACGTCAAGGTAGCAGCTATCGGTCGGGAAATATGTTATCTACTATTGTATGTATGAAGATTATATAATGGATTTCAGGGGTTACCGCGGCATTATACTATCAGTTATAGTGTCAGTTGTACACAGATACACACCGAGGCTTTTTGTATATTAAAGCATTATTCTATTCAATATTTGGACAGCTATCTAGAGCGAAACAGCTGTCCAGTCCTGGCTGATGGTTTTCAATGATGGTAACTATCAGTGGAATCCAGGATGCACATTTCGTCCTATTTGGGACTCGTCCGCCAGCTGGATGTACCTGAATTGCCCAGTGAGTGATGATGTCTCCACCGAGACCGGAACCCACTGCCCATATTTTTAAAATGCCAAAGCGTTATCCACAAGACCACTTGGGCCACGAGAGCCACTGTCTCTTGTGCAACGGGTCATATTAATTATTTCATTGAATTTTAGATTTTCCCATCGATGAATGATTGAACCGAAGTCCTTGGTCTCAGATTGACATGTGTGTTGGCTTCTTGAGCAGATGCTTGCACAATGTCTGAACATGTAATTAGAAGTTAATTGGTGGCGTTTGAAACTATGGTCACTGAGTTCGAGCCTCAGTGGGAACATCATCGCTCACTGCGGAATGCAGGTACATCCAGCTGACGGACGAGTCCCAAATTGGAAGAAATGCGCGTTGTCCTGGATTCCACTGCTAGTCACCATCCACAGATTAACTTCTGATTACTTGCCCAGATATCGTCGATGCATCTGAACAAGAAGTCGAAATGTCAACCTGAGACCAAGCACTTCGGTCCAATCAATCGAGTGGAAACTCTAAAATTGAATTAAATAGTTCTCCAACAGATTTGCTGGTTTTTTTTTTAACAAAATCTTCATTCAGACCAAGTTGTCGTTTGTCAAAAGTATTCACTTCCAAGAGTGAAATGAACATTATATTATTATTATGATGATTGCGTAATCACTACATATCATTTATATAAGTTGCAGAAGTAGTAATTTAACTTGTTGTTATAAGAATAAAACTTGTGCACTTTGGTAGAGTGTAATTCCATTATGGGTAAATTTTATTTTGATAAAGTTTCACAGTGTTATACAGTAATGTTTACTGATGACAACGTTTCGAGCACAATTTATTGCTCATAATCATATCAAGTTTCCTCTTCACCAGATTTTAGTTCTGGCTTAGCGAGGTAAAGGAGTGCGTCTGTGGCCAGGGATCGAACCCCGGACCATGTGCATGGTCGGCGAGCGTCCTAACCGCTATGCCACCGATGTCAATCAGTTAGTCAGTTATTATTATTATTATTAACTGCTTCTCTGAAAAACAATTGTTTAAGTTATGTTATGTTTGAATTCCTTTTTCGCTGGATTTTTCCCTCTCTCTTTCTCACCTGTTTGTGAAAGTGATTTCATGTTTGAAATATACCTTTGATTTCTCTCTTTCCTTCTCTTCTCTTCTCTACTCTTCTCACTGAATGATTTATTTATTTATTCACATGATGTGTATGTAAGCGTGTGTGTGTGTGTGTGTGTGTGAAGGAGAGAGAGAGAGAAAGGGATTACACCCCTAGGAAGAATAGTTAGTGTTGTTGTTGTTGTTGCCGATCACATGAAATTGCGTCATTATTTCCTTATACAATTACATGATCAATTAATTGAAAGATTATTTGTCTTTTGAGCAGACAATATATGTGTGACATACATACACACATACACACACACTCACATATACACAAGTCAGCCCATAATCATTCGTTATGCAACGTGAGCAACGTAATCTATTTGTTAGCAGGCAATCTTATACATATAATAATAACAATAACAATAATAATAATAAATTTGAACAAAGAAAGAAGAAACATTGGCGCGGAATAATCTGGATCCATTTTATGTCGTTGTTTCTCATCAGTTGCGTACAACCTTTGTCCCTCAGCATGCATATTGTTAGAGCGTCATAGTGAAATAAGGCGTTGCGATTTACAAGGTGTCTAAAGTGTTACGATATATATACATATATATATATCTTGTTAGAGAGGTCTCTTGAAAAAAAATTAATTATCAGTTGCGTTGTTGGGGTGGTAAGAAAAGAAAATTAGTAATAGTTATGTAATTAGATTAGAGGAGATCAAAATTTCGGTGCACATGAGGTCAGATGAGAAGGTGATGATGTAATACAGTGAGCAGACCTCAGAAGATCAAGAAAAATTATCTCTTAAGAGAGTGAAGCGAAAAATAAGGGGGGTGGAGTGAAAAGATAAGTTAACAAGAATCATTAGTTCACTGTCTAGTTTGTTTGATGAACATATTCTCTTCGCTCTAGAGAAAAGCGTTTTCACCAGCGTTCGTTTGTATCACACTGGGTAGAAGCTGTTGAAATTCAAGTAAAGACCACTCCATGGGTCTTTACGATATACAGATCTTTCGAGTGTCCTGTCGTATTTTATCTCCAACTTTACGTTCAAAAAATGGAATTTTTCATCATCTTCATGCTCCTGAGATACAAACGAACGCTGGTGAAAACGCTTTTCTCTAGAGTGAAGAGAATATGTTCACCAAACAAACTAGACAGTGAACTAATGCTTCTTGAAAAATGCTTGAGAGAATGGTTACCCGCAAGGTTTCATTAACAAATATGGCAAGAATGAACTCAAGAAGCTTGATACAGCTACAGTCAGTAAGAAGCCTATTTTCATCAAACTCGACTACAAGGGCGACGACATTATGAGAATGGCATATAAAAGATTAAGCGCAGCCCTGTCTATCACGTATCCTGCAGCGTTATTAGTCTCTCTACACCGAACAACCTCCTCACTGGTGCAGTCAAAGATTGACAAGTACCCCTCACATGTTACCTCCAATTGTGTATACCAATTCACATGTATCTGCAGGAGCCTACGTCAGATTCTGCGAACATGTACCAAAGAGCCTCCGGTTAAAGGGACCGAATTGTTTAAGCTCTTCAATCGCCAAACACCTGACTGACACGGGACACCGAGTAGATATGCTGGAATCATTCAAAATAGTTAACAGGCAAAGTACCTCAAGTCTTCTCAGGTATGCTGAAGCTATAGCAATAAAACGATTGAAGCCTGACTTATATATCCAAAAAGAATCTGTTGTTGGACTTCAATTACCCTGGTGACTCACATCTTAGTAACTTGGTTTCTAATTTTATTAACTTATCTTTTCACTTCACCCCCTTTATTTCTCGCTTGATTCTCTTAAGAGATAATTTTTCTTGATCTTCTGAGTTCTGCTCACTGTATTACATCATCACCTTCTCATCTGACCTCATGTGCACCGACGAAATTTTGATCTTCTCTTATCTAATTACATAACTATTACTAATTGTCTTTTCTTACCACCCCAACAACACAACTGCTAATTAAATTTTTTCTTTCAGGAAACCTCTCTCTAACAAGATATATATATGCATATATGTCGTAACACTTTAGACACCTTGTAAATCGCAACGCCTTATTTCACTATGACGCTCTAACAATATGCGATGTCAATCACTCAATATATGCATACAGCAAATATATATAATATTAAAAACTATTCCGAACAATGGTGATCATACCCAATGGAAACTTTTGGCATTACGTATGCAGATGAAAGAGAGATAAAAATATCCAGTTACCAGGGACAAGAAAGACTGATAACTTTTTTTCTGATCGCACAAATCAGGTTTCAGGCACTTGATGGAGATGGCTTCAGCAAACTTGAGGAGAATTGAGCTCCATTTCGCCTATTGATAATTTTGAACGATTTTGCGACGTCCACCTCGTGACCCGTGGTGTCAAGAAGATTCCTGGCTATTGCACTGTTTAAAGCATTTTTTCCCTTTAGACATAAGCTTTTTAGTACATGTTCAGAAAATCGTAGATATGCCCTTCTACTTTCTGTCCTTCCAATGTAACTGCTAGCGTTCTCTTCTCTATTAATTTTACAGGTGTTTGGCTGAAATTGTTCGTCGTACAGAATTTGAAGATATGCTTACTCAACGATCGGTATATTATCTTAAAGAGGAGAATCATTTACGCGCTGAAGAATGTCGTCGACGACGAATTTTCTCAAAACATTTGAGTATGTCTTATTGAATGTTATTTTGATTCACTCGTTGTTGGAAAAA
The DNA here is from genome assembly GCA_944472155.2 of Trichobilharzia szidati. Taxonomy (NCBI): domain Eukaryota; kingdom Metazoa; phylum Platyhelminthes; class Trematoda; order Strigeidida; family Schistosomatidae; genus Trichobilharzia; species Trichobilharzia szidati. The sequence goes on from OX235275.1 coordinate 7,937,261, forward strand.
AATGAAATTCTTTTGTATGATTCAAAATACGATCACGAATTCGTGACACCAGTGTCAGTGGACCAGTGGATATCTGTTTCACCCTTTTTTCTTTTTTAGGGCTCTTTATAGTAGTACTTTCCTATGATCCAGGACGAGACAGTCGTGAAGATACTCTCTAATATAGATAGGGTGGTGGTTCTCTAACACTAGTGTAAGTTTGTGTTCTCTAAGTTGAGACTTATAGAATCCAAACAAATAAACACACGAAATCTTTTTATGATATCTATCATAACTGACTCGAACTCCTGTCCCACATACTGAGTAGTACTATTACTAGAGTTTGACTGAAGAAATTTAGCTCATACTTGACCAGTGGTTCTGCAACGTTAATCGATTATATATTCGATCGAAGTCCTTAGTCTCTGCGTTGACACATCGGCTCATTCGGGAACGGCACATACACGCTGAGTTGCAGATACATCCAGCTAATGTGTCACAAATGAAGTGAAAGGTGAGTGCTGGATACTATTATTGGCAGTTATCACCATTTTAATGCAGTCAATCATCTATAGTTTTGCCTTTTAGGATGAATTTTATTTGTAATTATGACAGTGTATGTGTGTGTGTGTCTGTATGGACAGTTGAGTCTTACACACTGTACTGTACGTTTTCGTAATTGATTTTGTCTTGCAAATATTCTGGAGTTCTTCAGAGATGTAGTGGTGGTCAGTGGGGGGGGTCCAACAAGTCGAGTGTGAGAAGAGGTATTCACTGATGATATTGGCTGGTCGTAGCACCATATATCGCAAATCGCCAAAAGGTAGAATTCATCGGACTACCCCTCCTAGTGGTTGAACAGTTAGTGGGCTTGTCTCTTAACCTGAAGGTTTTAAGTTGTCTCCGTAGTGTATGGGGTCATCGGTGCGTAGTGGTGAAGACGCCCCACACTAGGAGGATGCAGAAGTCCAATACTCCCTGCTAGTTTTCAATTTGAAAGCAATCTAGAATATCTGTAAAGCAGATTGGAATAACTGATTGATTTCAAACCATTGACCACTGGATTGACTAGTCAAGTGTTTGAACTACCTACGAGACGCAACTCTTCCTTTCATTCTACTGTCATTACATCTAACATCATCGTGCTAGCTACCTGACTCGGTGTTTCTTCTCTTGTCACAAATTTATATATACTGAATTAGAATAAGGGAGGCAAGTTTTTGTTGTGACATTGTGTTTTTTTTCTTTATCTGCGTAATTTGATTGTGCAGGTTTCGCTATCCATCTGAACAGCATTTTCAGTGGTTATTTCACATTAATGATCTCTTTGTCTAGATGGACGATAAATGCTTCTTATTTAATAAAATCATCCAGCTCATACATAATACGGAGTACAATACAACACACCAAAAGCATTCTCGACCGATAGCTCCCACTTTGATATGGTCATTATTGGGCTTGCGTATCAGTCATGCTGTGCTAGGTAGCTCATGTTGATAGTGATTAGTCGTTTTCACTATGTTTGAGGTTTGTGGGCGAAGTCGTGTACTGCTGGCGAATGCTGGTGCAACCGCAATAAGGCGTTTCCTTTACATGACCAGCATGGTTGACTTAGCCATGCTACCTCCCCTCTCTCTGGGGAGGGACGCGAAGTTATCTACGCCGATAATTGTACGTCCTGACTTACCTAGTGGCGGTCCGTAGCTGGCGGTAAGATCTTCGTATAGATGAAGAAAGCCCAAAAACTAATCCAAAGAAGCCATGTGTGTGACTGGCTTCAAGCTGATGTTCCCTGAGCTCTGCGGTCACACAACTGTCTGTCTGTTTTCGACCTAGAACTTTGCACATATGTGCGCCAGTTTAAGTCGCCATACTCCCTCCATGTAGCAAACAAAGCAAGAGAAGAAAGTAGGAGAAATGCATATTAGAGACAGTAAACAGAGGTGTGAGACAAAACAGTTTCATTAGAAATCATAAGTCAGTCACAAGGAGTGGATACATCTGCGCCACTGGGAACGATTTTGAGCCATGTCACCAATTGTTTCCAACCTTCATTAGTTTCTACCGTCCCGAGGACCCCAACCAGTCAGGAAGCCAGTCTACACCTTCCTACGTGGCTGGCTTAAACTAACTCTTGTGGATTTCATTGACTGGTGCCATGTTTTCGTTTGACTGCCGCTAACTCTTTTCCAGCCTGACTCTATATCAGCTAACATTGACCATTGTCAAGCAAGGCGATGACTAGGGATGCATGCGTAACACATGTCCTAACCATTTCAGTCGATGTAATTTCACAGCCTCGTCGATTGATTTCTCCTCCTTTCCTAGAACTCTACGCCTAACCTCAATATTGCTCACCTTATTATACCACTTCACACACACGGGAGATAGAACGCAGACACCTATAATCAAAGACAGCTAGTTGGCATTTTCATGTCTTCCACTCTCACAGTTAGCCATAAAGGAGGATGGAGCGGACTGTTGAGCAGTACACACGCCCTTTGGTCGACAACCAGCCGGATATCACGTCTACTAAGCCAGAGACGGCACAAACTGGCATATGCGAAACTAGCCCTCTGTTTTCGTGCTGAGATTTCGTCAGAGATCAACCCGTTGGCAATGGCTGGTGGTACTTCCCAAGTAAGTGAGGCGGTCAACGTGCTCTACCACTTCACTTCCTATTTCTAATCTAGGAGTCGGTGTAGTCCAATCCTGCAACATCATATTACATTTTACAGGGGTGAATCGCATGCCAAACATTCGTAGATTGCAGCAGCTCAAGGTGTTCAGAAGACTCTGCTGGATTTTGTCAGTGTCCTCGTCTGGAAGGATGACTATATCGTCTGCATATTCTAAGTCGACGAGATTATTCCCTGATAGTAGCAAGTCATTCCCTGAGTCTCTGAAGTGAGTTAGGGTTAAATCCATTAGTACATCTATGATGAAGTTGAATAGAAATGGGGATAATGGGTATCATTGACGGACACCACTAGTCGTCACACAACACCTATGCACATGCTGTTTCAGGTACTCGAAGATGCAATTAACAATCATGATGTGATAGGTTGCTGGGCAATAATCACCCCCACCCCCCGCCCCATATCCACTTGAGCTACAAGGCTTCAGTAATGTATTTCAAAATCTTACTTGTTGAATACACTCTCCTATTTAATAATGGAAAGTAGGAGCAGTTTTAACGTTTTTTTAATGTTTTGACCAACCTGGATTTAGTAATTTTGAAGAGTAGTGTAGTAGTATTTCATTGTGCTTCTCTTTTTCTTATCTTACCCTTCAGAAAATAATTTCCTGCATACACTGTTCTCTCCATGGACTAATCCGAAAACTGATTGTCTTGGGGTAGGTTGACAGAATTTTTTCTGTTTGTTTTAAAAAATTTTATTTATCTGTTGTTATTCATTCATTGGCGTCTTTTGTTTGTCATTCTCCTCATCGACACATTGATTGATTTATATAACGATTATGAAAGGGTGAGAGAGAGTGTGTGCGTGTGTGTATGTGGAAATTGCTGTGAACAATATCATTCGCATACTCCGAGTCTCCCCAGATAATATTGTCCTCCTCTAAGTGAGAACATTGACAAACTATGATGAAGGCTTCTGTGTACACCTTGCTCAGAAAGAACTTAGTATGTTTGACATGTGAATCTCCTCTGTCAGTGGTGTAAGGATGAGAGCACTGCACGAGTGGTGTACACCAACTCTCCGCGTTGATGACTTTTCTTATGTATGGAATTTCTATCAGCCCTAATGAACTGATCGATGAGGGGTACCTCAGCATGGATTATTATTATTATTATTGTTTCCTTTAATTCCTAGGGCTTCAGCCGTGCGTCTCCATTGCGTTCGTTTCTCTGCTAGAGTCTTCACCTGGCTCCAAGTCTGCCTATGTGACTGGTGATTGCCAACAAGCACGTAACTTAGGAAGATTGCCTTCAACTATCTCATATACACACATAATTTACTGATGACTTTCTTACTAAATAGGTTTGATCACAGATTGAAGTCAGTTAGAAACCATTGGAAACCAGCATGAAGTATGTTGGGCAGCTTTTCCGTCCTCCTTTGATCTCTTCGACAGCAGTTAACACCTATGACCCCGGGATTATTGAGCTTGTATGTAAACCATTCAGCCACTAGGAATGGGAATCTAATAGCCCATCAATAATTCTGCTTTACACCAACTCACTGTGTAACCTGAAAAGTTTTGAGTTCAAACCTTGCTGTGATTGGATCATCGGTGCGTACTGTGGCTGAAGAGTCCCACATAACAACGAGACAACTGTCCGGTGCTCCGTATTGTCTCCCAGTAGATTCTCTGATTTGATAATATTTAGTTCTTGATCAAACAAACATTTCAAAGGGTGGTGATTGATAAACAGCATCATTAGCAAGAAAGCCGTCATCTCACCTCTCACCATCAACTTCTCAACCCCCCAAAAATTATGCATATTATCCAGCTCTTTAATGTATTTTGCTGCTTTTTTCAATCTTTCAATGCAATTATTGATTTTCTTTGTTCTTTTTGTCAATAACTGGTACTTGTTTGTTAATGCGCATCAAAGTTTAGTTTCTCTGTATTTGTATGCACGTTTGTGTGTGTCTGTGTGTGTTTACACACATATCTACGTACAGTTGCTTTCATCAAATGAAGAATGTAAACACTAACGTAGGCAAACTGTGTAGACGCATATTAAATATTTAAAAAAAAAGTGTTTAATTTCCGTTTCAAGTAAAACTTCGTTTACACATGCTTATAGTAGATAGAATAAGCTACAATGAGAAAGTTGAGACACTAATCTTAGAGTGTAGAGTGTATGCGACAAAATAGAACTGTGCTTCCCTCGTTTTACAGTGTAAACATGTTCGACTTCTAAAGAACTGAGGTGAGGTGGGGGATGGGTAGACAGGAAGAGAGGCCATGCATTTGAAACTCTACGCAACGATCATGTTTTTTCAGCAGCCAGATAGTATCATTATTATTAGTAGTATTGTTTCCTTTAATTCCTAGAGGAACATAGGGCCGCTTCAGGCGTGCGTCTCCATTGCGTTCGGTTCTCTGCCAACGTTTTCACCTGGCTCCAAGTCTGCCCACATGTTTTCATCTCCTCTTCACATGACTTCCTCCAAGTCACCCCACCCTCTCACTGACGACCAGCTAATTCGCCGCTTCCCCCTTTCGACCGGGTTCCACTCGAGCAATGGCTTGTCTAGTGATGTCACTCACTTGATGGTTTGTTTCCTCAGAGTATGGCCAGCCAATCCACCTACCTCCATTTCTTCCTGCCTATTTGTTTCACAATTGGTTGGTTCGCTCATTGCCAGAGATCCCTCTCTGTTGCTCATGTTTTCTGGCCGGCGGGCCATCTGATCTTGAGTAGTATTGAGCGAAGACAACTAGCTGTTAATGAAGGTCTGTAGTTTGTTTGAGATGCTCTTTATGACGCGCAGTGCAAGTCTCTGATCCATCCGTATAGTAAGTGTCACTGACTGACTTCACTCACATTGGAGTTGGAAATCCGGATCTTATCTTCGTTTTGATGGTGAGTGCTGTTGACCTCCACACAGACTTGAGAGTAGTGAAAGCTTGTCTTACTTTACCGATTCTTGCTTTGATAGTAGCATTAAGCGGATTGATTGTGTGCATAGAAATGGAATTAGATGAAATATTGTTTTTTCATTGCTCTTTGCATTCTGGTCGGAATATAAGGGAAGTCTTCAAGCCCCCCCTCTTGGACTTTGAATTTTCAGCAGTAAAGATTTCGCTTTCTATGACTATGATGTTATTGCCCTCCCCTCCCAGTGGATCATCTGCTTTTCCATGTTTATTATAGCCTGTCTAGGCGAAGTTTGACTGACTCATCTGGTTTCAAGTATTGATTTTTGTAGGGATTTAGTTTGATTGGTTAGAGGACTTGATCATAAGGTGACATCATTTGAAGAACCATTGGAAAACTTGGGAGGACTGAACAGCTGTTGCGTTCTGATTTGGGATTCCTCATCAGTATGCACCCGCCTCCATGGTATGAACTCAGGATCTTCTGGTTACAAAGGCACCGAACTCGTAGACCATTAAGCCACTGGGACCTGATCGGGTGGTGATAATATCTTCCATATTTCTGGTATTTGCATTGAGTCATTTCTGTTGCATGTGTTTGGTGTAGATTCGATGAACAAGGATTCCGTAATCAACCTCTCTTTCCACCTACCTAGATTACTTTTTAGAATTTTAACCCTCTCCTAACACCCTATTGTGTGGTTGTGTGTTAATGCATGCATTGCAATTGCTGAGCTTTTTTCTAAATTACTTATCTTTTCAGGGTCAACTATTCTTCCCTTAGCTAAATTCTTATGTTCTGATAATCTGACTACCCCCGACCTACTAGTTTGACCTATGTAATTGACTGCACGGTCATTGTAGGGTATTTTGTAAAGCATATTATTTTGTTTGATTGGGTCAACAGGGTCCTTTAACCTACAGAGCTTGTCCCTGAGTGAGTTTGTATGCTTGACTGCCACCCTAATTCCTACTTTATTGCGAATCCTACATAGGGTCTCAGATGTCCCCTCTTAAGGGTTAAATTATTGATCTCACGAAGATAAGTAATTTAGAAAAAAGCTCAGCAGCAATTGCACTGCATGCATTAGCACACAACCACACAATAGGGTGTTGGGAGAGGGTTAAAATTCTAAAAAGTAACATAGGTAGGTGGAGAGGGAGAGGTTGATCACGGAATCCTTGTTCATTGAGTCTACACCCAACACATGCAACAGAAATGACTCAATGCAAATACCAGAAATATGGAAGATATTATTACCGCCGGTCAAATCAGAAGCAAATCATAAATAACCTTAATATTCTATTTCAATTCAAACACATCAAAACATTCGAACAAGTTACTTATTATGACTATAGAAACACTCGTCTTATTTCCCATCTAATTGTAATTGATCAATAACACTCGTATTATTATTATTATTTCTGAATGTACATTATCTCATATTGAATTTTATTCCAATATCTAATCATCAATTCCACACATGTATATAAATGAAGGAAAAAAGTTGTGTGAGTAGTGCCTTGATATGATTATGAGTGGCAATAGTTTATGCTCGAAACGTCATCAGTTAATATTACTGTACAACACTGTGTGAAACTTTATCAAAATAAAATCTTATCCATAATGGAGTTATGCTCTACCACAGTGCCCAAGTTTTTTAATTACATCAGTTTTATTTCCCTTCTGATTATTATTATTATTATTTATTACCGTTATTTATTATAGCTGATCAATTTACCAGCTCCGATCAGTATGTCACAAGATGTCAATGACCAACAGTTTTGTGAGATGATGTCTAACCTAACTGTCACTTCTTCTTCGGCTGCTGCTGCTGCAACTGCTAATACCACCAACACCACAACAACAACTCCAACGAGTCATAAACTAGAATCTCCTACAACACCTGAATTATCCGTGAATCGACGCTATGCCTTATCCTCCCTGTCTGAACCACGGTTAAATGAATTAGCTAAAGCTTGTGCATTACATCGGGTCAGTTATCGATTACGCTCGAGTCGATTGAATTCGCTAAGTTCACCAGATCCACAATTAGCTAAAGTGAAAGAAGATGAAATGATTGAATCGAGTCAAAAAAAGTCTACAGATTCAGTTTCATCATCATCATTACACCCATCAACAGGTATCCATCAAAATCAATCAATCAATCCTTCACAGAATACAGCGACATCGGCAGCGGCATCAGCAGCCGTGCCATTACGTCGTCAACATATACATACACCTACGCATAGAATAGATCCAAGTCGTCGTGCATCGATGCCATCTCCAGAACCGGAGAGAGCAACATCCACATCGAATTGGTCGATTGATTCAACATCACTTGCATTGACGCATCATTTCTATGCAAGTAATACAGCTGTTTATAATAATAGTAATAATCATAGTGCTGTTAAACAACCGGTGAAGATCACTCGTGAGGATTTAGACAAATTAATGCAATCTATGCCAACTAGCATATGTAATCTTTTACGAACAGAATTGAATAAATCCTTGAGCTTGTTCAAGAGTGCTTCATTTCTGGCTAATTCATCTATGAGTCTGGTCGGTGGTGGTGGTCCTTTAGACCAATCAACAGGTTTGAAGCTGATTTCAACCACAACAACAACAACGACAATGATGGTGACGACATCGACAAGCACAACAACAGCGATGGCGACAACAATGGGGACTACATCGATCACTGGGACACAGATTAATGCGCCTGAAACAAAATCAACAACTACATCACCCATATGCAGTATCATTCATTTAACACCACTACAGTTAGTTAGCGTTGCCTGTCAAACAGAATTCAATTTAATTGAACCAATTATTAATGTTGGATCAGGTCGGAGTTTAAATTCCAGCTTAGGATTATCAGTTGATGAGTAAGATATTATTATTATTTATATTATTATAGTTATTATTATTCAAATGAACTGTCGTCAAGATTTGACAGAATAGATCTAAAATATTTGGGCGCCGAGTAAGAAGTAGACATTTGTAAAATCTCAGCGAGATTGAAATGAGTAATTCCGACGTTTCTTGTGTTCGGCAATCTGGTCCGAACTTCTTCAGGGAAAGTAATCGAATCTAACATAACATAGGTTTATAGATAAAAGGAACATCACTTGTTTTTAAAAACATCACGCCTTCATGTCTGTTCAAACTGTTAGTATCTAGAATTTTATGATTAGACGTATTTTCAAAATTATGGTGTTTAGTTAGGATTCGAGTTTAGTAGAAGCACCCTGTTGGTGGACTTATTGATTTGTCTTCTCTCTGAAGATTGAGCTGCTTTATTCGACCTACTGAAGTTGTCAGATGACTCGACAGCTACGGATTTAGGATATGCATTCTGTTGCAGTTGATGCATAGGAAATCCTTAATAATAAATAAAAAATGGATATGTATCACTAATTATTAATACCTGGTCAAAATTCTCGATTGTCCATATCTTCTTGTGGAGACGTTAAGAAATGTTTTACAACTGTTTACCCCCCCCCCACACACACACACACATACACACTCTGTTTAAAGTGTTTAACAAAGGTAGACCAATATTTGTAAGTCCGGGGTCAAATTTTGACCACACCTCATAAATTTTTGTCTATTATACTTGTTGAATGACTCATGATTGGACAAAGTTTTTAAAAACAAGTGGTGTTCCTTTTATATATGTTATGTTAATTTCGATTAATTTCCCTGAATAAGTACGGACCAGATTGCCGAACTCAAGAAATGTTGGAATTACTCATTTCAATCTCGCTGAGATTTTACAAATATAATTTTTTTTTACAAATATTATAATTATTTTTGTTATTATTATACTATTGCCTTAGAGCTCCAACACCACATGTCCATGTGTCATTGTCATCGGTAGTCCTTTTTTTAACTGGCTCTAGAATTGCTCATCTGCTTTCATCTCCTCCTTGTCACCTTCAGACCTATACCAAACTTGTTCTACTTACTCCCACTCGGGTTCCAGCAAGCACCTGACTGTTGGATGATGTCACTCTCAACGATCTTCTCAGCGTCTGTCCGACTTATCTCCACTTTTCTTGAGCAGCAGGTTCTTGGTTGGTTCTTTCGCAGAGTTTCTTGTTGCTAATTCTTTCTACCGAGCTTGGGAAGGCAGCTGTTGATAAAAGTGTGCAGTAAGTAGTCTGCTGGAAATGCTTTTTGGTGACACGTTAGCCAAGTTTCTGACTAATATATAGTAGAATTAACCTAATATTGGGGTTTAAAACCCGAATTTTGTTGTTGTTTTTACGCTGACGACGACAGACGATTTTCAAACTGTGATTTCAGAGTGATGAAGGTGGTATCTCTTTTGCCCATTCTGATTCTGGTTGTGTGATATTCTCATCCAAAGCCTCAGGATGGTCGGGGGTGGGTACCTTGCGCTGCGGGTTGGCCACCCCTCCTCACACCTCTTCAAATGCTCCCATATGACCGGGCGTCTTACATAGCCTCTCCTGAGGAAGTCCTACTCACTGCCTTCAAGTGGCGGAGGTGTTTTTCACCAAAGTGAGAGGGCGAAAGCGGATGCCCGGCGCTCTTCACCGGGTTGACTGTCCATTGGATGACAGTCTAGGGGAGATGGCTAAACCTTGATTCCAAACCTCCAACGACTGGCGTATGAAGCTCACTGGAGCTCACCGGCAGACGTATGGACAAAGGGCTTGTTGGATGTCCTGGATGTCTGGCCCCATTCAAAAAGGCGTATGAACCGAACTCCGGTCACCGGCTGCCAATGGATAGTGGACTCCCTACTCCACTCCTACTGCCTTGTAGGTCACACTTGGTTGTGTAAAGGCTAGAGCTGCACTCTCAAACAAAAGGCCGAGCGATTCTGGGGACATCACTCGTACCAAATTCCCATGAAACTTCACGAACTCTCTTACAAATGAGGTACAGTCAAGGCTGATATGGAGTGCCTGGGGCCACAAACCGTCTACTGACTCCGTCTGTGGAACAAGAATTGGACAACCCTGTCGCAAAACCTTGCATCAGGTCGCCGCGCCTGAGCAGCGATGATTCGAGATGTTCATGAAGCCGGCTCATCCTCTCGTAGGAGATAGCCGAAGTAAAGTAAAAGTAAGTATTCTCATCCATCCAGGAATTAAGGGATTTCCCTCAAATTTCTCCTGTTGATAGTGATTAGTGGCTTGTTGTTTCTTCTTGGTCGGATATATCTTTTTAACACCTCTTTGTCTCTTCTCCGTGTTTTCCCTTGAATTTTTGGTCTTCGATGATACTGGTGCTGCTGCTGCCGCCTTTTCTTCGTCTGCCAAAACAAACTGTATTCCACTTTTTGACCCATAGGCAGACCTGTGTCAGTTACACATTATGGTACTTTTATAAATTAAAACCATATTATTATTATTTATTGTTCTCTTGGGTTCCTAGTGGAACATAGGGCTTCAACTACACGTCTCCACTTACTTCTCTCTTCTGCTGTACTTTTCACCTGCATCCACGTTATTCCATACTGTTTCAACGCCTCTTCACACGACCTCCTCCATGTCACCCTTGCACTGACGACCAACTCGCCACTTCCCTTTCGGGTTCCACTCGAGCTATGGCCTGACTGACGCGCGATGTCACCCACCCAGCGGCCTCCTCAGCCAGTGTCCAATCCATCTCCACTTCTTTCTCCTGCATATTTGTTGAGCGATTGGTTCTTGTTTGTTTTGTTTCTTCCCATAGTTTCTTGTTGGTTCTTGTTCTTTCCGGCGGCCATCTGATCTTCAGAATAGAGCCAGCGAAGACAGTTGTTGTTGTTGATAAAGGTGTGCAACAGGCTGTTGGAAATATTCTTTGTGACACACTGGCCAAGTTTCTGATCCATCCGTATAGAAGAACTGACTGACTGACTTGACGTTTGTATTGAAAATCCAAATCATTTTGTTGTTGATGCTGAGTGACGAAGATTTCCAAATTAAAACCATAGCTACTCAGTATATTCCCTTGACCACTCGAATATAAGCCAGAAAACTGAATAATAATAATAGCACTAAGCTTCACGCCTTTTTTCACTATGTGTGGCTCATGGCCTGATACATGAGAAATCTGTTTCCAGTAGAGTTGAGTTGAGTTCAGTTTTCCTAGGTTTGTATAATATTTTGAACAGTTGATTTGTAAGGATTAGGCTTTTCTTCGTGTTTGACCACAGATTGATATCAGTTAGAGAGAACTATTGAAAACCAGCTGGACAGTTACTGGAGAGCTGTTTCGTCAGCCTAGAATTGCGAATTATCGGTAGTACGCACCCATTACCAGGGTTTGAACTCACTCAGGACTTGCCTTCCAGTTACAAGGCGAGCTCGTAAAAACTATTCAGCCACTACTGGGTCGTGATTCCACAATGGCCAACCATGAATTCTATCTTCCGACCTTACTTGGACATCTCATATCCTAACGATTTCTAAGAAAGTGTTCTGTCTAACCTACCGCATTAAGAACCTTAGACAATCTGGAATCACCCAACCTCTACTTTCACAATTTGTCAACTCTTGTATCTCACCTATTCTACTTTACTGCTCCCCGTTAGTCTTTCCTGGGTTACTGAAAAGGGACTACACCATCCTGAGAAGGATGTTGAAGGTAGTTAGTAGGACTAGTGGTGTAAAACTCAGTCAGCTCGTCACTACATTAGTTGAAAGGCATCTGAATACACGCGAAAAATGGTCTAAAACCATACTCTCAGAGCCCCAACACCCCCTCTATTCCCAACCCTTGTCTTGTATCTCATCAAGTAGAACCAGAAATCAGTATAAAATAATCTATGCTCGTACAACCAAGTACAGGAACTCAACGATACCATACTTGGCCCGTGTTCTAAGCGACAGAGGCAATGTTAAGCGCGAAACCTATGACTTGCTCTGTTGTTAATAACATAATTTTAGGCTCTTTTATTTCTCTCTTATTTTGTATTCTATAGTGAACTCCTTCTCAAACATACTTAGCTACCTAAATCATTAACATTGGCTTCCTTTTTTGTACTTTACTGTATTCCTTCTTTTGTGTATCTACTGGTTCCGACTATATTAACACTATGAGTATTACAAAATTGTCCTGTCATTAACCATCATGTAATTATTAATTTTTGTGGTTGTCGTTGTTTTTTTGTTCGGCAAAATTAACTGACAATCATTGGTTGTGAACGCCATTGTCACCATCTTAAAATTTTGTATTATGCAGGATTACTCACACTACCACTACAAACACCGCATTAGACCTGACAATAGAAAACAAAACAACAAACCCTGAAATGTTATTTTATAATTGTTTAGAGTTGTTTCAACCTTAATTAACTGATAATCTTGGCGATAAACACTCTCAAATATCATTTCATAACTTCTTGTATGACTACAGCTTTACTGTCATCATGCATAATCATATCATAGCTTCCACTACCGAATACTGAGATATTATTATATGTTGTTGATTTTACTTTCTACTTCTTGGTATTTTTTCGCATTTTTTAAAATTATTTTTGTGTTTTTCTGTTGTTGTTGTGTTTATATTTATTCTTTTGAAATACTCCTTTTAAATGTTTGATAAAATTAGATGCAAATATTGTAGATATGTGGTGAAAATTCCACACTGTACCACTAGTACTGTTTCTGGAATAAAGCAAATTATTATTTCGACAACACAATAAGAAGACGTAGTTTATCTGAAACGTGTAATGTATTGGCACAACACATTTCGGACATTCTGATCACACACGTACTTGTCATACACAGTTTTTATATAATGCAAGAAGGCATGAATAATTACAATACAGGTCAGATTGTATACGGGTCAAGGTCACAAATAATGGGTAGGGAGACACAAAAGGTGTGGGTAAGAAAGATAAAAGGAGAAAAAACAAGGCAAAGAAGTGGTTGAAAATATTAGGAAGTAAATTGGTCCTTGGTTCTAAATTGGATTACCAAGGCAGGTTTAAGGTGATAACAAATAATTTTTGGACACATAAGACAGGTTTAAGTCTTTTTATGGCTAAGGCTTCAATGAATTTAAGTTTGTGGCCCTACCTTGTTTTATATATGGGCTTAAAGGCATTGTTGAAATCAACCTTATGACCCGTCTCTATAATATGCTTGGCTATAGATGATGTTGGACATATATTTCCGGGTTCAATTGTGTCTGGTGATTTCATTTGTCGTTGCAGCCACTTGGGAATGTGTTCTGTAGCCCTAACCTGCAGAGACCGATGGGTCCTCCCTATGTACATGTGTCCACACATACATGTAAATTGATAAACACAGTGGGATGTGACGCTATCGTTCGGATGACGTGAGGGTTTACAAAACAGCATTGTTCTCGTTTTCTCTATGAAGATAAGTTTAGCTGCATAATAGGTTCTATTAATTGCGGCCTTTAATCTTTGTCTAGTGACTAGACTTTGTTGATCACCTCTGAAAGGTAAGGATATGTAAACATCCTTTTTGGGAGCTGATTGGATTGGCTTCAAATTATTATTATTATTACTATTATTATTATTAATATTTCTACCAATTCGTGATTTTTTTTCTTCTCCTCACCTACATATATGAATAATGACAATGTTTCTTCTGTTTTTGATTTATCGTTTTTATTTTTGTAGTTCAGCTCGTCGTACTGCTAATATTAATATTAATAATAATACATGTTGGGAAGAACTTCCTGGAAGTTTATGCAGTTGGGAATTGTGTCGTTTCCCTGTTATCCGTTCATCAAGAGATCGTATGTCGATTTCATTGAATACACTACCACGTTTTGAACATTTATTTGTCACCGTGGGTACTCAAACCGATTTACCAATTGATTTTGTCGACGATAATTCTGTGTATAATTCACCGGTGCTGAGTACAACGAATTCTGTGGATGCTCCTGCTGTACTACCCTCTGTAGATAGTGAATTGAAAGGTACAGTAGAAAATGTAAGTGATGCGATCTTTTATTATTAAGGTATTGTATTGTAAACTGTGCATACTTTTGTTTGTCTTGTGGTTGTTGTTATTTCAAAGTGGAATTGGCGGATTTCAACAATGGCGTCCCAGGAAGTGTGCAAACGCTCCACTGACCTTGAACACATGCTAGTCTTTCATCCAGATCATGTTATTAAGTACTGTCTGGATAGTGTAAAAGCTCAAGCTACTTTCGCTAACTTACGCCATCTCTGGAGTAGGCGTGACATCCGGCTATCAACCAAGGGACGTGTGAACTGCTCACCAGTTCGGTCCGTCCTTCCCTATGAGGCTCTGAAACGAGTTGAAGACATGAAAAGGTTGACTGTTTTTGATCATAGATGTCTACGATATCATTCTCACATTAGGAGGTGGTATAATAAGGTGGTCCCGGCCGATAACTGCTACCTTGCCGTGGTGGTCGGGCTTGAATGCCGCAGCGACCCAACAAGCTAAACTGGCTGGGACTCATGTCCCTGCAGGTCCTACCATGCCAGGAAGGTTGTTTGGATAGCGGTTAGACTAAAAGCAGTTACCATGGGGTACATGGGCTCCAGAATCCAATAGGATCAAATGGCGTACGAACCCATATGGGTCACCGGCAACCATGGGAACGCAGCACCTGACGCTGCTCCGCTGCCTTGCGGATTAGACTCCAAGTCAAAGGCTCGGGGGGGTGGTCCCTTAAGAAAACCACCTGCTTCGGTTAGGGCGCCCGGGCAGTATCTCAGCCCTCACACAATTAATTAAATGAAGCAACGAACTATCAGTGAAACTCATCGCGCGCTCTTAACAATGCTCTCAAGCAGTAATGATGTCCCAGTTGATATATCTCTTTCCAACCTTACTTTTATTTTTATACTTAGTTTCCTGTATTTTACCTTTCCTAACCTTGACTTCTTAACCTTCGACAGCCTTTCGCCTTTGTTTGGATTCCTAGCCTATCTGTGTCGTTTCGAGATGTTAGTGAGTAGTCCTCAAAATGGCTATCCCCAATGTGACTTCTAACACAGATATCCTGAAACCGCGTGCTGCGTTCAAGCTGGCTACTTACAATGTTCGGACGCTGATGCAAATCGGACAACAGGCAGGGTTGGCAAGAACTTTGGAAAGCCTCGCTATCGATGTCTGCTGCATTTCAGAGACCCGCATTCAAGATCCCAGTGAAGTGCTTCGACTGTCCTCTCCATCTGGAAGTTCTAGTAGTATGTACCACCTGCGCTTATCCGGGGACCCTGTGGCATCAGCATCCGGCGTAGCTGGTGTCGGTGTCGCACTGAGCGCTAGAGCCGAAGCTGCACTGCTCGACTGGATTCCCATTAACAGTCGTTTATGTGTTGTGAGGCTGGAAGGTTATACGAAAGTAAGGAGTAGTAGGCCAGATAGGCGGTGTCTATTTGTTGTCTCTGCCTATGCACCGACGGATTGCAGCCCGGATGCAATGAAGGATGAGTTTTACTACCAACTGAGCGATCTGTTGAAACAGGCGGGTCGGAGGGATATCGTAGTGCTAGCTGGGGACTTGAACGCACAGGTCGGGCGTCTAAGCTCAGAGGAGAGTCGTCTAGGTGGTCAGTGGGGACTACATGGTCGCAGGTCAGATAATGGGGACCGTCTTCTGCAGCTTTGCGCGGATCACAACCTATTTCTAGCCAGCACCAACTTCCGGCACAGCCATCGCCGTAGCGCTACCTGGCGTCCTCCCTCTGCGAAGCAAGCTTGGACTCAGATTGATCATATTGCGGTCAGTTTCCGGTGGCGAGGATGCATACAAGACTGTCGCTCCTTCTGGAGCACATGCCTGGACTCCGATCATGCGTTAGTGTGTGCCAAGTTCGTCTTGCGATTTGGTGGGGTTCGTAAAAACCGTCGTCTAAGCGTTGATGTGAGCAAACTAGTAGCACCTGCTACTTCTTTGAAATATCAGAACGAGTTGAAAACAATGCTTGCCACCAACCCCCCAAGTAGTATAGATGAACACTGGCTTCATGTGCAAGGTGCCATGCAAAAGGCGAGTGTAGCCGCTTGCGGCTTGAAAGAATGCTCCGCTAACAACCACTGGGTTTCTGCGAGTTCCTTGCAACTCATGGATGAACGCCGGTCCATTCCGGCTGGCAGTAAATACCACAATCAGCGAAAGGCGCTCACGCGCAAGATTAGACAGTGTTTACGTAAGGACCGCGAAGCCTGATGGTCAGAACGTGCGTATGAGATGGAGTCAGCTGCTGCATCTGGCAACAGTCGGAAGCTGTTCCAACTCATACGAGCCACCGGCAGCAAGAAACAAGGTGTCAGCGAGACGGTCTGTGAGGCAGATGGCACTCCAATTACCAGCCTGAAGAGACGCCTGGAACGCTGGGCAGAGCACTTCGGGAAGCAGTTCAGCTGGCCACCAGCTTCATTGTCTACTATCATTAGCCCGAGTGCTCCTTGGTCGGTTAGTACCGACCCACCCACCGAAGCGGAGGTCCTTAAGGAACTCCAAGTTCTGAAACGCCATAAGGCGCCCGGCCCAGACAAATTACCCCCGGCTCTTTTTAAAGATGGTGGCGAGACTCTCATAATGGCTCTAACTGGGTTGTTCAGGAGGGTGTGGGAGACAGAGAGCGTACCATCAATGTGGAACGAAGCCATTATCGTCCCCATCTTTAAAAAGGGTCGACGTAATTCCTGTGACAACCATAGGGGTATCAGTCTGTTACCAGTTGCGTCTAAAATATTGGCTGCTGTCATGCTTCGCAGACTGTGCAAAATACGCGAAGGATTGATTCGCGAAGAGCAGGCTGGGTTTCGTTCAGGTCGTGGATGCATTGATCATGTGTTCACCCTTCGTCAGTTGTTGGAACACCGCCACACGTATTGCAGGCCAACGATCGTTGTGTTTCTTAATATTAGGGCTGCCTTCGATTCGTTGGACAGAACTGTGCTCTGGAACTGTCTGTTAGAGAGAGGTGTACCTGAGAAATTTGTTAACATCTTGAAAGCCCTATACAGAAACACCTCAGGTAGAGTGAGGGCATACAACCAACTATCACCACTGTTCCCAACCAACAGTGGGGTTAGACAGGGTTGCCCAATCTCACCATTTCTCTTTAACTTTGCCATCGATGACATTCTGGAGTCAGCTCTGAAGGATGTGCGTGAAGGTGGTGTAGATCTGCTACCTGGAGATAGACTTTTCGACCTCGAGTATGCAGACGATATCGTCTTACTGTGCGATAGCATGCAGGCTGACCAAATCGCACTCAATCAGTTGGCGATCAGTGTCTGTAAGTATGGTATGTGCTTTGCGCCGTCTAAGTGCAAAGTACTGTTACAAGATTGGCAGGAGCCTGTACCTGCACTCACTCTTGCGGGTGAACCGCTTGAAGTTGTCGATAAGTTTGTGTACCTAGGTAGTTGTGTGAGTGCTGGCGGAGGGGTGACGGATGAGATTTCCAACCGTATAATGAAAGCTAGGGTGGCATACATCAACTTGAGCCACCTCTGGCGCCGTCGCGACGTTAGCCTGGCTGTCAAAGGTCGGGTATACAATGCTTCGGTGCGGGCTGCGCTGCTCTACGCCTGTGAAACCTGGCCTCTCCGAGCTGAGGATGTGAGGCGACTCTGCGTGTTCGATCACCGCTGTCTCCGCAGGATTGCTTGCGTTCGATGGTGTCATCGTGTGAGTAATTCTGAGGTTCGGCGGCGTGTGTTTGAACACAGTGGAGATCACCATTCATTGAATGTCGTCATCTGGAAACACCGGCTCCGGTGGCTTGGACATGTGCTTCGAATGTCACCCCAGAGGCTTCCGTACAGGTCTCTGTTCGCTAGCCCTGGGACGGGTTGGAAAAGGCGGAGAGGTGGTCAGTCCATGACGTGGCGTCGTGGGATGAAGGATATTTGTGCTAGATTAGCATCGGTTGGTGCGTCACGACTCCCTGGTTGGGGTCTGAGAGATAGCTCAAATCGATGGCTCGAAACGTTATCGGATATGGCCAAGAATCGTAATCAATGGCGAATGTGTTGCGATTTCCTTCTTTCTTCCCTTCCTGATGATAGTTAACGAACACTGTTTGAACCTGTTAAGAATGAGTGTTTTCCTTCCAGATGAAGTTCATTATTCGTTCTCTACTTATATATATTTTTCTTTTCCTGTCTTCCTTTTTTTCATCTATGTTGTTTTATTATTATTGTGTGGCGCATCCTTCTTGGTGCCATATTGTACCAAGTTTTAATGCGTTTAAATAAATAAATAAATAATAAGGTGGTAAGTAATGTTGACGTTAGGCGTAGAGTGTTGGGCGAAGAGGGAAAATCAATCGACGAGGCTATCAAGTTACATAGATTGAGATGGCTAGGACATGTGCTGTGCATGCCTAACCATCGCCTCCCCCACCCCGACGGGCATTACTGGCTGATTGATGTAGGTGCAGGTTGGAAGTAAGAAAGAGTAAGTGGTGGCCAAACAAAAACATGGCCTCATCAATCCATGAAATCCTTGACAGTTAAACTGAGTCAGTCAGGTAGGGAGGGAGGGAGAGAGATGCAGACTTCCAAGTTGGGGCCCGGCCCGCCCTCGGGACTCTAAGAATCAATCAATGAAGGCTGGAGACAGACAATAGGTGACATGGCTCAAACTCATCGTTGTCAATGGCTTACGCAGATGTATTCAGTCTCTGTAATCTTTCATATTCCTTTCTACCACCATTACTCATTCATTCTGTTTCACTCTTATACTTGTCAAAACTCTATTGATTCTCTTCACTCATTTTCTTGTGTACCTTTGTGTGGTATTTGGAAGGTGGCAACTGGAACTGGTGCACTTCGGTGTCAAGTTCTAAGTTGAACCCAGACCAGACAGAGACTGATACTCCTCATTATAACTGTGACGTATTTTTAAGTCATGTCAGAGAAAGATACTCTGTTCAGTGTGTTTTCATGCATTTTCTAGTAAACATACGTCAAATTTTGTGCAAAAGTTCCTCATTTTTTATGATTGGTCGACTGTAGGTCTCGCGTGCATTCGCATCTCTTGGGAGGCTATTGTTTGAAAATGAAAAAATGAAAATCCTAATTTTTTTTTATACGATTATTTAAATGACGAATGGAGTCATGCTAGACCCGGTGGCTCGTAGACTGTAACTACACTCTGCTAATATAATGGCTTGTCCCAGTAGTGGCCGATTAGTTGATTGGCTCATCTCATAACCTGATAATGATCATCAGTTTGATCTCCGGTAGATTCACAGCCTGTGCGTCACCTAAGAGGTTGAGGTTACGATTCCTGACTGACTGACTGACGCACTCCTAAACGTCGTCTAGCCAGTATGTAAAGGCCTGAAAGGAGGGAAAGTGTGGTAGGCGGAGTGAGGCTAACTCCTTCTGTTTGTCGACTGAATGATGATGTGCGTCGGTGGCACAGTGGTTAGGACTCTCGCCGACCATGCACATGGTCCGGGGTTCGATCCCCTGCCTACACACACCCGATATCTATGGTCGGCCTGCAAATTTGGGCTACCGATATCCATGCTGAAAATTCCATACTTGTACTGAAAATACGGTGTGACATCAAGCTGTAATCAAAAATAATAAAAAAATGATAGCAGTCCTTATTTACAGGGTATAATGCTATGCGTTGCTTTAGGTGGACGGACTTTTAGGTAGTACCTCGTTAGGGGGCAAATTTTTTTATTTTATTATAGCTTGATTCCACACAGTATTTTGATACAAGCATGAAATTTTCAGCATGTGATGTAGGTAGCCTAAATTTAGCAGGCCGACCATAGATATCATGTACCACCGACGCACACATGAGTTCGAATAATAATAAATTCCGTTTCACCTTTGTTCACTATTAGTAGTAGAATTAAGTAGTATTGTAGGCCTTCAGACAATAAATCTGGTATAGATGCAAATATATGCGAAACTGCATGTTTTACCGTGTTGTTTCCTTTTTCTAAAAAAAAGTTTGTTTTCCTCCCCAGGATTCAGCACAACCTCATGAATGCGTCAGCAAAACCGCTCCTGCTCCTCCTCATGCTACATCTTCATGCCCTAATAATAATGAGGACAACGAAGAAATGCTTGATGACAATGTTGTCCTGTCTGAGATATTCACAGAAGCCGTGGATGATGATGACGTTGACGATGATGATGCCGATTTATTCACTGATTCCGCCCTAATGATGACATCAAGTTTTCATTCAACTCGTACAACATTTTCAAATAATAATAATGGTATTGGTAATAATCATAATAATCAATATGACAATGATGATGATGATAATATTGACAATCTATCCCACCAGCATACACCGTTAATGTCGATCACTCAAAGTCGTTGTAGTGATGATGATGCTGCAGATGATACTGGTTGTCGTAGCAGAAGCAGTAGAAGTAGTAGCGGTAATCTGTGTTATATTACAGATGGTGTTGCTGCCGGGGATGATGGTTCTACTACAACTCAGTATGGATCTATGATGTCTGATGGTAAGTTAGTCTATATTACTTTTCAAAAAAGATTAATTACTTGGAGTTTTCGATGAGCTCAACTACCTAGAAAAAAAGATCTACGGGTAAATTAGGCTGTGTTGTCTCGATAGACTGTAATTCCAGGTGTTATTATTATTGTTTCTTTTAATTCCTAGAGGAACATAAGGCTTCAGCCATGCATCTCCACTGAGTTCGGTTCTCTGCTAGAGTCTTCACCTGACTCCAAGTCTGCCACACTCTTTCATCTCCTCTTCTCTTCATGACCTCCTCCAAATCACCCTCACCCTCTCACTGACGACCAACTCGCCACCGCTTCCCTTTCGGCCGGGTTCCACTCGAGCAATGGCTTGTCTAGTGATGTCACTCACTTGATGGTTTGTTTCCTCAGAGGATGGCCAGCCAGCCAATCCACCTACCTCCATTTCTTCCTGCCTATTTGTTTCACAATCGGTTGGTTCGCTCATTGCCAGAGATCCCTCTCTGTTTCTGATCTTTTCTGGCCGGCCGGCCGGCCATCTGATCTTGAGTAGCATTGAGCGAAGACAACTAGCTGTTAATGAAGGTCTGTAGTTTGTTTGAGATGCTCTTTATGACGCGCAGTGCAAGTCTCTGATCCATCCGTATAGTAAGTCGCACTGACTGACTTCACTCGCATTGGAGTTGAAAATCCGGATGTTATCTTCGTTTTGATGGTGAGTGCTGACTGTTGACCTCCACACAGACTTGAGAGTATTGAAAGCTTGTCTTGCTTTTCCGATAGATTCTTGCTTTGATATTCTCGTCAGTTCCGTTGGCCTGTAATTGAAACGATGCTTCCCAGGTAGGTCGGCAGGTGAAGGAGGTTGTTTCTTTCAGGTTCCTTGCACTTATGCTGGCTGATTGTTGTCTGTTGTTGTTGTTGTTGCTGTTGGTGGTGTTGCCAAGGAATCTTCCAGGTGTTACACAGTAGTATTCATGGTATATTCATCACCCAAGTCCTTTCTTTTATTCAAAGTTTGACCACTAACTGACATGTCAGTCAGTCAGAGAGAGAGAAGCATTGGGAACCATCAGAGAGTATTGGGCAGTCGTTTTGTTTCTGTTTGGGTTTCTTCATCAGTCATTGCGCACCCATGATCCAACCTCCGGGGATCGAACCCAGGACCAAGTTACAAGGTGACCGGGACTCAATCTAACTTCTGTCAATTCGCCGTGATATATATAGTGCTATTGTAGGTGATAGTATCATCGACGAGTATTTTCCATCTCTTCCAGCTTGATGGTTATTCTGTTGGTCAGAACTTTCCATCAGAAGTTCAGGCAACTTCATCCCACAGTCAATCAATCAACTAGTGGGAACTAGATGAATTCACAATTCTTGATTTGTTGTCTTAATTTATTGATTTCAGAATACGTCACATCAAACTGGAGAACCACCATTGAAAACCAACAATGATGAATACTGCTCGACTGTTTCCCCCTTGTTTGTTTGCGTCTCTTCACCAGCTAGTACGTACCCTTGTCTTAAATGCTAAGGATCGAATCCAAGGCCTTTAGTTTACAAGATGTGCTCATAGAAACAGAAAACAAAACAAAACAAACGAAATTATCTTAAAACGAAAGGGGAAGAGTTTAAAGCAAATGATTACGTAATCAAATAAAAGGGGATGGGTAGAGAGGCTTTGAGTTATCCTGGTCAAAGGAAGACTAACAACTTCTTCTTTCTGAACACATCATAAGTCTGGATTTTTACGCGTTTCCAATTCACCCAGTTGGCTAGTAAGGAATTCGTGTGATATGAGAAGGCACTCAACCCTTTGAGTTGAGCAAATCTGGGCACACGTGTCTCAAACGAGCGAAACAATCGACTAGTTGTTTCCAATAACTTGTATCGGTCAATCAGGAGTATATATCAACAAAGCGACAAGTTAGCAGAAGAAGCATCAAAGATAGGAAGGAATTCAGGTGAACATAGAGAAAACAGATGTGGTGATGAAGATTCCTGGCCAACACCACCAACAGCAACAACAACAACAACAGACAACAATCAGTCAGCATAAATGGAAGGAACCTGAAAGAAACAACCTCCTTCACCTACCTACCTACCTACCTGGAAAGCATCGTTTCAACTACAAATGGACGGAACTGACGAGGATATCAAAGCAGTAACGATCGGAAAAGCGAGACAAGCTTTCACTACTCACGTCAAGTCTGTGTGGAGGTCAACACTCAGCACTCACCATCAAAACGAAGATAATATCCGGATTTTCAACTCCAATGTGAGTGAAGTCAGTCAGTGCCACTTACTATATGGATGGATCAGAGACTTGCACTGCGCGTCATAAACAGCATCTCAAACAAACTACAGACCTTCATTAACAGCCAGTTGTCTTCGCTCAATACTACTCAAGATCAGATGGCCGGCCGGCCGGCCAGAAAACATCAGCCAGCAACAGAGAGGGATCTCTGGCAATGAGCGAACCAACCAACACAGCAGGAACCAACCGATTGTGAAGCAAATAGGCAGGAAGAAATGGAGGCAGGTGGATTGGCTGGCTGGCCATACTGTTAGGAAACAAACCATCCAGTGAGTGACATCACTAGACAAGCCATTGCTCGAGTGGAACCCGGCCGAAAGGGAAGCGGTAGCGAGTTGGTCGTCATTGCAAGGGTGGGGTGACTTGGAGGAGGTCATGTGAAGAGGAGATGAAAGCGTGTGGAGACTGGCAGACTTGGAGCCAGGTGAAGACTGTAGCAGAGAACCGAACGCAGTGGAGACGCACGGCTGAAGCCCTATGTTCCTCTAGGAATTAAAGGAAACAATAATAATAATGATAATAATAATTGATTGATCGATTTCATAGACAGATCTTCATATCAGTTAAAATTGTCACTTTTTTCAGGACTATTTGCATTTATATATATATATATATATGTATATACATATATATGTATATATGACCTCGCATTACAAAGTCTCTAGTTCAAGTAACTTCTTCAGCACAAGATAGACACTGTTCAACGAGAGTTATTTTGAGTCCTGTAAAATAAGTTTCAGCTTTGAGTGTGTGCATAGAATAATTACGTTGGTTGGTAGTATGTGTGGTTAAATAATTTAATTCTGCTCTTACTGTCTGCGTGTGTGTGTGTATGCGCGCGTGCTCTTACTTTGAGTGTTCAATATTTCTAAAATATATAAGGCAACGCTGTGCGTATTATTTTAGAAGTTAATAATGTAGTATAGAAATCTATCAATTATTCTTTTTTTTTCTCTATATATATTCAATAAAAGGGTTTTTGTAATTCATAAGCACTATTATTATTACAGTTTTTTCAGTCAATTCTTCATACGCACTGTGTGTGTGTGTGGTTTTGTCATATGATCTTGACAATTTCTATCATACGTAATGTGAAAAAAGGCATTTAGCCATACACCACCACCGCCTTCTATCTCTTTCTCTCCCCCTTCTACCCCGAGGTTGATGTGAAGAGCCCTCAGCTAAAGATAGTAGTGTGTATTGACTTAGACACATACATAGCATCTTTCTTCTGATTGGCTGCTACCTAGTGACCAATCAAAGTACCCATTTAGGTTAGTCTTACAGGAGGTCAATCACGAAGAACACGAAGACCTCAATGGTGGTACCGTTTCTTTCTAAATGTTGTAGCGCAAGGTGACGCGGGTGCCAACCTCACAGAGTGGCAGATGCGTTCCCCTTCCAGATTTCAGAAACGCCTGTGTGATTTATGTGATTGCCAACATGCACGAAAACAAGGTCTACTCGGAAGGGTTTCCTTCCGATTGCCTCCAATCATTTAACAGTATATCTTCCTCCACGTTTGAAAACTCTCTGCTTCACCTTCACACTACACATATGCGTGAAAACAACTTCCTTGACTAAATACCGGTCGGTTTTCGACATAGAACTTTGCACATATGTGCGCCAGTTCTAGTCGCCACACTTCCTCCATGTACCACACAAAGCAAGAGAAGAAAGTAGTAGAAATGCATATTAGAGAGAGACAGTAAACAGAGGTGTGAGACAAAGGTATAGTAATAACGAAGAACAAAACAGTTTCATTGGAAATCGCAAGGAGTCACAAGGAGTGAATGCATCTGCACCAGCCAGCCATTGAGAACGATCACTTTGAGCTAGCCATGTCACCAATTGTTTCCAACCATTGGGTTTTACCGTCGTGATATCTGGCTGGTTGTTGATCAAAGGGCGTGTGTACTTCTCAGTAGTCCGCTCCGTTCTCCTTTATGGCTGGCTGTAAGACCTGGCCATTGAGAGCAGAAGACATGAAAAGATTGGCTGTCTTCGATCATAGGTGTCTGCGTTCTATCTCCCGTGTGAAGTGGTGTATAATAAGGTGAGCAATATTGAGGTTAGGCCATCGGTCGAGTGCTAGTTGGTAAGGAGGGGAAATCAATCGACGAGGCTGTGAAATTACATCGACTGAGATGGTTAGGACATGTGTTACGTATGCATGCCTAGTCATCGCCTTCCTCGACAATGGGCAATGTTAGCTGACATAGGATGGGTCAGGCTGGAAAAGAGCTAGCACATGGTGGTCAAACGAAAACATGGCTTCACCAGTCAATGAAATCTACAACAGTTAGTCTAAGCCAGCCACGTAGGAAGGTGTAGACTGGCTTCCTGACTGGTTGGGGTCCTCGGGACGGTAAAAACCAATGAAGGCTGGAAACAATTGGTGACATGGCTAGCTCAAAGTGATCGTTCTCAATGGCTGGCTGGCGCAGATGCATCCACTCCTTGTGACTGACTTATGATTTCCAATGAAACTGTTTTGTTCTTCGTTATTACTATTCCTTTGTCTCACACCTCTGTTTACTGTCTCTCTCTAATATGCATTTCTCCTACTTTCTTCTTTTCTGGCTTTGTGTGCTACATGGAGGGAGTGTGGTGACTTGAACTGGAGCACAAATGTGCAAAGTTTTATGTCGAAAACAGTCAGGCAGGCAGGCAGGTTCATACTACGTTGTCTTGTAGTTTCATAGTGACTAGCAGAAACTAAGCTTTTTGCTGAAATATAATCATTCAATGAGCGCGACAACGGTAATAGCTGATATACATTACACACAAAAGGTGAGTGCAGGTTTGTATTTAAGGATCATTGAGAACATTATCACTCACCGACGATTTAAAAGGATCCAGTTGATGACTCTACGAAATGCTCATCTTGGATTCCACCATCACCTTAAATAACATCATGTAATGGATGAGATTTTTAGCTCAAGTGGATGATTTTGATGTAATTGTTCTCTCTGAGCTGGATGGTTTACTTACGAAGCTTTCATTGCCCGACTAAGCAACATCTTCAGCGCATACACTTCAATTCGATGATGTTGTTGTTGTTTAATTGTCATCAGAACATCCGTACTTGATTAAGCGCAATCGATTAACGGGGAATGTACAAGAGTTGTAGGTCTTATAGCTCTCACAGCCTAATCGATCAGGGGAAGGGTTTAAATTTAAACGGGAACACCCCACTGCTCATTGAGAATGCAGAGAGTGTCAAACGGGATGAAATGTGCCCGTTGACTTCCATTGACAACATCGTTTTGTAATCATGCATATAACTTTGAGTCTTTGTGTGTATGTGTATATTTTAATGTAAGGCTTTGCGTTATTGGCTGTTATTGTCAAAATTCTATTGTTCCACGATCGTAACATGATAAAAGTTGACAAGGAAGACGTCACTTTCAGAATATTGTGGTGTATATAAAAAGAGTATATTCTTAAGGATGACACCTACTCACACATTATTATCACACCATTACTATCACTGTTAGTTTCATGAACCAACCATCAACAGTTAGTGAGGTAGGTAACTGTTTTTTTCCCCATTTTGAAACTTCTTAGTAGTAGTGTGCACCCACACACATCCACTTCTAAAGATCGAACTGGGAACCACCACCATCATTTCAATGAGAGGCCCACTTGATCCGGAATCCAATGACCCATAAATTCTTTTTTTTCGTTCACGTTCCCCAGTGGAACATAGGGCTTCAAGCTTGTGGCTTGAAGTTTCTGTAGCAGTGTTTATTTTACAGGATGGGGTTGCTAGCCTGCCTCATACCCAACCTTTTCTCTTCACCAGCATTATTTCTGGCTTAGCGAGGTAAAGGAGTGCGTCTGTGGCCGGGGATCGAACCCCGGACCATGTGCATGGTCGGTGAGCATCCTAACCATTATGCCACCGACGCACACCCATAAATTCTGCCTTCTGTCAATCAATTAACTTGACTCTTTGCTGAACTACTTGTCTTTTGTCTACTAATATCACACCAACGCCGAACACTACCTTCATGCAAATGAGTGTGTATTTCACCTTGGCTACGACTTATCACTTCGGTTTGAGGACACCCCACCCCAGTAGCTATCAACTGGTGTTGTTTCTTGATGTAATCGATAATCTGAAATTAATGATACTGTTTTTTGTTTTGACCTATATTTTTCTTATAGGTGTGAAAACATCACCTGACGACGTACTGTTATTATCGTCCTCATCATCACCAGCTGGGGGAAGTGGCGTTGGGGGACGAAGAGGTGTTGACGGCAACCGCCGCCATCGCCACCACCACCACCACGACCACTCAGGTGAAGTATTACCACCACCAGAGTCAAATAATGATCAACAGAATCAAACAACACCATCTCTTGCCTCTTCTTCAGCAGCTATCTTAGATAATTGTTGTATCAAATGTCAATTAAGACGTAAACATCATAAAGAATACTTTAGTTTACTTCAAAAATGTTTACAAATTATTAAAGCTAAAGAAGAAAATGAAACGAATTCACTTAATCCTGATGTTACTGTGAATGCGGCAACTGGTGGTGGTGATGGTACTACTAGTAGTCAGTGTCAGTCAACAGCAGTACGTGGAGGAACAACCCCCGAAACAACGACGACAACAGCACCACTTCAGTCATCAGATACAATACAGACACCATTAATTTCGCTAAATAGAAGTCAATTGAAATGTCTTTTAAGTGTAAGTTTTGTTAGTTTTATTTGTTGTATTGAACATTTAATACCTTGATTTATTTATCTTTGTTTATAATTTGGTATTATTATTATTTATTATTGTTTCCTTTAACTCCTAGTGGAACATAGGGCCTCACCCATGCGTCTCCATTGCCTTCGGTTCTCTGCCAACGTTTTCACCTGGCTACAAGTCTGCCCACACGTTTTCATCTCCTCTTCACATGACCTCCTCCATGTCACCCCACCCTCTCACTGACGACCAGCTAATTCGCCGCTTCCCTTTCGGTCGGGTTCTACTCGACCAATCGCTTGTCTAGTGATGTCACTCACTTGATGGTTTGTTTCCTCAGAGTATGGCCAGCCAATCCACCTACCTCCATTTCTTCCTGCCTATTTGTTTCACAATCGGTTGGTTCCTGCTGTGTTGGTTGGTTCGCTCATTGCCAGAGATCCCTCCCTGTCTGTTGCTGATGTTTTCTGGCCGGCCGGCCGGCCATCTGATCTTGAGTAATAGTATTGAGGGAAGACAGCAGCTAGCTGTTAATGAAGGTCTGTAGTTTGTTTGAGATGCTGTTTATGACGCGTAGTGCAAGTCTCTGATCCATCCGTATAGTAAGTGGCACTGACTGACTTCACATTGGAGTTGAAAATCCGGATGTTATCTTCGTTTTGATGGTGAGTGCTGTCTGTTGACCTCCACACAGACTTGAGAGTAGTGGAAGCTTATCTTGCTCTTCCGATCGATTCTTGCTTTGATATCCTCGTCAGTTCCGTTCGCCTGTATTTGAAACGATGCTTCCCAGGTGGGTAGGTAGGTAAAGGAGGTTGTTTCTTTCAGGTTCCTTCCATTTATGCTGGCTGATTGTTGTCTGTTGTTGTTGTTGCTGTTGGTGGTGGAGTTGGCCAGGAATCTTCATCACCACCTCTGTTTTCTCTATGTTCACCTGAAGTCCTTCTTATCTTTTATGCTTCTTCTGCCAAGTTTGTGACCATTCCTCATTTGGCATAAAATTCTTCTAAAATGACTCACTCTTTTTATCACTTTATCTACCACCTAATGATGAGTGGGTGGGGATGGGGGGATAGTAGGGATTGGCGTGTTTGTGAACCTCATAGAGTCATTCTTATTGGTTTGATGATGTTGAACGCCTTATAGACTAATAAACTCCTTCAATTCAGTCTCAATTCACTGATACATAGATAAAATACAAGTCGATGAATATAGCAAAAATCCCCATTTAGACATTTAGAAAACAGAAAGATTGAGCGAAGAAATATTTACTTTTCAATTAGATCCTCATCTCTGGCTCTACTCTAATATATTCTGTATAGCATTTTTATTACAATACACAACAGTTTACCAGTCAAGTGGCACTGATATGTTTGTTAACAATAATTAGTCAGTGTCAAAATGTCAATCAGTGGGTTGATAATTAACGAAGAAAATCAATACACATTTAAAAGGTAGAAATGGTTAGAATAAATTAATTTTACAAGGATAACACGTAATTAAAGATGAAGTGGTCAAAATAAAAATAAAAATAAAATAATTTGGACATTTATAATTTTTTATAGTTTTTAACGGTTTAGGGGGAGAGGGGCGACGTAGACCTGTTTATGCATTCTTCTAGAGATGGCCACGGTAAGAAAAGTGGCTGTACATATTTCTTCTGATTGCTTCAGCTGTCTGTAGAAGACGAACACGTAGAGCAAAATTAAGATTAGTCGGAATTCGAAAAATATTTTTAAATGCAGTATTAACATCAATCTTATGCTCAGTATCAACAAGGTGTGCTAAAATAGAACTACGAATAGATGTTGTTTGTCCTCCCTTGCTTAACCATGCTGGATGATGTTCGGAAATACGACGATGAACCTGCCAAATTGTACGCCCAATGTAGCTGGCTCCGCAGCTGCAGTCAAACTGGTAGATACACATAGAAGAGGCAAATTTAGGTAGTTTATCCTCATTTCTCGAACATAGAATAGGGGTGGTTTTGAAAGACAACGTGCCTCGTAAACATAATAAGCTCTTTTAACTGAATTCTTCAAGCGCTGTGTTATGATTTCGCTTATGTTGTAAAATTAATTTATTCTAACCATTTCTACCTTTTAAATGTATGCGTATTGATTTTCTTCGTTAATTATCACCCGTCGAATTGACATTTTGACACTGTTTAATTATTGTTAACAAACATACCAGTGCCACTTGTTTGGTAAACTGTTGTGTATTGTAATAAAAATGCTATACAGAATATATTAGAGTAGAGCCAGAGATGAGGATCTAATTGAAAAGTAAATATTTCTTTCTGTTTTCTAAATCCATGAATATTAGGTGGTGTTGTTGTGGTGGTGATGGCACTGGTAGTGTGTTATGTGTGCATCATGATCTCAAACATTTTTAATTTTTCAAAAGAAAAAAAAGAAAAGATTTATTTAATGATTGACATACTCTGTTTTTTTCATAAATACTACTGCTACTATCATCTCGTTTTTAGAATAGTCACATGCACCTTTCATATGACACACGTTGTCATGGTGATGTAAAAATAGCGTATATTATTGTAGAGTAAAAAACACTTCCAGACGCAAACAGAAAGGCGCATAGTAGAGAGATTAATGACAGTTTGTGTGTGTTTGTGCGTGTGTTCGCGTTTGAAGTATATTCGAATTAATTTTAATTATGTATATGGCTTGACTTAATTGGTGATGGTAGGCTTACAATGGAATCCACGGTGTGTGTGTGTGTATGTGTGTTTGTGTGTGCATGTTTCTCTCTATTTCAGACTCATCATCAGTATGATATTGGAACTCGAACCTACTATTACAAAATTCAAAAGTATTATATCCACTAGGCTATGGATAGAAAAGGCGTTTCAAGACCAACAAAAAACACCTTCCTCCTTCTGTACCAGGCTCTAGATTGTACTCATTGTGTTCTCTCTCTCTCTAATGAATTAATTAGTCTGTGTTCTTGTTCTAGTTTTGGGGTAGGTAGGTAAGCTACTCATATGGTCTGTCTGGATTTGATTTCGTGCCTCTACGGACTGACTTCTTAGCCTCGTGCTGGCTGCGTTTATAGGCCTGATGATGAAGAGGAAAGGTTAGTCAGGAGTAGTTACACTAGCAACTTTACTCACTCCGTAGAACGAAATAACACCACTGCTTGGAGTCCCTATGCTCCACTCGGAAGATTTAATTAATAATATATTATTATTATTGTTCCCTTGGGTTCCTAGTGGAACATAGGGCTTCAACTGCACGTCTCCACTTGCTTCTGTCTTTTGCTGTACTTTTCACCTGTATCCATCCATGTTAGTCCATACTGTTTCAACTCCTCTTCACACGATCTCCTCCATGTCACCCTTGCACTGACGACCAACTCGCCGCTTCCCTTTCGCGTTCCACTCGAGCTATGGCCTGACTGACGTGCGATGTCACCCACCCAGCGGCCTCCTCCTCAGCCAGTGTCCAATCCATCTCCACTTCTTTCTCCTGCATATTTGTTGAGCGATTGGTTCTTGTTTTGTTTGTTTGTTCCCATAGTTTCTTGTTACTTCATGTTCTTTCCGGAGGCCATCTGATCTTCAGTATAGAGCCAGCGAAGACAGTTGTTGTTGTTGATAAAGGTCTGCAACAGGCTGTTGGAAATATTCTTTGTGACGCAACTGCCAAGTTTCTGATCCATCCGTATAGAAGAAGTGACTGACTTGATGTTTGTATTGAAAATCCGAATCGTTTAGTTGTTGATGCTGAGTGAGTGACAGAGGAAGATTTCCAGATTGGTTTCAGGTTGATGAATGTGTTTCTCGCCTTCCCGATTCCAGATTTGACATCCTCGTCGGTTCCTCCTCCTGTAGTTGAGACAATGCTGCCTAGATAAGTGAAAGAAGTAACCTCTTTCAAATCCCTCCCGTTGATGGTGATTGGCACTGGAAGTTGCTATTGCTGTTGTTGTTGTTGTTGGTTGGTTATTTTCATAGCCTCCGTCTTGTCTATGTTCACCTGGAGTCCTGTCTTTGCCTCCTTCTTCTTCGACCAGTTTGTCGGTTCTCGCTTGTAAGTCTTCGATTTTGTGTGAAATCAGACATAAATCATCCACACGCGAAATCCAGGTCTTCTAGGTTCTTCACGTCTGTGCAGGATATCCCTGTCTTCTGGTTTCCATGCACTGTGTGACGCATAATCCAGTCCACCACAATTGGGAATATCATTGGTGGTAGTAAGCACCCTTGTTTGACTCCTGTGTTTGCTCCAAACGCCTCGTTGAGTTTTCCGTTGTGGATCAGTTGACATGTGCCGTTGTCGTACAGCTGTTGAATAAGGTTGGTGAATATTTGGATTGCGCCGTAGTACTCGAGTAGTTTCCAAATTACTGATTTATGTATTTATTTAAAAATAAATGGAGACCTGTAAGAAAAATAATATAAATAACAAGGGATTCAGAGTTTCGATTGTACTACTGCCTTATAATCAAGTAAAATCATTCGAATTGGTTATACCTGGGATTTCCCGTATACGACTGGGATTAGGGTGGTATTTAAAAGTAACCAAACTCACTCAGAGACAAAATTTATCGATCTAAGAACTGGATAAATCCAATTTAAGAAACATGATATAATTTATTAAATACTGTGAGGTTAATTACTCGAGTGGAACTAGTAATTAGAACACTTGGGTGGCGGTTCACGGGGTTGATTGCTCGCCAACTATGCATACATGGTCCGAGGTGCAATTCCTGGACTGCGGCGCACATGTTTACCTCCCTCAACCGGTTGTAAAAGAGGGAAGCCTCAGGATGGTAAGTGAGGCTAGCAGCCCCACCCCACCCTCCTGTAAGAAGGAATAACACCACACCACACTGCTACTGGAAACTTCGAAGTTCAAGCTTAAAGCTGTATGTTCCACTCAGAAACCAATGAAATTAAGTAGATAAATAAATAAATAGTAATTGAGTAATGCTCGGTGATAAGTAGTTGGGAAAAATTGCTCGACCAATGCATGCAACCAAACAATAAGGTGGAATAGGATAAAATTACTGGAGAACGTCATCCTCCAATTATTTATGCTGTTACTCGCCGACCATGCACATAGTCCGAGGTTCGATCCCCGACCGACTCACTCCTTTACCTCGCTAAGCTAGTAATAGAACTGGTAAAGAGGGAAGGTTGGGCATGAGGCTAGCAACCCCATCCTGTAAAATTAAATACCACTGCTACAGAAACTTTAAGCCTTTAGCTTGAAGCCCTATGTTCCACTGGGAACGTAAAAGGAATAAAAAGAACAAAAATACTCACTGGTGTGAATTGTTATACTGAATAAACTTATCCATATATGGAATTATATTCTACACTATTCAAAATTCTTCTACACATTTTATTTTCTTTTTTCTTTTTCAGGTGTTAGAATCGTGTTCTCTTATGTTCCTGAAAAAATCTAAACACAGTCTACCGTGTCTTTCGTCTCATCCACCTACGGAGGAGACTTCAGCTGATGATAAAGTTGGAACTGATCATTCTGATCCGGATTTATCAACAACGCTAAAAGAAGACAATTCTGAAGAGTTGATCAATTCTACACTGAATGAAGTAATTTGTTTATTTTTGTTTTCACTTTTTTTTTTCTATAACACGTTTATCGCGATATACACGCATATGTCACACTTTTTCGCGATATTCGATTATCTCTCTGATGACGTTGGCTTGCTTACTGAGCATAATTTACAACTCTGTCAAATACGTGCGGATTTCAAATTCTACCTCCAGTCCATGTCAACCGTCAGACAATATGTGTGTGCCACCTAGTGTAGCCTACTGTACATGTCTGGTCTGTCTGGATTCAACATAGAACTTGGCACCGAAGTGCAGCAGTTCGAGTTGTCACCTTCCAAATACCACACAAGGGTAGACAAGAAGATGAGTGAAGAGAATCAATAGAGATGTGACATGTATAAGAGTGAAACAGAATGAATGAATGAGTAATAGTGGTAGAAAGGAATATGAAAGATTACAGAGACTACTGAATACATCTGCGTAAGCCATTGATAACGAACGATTTTGAGCCATGTCACCTATTGTCTGTCTCCAGCTTTCATTGATTGATTCTTAGAGTCCCGAGGACGGGCCGGGCCCCAACCCGGAAGTCTGCATCTCCCTCCCTACCTGACTGAGTCAGTTTAACTGTCAAGGATTTCATGGATTGATGAGGCCATGTTTTTGTTTGGCCACCACTTACTCTTACTCTTTTCCAACCTGCACCTATATCAGCTAGTAATGCCCGTCCGTCGGGGAGGGGGAGGCGATGGTTAGTCATGCGCAGCACGTCACCTAGCCATCTCAATCTATGTAATTTTATAGCCTCTTCGATTGATTTTCCCTCTTTGCCCAACACTCTATGCCTAACTTAACGTCAACATTACTTACCACCTTATTATACCACCTCCTAACGTGAGAAAGAGATCGTAGACATTTATGATCAAAAACAGTCAACCTTTCATGTCTTCAACTCGTATTGGCCATGTTTCAGAGCCACAGAGAAGGAAGGAGCGGCGAACTGGTGAGCAGTGCATTCGTCCCTTGATTGACAGCCGTATGTCACGCCTACGCCCGCCAGAGATGGCGTAAGTTAGCGAAAGCTATACTGCATGTATGGAAAATTCAAAGAAGGTGAAATATTCAACCACAATTTCTTCTGGAAACCAAAATTACTCAGATCACACATACAATGCGTGGGATCGAACCCCGGGGTCAAGTGCATCGTCGGCGAGCATTCTACCACTATAAGCCACTGACGCACATTCTACTGATGGATTGACTAATATAAATGAACTGTTTACCACTCATAATTAAATCAAACAGTGCTTCCTAACCAGATCGATATGTGATATGAGAGCACCGCTCACGATTGTTTCATTAGTTTGAAGGCTGACTTCATCAGTTCGCCTATGTGTGGTGGAGCTAGACAGAATTCAGGTGGTTTGAGCTGATCCACCACTCTGAGCTGAGTTGCCTAACCGGGGACACCAGTGATGATGACGTCAGCCCCTCAAACGAGTGCAATGGTCATCGAGTAATGTTTGCATCACTTCAGTCTTGAAAATCCCCATTCAGTCATGTAAAAGAAAAGAAGGCGTTCAGCGAAAAGACTCTTTTCGGCGAATTCATTCACTGAGCTGTACAATCGCATTTATATACAATTTTATTTGTGTGTGTGTGTACATTAGATTTATAAAGTTTAGACAATTACGTAATATCAGTATTATTTGGCTAGGAAACAAATGTTAATTAGATAGAAAATAAAATAGAATTGATTGAGTGAATTGGATGACACAATACAATTGAGTAGAATTCAGAGTAGATCAGGTTGGCAACAGTGTCAATGAGTGGTGGTTAAAACTAAATAAGGGTGGGGGTAGAGAATAATACAGTTGAAAATTAAATAAGTTAATCGGATGACGTCACATAGTTGACTAGAAATTGGACGTGGGTCGAGTTAGCAACATTGTTAATGAGGGTAGAGATTACAAAAGGGTGGGGTAGAGAATAATACAAATGAATATGTGAAATAATAAAATGCAAAAGGCGAAATAATACAATTAGTAAGACTGAAATTAAGAAAGATTACGTCCATTGTAGATTTAATGAATGAACGAATTTCTTTTGTATGCAGAGTTCAGGATTTAGCAGATGAATTGCCATTGCTTCTGCGATGTGGAGAAGTTTGATCCGTACGCTTTTAGCAAGATTGCCTTGTATTCTGTAGATAACTTTGAAGTTTATTTGTGGTTTGACTTGGTGTCCAGATTCGATCAAATGTTTAAGGATCGAGCTGCGGGGGTATCGGCTTTCTTCTTTATAAAACCATGAACGTAAATGTTCGTTGACACGTTTGGATAGCGAACGCTGAGTATGGCCGATATACCTGGCTCCACATGAGCAGGTGAATTGGTAGATGCACATAGATGAGGTCAACAGCGGTAGCTTATACTTCACATTCATGCGAATCATTGGTCTCGTGGAGAACGTCAGTCGTAATTCAGCTGCAAAGAAGTTTTTCTTCAATTAGCGGGAGAGCCGATTTCTCAATATTTCTGTAGATTGGTCTCCATTGTACAGCTCAGTGAATGAATTCGCCGAAAAGAGTCTCTTCGCTGAACTCCTTCTTTTCTTTTATATCACTTCAGTCTGACAGGCTTATACGTTGATGTGAGTAGTAGTGCCTAACTAACTCATCTCAATCGATCTAGTAGTCCATATGCCGTCATACATCGTTTACACACTACACTCGCATTCATGATTTATTTTTGGCATATTCAGTTCTTTTGTTACCACCTCCACTGTATGTGTTTTCCACTCTGTGGTGTATTTCGCGTTCTTCTAGAGGGGTGTTTTAAAGTGTTCTCATAAGTGATATTTTATTTATTTTTCCAATTTTTCAACTTTTTTTGTTTGTTTGCATACTTACTCCATTGCATCAATCAGTCTGTGTATGTGCAGAGTACTCCAAAAAAATTGATAAAGTTATTTTCTTTCTTTCTTTCTTCTCCTAAAATTCCACACTTGAATTTATTGATTGTGTGTCGTCATTGTTACTTTTTTTTCTTCTGGCTTTTATACGCATTTTTGTGTGTCCCCTTCTTTGTTCGTTCGTTTGTTCGTCTGTCTGTCTGTGTGTTTGCATACTCGCTTGCCTGCATACCTGCCTGTGGTCTGCTGGCTTGTTTGACATTTATTTCCTTTGTGTTTCTAAGCCTTTCATGTGACGTCAACATGATTTTGTCTTATTTTATACTATCAGCTGATTTGCCTATTGATTTATTGATCGGGTTCTTTTTTTTCTCACTCGTCTTTTTCTGCTTAAAAAGCACTTTTGGTTGTATGTTCACTAGAATTGGAATATACAAGGAGATGTCTATGGAAGGATGACGTGTAAGATGTTGAAGCATTCCGCATTCTTGGTCCTAGAAACAACTCAGTACATACGGAAGTCGATAGACTTTGGTGTTCCTCTCAAAATGCTGTCATCTGGCCACGCATTTATATCCTATACTGGATAAGTCCTATTCATTCACCTTCCTCATAAAAGTGTAAGGACGAATGCAAAAGTTAGGCACCTACAACTTGACTTGTTGACACTCAGGTTTGCCTAAGAGAGTTGGAAAATCCTGATTCCAAACTTTTGTTGCACATAGGAGGCTCCACTTTCCGAACAGATAGGATGACTCGTATGAACGTATGTTTTGGTCACCGGAAAATATGGGAGCGCAGCTACTGACGCTGCTGCCGCTGCCTTGTGGATCAGACTGCAGAAGTTCAAAGAAAGGGGGGTTGCTGTTAATATAATCACCTGCTTCTCTCTGAGTGTCCGGCGAGTATCTCTGTCCTCGTACTAGCTATGAGATTTTGTTTGGCGCATCTGTTTGCGCCCATAATATATCAAGTTTCTGTTCTAATAGTGATAATAATAATTTGTGAGTTTAATGCCAATATCATCGTTGAGTGTGCTTCCTCACTGGTTGCGACTTCTCATTAGAACTAATTCCAGGCAATTTCGTTCTGTGTTCCCAGTTACTAGCAAAACATCAGATTGATTTTCATGAGTTAGTAAACCTACAGAGGTTGTCCTTGAGTGAGTTTGTAGGTTTAAATGCCACCCTAATTCCTGCTTTATTAAGAATCCTAGGTAGAGCCTCAGATGTCCCCTCCTTATATAGTATTACGGTGGATGACTTATATTCTCTCTTATCTGTGTTATCATTACTAGTTCTACAATTATTTTTATTTTGTTTTTGGCCTTTAGTGATCTTCCTAATGAATTTTATAGGATAGTTATTTAAAACCAACGCCTCTTCTATCTGCTTTATTTCATCATTTAGGTCTTTTTTGTGCTACTTAGTGCCATTGCTCGGTTTGTTAAACACTTAACTAAGCCTGCCTTAACAGTTAAAGGATGAGATGAATTAAAGTCTAAATATCTATTAGAATGCGTTGGTTTTCTATAAACACTAGTGTGTGTGTGTGTGTGTCCAGGGATTACTGGACAGCTGTTTCTTCTTAGTTTGAGACTCGAAAGATCGAACCTATGGGTTACGCGACTAGCTCGTTGTTCATTCAACTACAGCTACCGCCAATGTGTAAAAATTCATTAGCGCAAGCCCACGAATTCTTTCTAACCTCCACTCATTCTCTATTCAACATTCTCTGCTGTGATTGTCAATGGTTCTTTAACTGAACTGAAGTCAAATCATGTGATCAAACTTGAAAACACCTACTAATCAAGTGAGATTTCTATTGGTTTATAGACACACGTGTGGGAATTATCATATATGCGAAATAAGAACATGCCAGAGCATGTTATTCTTATTCTTATCATCATCATCATCATCATGACTACTGACTATTGATCATTTAGTCTAAATGGTGTGTCATTGTGTGAACATTTATGCATTCCCCCCTTCTTATTGTGTTCATTCATGTCCTCACACACAGAAGTGACAATGAGGTCAGCTAACAAATGGAAGTGTGTTGTATTGTGAATTTTAAAGAGTTTGTTACAGATTTCTTGTGTTGTTGGTGTTGTTGTTGATGATGGTGGTAGTGGTAGTGGTGTTATATGATGGTGAAAGGTGCAATCATCACATGTCCTTGTAGGTAGAGCTGTGAGCAGCGAAACACAGAAATATTAACGTTGACCTAAAGCCACTACTATATTGATTAGCTCAATATTCAATTCATTGTGGAGAGTATGGCTCTCTCTGATGTGAACCTAATATGAACATGAACCCTGATATGTGGCGACAGCATTGTTGTTGGTGGTGGTGGTGTTTTCTTCGACGTTGGACACAATTTTGAAACAACCATATTGATTAATTAATTAATTACAGTCACTACACACACCAAGGTGGGCCTGAAATCAATGTAGTTCGCTAGACCTCTCAAAACCTCAGCATCACATCAACCTCTGCCCCCCTACACACACACACACACGTAGTCCCACCTCAAACATCTATCGTCTCAGTTACTCACACAAGATCGATCGAGGTTCAAAGACGAAATTTTCATCATTACGCTGGCTTTATGGTACTTAACATTTCGTCAAATCTTGTCTGTATTAGTAACACCGGTGTCAAGGCTTCAGTGATGTAGGACACAAAGACGGTTTTAGCCAACAACAACAACACACACGCACATACAATGGCCATCCCCTGCAAGTCACCGCAGACGCCGTTCCTATTGAGCACCTAGCTGCCTTCCAAAAATGCATCAGTATTCGAACTCTACGTCCACCAGCAGGCGCTCCACCTGTTTCCCTAGCTAAATAGACTTTTGTCATGTGTTTCATCACTACAAGTTGATGCCAAATCCTCCCGTCTCGAAAAGCAAGATATTTTCAAACGAGCCGCGAACGCTCCAGGCCTTCCACTAAACAACAACACATCACTGCCTCAACGTCGACCAGCCAAGTACAGAGAATAATCGGGGAGGTTCTAAGTCTCTTCTAAAACGGGGAAGTTGATCTGTAGTCAGATGCATCACACATGTTCGCAGTGAGACTGTATCTAGGTCAGTAAGGATATTTTCGTTCACACCCATGCCCCCTTGACCAGGAAGTATCATTTCATGGTAATCTTCACTTTCTCAATACCATTGAGCTGACATATATCTGTATATATCACTGTGTTCTTTGGTAGACTCACTTCTTACTTTCTCGTGCGGATAAATTTACTCTTCATCTCATGCCGGCTTGTGTTCTGGCTTAAATAGAGCGAATTAGAGGGAAAAATGGGTAGCTGACGAATAATCTTGTGGACGACTTAGTTAAGCGATGTTCGAGGTCAGTGCGTCTAAGTTCAGCCTCGGCGTCTCCATTCTATTTCAACTGAATGTATTGTGAAACATGCATAATACTCTCATTGTCTTAAGCGCATGAATATGCATGCAGTCATTGGTTTCTGGGATTGGAATTTTGTTATTTCAGCCTATAAGAATCAACAGTATCGTCCATCAGCCTTCACATGATATATGTGGTTTATCTCTCCGTCTAACGGCTTTAAACTTAATTCTTCTAAATGTCAGACTGTTAATTTCAGTTTCCGATATAAACGAAAGTTAAATGAAGCCGTTGTTTCCTATTACCCTTGCAAAATCGATGATACTGATATAGAA
Organism: Trichobilharzia szidati; assembly: GCA_944472155.2. Taxonomy (NCBI): domain Eukaryota; kingdom Metazoa; phylum Platyhelminthes; class Trematoda; order Strigeidida; family Schistosomatidae; genus Trichobilharzia; species Trichobilharzia szidati. The sequence goes on from OX235275.1 coordinate 7,977,409, forward strand.
AGTATCTTGGATTAATTCTCTCTTCTGACCTATCCTGGTCCTCTCATATCTTAGCGATTTCTAAAAGAATATTTCGTTTGACTTTTTACATTAAGAAGTTAAGGCACTCAGGCATAACTCAACCACTCCTCTTACAGTTTGTCAACTCGTGTATTTTACCTATTCTTCTTTACTGTTCACTCTTATTCTTTCCTGGATTGCTTAAAAAAGACTATGTCATACTTCGTAGAACTCTGAAGACTGTCAGTCAGTAGGGCGAGTGGTATCCAATTGGGCCATATCGTTGACATTGTCACTGATAGGCACTTGATGTCATGCAACAAATTCGCTAAAGGAATTTTGTCAGACTCTAAGCACCCACTCTACCCGCAGTTCCAACCTTGTGTCTCCTCGGGTAAAACAAGAAGTCTTTTCAGAAGAATTTATGCACGTACGTCTAAGTATAAAAATTCCACGATACCATATTTAGCACGTACTTTATGTGATGAAAATAGTGTCAGACATGAACTAACTAACCTTCTTAGCACCACTAAATAAACCATTTCCTTCACCGTTAAAGCGTCATACTTTATGGTTATTGTATTTCTTATATTTATAATCCTCTCAGTTTTTTGTTTTGCTTATTTTTTCGTAAGTGTGGACATCATTTAAGCTGTGTTATAACTGTTAATTTCGTATTTCCCCTCACCATGCTGCTATATCAACAGAACATAAGATCCAATAATCTATAACATGCTAAAATTTCCCAGCTGAATCGACAATACCGTTTGAAACAAACTCACTGTTATTATTATTTATTATTATTATTATCATTATTATTATTATATCTAATAATTATGTCGTATATGTGGACAAATTCCTCCGATTAATTTTGTTTTAGTTTTTAATTTTATATACACTTTGAGTAAATCAGATGCAATATTGTGACCAATACTGAGAATTCCATTCTGTACTATAATTACTGTTTTTGGAATAAAGTAGATTATTATTATTATTATTATTATTATTATTATTATTATTATTATTACATGATAAAGGTACTAACACTAATCAAATAGTGAATATGTTTCACTACTGTCAGAATAATTCACATAATATTTGTGTATTCACTTCTACTTCTAGTGTACATGTTCTGGTGTCGATGAAAACAACGAGGCAACATCACCATCATCATCATCATCCTCTACTGCTGCTGATCAGTTTGATTTTGGCAAATCTTTACAATATTTACTAGAAGCATTACATTTAAATAATCCGGTAAATACTGTTTCTATGGCTACATCAACAACACCAGTACATATCCCCAATGAAACAACAACATCTATGATAACACAGACAGAATTAATTCAAGGCGTTGATGTTGCAACATCAATTACTCTGCTAAATCAAACTATTGAAGGTAAATCCCTATGCATTATTTTCATTGTTATTTGAATGAATTATCTTTAATGACTAACGTTCCAATGTCAAACTAGGGGGACATCTTCAATGTTATTTATCATTATATATTTTTGTTTCTTTCTGATTGGAATATTGTGACTACTGTGTTCAGGTTTTTGCCATCACTTCCAAATGCGTATGCGTCTTCCCCTCCCCCTCAAAGCTATCTTATTTTTTCATCGCATTAATCTATGCTGTTTCATTCTTGGATACCCATCCAGTTACACACACGTAGAATAAATATTAGAATGTCCAGTAACACCGATGATCTTCCTGGTCGTGTTGATGGTGAACTGGATCATGTGATAAAAACCTTGTGGTTGGTAAAAAGTTGGGTGTATGTTGAATCGACCAAAAGACCATAATAGGTGATCTATACTTGATAAATGACTTATTCCTTGTGCCTCACAAAGTTGCCCCACCACCACCACCACCACTACGTCAAAGTAACAGCTGTCAAAATGTGATAAAGGAAATAATAATTCCTCTCCAACTTTTCTTTTTTAAAACTTTCAACTAATTTGATTTTACTCATGTTGTGTGATACGTCGGTGTGGTTCAGTGATACAGCTGTCCGCCAACTAAACACGTTGTCCAGGATTCAAATCCTGTCCGACGTCACTCGTAAACCTCGCCTAACCCCAGTAGTAAAACAGAGAAAGAGAGAACGTTGGGTCTGAGAGGCTATTGGGCATCTCCACTATTACTGAAACTGAAAGAAAGCTCAAAGTGTGAGGCCTTGTTTTTTAATGTGGTTGTGTTCTCCGAGTTGGATAGTTAATTTGAGAAGCTTTCATCACCCTACTAGGTGACATCTTCAGCGCATACTTCAACTTGAAGTGAAGTGAGCTTTTAGATTTCTCCACGAGTTTATTAATCATCTCTCCTGGCGACCTTGGACGTGATTGGTTGTTTTTGTGCGTTTTCACACCTTCTAGGTTGCTTGTATTGTCACTCATTGTTTCTTTGACTTGAACTTTGATCCTTTGTGTGTGAGGTTTCTTTCTTATCGGTTGATAAATTTTGTCAATCTCGATGTGTCTATTGATTGATGATTCACTGGAATACCAGGTAGGCTTCTAAAAATTCTCTAGCATTCTTGGTATTGTTTCCTTTGTCTAAAAAAATGGATATCCACGGAATTTCATCAAAAAGACATATACCCCTAAGCCAACCTATGAAACCAAATGCCCCCAAGGAAAGCACAAAGAAAGACGCCCTGCCATATATAAAGGATATATCAGAAATCACTGCAAGACTCGTCAAACCTTTAAGAATTGACGTCGCACACAAACCAACAAAATCACTTCACTCAGTTCTATGTCAACCAAAAGACTCAACAGCGAAGGAAGATAAAACCAACATCATCATCTACAAGATAAATTGTAGCAACTGCGAAAAACACTACATTGGTCAAAGTGGACGTCCCCTTCGTCTTCGTATCCACGAACATAAGCTAACCGTCAAAAGTCATGACATCCACTCCCTCATATCACTATATACAGACAACCAGGGGCATCAATTCGATTGGGACAATGTTCAAATATTAGACATAGGAAACAATACCAAGAATGCTAGAGAATTTTTAGAAGCCTACCTGGTATTCCAGTGAATCATCAATCAATAGACACATCGAGATTGACAAAATTTATCAAGCGATAAGAAAGAAACCTCACACACACAAAGGGTCAAAGTTCAAGTCAAAGAAACAATCAGTTCCAATACAAGTAGCCACCTAGAAGGTGTGAAAACGCACAAAAACAACCAATCACGTCCAAGGTCGCCAGGAGAGATGATTAATAAACTCGTGGAGAAATCTAAAAGCTCACTTCACTTCAAGTTGAAGTATGCGCTGAAGATGTCACCTAGTAGGGCGATGAAAGCTTCGCAAATTAACTATCCAGCTAGCTCAGAGAACACAACCACATCAAAGTCATCCACCTGAGCTACAAATCTTCTCCGTCATATCTAAATTGAGGCCTTGTGTGTTGCACTCGGAACACAAACGACTAAAATTAAATGAAGATTAGTATGTTATGCGTAGCTTCCTCCCCCCCCACTCTGTGTGTGTGCTTTCCACATTGATTTTTTTGCTTCTTCCTTTGATGATACAATCATTCGTTTTGTGCATGATATATGCTAATATACGTGTTTAGATCTTATTTTACCTCTAATTGATTAATAGTTCACATACACACACACACACGTCCAGTGGCACACAGGTACAACCACACATTACGAAACCAAGACAAGTAAACCTGTAAAATGTTAATCCACAATAATTCTGCCCATATATATATATACATATATATGTATTTCTTTGACACCTTTCACCTTGAAAATGTATAAGGTCAATGTTATGTTCTGTTATACGTCATCGATTAATATGCAAGACCTGAAACCGTTCATCAGGATATGAAAGTTAGGTGATCACCGTAGTATTTGATCATAAGTGTCTAGTTAGTGTTCTATCTCTCACATTAGGCGGTATAATATGATGTGAAATAATAATAGGGAAGATTTGTAGCTCAGGTGGATGGATGATTTGCAATTAATAGTGTTCTCTGGGCTGGTTGGTTTAGTTGCGGAGCCCATATCAGGATTAATAGCTGAAGCGGCGTTAAGCAAAGATTAAAATTAATAGCTCTACCTATAATTAAACCGAAAATCTGGACAGGTACGTTACGTTGATGATACATTTGTAATAATTAAGAGAAATCATTTAGAATATACCCGTAAATTAATAAACAACATATTTGAAGACATCAAATTCACCACGAGAGTAAAAGAATTAGATGACAAAATCCCATTTTTGGATGTCTTAATCAGGAGAACCAACACAGGAGATTTAGAAACACAGGTATATAGAAAATCAACGCACGCAGATCAAATACTCAACTATACTAGCAATAATCCAATTACTTACTCACAAACGAAACTGTGCGCAGACATTGTTCACAAGAGAGTTCAAACACACATTGTAGCACTCCAGAGTTGAAAAGAATGGAAGACAAAATACCTACAAACGGTCTTCAAAAAGAATGGTTATCCACAAAATTTCATCAAAAAAAGTGTTTAAAGTCGAATCAAAACACCAACAAAGAAACATCATCAAAGACCACAAGAAAATTCATCCTACCATACCTTAGTAATATCTCGAAAATGCTAAAACCGTTTGATATAGATATAGCACACAAGCCGGTGAAATCGCTTAATTCGATATTGTGTAAATCGAAAGATCCAACAGAAAAAGGAGATAAAATTAATACCATTTACAAAATTGACTGTATGAACTGCAACAAGCATCACATCGGCCAAAGTGGGTGTTCTTTTAGAATCAGAATCCAGGATCATAAATCAGCCATGAAAAGACACGATATGTATTCTTTAGTATCATTGCATATAGACAATTATGGTCATCAATTTGATTGGGATAATGTCAAAATCTTAGACGGAGGAAACAGCACCAAAAGTGCAGTCAGGGAATTCCTAGAAGCCTGGTACTCAGACGAAAATGCAATTAACAAACACGTTAATATGGACGAAATATGCCAACTAATAAAAAGTAAATCAGGTGACCAGAAAGTTTAAAATCCAAGTCAATAGAAAATGTTCAATACATATGTTGTAAAGATGGTTACCGGGAGACGTACGAAATTCTATCACTCATGAAGAAATTTAAATCATTTCTTTTTGTGCTAAATATTGCGCTGAATGGGGATGTTGTCCAGCAGGGGGACGACGAAAGCTCCACAATTAAACCAACCAGCTCAGAGAACATTATTAATTGCAAATATGATGTGAGTAATAGTGAGGTTAGGCGTGTAGATTGTTACGTGTTTATTGTGAGCGAGAGAGAGTCAACCGACGGGGTTGTAGAGTTTTATATTGATTCAGACGATTAGGAAATGGGATAGGCATATAGGGAGCAATGTTAGCTCATATAGATAGATTACGTTAGAGGAGAGAAACAAAATAACAGTTACGAGTGGTCAAACCCAAAGCATAACATCCCATGTGTATGATTTTGAGGTCTTCGACTGTGTTGGTTTGTGAAACATCGAGGAAGAGAGAGTGGATTTTACAGAGTTCTTGACTTAGAGGTCTTCGAGTAGCTAAGATCCAATAGCTGAATGAAGAGTATTGGTGATATTCGCCTTGAAATCGTATGTGTGATTACCCAAATTCACAGAATCTCTGTTTTATTTATTTCCCGTGCATTTTATTTATTTATTTTCATGATAGATCCTTCATATTTCTTTCCTTAACCTCTTTTTCTACCTTTATATGTATGTGCGTGGGTGTTGTCATATGAACTGCAGTTGTTGTTGTGGTGGTGGTGGTTTTTGCACTTTTGTACAAAATTCTAAACGTTGAAAATTTAGTTCAATTCAATTCTGCAACACTTGACTTACTTAGGCCTAAATTTGAAGATAAATCTGATTGGTTAGTGTATTTGTGCACACATGTGCGCGTGGGCGTGAGTGTACATATAACCTGTTTATTTCAATTTGCCTATAGGTCAAATCAATACATCATCACAGTTGTTAGTTAGTTAGTTAGTTAATTAACACCTCTTCCTTCTTTTTATTTTATTTTATTTTTTTTCTGAAAAATCTTCAGGTAAATATTAAAGGTTGACTATCATCTATGCATCAGCGTGATGATGTAAGCCGAGCTAATATTAAAACATCCTAACGATAGCTCCGTTTACTTTGACGTGGTGTTGGTAGTGGTCAGACTTGCATATTGCCAACCACTCAAAAAGAAATACACTAGCTGAAACTAATGTCCTTGTAAAAGTGCTAGCACATCAGAAAGGTCTTGTGGTTAGCAATTGGACTAAAAACCAATTACTGTCATCATAGTGTGTAGGTCACTTACACACACACACACACTGTGTTGGAGAGGGGTCTCTGGACGATGTCGTACTCCTGGCCCTCAGATGAACTGGCACAAACGAGCTAGCTGTATGTATTGCCTCTCCAATCTGGAAAGCGGTGGGGTTTACGACAGGATGGGCATCGAAAATTGTACCTCCCGGCTTCCATTGTGGTGGATCGTAACCAGCAGTGTAGAATTATAATACGGATGCGACTTAAACTCATCATAATTTACCGGCCCCAACTAGTCCTTCCTGAGGTTACAGGAAGCTGATGCTCCTTTAAGTTCCCTCCCCCCAAAAAATCAACTTCTACACTGTCTGTCTGTCCGGATTCAACGTAGAACTTGGCACCGAAGTGCAGGAGTTCGAGTTGCCACCTTCCAAATACCACACAAAGGTAGACAAGAAAATGAGTGAAAAGAATCAATAGAGTTTTGATAAGAGTGACAAGAGTGAAACAGAATGAATGAGCAATGGTAGAAAGGAATATGAAAGATTACAGAGACTACTGAATACATCTGCGTAAGCCATTGACAACGATGAGTTTGAGCCATGTCACCTATTGTCTGTCTCCAGCCTTCATTGATTCTTAGAGTTTGGAGGGCGGGCCGGGCCTCAACCCGGAAGTCTGAATCTCCCTCCCTACCTGACTGACTCGGTTTAACTGTCAAGGATTTCATGGATTGATGAGGCCATGTTTTTGTTTGGCCACGACTTACTCTTTTCCAACCTGCATTTACCTATATCAGCTAGTAATGCCCGTCCGTCGGTGTGGGGGAGGCGATGGTTAGGCACGCGCAGCACGTGACCTAACCATCTCAATCTATGTAACTTTATAGCCTCGTCGATTGATTTTGCCTCTTCGCCCAACACTCTACGCCTAACCTAACGTTAACATTACTTACCACCTTATTATACCACCTGCTAACGTGAGAAAGAGATCGTAGACATCTATGATCAAAAACAGTCAACCTTTTCATGTTCTCTTTAACTCGTATTGGCCATGTTTCAGAGCCATAGAGAAGGACGGAGCGAACTGGTGAGCAGTACACACGTCCCTTGGTTGATAGCCGGATGTCACGCCTACTCCAGAGACGGTGTAAGTTAGCGAAAGCAGCTCGAGCTTTTTGGATCCGTGCTGAGATTTCGTCGCCAATCAGTCAAATCTGTAGGGCAGGTACGTTGTAGGCAGCCGGGAAGTGATAAGTGCCGATGCACTTCCAAAAGCATCCCAAGCTCTCATGAATAACATCCGCCTTCACGTATATATATATATATATATATATATATATATATATATATATACGAAGATAAGTAGTTAAAGACTTGGTGAATCAGTTTCTTATCGTCTGTTTTATCACAATTCAGGATTTTTCTGTTTGTAGTCGAATTCTTGGTCTTATTAAGGTATTAAACGTTTATCGTCAATGTATATATAGACTGACTGAGTTGAGCTTAGCTTAGCTTTGAACATAAAACTCAGAGGTAAAGTGTAGAACACAGTTAATTGTCGTCAAACTCCATTTATACATAGTGCACAATGTTAGAAGAGAATAAAAGAGAATACAATCAGCAGCATAAAAACACATTAAAAAATGATTATTAATAATTGAACGCCTAATGGATCTCAGCGTTCACAAAGAATGAATGAATGGATCTCCATCATTTATAGCAATTTAGAGCTATGTGACTAACAGTCTCCAGCTATTAGCTATTAGTTATTACGGTCTCGAAGACCCTAGACAGCCAGTCAATCTGCACTTCCCTACCTGTGTGCAAGTGTGAAGGAGAATAAATTAGAAGTGGATGGCCGTGGCAAACGCCGGTTCCTATCCGATCACTGGAGTTTTGTGACATCAGGCTCTGTGTGTGGTATGCCTTGCAAGGGGAACTGGATGTAAATAACATGTGGGGGTGGTCTAGTGATTAGGATTTCTGGCGTTCCTGTAGGTCCTAGCCATGCTATAGAGGTCACTGTTCGACTCCTGAAACTTCACCTAGTCTGTAGTAAGTGCAGAAAAGAAGTAGAGTCTAGATATGAGTCTAGCAGACCCTATTCCGTAAAAAACAATACCACTGGAAATAAGACTTCAAAGTTCAAAGCTTGAATACAATGTCTGTAAGTATGGTATGTGCTTTGCACCGTTTAAGTGCAAAGTACTGTTACAAGATTGACAGGAGCCTGTACCTGCACTCACTCTTGCGAGTGAACTGCTTGAAGTTGTTGATAAATTTGTGTATCTGGGTAGTTGTGTGATTGCTGGCAGAGGAGTGACGAATGAGATTTTCAACCGTATAATGAAGACTAGGGTGGCATACATCAACTTGAGCCACCTGTGGCGCCATCACGACGTTAGCCTGGCTGTCAAAGTTGGTCGGGTATACAATGCTTCGGTGTGGGTTGTCTTGCTCTACGCCTGTGAAACCTGGCGTATCCGAGCTGAGGATGTGAGGCGACTCTGCGTGTTCAATCATCGCTGTCTCCATAGGGTTCCTTGCGTTCGATGGCATCATCACGTGAGTCATTCTGAGGTTCGGTGGCGTGTGTTTGAACACAGTGGAGATCACCATTTATTGAGTGTCGTCATCTGGAAACACCGGCTCCAGTGGCTTGGACATGTGCGTCGAATGTCATCCCAGAGGTCTCCGTACAGGCCTCTGTTCGCTAGCCAGCCCTGGGCTGGGATGGAAAAGGCGGAGGGGTGATCAGTCCATGACGTGGCGTCGAGGGATGAAGGATATTTGTGTGTTAGGTTAGCATCTGATGGTGTGTCACAGTTTCCTGGTTGGAGTCCGCGAGATAGCTCGAATCGATGGCTCGAAACGTTATCGGATATGGCCAAGAATCGTAATCAATGGCGAACGTGTTGCAATTTCCTTCTTTCTTCCCTTCCTGATGATAGTTAACGAATACTGTTTGAACTTGTTAAACATGACTGTTTTCCTTCCAGATGAAGTTCTTTATCCGTTCTGTATTTATATTTTTTATTTTTAATCTATGTTGTTTAATTATTATTGTGTGGCGCATCTTTCTTGGTGCCATATTGTGTCAAATTTTTTTTGCGTTTAAATAAATATTTTTAACTCATAGAATGAGAGAAAAACTAATGGCTCATTGGTGTTTAGATATTCAACATGTTCAACAACACTTTCGTTCACGAGTTCCGACCTCGATTACATTCATTCCTTGCGATCTGAGTTGAAGCATAAGACATATCAACTATACTTTCGTATTGCATTCGATTCACAAATATTTACTTTCGATTTACCCCAAAATTGCCCACAAGTGTTGTCACACTGTCAGTGTCATTCAGTCTTTCTTTATACCGCCATTGGAAGCCTAATTCTTCTTCACTTCGCATTCTACTTCCAACCAATCACTTGATTGTCCCTGAAATAATAATGGAGCTAGCTCCGCCGTCTGTGCCAAATGTCCATAGTAGTGACTCTGTTTACTAACCGTTTCAATTTTTTTGTTTTTGTATTTGTGCTTTTTTCATCTCCGTTTCAATTCACTGATAGCTGACGTCTTATTCTTGTCTTGTTTGTATTTTTCCCTTTGTTCTATATAGATTGTAATTCTGAAGGTGGAAAAATATCAACATGCGTAAGTATATATTAAAAAATTCAATTGTATTTTTTTTGCATCCTTTTATCATGAAATCTCTACAGGTTAACTCTTGAAAAAATTAACCTGATACTACTCACTAGTGACTAACTAACTGACTAACTCTACAGAACGAAGTTGCCGCCTGGAGTGATTTTTTTAGTGAGAAGTTTTGATCAGTCGAGGGCGGAGGGGGGGGCTCCATCCTGTTGGCGTTCGTGGCACAGGTCTCTTTGGTGGACGTAGAGTTCGAATACTGATGCATTTTTGGCAGGTAGGCAGGTGCTCAATGGGAACGGCGTGCCTGTGGTGACTTGTAGAGGATGACCATTGTGTGTGTGTGTGTGTGTGCTGTTGTTGTTGGCTAAAACCATCTTTATGTCCAACATTATTCAGTCCCAGAAACCAATGACTGCATGCATATTCATGCGCTTAAGACAATGAGAGTATTATGTATGTTTCACAATACATTCAGTTGAAATAGAATGGAGACGCAGAGGCTGGGACTTAGACGCACTGACCTCGAACATCGCCTAACTATGCGTCCCCAAGATTATTCGTCAGCTACCCATTTTTCCCTCTAGTTCACCCTATTTATGCCAGAACACAACGGCATGAGATGAAGAGTAAATTTATCCGCACGCGAAAGTAAGAAGTGAGTCAACCAAAGACGACAGTGATATATATTTATATATATGTCAGGTCGATGGTATTGAGAGAGTGAGGATAACCATTAAATCGCTACTTCCTGGTCAAGGGGGCATGAGTGTGAACAAAAATATCCTTACTGACCTAGATATAGTCTCACTGTAAACATGTGGTGCATCTGACTACAGGTCAGCTTCCTCGTTTTAGAAGAGACTTAGAAGTGCGCCGACTACTCTCTGTACTTGGCTGGTCGACGTTGAGGGAGTGATCTGTTGTTGTCTAGTGGAAGGCCTGGAGCGTTCGTGGCTCGTTTGAAAATATCTTGCTTTTCCAGACGGGGGAGGGGTTTGGCATCAACTTGTAGTGATGAAACACATGACACAGGTCTCTTTGGCTTGGAAACAGGTGTAGCGCCATCTCATGGACGTAGAATTCGAATACTGATGCATTTTTGACAAGCAGGTAGGTGTTCAATGGGAACGGGGTCTGCGGTGACTTGTAGAGGATGACCATTGAGTGTGTGTGTTGTTGTTTTGGCTAAAACCATTTTTGTGTCCAACATTATTGAGGTCTTAGCACAGGTGTTACTTATACAGACAAGATTTGACGAAATGTCAAGTACCATAAAGCCATCCCGATGGTGAAGATTCCATCATTTGACCTCGATTGGTATTGTGTGAGTAACTGAGACGTCGGATGTTTGAGGTGGGACTACGGGTGTGTACGTGTGTGTGTGTAGGAGGGCAGAGGTTGATGTGATGCTGAGGTTTTGAGAGGTCTAGCGAACTACATTGATTTCAGGACCACCTTGGTGTGTGTAGTGACTGTAATTAATTAATTAATTAATATGGTTGTTTCAAAATTGTTTCCAACGTCGAAGAAAACACCACCAACAACAGCAATGCTGTTGCCACATATCAGGGTTCATATTAGGTTCACATCAGAGAGAGCCATACTCTCCACAATGAATAATATTGAGCTAATTAATATAGTAGCGGCTTTAGGTCACCGTTAACATTTCTGTGTTTCGCTGCTCACAGCTCTACTACAAGGCCATGTGATTGCACCTTTCACCATAATATAACACCACCACCACCTCCACCATCAACAATAACAACAACAACACAAGAAATCTGTAAAAAAGACTCTTTAAAATTCACAATACAACACACTTCCATTTGTTAGCTGACCTCATTCTCACTTGTGTGTGTGTGAGGACATTAATGAACACAATAAGAAGGGAATGTATAAATGTTCATAGAATAACACCACTTAGACTAAATGGTCAATAGTCAGTAGTCATGATGATGATGATGATGATGATAATGAAGATAATAACATGTTCTGGCATGTCCTTATTTCGTATATTATGATAATTCCCGCGTATCTTTTTTTAAAAATCAATATAAATCTCATAATACCACACATTTCTTTCTACAGGAGATTGTTATGAAATAGGTTGCTCTAGCCAATTCTGAATCATGCAACGGGAAGCGTATTCAAGCCGTAGTTTCTAATGTCTTAATGACTATAATGGAAATTCGTTTCTTCCATGCGTATATAAATATATGTGTATGTGCGTCGGTGGCATGGCGGTTAGGGCGCTCGCCGACCATGCACATGGTCCGGGTTTTGATCCCCGGCCACAGACGCTCTCCTTTACCTCGCTAAGCCAGAAATAAAGCTGGTGAAGAGGAAAGGTTGGGCATGAGGCTGGCTAGCAACAAGATCCTGTAAAATAAACACTGCTACAGAAACTTCAAGCCGCAAGCTTGAAGCCCTATGTTCCACTAGGGAACGTGATGAAATCTATCGTGAAAAGCAATCAAATTCTTGCTAGTTGATAGACAGACAGGAATCAACAATTATTGATTGTCATATGTTCAGTGATAGAATGTGCTCACTAGCCGCCACACATGGATGTGGCGAAACCGGTTGTAATTCCTGCCTCCCCACCCACTGACTCTAAAACCCCGCCTAGCTTACCAACCTGTTGTTAAGTGCTGGCTATAAACACCACCGCTACTCTAACTTCAAATATTGGATCACGATATTCCACTCGGAAAGCAGAAGTTGGAATTTATTTTCCATTGAATTGCGCCCAAGTGGCTTGATGGGCGTTCATTCAAACTGCAGTGGGCACATTCCACTGAAGGGTTCTAGACTAGAATGAAGCAGCTGTCCAGTACTCCCTGGACTTATATATATATATACGCAAACGTCTGCAAGTTTCATCGCCGATTGGCATCAATTAGACAAGCATTGCAGACCAACAACTCCTGGATTCTTCTTGGGAGTACTCTTGGGCAGTACTCACTTGCTGCACACACCTGCCGGTCGGTCGGTTTTCGACATAGAACTTTGCACATATGTGCGCCAGTTCAAGTCGCCACACTCCCTCCATGTACCACACAAAGAAAGAGAAGAAAGTAGGAGAAATGCATATTAGAGAGAGACAGTAAACACAGGTGTGACACAAAGGAATAGTAATAACGAAGAACAAAACAGTTTCATTGGAAATCATAAGTCAGCCACAAGGAGTGGATGCATCTGCACCAGCCAGCCATTGAGAACGATCACTTTGAGCTAGCCATGTCACCAATTGTTTCCAGCCTTCATTGGATTTTACCGTCCCGAGGACCCCAACCAGTCAGTCAGGAAGTCTACACCTTCCTACGTGGCTGGCCTAGACTAACTGTTGTAGATTTGATTGACTGGTGAAGCCATGTTTTGGTTTGACTGCCACTAGCTAACTCTTTTCCAGCCAGATCCATCCTATATCAGCTAACATTGCCCATTGTCGAGGAGGGCGATGACTAAGCATCCATGAGTAACACATGTCCTAACCATCTCAGTCGATGTAATTTCACAGCCTCGTCGATTGATTTCCAATTCCTCCTTACCAACTAGCACTCGACCGATGGCCTAACCTCAGTATTGCTCACCTTATTAGACCACTTCACAAGGGAGATAGAACGCTGACACCTATGGTCAAAGACAACTAGCCACACTTTTCAAGTCTTCCGCTCTCAATGGCCAGGTCTCGCTCACAGCCATAAAGGAGGACAGAGCGGACTGATGAGCAGTACACACGCCCTTTGGTCGATAGTCGGATATCACGTCTACGCCAGAGATGGCGTTAAATGGCATATGTGAAACTAGCCCTCTGTATTCGTACTGAGATTTCGTCACACACATCTGCCACATAGGACTTTTACGCTACTCTGCGACGCCTTCGACCATTCAGTCACTGAGAAATATTCCAGGGGTGAACTTGTTCCTTGATTGATTGATTTTGATTCATTTTTCTAATGATGAACTTATTTTGTTGTCAACTTGAATAAATGAATAATCTATGTGTGGTGTTTCTGTTTCTGTGTAGATTTCATCTTCCTCAAGTACTACTGTACCGTGTGTCTGTGATTCTGCTGCTGCTGCTAGCAGCAAGATGAAGGAAACCACTAGTGGTGGTGGCGGCGTTGATATTCACACTACAGACGATTCAAGTAGTTCTAATTACCTAACTGTCTCATCGTATAATAATAATAATGACAACAACAGTAATAATTATAATTCGTCATCATCACGTAATATTTCTTCTGCATCGACTTCTGCTGCTTCTCGTTGTACCTCGCCTACCTCATTGTCTCCTGTCCCACTATTACAACAACAAGAACAGTTGGCTAATACATCCAGCAGTGATAATACTAATAATAATATTGCGACTAGCGGTAATAAGCATAAATCGAATAATGCTTTGGAGACTTCCACTTGTAATTTATCGGGTATTTCTAAAAAGTCTGCTGAACGCTATACTAGTTTTGTACATTCAAAGTAAGTTTTTTTATTTTTGTTATTGTCGTTGTTTTTTTCTTTACCTTATCCTCAGTTTTGTCACCTTTACTTTATTTCAGGATGCGCATTTCGTCCTATTTGGGACTCGTCAGCTAACTGGATGCACCTGCATTCCCCAGTTTAGTGATGATGTTCCCACCGAGGCTTGGACCCAGTGTCCATAGTTTCAAACGTCAAGGCGTAATCTCCACTAGACCACTTGGCCCACGACAGCCACCTCTTGTGCAACGGGCCACATTAATTATTTCATTGAATTTTAGATATTCCCATCGATTGATTGGACTGTGAAGTGCTTGGTCTCACGTTGACGTGTTGACTTCTTGTGCAGATGCTTCGACGATGTATGGGCAAGCCTCGGTAGGAGCAGCATCATCACTCACTGCGGAATGCAGGTGCATCCAGTTAGCTGACGAGTCACAAATAGCTCGAAATGCCCGTTTTCCTGAATCCCACTGCTAGTCACCATCCACCAATTAACTTCTAATTACATGCCTAGACATTATCGAAGTATCTGCACAAGAAACCGACAGGTCAACCTGAGACCGAGCACTTAATAATAATAATAATTTGCTTTATTCCAGAAACAGTGCTAGTGCTACAGTGTGGAATTTTCAGCACATATCTACAATATTTGCACCTAATTTTACCAAACATTTAAAAGGAGTATTTCAAAAAATAAATATAAAGACAACAGCAAAAAAAACACGATAAGCACAAAAATAATTCTAAAAAATGCGAAAAAAATACCAAGAAGTAGAAAGGAAAATAAACAACATAACGAATAATATCTCAGCATTGGGTAGTGGAAGCTATGATATGATCATGCATGGTGTCAGTAAACCTGTAGTCATACAAGAAGTTATGAAATGATATTTAAGAATGTTTATCGCCAAGATGATCAGTTTATTTGATTGAAACAACTCTAAACATTCATAAAATAACATTTCAGGGTTGTTGTTTTGTTTTTTATTGTCAGGTCAGATGCAGTTTTTGTACTATTGATGAGTCCCAAGCTAGGCTAAGGAAACAGCTGTCCAGTACTCCCTGTTGACTTTCAATGATTTTCTTACTTATATCAAACAAATCAAATCCACCCTAGAAACTAAATCTTGAAACGCAGATGACCCAAACGGATAGAATTTCCTTATGATTTATACTACTGATTAATTAATATGAGTAGTTGGAAGCCACTGCCTGAAACATAGATGGAAGTGAACTAAACATCACCTGACTGCATGCCTCTTCTCTCACCATTGAAAGCTTTACTCATCCGCAGTGTATTTTGATCTGACATTAGTAACTAGTGTGATCTGTCTAGTCCTCTCTTTGGTGCAGACTGAATTCTATCAGTCAGGTTGTAATGTGGCCACCATGCCACTAGGTAGCTCGCCATCACGGTGCACATTGATTTGATGATATTAGATGGTTGGAGGCAATCGGCCACAGGAAGCCTTGCCTGATCTAGGTTTCGTGGTAGTTGGTACTCGTCAGCAAGGCGTATCTGCGACCTTGAAGGAACTGATGTCCCTTCTGAGATTCGAACCCGCGTCACATAGCCCACTGTATCCCTTGAACTGACGCTGACGGAGGATAGAATTTGCAGGCCATCCACCAAACGGCAACGTAAGTGCCTGAGTGGTCATCGAGTTTACTTTCGTAACTTTGAAGGTTCCGGATTCTATCTCTTGTGGGAGGAGTCACTGGCACATACTACCGAAGGGTTTGAAACATCAGGGTGAAATAGTTGTTGTTCATTGCTTCCTGGTTTTCAATGATTTCTCTAGCTGATATTGTTTAAATCGTTACGAAATCTACAAAAGAGGTTGATACAAACCCCGACAAAACCAAATTATCTTCTGCCTATTTGTTTTGTTTTGTTTCTTTTCTGCCTAGTTTTGCACCGAATGATATTGTAATCTTTGTGCCAGTTCAAGGATCGAAACCAAATACTTCAGGATTATGTACTACTGGTGCTACTGCTACTACTACCACGACGACGGCTACTGATACCACTTCCAGCGATGCTGACAGTTCAATGACAACAACAGCGACGATGGCGAGTAATATCACACCTACAACCAGTTGTATTCTATCACAACAAAACACCAACAATCCTAATAACAACAATAATAATGACTTAACAAATATAACAAAATCTGATATATGGTCTGTCACCAGTGGGAAACTTTCCGTAAATCTACTCGATGTGATTTCACCTTCATCTAGCTTATTATCTTCAATGATTGTTCAATCATCTTTACCCTTGTGTTCATCAATATTTGGAACAAGCAGTGGTAGTGGTAGTGGTGGTGGTAGTACCGGCACAACAACTACAACACTGGCTGCTGGTACTGCTACGTCGACGACTCAACAACAACAACAAAGACAATGCATAAAAGTGCCTATCCACTAAATAGTAATACTGCTTTAGCGAATGAATTCTATTCATCAAGTGCATTGTTAGGCGGGGAGGTATTTTTACCAACTGTGAATGCTACTATTACTACTACTACTAATACCAGTGCAACAACAACAACACTGGGAACAGGAGAATTACCGCTATCAGCGCCATCATCACCGCCAATGTCATCAACAACAACAACTGCTACTACTACTGGCGGACCACATATTCAATGGCGTATGTTATCCTCTGATGGACATGTCTACTTTTTACATCAAGATGACTTTAAAGCCTTGAATATTGATGAGAATACTGACTATTGTCAACCGATCAGCTCTAATCTACAAGAAACAAGTAAGTATTGATTTTGAGGAATATCCCCTCACCCACCAATCAACCCACCCCCCACCCCGAATACATCCATAATTTATTTAGAACAAGTATAATTAGAGCCGTGCGTCGGTGGCACAGCGGTTAGGACGCTCGCCGACTATGCATGTGGTACGGAGTTCGGTCCCCCGGCCACAGACGCACTCCTTTACCTCGCTAAGCTAACAATAAAAAGCTGGTAAAGAGGAATGGTTGGGCATGAGGCTAGCTAGCAACCCCATCCTGTAAAAATAAAGACCACTGCTGCAGAAACTTCAAGCCTCTAGCGCTTGAAGCCCTATGTTCCAGCACTAGGAACGTGAAGGAATAAAAAAAATAATAATTAAAGCCAACGATTATTTTGATGTCATTCGATGGAAGATGATTTGTAGTAGAATCCAGTGGTTGCTCTCGTCGATGATGAAATGACTCAGTGGATAAAAGGAACGCTTTTGATGTCTTGAAACGATGCGTACTGATGACTGGGTTCGAGTCAGCACTGAGAATGCAAGTATACTCTCACAGCTGAGACGAGTTCCAGGATCCCAGTCCTGGCGCACCATTAACCCCGAATTACTTCTAGTCAATAATCCCTCAGACATAGCATTGAAGGGTTCGAACTAGGTGGTGTGTTGACATGTCATCAGAGGCGCCGAACATTTTGGTCCAATCAATCAGTTAATGTGGGAAATCGACTTGAAAACAATGAATTATTATTTTTTTTCAATAAATTCTTTGTCTTCTTCAGGCGCTACTACAATCAATATCCTAGCCATAGTGATAATAACAATAATATTGATAACGATAATAATAGTGATAATAACAGTGATAATAATAATAATTAGTGACGACACCAACAATAAGGAATCTAAATCATCAGTAGTAATTCCATACAAGGAAGGAACCTCGGAAGCCTTACGCAGAATTCCTAACAAGGCAGGAATGAAAATGGCTGCTGGCATTCAAACCAACCACAAACTCAATTAGAAACAAGCTTTGTCGGTTAAAGGATCCTGCTGTAGAGCCTTTAAACAATTCAGTTTATCTAATACCCTGCTGGAATGATTGTCAGGTCAAATACATGGGTCAAACTAGTAGAACAGGGACAGTCAGACTAGCTGAACATAAAAACCTAGCAAAATCTGGATTAGTTGACCTTAGTAAGATAAGAAGTCTAGAGAATAGTGCAGCCATAACACTCACTACATGTGATTACACACTACCATACAATAGGATAGGATGGGATAAGATGACAGTTTTAAAATCTAATGTCACAGGGTGGAGGGAGAGATTGATAACAGAAGCTTTGTATATCGAATCAACTGAGGAGAATACGTGTAATAGGAATGATTCAATACCTGTTCACCCAGATTTCTGGAAAATTCTACTACCCCGACGACGACAAATAGGAGAAAACAAAGAAAACTATAAAACTCAAGTGTCAAAGTCGTGTGATTACAATTGATATGATTATGAACAATAATTAATTTTGTTCGAAACTGTGTCATCCAGTAAACAGTAATACTGTTTCACTGTGTGATATATCTAATAAACAAACTAATATGGAATTACTGCTACCT
Organism: Trichobilharzia szidati; assembly: GCA_944472155.2. Taxonomy (NCBI): domain Eukaryota; kingdom Metazoa; phylum Platyhelminthes; class Trematoda; order Strigeidida; family Schistosomatidae; genus Trichobilharzia; species Trichobilharzia szidati. The sequence goes on from OX235275.1 coordinate 7,996,194, forward strand.
AGTTGTCCAAGCTGAAATCGGAATAAATTCAGGGACCTAATTTAACCCCTGGACCTCCACTGCCCGTACAAGTCGAATATGTAAAGCAATAGACCCCCACACGTCTTTATATATACTGTCAGTTACCTAGTCTTTTTCTTATTTTACTATTAAACTCTTATAGGTTCTACTCAGAATAAAAATCAATCCTTTAAAGAAGCCTTTCCAGCTCATAATCATTTCATTGTTGCAAGATATCAAAGTAAACAACGATGTTTATCTAAAAAGGTATGTGGGTGATTTTCTTTTTCTCATGGCTATCGCGTTTCTCTTGGTGTGTTTGTTTTTCCGTGTGTGCCTCCTCGTTGAAAATAGTTTGTATATGGTGTCGACGCCGGTTGTGACTCAGTTCTCAGCTGGGAGAAGATTATCAAATATAATGTAGATGGCTTATCTAATATATTGGTAAGAATAATAGTGTGAAGTGATATAATAAGGTGAGCAATATTGACGTTAGGCCATCGGTCGAGTGCTAGGTAAGGAGGAATTGGAAATCAATCGATGAGACTGTGAAATTACATCGACTGAGATGGTTAGGACATGTGTTACGTACGTATACCTAGTCATCGCCTTCCTCGACAATGGCCAATGTTAGCTGATATAGGGTCAGGCTGGAAAAGAGCTAGCGGTGGTCAAACGAAAACATGTCACCAGTCAATGAAATAAATCTACAACAGTTAGTCTAAGCCAGCCACGTAGGAAGGTGTAGACTGGCTTCCTGACTGGTTGTGGTCCTCGGGACGGTGAAAACCAATGAAGGCTGGAAACAATTGGTGACATGGCTAGCTCAAAGTGATCGTTCTCAATGGCTGACTGGTGCAGATGCATCCACTCCTTGTGACTGACTGACTTATGATTTCCAATGAAACTGTTTTGTTCTTCGTTATTACTATTCCTTTGTCTCACACCTCTGTTTACTGTCTCTAGTATGCATTTCACCTACTTTCTTCTCTTTCTTTGTGTGGTACATGGAGGGAGTGTGTCGACTTGAACTGGTGCACATATGTGCAAAGTTCTATGTCGAAAACAGACAGACATAATAGTGTAGTAAACTGTAGTCGATAATACACGACTCAAGTATCATAGTGAGTGTGTATATTCTTACTCATGTTTTCTGCGGTTGTAAGACTGCAATTGTATATATATATATATATATATATATATATATATATATATATATATATATATATATAGGAAGAGGGTATTCGTGGTTACACCACACAAAATTCCTTGCTTTTTGTATGAGTGTTGTAGTACTGCCCGGACACCTAACCTAGAGAGCAGGTGGTTGTCTTAAGGGACTACCCTCCCTCTACTTCGATCTTTTGATTTAAAATCTGATCTACAAGACAGTGGAGCAGCCTCAGGAACTGTCATTTTCACATGGTTATCTATGACTAAAACGGGTTCATGCACACTCCATTCAGATTCTAGAGTCCTGTTTCTAGCGCACCCACTCTAGGTGAACCTGCGTGTCTGCTTGTAAGCGTCAGATGTTTGAATTCGCTCTTCTAAATTTTGTGAGGTACACTCTACAGTTATGTGAATACGGTGAATAGGGCTTACCTGGCAGAGGCTATGAACGGGTAGCAGCCACGTGAGAGAGCATTTAGAGAGGAAGACTGAAATGTACCCACACACTGGACTGTGCTAGTCGTGTGCTAGTGGGAGAAAAAATCAGAAGCACTGTACGATTTTACATGTCATCTCTGCTCAGGGACTATACAATATTTCTCTGTATCGTTTCAATTTTAGTATATGTACAGCTGAAGAGGATATACATTTATGTACACATAAATATTAGAAGTAGATTGGTGGATGTTGACTAACAGTGGAATCCACGACAACGCGCATTTCGTCCTATCTGGGACTCGTCAGCTGGATGTACCTGCATTCCCCAGTGAGTGATGATGTTCCCACCGAGGCTCGAACCCACTGCCTATAGTTTCAAACTCCAAAGTGTTATCCAGTAGACTATGAATACTGGGTTCGAGCCTCGGTGGGAACATCATCACTCACTGGGGAATGCAGGCACATCCAGATGACGAGTCCCAAATAGGACGAAATGCGCGTTCTCTTGGATTCCACTGCTAGTCACCACCATGCACCAATTAACTTCTGATTACATGGCCAGACATTGTCGAAGCATCTGCACAAGAAGCCGACATGTCATCCTGAGACCGAACACTTCGGTCGAATCAATCGAAGGGAAAATCTAAAATTGAATCAAATGCATATATATATGTTTGCGTAAGAAATAAATAAAACAAGTGCTTTTAACGTAGAAGAAGACGAGAGAAAAAGAAGAAGAACCCGATCAATAAATCAATAGGCAAATCAGCTGATAGTATAAAATAAGACAAAATCATGTTGACGTCACATGTGAAATGCTTGAAAACACAAAGGAAATAAATGTCAAACAAGCCAGCAGACGACAGGCAGGTATGCGCAGGCAAGCGAGTATGCAAACACACAAACAGACATACAGACAAACGAACAAACGAACGAACAAAGAAGGGGACATACAAATATGCGTATAAAAGCCAGGAAAATAAAGTAACAATGACGACACACAATCAATAAATTCAAGTGTGGAATTATAGAAGAAAGAGAAATAAGAGTTTGTAAAATTAACTTTATCAATTTTTCGGAGTATTCTATGCATACAAATGAGAGCGTATAGATAGGGTGGAAGACTGACTGACTAGTCTCAACGTAGAACTCTGCACAGATGTGCGTACCAGTTCCAGCTGCCATTCTCCATGCTCCATGCAGCACACAAAGCAAGAGAACAGAGACAATAAACACAAGTGTGAGTGAGAGAAAAAGAATAGTAATATGGAAGGACAATAAAGTTTCTTTATTGGATAAGACAAATGACAAATAGTGAAGGCATCTTCGTCAGGCATTCAGAACAGTGATTTTGAACCATATCACCAATTGTCTCCAGTCTTCACATTGGTTTTTACCGTCGTGAGGACCCCCGCTAACCAGTCAGTCAGGAAAGTCGTCTACACCTCTCTAGGTGGATGGCTAGCTGGCTGAAACTAACTGTTGTGGATTTCACTGACTGATGAAGCCATGTTTTCGTTGGACTACCACTAGCTGGCTGGATTCAACATAGAAATTGGCACCGAAGTGCACCAGTTCCAGTTGCCACCTACCAAATACCACACAAAGGTAGACAAGAAAATGAGTGAAGAGAATCAATAGAGTTTTGACAAGTATAAGAGTGAAATAGAATGAATGAGTAATGGTAGAGAGGAATATGAAAGATTACAAAGACTGAATACATCTGCGTAAGCCATCGACAGCGATTTTTAGCCATGTCACCTATTGTCTGTCTCCAGCCTTCATTGATTGATTCTTAGAGTCCCGAGGGCGGGCCGGGCCCCAACCCGGAAGTCTTCATCTCCCTCCCTACCTGACTGACTCAGTTTAACTGTCAAGGATTTCATGGATTGATGAGGCCATGTTTTTGTTTGGCCACCACTTACTCTTTTCCAACCTGCACTTGTATCAGGTAGTAATGCCCGTCCGTCGGGGTGGGGGAGGCGATGGTTAGGCATGCACAGCACGTCACCTAGCCATCTCAATCTATGTAACTTTATAGCCTCGTCGATTGATTTTCCCCTCTTTGCCCAACCTAACGTCAACATTACTTACCTTATTATACCACCTCCTAACGTGAGAAAGAGATCGTAGACATCTATGATCGAAAACAGTCAACCTTTTCATGTCTTCAACTCGTATTGGCCATGTTTCAGAGCCATAGAGAAGGACCGAGTGAGCTGCTGAACAGTACACACGTCGCTTGGTTGATAGTCGGATGTCATGCCTACGCCAGAGATGGTGTAAGTTAGCGAAAGCAGCTCGAGCCTTTTGAATCCGTGTTGAGACTTCGTCACCAATCAATCCGCTAGCTAACTCTTTTCCAACCTGATGCATCCTAAGTCAGTCAGCTAACATTCCCTGTTGGTCGAGGAAAGGTGATAGTTAGGAGTGCGTATCACATGTCCTAACCTAGACACAGAGTGGAAGACTGAAGTTTGTTCACCCTTGGTCCTTGTCATCGTACAGTGATGACGTCACATATCGTATAACAAATTGGTGCAAGTTAGAGAATTGATGAGAGATGGCTATTAGATTCCATCCCTAGTCTAGGTAAATGGTCAATGAGGTCATCTCATAACCCTGAGTGCCTGAGTTCTGTCCCTAATCCGATGAAGTGATGAATGCGTATTGTGTATTGAAAAGTCTGAAACTAGTGCGAAACATCTGTCCAGTACTCCCTTAGTATTTAGAGCATGGGATTCCCACTGTTAGAATTTCTTCGCAAACTATCATCAGTTAGAGTGATCACTGAAAATTGGTAGGCAGTGGAAAGCTATCTTTTTGTGATGTCGTCACGTTTGGGGATTCTTCATTAGCGTGCATACCATCCACGACCCCACCAAGAAGGGTCGAACCTGTTTCCTTCAGGTTGACTCATGTAGGACTGAATTCAATGACTTATGAAGAATTCTAACTTTGTCAATTCATGATATAGAGCTATCCTCTACAAAGTAAGTACCTTCCATGAACATTCACCTCACCTCAACACATAGTGGACTGCATATTGGTCACAACTTTCTTAGTACACAGCTTCAGGAACTCCATTCACATATTCTAATGATTTGAATTGAATTTTCTGTGGTTATCATTCACGGGTCAATGAATTTCGTCCCAATTGTCGGCTGAATGACCGACAAGCTTGGTCTCATAACCTGAGTGGAGCCTCTGGACTCGATCCCTGGTATGCTTGTGGCTGCACACACTGATAAAGAGTGTTGAAGTGGGACAAAGAAGTTGTCCGATACTTTCTGCTTTGTTGAAATTATTATCTTGAAAAAGGGTGTGCAATTATAAGATTAGTAGACAAATCGAATAAAATAAAGTAAAAACGTTACGTAATATTGTGTGAAATTTAATACCATAGAATTTAATGTTGTAAAAAGGAATTGATTTAGAATGACAAGTGGAACAAGTGAAATAATACCGGGGACAGTTAAAAGTGAGGGTAGTAATAGTCACAATTGACGTAATAAGGAAGAGTATACAAATTGAATAGACAAAAATGAAAAATTGGTGGAGCTAAATATGATTGGGGATTACCATACTTTAGCATAGAGGGATTAAGACCATGAAAGTTGGAGGGGTTGAACGAACTTTTTCTGTACATGCAGAGATCTGGCTTTTCTGTTTCGATAGCCAAAGATGGCTTCAGCAATACAACAGATGAGTCGGGTACGTAGGGATTTGGGTAAATTACTCTTTGCCTTGCAGATGACTTTAAAGGCGGAGGCTATAGAGATAGGGTGATCGGTATCGACCAGATGTTCATTGATCGTGCTTCCTATTGCTCCACTTCCACCTTTTCGTAACCATGCAGGATAGTGTTCTTGCACTCTCTTGGACAAAACTCGTGTCGAACGACCGATATACCTAGCTCCACACGAGCAGGTGAATTGATAAACGCACAGAGGAATCTTGTCCTTCAAGTTATTGAACAATAATGGTCGACTAGTAAAGGCTATTCTCAGAGATGCAGCAGGGAATGTTCTTTTCAGGGACTGTGATATCCTTCGTTTCATGATATCAGAAGCTAAGTCCCCTTTGAATTCCTAGCTCATGTAAAGTATTTTCTTGGGTACGATTGATAAGTCACGTTTTTTAGGATTTGAATGTATATTCTTATCTATAAAACGTGGTGGAAATCCGCTATCTATTAGGATTTTCCTCAAGATGTATAACTCATCTTCCACAGTATCAGGGCTACATATGCGTCGAATACGAGTGGCAAGCGACCGGATCAGGTTTCGTTTTCGATTATACTATTCAAATGTGCCGTTATCGTACAGCTGTTGAATAAGGTTGATGAATATTTGGGGTACGCCGTAGTAGTACTCGAGTAGTTTCCAAATTACTTCGCGATCAACGCTGTCGAAGGCCTTCTCAAAGTCTATGAAGGAAGTTGAGGTATAGGTTTGATTGCCATTCCATTCTTTGTTCTGGGATGATGATGCGTATATTTGCAATTTGGTCAGAACATGATTTGCCTTTCCTGAATCCAGGTTGTTCTTGTCGGAATTCTGTATCCACTGCGTCCTTGATCTTCTCCAGGATGATTATACTTTTATAAAGATTATACTATTCAAATAATAATATTAATATTATTACTGCAACTACTACTAATAATAATAAAGTGCGTTTGAATTTCCTCCTGTTCTGTTTTTTTCTTTTCAGGCTAGTAATCGATTTAATTTACCGAAAAATTTCATCTTTTATCGTGTCAGAGCCTCACCTTTGAATTTACCCTCACCACCACCGTCGGCGTCGGCGTCGGCGTCATCATCGGAATCACCGTCAACAATGACATCGAAGCAGAATAATAATAATGATATAAAGAGTAACACTACTGACTAATATAATAATAATAATATGGCAGCTATAGACACGACACATATGAACACCTGTGATTGCTTAATTTTGTTGTGTTCCCCTACCCCCCCCCCCATCCTCCCAAATTAGAGAAAAACATTTCCAAAAATCAGATTTATGAAATCACTACTTCGTGTGTGTATGTGCGTGTGTACATACTCAGAGATGTGTGAATATTTCTGTTCTTGTCAGTTCATCATCCATCAGTGATGTTGTTCACACACACACACACACACAATCACAACTATAATAATAATACTAACTAACTGCTCTGCTATCGTCATCACCATTAATTATCTTGGCGAGCGAGTTTGGGATCCTCAAGAAATATCTATATACACCTACCATATCATGCCTTTCAAAGCACATCACATCAAATCACAGATACACACACAAACACACCCGCCCACATACATTCATACATAAATACACAAACGTATGATTTAATAATAAAGTCAATCGGAACAAATGTACACAGTTCAAAGATGGAATAATAGAGAGAGAGAGGGAGAGCGAGACAGAGTGAGAGATTACACACACACACACACAAAGGACTAGATGCATCTTCATTTCTTCAGCAATAAAATGCTCTTCATAGACAATGGAACCCCCCCGTATCACATACTACAACATGCATGTTCATACAATGAAAATTATTCTGTCATAGTATATATATATATATATATATATATATATATATATCATTTTATTTATCTATTTTCTTATAATTGCAATTCTTATCCAACCTGTCTGTTTCCCTCCCTCTCTCTCTCTCTATCTCTGTATCTTGCGTAACCAGTGGATGGAACTGTTTATAAAAGTACAGTTAGAGACATAAATACATCAACACACATTGAATTAACTCATATATGTATCTTGGGATATAAATATAGTGAGCGAACAGGTGATTATTACACATTTATCTCTTATATACATACATGTATTTTGTAGTCTCAAGCGCCTGAGTCTTTCTCATTAGCTTTGAATATATGTGTTTATGTGTGTGAGTGTGAGTGTGCGTGTGCGTGCCTGCCTGTCTGCCTGTCTACCTGAATTCATCGAATTGTGTCTACTTTTTACATTTGCCTCTCTCCCTTTCAAACAATACTTTTATACCTGTTTGTGTGTGTGTGTGTAGGCACTCTGGCACACAACCATAGTCATCAACCTCGTTGTCATCATCATCATCTACTTTCTCGTCACATTATTATTATTATTTCTTTTATTTTGTTATTTCTATAGTTTTTTTCAACTCATTTTCTTGAAGAATAAACAGTTTACATAATACATGTTTGTTTACTTACTTGTGATAATATCATATATATTGTCTTGTGTTCTTGTGTAAATTTCCTTTTGATCATCGCACTAAATACTATCATATTCACTCAGAAAGTTCCTTCTCCCTCCTCCCGGGCACACAATTCCGCTTATTTTACATCATCTGATTGGGAAGGGACGATAGGATGGTGTGTAGGGTTCCTGGTGTCATTGTTATACAAACACACATATGCATGTATTTTATTATTATTATTATTACTATTATTCAGTTGATTTATGTTGTTCACCCTATTTTGTATAGAAATATGCAGCATGCACATGCCTTTCCCACCCCCCTCCTCGAACTTCTCTTTATTTCCGTCATCATCATCATCAGCAGCATCGCTGTCGTCGATATTATCGTTTCTGCTAAATGCCTATTACTATTTTCTCTAACTTAATCTCTGTAGAGTGTATTGTATACTGTAGTAGTCAATACGAATAATTTCCGTTTTTATTATTTATTTTGATGTAAATTTAGTTTGATTATTATTATTTTTTGAATTTCTGATTTCTTGTAATTTTTGTTTTTTTAGGAAAACAAAATGAGAGTTACTTACTTACTTACTTAATTTCCAACACCCACCCACCCGAATTATAGACACACGCACACACACACATTGATTGATTGATTGATGTCTGTCCCTCTATCTATCTATATGTGTCCGCCTCTCTCTATCGTCTCTCCCTGAGGAGAGAGAGAAAGAAATACTTAATTCTGTGTATCGAACTATCATCCTATTATGTCCGTGTTTCGATGTCTGTGCGTGGGTGTGTGCGTGCGTCTGTTGGCTGTCTGTCTATCTAACGATCTCTGTGTGTCCCCTCCAATCCCCACCCCACTATTATTCTTAATTTAAGCGTGCTATATCTATCTAAATGACTTTCTAACTGGCGCGTGTCTATTCTTTTATGCTATATCAAGATTTATATGTGTGTGAGTGTGTTTTCATGGTTTCTTTTTAATGATTATCTTTCACCATTATTTGTCATTCTATTGTATTACATGATGCACAGAACTTTGGTATATCTTTGTATTTTGTTTCTTTGTGTCATTTCATCAGTTACTAAAAGTGCTTTTTTCTCTTCTTCTTCTTCTGGTTTTACATCCTCCTAATTAACAGTTTCTTTTTTGCAACCGGTTTACTCAATACTTTGGTTTTATTTTTGGGGTTTTTTACTTTCACTTAATAATAAAATTTGATTTTTGTTTGTTTGTGTGTGTGTATGTAGGTATATATATATGCGCATGCACACACAAGTCTGTGTACTTTTACTTGGTATGTTGTAGGGTGATTTTTGTGTATCCCTTGAAAAGCAAAGCCACACTACCAATGATGATGTGAAATGATTCTCTGCCCCCCCCCTCTCTCTCCCTGTCTGTCGTTGTACTCAAATGAGTTCTACTGTATAATTATCGGAAAATAACCATAGAGTGAACCACCCACCACCCTACTCATCCTCGTCGTTGTCATCGTTTTTTCCGATGATTTTTGGTGGTTTGCTACCTTCTTTCATTTCGAGACTCTGTCTGCGTGCGTGCAAGCGTGCGTGTGTGTGTGTCTGTGTGTTAGTAACTAACTTCTCTTCTTTATCCCTTCGTCCCCTGCCTGCCTGCCCCCTTCCTCATTGTCTTCGTCTGAATATTGAGCTTCTTCTTCAGTCCTCCTCTTTTTTGGATCACATCTAAACATTCACACATAAACACACACACACACAAACATTCACAGACACAAGGTCTACACGCATGAATAGCATCACTGTTACTACTACTACTATTATTATTATTACTAATATTACTTACTGTTCATAAAACTGAGTGACAATTATGGTGAACACTATGAGATAAACCTGAGAAACTTCTGTTGTTGCTGGTTTTTTTCTATTGAATCAACAAGATATATTATAAGATACATAAGAAACGAAGAAAACAGCTATTAATTAATTAAAACGAAAAATAAACAAACCAAGTTTTAAGTTTTTTAAGAATCACTATTATTATTGTTATTTACTATTATTCGTTATTTGTTTTTAGAAGATAAAACTATGCGAAAAAAATAATCCTTTATCTCCTCTCTGTGTGTATACGAATTTTCATCAGAATATATATATTTACATATTATTATTTATTATTATTATTATTGTTTCCTTTAATTCCTAGAGGAACATAGGGCTTCAGCCGTGCGTCTCCATTGCGTTCGGTTCTCTGCTAGAGTCTTCACCTGACTCCAAGTCTGCCCACACGCACGCTTTCATCTCTAGTGATGTCAGTCACTTGATGGTTTGTTTCCTCACACAGTATGGCCAGCCAGCCAATCCACCACCTACCTCCATTTCTTCCTGCCTATTTGTTGTTTCACAATCGGTTGGTTCCTGCTGGGTTGGTTGGTTCGCTCATTGCCGCCAGAGATCCCTCTCTGTCAGTTGCTGATGTTTTCTGGCCGGCCGGCCGGCCATCTGATCTTGAGTAGTATTGAGCGAAGACAGCAGCTAGCTGTTAATGAAGGTGTGTAGTTTGTTTGAGATGCTGTTTATGACGCGCTCGCTGGGCAAGTCTCTGATCCATCCGTATAGTAAGTAGCACTGACTGACTTCACATTGGAGTTGAAAATCCGGATCTTATCTTCGTTTTGATGGTGAGTGCTGACTGTTGACCTGCACACAGCCTTGAGAGTAGTGAAAGCTTGTCTTGCTTTTCCGATCGATTCTTGCTCTGATATCCTCGTCAGTTCCGTTCGCCTGTAGTTGAAACGATGCTTCCCAGGTAGGCAGATAAAAGAGGTTGTTTCTTTCAGGTTGCTTCCATTTACACTGGCTGATTGTCGTCTGTTGTTGTTACATATACATATACATAACATATATAGATTGCTATTTCTATACATATTTTATTGATCGGTGAACTCTTTAACACTTTCATATTGTGTGTGTGTGTGTCAGGGAGTGATAAGAATTATACTAATTATTTCAATTTTGATTACGGATCGAGATCAGTTGGAGAACTATTGAAAGTTATCAGGGAATTGAATTGGAAGTTAACTCTTTCACCCCCAGGTTGAATGTCTTTGGTAGTACGGTACTCACTGCTAAGGTGAGTACGCAAGACCTTCGGGTCCCAAAGAAAGCTCGTAGATTGTTCGACACTGGCACCCCCACCCGCGATCTAATGGCCAGCCCATGAATTCAATGAGTATTTGTCCCCATGGCAGACACTGGGTGGACCTCAGCTCACTGGTCATTAGAACTCACTCCAAGTGACTTCGTCTTGTTTTTCAAGTTTGCCCACGGATTGAAAGTCACCAGGCGGGCGGGTTGGGGTTACTGGACAGTTAGCTGTTCTGTTCAAGTCTAGGAGTCACGAGCACTACGACCCCCCACACACACAAGGTTCGGGTCCAGAAGCTTCTGGTTACAGGTCAAGTTTGTAGACTATTCAGCTATCGGGATTCGACTCGATGACCTGTGAATTGGTTGGTGGGTCGTGCTATAAAATCATGAGTCGAAAATTCGTATACTCCATGAAATCCTCAGTATTTACATATTAGTAGCAATTTTACCGCTTCTGTATATCTATTAGAATCGAAAACAAGCCAGTCTGAAATTCCGAATGAATGTTGATGTCATTATTATTATTGTTCTCTTGGGTTCCTAGTGGAACATAGGGCTTCAACTACACGTCTCCACTTGCTTCTGTCTTCTGCTGTACTTTTCACTTGCATCCATGTTAATCCATACTGTTTCAACTCCTCTTCACACGATCTCATCCATGTCACCCTTGCACTGACGACCCACTCGCCGCTTCCCTTTCGGGTTCCACTCGAGCACTGGCCTGACTGACGCGCGATGTCACCCAGTGGCCTCCTCAGCCAGTGAGTGTCCAATCCATCTCCACTTCTTTCTCCTGCATATTTGTTGGCCGATTGGTTCTTGTTTTGTTTCTTCCCATAGTTTCTTGTTGGTTCTTGTTCTTTCCGGCGGCCATCTGATCTTCAGTATAGAGCCAGCGAAGACAGTTGTTGTTGATAAAGGTGTGCAACAGGCTGTTGGAAATATTCTTTGTGACTCGCCAAGTTTCTGATCCATCCGTATAGAAGAACTGACTGACTTGACGTTTGTATTGAAAATCCGAATCATTTTGTTGTTGATGCTGAGTTGATTGACAGCGGAAGATTTCCAGATTGGTTTCAGGTTGATGACTGTGTTTCTCGCCTTCCCGATTCTTGATTTGACATCCTCGTCCGTTCCTCCTGTAGTTGAGACAATGCTCCCTCCCTAGATAAGTGAATGAAGTAACCTCTTTCAAATCCCTCCCGTTGATGGTGATTGGCGCTGGATGTTGCTGTTGTTGTTGTTGTTGGTTGGTTGGTTGGTTATTTTCATATAGGTATTAACAATTCCAGATGATAAGTAGTGCTGTTCAGTCGCACAGAGATTGATAGAGTTGGGTTTCGTTTGAATTTCGTTACTGACAAGTAGTTCAACTCTTTACACAACAAGCGTGCTAAAAGCCGCCTAGGGTTGAATTATTATGTATAACCCCCGTACGAACATAAATTGCTATAATACTCACTGTTATTTTTCAGCTACATTTAGCTTAGAATAAGGATTTGATAATGGCTAGACTAGTTTTAGGTTTAGGGTAACAGCTCTAAGGTTCCTGTTAGACTCGGTGTTTGTCATAAATAATGTCAACACTTATATTTCGCAATAACATTGAGATTGAAATAAGAAGGCCGAGCTAGATGCATAGATGCGCTGATCTTAAATACTGTTTGACTACGCCAACGACAGCCAACTGTTTCTCCCAGCTCGCTCTGCTAAAGCGAGAACACACAACGACGTGAAATGGGAAGTATATTTTTCCACATATCAGCCACAGTATATTTCTGACACAATAATGTATATATGATTCAAAATATTACCAAGTTTACGTCAATTAGTCTATAATTCTGATCAATAGCATAGTGGGTGTTATTTTAAGTAGACCAATTCTGATTGGTTTATTTTCCAGGCTGACCTTGATCACCATATCACAGATAAAGGATAGATAATCCATTGTTTATCTGTCTATATATATATATATATATAAGTGTTTGGCTGTGGTGTGAAATAATTGTTCAAATATATTGGAGGAAATTTGTAGCTCAGTTGTTTGATTTTTTCATTTGGTTGTGCTTTCTAAGCTGGTTGATTTAACTGAGCAGCTTTTGTTGTCCTTCTAGACAACATTGGCTTCAGCTCAGGTTTTAAAATAAATTACGCGACAAGAAATTTCAAATACCAAGTTAATAAAAATGACCAATAGAGACAGACGTAAATTAACAACTATTCATGATAGTAATTATCGGGAGATACAATTATGTACTTCATTGAGAATTCAAATAAGTTTATTTCATAAGCCTGCGCTAAAGATGTTGTCTAGAAGGATAACGAAAGCTGATCAATTAAATCAAGTAGGTTACAGGATTTCATCAAGTATATGAATATGAATGAGATGCTCACTGGCGACTGGCCCTATTCAGGTAGGTAGTTACCTGGGGTTCCAGTGGGAAGTCGTGACCAGTAAGGTGCAGCAGGTCAGGTGTGAGGACAAATACTCACCGAAGACATTAGCCAGCGGTTGCGCTATATCGTGAATTGGCAGAAGTTAGAATTCATGGGCCATTGGATCGGGTCCCAGTGGCTTAATGGTATACGAGCTCGCCTTGTAACCAGAAGGTGCTGGGTTCGAATCCCGGTGGGTGCGTACTGATGAAGAGTCCGGAACCAGGATGAAACAGCTGTCCAGTACTCCCAGCTGGTTTTCCAATGGTTCTCTAACCAATGTCAGCTCATGATGAAATCCTGTAACCAATCAACCAAATCCCTACAAACCAATACTTGATATAAATCAAGTAGGTCATAGAACTCAACTAAATCAAAATAATGGTTAAGCTTAGAATATGGAGGTGAAGAGAGTTCAGGAATTACTATTACACTTAATATCCCTTAACTGAAATCTTCAAATCAAAGCATGTGTCGATGCTTCAACAGTCGAATACTCTCCAACGACACAAGATAGAGGTTCACATTCAATTCGTAGTCCATACACATAACTATTAATCTCGTCTGCTTTGCTAGCCAGAAATGATGGAAGATAGGAGACATGAGACTAACAGCTTAGTCGCCGTATAAGCAAAGTTACCTCTACTGGAAATTCAAAACCTTTTCTGTCCCTTCCGTCTGAAATAAGCGCTGTAATCTATTAGTGATTTTCTTGGATGCCTGTAACGTGACTTTTTGTGGTCTAAACTCAAAGAAACAATCCTCACCTCCTACTGTATAGCTGTCCGAGACTTCTTTGAGACATCCTCAGTGCACAAAACACTCCAAAGACAGCAAAAAGACATTTATTTGTGATTCAAAACCTACGTTTGGTTCTATTCAACAGTACTACTAACATCAAAAACGCAAAACTATCTCAACAGTGACCTTTAGACAGTTAGTTATACAGGCAATGTAAGTTTCGAAACACAAAACAAGTATTCCCGTAGAAGAAAATTCAACTGTAAGAGGTACCTGAGAATCAAGTAGAATATTCCTCCCCAACAAGGTGGGACCAAAAACTCTATCCACAAGAATCACATCTCAGCGTTACCCGTAGATAGTCTAAGGTCACAAATAACTCTGATTGGCCGTTGCTCTAGGAACTTGATTCTTCGTGCTCGCTCGAGAACATCTCCCACTATGGCTAAGTTAAGGTGTAGTTAAAACTATTAGCAGCTCTATATTAGACCATCTGGTGCAAACCGGTCACAAAGCCAGCTAGCGTAGAAGAATCCTTCTCTATAATATACCGGGTGCCTAACAAATTACCATCGAAGCACCCCATGCTCCAAACAGCAGAGGCTATTGCGATTCGCCTCAAACAACCAGTGCTCTGTGTTCAAAAGAAACAAGTCCAGCCCCTACTACTGCCCTGACCCTCAGTAGAGACTATAAACTCATGAATTTGTACTATTACTATTACCTTTCCTAATTCTTCTGACATTCAGCTTATTTTATGTTGATGCTATTCAGCTGTAATCTATCAATATTATTGATTTGATGTTATTTACACAGCATTAATGTCGTTCATAAGACTAATTCATTCATTCACTATAATGTATATATAACTGTAGAGCCTGATGATGAATTTATAGAAAAGAGTAATCTTTGTTCCGTGTGCATTCTTTTGAAAACTTTGATTCACTCAAACAAAATCCCATCGTCAAAACAGTGCATTATCAGTATCAATCATCACACAACCACAAAGAGAAGCATTAAAATTGAAGATAAAAAATAATGACGAAAACAGAATAATGAGAACCAACTGAACATGTAATATGCAAATGTCGAAATAATGATAGAAACTGTCTAGGAGAAAAACGGATAATCCTTACAAAGTTAGAGGATTTCATCAGTTAAAGAACCACTGGAAAACCAGCTGGGAGTACAGCTGGACAGCAGTTTCATCCTAGTGTTGGGGACCCTCAGCAGTACGCACCCACCACAGGGGGGTTCGAACCCATAACCTTCTGGTTACAAGTTGAGTTAGCTCGTAGACCGTTAAGCCATTGGGACCCGATCCAATGGCCAGCCCACGAATTATAACTTCTGCCAATTCATGACATGGCGTGACCACTTAACAATGTCTTCTTCGATGAGTTACTGCCTCACCTTCAACTTGCTGCACCCTGCTGGTCACGGCTTCTCACTAGAACCCCAGGTTAACTGCCCGGGGGTAGTGCTGAAGAGTCCCGAACCAGGACGTAGGGAACAACTGTCCAGTAATCCAGTGCAGGCTTTCCAATGGTTCTCTAACTGATATCAGTTCACGATGAAATTCTGTATCTAATCAAACAAAATCCTTACAAAAAAAACACCAATGCTTGAAAATTACAAAGTTAGTTAAAACGCCCAAACAAGTGATCAGATCTTCCTAGGGGGATTTTTCGAACAATCTGTTTTACGTGACAATCCATACTAACAGGAGGCCACCAAAATTGAAATCAACATTTTAAGCCAATGGCTAGTTGAAGAGGTAGAAGTGTTTATTCCTTATATCTGGATTTAGTTTACATTGTGGGCATGAAATAATCTCATTGGACAATTTGTTTAACCTTACTTAGGTTAGGTGTCAACCAATCAGAAGAATTTATTCTCCTCTGACTTAGCTAAACTTCTTTTATTATTCCTTCACGTTCCCAGTGAAACATAGGGCAGCTTCAAGCTAGAGGCTTGAAGTTTCTGTAGCAGTGTTTATTTTTACAGGATGGGATTGCTGGCCTGCATCATGCCCAAACTGTCCTCTTCACCAGCTTTTTATTACTGGCTTAGCGAGGTAAAGGAGTGCGTCTGGGATCGAACCCCGGACCATGTGCATGGTCGGTGAGTGTCCTAACTGCTATGCCACCGACACATTTATGTCATCAAGTCCCCTATCTTCTTCCGTTACATGTGTACTATTCTAAATGAAATGGTATTCTATTTATTATGTCTAAGGTTCATGCCGTGCGTCGGTGGCACAGTGGTTAGGACTCTCACCGACCATGCACATGGTCCGGGGTTCGATCCCCTGCCGACGCACACCCGATATCTATGGTCGGCCTGCGAAATTTGGGCTACCGATATCCATGCTGAAAATGCCATACTTGTACTGAAAATACGGTGTGGCATCAAGCTGTAATCAAAAATAAAAAATAAAAAATAAAATAAAAACAATAAAAAAGGTTGATCATGAGGATAGCAACTTCATCCTATAAAAATAAACACCACTGTTACCGAAACTTCAAACCTCTAGCTTGAAGCTACCCTATGTTCCACTGGGAACGAACGTAAAGGAATAAAAAACGTTCTTGCCATGCTATAATCATCTGTTCGCTTCACGTTATAGTTCTCATCGGAATCAATATGACATTCGACACTGTCTAGCGAGCATTCACTACAATCATTTGAGTATAGGGAATAAAAAGACAGTTGCAGCGAAGAAAATTTTCTTTTCGACGAAGTCATCATCTAGGCTGTACATTCATGTATTTATATCAAATGGATGGGAAAGTTCCAGAAAAATTTCCGGTTAAGGGTGAAATTAATAAAAATTACAATTAGGAATTAGAATGCCATAATAAACAGGGGGACGGGTAAAACTCAAACAAAGTAGCATAATAACTAAGAAGATTGACATTGTGCAATTGGGGGTTAGAAATGTAGAAATAACAAAATATACAGGATGTTTGGATAAAAAAAAACTAGTGTGATGAATAATTGTTTATGCAATCAGGGATTAAATAAGTAGAAATAGTAAAATGACAAAATAGACAGGAAGTGTGGATATGAAAATATGGTACTGTAGACAGGGATTAAGAAAACTTAAATAACATGAATAAACAGGAAGGTTAGATAAGAAAGGCGATGGGATGGTCATTATTAAAAAATTTACCTGTTTACGATGGCCATGGCAGGGACAGGGGTTGGACGTATTTCTTTTGGATAAAAAGAGTGGATTTGAATTTTTGGATAGCTAACACCTCAGCTATGCCCAAATGTCTTGATTTCACTCCTTTTGATAGGCTTGATTGAATCTTGTATATTACTTTGAAGGACTTCTCGAAAGGCGCTGAATGTCCTGAGTTGACCAGATGTTCTGTCACTGAACTGTATACACGTTTTTGCTCTCCTTTTACTAGCCAGGCTGGGTAGTGTTCACGAGCGCGTTTTCCAAGTTGGCGCATGGTACGGCCGATGTACTCAGCTCCACAGGAGCAAGTCTTACACTCAGTCAATTATGAACTTGAATAACTTGACGGAAATGTCTCTGACTGCATCAGTGAGTCAGATTCAGTTTTTTGTAGTAGTGCTAAGTTAAACTTTAAGCATCACTAACAACTACCAGTGGAGTGCGACCGCACCAATGACCCTGAAACACTCACTGAGCAGATTAGTGAAACCTGACAAATAATGATGTCATCATCAATCAATAAAATATGCTCAACGAAGTGTTATGTCATTAAATGGGATATGTATGGCAAGTTACAGCTTAGGTTTGGGAAAGATTAAGTTACGCTTTAAGCCAAGGACAAGTTAGGGTTAGGTTAACCTAATAAAGGCAGGCGACATTAGGGTCAGTTCGAGTTAGGTTACAGTTAGTTTAGGGATATTTTCACGTTAGGGTTAGGTTCAGGAAAGATTAGGGTTAGGGTTAAGGTTAGAAGACCTGAATAATTACATGCGGTTAAATTAATCTGGTGATATAAGAATAGGACTTATGCACTGCGGTGGTAAATTGCAATGATTCCATTGTGGGTAACATTTATTTTGATAAAGTCTCATTATTTTGTTATACTGTAACATTTACTGATGGCGTTTCGGGCACAATTTATTGCTCAGTAAACATTATTGTATAACACTATGAAACTTTATCAAAACAAATTTTACCCATATTGGAATTATACCATGTTGATACACCAACCTAAAACTGAGAGCTACTTTTATCACATGTGAGAGAAAGGTATCCTCTGTAACACTTTTATACAGTTTTTATGCATTTTTCCCCATAAATATATGTATTCCATGTACAAAAATGCCTCCTTCACGTGACTGGTGAGTCCGAGGTCATTCACTGATTGGTAGTTAGTGATGCTGAAAGTTTAACTTTGCCCTTTGTAGTTATATCATTTCTTTTGAAGTTGCAGATATCTCTTTTTACTCATGGATGCCTATAAGTAATAAACCTGCCTCAAAGATACCCTGGTGTGCGTCGGTGGCATAACGGCTAGGACGCCCGTCGACCATGCACATGGTCCGGGGTTCGATCCCCGGCCACAGACGCACTCCTTTACCTCGCTAAGCCAGCAATAAAAAGCTGGTAAAGAGGAAAGGTTGGGAATAAGGCTAGCAACCCCATCCTGTAAAAATAAACACTGCTACAGAAACTTCAAGCCTCTAGCTTGAAGCTGCCCTATGTTCCACGGGGAACGTGAAGGAATAAAAAGATAGGTACCCTGCGGATTGCTCTCAACTTTCGAAGATCAACACCTTAAAATGTACTGCGACTTAACTGATACTTTTATGCTGATATTTTAGATATTGAAGTATAGGATTTTTTCACCAACTTGTATCAGTTAGAGGAAGGAATATTGATAATCAATCTGGAAATCTATTGAACTAAGCACATACGAAACAAATTGTCGATTTTCAAATCTGATGACAAGTTAGTCAGGTCTTCAGTATGATCAAGAGGCTTGGCGTGTGTGGCACACGAAAAGCATTTCTAACAGCCTGTTTGATGCAGGCTGAGAATTAGATGACCAGCAGGCCAGAAAGGATAAGCAACAAGGAAGTCTGCCAACTAACCAACCAACACCAAGCGACGAAGGAAATGGAGTTGGATTGGATATATGCTGAGAATTCATGTATAATCCCCATCCAGGCATTAATGAAAACAAAACACGTAGATTAGTGAAGAGTCTCTTTTCGGCGAATTCATTTTCTTAGCTGTACAATCACAAATATATGCATATGTGTTATTTTGCATGTATGTGTACATTAAGTTTATCAAACAAAAATACAATTGGTTATAGTTATTTTAACTAAACAGGTGAAGATTGGTAATTGGAGTTACGTAACACAAAATCAGTCAAGAAAATTAGGTGTTAGTGAAATTAGGGTAGTAAGAAAGGTGATGAGTTGTCACAAACAGTTGTTAAAAGAAGTTATGTAATAATATGAGTAGTTTGGTGGGTGAATTTTCACTCAAGATGCACATAAGAACAAAGTAGATAATACGAAATTACATAAGAGTTCTAAATCAATACAAGAATAATAAGCAATTAAAGAACAGGCAAAGAAATAAAATTAAATCATCAAAAATCAACAAAGTTGTCACCATGATAGTTGAAGTGGTTGAGTAATTCTCTCTCGTATGCACAGCTCCGATTTTTCTATGTGAATGGCCAGAGCTTCAGCGATACAAAGAAGGCGAAACCGTATTGCCTTTGATAGGTCGTCCTTGACTCTGTAGATTACTTTGAAGGAGGCGTTTGTTGAAATGGAATGATCAGTGTTAACCAGGTGTTCAATTATCGCACTCGTTATTGCACCACTATTGCCTTTTCGCAACCATGCTGCATAGTGTTCTTCAATCCTCTTGGACAGGGTGCGCGTCGAACGACCGATGTACCTGGCTCCACAGTAGCAGGTTATTTCGTATTATCTACTTTGTTCCTATGTGCATCTTGAGTAAAACTCACTCATCAAACTATTCATATAATTACATAGCTTCTTTTAACAACTGTTTGTGACAACTCATCACCTTTCTTACTACTCTAATTTCACTAACACCTAATTTTCTTGACTGATTTTGTGTTACGTAACTCCAATTACCAATCTTCACCTGTTTAATTAAAATAACTATAACCAATTGTATGTTTGTTTGACAAATTTAATGTACACATACATACAAAATAACACACATATGTATTTGCGATTGTACAGCTAAGAAAATGAATTCGCCGAAAAGAGACTCTTCGCTGATCTACGTGTTTTGTTTTCACATATGCTGAGAAGACAACTTTAAGTGAACTCACACCTGGCAGGCTAGCTCCTTAGTGGACTCGTAATTTGCAGGAAAGAGTTTGACATGCGTCCAAGGATGTCATGAAGGAGATCTTATGATGACGATAAAGTCGAAGCTCATGGATGATTGTGAGTCCACTTAAAAATGACAGTAGAGAACACAGTGAAATGGATATGTGCTACAGAGGTTGTGTATCACACTAGAAAACCAAAGCAATAATAACAGTATTATAATCATATTCGGATAGCTGTTCCATTCTATTTTTAGTCTCTTCAATACTACACTCTTTTGGCCCCATGAGGGATCGTCATGAAAACCTTTATTTCCTGTGTGTACACTGTGTTATCACACGTCCACTGGCTTAAAAGCTCATTACCGGCGAATTGTAACCGCTGTCAATAAATGAAATGATAGTATCTCAAGGGATTAATATCTCGGAAGGGATTTGAAAGAGGTTACACTTCATTCACTTATCTTTCTAGGGAGCATTGTCTCAACTACACGAGGAACCGACGAGGATGTCAAATCGAGAATCGGGAAGGCGAGAAACACATTCATCAACCTGAAACCAATCTGGAAATCTTCTGCTGTCACTCAACTCAGCCTGCATCAACAACAAAATGATTCGGATTTTCAATACAAACGTCAAGTCAGTCAGTTCCTCTATACGGATGGATCAGAAACTTGGCGGCGGGTCACAAAGAATATTTCCAACAGCCTGTTGCAGACCTTTATCAACAACAACTGTCTTCGCTGGCTCTATACTGAAGATCAGATGGCCGCCGGAAAGAACAAGAACCAACAAGAAACTATGGGAAGAAACAAAACAAAACAAGAATCAATCGGTCAACAAATATGCAGGAGAAAGTGGAGATGGATTGGATAGTCGTTGAGGAGGCCGCTGGGTGACATCGCGCGTCAGTCAGGCCAGTGCTCGAGTGGAACCCGAAAGGGAATCGGCGAGTGGGATGGGACGTCCAAGAGTGACATGGAGGAGATCGTGTGAAGAGGAGTTGAAACAGTATGGAATAACACGGATGCAGGTGAAAAGTACAGCAGAAGAGAGAAGCAAGTGGAAACGTGTAGTTGAAGCCCTATGTTCCACTAAGAATCCAAGAGAACAATAATAATAATAGTATCTCAAGGTGAAATGACGAATTTTTATCGATTAACTGCACCGAGTTAGGTGTGAAGAGATATTTATAACCACTGATGTTAAACCGGAATGATATTATAACACCAACTGCACAAATTCAGAACTCATCAGCCCTTAAATTGCATTCCAGAATTCCGAACTTCGACCCGTGGTGGTGGAAGTGGTGGAGTGAGAAGCATTGGCGAGGAGTACGAGACTACGACTACAAAAGACCTGACTAGTGCTTACAAGTTTTCAATATTTCTTTCATCTTCTGATTGATACCCACTAAAATAACTGGTAATCAATAGTATCTTCATTTTCCCGCTCAAATTCTCAACATGCAGGTTACATACAGGCAGTTTAATAATAATAATAATAATTTGCTTTATTCCAGAAACAGTACTAGTGGTACAGTGTGGAATTTTCAGCACATATCTACAATATTTGCATCTAATTTTATCAAACATTTAAAAGGAGTATTTCAAAAATAAATATAAAGACAACAACAGCAAAAAACACGAAAAACACCAAAATAATTTTAAAAATGCGAAAAAATACCAAGAAGTAGAAAGGAAAATAAACAGCATATAATAATAACTCACTATTGGGTAGTGGAAGCTATGATATGATTATGCATGGTGACAGTAAAGCTGTAGTCATACAAGAAGTTATGAAATGATATTTAAGGATGTTTATCGCCAAGAAGATCAGTTAATTTAGGTTGAAACAATACTAAACAATCATAAAATAACATTTCAGGGTTGTTGTTTTGTTTTTTATTGTCAGGTCTAATGCGGTGTTTGGAGTGGTAGTGTGAGTAATCCTGCATAATACGAAATTTTAAGGTGGTGACAATGGCGTTCACAACCAATGATTGTCATTTAATATTGCCGAAAAGTCTAGAAAATAAGAAAAAACAACCACAAAAACTAATAATTACATCATGGTTAATGACAGGACAATTTTGTAATACTCATAGTGCTAATAGAGTCGGAACCAGTGGATACACAATAGAAGGAATATAGTAAAGTTCAAAAAAGGAAGCCAATGTTAATAATTTAGGTAGCTAAGTATGTTTAAGAAGGAGCTCACAATAGAATACAAAATAAGAGAGAAATAAAAGAGCCTAAAGTTTGAAGTGAAGATTACTGAGTTCTTCTCGGGAAACCCTAAACATTGCTATAAGGGATAATCAAGAAAACAGGCATCAGTGCAAGGTAGAATATACTACTGACTGACTGACTGATATAAGTAGTCAATACCACTGGTATCGTACCTGAAGTGTTAACTAGTCAGACCAAAATAATCCAAACATTTCTTCTGGACAGCTGTTTCCCTTGTCTCGGCTGGATCGCGTTAGCCGTGGATAGCTTGAATGCATTCAGCTGCTTGAGCCAATTCGAATGGAGTACATTGCTTTAAAATAAGCAACGAAGTTTAATAAAGTAGGATTTAGATCAACACATTTAAGCGAACTATATTGTGCTTTCAATTAGATCTCATCAGGCTTAACTCTAATATATATAAGTTTATAAATAAAAATTCAAATATAAACCAATCATGGTGTTTCGTCTATAGGATAATAAGATGGTGAATATAAATTGTGCAATTAGTCATAATAATAATAATAATAATAATAATAATAATAATAATAATGGCCTTATCAATAATAAGGATGAAAAAGTGAGGCAATCTGTGATAATGAAAAACAGCATGATTAAACAAACAACTGTTCAGGTAGGCACAGTAGTCGATAAAGGCTAGTAAAAACAAATGAACCGATTAAGTAATGTTAGATTGTAAGGGAAGGAAATGAAACACGTTTACAATGAAGATAACATTAAGGGATGATAAGAAAGGGGATGAAAATATCAACAAGGAGTGGTGTAGAAGTCATTAGTTGGTTGTGTCTTAACAGGCTAAGGGAGAGATAATGGCTGTATGAACTTCTTTTAAATGTATAGTTTAGGTTTAATAGTTCGAATGCCTATCGCCTCAGCTGTGTGCAGTAGACAAATATGAAGTCTATTGCAAAGATTCGGTGGGATACGATGATATACTTTGGAGGCTCTCCTTTTCTCCACCACATGACCACTATCAATTAAATGTGACAAAATTGAGCTACGGATTGTTTTTGTCTGTCCTTCGCCAAACCACGATGAGAGATGTTCACTAACATGTGCAGGTGCAGTTGAATTGATAAATGCACATAGATGTGGCAAAACTATCAAGCTTATCCTTCATTTGCGTCCCAATCATTCTTCGGCTAGAGAATGACAAACATAGGTGTGCTGCATAAAATGTTCTTCGTATACTCTTTGAAAGTCTTTGGAACAGAATTACACTTGATAAGTCACCATTAAATTGTAACTTAATAAATAGAGGTTTCTTACGTGCAGTCAGAGTCTCCGGGTTTTTCTCCGATGTTTTCATATGTTTCTTTATGAAACTATTCGGATAGCCAGCCCATCTCCATCAAGGAATCGCGAATATATGCAAATTCCTTTTGTAAGAGGTCATCCGTACATATCTTCCTTGCTCTGCTCGCAAGACATTTTACAACATTCCTTTTATATTAAATGGGCACATAACTAAGGAAACGCGTGTATTGCCCTGTGAATGTGCTTTTTCTATACACGCTTCTTGCAAGTGACCCATCTTCTCGCTTACTTAACAGGACATCCAGAAAATGTAGTTTACTATCCTGCATCTCTTCACAAGTAAAGGTAAGCGAAGGGTGAACGTGGTTGAATTTCAGCAACAATTCGTCTATGTTAACATTCCTATCAGCTAAGATAAATGTATCATCGACATATCGGTAATACATATCAAACTGCTTGATGATGTCCTTCAGTTTCCCGTTTTCAAGTTTTGCGGGAAAGAAGTCAGCTAATATTGGGCCTAATAGTGAACCCATAGCTATTCCATCTACTTGTCGATAGTATGAATTATTGAAGACAAAGTGAACATTCATTGTGCATTTAAGAAGTAATTCTTTGAGGCTACACAAGGGGATTCCTAAGTCTAATCGCCTGTCGGTGATTTCTTGACAAATATAATCTACTGTTTCCACAAGCGGTACATTAGTGAATAGTGATGATACATAAAGTAGGATTTAATGGATTCATTAAATTTCGGTAGAACTCTTCAGCTGAACACTCTGCATACAGGGATATACATGTACTATTGGAAATACATTTGGAGATATAAGACTGATAAGCAAATGAACTATATATTACTGATGAACACGGCCCTAAATTAAATGGAACTCCTCTCCTGTGGTGTTTAATTTACATTAATTTACCTCAGTCTCAACTACTTATAGAAGTCAAGTAGTAGTATATTGCGTTTCACTTTTTGTTCCTAGTGAAAAAGAATCATTGTATATAATGACACAGTTGAAAGGCGATAACTCCAGGATAATATCCCACACAAATATGTATCTATATATCTTACTCAAAAATTTATTACAATAATAAATGTTTTAATTTTGTAAGTATCATTACTATGTCATTTATCAGAATATTGATAGCTTTAATTCATAATTACATTTGTAAATGCTATTTTGATTTATTGATCACATAAATGCATACAAAATTAGTCTAATAGTCTGTCAAAAATATTGACTAGATGATATGCTCTCCTGTGATTGGTTAATTTTAAATAACGCCAATTAAACGATTTAAACAAAACGAATTGAATTTTATCTTTTTTTTGTTTTTTTGTTTTTGAGTAGTGCTAAGACTAGCGCTGCAATTATTATTATTATAGATAGTATTACTTACGATTAAACCAGACATCAACTGAACTGTCTAATTTATTGACAAAATATATGTAGTCCAATAAGGTAAGCATAATTTTCAGGGTACTTTTTATGTCAATCGAAAAGCGCTAAGTACTACTTCTAGGACATACATATTAAAAGTATATATTTTTGTTATTGTCTCGACGATTAGTTATGTGTTCCGATGTTTCGATGTATACAAAAACAAAAACAGAAACAAAACAACCGTTCCCTGGATATGTCTGGGGATGGAAGGGAAGAAAACTTCGATGATAAAAGTCCAAGAAATAAATAAATAAATAAATAGACGAATTGAAAAATAACAGATTCAAATAAAACAGGTGTATATGTGTGTGCGTGTGTGTTTTGAAAGAATCAATAATTCATATTAGAAAAAATGCCAGTTTTAATGCGGAAACTTATTTAAAACAATTATACTGTTCCCTTTATCTGGACCAGATGGAATACCCCCGGAAGCACTGAAAGCGGACCCAGAAACGACAGCAGATATGCTGACTCGATTATTGCAAAAAGTCTGGAAGGAGGGAAAGGTGCCTACTGATTGGAGGAAAGGTTACCCTGTGAAACTACCAAAAAAGGGCGACTTAGGACTCTGCAAGAACTGGTGAGGAATCATGCTCCTGTCTACGCCAAGTAAAATCCTGAGTCGCATCATCCTGGAGAGAATTAAGGACGCACTGGATACAGAATTCCGACCAGAACAAGCTGGATTCAGGAAAGGCAAATCATCTTCTGACCAAATTGCAACTCTACGCATCATCATCAAAGAGCAAAGCATGGCAATCAAACCTCTACCTCAACTTTATAGACTTTGAGAAGGCCTTCGACAGCGTTGACCGCGAAGTAATTTGGAAACTACTCGAGTACTACGGCCTACCCCAAATATTCATCAACCTTATTCAACAGCTGTACGACAACGGAACATGTCAAGTGATCCACAACGGAAAACTCAGCGAAGCGTTTGGAGTAAACACAGGAGTGAGACAAGGGTGCTTATTATTATCACCAATGATATTCCTAATTGTGGTGGACTGGATTATGCGTCAGACAGTGGGAAACGAGAAGACAGGGATATCCTGGACCGACCGATGTGAAGAACCTAGAAGACCTGGATTTCGCGTGTGGATGATTTATGTTTGATGTCACAAAAAATCGAAGACTTACAAGCGAAAACCGACAAACTGGTCGAAGAAGCAGCCGGTGAAGACAGGACTCCAGGTGAACATAGACAAGACGGAGGTTATGAAAATAATCAACCAACCAGCAACAACAACAACAGCAGCAACATCCAGCGCCAATCACCATCAACGGGAGGGATTTGAAAGAGGTTACTTCATTCACTTATCTAGGGAGGGAGTATTGTCTCAACTACACGAGGAACGGACGGACGAGGATGTCAAATCGAGAATCGGGAAGGCGAGAAACACATTCATCAACCTGAAACCAATCTGGAAATCTTCGTCACTCAAGTCAGCATCAACAACAAAATGATTCGGATTTTCAATACAAACGTCAAGTCAGTCAGTCAGTTCTTCTATACGGATGGATCAGAAAGTTGGCGGTCGCTTCACAAAGAATATTTCCAACAGCCTGTTGCATAGACCTTTATCAACAACAACTGTCTTCGTTGGTTCTGTACTGAAGATCAGATGGCCGCCGGAAAGAACAAGAACCAACAAGAAACCATGGGAACAAACAGAACAAGAACCAATCGCCCAACAAATATGCAGGAGAAAGTGGAGATGGATTGGAGACTCGCTGAGGAGGTGGCCGCTGGGTGACATCGCGCGTCAGTCAGGCCAGTGCTCGAGTGGAACCCGAAAGGGAAGCGGCGAGTCGGTCGTTAGTGCAAGGGTGACATGGAGGAGATCGTGTGAAGAGGAGTTGAAACAGTATGGACTAACATGGATGCAGGTGAAAAGTACAGCAGAAGACAGAAGCAAGTGGAGACGTGTAGTTGAAGCCCTATGATCCACTAGGAACCCAAGGGAATAATAATAGTGTTCCCTTTATGAATTTAGTTAGACAAAAAGCAATAAGAAGATGTAATATGTCTGATGCATATAATATGTATTTGCTCAATACATTTGTGATAGCCATGTAAAAATTAACAAAATGGATGCACAAATTCAGTTCGAAAGTCTCTACACTCAAACGGAAGGCCTAACACCCTCATCAACTGAAGATGTTGAAAGACTTAAGTAGTCAACACTGGTCGATTGTTGCTATTATTACATGAACAGCAAAAACGCAATTCGGATAGTATCTTAACCAAAAAACATAGAGAAGCCTTGGATATTCTCCGCAAAAATGATAACATAATAATAACAAGACTGGATAAGGGTTCAGGAGTGGTTATCATGAACAAAGCGGATTACTTTGAGAAGATGAATACTATTCTTAATGATAATCTAAAATTCCAAAATATCTCCTCTTCTCTGGATCCGATTGAAAAGATAGAGAAACAGTTAGCGGAAACATTGAAAAGACTGAAACAACAAGGCTTCATCTCACAGAGTCAGTACACATCACTTAAACCCACTGGAACGTTCACACCAAGACTATATGGCTCGCCTAAAGTGCACAAAAATGGTGTACCGCTGCGACCAGTATTAGATATGCTAAATTCACCATACCATCCTGTAGCCAAATGGTTAGTCGAACTCTTACAGCCCCTTCATACTGAGTTGGTGAAACATAGTGTAAAGGATACTTTTGGATTCGTTGAAAGGATAAGAGATTTAAATGTTGATAATAAATTCATGATATCATTTGACGTATCTTCCTTATTCACCAATGTACCTCTCATGGAAACAGTGGACTTTTTACACTAAGTTAGTGAATGTTCTATTCTTGTCAACTGAAACAGCTACAGAGCAGTCGCGAGCCTGAATAGCTCAGTGGTAACGTCTCTGACTGCAGCACTGGGTGACGCGGGTTCGAATCTCAGAAGGGACATCAGTTCCTTCAAGGTTGCAGATACGCCTTGCTGATGAGTGCCAACTAGCACGAAATCTAGGTCCAAGGCTTCCTGCCGATTGCCTCCAACCATCTAATACCAATATGCGAAGAACTCAAAAGACGAAACATCGATGTTGGCATTCGCATATCTTTTATGAAAGAGCTTCTCTTGAAATGTACAATGAATGTCCACTTTTTATTTAATAAGGAACTGTATAGACAAATCGACGGTGTGGCAATGGCGTCACCACTAGGACCCATTCTAGCCGACATTTTCCTTGCGAAACTAGAAAATGGGCCTTTGAAGCATGTTATTAATGAACTCGAATTTTATTGTCGGTACATGGATGATACTTTTTTGATTATGAAGAAAGAAAAGGAAGCAAAGAACATCCTGGATAAATTTAATGAGGTCCATCCTGCAATAAATTTTACTATTGAGAAAGAAAAAGACTCTAGCATTTCATTTTTACACGTCCTTATGACCAGAAAAGAGGACGGCACAATAAGAAGAAGTGTTTATAGAAAACCTACATCAACGGGCCAGTACAAACACTTTCTCAGCTTTGTGCCCTCGAAATACAAACGCAATCTAATAAAGTGCTTGGTCCACAGAGCACGAGAGATTTGCTCGGATGAATGTCTTGACGAGGAACTTAACAATATCAAACGGTTGCTAAGTGAGAATGGTTATCCCGAAAAGTTTATTGATAAGAATCTGAATCTGAAACCAAAGCAGCCCAAGTTACCAACAGTTCCAAAAAAGGCCTTATTCTTACAGATGCAGTTCCTAGGAGACAACACCAGTGAGATACTAACACAGCGCCTTAGAAATGCGGTAAAAAGAGCATTCCCTGCTGCTGAATTACGCTGTATCTTTAAAACCACTCCTCTTCTGCGTTCGGGAATAAAAGACAAACTGCCTAATTTCGCCTGTTCCATGTGTATATACCAATTTAACTGCTCCTGTGGAGTGAGCCAGTTACATAGGCCGTACAATTAGGCGTGTTTCTCGTCGAATTTCCGAACATCACCCTGCGTGGTTGGTTAAGCAAAGGACAAACAAAATCTATTCGCAGCGCTATTCTGTCTCATCTTGTGGAGACAGAACACAAGATTGATGTTAATCATGCTTTCAGGGTCATTTACCGCATACCTACGAATCTCAATTTTGCTTTAAGAGTTCGACTACTAAATATTGCTGAGGCTATGGGGATCCATATTAACAAGCCTAATTTATGCATCCAAAAGAAGTTAGTTCAGACATTATCATTACCTTGGCCATCCAGGTTTGAATAATCCTGAATTTTTGTGAAATTTCCCTAATTTTAGTTGATATTCTATTCGCTATTATATCTTTATTATTATTATTATTATTATAATTTAAGCATCTTTAATGAACTGTAATTGCATTGGTCATACTTTACAAATCAATATTATTTAAAAAAACACTAATATTGTTATCAAACATAATCCCTACAAAATCAATACTTGAAAATTAATAAAGAGTTAAGATGTGAGAAAATAGACTTAGGTCAAGTTAAAAGGACATATTGAAGGTCAAAATAACAATGAAGATCACTAAACCAAATAACACAGGTAATAGTACATCTACTCTGGTATCTAAACAAAGTTTGCCAAGGAAGGTTAAGTGTGATGACGAATTGTTGCTTTGATCACATGAAGGTGGTGGTTAAATTCCTAAATTGTTAGCTAGGAATTCCACAAACTTTAAGCTACGCTTCAAACACATTCTATAGATACGTTTAAAATAGGTGTAGACACCAACTGTATGTCCTATCTCTATAATATGTTTCGCAATAGGGTGAAGTTCAACAATAGCGTGCCAGGAGTGTGAACGCTTCCTTCAATGACCTTGAACGCATGCTAGTCATTGGTTAACGGCACCTGTCATTATCACATAGCTGAAATATCAACGCTATTCACCAACTAAGCAGCAAATTTCACCCAGATCACTTTTTTAAGTACTGCTTCGACAATGTGTTAATAGCTCATTAGGGTTAGGATTAGGGTTAAGGTAAGTATTGTGGTTAGGGTTAGGGTTAGGGTCAGGATTTAGGTTAGGGCTACTATTAGGGATAGATTTATAGTTGATGTCATTTATTTTAATTTGTTTTATTATCCACATTCTCCTGGTAAGTAGTCGTCGATCCTCTTACTGCCACCAACCATAGTAATTCAACCGAGGGCTTTTGGGGTAGACTGCATATGAGGATAAGAGAGATAAACGATTCACAAAAACAGCTGATCTCCAGTCACCTCGGTGAATACTTGTAGAGAAACTAGTCTAACTTAGCAACTGATACTCCTCATTATAACTGGGACATATTTTTAAGTCATGTCAGAGAAAGATGCCCTGTTTAATGTGTTTTCATGCATTTTCTAGTAAATGTACGTCAATTTTTGTGCAAAAATTCCTCACTTTTATGATTGGTCGACTGAAGGTCAGTCATGCGTTCGCATCCCTTGGGGCGCGATTGTTGAACTTTACCCACAATAGAGGAGCTAGGCCTCCTGTTCTCACCATCAGTGGGCTCTGGGGATTCTATTTGCAGTGGAATCCAGGACAACACGCATTTCATCCTATTTAGGGGCTCGTCAGCTAGATGTACCTGCATTCCACAGTGAGTGATGATATTCCCACCGAGGCTCGAACCCAGTGCCCATAGTTTCAAACGTCAAGGCGTTATCCACTAGACCACTCGGGCCTCGGTGGGAACATCATCACTCACTGAGGAATGAAGGTACGTCTAGATGACGAGTCCCAAATAGGACGAAATGCGCGTTGCCCTGGATTCCACTGCTAGTCACCATCCACCAATTAACTTCTAATTACATGCACAGACATTGTTGAAGCATCTGCACAAGAAGCCGACAATGTCAACCTGAGACCTAGCACTTCGGTCGAATCAATCGAAGGGAAAATCTGAAATTGAATTACATGAAGATGTTGTCTAGAAGGAGGACAACGAAAGTTTCACAATTTTAAACTAAACTAACCAGCTGAAAGAACACAACCAAATAAATCAAAATCATCAACCTTTGCTACAAATCTCCATTATTATTATTTCATCAGCTGCATTTCACTGTAATTTCCAAGTAATAGAAAAATTCATTTGGCCACCTCCCTGTTTGCCCATTGTGAAATAAAATCATAATATAATAATTTAATTCTTTTATTCTGAACTCTGTGAGAAACAAAAATGTGCGTGACTCCATAAAACCATACATTCAGATTATAAGGTAATATGTCCTTCTTACTTTCAAGAAAACCAGATGATAATATAAAGAAAAATTCTCAGCAGAAAAGTACATGGACAGGATAATATACACATTTTTAAAGCTCTCCAATACAAAAGGAATTTAATAAGGACACTCAACTGCAAGGTCAGAGCTATATGCTGAGAAGATTGTATATCATACCTTAATTGAAAATAACTATCCAGAAAAATTCATCACGAAAAGTATGACTAAGAAAGTGGAAAAGAACTGTTCTCTACCTGTAAATAAGAAGCCATCTTATGCACAACTGCAATTCAAAGGTGACGTGTACTGCTCATCAGTCCGCTCCGTCCTCCTTTATGGCTAGCTGTGAGACCTGGCCATTGAGAGTGGAAGACATGAAAAGATTAGCTGTCTTTGATCATAGGTGTCTGCGTTCTATCTCCCGTGTGAAGTGGTATAATAAGGTGAGCAATATTGAGGTTAGGCCATCGGTCGAGTGCTAGTTGGTAAGGAGGAATTGGAAATCAATCGACGAGACTGTGAAATTACATCGACTGAGATGGTTAGGACATGTGTTACGCATGCATACCTAGTCATCGCCTTCCTCGACAATGGGCAATGTTAGCTGACATAGGGTCAGGCTGGAAAAGAGCTAGCCAGTGGTGGTCAAACGAAAACATGGCACCAGTCAATGAAATCTACAACAGTTAGTCTAAGCCACGTAGGAAGGTGTAGACTTCCTGACTGACTGGTTGGGGTCCTCGGGACGGTAAAAACCAATGAAGGCTGGAAACAATTGGTGACATGGCTAGCTCAAAGTGATCGTTCTCAATGGCTGGCTGGTGCAGATGCATCCACTCCTTGTGACTGACTTATGATTTCCAATGAAACTGTTTTGTTCTTCGTTATTACTATTCCTTTGTCTCACACCTCTGTTTACTGTCTCTCTCTAATATGCATTTCTCCTACTTTCTTCTTTTCTGGCTTTGTGTGCTACATGGAGGGAGTGTGGCGACTTGAACTGGCGCACATATGTGCAAAGTTCTATGTCGAAAACAGACAGACAGAAAGAGAGACAAAGGTGACGTAACTAGTGAAATAATTATTAACAAGTTAAGAAAAAATCTATTCAAAGAACGTTTAATATTGGTAAACGACAAGTCATATCTTCTACACGACTGGTTGTGATTCTTCAATTGAAGAAAGATGAAGTATCTAGACTAGTTATCTCTCTTCGTGTATCAAGCAATTCAACTGCGCTTGTGATGGAGCGAGTTATATTGGCGGTTGCTCTAGCAACTTGATTTTTCATGCTCACTTGGGAACATCTACCAGTCTAGCTAAATAAAGGTATAGTGGAAAACTTCAACAGCTCGATATTAGACCACCTGTTCCAAACCGGTCACAAAGCCAGCTAGGTAGAACAAGAAGTAACTTCAGGAAACTGTATGCTCGCACGTCCAAATATAAAAATTCTATGATACCATACTTGGCACGTATTTTATGTGATGAAAATAGCGTCAGGCAAGAATTGACTAACCTTTTTTTCATCTAGTAAATAAACAATCTCCTCCATCCATCCTTATATACCTTCAAGTTTTACTTTTATTATTTCTATTATATTTATGGTCCTGTTGCTTCTTTGTTTTTACTTTCATAACTGCAAACACCAACTTATCTCTATGATTGCTGTAATCTTTGTTTTTTCCCTCACCATATCATGTAAAGAGAACGTTATATTCAATATTTTTTAGTCATGCAAGGATTTGTATACTGCATCGACAATACTGTGTGAAACAAGCCCATGGCAATTTCCACTTGTATTATTATCATTACCTTAGCTGCTATCATTATTATTATTTCCATTTTATATGCTGCATGTTTTTTTGACATTAACCCTAGTGTAAATGTGGAGAAATTTTCTGTGTGATTAATTTTATTTATAATTTGAGGAAATTAGATGCAATATTGTGATTAATCCTGAAAATTCCATTCTGTATCACAAGTACTGTTTTTGGAATAAAGTATATTATTATTATTATTAGCATTGAAGAATCCTTCTCCATCATCTATCAGGTGCCAAATATAAATTGCCAAAAGCATCCGTGCACGGAAGACTCCAAATAAAAACAGCGGCTATTGAGATTCGCTTAAAACAATCGGTGCTCTGTGTCCAGAAGAAACAGGTTCAGCCATTACTACTGACTGCCCTGGCTGTCTGTGGAGCTTATAAATTCATGAATTCTTTTCAGTAAAAAGTTTCAGCATTGTGTAATAGATTAAATAAAGTATAATGGTTCAGAGACTTGACATGCCACGGGAAGCATTTCAAACAGGCTGCCGTTGACTTTCATCTACACCTGCCTCCTTTGCTGATGTCAAGCCAGGAAAGATTACTGACAAATAACTCTAGAAAGGAACTAACAAAGAACCCATTACCTAACAAATGTGCCAAAAAAAAATTGAACATGGATTGGACACAAGCTGAAGAGGCTGTTGACTGACAATACATACACCAGAAGAGCTTGAGAGACGACGAACTGCGCACAGGTCTGAAGGCAGGTGGGTGGAAGAGATAGTGTGAGGAGTGGATGCCAGCTTACGGGCAATTGTGGAGCTATTTTAGAAAAGGAATGTAGAGAACAAGGTGAAGCCCCACCACCACCTATGTTCTCCTCGGAACCTAAGGAAATAACAATATCAAGTATTGGTTTGTAGGGATTTTTTGTTTGATTGGTTACAGGATTTCATCATGAGCTGACATCGGTTAGAGGACCGTTGGAAAACCAGGGAGTACTGGACAGCTGTTTCGTCCTATTTCGGTACTCTTCATCAATGCGAACCCCAGTGGGTGTGTACTCCTGAAGAGTCACGAAATAGGACGAAACAGATGTCCAGTACTCCCTGGTTTTCCAATGGTCCTCTAACCGATGTCAGCTCATGATGACAACCAGAGAACCCTGTTTTAAGCGTCGCTTCGAAAGGGTGACAAATGAGTTAATCTGAACCATAATAAATGTGATAATAATTATAATAATCAATAAATTATGTTATGATCATTTACTTACCTTGTGATTTATTACTCTCTCTCTCTCCCTCTCATTGATCAGGCGATTTTTTTGTGTGTGATAAATTTACATTTGACTTTATATGAACAGCTGTTTTCAGTTAAACAGAAAGAAAGTCATGATAAGCATACAAACAGAATGTAAACAGACTGACTATTTATTAAACATTAGTACTCTGTGTAAGAATATTTATTGATTTGCTGTTATTGATTTTACATCGATTTATTGACTGTTTTTAAAAAAAAACGATGACTGATACAGTCAAAATGGAATCAACTTTAATGGATATTATCTCATAGTGTAACGGTGGAAGACGGGAGACTAAGTATACAAAATATCTCGGTCTGGTTCTATCTTCCCACCTTACTTGGACATCTCATATCCTAACGATTTCTAAGAAAGTGTTCTGTCTAACCTAATACATTTAGAAACTAAAACAATCTGGAATCACCCAACCTCTACTTTCACAATTTGTCAACTCTTGTATCTTACCTATTCTACTTTACTGCTCCCCGTTAGTTTTTCCTGGGCTACTGAAAAAGGACTATACCATCCTGTGAAGGATGTTGAAGGTAGTTAGTAGGACTAGTGGTGTAAAACTCAGTCAGCTCGTCACTACATTAGTTGAAAGGCATCTGAATACACGCGAAAAATGGTCTAAAACCATACTCTCAGAGCCCCAACACCCCCTCTATTCCCAACCCTTGTCTTGTATCTCATCAAGTAGAACCAGATATCAGTATAAAATAATTTATGCTCGTACAACCAAGTACAGGAACTCAACGATACCATATTTGGCCCACGTTCTAGGTGACAGAGACAATGTTAAGCGTGAAACCTATAACTTACTTTGTTGTTAATAATCATAATTTTAGGCTCTTTTATTTCTCTCTTATTTTGTATTCTATAGTGAACTCCTTCTTAAACATACTTAGCTACTTAAATTATTAACATTGGTTTACTTTCTTGTACTCTACTGTATTCCTTCTTTTGTGTATCTACTGGTTCCGATTATATTAGCACTATGAGGATTACGAAATCGTCCTGTCATTAACCATCATGTAATTATTAGTTTTGTGGTTGTTGTTGTTTTTTTGTTCGGCAATATTAACTGACAATCATTGGTTGTGAACGCCATCATCACCATTTTACAGTTTTGTATTATTCAGGATTACTCACACCACCACCACAAACACCACAATAGAGTTGTCAATAAAAAACCCTGAAATGTTATTTTATGATTGTTTAGTGTTGTTCAGTCAGATTAACTGATCATCTTGGCGATAAACATTCTTAAATATCATTTCATAACTTCTTGTATGACTATGGCTTTACTATCACCATGCATAATCATATCATGGCTTCCATTACCCAATACTGAGTTGTTATTATTATATGATGTTTATTTTCCTTTCTACTTCTTGGTATTTTTTCCGCATTTTTAAAATTATTTTTGTGTTTGTTTTGTTCTTGTTGTTGTTGGCTTTATATTTATTTTTTTTTTTTGAAATATTCCTTTTAAACTTTGGATAAAATTAGATGCAAATATTGTAGATATGTGCTGAGAATTCCACACTGTACCACTAGTACTGTTTCTGGAATGAAGCAAATTATTATTATTATCTTTATATTGGTGGAATTATTTACACGTTGTCTCCAAATCACCATTTGCACAGATCCCCTGTCTTGTGCCTGCTACTTCTGGCCTTCCTTCATAGTGTGTTTCACACACACATCTCCAATGTATCAGCACAATGCTCTTGTATCATTTGCTTTCTCTAACATCAAATCTGTCTCCTTGCTGTTTGATGTATTTATCCCAGCCGAAGATTATCATTATTATTGTTTCCTTCAATTCCTAGAGGAACATAGGGCTTCAGCCGTGCGTCTCCATTGCGTTCGGTTCTCTGCTACAGTCTTCACCTGCCTCCAAGTCTGCCCACACACTTTCATCTCCTCTTCACATGACCTCCTCCAAGTCACCCCACCCTCGCACTGACGACCAACTCGCCGCCGCTTCCCTTTCGGCCGGGTTCCACTCGAGCAATGGCTTGTCTAGTGATGTCACTCACTTGATGGTTTGTTTCCTCAGAGTATGGCCAGCCAATCCACCTACCTCCATTTCTTCCTGCCTATTTGTTTCACAATCGGTTGGTTCCTGCTGTGTTGGTTGGTTCGCTCATTGCCAGAGATCCCTCCCTCTCTGTTGCTGATGTTTTCTGGCCGGCCGGCCGGCCATCTGATCTTGAGTCGTATTGAGCGAAGACAGCTAGCTGTTAATGAAGGTCTGTAGTTTGTTTGAGATGCTCTTTATGACGCGCAGTACAAGTCTCTGATCCGTACAGTAAGTAGCACTGACTGACTTCACATTGGAGTTGAAAATCCGGATGTTATTTTTGATGGTGAGGGCTGTTGACCTCCACACAGACTTGAGAGTAGTGAACGTCCGATGAACGTTCCTTCATATACTACTGATAAACCTTGTCAGTAGCACACGTTACAATAGTACATCACAGATGTTAAGCAGAAATCTTTTAATATTTGACAAGCGATTTTACACGTGTCAAATGCAGGATTGGTCCACACTGATTTGACTCTGAATTTGAAGATAGGCAGTGAAATGGTTGAGCATGTTGACCATTTCGCTTCGTGTTAGGGGGTTGGAAGGGGAGGAGTGGCATCTCAGTTGATGAACTAACTGCTGACGAAATTCCTAGGAGGGATACCAAAAAGGCTTACGATATCCGGTTATCGAGTAAAGGACATATGTACTCAGAAGCAGTTTGCTCTATCCTCCTTTATGGCTGTGAAACATGGCCCTTTGAGTGGAAAAGATATGAAGGAGCCGCCAGCTGTTCTTGACCGTAGATGTTTGCGCTCCGATTCCCACGTTAAGTGATATAAAATGGTGAGTCACACTTCATAGAATATTACGTAAGAAGGACTAGTCAGTTGGTGAATTTGCAAAGCTATATCGACTTACGGAACCCTTCGAAGTGAGGACAGGAGTAACACAAGCTGGCTACATACTATCGCCAACAATTTTCCTCATTGCAGTAGATTGGATAATGCGACAAACAGCGGGCCGGGAAACGAGGAAACAGGCATAAAGTGGACTCACACAAAAAGAGACTTGGAGGATCTGGACTTCGCCAATGATATATGTCTGATTTCACACAAACTGGAAGATATGCAAGCGAAAAGAAACAAGTTGGCACAAGAAGCATCAAAGATACGACTTCAGGTGAACATGGAGAAAACAGATGTGGTGATGAAGATTCCTGGCCAACACCACCAACAGCAACAACAACAACAGATAACAATCAGCCAGCATAAATGGGAGGAACCTGAAAGAAACAACCTCCTTCACCTACCTACCGACCTGGGAAGCATCGTTTCAACTACAGGCGGACGGAACTGACGAGGATATCAAAGCAGCCAGGATCGGAAAAGCAAGACAAGCTCCCACTACTCTCAAGTCTGTGTGGAGGTCAACAGTCAGCACTCAGCATCAAAACGAAGATAACATCCGGATTTTCAACTCCAATGTGAGTGAAGTCAGTCAGTCCCACTTACTATACGGATGGATCAGAGACTTGCACTGCGCGTCATAAACAGCATCTCAAACAAACTACAGACCTTCATTAACTACCAGTTGTCTTCGCTCAATACTACTCAAGATCAGATGGCCGGCCGGCCGGCAAAACATCAGCAACAGAGAGGGAGGGATCTCTGGCAATGAGCGAACCAACCAACACAGCAGGAACCAACCGATTGTGAAACAAATAGGCAGGAAGAAATGGAGGTAGATGGATTGGCTGGCCATACTCTGAGGAAACAAACCATCAAGTGAGTGACATCACTAGACAAGCCATTGCTCGAGTGGAACCCGACAGAATGGGAAGCGGTGGCGAGTTGGTCGTCAGTGGAAGGGTGAGGGTGACTTGGAGGAGGTCATGTGAAGAGGAGATGAAAGCGTGCGTGTGGGCAGACTTGGAGCCAGGTGAAGACTCTAGCGGAGAACCGAATGCAATGGAGACGCACGGCTGAAGCCCTAGGAATTAAAGGATACAATAATAATAAATAATAATAATATCGACTGAGATGTCTAGGACACGTGTTGTACATGCCAATCCACCGCCTTCCTTGGCGATTAATGTTTACTGACACGGAGTAAGGTTGGGTTAGAGTTAGTGGTGATCAAATTGAAGCATAACATTAGTCTATGACGTCCTTGATTGTTAGTTTGTGCCACTAATGGTCGGGGTCCTCAAGATTCTGAAAACCAGTGTCTGAAGACTATTGGTGATATGGCTTAAAATCGCTCTCTCTGTAGTGCACATAGATATTTTGTCCTAGCGATGAAGAGTCCCAAACTAGGACGAAACAGCTGTCCAGTACTCCAGTGCAGGTTTTCCACTAGTTCTCTAACCGATGTCACCTCATGATGAAATCCGCCAACCAAATATCTCTGTCATCAAATTCTACTAACCTCTATCAAATCAAGATCAACAACAACAACATGCTCTTTGGTGCAGTCAAAAGTCGATATTAACCCCAACTGTGTATACAAATTTACGTGTATCTGCGGGAGCAGTTACATTGGGAGAACAGAAAGAAGGTCACACCTCCGATTTTCTGAACATGTGCCGAAAAGCCTACGTCTCAAGGGAACAAACTCTTATAGTAGCGCTATTACTAGACATCTCCTCGACACGGGTCATGAAGTAGAAATCGAGAAATCCTTTAAAATTATCAATAGACAATGGAGTTCCATTCTCCTCAAGTTTGCCGAAGCAATTTCTATCAGAAAGAAGCAGTTATTAGTCTTTCCTTGCCCTGGTAACTGAATTTCTTTATTCTCTTATCTGATTGAGTAATCTTTGTCTTTAACTCACCTCACCCCCTTTTATAATCTGTAATTTTGCTTTTCTCTTGTTTCTATGATTTGAGTTGAACTCAGTACATTGTTACCTAATCTATTAGTCACTCTGTATCTAACGCATATTTTTCTTTATTACCTAACTCCTTTACTATTTTATGCATACATTTATTTTGTTTAAACTTGAACTGCCTGTGTAATAACTATATGAGCGCAATTTACTGAGCACTGTTCACTTTTTTTTGAACTTTTTGTCAACTGACAACATGTAAAATTTGCAAGTATGTTAAGACTTTTCTGTACGCAAACCTAATAATTTATTTAGGCTGTAAGCAGCTGAGCTGATGAGAAGCCAACGAAATAAATGATGGTACCATATTATTCTGCTCACACCGCCACTGTTCGCTTTATTCAAAATCAAGATCACTGATCGATTCATTGGCAGTACGTACTCGCTGGGATTCGAAAGCATGACGTTCCGGTTACAAGGAAAGTTCTTAAACTATTCAGCTAATGGGATCCAACTCACTGGCCAGTCCATGAATTCTAACTTCTACCAATTTGTAATTTATACTGTGACCATCAACCAATTCATATCAATACACTTTTAAAAGGTAGAAATGGATAGAATAAGTTAATTTTACAAGGATAATACGTAATTAAAGATGAAGTGGTCAAAATAAATAAAAATAAAATAATTTGGACAATTATAGTTTTTTTATAGTTTTTAAAGGTTTAGGGGGAGGGGGTGACGTAGTCCTGTTTATGGATTCTTCTAGAGATGGCCACGGTAAGGAAAGTGGCTGTACAAATTTCTTCTGAACACATAGGCTTGGCTTCTTAAGGTGGATTCCGATTGCTTCAGCTGTCTGTAGAAGACGAACTCGTAGAGAAAAATTAAGATTAGTTAGAATGCGATAAGTAATTTTAAATGCAGTATTAACATCAACCTTATGCTCAGTATCAACAAGGTGTGCTAAAATAGAACTTCGAATAGATCTTGTTTGTCCCTTGCTTAACCATGCTGGATGATGTTCGGAAATACGACTATGAAACTGCCTAATTGTACGCCCAATGTAACTGGCTCCGCAGTTGCAGTCAAACTGGTAGATACACATAGAAGAGGCGAATTTAGGTAGTTTATCCTTATTTCTCGAACATAGAATAAGGGTGGTTGTTTTCTAAATGTATAAATGGGGATTTTTTCCATATTCAATTCATATTAATCCATGGTCGGAACTTAGAACAATTCATATCCTTAAAAGCTAACTTTTGAATATATATATCAATTTATCTGAAAAGTGTTACTGCGTAATGTGTATTTGCGAGCAACACATTTTGGACATTCTGGACACACACACACACAAACATGTTAGTACTTGTCATAAGTACTTATATGAAAGGTAGGTAACACAGGACAGAATAGTGGAACAAATGTTTACGGATCAAATTCACGGATGTTACTTAGTGAAATAAGCCAGGGTTCTAAAACTAGAGGACCAAAATAATAACAAGTGGGTTTTTTATTAACACAAAACACGTTTAGGTCTTTTTATGACTGAGGCTTCAACAGATTTTGATATTTTCAAAGCATGTTTATATATGCGGGTTTGAAGATACTATTGAAATAAACTTTATGATCCAGCTGTATGATGAACTTTTTTGAGATGGATCACGTTAGACATGTTTTCCAGGTTGAATTGAATCACGTGATTTTTTTATTATTTGTCCTCTAAACAGATTAGGAAGATGTTCGCTGCACCTAGGTTTCGTGCTCGTTGGCACTCGTCAGCAAGGCGTCGTATCTGAAACCTTGAAGGAACTCATCTCCCTTCCGAGATTCGAATCCGCGTCACTCAGTGCTGTAGTCAGAGACGTTACCACTGAGCTATTCAAGCTCGCGATTGACCTCCTGTAGGAATGTATTCTGTAGTCATGACCTGCAGAGGTCGACAGATCCTGCCCGTGTACGTGTGAACTTAACTGCATGCAAATTGGTTAACACAGTGGAATGTGATACAATCGTTCAGTTGCTGTGATAGCTTACAGGGCAATACAAATCTCGTTTTCACAATGAAAACGAGTTTAGCTGCATAGTAAGTTCTGTTGTAATTGAGACCTTGAGCCGTTGTTTATTAATCCGACTTTAGTGATTACCCTTGAATCGAGGTAGTAACTCGATTGGTAGAGCCGTTTGTTTGACGCCTCTTGTAGCATATAATGGCAACAGTACAGAATAGTTACTACAATCAAATGACCTTGAACCAGCCAATCATATGCTTCTTGGTAAAAAGTGTCATTTATAGTATTTTTCTTTCCTTCACGTTCTCAGTGGAATATAGGGCTTCAAGCTAGTGGCTTGAAGTTTCTGTAGCAGTGTTTATTTTACAGGATGGGGTTGCTAGCCTCATGCGCAACCTTTCCTCTTCACCAGCATTAATTCTGACTTAGTGAGGTAAAGGAGTGCACTGGCGGCCGGGGATCGAACCCCGGACCATGTGCATGGTCGGCGAGCGTCCTAACCGCTATGACACCGACGCACTTATAGTATAAAAAGTATATTTACTGCATATTTCTCTAATATGCTGCAAAAACAGGTCTCATTTTTCCATAGGAGTGACTATAATCAATAAACCAGAATCTGTATGAGTACTAGTTATAGGATCAGTTAATTCTGATGAATTTACCCTAATGACGATAGTCATATTGCTCAACATTTCAAATTGATGCTGCCCATAACCATTGCTGCAAGTTCCATCCTAATTTTAACCATAACCCTACCTTAAGCGTACCTTAACCCTAACCTTCAATCAGAGTGAAACTTGCATAGAAGGTCATGAAAAGTGTTCATCAATAATGTCGATTGATCTGATTGGTTGGTTCTAGGCCGTTTCACTGTGGTATCTACTCTTTACCCGTCGTGCCCATGTATAATGAATTTCAGGGGATAATTGTTACCTACTGAATTAGTTGTGTGCCCTGAGCTGGTTGATTTAATTGCTCAGCTATCGTCGTCATTCTAGACTTAATTAAATCCCCCCCCCCATGAATGATGTAATTGTATCTCCTGGCAACCGCTGTCGTGACTGGTTGTTAATTTACATCTCTCTATTGATCATATTTTTATTGACCCGGAATTCGAACTTCCTTGTCATGCAAATTTGGTCTATAGTCATGTGTTTCTTAATTGCTAATTGACTTGAGTACCAGGCTTCTAGAAATTCACTGGCATCAATTCCAGTGCTTCCTGTATTTAAAATTTGCACATTATCCCTATCAAATTGCTGTCCATAATTATCCATATGCATTGATGCACAACTGTACGACAATGATACATGCCAAGTAGTCCACAACGGGAAACTTACGGAATCCTTCGAAGGGAAGACAGGAGTAAGACACGGCTGGCTGGCTGCCTACTATCGCCAATGATTTTCCTGATTGCAGTAGATTGGATAATGAGACGAACAGCGGGAAATGAGGAAACAGGCATAAAATGGACTCACACAAAAAGAGACTTGGAGGATCTGGACTTCGCCGATGATATATGTCTGATTTCCCACAAACTGGAAGATATGCAAGTGATGAAAAGCAACAAGTTGGCAGAAGAAGCATCGAAGATAGGAAGGACTTCAGGTGAACATAGAGAAAACAGAGGTGATGAAGATTCCTGGCCAACACCACCAACAGCAACAACAACAATAGACAACAATCAGCATAAATGGAAGGAACCTGAAAGAAACAACCTCTTTTACCTACCTACCTGGGAAGCATCGTTTCAACTACAGGCAGACGGAACTGATGAGGATATCAAAGCAGCGAGGATCGGAAAAGCAAGACAAGCTTTCACTACTCTCAAGTCTGTGTGGAGGTCAACAGTCAGCACTCAGCATCAAAACGAAGATAAGATCCGGATTTTCAACTCCAATGTGAGTGAAGTCAGTCAGTGCCACTTACTATACGGATGGATCAGAGACTTGCACTGCGCGTCATAAACAGCATCTCAAACAAACTACACACCTTCATTAACAGCTAGCTGTCTTCGCTCAATACTACTCAAGATCAGATGGCCGGCCGGCCGGCCAGAAAAACATCAGCAACAGAGAGGGAGGGATCTCTGGCAATGAGCGAACCAACCAACACAGCAGGAACCAACCGATTGTGAAACAAATAGGCAGGAAGAAATGGAGGTAGGTGGATTGGCTGGCCATACTCTGAGGAAACAAACCATCAAGTGAGTGACATCACTAGACAAGCCATTGCTCGAGTGGAACCCGGCCGAATGGGAAGCGGCGGCGAGTTGGTCGTCAGTGCGAGGGTGACTTGGAGGAGGTCATGTGAAGAGGAGATGAAAACGTGTGGGCAGACTTGGAGCCAGGTGAAGACTCTAGCAGAGAACCGAACGCAATGGAGACGCACGGCTGAAGCCCTATGTTCCTCTAGGAATTAAAGGAAACAATAATAATATAATATTGATGGAAAAGAATATATATCATGTCTGTTTACAGACAATTTGTGTTCTTAGATTTAGATTGGAAGAGGACGCCCACTTTGTTGACCGATGTAATGTCTGTTACAGTTCATCCAATTTATTTTGTAAATGGTATTAATTTTATCTTCTTTTTTTGTTGGATCTCTGGGTTTGCACAATATCGAATGAAGTGATTGTGCTGGCTGCCTGGCTGGCTTGTGTGCTATATCTCATTTCAAGTGGTCTCAGTATTCCAGCTGTTACTTCAGAAATATTCTTTTTCTAAGGTAGAATGAACTTCCTTGTAGTATTTGATGGCGATTTTTGAAAACAACATTTGGTCTTCTATAGCCTGCATTTTCCGTATTCACTTTTATCGTTAGAATTCTTTGTTGATTTTGCTTTGATCTACTGAAAAGACATTTAAGTAGTATAAAGACCAAATGATGAAATGCATTGATTTTGAAGGCATCACACTAATCAAAAGAAAGTCGGAAAGAAATATGATAAATCGACAGACAGATAGATAGATGGATATTCAGTAT
The DNA here is from genome assembly GCA_944472155.2 of Trichobilharzia szidati. NCBI lineage: Eukaryota > Metazoa > Platyhelminthes > Trematoda > Strigeidida > Schistosomatidae > Trichobilharzia > Trichobilharzia szidati. The sequence goes on from OX235275.1 coordinate 8,040,735, forward strand.
TGGACTGAAATTTTTGGTCCTTGTTGACATGTCGTCTTTCAGTAAGGACGCTCCGACTATCTCTGAAGATTGACACGAGTGTTACTTTCGGTTAATTGTTGCTAGCTATGAAATCCGTGACAAGTGCACTTCGTCCATTTTGTAACTCTTCAACTGGATATGTCTACACATCATTCTAAACTTCAAAGCAGGAACATTAGGCTGACAAGACTCAAAGAGGATGAAATGCGCATCCTGGATCTTTCTACTAGTTACATATCAACCAACAAAATAACGTCGTATTATCACACAAAATGAAAGTTATTTTTCTTCTTTGTTCGGAGGAAAACAATCTTTTAAATGCAGTCTTGACAATTACTAATTCTACATTTCAAAATAATCCATATCATATCGATTAAATTGATATTTTTAATCTTATAGTGCATCCTTTAGACAGTCTATTGATTCAGTATGAATCATGTGATATGGCATCTTTTTTAGTTTCAAATAAAGCTGACTATTTATGAAAATAAACAATTTTAGCGAATTTAAACAACATCACCTTATTATCAGATTGAATATTGAATGAATATAAACACACATTAAACAAATAAATGAAATCCACGAAGAGAGAAGACCAGTTAACATGAAGTACACACGAATCATGTGGTCTTTGAAAATAAAATATACTACAAATGGACTAATGGAAATCGACAGGAGGAGATAGAGAAAGCAATAGACGATGAGAAAATTTTGTTGAACAATTTAACAACATTCTCTGTTGGCATTTAATCAGATTATTTCTGAGCTTTCTTAAAATACTATTGATATTAAGCCAATATGTATCCCGGATTACAGGATTTCATCATGAGCTGACATCAGTTAGAGAACCATTGGAAAACCTGGGAGTACTGGACAGCTGTTTCGTCCTAGTTTGGGACTCTTCATCAGTACGCACCCACCGGGATTCAAACCCAGGACCGTCTGGTTACAAGGCGAGCTCGTATACCATTAAGCCACTGGGACCCGATCCAATGGCCAGCCCATGAATTCTAACTTCTGCCGAATCACGACATAGCGCGACCCCTAGCCAATGTCTTCGGCGAGTATTTGTCCTCATACCAGACCTGCTGCACCCTACTGGTCACGACTTCTCACTAGAACCCCAGGCAACTACCTACCTGAATAGGGCAAGTCAAATACTCCCCGAAGACATTGGCTAGGGGTCGCGCTATGTCGTGAATTGGCAGAAGTTAGAATTGGTTCATTCTGTGTGCAGCTGTAAATAAACTACTTCAAAAGTTCTCTTAATTTCTTCACAATTCCTCCTTCACCAATTGATTCAGTTAGATCTATATTTCAATGATCGGTTCGAATTGTTGATGTTTCATCAAGAATTAATTTGACTCATTGAAGAAAATTAGCTTTGCGCATTATCACTTCTCAAGTACTGCTTTTAGTAGGGATTTTGTTTGATTGGTTAGTTGGCTCCCAATGACTTAATGGTATACGAGGTCGCCTTGTAACCAGAAGGTCCTGGGTTCGAATCCCGGTGGGTGCGTACTGATGAAGAGTCCCAAACTAGGACGAAACAGCTGTCCAGCACTCCCAGGTTTTCCAATGGTTCTCTAACTAATGTCAGCTCATGATGAATATCCTGTAACCAATCAAATCCCTACAAACCAAAACTTGAATGTATCCCGGATTGTTGATTTAAATTAGTACTAATGATTGGAAAAACAGGAAAGGTGTTCGCTAAAGCATTAAGACGCGGGACAATCGCTTTTTGCAGCGAACATGCTTCACATTAATATAAAAAAAGAAAATGTTTGACAGTTACTCGGTTATCTATAAAACACAAAATAATCGAGCAAAGAATATTCTTTTCGATAAATTCCTCTTCCAGGCTCTACAATTATATACGCATATGTTTATATACACAGAATATTTTAAATGAGTAGTTAATAACAATATTAGCGTTTTTTTAAATAATATCGATTTGTAAAGTATGATCAATGCTATTACAGTTCATTAAAGATGCTTAAATTATAATAATAATAATAATAATAATAATAATAATAATAAAGATATAATAACAATTAGAATATCAACTGAAATTAGGGAAATTCCACAAAAATTCCGGATTATTCAAACCTGGATGGCCAAGGTAATGATAATGTCTGAACTAACTTCTTTTGGATGCATAAATTAGGCTTGTTAATATGGATCCCAACAGCCAGCCTCAGTAATATTTAGAAGTTGAACTCGTAAAGCAAAATTGAGATTCGTAGGTATGCGGTTAATGACCCTGAAAGCATGATTAACGTCAATCTTGTGTTCCGTCTCCACAAGATGAGACAGAATAGCGCTGCGAATAGATTTTGTTTGTGCTTTGCTTAACCAGCAACACAGGATGATGTTCGGAAATTCGACGAGAAACACGCGTAATTGTACGGCCTACGTAACTGGCTCACTCCACAGGAGCAGTTAAATTGGTATATACACATGGAAGAGGCGAAATTAGGCAGTTTGTCTTTATATTCCCGAACGCAGAAGAAGAGTGGTTTTAAAGATAAAGCGTAATTCTGCAGGAGGGAATGCTCTTTTTACCGCCTCATTTCTAAGGCGCTGTGTTAGTATCTCACTGGTGTTGTCTCCTAGGAACTGCACCCTAAGAATAAGGCCTTTTTGGGAACTGTTGGTGACTTGGGCTGTTTCGGTTTCAGATTCAGATTCTTATCAATAAACGTTTCAGGATAACCATTCTCACTTAGCAACTGTTTAATATTGTTAAGTTCCTCATCAAGACATTCGTCCGAGCAAATCTCTCTTGCTCTGTGGACCAAGCACTTTATCAGTTTGCGTTTGTATTTCAAGGGCACAAAGCTGAGAAAATGTGTGTACTGGCCCGTTGATGTAGGTTTTCTATAAACACTTCTTCTTATTGTGCCATCCTCTTTTCTGGTCATAAGGACGTCTAAAAATGAAATACTAGGGTGCTTTTCTTTCTCAAAAGTAAAATTTATTGCAGGGTGTACCTCATTAAATTTATCCAGGATGTTCTTTGCTTCCTTCCTTCTCGTTCTTCATAATCAAAAAAGTATCACCCATGTACCGACAATAAAATTCGAGTTCATTAATAACATCCTTTAAAGGCCCATTTTCTAGTTTCGCAATGAAAATCTCGGCTAGAATGGGTCCTAGTGGTGATGCCATTGCCACATCGTCGATTTGTCTATACAGTTCCTCATTAAATAAAAAGTGGACATTCATTGTGCATTTCAAGAGAAGCTCTTTCATAAAAGATATGGGAGTGCCAACATCGATGTTTCGTCTTTTGAGTTCTTCGCATATAAAGTCCACTGTTTCCATGGGAGGTACATTGGTGAATAAGGAAGATACGTCAAATGATATCATTAATTTATTGTCAACATTTAAATCTCTTATCCTTTCAACGAATCCAAAAGTATCTTTTACACTATGTTTCAGCAACTCAGTTATTTAAAATAAATAAGTAACCAATTATAGTTTAATAGGTCAAGTGAACCATAGTAGGTAAAGGTTGAAGTCTATTGTTGTCTGTACACATAGTTTGTGATGCATGTGATTAACCCTCAAAAGTCCTTGAATCGTCTGCATAACCTTGAATTAAAGTTATGTGAAATAAATTGATAAATAGTCATTAATATTGATCTTGTGATCAGACATTACAACATTCTGTTAGCCTTATCCATGTATGTGTGTCACCACAACTGCAGGTGAACTTATATACACAGTGTGAAGTAGAGTTCATAGAATATTGTCCTTTAAACGTAAACATGAGAAGTGAGAACGTACAATATGTAAATATACCTTGGAAATCTTCGTCACTCAACTCAGCATCAACAACAAAATGATTCGGATTTTCAATGCAGACGTCAAGTCAGTCAGTCAGTTCTTCTATACGGATGGATCAGAAACTTGGCCAGTGGGTCACAAAGAATATTTATTTCCAACAGCCTGTTGCACACCTTTATCAACAACAACTGTATTCGCTGGCTCTATACTGAAGATCAGATGGCCGCCGGAAAGAACAAGAACCAACAAGAAACTATGGGAACAAACAAAACAAGAACCAATCGCTCAACAAATATGCAGGAGAAAGAAGTGGAGATGGATTGGACACTCGCTGAGGAGGCCGTTGGGTGACATCGCGCGTCAGGCCATAGCTCGAGTGGAACCCGAAAGGGAAGTGGCGAGTGGGACGTCTGTGCAAGGGTGACATGGAGGAGATCGTGTGAAGAGGAATTGAAACAGTATGGATTAACATGGATGCAAGTGAAAAGTACAGCAGAAGACAGAAGCAAGTGGAAACGTGCAGTTGAAGCCCTATGTTCCACTAGGAACCCAAGGGAACAATAATAATGATAATACAATATATAAAGTAACGGGATGATGGGGGCGGGGGGATATTCGTTTGAAAGCCGACTGAATCCTTTAAACTGTTAATTGTATGATTTGATCACCCTTCAATGATAGTTGAATAAAGATTACCTTCCTTGCTACGGAAACTGTCTATCCAAGGGACAATCTATCTTTACTGTGATATACAATCAAAATTTTCTGGATATCCTATAATGGATCGCACGTGAGAATTTCACGAGATCTTGATAAAACCCACATTTTACTACTAGGCAATGTTTGTACTAGATAGAAACAAAACTTCTGATATAAACATAATATCCAATCCAAGGTAAGCTCACTCAATAAATATCGATAGTTTAATTACCCCCATTAGCCTGACTAGTCAATTATTATAATTATTATTGCTTCCTTTAATTCCTAGAGGAACATAGGGCTTCAGCCGTGCGTCTCCATTGCGTTCGGTTCTCTGCCAATGTTTTCACCTGACTCCAAGTCTGCCCACACGCTTTCATCTCCTCTCCACATGACCTCCTCCAAGTCACCCCACCCTCGCTTCCCTTTCGGCCAGGTTCCACTCGAGCAATGGCTTGTCTAGTGATGTCACTTGATGGCTTGTTTCTTCAGAGTATGGCCAATCCACCTACCTCCATTTCTTCCTGCCTATTTGTTTCACAATCGGTTGGTTCCTGCTGTGTTGGTTGGTTCGCTCATTGCCAGACATTCCTCTCTATTGCTGATCTTTTCTGGCCGGCCGGCCATCTGATCTTGAGTAGTATTGAGTGAAGACAGCTAGCTGTTAATGAAGGTGTGTAGTTTGTTTGAGATGCTGTTTATGACGCTCAGTGCAAGTCTCTGATCCATCCGTATAGTAAGTGGCACTGACTGACTTCACTCACATTGGAGTTGAAAATCCGGATGTTATCTTCGTGTTGATGCTGAGTTCTGACTGTTGACCTCCACACAGACTTGAGAGTGGTGAAAGCTTGTCTTGCTTTTCCGATGCTCGCTACTTTGATATCCTCGTCAGTTCCGCCGGCCTGTAGTAGAAACGATGCTTCCCAGGTAGGTAAAAGGGAGTGTTTCTTTTTTTTAATTTTATTTATTTTTTATTTTGATTTACAGCTTGATTCCACACCGTATTTTTAGTACAAGTGTGGAATTTTCAGCATGGATATGGGTAGCCCAAATTCAGGCCGACCATAGATATCGGGTGTGCGCCGGTAGGGGAATGAATCCCGGACCATGTGCATGGTCGGCGAGAGTCCTAACCACTGTGCCACCGACGCACAAGTTCCTCTCATTTGTACTGATTGTTGTCTGTTGTTGTCCAGGAATCTTCATCACCTCTGTTTTATCTATGTTCACCTGAAGTTCTATCTTCTCTGGATGCTTCTTCTGCCAACTTGTTGCTTTTCGCTTGCATATCTTCCAGTTTGTGGGAAATCAGACATATATCATCGGTGAAGTCCAGATCCTAGAAGTTTTTTGTGTGAGTCCATTTTATGCCTGTTTCCTCACTGCTCACAAACTGTCTGTCGCATTATTCAATATACTGCAATCAGGAAAATCATTGGCGATAGTAGGCAGCGAGTCAGCCTTGTCTTACTCCTGTCCTCACTTCGGAGGATTCCGTAAGCTTCCGTTGTCGATTACTTGACATGCAGCATTGTCGTACAGCTGTTGGATGAGATGTATAGTTGTCGGTGGCACCCCTTGGTAATACCGAAGTAGTTGCCAAAGCACCTCTCTATCGATGCTGTCGAATACCTTTTCATAGTCGATGAAGTTGAGATAGAGAGGTGACTGCCATTCCAAGCTTTGTTCAATGATGATCCGTAATGTGGCGATCTGATCAATACATGTCTTGTTTCTCCTGAATCCAGCCTGTTTCGGTCGATTTTTTCATCCAGGTTGGCTTGTTTGATTCTCTCCAGGATGATACGGCTTAGTATTTTGCTTGGGATGGACAGGAGCATAATTCCGCGCCAGTTCTTGAATTTACTTAACTACGTGACTAGTCAATTGAAGCCAACCTAAAACAAATGGCGACCATGGAGTGTGAACGCACCAGTAACCTTGAACGCATACAACTCTTTGGATTACAGAACCTGCCGTCGTTATTGTAACGCCAGTGTGCCCTGAATGCTGTGCACGAAGTGCACGTTTGATAGCATATTTGAAGTTAATGTGTTATATTACTATTATCTGTATTTTTCTTACAAATAGATAACAAGGAAGGAGAGTGTTTCGTTGTTCATACAGATGAAATCGTTTCGATATCTATGAAACTTGTAAACTGATACCCTTCATTGTAATTGGGATGTATTTAGTTAGGTCAGGGTAAAATATTATTTTTAATGCATTTCATCAATATTATCATTATTATTATCATTATGTGTGTGTGGACATACATGCATAGGGAGAAGTAATCGCGCTTTGCATGTGAGGTTGGGAGACGATAGTTAGACAGATAGATGCATTTTGAAAGATCGATAAAAGCAAAGTGGAAAACTACCAAATTCGTCTACATCCAAACATCTAATCGATATGAACCACTAGATCAATATCAAACAGCTTTTAAGGTTATATTTTTAAAGACGGTCAAGGGCGTTTATTGAAATACGCTGAGGTGATAGCGATTTTTGTAAATTTAATCCCCCTCCCACCTGTGTGTGTGTGTACAAAAACAGCTTGCTATTATTCTTAACTTACTACCTTGATAATCCTTATTTGATTAGCTTGTAAGGGCTAGGACTGGCCTAATGTAGACCTAAAACAACCACCCTTACAAAACTTATTCACCGCTTTCTAACCTTAGCTGTACTCTGCCTAACGTACAAGCGCTAACGAGCTGAATCAAGGTAAAACGACTCGAGATGGCAAGTGTGCCCGGTACAGAGTTATATTTTTACACAAATGATATATGAAACTTGATAAAAATAAGAGAGTATACACTTATCTGCTGCCTTGATTGTAGTAGGCTCATATAGTGCGCTGAATGAAAGCACAACTAGAGAGTGAACCAAAAATGCACAAGAGAACCCACAAATCAAAAGATGAAGTAGTGCCAAAAGTGGGTGAGTGAGTTCAAACAAAAGTTCAAAGGTTCAATGTACACTACAAGCTAACCAATAGCAGTGTTAATTATTCTTATTTTTTCGAGTTTCACCAGAGATTGGTTTCAATTAGAGAACAACTCAAAAACAGGGAGTTTCATCCTAGTTTGCGACTCATCGACAGTACGCACCCACTGGGTTTTTAACCCACTTCAGTGGTGTGATACACATAATGTGTTCCAACCAAATATTATTCTCACATATTCTCACAGTACAGTACTGCATTAGCAACAGAATACCATGTATATTTGAACATTCTACTTCATGTCGTTTAGTGTAAACCAAAATCACACGCTCAGTGATTGGTTACAGAATATTATATATATATATATATATATATATATATATATATATATATATATATATATAGCAGTTTGATTAATTGAAAATATACCTTGGCTTCCGTGTTTTGCCTTCTGCTGTTACACCAGGACCTTCTGGTTACAAGGCAAGCTCGTATACCATTCAGCCACTGGGACCCGATTCCACTGGTCATGAATTCTAACTTCTACCAATTTATGATTTTTTTAGCGCCACCACCAACCAATGTCATCGGAGGGAAATCCATCCTCACTTCTGAATGGATGGACCTTACTGGTCACGACTTCTCGCATTGTGCCTATTATTCTCTATTGCTCCCCCTTAGTTTTTCCCGGGTTACTGAAGAAAGACTTTACCTTATTATGCAGGATGTTAAAGGTTGTCAGCAGGGTAAGCAACGTCCCACTTAACCAGCTTGTTAATATTCTGGTTGACAGGCACATGGACTCATGTGAAAAATGGGCCAAATCCATTTTATCATTCACAACTCTCCCCTTGCATCTCATCAGGCAGAACCAGAAGTCTATATAGAATACTATATGCTCACACCAGCAAGCAAGTACAAAAACTCAACCATACCCTACTCAGCTCGTGTTCTGTGCGATAAAGGAAGCATTAGGCGTGATAACTATAACTTATTAAATAGTCAGTAGAACAACTGGATCTCGTCTTTCCAACTCACATCATCAATAGGTACAACATTTTCTTTCTTTTCCTTTTCTCTCTCTTCTTTTTCCGTTATGTGCTGCTTTGTTTCTTTATCTCGCTTACGCCAGTTAATAAGACAGCTCCCACTTTCCTAACACCTTCAAACACTGTTTCAGCTCTACCTTTGCTACCGACATGCCAATATGTCATTGTCATAATGAACTGAGATTTCTTTAATCTACGTAGAATTTTATTTATTGATAATGTACAAATTGGATGCAATACTGTAGTAAAAATGCTGAGAATTCCATTCTGTATCACATGTACTGTTTTGGAATAAAGCAAATTATTATTATCATCATTATTAGAACTCCAGGAAACTCCGTCCTGTAGTAAGTCACAAGGAAGCATCAGATTAATTTTCAAGAGTTGGTTTGTAGGGATGAGATTTGCTTTTCGAGTTTCACCACGTATAGGTATCAGATCCGTGATGAAACTCAAAAAGCAAATCTCATCCCTACAAACCAACTCTTGAAAATTATTCTTATTCTTAAATCCTCTTTGTCACTTTGTGTTGACCTTTATTTTTCGTATAAATTGACTTAAGAAAATGTGTGATCAGATTGTTCCAAAATGCATTGCTCAAATGCATCACATTTCTCAGATAATCTCCGTATTCTTATAACACTATCCAAATGTAGGATAATCGGCATTAACAATACTGATGTTGTTTAAAAATAATATCGATTTGTTAAGATCACTTCTGGAATTACAGTTCAATAAAGATGTTCAAGTTATAATAAGCATTTACGCAACAAATTAAGGATAGGTAAAACGTAGATGGCCAATGCTGAGGAAAGCGTCTGAACCAACTTCTTCCTATTCTTCTGCTTTGGATACATAAGTAAGCCATCTTAAAGTGAATCCCATATATATGTAACAGACGAACTGTTGAGAAAAAATTAAGACCAGTCAGAATACGATAGATAACTTCGAAAGCTTTGTCAACATCAGTTTTGTGTTCTGTATCGATGGGATGAAACAGAACAGAGGTGTGAATAGATTTTCTTTATCCCTTGCTTGTTCACGCAGAATGGTGTTCATAAATCTGATGATAAACACACGTAATCGTATATTATTACTATTATTATTATTTCCTTTAATTCCTAGAGGAAAATAGGGCTTCAGCCGTGCATCTCTATTGCCTTCGGTTGTCTGCTAGAGTCTTCACCTGGCTACAAGTCTGCCAACACACACGCTTTCATCTCCTCTTCACATGACCTCCTCCAAGTCACCACACCCTCGCACTGACGACCAACTCGCCACCGCTTCCCATTCTGTCGGGTTCCACTCGACCAATGGCTTGTCTAGTGATGTCACTCACTTGATGGCTTGTTTCCTCAGATTATGGCCAGCCAATCCACCTACCTCCATTTCTTCCTGCCTATTTGCTTCACAATCGGTTGGTTCCTGCTGTATTGGTTGGTTCGCTCATTGCCAGAGATCCCTCTCTGTTGCTGATCTTTTCTGACCGGCCGGCCATCTGATCTTGAGTCGTATTGAGCGAAGACAGCTAGCTGTTAATGAAGGTCTGTAGTTTGTTTGAGATGCTCTTAATGACGCGCAGTGCAAGTCTCCGATCCGTGTAGTAAATGGCACTGACTGACTTCACATTTTAGTTGAAAATCCGGATCTTATCTTCGTTTTGATGGTGAGTGCTGACTGTTGACCTCCACACAGACTTGAGAGTAGTGAAAGCTTGTCTTGCTTTTCCGACTCTTGCTTTCATATCCTCGTCAGTTCCGTTCAGCTGTAGTTGAAACTATGCTTCCCAGGTCGGTAGGTAGGTGAAAGAGGTTGTTTATTTCACGTTCCTTTCATTTATGCTGATTGTTGTCTGTTGTTGATGATGCTGTTGGTGGTGTTGCCCGGGAATCTTCATCACCTCTGTTTTCTCTATGTTCACCTGAAGTCCCTCCTTTCTTCTCTGGATGCTTCTTCTGTCAACTTGTTGCTTTTCTCTTGCATATTTTCTAGTTTGTGGGAAATCAGACATATATCATCGGCGAAGTCCAGATCCTCCAACTCTCTTTTTTTGAGTCCTTTTTATGCCTGTTTCCTCATTGAACGCTGTTTGTCACATTATCCAATCTACTGCAATCAGGAAAATCATTGGCCTTGTGTAACTTGCTCCACAGAGGAAAACAATTAATTAGTTTGTCTTTTACTCCAGAAAGGGGAATAGGGGTAGTATTTCAGCGGTATTGTATGCTCTTTTCACCTAATTCCTTAAGCGTTGTGTTGTTATTATTTCGCTGATGTCATCACCATAGAACTGAAGTTGTAAAAACAAGGAGTTTTTTTGGAAATGTAGATACTTTGGCTTCCCGCAGGCTTTAAATTTATATTCTTGTCGACGAATCATTCTGGGCAACCATTTTCACTCAGTATTTATTTGATAATATTGAGAAGATTAGTCTTTGCTCAAACTTTCTTCTAAAAATCTTCTAAAAACTTTGCTCACAAGTTGATACATTTGATCGTTTGTGCAACTGTTGAGTCAAATATTGTTCGGAATTTATTTTATGCGTGCTGGGTTTTTTTTTGTTGTTTATCGTCATTCTAGAAGGCAAAGTTTACAGTCCTAGTGTACTTTGCTCAACAGAACTCACGTCGATTATGAATAAAAACGAAATATAAAAAAGGGACATATTTAACACAACAGCTATAAGAAACCGATAAATATATCACTAATCTAAAATTTGTTGTGCAAAACTCTACCTGATGTAAGCCATTACCATGACATATATATCACTAATTGGCAGAAGTTGGAAATCATGGGCTGGTCACTGGATCGGATCTCAGTAGCTTAATGGTCTACGAGCTCACCTCGTAACAGGAAGTTCCTGAGTTCTAACCGCTGCGATGGGTGCACACTGATAAACAGCCCAAGACTAGGACTCAACAGCTATCTGTCCAGTACTCCTAGTTTTCTCAGTAATCCTCTAACCGATATCAGCTCATGATCAGTTCTGTAGCCAATCAAACCCCCTGAAAAGCAACACTTGTTGTGAATATATATATATTCTAAAATTTGCTATTCATTCAATGAAATCTCTGATCTTACATGTCTTCTTGGCCTGGCTGAAAGGAGATTTTAAAACATGAGTCTTTATGATACAATTAACCTCAATTGCACAAGTGACGGCTACCAGTATTATTCCTGATACAGACATTCTGGAATAACCCCCCAATCCTTACTCCTACAGTTCGTTAACTCTCGCATTCTGCCTATTATTCTCTATTGCTTCCCCTTAGTTTTTCTCGGGCTACTGAAGAAAGACTATAACATATTTCGCAGGATGTTAAAAATTGTCACTTAACCAGCTTGGTAATATTCTGGTTGACAGGCACATGGATTCGTGGGAAAAATGGACCAAATTCATTTTATCTAACTCACACCACCCTCTTCATTCACAACTCTCACCTTGCATCTCATCAGGTAAAACCAGAAGCCTATATATAGAAAACTATATGCTCGCACCAGCAAGCAAGTACAAAAACTCAACCATACCCTACTTAGCTCGTGTTCTGTGCGATAAAGAAAGCATTAGGTGTGACACCTATAATTCATTAAATAGTCAGTAGAACAACTGGATCTCGTCTTTCCAACCCATATCACATTTATAGGTACAACGTTTTCTTTCTTTCTTTTCATTTTCTCTCTCTTTCCCTTTTTTTTCCGTTATGTGCTGCTTTGTTTCTTTCTTCCGCTTATGCCAGTAAATATGACAGCACCTACTTTTCTAACACCTTCAAACACTGTTCAACTTTGGCTTTACTACCGACATACCAATATGTTGTTTTCATAATGAACTGAGATTTCCTTAATCTATGTAGAATTCTTATTTATTGATAATGTACAAAGTGGGTGCAATACTGTAGTACAAAATGCTGAGAATTCCATTCTGTACCACAAGTACTGTTTTGGAATAAAGCAAATTATTATTATTCCATTTTGAACACATCAAGTGAATTTAACTCATCTCTCATTAGGTGATAATTTTCTCACTGAAAAATTATCCTCGCGTCCATCATTTCAGTCTCCGTATATTAATGACTAACGAAGCACTAAATTTTTCCCTTGTGTAACATATGTATCATTCTGTTGTTAGTAATTCCTAGGTGAAAACAACAGAAAGTAACAATTGATGCCCACTGCACGGGTGATATCTTTATTGGTTTTAAGGCATAATGCTGGACACCACCTATACCAACCAGTATTTTTTTTAGTTTTTTTTAATTTTTTTATTTACAGCTTGATTCCACACCGTATTTTCAGTACAAGTATGGAATTTTCAGCTTGGATATCGGTAGCCCAAATTTCACAGGCCGACCATACATATCGGGTGTGCGCCGGCAGGGGATCGAACCCCGGACGATGTGCATGGTCGGCGAGAGTCCTAACCACTGTGCCACCGACGCAGTATGGCTAGGCAGCCAGTTGAATGCAACCTAAACACTACCGGACGACTGATTAGCTCGTTTGAAGCAGAGTTAATCTGAGCTTTACCCGATTTGACTCAGCCCCAATAACCGACTCCGTTTTAATCATCGGAACTTGCAAATTGAGAATTTCATACAATATGCTATGCATCTGAATCTCAGTAAGAAGACTCTGACTCTCTGGGATCCATGTACATTTAAATAACGAATCTTAACTAATTGAATCCCACTAATGAACTCAGATATGAAAACAATAACAATGAAAGAGTTATCCAATGCTCTTACCACATTATCATGAATCAAGGTATAGTGTTTGAAAATTTTAACGTATGACTTTTTACTACTTGTGTTTTGTTAAGTAGTTCAAAATATCACTTCATTATAATCAAACGTGTTCATGTTAAATTCAGCCAAGATCAATTAGTGAATACAACAGTGGTGTTAATTACTCTGAAATTAGTATGGACATCCACATTATTTAGAAAAAGGAATTATATTAGATCCAAATTCTGTTTGTTACTAGTGTCCATTCACTCAGTGATTCTGTATACTTTGGAGACTTGGTCAGCACGTTACCAAAAACATTCCCAACAACTGACTGCATACTTCCACTGACACTTTTCCAATTCGTTCCATAATAAAGATCAGACGGTCAGTTCTAATAAAGAGCATTAAGGAACTCTGGCATTGAACTAGCCAATAACACACTGCCAAGAATTATGCAGAAGTAAGTGGACTTGGACTGGATATATGAAAATAAGCCGGGACCCAATCAGCATCAACGGGAGGGATTTGAAAGAGGTGACTTCATTCACTTATCTAGGTAAGGAGCATTGTCGCAACTACACCAGGAACCAACGAGGATGTCAAATCCAGAATCGGGAAGGCGAGAAACACATTCATCAACCTGAAACCAATCTGGAAATCTTCCGCTGTCACTCACTCAGAATCAACAACAAAATTCGGATTTTCAATACAAACGTCAAGTCAGTCAGTCAGTTCTTCTATACGGATGGATCAGAAACTTGGCCAGTGTGTCACAAAGAATATTTCCAACAGCCTGTTGCACACCCTTATCAACAACAACTGTCTTCGCTGGCTCTATACTGAAGATCAGATGGCCGCCGGAAAGAACAAGAACCAACAAGAAACTATAGTAACAAACAAACGAAACAAGAACCAATCGCCCAACAACAAAAAATATGCAGGAGAAAGAAGTGGAGATGGATTGGACACTCGCTGAGGTGGCCGCTGGTTGACATCGCGCGTCAGGCCATAGCTCTAGTGGAACCCGAAAGGGAATCGGCGAGTGGGACGTCCAAGGGTAACATGGAGGAGATCGTTTGAAGAAGAGTTGAAAGAGTATGGACTAACATGGATGCAGGTGAAAAGTACAGCAGAAGACAGAAGCAAGTGGAGACGTGCAGTTGAAGCCCTATGTTCCACTAGGAACCCAAGGGAACAATAATAGTGAGAAGAAGGGACCTATCTGTTACGTGCACTTGATTTTGCCTTATTCTAAAGTCGGCTGAAAGCATTCCGACTAAATTAGACTGTCGGGCTGAGGTAGAATAGTAGGAGTGGACAGCCCTGAGGCTCAGACTTATGCAACCAATTACATGAGTTATTTACTGGTTTAAGTCTGCGAGGTTAGGAATATTTCTATAGTATGGTGCTATACTTATCGTTTTTTCTCAACGGCAAGGCAAAGTCTATCTCCAGTCTTTATTTGCACGAGCTATGGTTGTTTTCAGTGCTCATACGAGTCAATTATTACCTTTCCGTTTCGAACATTACTCACATTATTGTAATTAGTCCTGGTCATATCAACGCATATCTAATTTTCGCGACCCTATAGAACCCAAACAGCGACATTCTCCTCATACACTATCACATTAATAATAATAATAATAGTAATAATAATAATAGTGGATTCAAATTTGAAAATCCAAATAACCTGAACCTCAAAAACTTGATCTGAACAGGCTAAAAGACTGTCAGCCTATGATATGGGATTGTTTGATTTAGGATAATTTTTATGTTTCTGTATCTATTGAACCGAGTCATCGAGCATATAACTCGCAGTCGAAATTGTTGTCAAAGATCAGTATTCGTCTCTCTGTCAGTTGGCCAACTGTACGATGCCAAAGACGATCTTGAAGTACCCTATCACACTTAGTGTGGGTGATAATGTAATTATACTGAAGAAGCAGTGAGTGCATTATCCGAAATGCTGCTGCTGCTGCTGGATTCAACATAGAACTTGGCAGCGAAGTGCAGCAGTTCCAGTTCCCACGTTCCAAATAGCACACAAAGGTAGACAAAAAGATGAGTGAAGAGAATCAATAGAGTTTTGACAAGAGTGACAAGAGTGAAACAGAATGAATGAGTAATGGTAGAAAGGAATATGAGAGATTACAGAGACTACTGAATACATCTGTGTAAGCCATTGACAACGATTTTGAGCCATGTCACCTATTGTCTGTCTCCAGCCTTCATTGATTGATTCTCAGAGTCCCGAGGGCGGGCCGGGCCCCAACCCGGAAGTCTGCATCTCCCTCCCTCCCTACCTGACTGACTCAGTTTAACTGTCAAGGATTTCATGGATTGATGAGGCCATGTTTTTGTTTGGCCACCACTTACTCTTTTCCTCCAACCTGCACCTATATCAGCTAGTAATGCCTGTCCGTCGTGGGGGGGAGGCGATGGTTAGGCATGCGCATCCGAAATGAATATTATTCAAGATTTAAGATGAAGATTTACTTCCGAAATTAAGTCCCTTTCTCTAATTTGTTACTCTTATAACCCTAACCGTAAACTGTAGCCTGAAGTAGGATGAATGCCACCAACTATAAATGAGAAACAATGCATTGTTTTCACATTTTAGACCAGGATATAATACTTAATATTCTCAAACTTTGTTAAACATTCTTGTAGTATGTATGTGCTACTGACAAGATTTATCAGTAGTATGTAAAATGGTATCCATCGGCATAAAAATATCAAATACCGGAGAGATAGATTTGACCTCAAAGAGAAGAAATTAACCAGTGTTGTGCAGAGACATGGCCGATGGGAAAAGAAAATAAAGAATCACAATACGATGGGATGAAGTGCCACAACACGGAAGATCTATGCAAATGACAGTTTTACTATTTGGTATAGATAATTTCCCTATATAGAGTTGTCAAATTCAAAGTCTTTCTTGCCTTCTACAGTTACATTTTTACCATGTAGGGTACATCGGTATATTTTATAAAAATTATATTTGTAAAATCTCAGCGAAATTGAAATGATTAATTCCAACTATTTCTGTGTTCTGCAATCTGGTCCGAACTTCTTCAGGGAAATTAACATAACAGAGGTTTATATATAAAATGAACAACTCTTGTTTTTCAAAACTTTGTTCATTCATAAGCCATGCAACAGGCATCAACATGTATAATAAATAAATAAATAAAACTGTATGTTTATATATAAAAGTACATCTCTTTTTTTAAATTGTTTGTCCTGTCATGTGAATTTCTATATGAACTGTGATCAAAATTTGACCTCAGACTTTCGAAATTAGTCTACTTTTGTTAAAATATATGTGTATATGCAGTATACAATGGTGTGTGTGGGTGGGGGTATTTGTGTGTGGGTGAACAGTCATAAAACATTTGTTATTCTCATATGAGCTGTGATCAAGATTTGACCGGATAGTTACAAAATAATTGAGATTTTTTACAAATATAATACAATTTTATAAATTTGTTATTCTCTCCATAAGAAGACGTAGACAATCGGGAATTTGATGAAGTGTGACTAGTTGTTGATACATATCCAATTTTTATTTATTAGTCAGGATTTGCCATACATCAGCTAACAACACACCTTTACGTCTGTTCAAACTGTTGGGATTCACCCATATATGTAGGGCTTCTGCAGTCAGTCTTTCTTTATATGAACCAAAACCTTTCTGTAAAACCTCAGTCTTATCAAAGTCGATTTTGTATCCCGTTTCTGTCGAATGCAGTGCAATCGCTGAGTTGTTTTCTAGCTTCTTCAAGTCTGCAGAGGTCTTTGGAACCACCTTTAGACATTGTTTATGCTCTTTCACTCTTATATTTACCTGTCTGGAAGTTTCTCCTACATATACGGCGTTACAATCCCCACAATTGATCTGCTGTACGCAATTCTGCTGGTTTTCTTGTTCCATTTTATCCTTAACCTTCACCAGTGATGAGCGTAAGGTGTTTGATGCACGATGTGCGTCGGTGGCACAGTGGTTAGGACTCTCGGCGACCATGCACATGGTCCGGGGTTCGATCCCCTGCCGGCGCACATCCGATATCTATGGTTGGCCTGTAAATTTGGGCTACCGATATCCAAGCTGAAAATTCCGTACTTGTACTGAAAATACGGTGTGGAATCAAGCTGTAATCAAAATAAATAAAAAAATTATGTTATGGTCGTTAAGGAATTGCTTTATTTCGCTTATTTTGCAACTATCCGTTCAAATTTTGATCACAGTTCACATGAATACACCGTTATATCTTCACCTAAAAATTACCCACTTTGATCTCATTGGTGGCTTCAAGGACATTCATTTCATCCTTTCACTTAGACCACCAACTATTCAGCCGGGATCTGTCAACCTGTTATCAATCGGTGGCTCTTCAGTATCCTTTTTACCATTTTTGTTATATTCTCTTTGTTTAGTTTGGTTTGTAAGGGTTAGTTATGTTTTTACGAGTTGATCACGGATTGGTATCAGTTAGAGAACCATTGAAAACCAGCTGGGAGTACTGGACAGCTGCTGTTTCATCCCAGTTTGGGATCAGAACCCAGAACCTTCCGGTTACAAGGAAAGCTCGTATACCATTCAGCCACTGGGACCCGATTCAGTGGCCCGTCCATGAATTCTAACTTCTACCAATTCATGATTTAGCGCGACCCTAACCATTGTGGTTGGTGGGACATCCATCCACACATGTGACATCTAATTGGACCTCACTGGTCACGACTTCTCACTAGAACTCCAGGAAACTCCATCCTGTAGAAAATCACTAGCAAGCATCAGATTAATTTTCTATAGTTTGGTTTGTAAGGATTAGTTATGTTTTACAAGTTGATCACGGACTGGTATCAGTTAGGGAATCATTGAAAACCAGTACTGGACAGTGGGTGCGTACTGCTGATGACTCCCAAACTAGGATGAAACAGCAGCTGCCCAGTAATCCCTGGTTTTCAATGGTTCTCTAACTGATATTCTCTTTGGACTATTTTGTATAGCGCATCTGTTCATGTCCATATTGTATCAAATTTTCGAGTTAAATAAGAAAATGAAATAGTATTATGCAACAGCATAAGTATTAGATAGTCTATCAACACTTTCAGTTAGTTACACGACCAATGACAAGCTTTCATTATCTCCACCCCTCATAATCTCCATATCACATCTGATTATTATTAGTATTATTGTATCCTTTAATTCCTAGAGGAACATAGGGCTTCAGCCGTGCGTCTCCATTGCGTCCGGTTCTCTGCTAGAGTCTTCAGCTCGCTCCAAGTCTGCCCACACACTTTCATCTCCTCTCCACATGACCTCCTCCAAGTCACCACACCCTCGCACTGACGACCCACTCGCCACCGCTTCCCATTCTATCGGGTTCCACTCGACCAATGGCCTGTCTAGTGATGTCACTCACTTGATGGCTTGTTTCCTCAGAGTATGGCCAGCCAATCCACCTACCTCCATTTCTTCTTGCCTATTTGTTTCACAATCGGTTGGTTCCTGCTGTGTTGGTTCGCTCATTGCCGCCAGAGATCCCTCTCTGTTCCTGATGTTTTCTGGCCGGCCGGCCATCTGATCTTGAGTAGTATTGAGTGAAGACAGCTAACTGTTAATGAAGGTGTGTAGTTTGTTTGAGATGCTCTTTATGAAATCATGCCTAATTCATCGCTTCCCCGTCGAGCATACTTTTTGATTTTACATAAGGATTTCTTCAATGTATTTTCAATCCATCTGCATATCTATTGGTTGATAAGTTTTTTATTTTGTCTGATTTGTCACCAGAGTTTTTGTTGCCTGCATTTTTTCACCGGCTATCTGATCTTCAGAATGCAACAAATTTAGAAGGTGTTTGTTGATGAAAGTGTTCAGTGGCCGGTGGGAAATGTATTGGATGATGATGCATGTGTCAAATGCCTTAAAGTAGAAAGAGTCATTTACGGAATTGACATTAGTGTCAAATAGAATTTTATGTTTTATTATTCATACTGTAGCAGCAGAAAAAGGCAAGACACAGAAGCCAAGGTATATTTTCAAATGATTAAACACCTACTTATATCTATACAGTTTTATATTCTTTAACCAATCATAATAATAATAATAATAATAATGATTTACTTTATTCCAAAAACAGTACTTGTGATACAGCATGGAACTTTTAGCAATAATCACATTATTGCATCTAATTTCCTCAAATTGTAAATAAAATTAATCACACAGAAAATTTCTCCACATTTACAATAGGGGTAATGTCAAAAAACATGCACCATATAAAATTGAAATAATAATAATGATAGCAGCTAAGGTAATGATAATAATACAAGTGGAAATTGCCGTGGGCTTGTTTCACACACTATTGTCGATGCAGTATACAAATCCTTGCATTATTAAAAATATTGAATATGATGTTCTCTTTACATAATATGGTGAGGGAAAAAACAAAGATTACAGCAGTCATAGAGATAAGTTGGTGTTTGCAGTTATGAAAGTAAAAACAAAGAAGCAACAGGACCATAAACATAATAGAAATAATAAAAGTAAAACTTGAAGGTGCATAGGGAGGGATGGAGGAGATTGTTTCTTTACTAGATGAAAAAAGGTTAGTTAATTCTTGCCTGACGCCATTTTCATCACATAAAATACGTGCCAAGTATGGTATCATAGAATTTTTATACTTAGACGTGTGAGCATACAGTTTTCTGAAGTTACTTCTTGTTCTACCTGAGGAGATGCAAGGTGAAAGCTGAGGGTAAAGTCAGACAAAATCCCTTCAGCAAATTTACTGCACGAAGTCAAGTGACTATCGACAACGACGTCAACTATGTAGTCCACTGGGACACCACTCACCCTACTGACAGTTCTCAGCATTCTACGAATTGTGACAAAGTCCCATTTAAGTAAACCAAGAAAGAATAAGGGTGAATAATAAAGAAGAATAGGTAGGATGCAAGAGTTTATTAACTGTAAGAGGAAGGGTTGAGTTATACCCGATTGCCTTAACTTCTTAATGTAAAATGTCAGGCGGAATATTTTACTGGAGATCGCTGAGACATGCGGAGACCAGGAGAGATCAGAAGAGGGAATAAGTCCAAGATACTTAATTTCTGATTTAATTCCTATATCATTGTCATCAATCTTACAACTGTCATAAGAATCGACGGCTTCTTTTAACTGTCGTTTACATCTAAAGCTGAAATTAACAGTTTGACATTTAGAAGGATTCAGTTTAAGACCGTTAGACTCAGACCATTTACTGACTCCCGACAGAAAGCTATTTATTTTGGTACAATCTGGGTGGGAGTTAACAGCCATTGAAACAGTTAAATCATCAGCGTACTTCACAAAGTTTATTTCATCAGACTGAGGCAAGTCATGTAAGAAGAAAGAAAAAAGAAAAGGAGAAAGGACAGCACCTTGAGGGACACCAGCTTCAGTAGGCAATGAAGTGGAAGACTTCCCTTTATACACGGTGTACTGCTTTCTTTCTGAGAAGTAGGAATGTAACCAGTAAACAGCCCAACATTCTGTTTGACTTGCGGCAAGTTTATTTAACAAGATGTCCCTAGGGACCGAGTCAAATGCAGATGTGTAGTCTAGGAAGGCACAACGAACAAAGTTAGCCCCTTTGTCTAGACTGGAAGCAATGTTATGATATAAGACGGCAGCTGCATCTAAAGTGCTTCTACTGTGCTTATAGGCAAACTGTTTTGGGTCATTAAAGGATTTAAGAGAGGGTACAAGACTAAGTAAAAGTAGTTTCTCCATAGTTTTCAAAAAAGGAGAGGTAATAGCAATGGGTCTAAATTTGACACATGCTCCAGTAGACGATTTAGGTATGGGTACAACTTTAATGTCTTTCCAAACGGCAGGCACAATATTACTGGAAAAAGATTTGTTAAACAGATCAGTGAGAGGGTGACACAGAATATCAGAACATTTAAAAAAAATAATACTAGGTACATGATCTGGACCTAAGCTCTGGGAAGGGTTCAGAGACTTGAGGCACTTTTGAACATCATTTGTGTTAAAACCTGGAAAGGGGCTATTATTAACACTAGTGATACTGGGAAGCATGGCATTTGAGGGAGAATAAATAAAAGATTTATTAAGAGTACATACATCAGAAGAATACGGAATATTGTTTATCTGCTTACTACCAGTGATTTCCTTAAACAGTTTCCACATATTTGAAGCATTTTTGCAGGATATGAATTTCTGGTTATATATAACATCCAATCTCTGCATTTCAGACTTGATAAGGAAGTCAGTTCTTTTTACACCACTTTTATCTTTCATTTTATATAGCTTTTCCTTCTCTCTACGAAGCTTTTTAAGTTGAGGGGAGGAGAAACGGTCGAATTTGACGAATAGTGTTTATTTAGGCAGCAGATTTCAAAACAGAATTTCAGATAAAATGTAATATGAGAGATAATGTCATCAAGTGAAACATCATTAAACAGATCCCATCTTTTGTCACGGAGCATGTTTCTAAGATGTTGTACATTCTCATTTGAGTAACATCTGTGAACAACTTTCTTGGACAAGTTAGAGAAGGCTTTTTTGTGTAATTTTCCGTAAATTTGGGTAGAACTCGTACAATACAGTGGTCAGAAGCTCTTTTACGAGCTTCGTATATTCCAGAATCATTTATAAATACTAAATCAAGTGAAGTATCTTGTCGAGTTGGGAAGTTGACCACATTTTCATGACCCAGCAGTGTAATAAAACTGTAGTCACTGGCGTTGAAGTCACCAGTCACTACAGACAAGGAGTTACCAAACGAAGCAGCAGCAAAAATAGTGAATTCGTCAGCAAAGATCGATAGTTCTGAGGGACTGCAAGAAGGTGTGACATAGATATTTGTGACAAAAATGCAGTTATACTTAGATAAGTGTTTAGGTCGGCATTTAACAGTTATACAATCAATATTGTCATTTGAGAATTTGAAGCAGACGTTGTTGGCAGTAGACCACTGAGAATTAATAAAAGTAGCAACACCTCCACCTCTCTTCTTTTTTGAGCTGCATCGGTCTTGTCTGTATATTGTGAAATCAGGTAAAGAGACTAAATTATCGTCATATGAATCGTGCAGCCAAGTTTCTTGAATAGTAATTACAGCAGTATTACAATATATATTTGAGTATAATGGAGAATGCAAGTAATTAATCTTGTTTGGTAGAGATCTGCAATTTGTGCTCATAATCACAGGAACAGTCATCAAATGCATTGGAGTGTGGAGTCCTCAAAAAAATAAACTTATCCAAATTTTACTACTATGTAAGAAATGAACATAATGTACACTACTTTGTTTTAACCATAAACTCTGTACTTTAAATTTTACCTCGGGTTTTGAATGAATATATAATTCTGCCTTCGACTCTCCGTCTTCTCCACCATCTCAACTGCCGTCGAACAATTTTAACCACCTGCTTTCTATCTCGAATTTTTGCAGGAGCACCGTAGTTTCTTCCTACGTACTTTGGTCGACCTCAGGCAACGTCAACATTGGAGAATTAGTACTGGAGTAGTCTTTCCGCAGCACCTGGAGTCTATTACGTTTATTGTGGACTTTTGATCTTTGTAAACCCAAGTAACGAAACTTTAATATATTCTTCCCGTAACTAAACGGATTTGTTATTATATTTTTCATTTGAATTTGGGTAACTAAGCTAACAGTGTAAAGGGTCCACCACAATAATTGGTGAGCCCGTTTACGAACCTCTTTTTTTTAACAGTTGTTTGCAGCTCGAGGTATTATGTCGCAGATTGCCATGTATGGTTGCATATTAGCAGCAATACCCACGGAAGTACTACGAGAGGTTATCGATGTCATAGACAGCAAACCTACAGACTCTCAATATGACAAACTAAAAGCGGCACTCATCCAGTGGACCACCCTCTCCGATGAGAAACGCATACAACAACTACTTACTTCGTGTGATCTAGGTACGAAAAAGCCATCTCAACTACTTAGACATATGCGTCAGTTGATTGGATCACACAAAGTAGATGAGTTAATTCTACGTCAAATGTTCTTACAACGTTTACCACAAAACGTTCAACAAATCCTAACAATATCTTCTAGGGCAACAGACCTTGAAGAATTAGCTAAGATGGCAGACGATATCATGGATGTGTTATCAAATAATGGCATAAATAGCGTGTCTACAGAGGTAGTACCACCAAGCCCTTCCACATCTATGAAGGACGCACCAATGTTTTGGGTACTTTCCCAGTTAACATCTCAAATGCAAGACTTACGACTGGAAGTACCTGAGCTTCGAGCACAGCGGAACCAGTCACAGATAGTATCCAAGCAACGGCGATCAAGATCTAGATGACGTTCTAGAACACCGTCTCAAAGCCGTAACATTTGTTGGTATCATGGGAGGTATGGGCATAATGCCCTGAAGTGTGTTCGACTGTGCATGTACAACAGTGGTAACGCAACTCAGGGAAACTCTCCAGCCAGACAGTAATGGCGACGGCTGTTACTGGCAATCATCCCAGTCGCTTTTTCTATGTGAGGGATTTGACTACCGGCACATTATTCCTGGTAGATACAGGCGCCGAGGTCAGTGTTATTCCTCCCTCACTATCCAGGCGATCAGCCAAAATACCTGGGAAACTTTCACTCCGTGCTGCCAACCAAACCATCCACCATGAAGATTTTTCTTAAGTTTGTTAGAAACTAGTAAATCAGCCGGGTGAGGATATACGCTATGACGTGTTAAATTTTCCGTACCTCAGGTTTTCTCGTCTTTCACTGGCTGGAACAGTGGCGACTAATTTGATATTTAATTTGTCCTTGTTAGGTGATATCGTGTGCAGGTTTGTGTGGTTGAGGTGTGCGTTGTTTGCAAGCATATTTGATGAAAATAAATGTAAAATTTGAGTATTCTAACGTTTTCTTTTACTTATTTTGTGCATGTACAAGGCTTGGTTTATCATACACTCGGTTTGTTGGCCTATTGGTTGCTGGCGATGTCAAGGAACCCGTGAGTTCTTTGGCTTCTCTCGATTTTAGGTTATACGTGTAGCATTTTATTGATGGATATTGCTCAGTGATGTATTTAAATATTGCTTTTTCTACGGAATTATATTTAAACAGTTGCGAGACAGATGGATACTAATTGACGAAGCCTTTTTAGTTTATTGCAGGTAGGCAATGCGAGTGAGAGCACTGCAGACGTCAGTGGAATTTTCGGTGAAGTAATGCTGGGAAGGCGTTTCTTTAGCTGAGAGGAATTTGAGAATTCATTAAGAGAATTTCAAGAAGTGAGGAAGTCATTTAATGCTAACAATGTAGTTGTCCTGCACTCACTATGTGCATATTCAAAGCAAAAAACAGGGGACGACAGATTTAAGTATGCTTACATTGCTTTTAAATGCACTTTTGGCGTGAGCAGGAGTCGATGATTGCCCGGTCGCGTTGCTTCAAGTATTCATGTGTAGTAACCCATTTTATTACTCATCATCATACTATACTTTCATTGTGTAATTGTACTTTGATTTGTCTATTACTCTAAATCTTGCATGTTAACAATTGATACATTTGTAGTCGCTCAAATTTTGAATTTTGATTACGGCGAGAATACACATTCCTACACCTTCTCAAGTGTCTTCTGATTTACGTTGTGTGTGTCGAGTAAGCACAACGTTAGGACACAATTATAAACGAGAAGAAGTATTAGGATATACGTATACGCTACTTTAATCAAATTATATTCAACAACAACATCACATGTCCCAAACGTCTAATACCAATTTTGCACCTACTGACGCCATACGCCGCGAGGAAAGTGATTGCTGATTATGAAAAGCGACGATGGACTTCTTTTCAGTTTGAAGCTTTTGATTATATCTTCTTGGAAGACAATGGGAGGCAAGTAGAGGTGGATGTGCGTGCATGCACATGCACTTGTATGACGTTCCAGACTTGTCGGTGTCCCTGCAGACACTTGTTGTTGGCGCATATCAGAAAGGCATGTTTCACAGGTAAACTAGCCTATTTTTGAAACTTGTGTGTTTATTTACACATAAGAATTACTATGTTGCCACCTGAAGTATTCCCTATTTTATGTCTCCATTGGCAATGCATATTGACCTACTCTTAACTGACTGAAAATCGTAGATGCTGAAATTTATATATTTCATAAGCGTTTGTCTTTACTGAAAACAGGACATAAGCACTGTCATTATTTATCCTGTAATACTGTGTGCATAATTCTATTTTTGTTTACTGTTCCACTTTTTGTAGTTAATAATGTGCTGCATAAGTGCCAACGATGGACATGGTCTCGCGACTCGTGCGCATCTCAAAGCGGGAGAAGTAATCGCACAAATGGACCATTTTCTTAATATGTAAACAAACCAATGTTGTATTATAATAAATATGAACTTTTCATATAAATCCTGTTGTTTTTCAATTTATGTATTCGCTTTGTGAGCACAGCATGCTAGACCGGTGCTCCCCAGGACTTGAACTCGTTACTATACTTAAGTGTAATTCTGTAGGAACACTTTCGACCGATATACGTGGTGAATTATAAGTAGTTTAGTGGCCCTTAAGTCTCTGTCTACAGTTACGTGAAAACGTCTCATAGTCATATGCAAGTCTGTAGGGAACAATGACAACAATAGGTAGAACTTAGGCACTGCATTGCAGTTCCAGTTCATATACGGTTAGGTGTATTCCAAATCAGTGTATTACTAATATTTCAATTACAGCGTTATGGCAGTCCCTATGATAACGGATGTTAACGTATACTGTAAAATTAAGTTTACACATGACGAATAAATAAGTAGGTTGGGCTGTAGCAGTCGTAGTAACATTTTCCTTACGTTTAATTATGCAGTCAAATAAATCATCACGTATCATTGATAAGTCTGACATCGTCATGCATCGTCATGCAAAAAACTTAGTTTCACTCAGATAGAATAAGAAAAGCATTGTAAGCAGGATGTTAAATCTATTTAATGAAAAAAAAATAAGCAAAGGTCTTTACAAAATTGTTTTTCGTAATTATTTCGCCCATGTTGAATTGCTATGACCAAGTTGACTGACATCACCGGATATCTGTAATTAAATGAACAAAGTGTATGTTTTTAAATCGCTGAAGTAAGGAAGGAGTAATATTAAGGTTAAACGCTTTGCAGTTGCATACCTTTGCTGAAAAAGGTTCATTTCCCTTTTTCATCCTTTGGTGATGACAGCATTCTTCTGTAGTTTTCAATGTCACACGGAGATTGTTCGTCTTACATAGTATAGCAGCAAGCAAATAATAGTAATTTAATATGTAATCCATGTAATTTCTACAGGTACAATAAGTTATGTAATGAATTACAATCCTCAAGTATCATAAAATAATACTTTTTCAAAAGTTTAAGTCGTTCTATTAATGTACGAGTAATTAGAACAGGTTACGATAATTGTTAACTTGTAAACCATTCGCAATGAACACTGTACAGAAAACTTTATCACATCTTCATTTTAAACAACTTTTCCTTCACGCACAGAAGCATGCAGTCAATAAATACACTCAAGCATTGTAAACTGAACACAAAATCCCTACAGATAACTCCTTTCATAATAAATGATTTAAACATATGAGCCATAAGTGCATCTTCCATATCCTTCCTAGCCACAAGTAATTCATCAAGGATCTCAGAATATCTTAGTGATCTGAGCACAAACAATTGTTAAGACTGGGATAACTTATGCAACAGGTGCAGTAGTTGTAGGACACACCTGCTAGCTAATAATCGACAGAAAGTTGACACTAATTTTAAGTAGTCTGATATTTCAGGGGGACCATCTACACTATTCTTCGTAACCCAATGCACACTGATAAAAGCATAATCTGATGCAATTTTTGACAATGAACAATTAAGGCCTTCTGACATTCCAAGCGCAAATGTCAATTAAACTAGTATCATATCTTTTCCTAAGCAATTTTAAATGGGAACTTCATCAAAGTAGATATAATCACCGGGAAATGCAGCAGCCTGTCTCATTCATCGCATGATCTCTTTCATGTGTTATGGAATCTTTCAGTCATCACAGATGATGAAAGAAGTGTCTAACATCATCAAAACACACATCTAGCATATATCTGAAGGCTATTTATTTTTCAACTGCACGATTTTCATAGAATAACTAGGATGAAAACAGCCATTGCCTGCAGTCAATTTACAACCTTAAGATCTAAAACAACTCCCAAAAACAATGCCTCAATGCTGTGAAATGCAAATAATAGTCTTTTTATACGAAATTTCTTCAAAGGGATGACTGTTTTTATCAATAATTCGTCTAGGCTATCATGACAATTTTACGCATTAATACGAACACAATACAGAAAAATATTGTTTTTTCCGCTATAAAAGCCTAAAACTAGTGAAATATAATCTATTTTCACAAAAATCAGCTATTAGAACGTCTCTATAAGCGTGAACACGATAACCCATACAATGCGCGAAAACACATCGTCATAGAATTTAGACTCACTTAAATCAGCCGGTTGAAAACGTTGTAAAACGTTGTGAATGGAGCTGATCCTTTCACCAGTTATTCCTCCGGTGTCGTCGACAAATGAAAAGAGAGAATAATAATAACGGATACTATTGGTGTAGGTAATTCAGACAAGAAGACAGAAAAAGAAATGAAGAAAACGTAAAGACAGACAGTTAATTAAATTCGAAGTTGATATATACATACATAGATATGTATAAATGTGTATAGCATCAATAGTAATAATAAGTGTAAGTGTAGTAGTTTGAGTGGTCAATAGAGTAAGACAGGAGAGAATGAAAAAAGTAAATCGATGAATTCAGATGTATACCCATTAATGGCGTGTGATATTTTAAGGGGATAGGCCATTTGGACGCATTCCTTATGCCACTGCGTGATTGTCCAGCCTTTGCTTAAAGCTGTCCACAGACGGCGACATAGCTATGTCTGCCGGTAAGGTGTATAAGGGACGGCAAAGCCGCAGTGAAAATAAGTGGGAAAGCACTCGAGTCTTTGTCCCCTGGTTAGCTATCCTTCTGGAATTTCCATGAGGACGCCCATTCGTACTTACTAGCAAAACACCTTTGTTTGGGTGATTCTCGTCACTTTTTATCTTATTGGCAGTAATCAAGTCCCCCATAAGTCGACGGTAGCTAAGTGTGAAGAGACCTAATTTCCTTAGCCGTTCATCGTACGGTTTGTTGCCAGTGGTTGCTTTCCTAGGTATACCTAACGCGGATATCCGCTGTCGAAGAAAAGCCTAAGCCACGAATTTTGCCTCAATGTTACCGAACGACTTGGCTACAGGAAACCTGGTAGGCCTATTAATGCATGTAAACAGGTGAGTAAGTCACTGAATTCCAATAAACTGTGGACACGACCCCATAGAAAATACTGTCTGTGCCGGAGCTAGAAATGAGTAGGTCATCCTCACGGGGTTTGGTCAATAGAAGTTCACGCCACAAATTGTCCAAAAATCATTGAAGTGTGCTAGGCATAGGATATTGATTAACTTCCTCGTAAAGTAGGCCTATTTAAAAGTGCCAGTCGGATTCATTAATAGTGGGCAATATGTGCAGTTCTGAGGCCCTCCAAGTATTCGATAGGTGGCTTATTTGCGGGCTAAGCACACAGTCACACTCCGAATTCACTACCTTTAGTCTGTCCGTGATTAACCCTCCTCGGTTTTTCAAAGGCCGGAAGTCTTGTGCAATTTTCTAATCTGTTATTTTTGGGTTTATTAAGAAAACTGTATCGGTTGAAGGATTTCATCATGAGCTGACATCAGTTAGAGAACCATTGGAAAAACCTGGGAGTACTTGACAGTTGTTACGTCCTAGTTTGGGACTCTTCTCAGAATGTACCCACCGAGGCTTGACTTAAATTTTTTGTGTGCTACTTGATCATTAGTTTAAGCGAATGATTTGATAGCTCACGCAATCCGGGATGCGCAAACTGAGGCATTATGGAGTGGTAGCTTTTCTCATGGATTCTGGGTTACATTGGTGACGACTGTTTTCCTATCAAATAAGACAGACTTTTGTCCCGACAGCTGGAGATTTCAAGAAATTTATCACCATGTGATCGTGGGTTATGTCGGCAGAAAATGCAATTTCGCAGCTGGTTCATAAACTGCTCCAAGTGCACACTAGACTTAAGGATTTCAAAGGCACCACTGAAGATGTTACTAGAAGAGTATCCTTGGATGACACACTAATAGAATTGCTCATCGGAAAGCAGTCATCATTAATGCGACTCACTGCCCACCAAAGTGGCAACCACTCAGTTAGTGTATAGCTTCATTGTGTGTGAAAACGATGCATTTGAGCGCATCTAGTGGGAGTGTATTGGTTCTGTAAATACTCCACTTGATTTCGCATACTTTGTTGCTTTTCCTTAGGTTTTAAATCACCCGCATACCTACTAGTTCGGTTTTGTCGTTTCCGTCAGTTTTTGCTGTGTATGTACTTTGAATGTTTTATCTACCTTATATGATGTCCCCTTCCCATGCTTTCTATTTATTTGAACCTTTCATTCTGTAGAATGCTCCAGTACTGTAACGCTCTTATATTAACTCTAACCACACACTTACAAAGCTAATTCGTGTACCTACATTATACGTTTACGGAAACTAATTTTAAACATGTTTGTCTGATATTTAGCAATGTAATACTGAACATCGGTTTCCGTTTGTTACATATATGTCTTGCATGGTTATACACTTCATGTCTGCCTTGCGCTTCCCGAAATTTGAGTTCGTTAGCAATGC
The DNA here is from genome assembly GCA_944472155.2 of Trichobilharzia szidati. Classification (NCBI taxonomy): domain Eukaryota; kingdom Metazoa; phylum Platyhelminthes; class Trematoda; order Strigeidida; family Schistosomatidae; genus Trichobilharzia; species Trichobilharzia szidati. Next base: position 8,070,764 of record OX235275.1, read on the forward strand.
ATTTTCCCAAGTTTTCACTTGTTCTTCTTAATGCAACGCTGCTCGTGTTTGGTCGAGTACAGTGTTCAGCACATCGCAGAGCTTGAAAACTTGGATGTGCTGTAGTATTATGACCACGATTGAATTCAGTGCCCATGGTACTATGTTTTGGATCCAATCACTTGATGGATCAACAAGAAGAAATATGCAGGTCAAAGAAGTGCTACATACATTCACATTTAAAGAATCTACTAAGTTTCCTCTACTGTAATCCCCCAAATCTGTAGCAGTCGAGGGCGACAGATTTCACTGGAATCCGTCAGTAACCATGAAAGCCCTAGAAAATTAGAGGCCAAGTTCCAGGAAATTATCGACTTTGTATAAACTTATTAAAAGGAGACGGAATGCTGACGCTACGATTCTAACTAGCTTATGTGCATTCTGTGAAATAAAATTGAAAAGAAAGTCACTCGTGAGGAAGATAGAGATTCATATCACCGCTGTAAAACAGATGCTTTACAGCTGCTTTATTGGTAGCCCATAAATGTTGTGAGCGCCATTATCACACTTGTAGACAATTCTGTTACTTTTCACTAAATAATGCTCTCAACAATACTGAGTGAAATAAATCGTTTACATACGGGAACTTCAAAACTACGCATAAGAGTATAATAGGTTTGTTATACTGCTCTCACAGTTAAGGACTTTCCGTTGACGCGCTTCTTCACATTTTGGAACAATTTGAAAGAAAAATGTGTATTCGTGTTATTACCAAAGATTCATGGAAGTGTCGTTACTTAATTGCTTTCATGGCATTTATGTGCATATTATTAAGTTACACAATTAGAGTTGGCATAAATATAACTCTTTTGTCAATGGTGAACGATACAGCTGTGAGCTATTCACAAAGCAACTTAACTTATTACTGTTACAAATCCAACAAAGTTAAAAGCGGATTACAAATAAAAGTATTTCAGCATATTTATTAGCAAGATCTGTTAAAGGTGGTTACTGGAGAATACAACTGGAACAGACCAACACAAGGACTGATATTAGGAGCTTTCTTTTGGGGTTATGTCTTCACTCAGATACCAGGTAAGTACATTCCACAAATATTTTTATTTCACACTTGTGCTGTGATATCTTTTCTCATCACACACATTTCTGTTGACGATGAAAGATAGAACTGAAGAAAAGCATAATCTTCTTTCCAAAGAGTGTTACTTCGACTATACTCTAACACAGAAGGCTATTCTCCTGCTCATAAAAAAATTTCAAGATACAACACTTTTACAGGATGCAAGTTTCAAAAAATGCTTATAATTATTTATTTCATTGGTCTGAATTGCAAACAATTCTCTTCGATATTTTTTTAACCCAAATTTATATATAAGTTTAGGGAATAAACACCATTAGCCCAGATATTTTTTGAAACATCTTAGATTTCAATAACTGTTTAACCTAAGGACATTTAGTTCTTAAGACTATTCGTATACAAGTAAGTCGCCCATTCTGTTCGTTATTATGTGATTGTGATAGCAAAGAAAAACTTTTACGACTGATTGTCGTCCTCTGCTGACTGACTGACTGACTTTGTTTACTGGCTAGGTACATTTGTGAAACAGTATGACTTTTGGATGATGTTTCAAACGCAGTTCACAACTGATAATATGGTTAACAGAATCTTCCATATCTTTGAGACATGGTAGTTCATTCCTCAGGTGAATATTGTAAGCAGATTGGGTAAACAAATCTTGTGTTATCAACTCTCTTCCACGGTTTACTGGACTTTAAGAGTGTTAGACTTTTTATATCCTGTCTTGTTGTTGTGTACGATGGCAATACAGTGCTATAACAGAGCTTCTTTTTGGATTTTGTTAAGCTTATGTTATCCAGTGGTTTAATATTCTCCAGTCCACTAACTTTCTATGTGAAGTTAATCACGAATGAATTATGCGAAGAAATAAAACTAAATCGATCTGTTTCGTGCAGATTCAGATTCAGATTATAAGGATAGAAGGCTCTTGTTGCCTATGTTAATCTTCGCGATATATATCTCTGCAGAGATCCAGTTTCTCTTTGAAGGCATTCACCAATGGAGCTGTTACTACTGAATCAGGTAAGGAGTTCCAGTCGTTGACCACTCTGTGAGAGAATCTGAACTTCAAACGTATTTTATTCGACCTCGGTTTGTGCACCTTTATCTGGTGACCCCGTAAATGTATCCTAGAGGTACAGTAAAGGTTTGAAAGATCAATCCCCAAATCACCCTTGAATATATGGTAAGCCAAAATTAAGTCGCCTCTCCTCCTTCGGTATGATAATGGGGAGAGATTTCAATGCTCCATCCTCATGTCATAAGGAAGGTGTGAGATACCACTAACTAATTTCGTTCCTACCCTCTGTACTCTTTCCAGGATATGTGCCTCCTTTTTGAAGCATGGACTCACCGCTTGTATGCAGTACTCTAGATGAGGCCTGACATATGTTGCATAGAGTACTTGGAACATACCCTCGTCTAATCGTTTGAAAGCCCTTCGAAGTGCCCATAACATTTGAAAAGCCTTAGCTGCGGCTCGATTACAGTTTGCCGTTGTTTTTAAGTCATGGCTAACAATAATTCCTAAGTCCTTTTGTTCCCTAACATCTGGCAGTTCTGTGTCCCCCATGGAGTAAGACGTGTGAGACTTCTGACCAAGGTGCATTACCGTGCACTTTAAAAGTTTAAAATAACGTGTCCAGCCTGTTTTTAAATCGCTTTACGGGCTTTACTGCCACTATAATTCTTGTTCTGCTAAGAATATTGCATAAAGTTTCGGAAACTTGTTTTTTATATCAAAACATTTTGTATGTTTTCAATCCTCCTTGTGTTACTGTCACTGTTATCTATACTATTGGTATTCTTATCATAACTAGTAGTTGGTTTGTTTTTTAATTTGATTTTCTCTTGTTTTCAATGTTCCAATTATTTCTTTATTAGTCTTGGTGGTGTTTCAGTAGATACGGCCACTTTAAACTTGAAATAATAGAGAAGATATGTGGCTCATATGGATGGTTTTAACTTATTTGTGTTCTCTGAACTGATTGATTTAATTGGAGTCTAAAATCAGTATCCCTTCTGGCTTGCTCCTATCCTTCAACCCACATGCTTGAAAATCCCCTCCCAATATCCTATAATTTCAATACTGTGAATGTGAAACGCGTGAAACCTTTTACCACATTTCATAGGTGGCGTTTTAGGATAAACGTATTCTGAGATATTAATAAATATCCATGTCAGAGTTGGGTATATTAGCGATTGCATGGAGATTCCTTCAGTTTGACTATATAATTTACCTTCAAACTTCACTATCATGGAAGTCAGAAGTGACTATGGTTCTAACATGATCTATTATTCGAGTAACTTGATTCCAAACGCAAGTTCTTTGTTAAAGCTTAGCTAGTTTCTTACATATGAAGTCATGCTGGTTGATGTTAGTATATAGACTAGTGATATTTTTCGTAAGGAATTGGTGACTCCATGAAGCAACAAGGTTGTGCATAGAGATAAAATTACTCACCACCTAGACTGATGATGCTTATTAGATTCGCCAACTGGCTTCACATCACGCTAAATTTAACTCTGAAAATATTGTACAGAAAGGTAACGAAGGCTTCTTAGTTAAATCAGCCACCTTGTAGGGAATAACTACATCATAACCGAATTTAAAACGTACAATGATTTGAAAATTTTCCTGATTGCAGTAGATTGAATAATGCGACAAACAGTGGGCAATGAGGAAACAGGCATAAAATGGACTCACACAAAGAACTTGGAGGATCTGGAGTTCACCGATGATATATGTCTGATTTCCAACAAACTGGAAGATATGCAAGCGAAAAGCAACAAGTTGGCAGAAGAAGCATCATAGATAGGAAGGACTTCAGGTGAACATAGAAAAACAGAGGTGATGAACATTTCTGGGCAACACCACCACCAACAGCAGCAACAAAAACAACAGACAACAATCAGCATAAATGGAAGGAACCTGAAAGAAACAACCTGCTTTACCTACCTGGGAAGCATAGTTTCAACTACAGGCCAGCGGAACTGACGAGGATATCAAAGCAAGAATCGGAAAAGCAAGACAAGCTTTCACTACTCTCAATTCTGTGTGGAGGTCAACAGCACTCAGCATCAAAAATAAGATCCGGATTTTCAACTCCAATGTGAAGTCAGTCAGTGCTACTTACTATACGGATAGATCAGAGACTTGCACTGCGAACGCGTCATAAAGTGCATCTCAAACAAACTACAGACCTTCATTAACAGCTAGCTGTCTCCGCTCAATACTCAAGATCAGATGACCAGAAAAGATCAGCAACAGAGAGGGATCTCTGTCAATGAGCGAACCAACCGACACAGCAGGAACCAACCGATTGTGAAACAAATAGACAGGAAGAAATGGAGGTAGGTGGATTGGCTGGTCATACTCTGAGGAAACAAACCATCAAGTGACTGACATCACTAGACAAGCCATTGCTCGAGTGGAACCCGGCCGAAAGAGAGGCGGCGGCGAGTTGGTCGTCAGTGCAAGTGTGGGGTGACTTGGAGGAGGTCATGTGAAGAGGAGATGTAGACGTGTGGGCAGACATGGAGCCATGTGAAGACTCTAGCAGAGAACCGAACGCAATGGAGACGCACGGCTGAAGTCGTATGTTCCTCTAGGAATTAAAGGAAATGATAATAATAATAAATAATAATTGATTTGAAATCATAAAGTATTCATCTAAAATTACTGAAAATCTGGATAGTCAAGATACTCGTTGACTTTATATTCTTTGTAATTGTATTTGTTCAATGGATAAGTCAGATTTTAATTGAGTTTTGTTTTCATTAGAACAAACTTTACAAAAGATAGAAACCCAGTAACCATTTGACAATTTAGCTTTTCGGTCCATTTTGCTAGGCCTTCTTTATGTTAATTGGTAATCCAGTATGAGAAATTCAACCTCTAGAGGTTGAACAATTATATGTGGTTTGGTGTATTTTCCGGAAAAGAAATAAATTAGAGCTATTCTGTACGTTCAGATAACGTACGTAATCCATCAACTCTTTCTAAATACCATAAAGCCACTGGTCTACTCTCATTGTGTGTGTGGTGTTCGACGGCCAACTCGGAGATAACACAGACCATACGAGTCTAACTGTTTTCAGTTAAAGCAAGGTATTATGATGTCCACTGGCAGGTGAACTCTGTTTAGAGTTTATCCAGTTTTATGTGGCAACTTGATGAAAAACACCCTTATTTTGCCAGCTGTCACGTAGAAATGCTCTTATTTAACACATAAAGATGTCATCTATCGAGCTAGACTTTGGCTTTGGTCATACAAGTGGTTGACTAATGAGTGCAATAGGTAATAACTGGAAGCAGCTTGGTTGCCTTATGAGGCCTTCTTGATTAATGAAAGAAGAAGAATATAATACATTTCTTCTGAGAGAAATTCAGATGAAGTAGTTCAACTAGGTATACAACACAGACACCGCACACTGATGCTTTGAAACTGGCAGTTGTTCTCAGGACGTTTCTATTCATTTCTGTCACTTGAGATACGCGAATTAATCCTTGGAGGTGAAATGCTTGAGTTTCAACTAGATTCGCGAATTTCCTTGATTTCTTACATTAATTACTCCCGCTGCTACAAAAACAAAAAAATAACTGATGATGTCGTCTATGTGTACACAGATATTTAGGATTTTGTAGAACGTGTCGTATTATAAGTATCTGAGGAAAAGAAAACAGAGTAGAGACTCCGTGTACTTTACCTTAGTGAATACATATATGTATCGCTTCGACAAGTACATCAGCATATCATATCTTCACCCTCCGACAGATTCTTGAACATAGGCATTCCTACCGGCGTCCAGCAATCATTATATTTCTTGACCTAACGGCGGCATTCGATTCTGTCGACCGAGAGCTGGCGTCTGTCAACGATGCACATTATCCCCATTTCTATTCAGCTTCATCGTAGATGTACTAATGAACTCAACCCTAACTCACTTCAGAGACTCAGGGATTGACCTGATACCAGGGAATAATCTCGTCAACTTAGAATATGCAGACGATATAGTCCTTCTAGGCGAGGACGCTGACAAAATCCAGCAGAGTCTTCTGAACACCTTGAGCTGCAATCTACGAATGTTTGGCATGCGATTCGCTCCTACTGTCAAATGTAAGATGATGTTACAGGATTGGACTACACCGACTCCTAGATTAGAAATAGGAAGTGAAGTGGTAGAGCACGTTGACCGCTTCACTTACTTGGGAAGTACCATCAGCCAGTTCCAACGGCTTGATCTCTGACGAAATCTCAGCTGAGTACGGATACAGAGGGCTAGTTTCGCATATGCCAGTTTACGCCGTCTCTGGGGCAGACGTGATATCCGACTATCGACTAAAGGGCGTGTTTACTGCTCAACAGTCCGCTCCGTTCTCCTTTATGGCTGTGAGACCTGGCCATTGAGAGTGGAAGACATGAAAAGATTAGCTGTGTTTGATCATAGGTGTCTGCGTTCTATCTCCCGTGTGAAGTCGTATAATAAGGTGAGCAATATTGAGGTTAGGCCATCGGTCGAGTGGTAGGTAAGGTGGGGAAATCAGTCGACGAGACTGTGAAATTACATCGACTGAGATGGTTAGGACATGTGTTACGTATGCATGCCTAGTCATCGCCTTCCTTGACAATGGGCAATGTTAGCTCATATAGAGTCAGACTTGAAAAGAGCTAGCCAGCGGTGGTCAAACGAAAACATGGCACCAATCAATGAAATCTACAACAGATAGTCTAAGCCAGTCACGTAGGAAGGTGTAGACTGGCTTCCTGACTGGTTGGGGTCCTCGGGACGGTAAAAACCAGTGAAGGCTGGAAACAATTGGTGACATGGCTAGCTCAAAGTGATCGTTCTCAATGACTGGCTGTTGCACATGCATCCACTCCTTGTGACTGACATATTATATTTCCAATGAAACTGTTTTGTTCTTCGTCATTACTATTCCTTTGTCTCACACCTCTGTTTACTGTGTCTCTCTAATATGCATTTCTCCTACTTTCTTCTTTTCTGGCTTTGTGTGCTACAAGGAGTGGAGTGTGGCGACTTGAACTGTCGCACATATGTGCAAAGTTCTATGTCGAAAACAGACAGACAGACAATATATCAGCAAATCTTACCATCCATACCAAATTAGTATGTTAAGATCTAAGATGTGAAAGTTAGTTTCTTGGTGATTCTCTTTAGAGTGTCAGGTATTGCCGGCAAGCCGGACTATGAAGTTGTGTGAAGTATGTTATTTTTAAGATACCTTGGTCACGTGTTACGCGAGCCAGCCCATTACCTTCTTCATCCAACAATATTAACTGACATAGGATTAGGTTGGTAGTCGAATCAAAACCTTGCACTAATCCATGAAGTCACTGACTGACGGTTTAAGCCATGTGGAAAAGGTACAGACTGTGCTTGTCTGGGGTCGTCGAGACGCTAAGGTCTAACAGTCATAATGACCTCTAAGATTCATTAAATCTTTATGATTCTCAGTGTAATTATTCCTTCTCCAGCACATTTCTGCACATTATAATTCCTTTGAAATTTTCCCTACCTCTATGTGTCAAATGAAGTGTGACAGCTTGAATTCTTTGAGACACAGAATTGTAGAAAATAAGCTGAGTGACACTCATGGGAGAAATGAATTTGTAATACTTTGTTATAGTCGTCCATCTCGTTGTATCCTGATATATATATATACATTTGTATATACATATAATTTTTACAAATGTCTACTTCCCACTCGGCGCCCAAATATTTTAGATCTATTCTGTCAAATCTTGACGACAGACAGTTCATTTGAATTATTTTGCAATCGAATTAAACTAACAAAGAAACTGTGTAATTGGCACAATCATCGTGTTTTCAATCTCCGTTGTCTGCAACAGAATGCATATCCTAAATCCGTAGCTGTCGAGTCACCTGACAACTCCAGTAGGTCGAATAAAGCAGCTCAATCTTCAGAAAGAAGACAAAGCAATATGTCCGACAGGGTGCTTCTTTTTTTTGATTCCTTCACGTTCCCAAGTGGAACATAGGGCTTCAAGCTAGTGGCTTGAAGTTTCTGTAGCAGTGTTTATTTTCCAGGATGGGGTTACTAGCCTCATGCCCAACCTTTCCTCTTCACCAGCATTATTTCTGGCTCAGCGAGGTAAAGGAGTGAGTCTGTGGCCAGGAATCGAATCCCGGACCATGTGCATGGTCGGCGAGCGTCTAAACCGCTATGCCACCGACGCACAGATCGTACTTCTAGGGATCAGGATGCTTCTACTAAACTATAATCCTAAACACTATAATTTTGGAAATACGTCTAATCATAAAAAATTCTATATACTAACAGTTTGAACGGCCATGAAGGTGTGATATTAGCTGATGCATAGAAAAATCCTTATTAATAAATAAAAATGGATATGCATCACTAATTATTAATACTGGGTCAAAATTCTCGACTGTCCATATCTTCTTATGGAGACGTTATGAAATGTTTTACAACTGTTTACCTACACACACATACACACTCTGTTTATAGTGTTTAACAAAGGTAGACCAATATTTGTAAGTTCGAGGTCAACTTTTGATCACAGCTCATAAAATTTTGTTTATTATACTTGTTGATACTTGTTGAATGACTCATGATTGGACAAAGTTTTTAAAAACAAGTGATGGTCCTTTAATATATAAACCTCTATTATGTTTTAATTTCGATTAATTTCCCTGAAGAAGTTCGGACCAGATTGCCGAACACAGGAAACGTTGGAATTACTCATTTCAATCTCGCTGAGATTTTACACAGATATAATTTTTTACAAATGTCTACTTCTCACATGGCGCCCAAATATTTTAGAACTATTCTGTCAAATCTTAACGACAGTTCATTTGAATATATATATATATATACTGCTATAATAATTATTATTATTTCTCTCGTTTATTTCTCCATATGATAAACATATCTTACTATTATAATTATAATTATTTTTTATTAACAAGCTGGATTATTATCATTGAAATATGGTCCAAAATGGATTGCATTCATTGGTATATTCGGATGTGCTATTGTAGAACTTTTTATCCCAATTTCAAGTCATTTAAATGCTACAACGGTGATTATTCTACGTGTCATTGAAGGTTTATTTTCGGTAAGTTATTTTGTCTTTTGAGGTAATTTATATATATTCTCTAAACAAGGAAGTAATTAATTTTGTGAACGAATGGAGGTTTTTTAATATTTGAGTGGTTAGTTGCAACAGCTGATTGAAAGCTGTACTGTTGTCCTTTGTCAGTAAAAAAATAGGATTGGTGAAATGTTTAAATGACAGAGCACAAAAACTAAGTAGTACAAAAGAAAATCTAAAACAGGAACTGATACACATAAAAAAGAAGCCTTGAAACTTAATAATTAACCCCGGGTAAATTAGTCAGGAAATATGTAAGGAAATGTAAAAATAAATAATGATAGTAGCGATAGTGATAATAACAATAATAATAATAATAATCATAATGACGACACCAACAATAAGGAATCTAAATCATCAGTAGTAATTCCATACAAGGAAGGAACCTCGGAAACCACCTTACGCAGAATTCTTAACAAGGCAGGAATAAAAGTGGCTGGCATTCAAACCAACCACAAACTCAATTAGAAACAAGCTTTGTCGGTTAAAGGATCAATCCTGTAGAGCCTTTAAAACAAAACAATTTAGTTTATCTAATACCCTGCCTGCAATGATTGTCAGGTCAAATAATGCATAGGTCAAACTAGTAGAACAGGGCAGTGAGTCAGACTAGCTGAACATAAAAACCTAGCAAAATCTAGATTGATTGATCCAAATAAGATAAGAAATCTAGAGAATAGTTCAGCTATAGCACTACATGCAGTTACACACAACCATACAATAGGCTGGATGGGATAGGATGACAGTTTTAAAATCTAATGTCACAGGGTATAGGGAGAGATTGATAACAGAAGCTTTGTTTATCGAATCAACTGAAGAGAATACGTGTAATAGGAATGATTCATCACCTGTCCAGACGGATATCTGGAAAATTCTACTACCCCTACGACAAACAAGAGAGAACAAAGAAAACTATAAAACTCAAAGTTGTGTGATTATAACTGATGATATGATTATGAACAGCAATAAATTTTGTTCGAAACTGTGTCATCCAGTAAATAATACTGTTTCACTGTGTGATATATCTAATAAACAAACTAATATGGAATTACTTACTACTACCACAGTGCCCAAGTTTTACGCATATAATAATATGTACTGTTGCACTTTCTTTTTCGACTGGTTTGTGAAGTCTTATCACTGAAAAAGAAAGTGTTCACTTCTCTCACTGATATCACCTATGATAGGTTTGGATTTTTACATCGAATGACGTTGGGGAAGTTATCATCATTGAGTTGTGATCAACTATTTGTAAGGCTGTGTTAAATTTAAATTAATCAATAATGTTGCTTTGATTCATGTTGACTGGTGGGTGAAACTGAAGATGCCTATTTCGTCCTATTTGGGACTGTTTAGTTGAACGTGTCTTCCCCCTTGATGGACGTTTACCTCCATACCCATCCCAATCGGCATATTACTACCACTCACTCACTCACTCACTCACTAAGGACTCAGGTACATCCAGTTTACATGTCTGTAATAGGACTAAAACACACACCCAGGATTCAGCTTCTAAGCATCATCCACCAAAAAAGCATCGAGCTAATCCTCAGACATCGTCAGAGTAACCGTACAACGCGCCGATATGGAATTTGCCTAAAAATGATTTTATAATGACCCTTGAATCCATTCCTGTTGTCTGATACAATTATATTTGAATGGGTTTGCATAATTGGGGATGAGTCACTAGCCAAACACTGTAGATAAGTAGTGTGTAAGAGTGAGTTAGTAACCCGTTTTATAGTACTGTGACTACTCCTGAAGGAGTAACCAGCATCACACATTTAGTCTTTGATATTGGCCACAGACTGAATCTTATCAGTTAACAAATTTGGTCACCAAGCCAGATGTTTCACCATGACGGTGTACTCTGAGCTGATGTCAGCTGATTGGAGGCAGCCGTCAGAAATCCCTTGACCTAGGTTTCGTACTTATTAGCGCTCTTCAACGTGGTATATCGGTGGCAACGTCTTTGACTGGAGTACTGAGTGATGTGGGTTCGAAAGTCAAAGGGAGCACGAGTTCCTTCATGGCTGCAAATACACTACACTGAAGGGTTTCAACAAACAGGCAACCTAGGTCTAGGGCTTCTTGACAGTTACCTCCAACTATCTAACAGCTATAATGATATTATATAACCCCTATTACTAATTTTTATTTTTTGTTGTTTACAATCTTCATATTTCCTTGTCATATTGACGTCTATAATTGTGAATAGGTATTGATATACTATAATACATGTCAAGTCTTTTGATAGGTAACCAACGTTGTTGTTGGACACAGAATTGAAGAGGACGTCCAACTCTTAACTGATATAATACTTCTTAGAGTTGGTGGAACGGATGTCAGAGTTCATCAAGACTGAGTAAATCTGAGCCACTGACAGCAATTTTCAGCCATATCAAGAAGTCTCTAGTAACTGGTTCTTAGCGTGTCGATGACACCAGCTACGCTGTCTATACCTTCCTAATCATTCGAGGACTTCATGGTTTGATGCCAGCGTTTTGATGCAACCACCTCTAATCCTTATGTCATTCCATGTTAGATAAGTGTATTTCACAAATAACACAGTATTATCAAGGAAGAAAGACAGATTAAACAATGGGCGGATCACTTCAAAGGACTCTTGAACCGCCCACCACCTGCAACCCGTCCAGAAATACCAACAACAGCACGTACACAACTGCAAGTTGACACCAATCCTCCAACGAAAGCTGAAGTCTTGAATGCAATCAAGCTTCTGAAAGCTGGGAAAGCAGCTGGACCAGATGGAATACCGCCTGAAGCACTGAAAGCGGACCCAGAGATGTCAGCAGATATGCTGACTGCATTATTAAAAAGTTCTGGAAGGAGGGAAAGGTGCCTAGTGACTGGAGGAAAGGTTACCTCGTGAAACTACCAAAGAAGGGCGACTTAGGACTCTGCAAGAACTGGCGAGGAATCATGCTCCTGTCGACGCCAAGTAAAATCCTGAGTCGCATCATCCTGGAGAGGATAAAGGACGCACTGGATGCAGTATTCCGACCAGAACAAGCTGGATTCAGGAAAGGCAAATCATTTTCTGACCAAATTGCAACTCTACGCATCATCATCACAGAACAAAGCATGGAATGGCAATCAAACCTCTACCTCAACTTCCTTCATAGACTTTGAGAAGGCCTTCGACAGCGTTGACCGCGAAGTAATTTGGAAACTACTCGAGTACTACAGCGTATCCCAAATATTCATCAACCTTATTCAACAGCTGTACGACAACGGCACATGTCAAGTGATCCACAACGGAAAACTCAGCGAGGCGTTTGGTGTAAACACAGGAGTCAGACAAGGGTGCTTATTATCACCAATGATATTCCTAATTGTGGTGGACTGGATTATGCGCCAGACAGTGGGAAATGAGAAGAGGGGGATATCCTGAACCGACCGACGTGAAGAACCTAGAAGACCTGGATTTCGCGTGTGGATGATTTATGTTTGATGTCACACAAAATCGAAGACTTACAAGCGAAAACCGACAAACTGGTCGAAGAAGCAGCCAGAGAAGACAGGACTCCAAGCGAACATAGACAAGACGGAGGTTATGAGAATAACCAACCAACAACAACAACAGTAGCAGCGACATCCAGCGCCAATCACCATCAACGGGAGGGATTTGAAAGAGGTTACTTCATTCACTTATCTAGGGAGGGAGCATTGTCTCAGACACGCACGAGGATGTCAAATCGAGAATCGGGAAGGCGAGAAATACATTCATCAACCTGAAACCAATCTGGAAATCTTCCGCTGTCACTCACTCAGCATCAACAACAAAATGATTCGGATTTTCAATACAAACGATGTCAAGTCAGTCAGTTCTTCTATACGGATGGATCAGAAACTTGGCGGTCGCGTCACAAAGAATATTTCCAACAGCCTGTTGCACACCTTTATCAACAACAACAACTGTCTTCGCTGGCTCTATACTGCAGATCAGATGGCCGCCGGAAAGAACAAGAACCAACAAGAAACTATGGGAAGAAACAAAACAAAACAGGAACCAATCGGCCAACAAATATGCAGGAGAAAGAAGTGGAGATGGATTGGACACTTGCTAAGGAGGCCGCTGGGTGACATCGCGCGTCAGGCCAGTGTTCGAGTGGAACCCGAAAGGAAAGCGGCGAGTTACCACTTTCCACAGGGACAATGTCATCTGGTTATTCATACTGCATAGTTGTGTGACATTTGAAATAAACTTATCTATTAGGGAATTACATTCTACCATAGTATCCAAGTTCTGAACTTACATTATTCTTATGTCAGCTGATCTTGTTAGATGTTGATGAAGATAAGTTGAGATGCGTAAAAAGTATTCTAACCATCTCAGTCAATGTAGTTTTTTTTTAAATTCATCGACTGACTTTCCCTCCTTTCTTCCTTAAAACTCTACGCCTCTTACCCTGATACTACGCAAAATTTTATACCGCTTGAGCTGACAATCGGAAAGCAGTTACATATAGTCAAAAACAGCTAATCTCTTCATAGATTTCACATTCAGCATCTATGGTTTTAACAACCACAAATAAGTACGTAGCGAACTGCTTCTCAGTACACACATGTCCTTTAATCGACAGCCGGACCTCGCCAGAGATGACGTAATTCGGTAAATGACACACACATCCGTCTTTAGTATTCATGTTGGGATTACATTGATAATAACTGCATTTGCGCGAGGGGGATAAAACATTCCAAATAAGTGAAGTGTGATTTGAATATCCTAATAGTGAATTTTCTGACTTCTGTACCAAAATATAGCACAGATTTAAACTTCTTTGGGGGAACATAGTTACCCCACAGATAAATATAATAAAAATCCTTCTCATAAATATGGTTTAATATAGAAAAAATCCGCATTAAGATATTCAGAAAACAGAAAGATTGAGTGAAGAAATATTTACTTTTCAGTTAGATCCTCATCTCTGGCTCTACTCTAATATATTCTGTAGAGCATTTTTATTACAATACACAACAGTTTACCAAACAAGTGGCACTGATATGTTTGTTAACAATAATTAAACAGTGTCAAAACGTCAATGGGTTGATAATTAACGAAGAAAATCAATACACATTTAAAAGGTAGAAATGGATAGAATAAATTAATTTTACAAGGATAAAGTGGTCAAAATAAAAATAAAATAATTTGAACAATTATAGTTTTTTAGGGGGAAGGGGGCCGACGTAATCCTGTTTATGCGTTCTTCTAGAGATGGCCACGGTAAGGAAAGTGGCTGTACAAATTTCTTCTGAATACATAGACTTGGCTTCTTAAGGTGGATTCCGATGGCTTCAGCTGTCTGTAGAAGACGAACTCGTAAAGCAAAATTAAGATTAGTCGGAATGCGATAGATAATTTTAAATGCAGTATTCACATCAACCTTATGCGCAGTATCAACAAGGTGTGCTAAAATAGAACTAAGAATAGATCTCGTTTGTCCCTTGCTGCTTAACCACGCTGGATGATGTTCAGACATACGACGATGAAACTGCCTAATTTTACGCCCAATGTAGCTGGCTCCGCAGCTGCAGTCAAACTGGTAGATACACATAGAAGAGGCCAGAGATGAGAATCTAATTGAAAAATAAATATTTCTTCGCTCAATCTTTCTTTTTTCTAAATATGGTTTATTTTGATGTACAATATGTCCCCTTAATGAAAAGCATAATATGATCACAATTTTCAAGTAAATGTTATCATGAATCTAAATCAGCCTGAAGATCATTGAAAATACAAGAGAGAGAACTGGAAATGGACTATTCAGTTAAACAACCCACCGCCAGATGTAGAATTAAGCCCTTGAGGTTACCAGATGGCCTGATGGTCTGATCATTCAACCACCCTGTCGGAATTCAGTGATCTATGAATTACCATTAGAGTTGTCATCTGAAGTGGTGACGACTAGTGGCGTCCGTCAAGGATGCACATTATCCCCATTTCTATTCAACTTCATCACAGACGTATTAATGGACTTAACCCTAACTAACTTCAGAGACTCAAGGATTGACTTGCTACCAGGGAATAATCTCGTTGACCTAGAATATGCAGACGATATAGTCCTCTTTATAGGCGAGGACGCTGACAAAATGCCGAGTCTTCTGAACACCTTGAGCTGCAATCTACGAATGTTTGGCATGCGATTCACTCCCGCCAAATGTAGGATGATGCTACAGGACCGGACTACATTGACCCCTAGATTAAAAATAGGAAGTGAAGTGGTAGAGCACTTGACCACTTCACTTACTTGGGAAGTTCCATCAGCCAACGCCAATGGGTTGATCTCCGACGAAATCTCAGCACGAATACATAGGGCTAGTTTCGCATGTGCCAGTTTACGCCGTCTATGGCGTAGACGCGATATCCGATTATCGACCAAACGGCGTGTGTACTGCTCATCAGTCCGCTCCGTCCTCCTTTATGGCTATGAGACCTGGCCATTGAGAGAAGAAGACATGAAAAGACCGGTTAGCTCTCTTTGATCATAGGTGTCTGCGTTCTATCTCCCGTGTGAAGGGATATAATAAGGTGAGCAATATTGAGGTTAGGCGTCGAGAGCTAGTTGGTAAGGAGGGGAAATCGGTCGACGAGGCTGTGAAACTACATCGACTGAGATGGTCAGGACATGTGTTACGTATCCATCCCTAGTCATCGCCTTCCTCGACAATGGGCAATGTTAGCTGGCTGACATAGGGTCAGGCTGGAAAAGAGCTAGCTAGTGGCGGTCAAACCAAAACATGTCACCAGTCAATGAAATCTACAACAGTTAGTCTAAGCCAGCCACGTAGGAAGGTGTAGACTGGCTTCCTGACTGACTGGTTGGGGTCCTCGGGACGGTAAAAGCCAATGAAGGCTGGAAACAGTTGGTGACATGGCTAGCTCGAAGTGATCGTTCTCAGTGGCTAGCTGGTGCAGATGCATCCACTCCCTGTGACTGACTTATGATTTCCAATGAAATTGTTTTGTTCTTCGTTATTTCTGTTCCTTTGTCTCACATCTCTGTTTACTGTCTCTCTCTAATATGCATTTCTCTTACTTTCTTCTCTCTTGCTTTGTGTGGTACATGGAGGAAGTGTGGCGACATGAACTGGCGCACATATGTGCAAAGTTCTATGTCGAAAACAGACAGACAGAGAGAATTACCATTATGATAATTATAGAGTACGATTTCAGCAAGCAACTACATATTTCCAGGAAATTCTTATCAGGCCTCATAATTATCTTATAAAATATGGGCTATAGGCACTTGAAACAGTGTGGACCAATGGGGTGAAATACAGTCACAATTAGAATGTAAACAGACTGTGTATACCAGCAGGGGTAGGTGAGAAATAACTATTGTCACACAACGATTAGATAGTATAACAATAAAACTGTGAAACTAAGGTCGGAATATGCAACTATATGACAGCATGATATTCCTAATGAAGTTAACAGTAAAGATGAAAATTTAAAAAAAATATTTACAGTTATTCGGTGTCACTGGGAGCGATAACTACATTAGGCTGGGATCGAAGGTAGTTAGGGTGGGGGAGAAGGATTGAAAAAGACTTCTGTTTTCGAACATAAAGACTGGGGTGAAAATTTCATTGTGGCAACTGCCTCATCTATGCTTAGCAATTGAAGGCGTGCAGACTTAGGGAATCGAGTTGGCAGCACCGTGTATAGAAGTGGAACTTTTGACTGACTTCACTATTGCTTTACCTAACCACGTTAGACAATGCTGAAGAAGGCGGCGGCAGTGGGCTTTATGAGTTTTTCTGCCCATACAACTGTCTCCTCTAAGAACAGTTAAATTTATAAATGCACATTCTACTTGATTCTATGTTTAATTCTATTGATCTACACATTGTTTCAAATGTCTATGACTATGTAATTGTAAGATATGCTAATGGAAGTATCCTTAACTGAACTTAACGGCTTAGGAATCGATTTGTTACCAGGGAATAGTCTTATGAACTTAGAATATGCAGACGACATAGTCCTGTTAGGGGAGGACGCTGACAAAATCCAGCAGAGTCTTCAGAACACCTTGACCAGCAATCTTCGTATGTTTGGCATGCGATTCACCCATGTAAAATGTAAGATGCTGCTACACGACTAGACTACGTCAACTCCTAGCTTAGTGATAGGGAGTGAAGTGATAGAACATGTTGACCACTTCACCTATTTGGGAAGTTGTATCAGCACCAACGGATTGATTGGTGACGAAATCTCAGCACGGATCCAAAAAGCTCGAGTTGCTTTCGCTAACTTACACCGTCTCTGACGTAGGTGTGACATCCGACTATCGACCAAGGGACGTGTGTACTGCTCACCAGTTCGCTCCGTCCTTCTCTATGGGGCTCTGAAACATAGCCAATACGAGTTGAAGACATGAAAAGGTTGACTGTTTTTGATCACAGATGTCTGCGATCTCTTTCTCACGTGAGGAGTTGGTATAATAAGGTAAGTAATGTTGACTTCAGGCGTAGAGTGTTGGGCAAAGAGGGAAAATCAATCGAAGTGGCCATAAAGTTACATAGATTGAGATGGCTAGGTCACGTGCTGCGCATGCCTAACCATCGCCTCCCTCGACGGATGGGCATTACTAGCTGATATAGGTGTGTGCAGGTTGGAAGTAAGAAAGAGTAAGTGGTGGCCAAACAAAAACATGGCCTCATCAATCCATGAAATCCTTGACGGTTAAACTGAGTCAGGTAGGGAGGTAGATGCAGACTTCCGGGTTGGGGCCCGCCCGCCGTCGGGACTCTAAGAATCAATCAGTGATGGCTGGAGGCAGACAATAGGTGACATGGCTCAAAATCGTTGTCAAGGGCTGGCTTACGCAGATGTATTCAGTCTCTGTAATCTTTCATATTCCTCTCTACCATTACTCATTCTGTTTCACTCTTATACTTGTCAAAACTCTATTGATTCTCTTCACTCATTTTCTTGTCTACGTTTGTGTGCTTTTTGGAACGTGGCCACTCGAACTGCTGCATTTCGGTGGCAAGTTCTATGTTGAATCCAGACATACAGACATGTAATCGTAAAGCTTGATGAAGGCTTTATCGAAAATAGATTTCTCGATTTAGTTTAGCCACAATCCGTTACTCACGCGTGACGACTTCTCGTAACAAGATCTACAATGAAACAAATGAAAATCCGTATAAAGTCCAAAATCTGGACTTTTTGTCTCTTGCTGGTTAGTAGCTACAGTATGAGTATCGTGAAGTTTTGGTGAATATTCTTACGAATCAATAAACACTGTTGTTATAATTACTGAGAGTGTTGGCAGTTCAGCGGTAGAGAATGCTCGCCAAACACTCATATCGTCCGCGTCCCGGACCCCGGCCGGCACACACTCCTGAGCCTCTCTGAGCTGGTAGTAAGATCGATAGAGAGGGAAGGCTGAGTGTGGGGCTAGTTATCCCACCCCATAAAAGTTAAACCATCGCTACCCAAAACTTCAAAACTCTAGATTGTAGAGCTATATTCCATTCGGAATGGAAAGGAATCAAATTTTTTTTAATTACTGTAGATAATGTACTTCATTTATTTTCAGGGTTTTGTAATGTCAGCAGTGAGTTGTTTGATGGGCAATTGGGCACCTGCGGGTGAGAAAAGTCGGTTTGGTGCTCTCACAACTTGTGGTAAGTAAGTGAAAATTGTATGAAAATGTTCTGTTTTTATAACTTTTTATAACTTTCACAGTGTTAAGAACAGAACATATCTCTAGCTTCTTGACACACATAAACTCACTAGTGGAGGGAATAAAATTCATATTTGAAACCGAAAATGAGCAAGGAGAATTAGCTATGTTAGATTGTAAAATAAAACGAATAGAAGAAGGCAAACTACACACTAGTGTTTATAGAAAACCAACGCATTCTAATATTGGGTATTTAGACTTTAATTCGTCTCATCCGTTATCTACCTGTGAGGTCAGGCTTAATTAAGTGTTTAACAAACCGAGCAGTAGCACTAAGTAGCACAAAAAATGACCTAAATGATGAAATAAAACAGATAGAAGAAGCGTTGGTGTTGAATAACAATCCTATAAAATTCATTAAGAAGATCACTAAAGGCCAAAATCAAAATCAAAATAACTGTGGAACTAATAATGATAACATAAATAAGAGAGAATATGTCATCAACAGTTAAACCATATAAAGAGGGGACATCTGAGACCCTACGTAGGATTCTAAATAAAGCTGGAATTAGAGCGGTGGCATTTAAACTTACAAACTCACTCAGGTCGGACAAGCTCTGTAGGTTAAAGGACCCTGTCGGTTGACCCAATTAGACAAAATAATATAATTTACAAAATACCTTGCAATGACTGCGAGGTCAACTACATAGGTCAAACTAGTAGGGTTCAGGGGTAGTCAGATTGTCAGAACATAAGAATTAAGCTAAGGTAAGAATGGTTGACCCCGAGAAGATAAGTAATTTAGAAAAAAGCTCAGCAATTGCAATGCATGCATTAACACACAACCACACAATAGAATAGGGTGGGAGAGGGTTAAAATTCTAAAAAGTAGTCTAGGTAGGTGAAGAGTGAGAGAGGTTGATTACTGAATCCTTGTTCATCGAGTGGATCTATACCCAACACATGCAATAGGAATGATTCATCACTCATACCCGAAATATGGAAAATACTACTACCAATCAAATCAAGGGATGAGAAATAATGGAATTATATAAATGAATTTAGGAAGTCGTGTGATTACCTTGATATGATTGATTATGAGCAATAAATTGTGCTCGAAACGTGGTCATGAGTAAACATTACTACATAACAAACACTGTGAGACTTTATCAAAACAAGACTTACCCATAATGGAATTCTGTTTTTATAGTCGCATACACAGAATAGTAATAGAAATAGTTAAGTGTGATAGTTTCTGTAGAGGGTAGTTGTGTAAAATGCCAAATATTCGAATTTCAGTGTAATCTGGTTGATGATCGCCATCTCAGTGGAATCGAAAATATCCCATTTCATCAGTTATATTCGGGACTGATCAGCTGGATTCGCATGTGTATCTCCGGTGAGTGAGTGAGATGGTGTTCTCATGTGTACTTTTGATTGCACACTAGTCAGTAACTAGTGTAATGAGTGGGTCTAGTCCTATCTTCGCTGCAGACTGAATTCTATTAGTCATGTTTGCAATGTGGCCACCATGCTAGGTAGCTCGCCAATACGGTGCACTGTGAATCGCTGGTATTAGATGGTCGGAGGCAATCGGCCAGAGGAAGCCTTGCCTGACCTAGGTTTCGTGCTAGTTGGCACTCACTAGTCAGCAAGGCGTATCTGCAACCACATTGAAGGAACTCATATCCCTGACTGTTATTGACTAGTGTGCAATCAAAAATATCCAATACAGTCCTACAGGAGGTCAGTCGCGAGCCTGAATAGCTCAGTGGTAAGGTCTGTAACTGCAGCCTTCACTGGGTGACGCGGGTTCGAATCTCAGAAGGGACATGAGTTCCTTCAAGGTTGCAGATACGCCTTGCTGATGAGTGCCAACTAGCACGAAACCTAGGTGAAGTAGGGCTTCCTGTGGCCGATTGCCTCCAACCATCTAATACCAACAATTCTCAGGTGTATCCCCAATAAATATGCCTTTCGAATTTGAAAGGGTGAGTAGTTAGTTTGAACCTCGTTGAGGACACTGTTAGACTAATAAATAACTAACTACTCACCGGATTGATTTTATTTTTAGAAATGTATGAAAACTTATAAAGAAATAGGAATAGTAATATCAATAATAAGAAATTCAAAGTCTCTGTAGTACTGCTATACAAAAAAGGAACATTAGATGCCTTGAATCAAATCATGATCTCACCAAATTACAACCCTACCCACCATCATCACAGAACAAAGCATGGAATGGCAATCAAACCTCTACCTCAACTTCCTTCATAGACTTTGAGAAGGCCTTCGACAGCGTTGACCGCGAAGTAATTTGGAAACTACTCGAGTACTACTACGGCGTACCCCAAATATTCATCAACCTTATTCAACAGCTGTACGACAACGGCACATGTCAAGTGATCCACAACGGAAAACTCAGCGAGGCGTCTGGAGTGAAGACAGGAGTCAGACAAGGGTGCTTATTATCACCAATGATATCCCTAATTGTGGTGGACTGGATTATGCGTCAGACAGTGGGAAACGAGAAGGGAGGGATATCCTGGACCGACCGACGTGAAGAACTTAGAAGACCTGGATTTCATACGTGGATGACTTATGTTTGATGTCACACAAAATCGAAGACTTACAAGCGAAAACCGACAGACTAGTCGAAGAAGCAGCCAGAGAAGACAGGACTCCAAGCGAACATAGACAAGACGGAGGTTATGAAAATAACCAACCACCACCAACAACAACAGCAGCAGCAGAAACATCCACCAGCACCAATCACCATCAACGGGAGGGATTTGAAAGAGGTTACTTCATTCACTTATCTAGGGAGCATTGTCTCAACTACAGGCAGGTGGAACGGACGAGGATGTCACATCGAGAATCGGAAAGGCGAGAAACACATTCATCAACCTGAAACCAATCTGGAAATCTTCCGCTGTCACTCACTCAGCATCAACAACAAAATGATTCGGATTTTCAATACAAACGTCAAATCAGTCAGTCAGTTCTTCTATACGGATGGATCAGAAACTTGGCGGTCGCGTCACAAAGAATGAGTATTTCCAACAGCCTGTTGCACACCTTTGTCAACAACAACTGTCTTCGCTGGCTCTATACTGAAGATGAGATGGCCGCCGGAAAGAACAAGAACCAACAAGAAACTATGGGAACAAACAAACAAAACAAGAACCAATCGCTCAACAAATATGGAGGAGAAAGAAGTGGAGATGGATTGGACACTCTCTGAGGAGGCCACTTGGTGGGTGACATCGCGCGTCAGTCAGGCCAGTTCTTGAGTGGAACCCGAGAGGGAAGTGGCGAGTGGGACGTCAGTGCAAGGGTGACATGGAGGAGATCGTGTGAAGAGGAGTTGAAACAGTATGGACTAACATGGATGCAGGTGAAAAGTACAGGAGAAGACAGAAGCAAGTGGAGACGTGTAGTTGAAGCCCTATGTTCCACTAGGAACCCAAGGGAACAATAATAATAATAATAGATGCCTTGAATAGGATTCTTAACAAGGCTAGAATACGGGTGACATTTAAATCAACCAATTCACTCAGATAGAAATTTTGATAGCTTAAGGACGCAATAGATCAAATTAAGAAAAAAAGGATATAATTTATCAAATACTATGTAATCATTGTGACGTCCAGCTGGTAGATCTAGGAGGTTAGTTGGGTTATCGGAGCATAGGAATTTAGTCATTTCTAGAATCATTGACTCTGTTAAGTTAAATATCCTAGAGAACAGCTGCACCACTCTAATGCATTCACTTGCATGTAATCACAGGATTGGTCTTCCCCGACCCCTAGATTAGAAATAGGAAGTGAAGTGGTAGAGCACGTTGACCGCTTCACTTACTTGGGAAGTACCATCAGCCAACGCCAACGGGTTGATCTCCGACGAAATCTCAGTACGAATACATAGGGCTAGTTTCGCATATGGCAGTTTACGCCGTCTATGGCTTAGTAGACGTGATATCCGACTATCGACCAAAGGGCGTGTGTCCTGCTCAACAGTCCGTTCCGTCCTTCTTTATGACTGGCTGTGAGACCTGGCCATTGAGAGAAGAAGACATGAAAAGATTAGCTGTCTTTGATCATAGGTGTCTGCGTTCTATCTCCCGTGTGTGAAGTGGTATAATAAGGTGAACAATATTGAGGTTAGGCCATCGGTCGAGTGGTAGTTGGTAAGGAGGGGAAATCAGTCGACGAGACTGTGAAATTACATCGACTGAGATGGTCAGGACATGTGTTACGTATGCATCCCTAGTCATCGCCTTCCTCGACCGACGAGCAATGTTAGCTGACATAGGGTCAGGCTGGAAAAGAGCTAGCTAGTGGCGGTCAAACCAAAACATGGCTTCACCAGTCAATGAAATCTACAACAGTTAGTCTAAGCCAGCCACGTAGGAAGGTGTAGACTGGCTTCCTGACTGATGGTTGGGGTCCTCGGGACGGTAAAAGCCAATGAAGGCTGGAAACAATTGGTGACATGGCTCAAAATCGTTCTGAATGACACCGCCGATGCATCCACTCCTTGTGACTGACTTATGATTTCCAATGAAACTGTTTTGTTCTTCGTTATTACTATTCCTTTGTCTCACACCTCTGTTTACTGTCTGTATTATGCATTTCTCCTACTTTCTTCTCTTGCTTTGTGTGGTACAAGGAGTGCAGTGTGGCGACTTGAACTGGCGCACATATGTGCAAAGTTCTATGCCAAAAACCCACCGACCGACACACAATAGTGTGGGATAGGGTTAAAGTATTGAAAAGTAACATAATTAGTTGGAAAAGGGAAAGAGGTTAAACACCAAATGGAGCTAGCTCCATTTTCGTTTATTTTTAAGTGAATTCTACTCAGACTATTAACTTGACTCTCATTCATTTTTCATTGAACCCTAGTAATTAGATTACGTCACCCAACCTACTTTTGTAACTTTATTTTAGTTTCTAACCGATTAACGCCTTCTAAATTACGTAATTTGTTGTCAAAAAATTAACAATTGCATTAAATCGGTATATAATTATGTGCAATAAATTGTGCTCAAGGAGTTCCCATCCGGTCATTAATACTGTACTGTACTTACTGTTTGAATTGTTATTTATAGATCAGTTTCAGATAATCTACACATACACACAAAAGTACCCGGATTCTACTCTTACACAATTTATTATTGTTGTTGTTGTTGAAGTTGAACTAACTACTATAGCCGTCATCTGCGTATATAACCTTCGATAACCAGTTAGAATCACATGTATTATTGTTATTATTATTCTCAAGGATCCCTGTAACAACCGAAGACAAGGACCAGGCAACAGATCGTTTATTAAGGAAAATCAACACATATTTATAGATTTTTTTTCCTTCACGTTCCCCAGTGGAATATAGGGCTTCAAGCTAGAGGCTTGAAGTTTCTGTAGCAGTGTTTATCTTACGGGATGGGGTTGCTAGCCTCATGCCCAACCTTTCCTCTGTATCAGCATTATTTCTGGCTCAGCGAGGTAAAGGAGTGCGTCGGTGGCCGGGGATCGAAATTCGGACCATGTGCATGGTCGGCGAGCGTCCTAACCGCTGTACCACCGACGCACTATTTATAGATTTTAATGTACATTATTGTAGATTATTGTTAGTAGAAAATACAGTCTTTTGATTGGTTGTTTCTCACAGAAAGTTAACCTTACATCTCTTTGTGGCTGTGTCAGATCATCCATATGCTAACTGTATCCGCCTACGTAAAAACTTTGTTCTCATTTTCTCACCACCAATAATAGGGACTTAAACATTGACGTTAATTACTGTCTACCAACTTTGGCTAGCAGCCAGCTCTCACCACATCCCGAGTGGAAAATACGGCTTCAGCAGAACATCTCCGTTTTGTCCAGTTATTTGCAGTCATCTTCATCGAGCCCTCATCTCCTTGCCGCACGATCTCCTTCATGTTACTCTAGGATGCTCAACTCATCATTTCACATCCGGATTCCACTCAAGGGTCTGCCTGGGGCATGATTTCATTCAATGATCTCCTCAGTGTGTCCCCTATCCGCCTCCATTTTCCTCTAGATGTCTGTTGTTGATTCATTCCTAAAGTTTCTTGTTCCTGGACTTAGATAAGTGAAGGAATTGACCTCTTTCAAATTTCTCCTGT
Organism: Trichobilharzia szidati; assembly: GCA_944472155.2. Lineage (NCBI taxonomy): Eukaryota > Metazoa > Platyhelminthes > Trematoda > Strigeidida > Schistosomatidae > Trichobilharzia > Trichobilharzia szidati. Next base: position 8,095,811 of record OX235275.1, read on the forward strand.
TGATAGTGATTGTCGCTTGCTGTTTGGTTGGTTGATTAATTGTCTTCATCACCTCCATCTTCTGTCTATGTTCATTTGCAGTCCTGCCTTTGATGCCTGTCTCCTCTTCTGTCAACATGTTGGTTTTCCCCCCATCAGATCCTCGAATTTCCATGGCATTAGACATATATGTCTTCCGCAAAGTCCAGGTCTTCTAGAGCCTTATTATCAGTCCAATGTATTCTTGTCTTCTTGCTGCCTACACAATCAGGAATATCATCAGTTATATCAGACAGCATTGTCTTACTCCTGTATTCACCTTAAAGTCAGGCTTCACTAAACGATCCATTGTGAATCACCTAACACATGACGTTGTCATACAGCCGTTGAATGAGGTTGATAAAGATTTGGGACACTACATAGTACTAAACTAGTCTTCAAATTACACTTCTCAGTCAACGCTGCCGAAAGCCTTTTCATAGTCAATGAAGCTGACATATAGATCTGACATGTGGTGAGACCAAATAAAACTATACTGGAGTTACTAAAACATGAGGTGGTGAGCAGAATGAGAAGTTTGAGAAGAAAACTAGTCATTTGTTATTATTATTGTTTCCTTTAATTCCTAGAGAAACATAGGGCTTCAGCCGTGCGTCTCCATTGCGTTCGCTTCTCTGCTAGAGTCTCCCTCCGCCTCCAAGTCTGCCCACACGCTTTCATCTCCTCTTCACATGACCTCCTCCAAGTCACCCTCACCCATGCACTGACGACCAACTCGCCACCGCTTCCCTTTCGACCGGGTTCCACTCGAGCAATGGCTTGTCTAGTGATGTCACTCACTTGATGGTTTGTTTCCTCAGAGTATGGCCAGCCAATCCACCTACCTCGATTTCTTCCTGCCTATTTGTTTCACAATCGGTTGGTTCCTGCTGTGTTGGTTGGTTCGCTCATTGCCAGAGATCACACTCTGTTGCTGATGTTTTCTGGCCGGCCGGCCGGCCATCTCATCTTGAGTAGTATTGAGCGAAGACAGCTAGCTGTTAATGAAGGTCTGTAGTTTGTTTGAGATGCTGTTTATGACGCGCAGTGCAAGTCTCTGATCCATCCGTATAGTAAGTGGCACTGACTGACTTCACTCACATTGGAGTTGAAAATCCGGATCTTATCTTCGTTTTGATGCTGAGTAGGGTTGTTGACCTCCACACAGACTTGAGAGTAGTGAAAGCTTGTCTTGCTTTCTTGATCCTCGCTGCTTTGATAACCTCGTCAGTTCCGTTCGCCTGTAGTTGAAACGATGCTTCCCAGGTATGTGGGTAAAGGAGGTTGTTTCTTTCAGGTTCCTTCCATTTATGCTGGCTGACCATTGTCTGTTTTTGTTGTTGTTGTCGCTTTTGGTGGTGTTGACCAGGAATCTTCATCACCACATCGGTTTCCTCTATGTTCACCTGAACTCCTTCCTATCTTCTCTAGATGCTTCTTCTGCCAACTTGTTGCTTTTTGCTTGCATATCTTCCAGTTTGTGGGAAATCAGACATATATCATCGGCGAAGTCCAGATCCTCCAAGCTTTTTGTGTGAGTCCATTTTATGCCTGTTTCCTCATTGCCCGCTGTCTGTCTGTCGCATTATCCAGTCTACTGCAATCAGGAAAATCACTGGCGATAGTAGTAGGCAGCCAGCTTGTCTCACTCCTGTCCTCACTTCGAAGGATTCCGTAAGTTTCCCGTTGTGGATTACTTGGCATGCAGCATTGTCGTACAACCGTCGGATGAGATGTATAATTGTCGGTGGCACCCCGTAGTAGCGAAGTAGTTGCCAAATCACCTCTCGATCGACGCTGTCGAATGTCTTTTCAAAGTCCATGAAGTTGAGATAGAGAGGTGACTGACTGCCATTCCAAGCTTTGTTCAATGATGATCCGTAGTGTGGCGATTTGATCAATGCATGACTTGTTTCTCCTTAATCCAGCTTGTTCCGGTCGAAGTTTTTCATCCAGGTCGGCTTGTTTGATTCTCTCCAGGATGATGCGGCTTAGTATTTTGCTTGGAATGGACAGGAGCATAATTCCGCTCCTGTCATTTGGGAGGAATTGGAGGAATTATCCTGTAGATTAGAAAGCAGAATCAGAAACACGATTGGCATCTCAAAACACCATGACCCACAATATCATGTATTTTAAGAATTTCGTGACATCCGTTGCTTCTCTGTTCTGATTAATTGTTCGTGGTTAGTGGTTAGCTCGATCGGGTTGGTTACTATAGTTCGAATTCACCATTACTTTTATTATTATGCCTCAGACAGTGGGAAGCGAGAAGACAGGGATATCCTGCACCGACCGACGTGAACAACCTAGAAGACCTGGATTTCGCGCGTGGATGACTTATGTTTGATGTCACATAAAATCGGAGACTTACAAGTGAAAACCGACAAACTGGTCGAAGAAGCAGCCAGAGAAGACAGGACTCCAGGTGAACATAGACAAGACGGAGGTTATGAAAATAACCAACCAACCAACCAACAACAACAACAGCAACATGCAGTGCCAATAACCATCAATGGGAGGGATTTGAAAGAGGTTACTTCATTCACTTATCTAGGGAGGGAGCATTGTCTCAACTACACGAGGAACGGACGAAGATGTCAAATCGAGAATCGGGAAGGCAAGAAACACATTCATCAACCTGAAACCAATCAGGAAATCTTCGTCACTCACTCAGCATCAACAACAAAATGATTCGGACTTTCAATACAAACGTCAAGTTAGTCACTTCTTCTTTACGGATGAGAAACTTGGCCAGTGTGTCACCAAGAATATTTTCAACAAGTTGCAGACCTTTATCAACAGCAACAGCTGTCTTCGCTGGCTCTATACTGAAGATCAGATGGCCGCCGGAAAGAACAAGAACCAACAAGAAACTATGGGAAGAAACAAAACAAACAAGAACCAATCGCCCAACAAATATGCAGGAGGAAGAAGTGGAGATGGATTGGAAACTCGCTGAGGAGGAGACCACTGGGTGACATCGCGTGTCAGGCCATAGCTCGAGTGGAACCCGAATGGAAAGTGGCGAGTGGGACGTCCAAGGGTGACATGGAGGAGACCGTGTGAAGAGGAGCTGAAACAGTATGGAATAACATGGATGCAGGTGAAAAGTACAGCTGAAGACAGAAGCAAGTGGAGACGTGTAGTTGAAGCCTATGTTCCACTAGGGACCCAGGGGAGCAATACAATACAATACAAAAATTGTTATTATTGTGATTATTGTTATTATCGTTGCTCAAGGCTTAATACCCTTTGATTCATACTTTCTGTTGGTTTCTATTGTTACCCTATAGGTATGCAAATGGGAACAATTGTCGGTCAAATATTAGCCGGTATTGTATCACAACCACGCTTGATTGATTTAGGCACTATGCCTAAATCATTTATGTATATTTCATATTGGCCATATGCTCATTATTTATTCGGTATATTAAATATCCTATTTTCTGCTCTATGGATATTTACTGTCTATGATAATCCATTAAAACATCCTTGGATTAGCGAGAAAGAAAAACAATATTTATTAGAAACTATTTATACTACTACTACTACTGATGATAATACTGAATACAATAAAGTCAATGAGGTGAGTGAGATGTGAAGAATTTTAAAAATAGGTAAGAATTTTCCCCGTTTACCAAATTATGAGTAACACACATATTGGTTATTCAATTATTTATTGGTTTGTAGGGGGATTTGATTGATTGGTTATGGGATTTCATCATGAGCTGACATTGGTTTCTTAAGTCCTAGTTTGGGACTCTTCATCAGTACGCACCCACCACTAGGGTTCGAACCCAGGACCATCCCGTTACAAGGCGAGATTGTAGATCATTAAGCCACTGGGACCATATCTAATGGCTCCAGCACATGAATTCTAACTTCTGCCAATTCCCGACATAGGGCTGGGCTGTAAGCTACACTTGGTATGTGTGTGTGGGTGGGGGGACTATTCATACTACCCAGTTTCCTAGGTTGAAGTAGGTGGAGTGGGACTCAAACCTGAGGTCCACTGACCAAAAGTCGAGTGCTCAAAACCACTGTGACTTGTCTCCACAGTATTAATTATAGTGTGTGTGTATGTTTATGTGGGCTGATGATACTAGTAGGCGTAGGTGTGTTCAAAGTGAAGATAGTAGAGAGTCTCAGGGTTCAAGCCTACAACTGTTTCTCTGAAAATCAAGTGTTTCTATCTATTTCTGAAGGATTAAAGATACCCACCCACTGAAAATTTCGGAAGACTAAGGTGATTGAAGAAAGCATATAATCTTTTCAATAACTTCATTTTCTTCAGGTCCTACAGTTATATATGCGTCCATAATAATAAAAGAATTATTTTCAAGATTTTTGTTTGTAAGAATTTGTTTGTTTCCAGTTTGAACGCGGCGGGTTGAATCATTGAAATCCAATAAGTACTCGACAGCCGTTTCTTCCTGATCTATAAGTCTTTATCATTCATTACTCACCCAGTGGGGTTTGAACCCATGACCTTCCCTACAAATTAACTCTTAATAATAATAATAATCACTTGATTCCGCAACAATAACAATTTACAGCATGGAATTTTCAGCGTTTCTTTTACATATTGCATTGGTTTAGCTCTTTTTATAATTATATAAATGTATAAAATGTTAAAATATTGATAGTTAATAGGAAAAAATAAAACCCCAACAAAATCACACCATTACTAGATCATAGTGAATAATAAATAAATAATATAACAAGTAACACATGCATTAATATGCATCATTACATTTTATAGTTTAGTTAATGATTTAAAAGTTGTAAAAGTTCTTTTCTGATATTTGTCTCTTCACACAATACTCGTGCCAAATATGGTACGGTCGAATTTTATAGTACGAGCATAAATGTTTATGAAATTTCTTCTGGTCTTACCCGAAGAGATACAAGGAAACAATTGTGAATAAAGGGGATGTTCACTATCAAACAAGATAACTTTAGCTAAGTGTTTACAAGAATTCATATGCCTACTTACAGCCTTCAATGTTCTTCGTAGTATTATATGGTCTTTCTTGAGTAGCCCAGAGAAGAATAATGGAGAGCAATAAAGAATAATGGGCAAAACACATGAATTAATAAATTGTATGAGAAGAGATTGGGTTATACCTCAGTGCCTCAACTTCTTTATGTAATAAGTCAGACGGAAAACTTTCTTAGAAACTATAAGAATATGAGACGACCAGCAAAGGTTTGAAGAGAAACTAATGCCAAGATAAGAAACACTTGACTTACTCTCTATCATGGTACCATCAATATTACAACAATCATGAGATTGGATCAATCCATGGATATTTTTTTCACTTCTCAAACTGAAATCAACAGTATTACATTTAGTTGGATTTAGTTTAAGACCATTTGAGCTAGACCAATCCTTAACTTCAGCTAAGAAGCCATTCATATGGGAACAATCCGATGTGGAAACTACAGGGACAGAAACGGTCAGATCATCAGCATACTTAATGAAGTTAACGTTGGGTGAGTTCGGAAGGTCATGCAAAAAGAAAGAGAAAAGAAATGGAGAAAGTACTGCACCTTGAGGCACACCACTTTCAGTTAGCTGAGAAGTGGAGCGCTTTCCAGCCAAAACAATATGCTGTTTCCTATCCTCAAAATAAGAAGACAGCCATCTAGTTGCCCAGGACTCTGTCTGTGCTGAAATCATCTTTCCTAATAAAAGTGTCCTAGGAAAATAGTCGAAAGCTGCAGTATAGTCTAAACAAAGCTGTTAGAACGAACTTAGCACCCTTATCAAGGCAGGAAACAATATTGTGGTGTAGTACAATGGCTGCATCTAATGTACTTCTTCCACACTTATAAGCAAACTGCTTAGGGTCACTAAAAGCTTTTAAAGAAGGTTTAAGAATATTCAAAAGAAGTTTCTCCATAGTAAAACATTGATCTGATGCTTGTTAGTGACTAGCTACAGGATGAAGTTGACAGTGGGATTCCCCTGCTCAGGAATAAGGACAAATACTCGCCCGGATGTCACTGACTGGTGGTCTCACTACAGTCACAAAAATTAACAGAAGTTGGAGTTCATGGGTCATTGAATCGGGTCCCACTGGCTGAATGGTCTACGAGCTGTAACCTTGTAACCGGAAGGTCCTGAGTTCAAACCTCTTTGGGCGTTCACTAACTGATGATGATTCCCAGACCAGGACGAAAACAGCTGCCCAGTAGTGTATGGCTTTCTATGATTCGCTAACTGGTGTCAATCCATAGTCACACTGGAAATAAAGAATTACTCTTATTCACAACATGAATGTGTTAAATAATCTTCTAATGATTCAGATGAACAGATTAGATTTCTAAAGCATCTACAAGTGATAATAAACATCAGCATACAACACTCAGATGAATGTCAGAAAAGTTGAGAAAAATAATAACGGAGGATTTATGCATTTATAGGTTCCATAGAGGAATCCTTCGAAGTGAGAACAAGAGTAAGGCAAGCTGGCTGCCTACTATCGCCAATGATTTTCCTGATTGCAGTAGATTGGATAATGCGACAAACAGCGGCGGGCAATGAGGAAACAGGCATAAAATGGACTCACACAAAAAACTTGGAGAATCTTGATTTCGCCGATAATATGTGTCTGATTTCCCACAAACTGGAAGATATGCAAGCGAAAAGCAACAAGTTGGCAGAAGAAGCATCATAGATAGGAAGGACTTCAGGTGAACATAGAAAAACAGAGGTGATGAACATTTCTGGGCAACACCACCACCAACAGCAGCAACAAAAACAACAGACAACAATCAGCATAAATGGAAGGAACCTGAAAGAAACAACCTGCTTTACCTACCTGGGAAGCATCGTTTCAACTACAGGCCAGCGGAACTGACGAGGATATCAAAGCAAGAATCGGAAAAGCAAGACAAGCTTTCACTACTCTCAATTCTGTGTGGAGGTCAACAGCACTCAGCATCAAAAATAAGATCCGGATTTTCAACTCCAATGTGAAGTCAGTCAGTGCCACTTACTATACGGATGGATCAGAGACTTGCACTGCGCGTCATAAACAGCATCTCAAACAAACTACAGACCTTCATTAACAGCTAGCTGTCTTCGCTCAATACTACTCAAGATCAGATGGCCGGCCGGCCCCAGAAAACATCAGCAACAGAGAGGGAGGGATCTCTGGCAATGAGCGAACCAACCAACACAGCAGGAACCAACCGATTGTGAAACAAATAGGCAGGAAGAAATGGAGGTAGGTGGATTGGCTGGCCATACTCTGAGGAAACAAACCATCAAGTGAGCGACATCAGAAGACAAGCCATTGCTCGAGTGGAACCCGTCTGAAAGGGAAGCGGTGGCGAGTTGGTCGTCAGTGCGAGGGTGGGGTGACTTGGAGGAGGTCATGTGAAGAGGAGATGAAAGCGTGTGGGCAGACTTGGAGCCAGGTGAAGACTGTAATAGAGAACCGAAGACAATGGAGACGCACGGCTGAAGCCCTATGTTCCTCTAGGAATTAAAGGAAACAATAAATATAATAATATAGCGGGTCATAGTGTAACGACAGAAGGCAAGGGTCAGGCAACAGATCATTTATAAAGGAAATCAACGCATTTTTATTTATTTTCATGTACACTACTATGGATTTTTAAGCAAACAAACACAGTCTTCCGATTGGTTGTTTCTCAAGTAAATTTAATCTTTCATCTCTTTGTGACTGTTTCTTGAATGTCAAATCCTCTACAAGTTAACTGCATCCGCCTACGCAAAGTCTGCTGTGGTCGGTTTTGAATCAATCTTTGTTCACATTTTCTCACGACAAATCTTGGGAACGTAAATATTGACGTAAATTACTGTCTACCAATTTGGCTAGTAGACAGCTCTCACCACACTAGTAGCAATACTGACTGGATCTTTTTCTTCCCTACACATTGATTCATAGTTGCTTCTATGGAAGTTAGTTTTATTGGCCCCTGCCTTAGGATCTTAATTTGTCGTGCTCAGGAGCATCTGTCAGTGTGGATAGATATATGTGTGTGTAGTAAAAACCACTAAAAGTTCAATATTAAATCGCCTGGTTTAAACAGTTCATAAAACCAGAAATGAAAAAATAAAAAATTTCCATCATCTATCAGGTACCAAATAAATTTTTAAAAACCTTAAAGTGTTGAATACTTCAAGCAGAGATCGTTGAAAACCATCTGGGAGCACTGGGGGACTGTTTCATCTTATTTCGGGATTTTTAATCAGTTCGCACTCTCAACTCCAATAGGGATTGACCCCCGAACCAGGCTTGGGGTCACTAAGGCTGAAATGCAATGACGCCTTGACTTTAACTTTATCATCTCCTGTCTTCAATGAGCATCCGTTTCATCTTGACATAGTGAACTCCACTGGTTAACCTGCGAACTACCTCTGCAACTTCAGAAAATCCTCTCAGTACATCCTCCAGCTTATGAGTCGCAAATAGGACAAAATTCCTATTCCAGATTCCACTAGTGGTCACCGAAAAAGAAAAATGAATATCATGTTAACCTTTGGACACTCTCGAGGCGTTTGTACTTTAAGCTAAGAATTCATTAAAGATTGAGCTCTTCGATCCAATAATATCAATCAACAGTTGGAATCCGGTGGTGGTGGTGGCCAAGATTTTCACTTCGCCTACAATCACCTCCTACTACATGAGTAGTAATTGTATCAAACAGTAAAGTGATATTAGTGGCTAATTATCAAGTGGTAATATTCTTGAATGTAAAACAAGGAAAAAGACAGCGAAAATGTAGGATCTCAAACTACTGTGCAGTTGTGTCATTCACCCAGACCCTGTATCCGTGCATATGCCAGTTTACGCCGTCTCTGGCATAGACGTGATATCCGACTATCAACCAAACGGCGTGTGTACTGCTCATCAGTCCGCTCCGTCCTCCTTTATGGCTGGCTGTGAGACCTGGCCATTGAGAGCAGAAGACATGAGAAGATTAGCTGTCTTCGATCATAGGTTTCTGCGTTCTATCTCCCGTGTGTGTGAAGTGGTATAATAAGGTGAGCAATATTGAGGTTAGGCCATCGGTCGAGTGCTAGTTGGTAAGGAGGAATTGGAAATCAATCGACGAGACTGTGAAATTACATCGACTGAGATGGTCAGGACATGTGTTACGCATGCATCCCTAGTCATCGCCTTCCTCGACAATGGGCAATGTTAGCTCGTGATATAGGATGGGTCAGGCTGGAAAAATGCTAGCTAGTGGTGGTCAAACGAAAACATGGCTTCACCAGTCAATGAAATCTACAACAGTTAGTCTAGGCCACGTAGGAAGGTGTAGACTTCCTGACTGGTTGGAGTCCTCGGGACGGTAAAAACCAATGAAGGCTGGAAACAATTGGTGACATGGCTAGCTCAAAGTGATCGTTCTCAATGGCTGGCTGGTGCAGATGCATCCACTCCTTGTGACCTATTTATGATTTCCAATGAAACTGTTTTGTTCTTCGTTATTACTATTCCTTTTGTCTCACACCTCTGTTTACTGTCTCTCTCTAATATGCATTTCTCCTACTTTCTTCTTTTCTGGCTTTGTGTGCTACAAGGAGGGAGTGTGGCGATTTGAACTGGCGCACACATCTGTGCAAAGTTCTATGTCGAAAACAGACAGACCGACAGATGTTTCACCTGGAACCCAAGGGAGTAGTAACAGTGGTAATAAAAATATGAATGGATGGATCGATGCTAGGCTGTATCACTCAGCATCTCTAATCTTATATTTCGGTGATAATTTGAACTCCAATAAAGCAATCTACATTTCCCCCTACAGTTTAGGCTAATAACCCGTTATTACTCGATGAATTGATTTTCTCATCCAAAAAGTGTTAGCCTTTCCTCACGCTTCAGATATTATCAGTGTGGCATGTGCTACTGATAAGATTTATCAGCAGTATATTAAGAGACGTTTATCGGCATAAAAATATCACATAGCAGGGAGATAGATTTGATGTAAAACAGAGCAAATGAACGAGTGTTGCAGCAAGACAGTAGCTGGACAAAGAAACTCAATACGAAGGGGGCAGAAGTAGTATTAATACACGGAAGATCTGTGCAGCAAATGACAATTTTCAGATAAGGTGTACGTAGATAACTTCGCCATATGATGATACCAAATTCCAAGCAAAAATTCTGTTACCAATTTTCTTGTCTTTCTTTCTACCCGTGAATTCCAACGTTGTTAATTTTTTGAACGTCTTCTTGAGGAAATAGCTATAATCGATATTCTTCCCCCTTAATTTATTTTATTGTTTTAGTTTCGATTGCTTAGGATTATTGATTACCTATTCACATATAGGATTGTATCATTTTGTTTTGTTCAATAAAAAAATAAATAATAATAAGAAAACTATTGAATAACTCTCAGGCATGAGTTGATCTTTTTACCTGAGAACGCAGTGAAACCGTTTGATTGGTCACCCTCACCCACCCCACCCACTAACCCCACTTTACTTCTGCTTTACTCCATCAACAATAACAACAACAACAACAACACAATCTATATATGTCCAAACCAAGTTCACTTTTAACAGTTTGAAAAAATTTGGGCATTGGGTATATGATATTCATTATAATAATAAAGGTTTTAGTATTTCCCAATGAATGAAAAACAAAACGATATTGCTGTTTTTACTGACGTTTCGCTATTTAATGCTAATAGCTTTATCAAAGTATTATTAAACCGGAATTTACAAAATCTCAACAAAGAGTTAGGGAGTGAGAAAATAGACTTAGGTCAAGTTAAAGGGACATATTGAAAGTAAAAATAGCAATGAAGATAACTAAACCAAATAACAAAGTTCATAGTTTGTCTGTTATGGTAGCAGAATAAAGTTTACTAACTTGATCATCGTTCGTTAGTCTGGGGTCATTTTCCGTTGTCAAGTTGCTCAATTGGTAAAGAAAACAAAATCAAGTGTGGATTGTTGGATTTGATCAGTGTGTAAAATTATAAAAGTAGTGTGTGTGTGTTTACATAGTGAATTCGCATATCACATTCGTGTTGGTTTTGTCACTTCATGGGGGAGGGAAGGGAGGTGTTGTAACCAGGTCAGATTCTGTTTTAGTCCATTATTCCTATTCATTGATATAAGAATAAAACTTGGGCACTGTGGTAGAGTGTAATTCCATTATGGGTAAATTTTATTTTGATAGAGTCTCACAGTGTTATACAGTAATATTTACTGATATCAGTAAATATGATATTAGACGTTATTGATGATTTCTGAAGTTTTTCTGGATTATTTCAATATTGTCAAAATCAATTTTGTGACCTGATTCTATAGTGTGTAGATGAGCTATGGCTGATGATTTTTCAAGTTTTTCTAGTTCAACCGGATTTCTCTGTGGTCGAAGAGATGCTCTACGGTGCTTATTTCTTCTGATTTTGATTTCTCTCTAGCGATGTTTCTCCGATGTATATTGCATCACATCCCAAGCGAGCATTTTATTTTATAGACACAATTAGATAGAGAATCTTTAGGGATTTGGTCTTTTATATGGACAAGGTTGCTTCGTAGTGTGTCTGATGTTTTGAAGAAAACACTAATGATACTCTAATAATACTTTGATCGAGCTATTAGCATTAAATAGCGAAACGTCAGTAAGAGCAACAATATCGTTTTGTTTTTCATTCATTCATTGGGAAATACAAAAACCTTTATTATAACAACACAATCTGTCTTCAAAATTAACCTTGTCAAGGTGTATTTAGTTTTCTTTTCTGTGAAGAGAAATGGTATATATATAACTGATATGAAGGGAATATGTTAACCGCCAAAATATATTTATATATACATTGACAATTACTTCATCTGATATATACTATTATTATTGTTGTTGTTTAAATCGAAACAAAATTAGGTAGGTATTCAATAAATCAGTTAGTTACATAGGTGAACTCATAGATTCAAAAAATAAAAGACAAATCAGATTAGAAGAAAAGAAAATAATCCTACAAAATAATAAGTTGTAATTTTTTATCTATAAGCTGGTTCATTGGGAGAAAATCCTCTCCAGACATGTACAGTGGGGGTTCACATCCCAAACAACGTGCCTAACTGGTTGGGTAGGAAGTTCAGAATAGAGAAAAGGTTTGATGCGATGTTGGCGAACTTAATAATATATGTGTAAAACTTGGGCACTGTGGTGGTAGTAAGTAATTCCATATTAGTTTGTTTATTAGATATATCACACAGTCAGTGAAACAGTATTATTTACTGGATGACACAGTTTCGAACAAAATTTATTAGTGTTCATAATCATGCCATCAATTGTAATCACACGAGTTTGACACTTGAGTTTATAGTTTTCTTTGTTTTCTCCTATTTGTCGTCGTAGGGGTAGTAGTATCTTCCAGATATCTGGGTGGACAGGTGATGAATCATTCCTATTACACGCATTCTCCTCAGTTGGTTCGATAAACAAAGCTTCTGTTATCAATCTCTCCCTCCACCCTGCTGTTACATTAGATTTTAAAACTGTCATCCTATCCCATCCAGCCTATTGTATGGTTGTGTGTAACTGCATGTGGTGAGTGCTATAAGCTGAACTATTCTCTAGATTTCTTATCTTATTTGGATCAACCAATCTAGATTTTGCTAGATTTTTATGTTCAGCTAGTCTGACTGCCCCTGTTCTACTAGTTTGACCTATGTATTTGACCTGACAATCATTCCAACAGGGTATTAGATAAACTAAATTGTTTTGTTTTAAAGGCTCTACAGGATCCACTATTTAACCGACAAAGCTTGTTTCTAACTGAGTTTGTGGTTGGTTTGAATGCCAGCAGCCACTTTTATTCCTGCCTTGTTAAGAAATCTGCGTAAGGCTTCCAAGGTACCTTCCTTGTATGGAATTACTACTGATTTAGATTCCTTATTGTTGGTGTCGTCATTAATATTATTGTTATTATCACTATCGCTACTATCATTATTTATTTTATTTTTACATTTCCTTACATATTTCCTGACCAATTTATCCGGGTAATTATTAAGTTTCAAGGCTTCTTTTATGTGTATCAGTTCCTGTTCAAGTTTTCAAGTCGTGTGATTACAATTGATATGATTATGAACAATAAATTTGGCGAACTTAACCGTGTGAAAACGATGCGACTGCTTTATTAGTAGTAGTAATGCTTTGGGTTTTCGAGTGGCACAGTGGTTAGAACTCTCGCCGACCATCCGCATGGTCTGGGGTTCGAGTCCCTGCCGACGCACACCCGATATCTATGGTTGGCCTGCAAAATTTGGGCTACCGATATCCATGCTGAAAATTCCATACTTGTACTGAAAATACGGTGTGGCATCAAGCTGTAATAAAAAAAATAGAAAAATTTTGATTTCGCTCTGTTCACCGCTGTCTTTTCTCGATCTGGCTCTAGTGACTGCACATAAGTTTTCATTTCCTCAGCGTCACATGATCTTCTACGTGTCATCCTTGGATCTATGCTCAACACACTCGTTGTTTCTCAACTGGGTTCAATTCGAGGGCCTGGCACTTGATGTAGCATGCTATTTAACGGCCTCCTCAGCCTATTCACAATCCGTTTAAATTTTCTGTTGCATGTTTATTTGTTAGGCGACAGGTTCTTGGATATTTCGTTGTCTGCCAGAGTTCCCCTTTGCTTGTCCTTACTAAAATTTCAAAAGCGAATGGAAAGACTTATATTTCTGTGATAGAATTCCACCTCGTTTCTACCATCATTCCCTTCCTATATGAAGCAGTGGTGCTTTTGTCAAGGTTCCCGATTTCTAGTTTCATTGGGTCAGGGGTTCGAACCCCGTTTCACCTAATAAGTTTTGGATATCCAGGCAGTATGATTATTTCCTCCCCCCTCCTCACTCTACCTCAGAAACAATTGATGTGACTAATTGCTAACCACAGTTTGGGATCACATTTGGTAGTGATTGCTTAATATTTACATCCATTCTTTTGTTTTCTCTCTCTTTAATACACATTTCATCAAAGGAATCAAATACTACTGAAAAAGAAGTTAGCAGTAGTGGTGATACTAAAAAGTAAGTTAACTGATTTTATTTCAGTTATATTTGCTGTTTTGTTTTGTTTTAAGTTTTGTAGCAATCTAGATTAATTCCAGCATAGATTTTCTCAGTGAACCATCATTAGGTACAGAAATGATGAGAATGAAGGAGCACCAGACTGATGTTTCGTCCTAGATTGGGACTCTTCAGACTCTTTAGGTTAGAATCCGACGATTAAAGGATGTTAACATCTGTGAGTTTTGCTATATGACCACACTGAAACTCTGAAATAAATAAAAATTACTACGAACGCATCTTGAAGTTGTTATGAGGACTCTTGGCCTGTGGGGGTTCCAAGATATCAGAGTAAAGGTGGATGTTCATCTACAGGATCTCGGTTGGTGGAACTGACAGAATCTAAAATTCATAGCTCATTGCATTCTGCCCCTTTGGCTGAATAGTCTGCAGAGCTTGCCAAACTCTTGTGAGTGACGTCCAGTTCAAAATTGTATTAGAGTAATATGAAAGTCGACTCTGATTTGATGGAATCTACGGCACTATTCAGAAATAATAATTTATATCAGAAATATAAAACTACTTCGACAATGCCATCCAGCAGCTGTGCGATCCAAACGTGTCTCAGACACAAAACACGTACTGCAAAACAAAACTGCTTCAGTTTACTCCACGATCAATAAGAATATTTTCAATATGGACGGATGAAAACTTTGTCTGCAAGAATGAAACATAAGAAACACATTTTCCTCAGACGCTGTACGGTAAACAGGATCACTCCTAACAGTTACCATAATCGTAAAATAAGACATCCTTATCACTACCATCGCACAACAGTAAATAGAATCAATTAATGGTTGGAATCAGCCAACAACATCAGTATTATTATTGTTCCCTTTAATTCCTAGAGGAACATAGGGCTTCAGCTGTGCGTCTCCATTGTATTCGCTTCTCTGTTAGAGTTTTCACCTCGCTGCAAGTCTGCCCACACGTTTTTATCTCCTCTTCACATGACCTCCTCCAAGTCACCCCACCCTCACACTGACGACCAACTCGCCGCCGCTTCCCTTTCGGCCGGGTTCCACTCGAGCAATGGCTTGTCTAGTGATGTCACTTGATGGCTTGTTTCCTCAGAGTATGGCCAGCCAATCCACCTACCTCCATTTCTTCCTGCCTATTTGTTTCACAATCGGTTGGTTCCTGCTGTGTTGGGTTGGTTCGCTCATTGACAGAGATCCCTCTCTGTTGCTGATGTTTTCTGGCCGGCCGGCCATCTGATCTTGAGTGGTATTGAGCGAATACAGCTAGCTGTTAATGAAGGTGTGTAGTTTGTTTGAGATGCTGTTTATGACGCGCAGTGCAAGTCTCTGATCCGTATATTAGGTGGCACTGACTGACTTCACATTGGAGTTGAAAATCCGGATCTTATTTTGGATGCTGAGTGCTAGCCAACAACTTAGCGGAATAATAAGGATTAAATCAAAAGGAGATGTACAAATGTTAGACACACAGGTTAGGGGTAAAGGGTAATGATTGTAAAATTAATTGAAACATTCGAATAAATATCAGTATTGTAAACAGATTGTTTAATAAGTGATTTTTAGATCAATTATTCTACTGTTAACAAAATAATATAATTTACAAAATACCCTGCAATGACCGTGAGTTAGGTCAGACTAGTAGGTCAGGGGTAGTCAGATTGTCAGAACATAAGAATTTAGCTAAGGTAAGAATGGCTGACCCAGAGAAGATAAGTAGTTTAGAAAAAAGCTCAGCAGTTGCATTGCATGCATTGGCACACAACCACACAACAGGGTGGGAGAAGGTTACATTTCCAAGATGTAATATAGGTAGGTGGAGGGAGAGATTGGTTACTGAATCTTTGTTCATCGAGTCTACACCCTACACGTGCAATAGGAATGACTCATCCCTCATACCCGAAATATGGAAAATACTACTACCAATCAAATCAAGCGATGAATTGGAATAATGGAATTATATAAACGAAGTTAGAAAGTTGTGTGAGTACCTTGATATGATTGATTATGAGCAGCTAGAAATTGTGCTCGAAACGTTGTTTTCAATAGGTTCGTTTGTAGTCCCTAATTCTCTGCTTCTCCTGCCATTCTGTTGGTTTTCGCCCACAGATCTTCAAGTTTTCTTGAAATCACACACACACACAAACCATCCTCGAAGCCCAGTCTTCTAGAGTCTTCTTGTCAGTCCAATACATACCAGTCTTTTCACTTCCTTCTCTCTGTCACATGATTCAGTCTGATATAATCAGGAATATCATCTGTGATATTGAGCAGATCACTTCAAAGGCTTCAATGAACTTTCAGTTGTGAATCATTTGGGATATGCCGTCATCACATAGCTGTTGGCTGAGGCCTATAAAGGTTCAGGAAACTCCATAGTGTTGGAGCAGTTTCGAAATTACTGCAACTAATGTGAATAGGATATTGTGTATTATCTTTCTATGAAATTAATTGGAATTTCTGCTGTGAAAGTAACAAGAACTGGAAGGTTAGATTACTTAGGACAAATCAATAAACCAAGAGGAAAATGATGGGACAACTGCCCTCTAATGTAAGACATAAGGGGTTTTATTAAGAAAATACTCAGTGTGACTGGTTTATATTAGTCCTCATAAGTAGTGTTTTCCACAGTATATAACACACATCTTTGAAACAACGGGTACTAGTTTCTACTGACAGTGGAACGCGAAAATAATCAAATACTTGTGATACAGAACCATCTAGTTGACGAGACCCCTCAGTAGGAAGGAAGGAAATCACCTGCTGAATTCCACAGTTAGCCAACACCAACCGAGTGAGATCCTCCTGTCCTTCCGGAAGGAAGCAATGACTTAGTAAAGAGAAAATTCAGAATAACGGAAATAACTAATACCGACATTTGTAAAAAATTATATTTGTAAAATCTCAGTGAAATTGAAATGATTAATTCCAACGTTTCCTATGTTCAGCAATCTGATCCGAACTTCTTCAAGGAAATTAATCGAAATTAACATAACAGAGGTTTATATATAAAAAGCACATCTCTTGTTTTTGAAACTTTGTCCAATCATGAGTCATAAAACAGGCATCAACATGTATAATAAACAAACAAAACAAAATTGTATGTTTATATATA
Organism: Trichobilharzia szidati; assembly: GCA_944472155.2. Taxonomy (NCBI): domain Eukaryota; kingdom Metazoa; phylum Platyhelminthes; class Trematoda; order Strigeidida; family Schistosomatidae; genus Trichobilharzia; species Trichobilharzia szidati. The sequence continues at coordinate 8,112,999 of OX235275.1, forward strand.
TGAAAGGACATATAAAAGTACGACGAACTCAGTGGTCGTTGTCCTTTAAATCCAGACGAAATTATGAAGGCATTAGAATTGTGTCTTCGATTCACGTTATTTACGTTTAGAGGGGTTCTTTACCGTCAAACATAAGGCATTGCTATGGGATCACCAGTATCTTCGCTAGTTGCCAATCTGTTTATGCACTCATTAGAAACAAATGCAACTATGAGATGCCCTAGTCCTCCAAAGATGTGGTTAAGATACGTGGATGATACCTTTGTCATAATCAAACGTAGTTTGTTAAATGAACTTTTTCACTTAATGAACAAAATGTCAGAAACTATCAAGTTTTTCAAAGAGGTTGAATTCGATGAGAATGAGTTGGCATTCCTGGACTGTTTAATAAAAAGAAAATTAGATGACAAATTTAAAATAAACATTTTCAGAAAGCCGACAAATTCGGATAGATACCTAGATTACTATTCAGCTCACTCATTTACCACCAAAGTAACTGTGGTCAAGAATCTGATTAACAGAGCCAAACGTCTAGTTACTGAGGAGGAAGATATTAGCAAGGAATTAAAATTGGTTCAATCCACTCTTGAATCAAATAATTATCCTAAAGCTTTCATAGAAAGATATTTGAAATGTGAAGACAAGGATGAATCGGAACCTGCTGCTAAGAATTGGGTTAGTACAGCGGTGATTCCTTACCGCAAAGAAACATCCGATGAAATAAAGCGAATCCTTAACGATCATAACATAAGAGTGTATTTTCGTGCAACTAACACCTTACGCTCATCACTGGTGAAGGTTAAGGATAGAATAGTACAAGAAAACCAGCAGAATTGTGTATATCAGATCAATTGTGGGGATTGTAACGCCGTATATGTAGGAGAAACTTCCAGACAGGTAAGTATAAGAGTGAAAGAGCATAGACAATGTCTAAAGGTGGTTCCAAAGACCTCTGCAGACTTGAATAAGTTAGAAAACAACTCAGCGATTGCACTGCATTCGATAGAAACGGGACATAAAATCGACTTTGATAGGACTAAGGTTCTACAGAAGTGTTTTGGTTCATATAAAGAAAGACTGACTGCAGAAGCACTACATATATGAGTGAATCCGAACAGTTTGAACATACGTGAAGGTGTGATGTCAGCTGATGCATGGCAAATCCTGACTAATAAATAAATTGGATATGTTTCAACAATTTGTCATACTTGGTCAAATTCCCGATTCTCTAACAAATGTTTTATGGCTGTTCACTCCCTCCCACACACACACACACACACCATTGTATACTACATACACACATACACATTTTTAACAAAAGTAGACTAATTTTGAAAGTCTGAGGTCAAATCTTGATCACAGTTCATACAACTTTTGTTTATTATACCTGTTGAGAGATGTTCCCTTTTTATATATAAACCTCTGTTATGTTAATTTCGATTAATTTCCCTGAAGGAGTTCGGACCAGATTGCCGAACATAGGAAACGTCGGAATTAATCATTTCAATTTCGCTGAGATTTTACAAATATAATTTTTACAAATGTCTACTTCGCACTCGGCGCTCAATTATTTTGCCAGTATCCGGTCAAATCTTGATCACAGTTCATATGACCTAATACCGAACCTTATCGTTTAAGTTAATTTGCATTTCCGCCTTGACCAAAATTCTCCAGTCTCCGTTGAAATATCACAGCTACTAGTGTAGACGATTTGATGCTGTCTGAAGATTATCATGATGATGTTGGTTTCGACTGATTGGGACTAGCAGTGGAATCTAGGATGGGAACTTCGTTCGATTTGAGACGATTTCGCCGGAAGTTCCCACCACGACTCGAACTGAAGACCCAAAGTCTCAAACACCAATAGATCCTTATTTGTATTATTTTCTCCTTTAGCAAAGAATAAACGACCTAGCAATTAGAGTATTTCTAGTCATATTTTTGTAGAAGTGTCACGTAAATATGTAAAAATAATTTCAATGAACTTAAAATGTTCATTTACCTTTTTGTAATTGGTTGATTATTATGTTGGTGTATAATGTGGGAGAAGAGAGAGCATTTCTGTCATTTTAATGATTTAAAAGGATTTTTTTTTTGTGGAAGTGAATACTTTCCCCTAATCTTGTGTATGTCAGATTGATTGATTGATTTTGTTAGTGCATTCCCTCCTCTTCAATGTGCGCACACACACACACACGCACATACACCTACATGCACAAACAAACAATTATATGTGTCGGTGAGTATATCAATTTTTATAAGTATATGTGTTTTATTCATATGCCTTCAGAGTGGAACATTGGGTTCCACTTCAGGCTTTTTGAAGCTTGAAGTTTCACTAGAAGTAGTGATATTCTTTTGTATGCGGGTTAGGTTCCCCGCACCTCACATCCAGCCTTCTTTCTGTCGACTTCTTCTCAGAAATCTGGGACAATAATAGTAGTAGTAATTGAAATTTCTTCCTATGGAATAAAGCAAACATTGTGGTTTATGCGTAAATATCTAAAAACAGGATGTATCTAAAGTACGATCCTACATTATTATTATTATTATTGTAACCTTTAATTCCTAGAGGAACATAGGGCTTCAGCCGTGCGTCTCCATTGAGTTCGGTTCTCTGCTACAGTCTTCACCTGGCTCCAAGTCTGACCACACACACGCTTTCATCTCCTCTTCACATGACCTCCTCCAAGTCACCCCCACTCTCGCACTGACGACCAACTCGCCGCCGCCTCTCTTTCGGCCGGGTTCCACTCGAGCAATGGCTTGTCTAGTGATGTCAGTCACTTGATGGTTTGTTTCCTCAGAGTATGACCAGCCAATCCACCTACCTCCATTTCTTCCTGCCTATTTGTTTCACAATCGGTTGGTTCCTGCTGTGTTGGTTGGTTCGCTCATTGCCAGAGATCCCTCTCTGTTGCTGATGTTTTCTGGCCGGCCGGCCATCTGATCTTGAGTAGTATTGAGCGAAGACAGCTAGCTGTTAATGAAGGTGTGTAGTTTGTTTGAGATGCAGCTGTTTATGACGCGCAGTGCAAGTCTCTGATCCATCCGTATAGTAAGTGGCACTGACTGACTTCACATTGGAGTTGAAAATCCGGATCTTATCTTCGTTTTGATGCTGAGTGCTGAGTGCTGTTGACGTCCACACAGACTTGACGTGAGTAGTGAAAGCTTGTCTTGCTTTTCCAATCGATTATTGCTTTGATATCCTCGTCAGTTCCGCCGGCCTGTAGTTGAAACGATGCTTCCCAGGTAGGTACGTGAAGGAGGTTGTTTCTTTCAGGTTCCTTCCATTTATGCTGATTGTTGTCTGTTGTTGTTGTTGCTGTTGGTGGTGTTGGCCAGGAATCTTCATCACCACATCTGTTTTCTCCATGTTCACCTGAAGTAAGTCTCATCTGCTCTAGATGCTTCTTCTGCCAACTTGTTGCTTTTCGCTTGCATATCTTCCAGTTTGTGAGAAATCAGACATATATCATCGGTGAAGTCCAGATCCTCCAAGTTTTCGTGTGAGTCCATTTTATGTCTGTTTCCTCATTGCCTGCTGTCTGTCTGTTGCATTATCCAATCTACCACAATCAGGAAAATCATTGGAGATAGTAGGCAGCCAGCCAGCCTTGTTTTACTCCTGTCCTCACTTCGAAGGATTCCATAAGTTTCCCGTTGTGAATTACTTGGTATGCAGCACTGTCGTACAGCTGTTGGATGAGATGTATAATTGTCAGTGGTACCCCTTGGTAGTAACGAAGTAGTTTCCAAAGCACCTCTCGATCGATGCTGCGCTATCGAAGGCCTTTTCAAAGTCGATGAAGTTGAGATAGAGAGGTGACTGCCATTCCAAACTTTGTTCAATGATGATCCGTAATGTGGCGATCTGATCAATACATGACTTGTTTCTCCTGAATCCAGCCTGTTCCGGTCGAAGTTTTTCATCTAGGGTGGCATGTTTGATTCTCTCCAGGATGATGCGGCTTAGTATTTTGCTTGGGATGGACAAGAGCATAATTGCGCGCCAGTTCTTGCATTGACTTAAGTCTCCTTTCTTTGGTAGTTTGAATAAGTCTCCTTTCTTTCAATCCTCGAGTACTTTGCCTTCTTTCCACACCTTCTCCAGTAGTGGCGTCATCATCCTACATTATATATGAAATAATAAATATAATATACAAACGTTAACTTATGAGGTATCTAAGGTTGAATGCCATCAAATTTACTGTCACTGTGATTATAATAAGAGGTGTTTCAAGGTTGATCAACCATCGGTATTGAACAGCGAGCGAATGAATGTTCAGATAAAGAATAAAGGGATTCGGATCAAATGGCGACTCTATACGTCATCATCCAGCAGTGCATATAATGGCAGTCGAATCTCCAGCTCAACTTCATCGACTATGAAAAGACCTTTGACAGCGTTGACTGCGAAGTGTATCAAAAAATGACATTAGTTAGAGAACCATTGGAAAACCTGAGAGCACTGGACAGCTACTTCGTCCCAGCTTGGGACTCTTCAGCAGTACGCATCCGCCGGGATTCGAACCCAAGACCTCCTGGTTACAAGGCGAGCTCGTATATCATTAAGCCACTGGGACCCGATCCAATGGCCAACCCATGAATTCTAACTTCTGCCAATTCACGACATAGCGCGACCCCTAGCCAATGTCTTCGGCGAGTATTTGTCCTCACACCAGACCTGCTGCACTCTACTGGTCACGACTTTTCACTAGAACCCCAGGTAACTACCTACCTGAATAGGGCAAGTCGCAAGTGAGCATCTCATTGATATTCAAGCTCACCTTGCAACCAGAAGGTCCTGGGTTCGAATCCCGGTGGGCGCATACTACTGAAGAGTCCCAAACTAGGACGAAATAGCTGTCCAGTACTCCCAGGTTTTCCAATGGTTCTCTAACTAATGTTAGCTTATGATGAATATCCTGTAACCAATCAAATCCCTACAAACCAACACTTGAGTATCGAAAACTATTTCAACTCAACGGCGTGCAGTGTCCAATTCTTTATCAACCTTATTCAACAGCACTATGACAATGCGACATGTGAAGTGATCCACAGGGGGAAAACTTAGTGGAGTCTGCCTTTGAAGTGAATACAGGAGTAAGACAAGGCTGGCTGCCTACTTTCACCAACTGGATTATGCGGAATGCTTTCAGGAGTGAGCAAATTGGAATTATGTTGAACTGATGAGAAGATTCTAGAAGATTTAGTCTTCACAGACGACTTATGTTTAGTGACACTTCAGCTCCAAGACATACAGATGAAAACCAATAAATTGACAGAAGAGGCAGTCGGTGAGGACAGGAATCCAAGTCAGCAGAGAGAGGATGGAGGTGATGAAGGTAACCAATCAACCAATGACAACGAACTCCGATCACTATCAACAGGAGAAGTTTGAAGGAAGTCACCCCTTACAATTATCTAGGCGGCATCATTTCAACTACAGGTGACACAGATAAGAATGTTTTATCGAAAGGGTCAAAAAAGGAAGGCAGACCTTCATTACGCTGAAATCAGTTTGGAAATCTTCTGCACTTAGTATGAGGAACTAGATACGGATTCTCAATACTAATTTCAAGTCGCTCAGTTCTTGTATGCTGGTCAGAGAGGTAGAGAGTCAAGCAGGCTTCGAACTTTCATTATCAGTTGCCTTCACTGGCTCCATACTGAAGGTCACATGGCCAACCGGAAAGAATTGACAACAAGGAACTCTGGAAACGAACCAACCAAGAATCTCAGGGTTTCATCATGAAATGACATGAGTTAGAGGACCTGGAAGTACTAGACAACTGTTTCGTCCCAGTTTAGGGCTCTTCATCAGTACTCGCTCGCCACCACTGTTCGGACCCAGGACCTTCTGGTTAGAAGACAGGCTGGTAGACCACTAGGCCACTAGGACTCAGGTCGGGTGTGAGGAGAAATACTCGCCAGTAGTGGTCACACCATATCATGAATTGGCAGGCGTTAGAATTCATAGGCCATGGGATCGGGTGCCTTGTAAATAGAAGGTCATGGGATGGAAGCTAACTGGTTGTGTGCTGCTGAGGAATCCCAAACTAGGACGAAACAGCTGCTCAGTACTCCCACGTCTTCCAGTGGTCCTCTAACCGATATCAGTTCATCATGAAATCCTGAGACCAATGAAATCCCCACAAACCAACACTTGAATACCAACCAAAATACTGTTGCCGAACAAATATGGCAGGAGAAAAATGGAGATGGATCTTTGGGTGGCATCGCGCAACAGGCCGCCGCTCGAGTGTAAACCTGGTGAGTTTGGCGTAAATCCGAAGCAGGTCGTGTGAGAAGGAGGTGAGAGATCAAGGAAAAGCGTGGGGCTAGCTGGAGAGGACTGCAGGGAACAGATCAAAGTAAAGATGTGTTATTAAAGCCTCAGGTGCCACTTGGAACCCATGGGAATAATAATAAGTTTCTAAACAGAGAGGCATACAAATAAAACGCGAATAGCAGATACTGCTTGGCTATAAAAAGATAATGAACAGAGATCACATGAATTTCAATGGAAGTTAGCATTCACTATGGTTACAGAAAAACGATAAAACGGAATACACTCATACTACTTATTACTGTTAAGTAGTATAAAATGGAAAAGAAAGAAAATATCAACAAAGGACTAATAAGCTGGCAATTAACACTCTCTTTACTGGGCTTGTGGTGAGAGTTGTCTACTAGCCAAATTGGTAGACAGTAATTTACGTCAATATTTACGTTCCCAAGATTTGTCGTGAGGAACAACCAATCGGAAGACTGTGTTTGTTTGTTTACATATCCATAATAATGTACATGAAAATATATATAAATATGCGTTGATTTCCTTAATAAACGATCTGTTGCCTGACTCTTGCCTTCTGTCGTTGCAGGCTTACTGCCTGATGGGAGAAATTTGGGAGTGATTAGGCCGGGGAATAAACCCAAGACCGCAAGTATAGATGACAAGGGAATCAACCACCGAACCATTGACATCGTGGTTTGAAAACATTTATTTCCCGATAAGAATTTAAAACAAGCAATGAAGGTTAATAAAGCAGGATGATTTAATGATTTCATCAAATTTCGGTAGAACTTGTCAGCTGAATACTCTGCATACACGAATATATATACTTCTGAAATTGCATTGGGAGATATAGGACTGATAAGTAAACAAACTACATTGAATTAGTCATGCAGAAAGACAGGTGCGAATGTTTTTCCAGGTCATGTTCAAATAGATAAGGGGAGAGAGAGTATGAGAAATCAAAATTAAGATAAATTGCATTACGCTTCAATTACATCACTTAGATAAACACCTAGACATTAGAGAATATAACAAGAATTGCAAACAGAGTGATGTCAATGGTAATAGTTATAATAATCATAACAATAATAATAGTGTTGAAGTGAGTTAAAATAATCCTACCGATAAAGATAGCTTTAAATGAATCAAGAATAATAATTATGATACTAATAATAATAAAAATAATAATAAGAGGTCGAATAATAAGTAAAACGTATTACCATGGTAGATTCAGAGTCACGACCATCTCCTTTTGTACGCAGAGACCTGGTTTATAAACTCGAATTGCACAAGCCTCTGCAGTTGCAAGCATCTTCTTGTTTCTTTGTCTGCTTGTGCAATTCGAGTTTATAAATTAGGTCTCTGCGTACAAAAGGAGATGGTCGTGACTCTGAATCTACCATGGTAATACGTTTTACTTGTAATTCTACCGATTATTATTATTTTTACATGGAACACAGTGACACTATTTGTGAATTTCTTCTAAAAGAAATTCGGGACGCTATTATTATAGTATTATTATTATTCCCTTGGGTTCCGTGTGGAACATAGGGCTTCAACAACACATCCCCACTTTCTTCTGTTTTCTACTGTCCTCTTCAGCTGTGTCCATGAATGACCATAATATATCATCTCCTCTTCGCACGATCCCCTCCATGTCACCCTCACACCGATGACCCACTTGTCGCTTTCTATTTGGATTCCACTCGAGGGCCTGATGCGCAATGTCATTCGATGGCCTAGTCAACGTGTGTCCGATCCATCTCCATTTTATCTGACACATTTGTTTTTAACAATCGCCTCTTAGTTGGTTTACTGCCAGGGTTTCTTGTTACTAATCCTTTCTGGTTGGCCATTTGTTCCTCAGTATAGAGCCAAAGAAGACAGCTGTTGATAAAAGTCTGCAATCCGTTCCGACTGCCTGTAGTTGAAACTGTGCTTCCTAGATAAGTGAAGGAAGTAACCTCTGTCAAATCTCTCCCTTTGATGGTGATTGATGCTGATTGTTGTTGCTGTTGTTGTTGTTGTTCGTTGGTTATCTTCATCACCTCCATCTTCTCTATCTTCACCTGGAGTTCTGTCTTCACTGTCTGCCTCTTCAGTCAATCTGTTACTTTTCACCTGTAAGTATTCGAGTTTGTGTAACATTAAGCATAAATCATCGACGCGCGAAAACTGGATATCCTGGAGTTTTCTTATCGGTTAGTCCAACGTATTCCTGTCTTCTAACTCTCTCAAGAACAGTCTGACGCATAATTTAGTCCATCACAATTAAGAATATCATCAGTGATAATAGGAAACTAGCCTTGTCTTACTCCTGTGTTCACTTTGAATGCCTCGCTGAGTTTCCCATTGTGTATCACCACTACCTGACACATGACACTGTCATATAGCCAGTTGTTGAATGAGGTTGATAAAGACTTGGTCACTGCACGCCGTACTTATCAGTCAACGCTGTGGAACGCCTTTTCGAAGTCGATGAACTTGTTGAGGTAGGTAAAGTTTTGATGAAGATGCGTATATATTTGCAATTTGATCAGCACATGATTTGCCTTTACTGAATCCAGCTTGTTCCTGGCTGGCGGAGTTCTGTATCCAGTGCATCCTTTATTCTCTCCAGGACAATCCATGCGTCTTAGTATTTTACTTGGAGTGGGTGGACAAGAGCAAGATTCCGCGCTAGTCAGTTCCTGCACAGACCTACCTAGGTCGCCCTTTTTTGGCAGCTTGATAAAGGTAGCCTTTCCTCAAATCAGTAAGCACCTCTCCTTCTTTCCAAACCTTTTGCAATATTGGTGTGGGAACATCTAATGTAGTATAATAGGTTCGAGAGGGTAATCGAACGATTACTAAAAACATACGTTGAGTGCCGCGTAAAATCCGAAATTACCGTACCGTATTAAAGATAAAACATGAGATATACTATAATAACCTCAGCTGTGAGGTATCTGTGGCTGAATGCCGTCAGAAAGCACAGTCAGTATGCGTGAATAGGTAAAAACAGCAGAGCTGTGTTCAAGGTTATCCACGTATTATTATTTAAACAGCGCGCGAATGTCAGACACGGAATAAAGGGATACGAATAAACAAAGTTCAGTAGTAACGTGTACATGAGTAAAGGATATGCAGCAAATAATGTTCGACTATAAGAAATTAATTGTTATACATTAATTAGAGCATGAATACATTACGTGAGTTAAACTTCGAACAAGGTCCTATTTAACATATGAAAAGTATACACATACTACTTACTACTGGTAAGTAGTATAAATTTTAACACAAAAGAAAGGATGACAAAGGATAGATGAGAAAAGAATTAATGGTATTATTTATTTACTGATCCAGACTTTCCAAGCAAAATTTATTCTTCGTAATCATGTTTTATTATAGTTTTAATATTTCTTACTCTAGGATTTGATTAGTAGTAATATTTGCATATATATGTGGAATGGACATTGTAACATTCCTACTGCAGGTGTCGGATAAACAAGGATTCAGTGGTCAACCTCTCTCTCTCCACCTAACTATATTATTTTTTATAATTGTGGGTCTGTCATCTACTTATTGCTTGCTGACTTTTCCTCTAACCTATTCATCTTCATGGGGTCAATCGTTGTACACCTAACTCAATTCATATGCTCCGATGATCAGACTATCCATGATCTAGTGGTTTGACCCGTATAATTGGGCTCATAGCCATTGGAAAGTACTTTGCAAATTAAGTTATTTTGTCTAAATAGGTTATAAAGGTCCTTGAGATTAACGAGGTTGTCCCTAAGTGAGTTTTTAGGTTTAAATGAAACCCTATTTCGTGTTTTACTAAGAATCTTCTATGTAGGGTTTCAGTTATCTCTTCCCTATATGGTTTAACAATAGATGTCTTAAATACTCTCGTGTTTCGGTTATGGTCACTGAACTCAATAATAGGACAAAGCTGCCCATTGAAGAAGTTATTTTAGGGATTCAGTTATGCCTTACATCTACTTTCTTTAAATTCCAAGGCAAAATCTACAGACAAACAGAAGGCGTAGCAATGGAATGGATCACCAATATCCCCTATAGTAGCAGACATATTTATGGACAGCTGGGAAAATATTGCTCTATATACATTTAGTCCTACTCCAAAAATATGGTAGAGATATGTGGATGACACTTTCACAGTGCTAAAAACAGAACATATCTCTCTCTAGTTTCTTGACATATAAACTCACTAGTGGAGGGAATAAAATTCACATTTGAAGCCGAAAATGGACAAGAAGAATTAGTCATGATGTAAGATTGTAAAATAAAACGAAGAAGGCAAACTACACACTAAAGTTTATAAAAAGCCAACGCATTCTATTCAGACTTTAATTCATCTCATCCGTCAGCTGTTAAGACTGGCTTAGTTAAGGGTCTAACAAACCGAGCAATGCCACTAAGTAGCACAAAAAAAGACCTAAACGACGAAATAAAACAGATAGAAGAAGCGTTGGTGTTGAATAACTATCTTATAAAATTCATTAGGAAGATTGAAAAAGGCCAGAAGAAAAAGAAAAATAGTTGTGAAACTAGTAATGATAACATAAATAAGAGAGAATATAAGTCATCCACTGTAATACCATGTAAAGAGGGGACATCTGAGACCCTACGTAGGATTCTTAATAAAGCAGGAATTAGGTTGGCATTCAAACCTACAAACTCACTCAGAGACATGTTCTGTAGACTAAAGGACCTCTTAGGTTGACCCAATTAGACAAAATAATATAATTTACAAAATACCCTGCAATGACTGTGAGTTAGGTCAACTACATAGGTCAGACTAGTAGATCAGGAGTAGTGATATTATCAGAACATAAGAATTTAGCTAAGGGAAGAATGGTTGACCCTGAAAAGATAAGTAATTTATAAAAAAGCTCAGCAATCGCACTGCACGCATTGGCAAACAACCATACAATAGGGTGGGATAGGGTTAAAATTCTAATGAGTAACATAGGTAGGTGGAGAGAGAGGTTAATTACGGGATCCTTGTTCATTGAGTCTACACCCAACGCATGCAACAGAGATGACTCAATGCAAATACCAGAAATATGGGAGATATTATTACCGCCGGTCAAATCAGAAGAGAATAATAAATTATCTTAATATTCTATTTCAATTCAAGCACATCACAACATTCTAAGAAGTAACTTATTGTTACTATAAAAACACTCACTAATTATACTACTGTTTATTCTTTTACTGTAAGCTTCTTCGAACTGCCTAGTGGATTTTAAGGGATAGTTATTCAAGGCTTCTCCTTCTTCTCTCTGTTGTATTTCATTACTTAAGTTTTCTGAAGTTCTACCATAAGTGTCTTCACTCGGTTTGTTAAACACTTAACTACACTATGCCTGTCGTTTACAGATAACGGATGAGATGAACTAATGTATATGTATGTATTAGAATGAGTTGGCCTTTTTTATAAACGCCAATGCACAGTTTATCTATCTTCTTCTATTCGTTTTTATTTCACAATCTAACATACTTGATTCTACTTCAATAGTCTACACACAATGATAAGTTTTGTTATTGGTAATATTTCGAGCAAAATTGCTGCCCCTGTTCACACCACTGTTGGAATTGTTTGATTCACACATTTATGATTTGTACTCATACACAGATAGTTCATTATTTTTGCTCATTCATGTTTTTTTTTGTATTTGAGTTATATTCTACGTTCATTCATGTGTTTGTATTCAGAATTATATTCCAAGTTCATTATAAATTACTTAAATTAATCCCAGCGTGTTAAGAAAATCAAGACAAAATTTTTCTGAACGTTTCGCTGTGTAAGCCACAGCTTCTTCAGCAGATTTATTCGGATTTTTATTAATCATCAAAATATATAGTCAAAAATTTTACCTAAATTAAAGTCAGTTTATTTGAAGGTCATTTGTCTATGGACATTTTTACCAACAGAAATATGTAAGCAGTCATCACATATTTGTAATGACAAATGTCAAATTCATTATAATAAAGGTTTTTGTATTTCCCAATCAATGAAAAACAAAACGATATTGTTTTTACTGACGTTTCGCTATTTAATGCTAATAGCTTTATCAAAGTATTATAATGTCAAATTCTTGTTGTGTTCACTTTTTTATAGTTGATTTGTACAGATTAGTTTTGTATGAGTGTGTGTGTGTATGTATGTATGTTATTTGTCATATGGAAAATACGTGAATTCATATATGATAAACATGATCCTATATTTTCAAGTATTGGTTTTGTAGGGATCCTATATGTTTTAAAAGTTCATGGAGGCTCATAGAGTGTTTATTGCTTTTTCATCTCTTATATTGTGAACGACAGTAACTGTAAGAACTTAAATATTTTCCTGTTCAAGTAGATTTTCTATAAATTGACCGCTTCTCAGCGCTTTGAGCAAAGATCAAACGCAGTAGGAGTAGTTCTTTGCAGTGTAATTTCTGCGACGGCCTCTAAGTTGAGACCAATAAAATTGTGGTGGTGTAATACAGACAATGTGTTCCAACAGAATATTATTCTCACATATTCCCACAGTTCAACACTGGATTAGCAACAGAATACTACATGTGTATATTTGAACATTCTATTTCATGTCGTTTAATGTAAGCCAAAATCACACGCTCTATAAGTGGTTAGAGAATACAAAACTATATATATATATATATATATATATATATATATATAAAACTTGGGCACTATGGTAGTAAGTAATTCCATATTAGTTTGTTTATTAGATAAATCACACAGTGAGTGAAACAGTATTATTTACTGGATAACACAGTTTCGAACAAAATTTATTGTTCATAATCATTTCATCAATTGTACTCACACGACTTTGAGACTTGAGTTGTATAGTTTTCTTTATTTTCTCCTATTTGTCGTCGTCGGGGTAGTAGAATTTTCCAGATATCCATCTGGACAGGTGATGAATCATTCCTATTACACGCATTCTCTTCAGTTGATTCGATAAACAAAGCTTCTGTTATCAGTCTCTCCCTCCATTCACCCTGTGACATTAGATTTTAAAACTGTCATCCTATCCCATCCCATCCTATTGTACGGTTGTGTGTAACTGCATGTAGTGAGTGATACAGCTGAACTATTCTCTAGATTTCTTATTTTATTCGGGTCAACCAATCTAGATTTTGCTAGGTTTTTATGTTCAAGTAGTCTGACTCACTGCCCCTGTTCTACTAGTTTGACTTATGCATTATTTGACCTGACAATCATTCCAGCAGGGTATTAGATAGACTAAATTGTTTTGTTTTAAAGGCTCCACAGGATTGATCCTTTAACCGACAAAGCTTGTTTCTAATTGAGTTTGTGGGTTTGAATGGCAGCCGTTTTTATTCCTGTCTTATTAAGAATTCTACAGTTTTAAAATCTAATATCACAGCAGGATATAGGGAGAGATTGATAACAGAAGCTTTGTTTATCGAATCAACTGCAAATACATGTAATAGGAATGATTCATCACCTGTCCACCAAGGTATCTGGAAAATTCTACTACCCCGACGACGACAAATAGGAGAAAATAAAGAAAACTATACAACTCAAGTCTCAAAGTCGTGTGATTACAATTGATATGACTACGAACAATAAATTTTGTTCGAAATATTGTTATCCAGTTAATAATACTGTTTCACTGTGTGATATATCTAATGAACAAAATAATATGGAATCATGTATATATATAGTGTTTTGGTCACTTGAAAAGATACCTTGACTTCCGTGTCTTGCCCTCTGTTGTTACAAAATTACCTGTATTTTTCCCTTACGGACAGGTACTGTGAGCTTGTTCAACCTAGTCCACGGGTATGCCTCGTATTGCGCAATTCTGTCCTGTTCAATTAGGTTTCCTATAAACTGACCACTTCATTGAGTGTCATCTTCTTTGTGATTTAAAAGTATTGTCTAGGAATGCAAGTCGGTTGTACAACTTTCTCTATGTGTAAGACTTAGGTGATTTTGTCCAGAGTTGAGTCTATCCAGTCGTTTAAATTAAAATTATTTGAACGTTATATATGTTGATTTATTTATTTATTCTTGATCTAGAGAAGATCAATCCATATCTGATAATGCATTGATAGAACAAGGAAATTCGCAATCAACATGGTCAGTTCCATGGAAAGAAATGCTCAAGTCTAAAGCTGTCTGGTCTATTATCATAAGTCATTTCACCTATGATTGGGGTTGGTACACGTTAATCACATGTATGCCAACATATATGAGAAGAATTTTAGGATTTGATATGATGTCTGTAAGTTTGGTTTGATGGTTTGATTTATGTTTTGGTAATATATATATATTTTTGGGCAAACCAAGTTCACTTTTAACGGTTTGAAAAAATTTGGGCATTGGGTATATGATATTCATTATAATAAAGGTTTTTGTATTTCCCAATGAATGAAAAACAAAACGATATTGTTTCTCTTACTGACGTTTCGCTATTTAATGCTAATAGCTTTATCAAAGTATTATTAGAGTATCATTAGAGTTTTCTTCAAAACATCAGACACACTACGAAACAACCTTGTTCATATAAAAGACCAGATCCCTAAAGATTCTCTATCTAATTGTGTGTATGAAATAAAATGCTTGGAATGTGATGCGATATACATCGAACAAACGTCTCAAGAAATCAAAATCAGAAGAAATGAACACCGTAGAGCATCTCTTCGACCACCGAGAAATCCTGCTGAACTACAAAAACTTGAAAAATCATCAGCCATAGGTCTACACGCTATAGAATCAGGCCACAAAATTGATTTCGACAATATTGAAATAATCCAGAAAATGCATTTCAGAAATCACAAAGAACGTCTAATATCATCAGAAGCACTTCATATCAAGTGGAATCCAAATTGTCTGAACTGAATAGGAATGATGGACTAAAACAGAATCTGACCTGGTTACAACACCTCCCTCCCCTCCCCCATGAAGTGACAAAATCAACACGAATGTGATAAGCAAGTTCACTATGTAAACACACACTGCTTTTATAATTTTACACACTGATCAAATCCAACAATCTACACTTGGTTTTGATTTTGTTATCTTTACCAATTGACCAACTTGACAACGAAAAATGACCCCAGACTAACGAACGATGATCAAGTTAGTAAACTTTATTTTGATATCATAACAGATGTACTATTACCTTTGTTATTTGGTTTAGTGACTTTCAATATGTCCTTTTAACTTGACCTAAGTCTATTTTCTCACCCCTTAACTCTTTGTTATATATATATGCTGAGTGGATTTTGTAAATTCCGGTTTAATAATACTTTGATAAAGCTATTAGCATTAAATAGCGAAACGTCAGTAAAAACAATATCGTTTTGTTTTTCATTCATTGGGAAATACAAAAACCTTTAATATATATATATATTTATTTTGCGTTCTGAAAGGGAATACTTGGCGTCAGTAGCACATCTAAATTCTGCTCAGTTCTCTACATCAACCACGAACTCACGCCTAACTTGTCGCTTCCTTTTTCGAGTTCCATCTGAGGGCCTCGGGTAAGGGAATTGATATCACTCTACTATCTGTTTAGGGAATTTCCAATCCATCTTCACCCGTTTCGGTATGTTTTTTGGGCATTTATATGCTGACATTATTAGCCAGTTGCGTGCAGTCTTGTTTTGATCAGTCTTCATTTTTATTCACTCACGATTAGACTTAGCCATCCATATTCACTTTAGATATCGTAGAGATTTTGTGGTTTTCATGAATTTAAAAAGACTGAATTATTTAGCCTTACTCTCCAGGATAACGAGAAGACAGGGATATCCTGGACCGACGTGAACAACCTAGAAGACCTGGATTTCGCGCGTGGATGATTTATGTTTGATGTCACACAAAATCGAAGACTGACAAGCGAAAACCGACTGACAAACTGGTCGAAGAAGCAGCCAGAGAAGATAGGACTCCAGGTGAACATAGACAAGACGGAGGTTATGAAAATAACCAACCAACCAACAACAACAACAACAGCAACATCCACCGCCAATCACCATCAAAGGGAGGGATTTGAAAGAAGTTACTTCATTCACTTATCTAGGAAGCATCCTCTCAACTACACGAGGAACGGAAGAGGATGTCACATCGAGAATCGGGAAGGCAAGAAACACATTCATCAACCTGAAACCAATCTGGAAATCTTCGTCACTCACTCAGCATCAACAACAAAATGATTCGGATTTTCAATACAAACGTCAAGTCAGTCAGTTCTTCTATACGTATGGATCAGAAACTTGGCCAGTGTGTCACAAAGAATATTTCCAACAGCCTGTTGCAGACATTTATCAACAACAACTGTCTTCGCTGGCTCTATACTGAAGATCAGATGGCCACCGGAAAGAACAAGAACCAACAAGAAACTATGGGAACAAACAAAACAAGAACCAATCGCTCAACAAATATGCAGGAGAAAGAAGTGGAGATGGATTGGACACTGGCTGAGGAGGCCGCTGGGTGACATCGCGCGTCAGTCAGGCCAGTGCTCGAGTGGAACCCGAAAGGGAAGCGGCGAGTTGGTCGTCAGTGCAAGGGTAACATGGAGGAGATCTTGTGAAGAGGAGCTGAAACAGTATGGACTAACATGGATGCAGGTGAAAAGTACAGCAGAAGAGAGAAGCAAGTGGAGACGTACAGTTGTGTTGAAGCCCTATGTTCCACTAGGAACCCAAGGGAACAACTATAATAACTCTCAGTGCAGATTTCGTCAAGAATCAAAATCAGATAAATAGCTGTTTCGTCCTAGGGTGAGATTCCTCAACGTTGCTTGCCCACAACCTCACCAGCCACTGGATTGAATAGTGCAATAGCACGAACAAACAACCACAGTTTAAATTCGCCGGTCACTGAAATCCATCTAGCTCAAGTGGCTAAATGACTGACTATCTAGCTTGTTCTGTTAATCTAAACATACCTTATGCGGTAGTCAGTGTGATTGGGTGCGGGTGCACGTTCTGAAGAGTTCTGAAGTAGGACAAAACATCTGTCTAGTTGCTCCTATCTATGGAATGATCTCTAACTGATGTTGTTGGTTAGTGTTACTGTTATCTTAATGTAGAGATGTGAATTATCAGCTTAAATGCTCCACTTTCAGCTCCCCCACGGCTGAGTCCCGCTTCACTTACTGCAACAGTAATCGCACCTTGATGTGGAATGTTTAGCATGCATGGATAAGATTCAGAAACTATCTTGTCTCACATTCTCCTGTTCAGTGATTTTTTTTACTGTTGCATTCATATAGGCTACTTACAACATATGAGTCTGATTTCACAAAGCTTAATTACCCTAAATAGGTCGTGTACCACAGCATACAAACAAAAACCTCTTGAACTCGGCGGTTTGACAATGCTAATTCATTCTATCTACTCATTTTTTGAGTTTTGTATCTTTGAAATATATAAACGTAACCTGGTAAAGTGTCTGGTTCATAGAGCTAAGTTAATCTGCTCAGACGACTGCCTCAATGAGGACCTTAAGATTATTAGAGAATCACTTAGAAAAAATGATTATCCAGATAAATTCATTGAGAAGAATATGAATTCAGCACCAAGGAGAGTCAGTATGGCTACAGTTCCGAAGAAACCAATGTTCATAAAATTGCAGTTCCTCGGTGACAACATCAGCGAAATCATAACACAGCGCCTGAAGGATACAGTTAAAAGAGCTTACTATGCAGCAGAAGTACGTTGTTTCCTCACAACCACCCCTATTCTATGTTCGAGAAATAAGGATAAACTACCTAATTTTGCCTCTTCTGTGTGTATCTACCAGTTTGACTGCAGCTGCGGAGCCAGCTACATTGGGCGTACAATTAGGCAGGTTCATCATCGTATTTCCGAACATCATCCTGCAGCATGGTTAAGCAAGGAACAAACAAGATCTATTCGTAGTTCTATTTTAGCACACCTTGTTGATACTGAGCATAAGGTTGATGTTAATACTGCATTTAAAATTATTTATCGCATTCCGACCAATCTTAATTTTGCTCTACGAGTTCGTCTTCTACATACCACAGCTGAAACAATAGGAATCCACCTGAAGAAGCCAAGCCTATGTGTTCAGAAGAAATTTGTACAGCCACTTTCCTTACCGTGGCCATCGTTACAAGAATCCATAAACAGGACTACGTCGCCCCCTCCCCCTAAACCTTCAAAAACTATAAAAAAAACTATAATTGTCCGAATTATTTTATTTTTATTTATTTTGACCACTTCATCTTCAATTACGTGTTATCCTTGTAAAATTAATTTATTTTAACCATTTCTACCTTTTAAGTGTGTGTATTGATTTTCTTCGTTAATTATCAACCCACTAACATTTTGACACTGTTTAATTATTGTTAACAAACATATCGCCACTTGTTTGGTAAACTGTTGTGTATTGTAATAAAAATGCTATACAGAATATATTAGAGTAGAGCCAGATTTGAGGATCTAATTGAAAAGTAAATATTTCTTCGTTCAATCTTTCTGCTATCTATACCTCTTACTGTTTGAATTACTTCAACAAAACATCATTTTCTGAAGTAGTAGTAGTAGTATTATACACAATCCGAAAGTATTAATTCCTCTGCATATTTCTGTCAACGCCCTGTTCTCTATCACCGGGTGATGATTAGACTTTGACGAAGAAGTCGATAATACTCTAAATAATATACCAATCAGTGGTCACACTTGAAGCAAATCGAATACCTACGAATTAACTCTCGAAAATTGATCTGATACTCACTATTATTGACTAGCTACAGAAAGGTGTCACCTGGAGTGAGTTCTAACGAGAAGTCGTGACTAGTGC
The DNA here is from genome assembly GCA_944472155.2 of Trichobilharzia szidati. Classification (NCBI taxonomy): domain Eukaryota; kingdom Metazoa; phylum Platyhelminthes; class Trematoda; order Strigeidida; family Schistosomatidae; genus Trichobilharzia; species Trichobilharzia szidati. Next base: position 8,132,125 of record OX235275.1, read on the forward strand.
AGTTCACCTGGTCGGAAGTGAGGATAAATACTCGTCAAAGACGTTGATTGGTGGTTGTGATAAAATTATGGAATGGTCAACGTTAGAATTCATAAACTGGTCACTGAGTCGGGTTCCGGTGACTGGATGGTCTACGAGCTTGACTTGTCTCCAGAAGGTCCTGGGTCCGGATCCCATCTGCTGTGTACTGCCGATGAGTTCTAAACTAGAAGGAAACAAATATCCAGTACTCCCTGCTGGTTTCCAGTGTGTCTTTCATGGTCATCTATCTGTAGTCAAACTTGAGTTAGAGAACCATTGGAAAACCTGGGAGTACTGGACAGCTGTTTCGTTCTAGTTTGGGTCTCCTCAATCAGGGTGTGTGAAGTGGTCTTGCTATGTAGTGAATTGTCAGAATTAATATATGTGTGGTGGTAGTAAGTAATTCCATATTATTATTAGACATATCACACAGCGAAACAGTATTATTTACTGGATGACATTTGGAACAAAATTTATTGTTCATAATCATTTCATCAGTTGTAATAACACGACTTTGAAACTTGAGTTTTATAGTTTTGTTTGTCCTCTCCTATTTGTCGTCATTGGAGTAGTAGAATTTTCCAGATGTCCATCTGGACAGGTGATGAATCATTCCTATTACATGTATTCGCTCTCAGTTGATTCGATAAACAAAGCTTCTGTTATCAATCTCTCCCTATACCCTGTGACATCAGATTTTAAAACTGTCATCCTATCCCATCCTATTGTTTTGTTTTAAAGGCAAAACAATTTAGTTTATCTAATACCGTGCCTGAGATGATTGTCAGGTCAAATACATAGGTCAAACTAGTAGAACAGGGACAGTCAGACTAGCTGAACATAAAACTTAAGCAAAATCTAGATTGGTTGATCCAAATAAGATAAGAAATCCAGAGAATAGTTCAGCTATAGCACTCACCACATGTAGTTACACACAACCACACAATAGTTTGATGGGATAGGATGACAGTTTTAAAATCTAATGTCATAGGGTGGAGGGAGAGATTGATAACAGAAGCTTTCTTTATCGAATCAACTGCAAGTACAAGTAATAGGAATGATTCATCACCTGTCCAGACGGATATCTGGAAAATTCTACTACCCCAATGACGCCAAATAGGAGACGACAAAGAAAACTGCAAAACTCAAGTTTCAAAGTCGTGTGATTACAACTGATATGATTATGATCAGTAATAAATTTTGTTCGAAACCTCGTCATCCAGTAAATAATACTGTTTCACTCACTGTGTGATATACCTAATAAACAAACTAATATGAATTGTCAGAAGTTAGAATTCATGGCCATTGAATCGAGTCCCACTGGCTTAACGGTCTACGAGTTAGCTCGCCTTGTAACCAGAAGGTCGTGGGTTCAAACCTCGTGGTGGGTGCGTGCTGATGAAGAGTCCCAAACTAGGACGTAGGAAGCGGTTGTCTAGTATTCCCTGCTAGTTTTCCAATGGTTCAGCTCATCATGAAATCCTCTAACTTTGAATATTTTGGTGATATGTTGAATATATTAAAAGTTCTACTAAATCTGTTACTATATATTAAAATTTTTTAAAGAACATACGGATTTCGAAAAAATAACAGTAATGACAGACTACGTCATTCTATTTTGTCCTATTCCATCGTCACAGTCATTATTCTTATGCTTATGATTACCATCGTCACCATAATGGGAACTATCACCGTCACCAGTAAGACTAGTGGTGTAAAACTCAGTCAGCTCGTCACTACATTAGTTGAAAGGCATGTAAATACATGCGAAAAATGGTCTAAAACCATACTCTCCGACCCCCCTCCCCAACACCCCCTCTATTCCCAACTCTCGCCTTGTATCTCATCAAGTAAAACCAGAAATCAGTATAAAATAATCCATGCTCGTACAACCAAGTACAGGAACTCAACGATACCATACTTGGCCCGTGTTCTAAGTGACAGAGACAATGTTAAGCGCGAAACCTATGACTTGCTTTGTTGTTAACAAAATAATTTTAGGCTCTTTTATTTCTCTCTTATTTGGTATTCTATAATGAACTCCTCAAACATACTTAGCTACCTAAATTATTAACATTGGCGTACTTTTTTGTACTTTACTCTATTCCTTCTTTTGTATGTCTACTGGTTCAGAATATATTAGCAATATGAGTATTACGAAATTGTCCTGTCATTAACCATCATGTAATTATTAGTTTTTGTGGTTGTTTTCTCTTATTTTTTATTTTTTTTCGGCAATATTAACTGACAATCATTGGTTGTGAAAGCCATTATCACCATCTTAGAATTTTGTATTATGCAGGATTACTCACACTTCCACCACAAACACTGCATTAGACCTGACAACAACAAAAAACAAAACAACAACGCTGAAATGTTATTTTATGGTTGTTTAGTGTTGTTTCAACCAAATTAACTGATCATCTTGGCGATAAACATTCTTAAATATCATTTCATAACTTCTTGTATGACTACAGCTTTATTGTCACCATGCATAATCATATCATTGCTTCCACTACCTAATACTGAGATTTTATTATGTGCGGTTTATTTTCCTTTCTACTTCTTGGTATTTTTTCGCATTTTTAAAATTATTTTTGTGTTTTTTTTGTTGTTGTCTTTAAATTTATTTTTTGAAATACTCCTTTTAAGTGTCTGGTAAAATTAGATGCAAATATTGTAGATATGTGCCAAAAATTCCACACTGTACCACTAGTACTGTTTCTGGAATAAAGCAAATCACTATAATTATTATCATTATCTCTCCGATTTCTGATATAACTGAAACTTTTTGTTTGATTTTTTGTTTTTGTTTTAACAGAATGGTTTATTGTCATCTGTACCGTATCTGGTACAAATTATTGTCTCATTGACAATTGCCTATGTATCAGATATCCTGATATCAGGAAATTTACTATCAACAACATGGATAAGACGTGTCAATAATTTTATTGGTAAGTCGATTTTCTTTTTCCCCTCTGTGTCTAACTATTATAATTATCATTATTACTGCATTAAGATGTACAAAAACTGACATCATTGGGAAAAGTTGTGAACAGTGAAGTGCATCCAGTCGAGAGTGAGGATGGATTTCCCGTCGATGACATTGGTGGTTGGTGGTCACGCTAAATTCATCACGAAGTGATAGGAGTTAGAATTCATGCACTGGCCATGGAGGAATCGGATCCCAGTGGCTGAATGGTATACGAGCTTGCCTTGTAACCTGAGGGTGCTGGGTTCGAACCCGTGCTGGTGGGTGCGTACTGTCGATGAGTCACAAACTATGCTGGTGAAACAGCTGTCCAGTACTCGCTTCTGGTTTTCAGTGGTGGTTCTCTAACTGATACCAATCCGTGGTCGAACTCAAAAAACAAATTTACTCTTCAAAAATAATTGGGAGAATCATTAATTCATTGATTATGATAACTAACTTCCGTTCATAATAAATGATTGTAGAATAGATGAGAAATCATTGCTGATAAGGTTCATCATTTCGTGAGGAGAATAGTGGGGGTTTAATTTATCCCGAAGTTCACAAAGGGTAAATGCATTTGTGCCATTATTATTATTGTTATTATTATTATTGCTTCCTTTAGTTCCTAGAGGAAAATACGGCTTCAGCCGTGCGTCTCCATTGCGTTCGCTTCTCTGCTAGAGTCTTCATCTCACTCCAAGTCTGCCCACACGCTTTCATCTCCTCTTCACATCACCTCCTCCAAGTCACCCCACCCTCACACTGACGACCAACTCGCCGCCGCTTCCCTTTCGGCCAGGTATCACTCGACCAATGGCTTGTCTAGTCATGTCACTCACTTGATGGTTTGTTTCCTCAGAGTATGGCCAGCCAATCCACCTACCTCCATTTCTTCCTGCCTATTTGTTTCACAATCGGTTCCTGCTCGGTTGGTTCTCTCCCAGAGATTTCTGTTGCTGATATTTTCTGGCCGGCCGTCTGATCTTGAGTATTGAGCGAAGACAGCTGTTGATGTAGGTCCGTAGTTTGTTCGAAGTGCCCTTCGTGACTCGGGCCCAAGTCTCTGATCCGTAAAATAGCACTGACTTCACAATGGATTTGAAAATCCGGATCTTATCTTCGTTTTGATGCTGAGTAGTGCTGTTGACCTCCACACAGACTTGAGAGTAGTGAAAGCTTGTCTTGCTTTCATGGTCCTCGTTTTGATATCCTCTTCAGTTCTGCCTGTAGTTGAAACGATGCTTCCCAGGTAGGTAAGTAGGTGAAGCAGGTTACTTGTTGCTGCTGCTGGCCAGGAATCTTCATCACTTACCTCTGTTTTCTCTATGTTCACATGAAGTCCTATCTTCTCTGGATGCTTCTTCTGCCAACTTGTTGCTTTTCATCACTTGCATATCTTCCAGTTTTGTGCCATTAGCAAGTTCTTGTTATCATATCACCAATAGTCTCTCGCGAATTGGTTTTAGCTTCTCGAGTTCTCCTGTAAAGCAGTCTGTACCTCCAAGCAGTCTATACTCCCAAGCCAACCTATCAAACCAAAAGCCCCCAAGGAAACCACGAAGAAAGTCGCCCTGCCATATATAAAGCATATATCAGAAATCACTGCAAGACTCATCAAACCTTTAGGAATTGACGTCTCACACAAAACCAACAAAATCACTTCACTCAGTTCTATGTCAACCGAAAGACTCAACAGCGAAAGATGATACAACCAACATCATCTCCAAGACAAATTGTAACAACTGCGAAAAGCACTACATTGGCCAAAGTGCACGTCCCCTTCGTCTTCATGTCCACAAATATAAGCTAGCCGTCAAAAGACATGACATCCACTCCCTCATATCACTCGCTGCATACAGACAACCACGAACATCAATTCGATTGGGACAATGTTCAAATATTAGACAGAGGAAACAACAAAAATGCTAGAGAATTTTTAGAAGCCTACCTGGTATTCCAATGAATCATGAATCAATAGACACATCGAGATTGACAAAATTTATCAACCGTTAAGAAGGAAACCTCACACACAAAGCGTTAAAGTTCAAGTCAAAAAAACAATCAGTTCCAATACAAGTAGCCTAGAAGGTATGAAAACGTACAAAAACAACCAATCACGTCCAAGGTCACCCACTAGGAGAGATGATTAATAAACTCGTAGAGAAGTCGAAAAGCTCACTTCAACCAATTGAAGTATGCAGTGAAGATGTCACCTAGTAGGGCGATGAAAGCTTTGCAAATTAACTCTCCAGCTCAGAGAACACAACCACATCAAAATCATCCACCTGAGCTACAAATCTTCTCCATCAAATCTAAGTCTGTACCTTTGTATATGACTCACACCAGTTGTCAAGGACTTTAAGCGCTGATTCCACCCATGTTTTAGTTTGACCATCCGAAACCCTTTCCTAACCTAATACTGTCTCACATAACTTTGGTTGACGAGGAAGACAGTGTCTCAGCATGCTCAACACGTGTCGCAGTCGATTCCCTTTCACAGCATCATCGATTGACCACCCGTCTTTGCTTAACACTCAACTCCTAATCTCAACACTGAACACCGCATTAAACCATTTAGTATGGCAGATAGAATATGAACATTTGTGGTCAAGGACAGTTAGCCCTTTTTCGTGTCTTTCACTCTCAATGATCATGTGTCATAGGCAGAACGAAAGAGAAAGTGAACTATTGAGCATTATACACATCTTCCGACTGATAGGCGAATATCACTTTTACTCCAAGGATAATAATAATTATTATTATTTGCTTTATTCCAAAACAGTACTTGTGATACAGAATGGAATTCTCAGCATTTTGTTTACTACAGTATTGCATCCAGTTAGTACATTATCAATAAATAAAATTCTACATAGATTAAGGAAATCTCAGTTCATTATGACAACAACACATTGGCATGTCGGTAGCATAGTCAAAGCTGAACAGCGTTTGAAGGTGTTAGAAAAGTAGGTGCTATCATATTTACTGGCGTAAGCGAGAGAAAGAAACAAAGCAGCAGATAACGGAAAGAAATAAAAAAGAGAGAAAAGGAAAAGAAAGATAGAAAATATTGTACTTATAAATCATATGAGTTGGAAAGACGAGGCCCAGTTGTTCTACTGACTATTTAATGAATTATAGGTGTCACACCTAATGCTTTCTTTATCGCACAGAACACGAGCTAAGTAGGGTATGGTTGAGTTTTTGTACTTGCTGGTGCGAGCATATAGTTTTCCATGTAGGCTTCTGGTTTTGCCTGGTGAGATGCAAGGGGAGGGGAGAGTTGCGAGTGAAGAGAGTGGTGTGAGTTAGATAAAAATTGATTTGGCCCATTTTTCACATGAGTCCATGTGCCTGTCAACCAGGCACAAGTTAGAAAATGCTAATAGAACCTTTTGTTTCCGCGCATAGATTTCTTCAGAGATCAGTCCACTGAGGCTGATACAACTGCTCAAATAATTGAAGTGGTCAACACACCTTCACCAAGTTACTCGGGATCTTTAAACTAGGAGTTGGTGTAGTCCAATCCCGTTGCATCATCTTACGCTTGGATGAAGCGAAACGCATGCCAGACATTTAAAGATTACTGATCATGGTGTTCAGAAGATTTTGTCTTTTGTCAGTGTCTTCGCCTAGGGGGAAATTATCATCCGCATACTCTAAATCAACCAGACTTTTCAATGGTAATAAGTCGATCCTTAAGTGGGGTCAGGTGGGAAAACAGGGAAAAAGTGGGCAATATGGGCCAAATGAGAAACATCGGTTGCATTTACACCATCTTTTGCCCACCTGTTTGCCGATCAAATTTACCCATTTATACCACGTTTTGGCCACTTTGCCCAGCTGCATTAAACCACTGGGCATTATCATGATCATGAGTGGATCAACAGTGTAATTAATATCACATTGATTCCGACCGATGGAAATCATTGACGCCTGATGAAGCATTCTGCTGGATGATGAATCAGTCATCGAGCGAATTGGTGACAGACTGACACACTGACACACTGACTGATACACGTACGGGCTTACTCACTCACCGATTTCTGATTCGCTCAATTCCTTTTCACCAATCATCATTCGGAGGTTCCAATTCGATTGAATTATTGCTTGCTTGTCGTCGATAGTGTTGTGCTACGCGCGCGGTCGCTCGCTCAGTCTGTTCGCTTCAGTCAACGAGTCGTCGATGAATTGTGATGAGGTGAGATGATGAGGCGACTACTCATGTCTTTTCGCTTGTTGTATGCAATGACGTGAAATGTCTTGTGTGTAGTTGTCATCAGTGTAGACTACTGTTGCATGTGTCATTTGACTTGTATGTTGTGTAAGTAGGTGTTGAGAGAGACAGTGTTTGTTCGTGTGTTTGTGTGTGTGTGTGTATGTGGGATGGAGCGAGAGAGGGAGAGGGAGAGAGAGGGTGACTGAGTGACTCTATTCGTCAGTGAGAGAGTGAGTTGCGTGAGTCAGTGAGTGAATGAATGTGAATTAGTGTGAGGGTGACATTGTGCTTCTCTCTGTGTATCGGTGTATGTGAGTGTGTGGGTGTCCGGGTGTTTCGGTGTGTTTCGGTGTGTGTGTGTGTATGAGGATGGGTAGGCCCGTGACAATATATGAGCGTGATTGGTGTGTAGATCGAGGTAGGACTGTTGGGAAGTGTTGTGTGTCAGTGTTGGGTTTGGGTTTGTGTTTGTTATTTAATGGATTTGAGTGTGTGCGTGCGTGTTCGCCTGTCTATCTGTGTATGTGTGAATGCGTGTGCTTTGAGGATAGTGAATTTGTGTGTAGGCTTGCGTTGATTGGTTTGTGCTTGTGAGTGGATATGAATGTTGGGTATAATTTGAGTGTGTGTGACCGAGTGGTTTCTAATATAAAGTAATATATATAATGTCAGACGGCATTGTGTTCCCCGTCTTTTGAAGAAAACCATTTCAATTAGTTGCCATCTTCGTTACTTCAAGGACTGAAGCATCTCTGTCTATGAGGATTTCTATTTTCTCATTCATTGCCCAATGGATGGCTTTGATTCCTGTATGGTTTTTATCAATTCTACTTGAATGGTTATAAACTGATTTTTGTTGCTTTATAAGCTTTAAATGACGAATGTTTATTTGGGCATTGTCTTTCGTACCATCCTTCGAAATACCGGTTTTTAAGTCACACGCTTTACTCTTTTAGAAAAGTTTGATGAATATGTTTGCTTGCTTCTCAATAAGCGATAGATTTTTCTCCCCCAATTAAGAGGTTTAAACATAACACAGAATACTCCAGATACTCTCGTAAATCTCATAGCTTTGTAGATAACTCTTAATTATATGAAACAGACGGCGTCGGATTCCAGGTTCAGTATGAACAAACACTACCATCTAATTTATGAAAATTCCATGATGTACGCCTTGGACTGCACTCTTTTTTTTATTTCTTCACGTTCCCAGTGGAACATAGGGCTGCAAGCTAGTAGCTGGAAGTTTCTGTAGCGGTGTTTATTTTACAGGATGGGGTTGCTAGCCTCATGCCCAACCTTCCCTCTTCACCAGCATTATTTGTGGCTTAGCGAGGTAAAGGAGTGCGTCTGTGGCCGGGGATCGAACCCCGGAACATGTGCATAGTCGGCGAGTGTCCTAACCGCTATGCCACCAACGCACGGACTGCACTCTTAATCAATATCTTTTCCAGTACCAAGGTAAATACTTTGTCGGTCGGTTTTCGACATAGAACTTTGCACATATGTGCGCCAGTTCAAGTCGACACACTCCACTCCTTGTACCACACAAAGCAAGAGAAGAAAGTACGAGAAATGCATAATATAGACAGTAAACAGAGGTGTGAGACAAAGGAATAGTAATAACGAAGAACAAAACGGTTTCATTGGAAATCATGAGTCACAGGGAGTGGATGCATCTGCACCAGCCATTGAGAACGATTTTGAGCTAGCCATGTCACCAATTGTTTCCAGCCTTCATTGGTTTTTACCTATCCGAGGACCCCAACCAGTCAGGAAGCCAGCCTACACCTTCCTACGTGGCTGGCTTAGACTAACTGTTGTAGATTTCATTGTTTTCGTTTGACCGCCGCTAGCTCTTTTCCAACCTGACTCTATATCAGCAAACATTGCCCGTCGAGGAAAGTTATGACTAGGCATACGTAGCACATGTCCTAACCATCTCAGTCGAAGTGATTTCACTGTTTCGTCGATTGATTTCCCCGCCTTACCTAGCACTCGACGCCTAACTTCAATATTGCTCACCTTATTACACCACTTCACGCGGGAGATAGAACGCAGACAGTTAATCTTTTCATGTCTTCCGCTCTCAATTGCCAAGTTTCACAGCTAGCCATAAAGGAGGACGGAGCGGACTGATGAGCAGTACACACGCCCTTTGGTTGACACCCAGCCGGATATCACGTCTACTAAGCCAGAGACGGCGTAAACTGGCATATGCGAAACTAGCCCTCTGTATTCGTACTGAGATTTCGTCTGAGATCAACCCGTTGGCACTGGCTGATGGTACTTCCAAAGTAAGTGAAGCGGTTAACGTGCTCTACCACTTCACTTCCTATTTCTAATCTAGGGGTCGGTGGAGTCCAATCCTGCAACATCATCTTACATTTTACAGGGTCATGGCACCCAATCCAACGCCATGACTCAAACAAATACTTTGTAGATGAATATGAGTAGAATAGGAACAAAACACAATGATTCACAGTAATTATTAATTATCATCATAATTCCTGCTGTTATTCTTATTTTTTTAGCTTTAGGAGGACTTGGAACAGGAATCCTTTCTGTTATCTTTGTTGGATGTAATGCGTATGCAGCTGTAGCCTTATTCTCTGCAACCATCGGTTTTATGGGTTTTTCAGCTGGTGGATTCTTTTCAAACAATTTAGATTTATCTGCACAATATGCTGGTAAATGATTGGTACTCTCATTTTGTTTCAATTTCCTTATTATTATAATTATTGCTTATGACGAGTGTGACATCCGGCTATCAAACAACGGACGTGTGTACTGCTCACCGATTCGCTCGGTCCTTCTCTATGGCTCTGAAACATGGCCAATACGAGTTGAAGACATGAAAAGGTTGACTGTTTTTGATCGTAGATGTCTACGATGTCTTTCTCAGGTTACGTGGTATAATAAGGCGGTAAGTAATGTTGACGTTAGGCGTAGAGTGCTGGGCAAAGAGGGAAAATCAATCGACGAGGCTATAAAGTTACATAGATTGAAATGGCTAGGTCACGTGCTGAGCATGCCTAACCATCGCCTCCCCCACCCCGATGGGCATCACTAGCTGATATAGGTGTAGGTTGGAAAAGAGTAAGTGGTGGCCAAACAAAAACATGGCCTCATCAATCCATGAAATCCTTGACAGTTAAACTGAGTCAGTCAGGTAGGGAGGGAGGGAGATGCAGACTTCCGGGTTGGGGCCCGACCCGCCCTCGGGACTCTAAGAATCAATCAATGGCTGGAGACAGACAATAGGCGACATGGCTCAAAATCGTTCGTTGTGAATGGCTTACGCAGATGTATTCAGTCTCTGTAATCTTTCATATTCATTTCTACCATTACTCATTCTTTCTGTTTCACTCTTCTACTTGTCAAAACCCTATTGATTCTCTTCACTCGTTTTCTTGTCTACCTTTATGTGTTTTATGGAACGTGGCAACTGGAACTGGTGCACTTCGGTGCCAAGTTCTATGTTGAATCCAGCCAGCCAGCTTATGACGAAGTGATATCAATCAGTCAGTAAAATGTTGAAAGCCAAATAGCGTTCAGTAACTTCTTTGTCTTAGTGTCAGGCTCTATGACAATGCGCATTCCATGGGGTATCGAATTCAAGGCGTTTAGGTTATCAGATAAACAAACCAGTTGACGACAATTTAGCTATTGGGATTAAATTCAACAGTCCATGAATTCTAACTTAGGCTTGTCAGCGACTTTTTCTGTACCACCACCAATCAATACCTTTGTGTCAGTCTCTTGATCTGATATAGTACATTGAGATACCATACAATTCTCTAGTTGAAGTTTCCAAATCACTTGATTGTACATAATTGCCGGCAAAGTAATCGCACTTTAGTACAGTTGACTGAAGAAAAAGAAAGCGGGACGATTTACTGCATCTTTGTTAGCTGAGTTAACAACGCTGATTACACGGAATGAAAGTGCGTCGGTGGCATAGCGGTTAGGAGGCTCGTCGACCATGCACATGGTCCGGGATTCGATCCCCGGCCACAGACACACTCCTTTACCTCGCTAAGCCAGAAATAATGCTGATGAAGAGGAAAGGTTGGGCATTAGGCTAGCAACCTCATCCTGTAAAAATAAACACTGCTACAGAAACTTCAAGCCTCTAGCTTGAAGCACGATGTTCCACGGGAGAACGTGAAGGAAAAAAACACGGAATGGAAAATGATTCAGCGATTATTTCAAATGTTAATTACTTCAAGATATTGTGTTTCTTTTAATTTCTTGTTGATTGATTCTATTGGGGTGAAGAGGTAATTATCTGTAGACAGCTGGGTAACTACCAAAGATGCTTTGATGATGCCTTAAACTATAATCCAGTTGATGAGTCTCAAGTTGGACAAAACGTGATTTTTAAATTCTACTAATAGTCAACAACATCCAAGGGACCTTAAACAAACTCACCAAAACTGGACAGATCACAAAACATGACCAATGGCGAATGAAATCCAATGGACCAGTCCTACCCCGATTCTATGGCAGACCCAAAATACACAAACCAAATATCCCACTACGACCAATTGTATCGCTCCCAGGAACTCCAACATATAACTTATCGAAAGAATTATACAGAAAACCGAAACACCTAAAGGAATCTTGTGATCACTCCATCAACTCTGCTATCCAATTCCTAGAGAAAATCAAAGGCATCCAAATAGATGAACAAGAAATAATGATATCCTTCGACGTCACAGCATTATATACCTCAGTCAGACAAAAACTAGCAAGGGAGACCATGCAACAATTACTCAGCAAAGACGAACACCTCCCACAACAATCGAAAATGCAACACACAAGCTGGATGGAATGCATAAACCTATGCCTAACAACGTACTTCCAATTCAACGGCCAAATATGTGAACAAGTGAAAGGAACACCCATGGGATCGCCAATATCAGGTTTGATTGAAGAAGAAGTGATGCAAAGGCTCAAAAACATAATCCTACCAAAGATCAAACCCAAGATTTGGATATATTACGTGGGTGACACATTTGTAATAATCAAAAGAAACGAGTTAGATAAAACTCACAACTTAATAAACAACGTCTTCAACGACATCAAATTCACAAGAGAAGAGGAATCCGAGAACAAAATCCCATTTTTGGATGTCTTAGTCAAGCGAACAACCACAAGGGAATTAGAAACTCAAGTCTATAGAAAATCAACTCACACAGACCAAATCCTGAATTACAACAGTAACAATCCAATAACACACAAGAGGAATTGCATACAAACACTATACTCAAGAGGGCCAGGACTCATTGCAGCACTCCCACCTTAAGGAAAATTGAAGAGAGATATCTCATGGACGTCTTCCAAAAGAATGGATATCCACGGAATTTCGTCAAAAGATATACACCCCCAAGCCAACCTATCAAACCAAAAGCCCCCAAGGAAAGCACAAAAAAGTCGCCCTGCCATATATAAAGGACATCTCAGAAATCACTACAAGACTCTTCAAACCTTTAGGAATTGACGTCGTACACAAACCAACAAAGTCACTCCACTCAATTCTATGTCAACCAAAAGACTCAACAGCGAAGGAAGATAAAACCAACATCATTTACAAAATAGATTGTATCAACTGCGAAAAACACTACATTGGCCAAAGTGGACGTCCCCTTCGTACCCACGAACATAAGCTAGCCGTCAAAAGACATGACATCCTCTCCCTCATATCACTCGCTACATACAAACAACCACGGGCATCAATTCGACTGGGACAACGTTCAAATATTGGACAGAGGAAACAACACCAAGAATGCTAGAGAATTTTTAGAAGCCTACCTGGTATTCCAGTGAATCATCAATCAATAGACACATCGAGATTGACAAAATTTATCAACCGATAAGAAAGAATAGTCACACACAAAGGGTGAAAGTTCAAGTCAAAGAAACAATCAGTTCCCATACAAGTAACCTAGAAGGTGTGAAAACACACAAAAACAACCAATCACGTCCAAGGTCACTGGGAGAGATGAATAATAAACTCGTGTAGAAATCTAAAAGCTCACTTCAATTCAAACTGAAGTATGCGCTGAAGATGTCACCCAGTAGGGTGATGAAAGCTTCGCAAATTAACTATCCAGCTAGCTCAGAGAACACAACCACATCAAAATGACTGAGTTTTACACCACTAGTCCTAATAACCGCCTTCAACATCCCTCTCAGGATGGTATAGTCCTTTTTCAGTAGCCCAGGAAAGACTAACGGGGAGCAGTAAAGTAGAATAGGTAAGATACAAGAGTTGACAAATTGTGAAAATAGAGGTTGGGTGATTCCAGATTGTCTAAGTTTCTTAATGTAGTAGGTATTAGACAAGCTAAATTATTATTTTATTTTGATGGGCTTCACAAGATCTTTTAATCAATATAATTTATTTCTAAGTGATTTTGTAGATCTGAGTGCTACTTCCTATTCCTGTCTTGTTAAGAATCCCATGTAAGGCACCCTTACTGGTTGTGGTATGACACTGTTTTACTTAGCGATATATATATATATATATATATATATATATTAGATCCGATTAGATCTTCATCTCTGGCTCTACTCTAATATATATCCATAGCATTTTTATTACAATACAAAACAATCTACTAATCAAGTGGTGATATGTTTGTTAACCATAATTAAACTGCAGTTCCTCGGTGACAACATCAGCGAAATAGTAACACAGCGCCTGAAGAATGCAGTTAAAAGAGATTATTATGCAACAGAGGTACATTGTCTCTTCACAACCACCCCTATTCTATGTTCGAGAAATACGGATAAATTACCTAAATTTGCCTCTTCTATGTGTATCTACCAGTTTGACTGCAGCTGTGGAGCCAGCTACATTGGGCGTACAATTAGGCAGGTTCATCGTCGTATTTCTGAACATCATCCAACATGGTCAAGCAAGGGACAAACAAGATCTATTCTTAGTTCTATTTTAGCACACCTTGTTGATACTGAGCATAAGGTTGATGTTATTACTGCATTTAAAATTATTTATCGCATTCCGACTAATCTTAACTTTCCTCTACGAGTTCGTCTTCTACAGACAACTGAAGTAATCGGAATCCACCTGAAGAAGTCAAGCCTGTGTTCAGAAGAAATTTGTACAGCCACTTTCCTTACCGTGGCCAACATCGTTACAAGAATGCATAAACACGACTACGTCGCCCCCCTCCCCCTAAACCTTTATTTTATTTTTATTTATTTTGACCACTTCATCTTTAATTACGTGTTGTCCTTGTAAAATTAATTTATTCTAACCATTTCTACCTTTTAAATGTGTATTGATTTCCTTCGTTAATTATCAACCCACTAACATTTTGACACTGTTTAATTATTGTTAACAAACATATCGCCACTTGATTGGTAAACTGTTGTGTATTGTAATAAAAATGCTATACAGAATATATTAGAGTAGAGCCAGAGATGAGGATCTAATTGAAAAGTAAATATTTCTTCGCTCAATCTTTCTGTTTTCTAAATGTCTAAATGGGGATTTTTTTCTATATGGTATATATATATATATATATTTAAACCAATTAATATGAGATTAACTTTATTTTTTTTAACAGAAATTCGTTATCTTGTGTCGTCATCTACGTTTTTTTAATTATTTTCTCCCTGTTTCTGGTTTAACACTCATTTAGGTAATATAATATCAATAAGCAGTACAATTGCATCGACAACCGGTATATTTGCACCACTTGTTGTTGGTTTTGTGACTAAATACAGTGTAAGTTCAACAGAATTGAATTATTTTTCACTAATCAGTATATGTACACGCGTATTTATATATATATATAAATATACATATACAATGGTGGTTCCTTGCAAAATGTAAGATGATGTTGCAGGATTGGACTCCACCGACCCCTAGATTAGAAATAGGAAGTGAAATGGTAGAGCACGTTGACCGCTCACTTACTTGGGAAGTACCATCAGCCAACGCCAACGGGTTGATCTCTGACGAAATCTCAGCACGAATACAGAGGGCTAGTTTCGCATATGCCAGTTTACGCCGTCTCTGGCGTAGACGTGATATCCGACTATCGACCACAGGGCGTGTGTACTGCTCATCAGTCCACTCCGTCCTCCTTTATGGCTGGCTGTGAGACCTGGCCGTTGAGAGTGGAGGACATGAAAAGATTAGCTGTCTTTGATCATAGGTGTCTGCGTTCTATCTCCCGTGTGTGTGAAGTGGTATAATAAGGTGAGCAATATTGAGGTTAGGCCATCGGTCGAGTGCTAGTTGGTAAGGAGGAATTGGAAATCAATCGACGAGGCTGTCAAACGACATCGACTGAGATGGTTAGGACATGTGTTACGTATGCCTAGTCATCTCCTTCTTCGACAATGGGCAATGTTAGCTGACATAGGATGGGTCAGGCTGGAAAAGAGCAAGCACACGGCGGTCAAACGAAAACATGGCACCAGTCAATGAAATCTACAACAGTCAGTCTGAGCCAGCCACGTAGGAAGGTGTAGACTGGCTTCCTGACTGGCTGGTTGGGGTCCTCGGGACGGTGAAAACCAATGAAGGCTGGAAACAATTGGTGACGTGGCTAGCTCAAAGTGATCGTTCTCAATGGCTGGCTGGTGCAGATGCATCCATTCCTTGTGACTGACTTATGATTTCCAATGAAACCGTTTTGTTCTTCGTTATTACTATTCCTTTGTCTCACACCTCCGTTTACTGTCTCTCTCTAATATGCATTTGTTCTACTTTCTTCTCTTGATTTGTGTGGTACAAGGAGTGGAGTGTGTCGACTTGAACTGCCACGCGTATGTGTAAAGTTCTATGTCGAAAACCGACCGACTGACTCATGTATGATCCTACTAGGGACCACAAGTTAAGGACTCATCAACTATTCAGTTATTTAAGATGGAATTCACTGGCCCATTAATTATTCTAACTTCTTTACAAAGTACCACTCTCCAGCTTCCAATTATTATCTAAAAGGTGACATCACTTTTTGTGATTTAACTTGAAAAGTCATACTTCTTTGTAGAATTCTCAGTATTCTATTTCAAGTTTTAGCGATATACTTCCTATTATTATCATTATTATTATTATTTTGATAGCATTATCAGAAGACGGAGATTATCTGAAAAATGTGATGTTATGTATTTGCGCTATACATTTTGGAACAATCTGATCACACATTTACTTGTCAAGTCAATATATATGGAAAAGTTAAATTAAACAAAGTGATAAAAAAATAAAGAATTAAGACGGTCTATCTACAGAAAGCCCCCTTGGACAGGGCAATACCTTAGTTTTCACAGCTTCTGTTCATTACAGTATAAGAGAGGCTTGGTGAAGTGTCTATTTAAGAGGATTCAGCGTATTTGCTGATGTTATAGACAAAGAAAACGAAATATTGATGGATACTCTTGTTGAAATTAATTTTAACAGGTGTAGAAGTCAACTAGCCTCTAAACCTACAATCCATACCGTCCCTAAGAAAAAGGTTTTCATCAAATTACCATATAACGGGGAAATAAATAGTAGGATTTTGAAACAAAGGTTGAATTCGATCATCCGTAGAACCTACTATGCAGCCCAGCTTGTAATTGTGGAAAAAGCTAAAAAAATGTGCTCCACTGCAAACCTCAAAAGTGCACAAGTGATTATATCACATCCCACACAATTTACCAATTTTCGTGTGTGTGTGTGTGGACATACATACATAGGGAGGAGTAATCGCGCGTTGCACGTGAGGGTGGGAGAGCATATCCCAAAATGGTTAGAAAAACAGATGAATTGTGACAAGCCAATAGATGCAGGTGTCAGACTACCAACTTCGTCTATAGCTAAACATCTAATCGAAATGAACCATAAGGTTGATGTTAACTCAGCCTTTAAGGTCATCTATAAAAACGGTCAAGGATGGTTTACTGAAATACGCTGAGGCTATAACCATTCATAAATTTGAGTCTCCCTTGTGTATTCAAAAACAGTTTGTTATTACTCTTAACCTTATTTGATTGGATTACCAAACGTTTGTGTTAATTATTCTTAATTCTTTTTTTTTGTCAATTTGTTTAATTTAACTTTTCCATATATATTGACTTGACAAGTAAATGTGTGAGGGATCAGATTGTTCGAAATGTATAGCGCAAATACATCACATCACATACCTTTTCAGATAATCTCCGTCTTCTAATAATGCTTTCAAAATTTATAAAAGGGACTAACTGTTTTAAATTATTATTATTGTCATTTCAAATCTCTAAATATCCCCATTTATAATATTAGAACAAGACATATAAGCGAACAATATTGTTTTCAATTAGATCTTCTTCAGGCTTTACTCTAATTTACATAGATTTATATATAAAATTTTAACCAATGACGCTGATTTGGGGAATCATATAATAATATTAATAATAATAATAATCTTAATAATAATGTGGTAAATGTTTTGAACGAAATTAATAACGATGATTATAATGCAAAAGAACTGTCGTCAAGATTTGACAGAATAGTTCTAAAATATTTGGGCGCCGAGTGAGAAGTAGACATTTGTAAAAAATTATATTTGTAAAGTCTCAGTGAGATTGAAATGATTAATTCCAACTTTTCCCATGTTCGGCAATCTGGTCCGAACTTCTTCAGGGAAATTAATCGAAATTAACATAACATAAGTTTATATATATAAAAGGAACATCACTTGTAGCTGTCGAGTCACCTGACAACTCCAGTAGGTCGAATAAAGCAGCTCAATCTTCAGAAAGAAGACAAAGCAATAAGTCCGACAGGGTGCTCTTCAACTGAACTCTAATCCTAAACACCATAATTTTGAAAATACGTATAATCATAAAATTCTAGATACTAACAGTTTGAACAGACATGAAGGCGTGATGTTAGCTGATGCATAGGAAATCCTGATTAATAAATAAAAATGGATATGTATCACTAATTAATAATCATACTTGGTCAAAATTCTCGACTGTCCATATCTTCTTATGGAGACGTTAAGAAATGTTTTACAACTGTTTACCCACACACACATACATACACACTCTGTTTAAAGTGTTTAACAAAGGTAGACCAATATTTGTAAGTCCGAGGTCAAATTTTGATCACAGCTCATAAAATTTTGTTTATTATACTTGTTGCATGTCTCATGATTGGACAAAACAAGTGATGTTCCTTTTATATATATAAACCTCTGTTAAGTTAATTTCGATTAATTTCCCTGAAGAAGTTCGGACCAGATTGCCGAACGAAACGTTGGAATTACTCATTTCAATCTCGCTGAGATTTTACAAATAAAATTTTACAGATAATTATAATGATAACAAAATATTGATAATAAGGTTTATGCAGGTGATAAGAATAACAAAGATAGTATATGTATATAAGTGTATAAATAAATTAGGTCAAATCTTAAAAGGTGAAGTGGAACGACAGAGTTTAAATAAACACGCTGGGATTAATTTAAATAATTTATAATGAATCAATCTGACTCGGCGCTCAAATTATTTCAGGAAGTTCGTAACAATGACGGCCTGGAAACCTATAAATATTATAAAAGTACGAAGGAGATGGAAAATAAGAAGGGGTGGGAGGGTTTTGAATAGAATTCACCTAGGCCAAGGGAGAGACAAAGGTAGAACAAACTTCTTTTGCATGCAAAGACTAGGATTGTTCTCTCGAATTCCCATAGCTTCGGCTAGGTGTAAAAGACGGGTTCTGATTCCATTCGAAAGACTGGATGGAATACGATAGATAACTTTGAAAGCACTATTTTTGTCCACTTGGTGACCGCTACCAATCAAATGAGCCAAAATAGAACTTCGTATGGATTTTATTTGACCTTTTCCGAACCATGAAGGAAGATGCTCATTAATGCGTTTGTTAAGTTGTCTAGTTGTTCGCCCTATATAGCTTTCTCCACAGGAGCAACTAAATTTATAGATACACATCGAAGTGGCACAGCTAGGTAGCTTATCTTTCACTTGAGCAATCAAAATTGGTCGGCTGGAAAATGACAAACAAAGGGTGGCAGCAGTATAAGTCCGTTTTATCGCTCTCGATAATCTCAGATGTAAAACTTCACTAGCCACGTCCCTATTAAATTGAAGTTTTATGAACAGTTATTTCTTTTTAACTGTTGTCAGTTTTTCTTTGTTGTACCTGGTATTCATGTGTCTCCTAACAAATCTTCTAGGATAACCCATTTGGACCAGCGTATTTTTGGATATATCCTAGCTCATTTTCTAGGGAGTCATCTGTACAAATACGTCTTGCTCTATTCGTAAGGCATCTGACCAAATTGATTTTATATCGGATTGGTACAAAACTGAGGAAATGTGTATATTGTCCTATAGATGTAGGTTTTCTATAGACATCTCTCTTGAGTGAACCATCCTCTCTTCTGCTCAAATGGACATCAAGGAAATGTAATCCACCATCATGTTCTTCTTCACAAGTGAAGATGAGCGATGGATGTGCATCATTAAACTTTTTTAACATTTCATTCAAAACATTTACCACATTGTTATTATTATTAAGATTATTATCATTATTAATATTATTATTTGATTCCCAGTATCACCGTCATTGGTTAAAATTTTATATATATAAATCTATGTAAATTATTGTCATTACCACATTTCTCCAGTCAGATCTGACCGATTGGTTCATAGTGTTTGGCGTATCCTCCAGTCTGGCATGGTTTGGTTCAATTATAAATTTATATTTAACAAGTGGAGAAGAACAACCATGGGGTAGATCGTCTACATTGTAAAAGAATACCTGATGACAATATCTCCTTATGTCACCTTCTGTTCTTCATGAATGACATTCTTTATTCTTAACTGATCAATACTATTCAATGCTGACAAATTAAATTTAACGTGTGATAATTGGAATGTTGAACATTGTGTAAAATCTTCTTGTCACTTTGTATTTTGTTTTAATGCATCAGAGTTATATTTAAAAACTGCGCCGTTTTCAAAACCAAATGGTATTTCGATTTTCACTTTCAAAACATTATCTATTATTTTATCTTATATTTATTCAGATTAAAATTAATTTATATTACTTTTTGAAATGACATGTTTTTTCTAAATATAAAAAATTTTTAACACAGTATCAGATGTCAGTTTGTTCATAATGAATTTATTCCATGTACAACAAATAAAATGATCGCATATATAGAGCAAAAGGAATCAGATTCGTCGAGATTTAATACTGATCGAATGTGTATTTGAAGTTGTGATTAATTTTGAAAATGCTGCTTTGCAGGGATCTGATTGATTTTGAGTAACCTGACGAGTTGAGAGTAACTAGAGAACTACTATAAACCGAACAGAACTAAAGAGTCGTTTCGTCCTAGTCAGGAACTCCTCAGCCGTAAGCATTCGCGATATCGAATTGAACTGTCAGTAGCAGGCCCCTCGGATAAGAAGACAGACTGACAACAAATCAGTCACCTGATAATATACAAAAGCGTACGAACTCCAAATAATGTGATTTGATATAATAAGTGTGAGCAAAATTAAATGATTTCAGAAAGGATATAAACCAGCTGAGGTCAAAAAACACAGAATGAATCAATGAAAATCATCCGGGAATTAACAGATATTTGGTCAGCATATAACCACAAAAATGTCAACCATAAGCAAATAAGAACAATAGCAAACAAAGTTAAACAAATTCAGAAAAAAGCTCCAAGTCAATACATCGGAAAAACAAAGAAAAAGCATTCAAAAAAAGGAAACAAAAAGAGAAATAAGAAAAAATCGAGCTACGAAAACAGGAGCAACACATACAGCATAAGGAAAAAAGAAATCACAAGGCGACTCACGGAATCTCACAAAAACAGTCACATACACACACATACACAAACACACGAACAAACACTGTCTCTCTCAACACCTACTTACACAACATACAAGTCAAATGACACATGCAACAGTAGTCTACACTGATGACAACTACACACAAGACATTTCACGTCATTGCATACAACAAGCGAAAAGACATGAGTAGTCGCCTCATCATCTCACCTCATCACAATTCATCGACGACTCGTTGACTGAAGCGAACAGACTGAGCGAGCGACCGCGCGCGTAGCACAACACTATCGACGACAAGCAAGCAATAATTCAATCGAATTGGAACCTCCGAATGATGATTGGTGAAAAGGAATTGAGCGAATCAGAAATCGGTGAGTGAGTAAGCCCGTGCGTGTATCAGTCAGTGTGTCTGTCAGTCTGTCACCAATTCGCTCGATGACTGATTCATCATCCAGCAGAATGCTTCATCAGGCGTCAATGATTTCCATCGGTCGGAATCAATGTGATATTAATTACACTGTTGATCCACTACTCATGATCATGATAATGTTGAGAACGACCGGCACACTGGCATCCAAAACAACATGTACACGTGTGGCTTCGATTTGTGTTTGACTCTGTGTGTGTGTGTGTGTGTTGTAGATGTCAATGTCGGCTAGCTGTTGTGAAAACGTGGAGGATTGTAGTGAATGTGAGGCTGAGTTAGTGTCTGAGGCAGTAGGAGATGCAGAGAGTGTCGATAGGAACTGGCGACAGTGTCGGTGTGGATTTGTGTTACGAGTAGTTGGCGTTGATCAAAAGCCGCCGCCCGATGGGGGGCTCGAACCCCCGACCCTCAGATTAAAAGTCTGATGCTCTACCGACTGAGCTAACCGGGCCAAACGTGCACACCATGACTCACATTCTCATCTCACAACTCCCCATAAAACACACACAATAAACACAATCAATCCATCAACAACAAATCAATCGGTCACAAAAACACACACTCAAATTATACCCAACATTCATATCCACTCACAAGCACAAACCAATCAACGCAAGCCTACACACAAATTCACTATCCTCAAAGCACACGCATTCACACATACACAGATAGACAGGCGAACACGCACGCACACACTCAAATCCATTAAATAACAAACACAAACCCAAACCCAACACTGACACACAACACTTCCCAACAGTCCTACCTCGATCTACACACCAATCACGCTCATATATTGTCACGGGCCTACCCATCCTCATACACACACACACACCGAAACACACCGAAACACACCGAAACACCCGGACACCCACACACTCACATACACCGATACACAGAGAGAAGCACAATGTCACCCTCACACTAATTCACATTCATTCACTCACTGACTCACGCAACTCACTCTCTCACTGACGAATAGAGTCACTCAGTCACTCACTCAGTCACCCTCTCTCTCCCTCTCCCTCTCTCGCTCCATCCCACATACACACACATACACAAACACACGAACAAACACTGTCTCTCTCAACACCTACTTACACAACATACAAGTCAAATGACACATGCAACAGTAGTCTACACTGATGACAACTACACACAAGACATTTCACGTCATTGCATACAACAAGCGAAAAGACATGAGTAGTCGCCTCATCATCTCACCTCATCACAATTCATCGACGACTCGTTGACTGAAGCGAACAGACTGAGCGAGCGACCGCGCGCGTAGCACAACACTATCGACGACAAGCAAGCAATAATTCAATCGAATTGGAACCTCCGAATGGTGATTGGTGAAAAGGAATTGAGCGAATCAGAAATCGGTGAGTGAGTAAGCCCGTACGTGTATCAGTCAGTGTGTCTGTCAGTCTGTCACCAATTCGCTCGATGACTGATTCATCATCCAGCAGAATGCTTCATCAGGCGTCAATGATTTCCATCGGTCGGAATCCATGTGATATTAATTACACTGTTGATCCACTCATGATCATGATAATGTTGAGAACGACCGGCACACTGGCATCCAAAACAACATGTACACGTGTGGCTTCGATTTGTGTTTGACTCTGTGTGTGTGTGTGTGCGTGCGTGTTCGTGTGTATGTGGCTGTGTTGTAGTTGTGTTTTGTGTGTGTGTGTGTGTGTGTTGTAGATGTCAATGTCGGCTAGCTGTTGTGAAAACGTAGAGGATTGTAGTGAATGTGAGGCTGAGTTAGTGTCTGAGGCTGTAGGAGATGCAGAGAGTGTCGATAGGAACTGGCGACAGTGTCGGTGTGGATTTGTGTTACGAGTAGTTGGCGTTGATCAAAAGCCGCCGCCCGATGGGGGGCTCGAACCCCCGACCCTCAGATTAAAAGTCTGATGCTCTACCGACTGAGCTAACCGGGCCAAACGTGCACACAATGACTCACATTCTCATCTCACAACTCCCCATAAAACACACACAATAAACACAATCAATCCATCAACAACAAATCAATCCGTCACAAAAACACACACTCAAATTATACCCAACATTCATATCCACTCACAAGCACAAACCAATCAACGCAAGCCTACACACAAATTCACTATCCTCAAAGCACACGCATTCACACATACACAGATAGACAGGCGAACACGCACGCACACACTCAAATCCATTAAATAACAAACACAAACCCAAACCCAACACTGACACACAACACTTCCCAACAGTCCTACCTCGATCTACACACCAATCACGCTCATATATTGTCACGGGCCTACCCATCCTCATACACACACACACACCGAAACACACCGAAACACCCGGACACCCACACACTCACATACACCGATACACAGAGAGAAGCACAATGTCACCCTCACACTAATTCACATTCATTCACTCACTGACTCACGCAACTCACTCTCTCACTGACGAATAGAGTCACTCAGTCACTCACTCAGTCACCCTCTCTCTCCCTCTCCCTCTCTCGCTCCATCCCACATACACACACATACACAAACACACGAACAAACACTGTCTCTCTCAACACCTACTTACACAACATACAAGTCAAATGACACATGCAACAGTAGTCTACACTGATGACAACTACACACAAGACATTTCACGTCATTGCATACAACAAGCGAAAAGACATGAGTAGTCGCCTCATCATCTCACCTCATCACAATTCATCGACGACTCGTTGACTGAAGCGAACAGACTGAGCGAGCGACCGCGCGCGTAGCACAACACTATCGACGACAAGCAAGCAATAATTCAATCGAATTGGAACCTCCGAATGATGATTGGTGAAAAGGAATTGAGCGAATCAGAAATCGGTGAGTGAGTAAGCCCGTACGTGTATCAGTCAGTGTGTCTGTCAGTCTGTCACCAATTCGCTCGATGACTGATTCATCATCCAGCAGAATGCTTCATCAGGCGTCAATGATTTCCATCGGTCGGAATCCATGTGATATTAATTACACTGTTGATCCACTCATGATCATGATAATGTTGAGAACGACCGGCACACTGGCATCCAAAACAACATGTACACGTGTGGCTTCGATTTGTGTTTGACTCTGTGTGTGTGTGTGTGCGTGCGTGTTCGTGTGTATGTGGCTGTGTTGTAGTTGTGTTTTGTGTGTGTGTTGTAGATGTCAATGCCGGCTAGCTGTTGTGAAAACGTAGAGGATTGTAGTGAATGTGAGGCTGAGTTAGTGTCTGAGGCTGTAGGAGATGCAGAGAGTGTCGATAGGAACTGGCGACAGTGTCGGTGTGGATTTGTGTTACGAGTAGTTGGCGTTGATCAAAAGCCGCCGCCCGATGGGGGGCTCGAACCCCCGACCCTCAGATTAAAAGTCTGATGCTCTACCGACTGAGCTAACCGGGCCAAACGTGCACACAATGACTCACATTCTCATCTCACAACTCCCCATAAAACACACACAATAAACACAATCAATCCATCAACAACAAATCAATCCGTCACAAAAACACACACTCAAATTATACCCAACATTCATATCCACTCACAAGCACAAACCAATCAACGCAAGCCTACACACAAATTCACTATCCTCAAAGCACACGCATTCACACATACACAGATAGACAGGCGAACACGCACGCACACACTCAAATCCATTAAATAACAAACACAAACCCAAACCCAACACTGACACACAACACTTCCCAACAGTCCTACCTCGATCTACACACCAATCACGCTCATATATTGTCACGGGCCTACCCATCCTCATACACACACACACACCGAAACACACCGAAACACCCGGACACCCACACACTCACACACACCGATACACAGAGAGAAGCACAATGTCACCCTCACACTAATTCACATTCATTCACTCACTGACTCACACAACTCACTCTCTCACTGACGAATAGAGTCACTCAGTCACTCACTCAGTCACCCTCTCTCTCCCTCTCCCTCTCTCGCTCCATCCCACATACACACACATACACAAACACACGAACAAACACTGTCTCTCTCAACACCTACTTACACAACATACAAGTCAAATGACACATGCAACAGTAGTCTACACTGATGACAACTACACACAAGACATTTCACGTCATTGCATACAACAAGCGAAAAGACATGAGTAGTCGCCTCATCATCTCACCTCATCACAATTCATCGACGACTCGTTGACTGAAGCGAACAGACTGAGCGAGCGACCGCGCGCGTAGCACAACACTATCGACGACAAGCAAGCAATAATTCAATCGAATTGGAACCTCCGAATGATGATTGGTGAAAAGGAATTGAGCGAATCAGAAATCGGTGAGTGAGTAAGCCCGTGCGTGTATCAGTCAGTGTGTCTGTCAGTCTGTCACCAATTCGCTCGATGACTGATTCATCATCCAGCAGAATGCTTCATCAGGCGTGAATGATTTCCATCGGTCGGAATCAATGTGATATTAATTACACTGTTGATCCACTCATGATCATGATAATGTTGAGAACGACCGGCACACTGGCATCCAAAACAACATGTACACGTGTGGCTTCGATTTGTGTTTGACTCTGTGTGTGTGTGTGTGCGTGCGTGTTCGTGTGTATGTGGCTGTGTTGTTGTTGTTTTTTGTGTGTGTGTGTGTGTGTGTGTGTTGTAGATGTCAATGTCGGCTAGCTGTTGTGAAAACGTAGAGGATTGTAGTGAATGTGAGGCTGAGTTAGTGTCTGAGGCAGTAGGAGATGCAGAGAGTGTCGATAGGAACTGGCGACAGTGTCGGTGTGTATTTGTGTTACGAGTAGTTGGCGTTGATCAAAAGCCGCCGCCCGATGGGGGGCTCGAACCCCCGACCCTCAGATTAAAAGTCTGATGCTCTACCGACTGAGCTAACCGGGCCAAACGTGCACACAATGACCCAAGTATACAGAAAACCAACGCACACGGATCAAATACTCAATTACAACAGTAACAACCCAACATCACTCAAAATTAGCTGCATACGTACATTGTTCAAGAGAGCCAGGACTCATTGCAGCACTCCCGCCTTGAGGAAAATTGAAGAAAATCATCTTATGGACGTCTTCCAAAGAAATGGATACCCACGAAACTTCATCAAAAGACATCCACCCCCAGCTCAACCAACCAAATCAAAGGCCACCAGCGATAACACAAAGAAAGTCGTCCTACCATATATAAAAGATATCTCCGAAATCACTGCAAGACTATTCAAACCTTTTGGAATCGATGTCGCTCATAAACCAACAAAGTCACTACACTCAGTTCTATGTAAGCCAAAGGACTCAACGGCAAAAGAAGACAAAACTAACGTCATCTACAAGATAAATTGCAACGACTGCGACAAACATTACATTGGTCAAAGTGGACGCCCTCTTCGTCTTCGCATTCACGAACACAAACTAGCTGTCAAAAGACACGACATACACTCCCTCATATCACTACATGCAGACAACCACGGGCACCAATTCGACTGGGACAATGTTCAAATCTTAGACAAAGGGAACTGCAAAAATGCCAGAGAATTCCTAGAGGCCTGGTATTCAAATGAATCAGCAATCAATAGACACATAGAGATTGACAAAATATACCAATCCATACGAAGAAATTCACACAAAAACAAAGTCAAACTTCAGGTCAAGGAAACAGTCAACACCAAAACAAGTGAACTAGAAAGTGAGAAGTCACACAAAAACAACCAATCACGTTCAAGGTTAGCAGAAGGAATGACTAACGACATTCAGACCAAAGAAGCAGCCAGCACCGAGACAAGCAAATTAGGGGATGAAATGTCACACGAAAACAACCAATCACGCCCAAGCTTACTAGAAGAGATGACTAATAAACTCATAGAGAATTCTAAAAGCTCACTTCACATCGAAGTATGCGCTGAAGATGTTGCTCAGTAGAGCAATGAAAGCTTCGCAAACAAACCATCCAGCTCAGAGAACACAACCACACCAAAAAAAAGACTCACATTCTCATCTCACAACTCCCCATAAAACACACACAATAAACACAATCAATCCATCAACAACAAATCAATCCGTCACAAAAACACACACTCAAATTATACCCAACATTCATATCCACTCACAAGCACAAACCAATCAACGCAAGCCTACACACAAATTCACTATCCTCGAAGCACACGCATTCACACATACACAGATAGACAGGCGAACACGCACGCACACACTCAAATCCATTAAATAACAAACACAAACCCAAACCCAACACTGACACACAACACTTCCCAACAGTCCTACCTCGATCTACACACCAATCACGCTCATATATTGTCACGGGCCTACCCATCCTCATACACACACACACACCGAAACACACCGAAACACCCGGACACCCACACACTCACATACACCGATACACAGAGAGAAGCACAATGTCACCCTCACACTAATTCACATTCATTCACTCACTGACTCACGCAACTCACTCTCTCACTGACGAATAGAGTCACTCAGTCACTCACTCAGTCACCCTCTCTCTCCCTCTCCCTCTCTCGCTCCATCCCACATACACACACATACACAAACACACGAACAAACACTGTCTCTCTCAACACCTACTTACACAACATACAAGTCAAATGACACATGCAACAGTAGTCTACACTGATGACAACTACACACAAGACATTTCACGTCATTGCATACAACAAGCGAAAAGACATGAGTAGTCGCCTCATCATCTCACCTCATCACAATTCATCGACGACTCGTTGACTGAAGCGAACAGACTGAGCGAGCGACCGCGCGCGTAGCACAACACTATCGACGACAAGCAAGCAATAATTCAATCGAATTGGAACCTCCGAATGATGATTGGTGAAAAGGAATTGAGCGAATCAGAAATCGGTGAGTGAGTAAGCCCGTGCGTGTATCAGTCAGTGTGTCTGTCAGTCTGTCACCAATTCGCTCGATGACTGATTCATCATCCAGCAGAATGCTTCATCAGGCGTGAATGATTTCCATCGGTCGGAATCAATGTGATATTAATTACACTGTTGATCCACTCATGATCATGATAATGTTGAGAACGACCGGCACACTGGCATCCAAAACAACATGTACACGTGTGGCTTCGATTTGTGTTTGACTCTGTGTGTGTGTGTGTGCGTGCGTGTTCGTGTGTATGTGGCTGTGTTGTTGTTGTTTTTTGTGTGTGTGTGTGTGTGTGTGTGTTGTAGATGTCAATGTCGGCTAGCTGTTGTGAAAACGTAGAGGATTGTAGTGAATGTGAGGCTGAGTTAGTGTCTGAGGCTGTAGGAGATGCAGAGAGTGTCGATAGGAACTGGCGACAGTGTCGGTGTGGATTTGTGTTACGAGTAGTTGGCGTTGATCAAAAGCCGCCGCCCGATGGGGGGCTCGAACCCCCGACCCTCAGATTAAAAGTCTGATGCTCTACCGACTGAGCTAACCGGGCCAAACGTGCACACCATGACTCACATTCTCATCTCACAACTCCCCATAAAACACACACAATAAACACAATCAATCCATCAACAACAAATCAATCGGTCACAAAAACACACACTCAAATTATACCCAACATTCATATCCACTCACAAGCACAAACCAATCAACGCAAGCCTACACACAAATTCACTATCCTCAAAGCACACGCATTCACACATACACAGATAGACAGGCGAACACGCACGCACACACTCAAATCCATTAAATAACAAACACAAACCCAACACTGACACTGACACACAACACTTCCCAACAGTCCTACCTCGATCTACACACCAATCACGCTCATATATTGTCACGGGCCTACCCATCCTCATACACACACACACACACCGAAACACACCGAAACACCCGGACACCCACACACTCACATACACCGATACACAGAGAGAAGCACAATGTCACCCTCACACTAATTCACATTCATTCACTCACTGACTCACGCAACTCACTCTCTCACTGACGAATAGAGTCACTCAGTCACTCACTCAGTCACCCTCTCTCTCCCTCTCCCTCTCTCGCTCCATCCCACATACACACACATACACAAACACACGAACAAACACTGTCTCTCTCAACACCTACTTACACAACATACAAGTCAAATGACACATGCAACAGTAGTCTACACTGATGACAACTACACACAAGACATTTCACGTCATTGCATACAACAAGCGAAAAGACATGAGTAGTCGCCTCATCATCTCACCTCATCACAATTCATCGACGACTCGTTGACTGAAGCGAACAGACTGAGCGAGCGACCGCGCGCGTAGCACAACACTATCGACGACAAGCAAGCAATAATTCAATCGAATTGGAACCTCCGAATGATGATTGGTGAAAAGGAATTGAGCGAATCAGAAATCGGTGAGTGAGTAAGCCCGTGCGTGTATCAGTCAGTGTGTCTGTCAGTCTGTCACCAATTCGCTCGATGACTGATTCATCATCCAGCAGAATGCTTCATCAGGCGTGAATGATTTCCATCGGTCGGAATCAATGTGATATTAATTACACTGTTGATCCACTCATGATCATGATAATGTTGAGAACGACCGGCACACTGGCATCCAAAACAACATGTACACGTGTGGCTTCGATTTGTGTTTGACTCTGTGTGTGTGTGTGTGCGTGCGTGTTCGTGTGTATGTGGCTGTGTTGTTGTTGTTCCTTGTGTGTGTGTGTGTGTGTGTGTGTGTGTTGTAGATGTCAATGTCGGCTAGCTGTTGTGAAAACGTAGAGGATTGTAGTGAATGTGAGGCTGAGTTAGTGTCTGAGGCTGTAGGAGATGCAGAGAGTGTCGATAGGAACTGGCGACAGTGTCGGTGTGGATTTGTGTTACGAGTAGTTGGCGTTGATCAAAAGCCGCCGCCCGATGGGGGGCTCGAACCCCCGACCCTCAGATTAAAAGTCTGATGCTCTACCGACTGAGCTAACCGGGCCAAACGTGCACACCATGACTCACATTCTCATCTCACAACTCCCCATAAAACACACACAATAAACACAATCAATCCATCAACAACAAATCAATCGGTCACAAAAACACACACTCAAATTATACCCAACATTCATATCCACTCACAAGCACAAACCAATCAACGCAAGCCTACACACAAATTCACTATCCTCAAAGCACACGCATTCACACATACACAGATAGACAGGCGAACACGCACGCACACACTCAAATCCATTAAATAACAAACACAAACCCAACACTGACACACAACACTTCCCAACAGTCCTACCTCGATCTACACACCAATCACGCTCATATATTGTCACGGGCCTACCCATCCTCATACACACACACACACACACACACCGAAACACACCGAAACACCCGGACACCCACACACTCACATACACCGATACACAGAGAGAAGCACAATGTCACCCTCACACTAATTCACATTCATTCACTCACTGACTCACGCAACTCACTCTCTCACTGACGAATAGAGTCACTCAGTCACTCACTCAGTCACCCTCTCTCTCCCTCTCCCTCTCTCGCTCCATCCCACATACACACACATACACAAACACACGAACAAACACTGTCTCTCTCAACACCTACTTACACAACATACAAGTCAAATGACACATGCAACAGTAGTCTACACTGATGACAACTACACACAAGACATTTCACGTCATTGCATACAACAAGCGAAAAGACATGAGTAGTCGCCTCATCATCTCACCTCATCACAATTCATCGACGACTCGTTGACTGAAGCGAACAGACTGAGCGAGCGACCGCGCGCGTAGCACAACACTATCGACGACAAGCAAGCAATAATTCAATCGAATTGGAACCTCCGAATGATGATTGGTGAAAAGGAATTGAGCGAATCAGAAATCGGTGAGTGAGTAAGCCCGTGCGTGTATCAGTCAGTGTGTCTGTCAGTCTATCACCAATTCGCTCGATGACTGATTCATCATCCAGCAGAATGCTTCATCAGGCGTGAATGATTTCCATCGGTCGGAATCAATGTGATATTAATTACACTGTTGATCCACTCATGATCATGATAATGTTGAGAACGACCGGCACACTGGCATCCAAAACAACATGTACACGTGTGGCTTCGATTTGTGTTTGACTCTGTGTGTGTGTGTGTGCGTGCGTGTTCGTGTGTATGTGGCTGTGTTGTTGTTGTTTTTTGTGTGTGTGTGTGTGTGTGTGTTGTAGATGTCAATGTCGGCTAGCTGTTGTGAAAACGTAGAGGATTGTAGTGAATGTGAGGCTGAGTTAGTGTCTGAGGCTGTAGGAGATGCAGAGAGTGTCGATAGGAACTGGCGACAGTGTCGGTGTGGATTTGTGTTACGAGTAGTTGGCGTTGATCAAAAGCCGCCGCCCGATGGGGGGCTCGAACCCCCGACCCTCAGATTAAAAGTCTGATGCTCTACCGACTGAGCTAACCGGGCCAAACGTGCACACCATGACTCACATTCTCATCTCACAACTCCCCATAAAACACACACAATAAACACAATCAATCCATCAACAACAAATCAATCGGTCACAAAAACACACACTCAAATTATACCCAACATTCATATCCACTCACAAGCACAAACCAATCAACGCAAGCCTACACACAAATTCACTATCCTCAAAGCACACGCATTCACACATACACAGATAGACAGGCGAACACGCACGCACACACTCAAATCCATTAAATAACAAACACAAACCCAACACTGACACTGACACACAACACTTCCCAACAGTCCTACCTCGATCTACACACCAATCACGCTCATATATTGTCACGGGCCTACCCATCCTCATACACACACACACACACCGAAACACACCGAAACACCCGGACACCCACACACTCACATACACCGATACACAGAGAGAAGCACAATGTCACCCTCACACTAATTCACATTCATTCACTCACTGACTCACGCAACTCACTCTCTCACTGACGAATAGAGTCACTCAGTCACTCACTCAGTCACCCTCTCTCTCCCTCTCCCTCTCTCGCTCCATCCCACATACACACACATACACAAACACACGAACAAACACTGTCTCTCTCAACACCTACTTACACAACATACAAGTCAAATGACACATGCAACAGTAGTCTACACTGATGACAACTACACACAAGACATTTCACGTCATTGCATACAACAAGCGAAAAGACATGAGTAGTCGCCTCATCATCTCACCTCATCACAATTCATCGACGACTCGTTGACTGAAGCGAACAGACTGAGCGAGCGACCGCGCGCGTAGCACAACACTATCGACGACAAGCAAGCAATAATTCAATCGAATTGGAACCTCCGAATGATGATTGGTGAAAAGGAATTGAGCGAATCAGAAATCGGTGAGTGAGTAAGCCCGTGCGTGTATCAGTCAGTGTGTCTGTCAGTCTGTCACCAATTCGCTCGATGACTGATTCATCATCCAGCAGAATGCTTCATCAGGCGTGAATGATTTCCATCGGTCGGAATCAATGTGATATTAATTACACTGTTGATCCACTCATGATCATGATAATGTTGAGAACGACCGGCACACTGGCATCCAAAACAACATGTACACGTGTGGCTTCGATTTGTGTTTGACTCTGTGTGTGTGTGTGTGCGTGCGTGTTCGTGTGTATGTGGCTGTGTTGTTGTTGTTTTTTGTGTGTGTGTGTGTGTGTGTGTTGTAGATGTCAATGTCGGCTAGCTGTTGTGAAAACGTAGAGGATTGTAGTGAATGTGAGGCTGAGTTAGTGTCTGAGGCAGTAGGAGATGCAGAGAGTGTCGATAGGAACTGGCGACAGTGTCGGTGTGTATTTGTGTTACGAGTAGTTGGCGTTGATCAAAAGCCGCCGCCCGATGGGGGGCTCGAACCCCCGACCCTCAGATTAAAAGTCTGATGCTCTACCGACTGAGCTAACCGGGCCAAACGTGCACACCATGACTCACATTCTCATCTCACAACTCCCCATAAAACACACACAATAAACACAATCAATCCATCAACAACAAATCAATCGGTCACAAAAACACACACTCAAATTATACCCAACATTCATATCCACTCACAAGCACAAACCAATCAACGCAAGCCTACACACAAATTCACTATCCTCAAAGCACACGCATTCACACATACACAGATAGACAGGCGAACACGCACGCACACACTCAAATCCATTAAATAACAAACACAAACCCAACACTGACACTGACACACAACACTTCCCAACAGTCCTACCTCGATCTACACACCAATCACGCTCATATATTGTCACGGGCCTACCCATCCTCATACACACACACACACACCGAAACACACCGAAACACCCGGACACCCACACACTCACATACACCGATACACAGAGAGAAGCACAATGTCACCCTCACACTAATTCACATTCATTCACTCACTGACTCACGCAACTCACTCTCTCACTGACGAATAGAGTCACTCAGTCACTCACTCAGTCACCCTCTCTCTCCCTCTCCCTCTCTCGCTCCATCCCACATACACACACATACACAAACACACGAACAAACACTGTCTCTCTCAACACCTACTTACACAACATACAAGTCAAATGACACATGCAACAGTAGTCTACACTGATGACAACTACACACAAGACATTTCACGTCATTGCATACAACAAGCGAAAAGACATGAGTAGTCGCCTCATCATCTCACCTCATCACAATTCATCGACGACTCGTTGACTGAAGCGAACAGACTGAGCGAGCGACCGCGCGCGTAGCACAACACTATCGACGACAAGCAAGCAATAATTCAATCGAATTGGAACCTCCGAATGATGATTGGTGAAAAGGAATTGAGCGAATCAGAAATCGGTGAGTGAGTAAGCCCGTGCGTGTATCAGTCAGTGTGTCTGTCAGTCTGTCACCAATTCGCTCGATGACTGATTCATCATCCAGCAGAATGCTTCATCAGGCGTGAATGATTTCCATCGGTCGGAATCAATGTGATATTAATTACACTGTTGATCCACTCATGATCATGATAATGTTGAGAACGACCGGCACACTGGCATCCAAAACAACATGTACACGTGTGGCTTCGATTTGTGTTTGACTCTGTGTGTGTGTGTGTGCGTGCGTGTTCGTGTGTATGTGGCTGTGTTGTTGTTGTGTTTTGTGTGTGTGTGTGTGTGTTGTAGATGTCAATGTCGGCTAGCTGTTGTGAAAACGTAGAGGATTGTAGTGAATGTGAGGCTGAGTTAGTGTCTGAGGCTGTAGGAGATGCAGAGAGTGTCGATAGGAACTGGCGACAGTGTCGGTGTGGATTTGTGTTACGAGTAGTTGGCGTTGATCAAAAGCCGCCGCCCGATGGGGGGCTCGAACCCCCGACCCTCAGATTAAAAGTCTGATGCTCTACCGACTGAGCTAACCGGGCCAAACGTGCACACCATGACTCACATTCTCATCTCACAACTCCCCATAAAACACACACAATAAACACAATCAATCCATCAACAACAAATCAATCGGTCACAAAAACACACACTCAAATTATACCCAACATTCATATCCACTCACAAGCACAAACCAATCAACGCAAGCCTACACACAAATTCACTATCCTCAAAGCACACGCATTCACACATACACAGATAGACAGGCGAACACGCACGCACACACTCAAATCCATTAAATAACAAACACAAACCCAACACTAACACTGACACACAACACTTCCCAACAGTCCTACCTCGATCTACACACCAATCACGCTCATATATTGTCACGGGCCTACCCATCCTCATACACACACACACACACACCGAAACACACCGAAACACCCGGACACCCACACACTCACATACACCGATACACAGAGAGAAGCACAATGTCACCCTCACACTAATTCACATTCATTCACTCACTGACTCACGCAACTCACTCTCTCACTGACGAATAGAGTCACTCAGTCACCCTCTCTCTCCCTCTCCCTCTCTCGCTCCATCCCACATACACACACATACACAAACACACGAACAAACACTGTCTCTCTCAACACCTACTTACACAACATACAAGTCAAATGACACATGCAACAGTAGTCTACACTGATGACAACTACACACAAGACATTTCACGTCATTGCATACAACAAGCGAAAAGACATGAGTAGTCGCCTCATCATCTCACCTCATCACAATTCATCGACGACTCGTTGACTGAAGCGAACAGACTGAGCGAGCGACCGCGCGCGTAGCACAACACTATCGACGACAAGCAAGCAATAATTCAATCGAATTGGAACCTCCGAATGATGATTGGTGAAAAGGAATTGAGCGAATCAGAAATCGGTGAGTGAGTAAGCCCGTGCGTGTATCAGTCAGTGTGTCTGTCAGTCTGTCACCAATTCGCTCGATGACTGATTCATCATCCAGCAGAATGCTTCATCAGGCGTGAATGATTTCCATCGGTCGGAATCAATGTGATATTAATTACACTGTTGATCCACTCATGATCATGATAATGTTGAGAACGACCGGCACACTGGCATCCAAAACAACATGTACACGTGTGGCTTCGATTTGTGTTTGACTCTGTGTGTGTGTGTGTGCGTGCGTGTTCGTGTGTATGTGGCTGTGTTGTTGTTGTGTTTTGTGTGTGTGTGTGTGTGTTGTAGATGTCAATGTCGGCTAGCTGTTGTGAAAACGTAGAGGATTGTAGTGAATGTGAGGCTGAGTTAGTGTCTGAGGCTGTAGGAGATG
Source organism: Trichobilharzia szidati (assembly GCA_944472155.2). Lineage (NCBI taxonomy): Eukaryota > Metazoa > Platyhelminthes > Trematoda > Strigeidida > Schistosomatidae > Trichobilharzia > Trichobilharzia szidati. The sequence continues at coordinate 8,168,380 of OX235275.1, forward strand.
CAGAGAGTGTCGATAGGAACTGGCGACAGTGTCGGTGTGGATTTGTGTTACGAGTAGTTGGCGTTGATCAAAAGCCGCCGCCCGATGGGGGGCTCGAACCCCCGACCCTCAGATTAAAAGTCTGATGCTCTACCGACTGAGCTAACCGGGCCAAACGTGCACACCATGACTCACATTCTCATCTCACAACTCCCCATAAAACACACACAATAAACACAATCAATCCATCAACAACAAATCAATCGGTCACAAAAACACACACTCAAATTATACCCAACATTCATATCCACTCACAAGCACAAACCAATCAACGCAAGCCTACACACAAATTCACTATCCTCAAAGCACACGCATTCACACATACACAGATAGACAGGCGAACACGCACGCACACACTCAAATCCATTAAATAACAAACACAAACCCAAAACCAACACTGACACACAACACTTCCCAACAGTCCTACCTCGATCTACACACCAATCACGCTCATATATTGTCACGGGCCTACCCATCCTCATACACACACACACACCGAAACACACCGAAACACCCGGACACCCACACACTCACATACACCGATACACAGAGAGAAGCACAATGTCACCCTCACACTAATTCACATTCATTCACTCACTGACTCACGCAACTCACTCTCTCACTGACGAATAGAGTCACTCAGTCACTCACTCAGTCACCCTCTCTCTCCCTCTCCCTCTCTCGCTCCATCCCACATACACACACATACACAAACACACGAACAAACACTGTCTCTCTCAACACCTACTTACACAACATACAAGTCAAATGACACATGCAACAGTAGTCTACACTGATGACAACTACACACAAGACATTTCACGTCATTGCATACAACAAGCGAAAAGACATGAGTAGTCGCCTCATCATCTCACCTCATCACAATTCATCGACGACTCGTTGACTGAAGCGAACAGACTGAGCGAGCGACCGCGCGCGTAGCACAACACTATCGACGACAAGCAAGCAATAATTCAATCGAATTGGAACCTCCGAATGATGATTGGTGAAAAGGAATTGAGCGAATCAGAAATCGGTGAGTGAGTAAGCCCGTGCGTGTATCAGTCAGTGTGTCTGTCAGTCTGTCACCAATTCGCTCGATGACTGATTCATCATCCAGCAGAATGCTTCATCAGGCGTGAATGATTTCCATCGGTCGGAATCAATGTGATATTAATTACACTGTTGATCCACTCATGATCATGATAATGTTGAGAACGACCGGCACACTGGCATCCAAAACAACATGTACACGTGTGGCTTCGATTTGTGTTTGACTCTGTGTGTGTGTGTGCGTGTTCGTGTGTATGTGGCTGTGTTGTTGTTGTGTTTTGTGTGTGTGTGTGTGTGTGTTGTAGATGTCAATGTCGGCTAGCTGTTGTGAAAACGTAGAGGATTGTAGTGAATGTGAGGCTGAGTTAGTGTCTGAGGCTGTAGGAGATGCAGAGAGTGTCGATAGGAACTGGCGACAGTGTCGGTGTGGATTTGTGTTACGAGTAGTTGGCGTTGATCAAAAGCCGCCGCCCGATGGGGGGCTCGAACCCCCGACCCTCAGATTAAAAGTCTGATGCTCTACCGACTGAGCTAACCGGGCCAAACGTGCACACCATGACTCACATTCTCATCTCACAACTCCCCATAAAACACACACAATAAACACAATCAATCCATCAACAACAAATCAATCGGTCACAAAAACACACACTCAAATTATACCCAACATTCATATCCACTCACAAGCACAAACCAATCAACGCAAGCCTACACACAAATTCACTATCCTCAAAGCACACGCATTCACACATACACAGATAGACAGGCGAACACGCACGCACACACTCAAATCCATTAAATAACAAACACAAACCCAAACCCAACACTGACACACAACACTTCCCAACAGTCCTACCTCGATCTACACACCAATCACGCTCATATATTGTCACGGGCCTACCCATCCTCATACACACACACACACACACCGAAACACACCGAAACACCCGGACACCCACACACTCACATACACCGATACACAGAGAGAAGCACAATGTCACCCTCACACTAATTCACATTCATTCACTCACTGACTCACGCAACTCACTCTCTCACTGACGAATAGAGTCACTCAGTCACCCTCTCTCTCCCTCTCCCTCTCTCGCTCCATCCCACATACACACACATACACAAACACACGAACAAACACTGTCTCTCTCAACACCTACTTACACAACATACAAGTCAAATGACACATGCAACAGTAGTCTACACTGATGACAACTACACACAAGACATTTCACGTCATTGCATACAACAAGCGAAAAGACATGAGTAGTCGCCTCATCATCTCACCTCATCACAATTCATCGACGACTCGTTGACTGAAGCGAACAGACTGAGCGAGCGACCGCGCGCGTAGCACAACACTATCGACGACAAGCAAGCAATAATTCAATCGAATTGGAACCTCCGAATGATGATTGGTGAAAAGGAATTGAGCGAATCAGAAATCGGTGAGTGAGTAAGCCCGTGCGTGTATCAGTCAGTGTGTCTGTCAGTCTGTCACCAATTCGCTCGATGACTGATTCATCATCCAGCAGAATGCTTCATCAGGCGTGAATGATTTCCATCGGTCGGAATCAATGTGATATTAATTACACTGTTGATCCACTCATGATCATGATAATGTTGAGAACGACCGGCACACTGGCATCCAAAACAACATGTACACGTGTGGCTTCGATTTGTGTTTGACTCTGTGTGTGTGTGTGCGTGTTCGTGTGTATGTGGCTGTGTTGTTGTTGTTTTTTGTGTGTGTGTGTGTGTGTGTGTTGTAGATGTCAATGTCGGCTAGCTGTTGTGAAAACGTAGAGGATTGTAGTGAATGTGAGGCTGAGTTAGTGTCTGAGGCTGTAGGAGATGCAGAGAGTGTCGATAGGAACTGGCGACAGTGTCGGTGTGGATTTGTGTTACGAGTAGTTGGCGTTGATCAAAAGCCGCCGCCCGATGGGGGGCTCGAACCCCCGACCCTCAGATTAAAAGTCTGATGCTCTACCGACTGAGCTAACCGGGCCAAACGTGCACACCATGACTCACATTCTCATCTCACAACTCCCCATAAAACACACACAATAAACACAATCAATCCATCAACAACAAATCAATCGGTCACAAAAACACACACTCAAATTATACCCAACATTCATATCCACTCACAAGCACAAACCAATCAACGCAAGCCTACACACAAATTCACTATCCTCAAAGCACACGCATTCACACATACACAGATAGACAGGCGAACACGCACGCACACACTCAAATCCATTAAATAACAAACACAAACCCAAACCCAACACTGACACACAACACTTCCCAACAGTCCTACCTCGATCTACACACCAATCACGCTCATATATTGTCACGGGCCTACCCATCCTCATACACACACACACACACACACACCGAAACACACCGAAACACCCGGACACCCACACACTCACATACACCGATACACAGAGAGAAGCACAATGTCACCCTCACACTAATTCACATTCATTCACTCACTGACTCACGCAACTCACTCTCTCACTGACGAATAGAGTCACTCAGTCACTCACTCAGTCACCCTCTCTCTCCCTCTCCCTCTCTCGCTCCATCCCACATACACACACATACACAAACACACGAACAAACACTGTCTCTCTCAACACCTACTTACACAACATACAAGTCAAATGACACATGCAACAGTAGTCTACACTGATGACAACTACACACAAGACATTTCACGTCATTGCATACAACAAGCGAAAAGACATGAGTAGTCGCCTCATCATCTCACCTCATCACAATTCATCGACGACTCGTTGACTGAAGCGAACAGACTGAGCGAGCGACCGCGCGCGTAGCACAACACTATCGACGACAAGCAAGCAATAATTCAATCGAATTGGAACCTCCGAATGATGATTGGTGAAAAGGAATTGAGCGAATCAGAAATCGGTGAGTGAGTAAGCCCGTACGTGTATCAGTCAGTGTGTCTGTCAGTCTGTCACCAATTCGCTCGATGACTGATTCATCATCCAGCAGAATGCTTCATCAGGCGTGAATGATTTCCATCGGTCGGAATCAATGTGATATTAATTACACTGTTGATCCACTCATGATCATGATAATGTTGAGAACGACCGGCACACTGGCATCCAAAACAACATGTACACGTGTGGCTTCGATTTGTGTTTGACTCTGTGTGTGTGTGTGTGCGTGCGTGTTCGTGTGTATGTGGCTGTGTTGTTGTTGTGTTTTGTGTGTGTGTGTGTGTGTGTTGTAGATGTCAATGTCGGCTAGCTGTTGTGAAAACGTAGAGGATTGTAGTGAATGTGAGGCTGAGTTAGTGTCTGAGGCTGTAGGAGATGCAGAGAGTGTCGATAGGAACTGGCGACAGTGTCGGTGTGGATTTGTGTTACGAGTAGTTGGCGTTGATCAAAAGCCGCCGCCCGATGGGGGGCTCGAACCCCCGACCCTCAGATTAAAAGTCTGATGCTCTACCGACTGAGCTAACCGGGCCAAACGTGCACACCATGACTCACATTCTCATCTCACAACTCCCCATAAAACACACACAATAAACACAATCAATCCATCAACAACAAATCAATCGGTCACAAAAACACACACTCAAATTATACCCAACATTCATATCCACTCACAAGCACAAACCAATCAACGCAAGCCTACACACAAATTCACTATCCTCAAAGCACACGCATTCACACATACACAGATAGACAGGCGAACACGCACGCACACACTCAAATCCATTAAATAACAAACACAAACCCAAACCCAACACTGACACACAACACTTCCCAACAGTCCTACCTCGATCTACACACCAATCACGCTCATATATTGTCACGGGCCTACCCATCCTCATACACACACACACACACACACACACCGAAACACACCGAAACACCCGGACACCCACACACTCACATACACCGATACACAGAGAGAAGCACAATGTCACCCTCACACTAATTCACATTCATTCACTCACTGACTCACGCAACTCACTCTCTCACTGACGAATAGAGTCACTCAGTCACTCACTCAGTCACCCTCTCTCTCCCTCTCCCTCTCTCGCTCCATCCCACATACACACACATACACAAACACACGAACAAACACTGTCTCTCTCAACACCTACTTACACAACATACAAGTCAAATGACACATGCAACAGTAGTCTACACTGATGACAACTACACACAAGACATTTCACGTCATTGCATACAACAAGCGAAAAGACATGAGTAGTCGCCTCATCATCTCACCTCATCACAATTCATCGACGACTCGTTGACTGAAGCGAACAGACTGAGCGAGCGACCGCGCGCGTAGCACAACACTATCGACGACAAGCAAGCAATAATTCAATCGAATTGGAACCTCCGAATGATGATTGGTGAAAAGGAATTGAGCGAATCAGAAATCGGTGAGTGAGTAAGCCCGTGCGTGTATCAGTCAGTGTGTCTGTCAGTCTGTCACCAATTCGCTCGATGACTGATTCATCATCCAGCAGAATGCTTCATCAGGCGTGAATGATTTCCATCGGTCGGAATCAATGTGATATTAATTACACTGTTGATCCACTCATGATCATGATAATGTTGAGAACGACCGGCACACTGGCATCCAAAACAACATGTACACGTGTGGCTTCGATTTGTGTTTGACTCTGCGTGTTCGTGTGTATGTGGCTGTGTTGTTGTTGTTCCTTGTGTGTGTGTGTGTGTGTGTTGTAGATGTCAATGTCGGCTAGCTGTTGTGAAAACGTAGAGGATTGTAGTGAATGTGAGGCTGAGTTAGTGTCTGAGGCAGTAGGAGATGCAGAGAGTGTCGATAGGAACTGGCGACAGTGTCGGTGTGGATTTGTGTTACGAGTAGTTGGCGTTGATCAAAAGCCGCCGCCCGATGGGGGGCTCGAACCCCCGACCCTCAGATTAAAAGTCTGATGCTCTACCGACTGAGCTAACCGGGCCAAACGTGCACACCATGACTCACATTCTCATCTCACAACTCCCCATAAAACACACACAATAAACACAATCAATCCATCAACAACAAATCAATCGGTCACAAAAACACACACTCAAATTATACCCAACATTCATATCCACTCACAAGCACAAACCAATCAACGCAAGCCTACACACAAATTCACTATCCTCAAAGCACACGCATTCACACATACACAGATAGACAGGCGAACACGCACGCACACACTCAAATCCATTAAATAACAAACACAAACCCAAACCCAACACTGACACACAACACTTCCCAACAGTCCTACCTCGATCTACACACCAATCGCGCTCATATATTGTCACGGGCCTACCCATCCTCATACACACACACACACACACACACCGAAACACACCGAAACACCCGGACACCCACACACTCACACACACCGATACACAGAGAGAAGCACAATGTCACCCTCACACTAATTCACATTCATTCACTCACTGACTCACGCAACTCACTCTCTCACTGACGAATAGAGTCACTCAGTCACTCACTCAGTCACCCTCTCTCTCCCTCTCCCTCTCTCGCTCCATCCCACATACACACACATACACAAACACACGAACAAACACTGTCTCTCTCAACACCTACTTACACAACATACAAGTCAAATGACACATGCAACAGTAGTCTACACTGATGACAACTACACACAAGACATTTCACGTCATTGCATACAACAAGCGAAAAGACATGAGTAGTCGCCTCATCATCTCACCTCATCACAATTCATCGACGACTCGTTGACTGAAGCGAACAGACTGAGCGAGCGACCGCGCGCGTAGCACAACACTATCGACGACAAGCAAGCAATAATTCAATCGAATTGGAACCTCCGAATGATGATTGGTGAAAAGGAATTGAGCGAATCAGAAATCGGTGAGTGAGTAAGCCCGTGCGTGTATCAGTCAGTGTGTCTGTCAGTCTGTCACCAATTCGCTCGATGACTGATTCATCATCCAGCAGAATGCTTCATCAGGCGTGAATGATTTCCATCGGTCGGAATCAATGTGATATTAATTACACTGTTGATCCACTCATGATCATGATAATGTTGAGAACGACCAGCACACTGGCATCCAAAACAACATGTACACGTGTGGCTTCGATTTGTGTTTGACTCTGTGTGTGTGTGTGTGCGTGCGTGTTCGTGTGTATGTGGCTGTGTTGTTGTTGTGTTTTGTGTGTGTGTGTGTGTGTGTTGTAGATGTCAATGTCGGCTAGCTGTTGTGAAAACGTAGAGGATTGTAGTGAATGTGAGGCTGAGTTAGTGTCTGAGGCTGTAGGAGATGCAGAGAGTGTCGATAGGAACTGGCGACAGTGTCGGTGTGGATTTGTGTTACGAGTAGTTGGCGTTGATCAAAAGCCGCCGCCCGATGGGGGGCTCGAACCCCCGACCCTCAGATTAAAAGTCTGATGCTCTACCGACTGAGCTAACCGGGCCAAACGTGCACACAATGACTCACATTCTCATCTCACAACTCCCCATAAAACACACACAATAAACACAATCAATCCATCAACAACAAATCAATCCGTCACAAAAACACACACTCAAATTATACCCAACATTCATATCCACTCACAAGCACAAACCAATCAACGCAAGCCCACACACAAATTCACTATCCTCAAAGCACACGCATTCACACATACACAGATAGACAGGCGAACACGCACGCACACACTCAAATCCATTAAATAACAAACACAAACCCAAACCCAACACTGACACACAACACTTCCCAACAGTCCTACCTCGATCTACACACCAATCACGCTCATATATTGTCACGGGCCTACCCATCCTCATACACACACACACACACACACACCGAAACACACCGAAACACCCGGACACCCACACACTCACATACACCGATACACAGAGAGAAGCACAATGTCACCCTCACACTAATTCACATTCATTCACTCACTGACTCACGCAACTCACTCTCTCACTGACGAATAGAGTCACTCAGTCACTCACTCAGTCACCCTCTCTCTCCCTCTCCCTCTCTCGCTCCATCCCACATACACACACATACACAAACACACGAACAAACACTGTCTCTCTCAACACCTACTTACACAACATACAAGTCAAATGACACATGCAACAGTAGTCTACACTGATGACAACTACACACAAGACATTTCACGTCATTGCATACAACAAGCGAAAAGACATGAGTAGTCGCCTCATCATCTCACCTCATCACAATTCATCGACGACTCGTTGACTGAAGCGAACAGACTGAGCGAGCGACCGCGCGCGTAGCACAACACTATCGACGACAAGCAAGCAATAATTCAATCGAATTGGAACCTCCGAATGATGATCGGTGAAAAGGAATTGAGCGAATCAGAAATCGGTGAGTGAGTAAGCCCGTACGTGTATCAGTCAGTGTGTCTGTCAGTCTGTCACCAATTCGCTCGATGACTGATTCATCATCCAGCAGAATGCTTCATCAGGCGTCAATGATTTCCATCGGTCGGAATCCATGTGATATTAATTACACTGTTGATCCACTCATGATCATGATAATGTTGAGAACGACCGGCACACTGGCATCCAAAACAACATGTACACGTGTGGCTTCGATTTGTGTTTGACTCTGTGTGTGTGTGTGCGTGTTCGTGTGTATGTGGCTGTGTTGTTGTTGTGTTTTGTGTGTGTGTGTGTGTGTGTTGTAGATGTCAATGTCGGCTAGCTGTTGTGAAAACGTAGAGGATTGTAGTGAATGTGAGGCTGAGTTAGTGTCTGAGGCTGTAGGAGATGCAGAGAGTGTCGATAGGAACTGGCGACAGTGTCGGTGTGGATTTGTGTTACGAGTAGTTGGCGTTGATCAAAAGCCGCCGCCCGATGGGGGGCTCGAACCCCCGACCCTCAGATTAAAAGTCTGATGCTCTACCGACTGAGCTAACCGGGCCAAACGTGCATACAATGACTCACATTCTCATCTCACAACTCCCCATAAAACACACACAATAAACACAATCAATCCATCAACAACAAATCAATCCGTCACAAAAACACACACTCAAATTATACCCAACATTCATATCCACTCACAAGCACAAACCAATCAACGCAAGCCCACACACAAATTCACTATCCTCAAAGCACACGCATTCACACATACACAGATAGACAGGCGAACACGCACGCACACACTCAAATCCATTAAATAACAAACACAAACCCAAACCCAACACTGACACACAACACTTCCCAACAGTCCTACCTCGATCTACACACCAATCACGCTCATATATTGTCACGGGCCTACCCATCCTCATACACACACACACACCGAAACACACCGAAACACCCGGACACCCACACACTCACATACACCGATACACAGAGAGAAGCACAATGTCACCCTCACACTAATTCACATTCATTCACTCACTGACTCACGCAACTCACTCTCTCACTGACGAATAGAGTCACTCAGTCACTCACTCAGTCACCCTCTCTCTCCCTCTCCCTCTCTCGCTCCATCCCACATACACACACATACACAAACACACGAACAAACACTGTCTCTCTCAACACCTACTTACACAACATACAAGTCAAATGACACATGCAACAGTAGTCTACACTGATGACAACTACACACAAGACATTTCACGTCATTGCATACAACAAGCGAAAAGACATGAGTAGTCGCCTCATCATCTCACCTCATCACAATTCATCGACGACTCGTTGACTGAAGCGAACAGACTGAGCGAGCGACCGCGCGCGTAGCACAACACTATCGACGACAAGCAAGCAATAATTCAATCGAATTGGAACCTCCGAATGATGATCGGTGAAAAGGAATTGAGCGAATCAGAAATCGGTGAGTGAGTAAGCCCGTACGTGTATCAGTCAGTGTGTCTGTCAGTCTGTCACCAATTCGCTCGATGACTGATTCATCATCCAGCAGAATGCTTCATCAGGCGTCAATGATTTCCATCGGTCGGAATCCATGTGATATTAATTACACTGTTGATCCACTCATGATCATGATAATGTTGAGAACGACCGGCACACTGGCATCCAAAACAACATGTACACGTGTGGCTTCGATTTGTGTTTGACTCTGTGTGTGTGTGTGCGTGTTCGTGTGTATGTGGCTGTGTTGTAGTTGTGTTTTGTGTGTGTGTGTGTGTGTGTTGTAGATGTCAATGTCGGCTAGCTGTTGTGAAAACGTAGAGGATTGTAGTGAATGTGAGGCTGAGTTAGTGTCTGAGGCTGTAGGAGATGCAGAGAGTGTCGATAGGAACTGGCGACAGTGTCGGTGTGGATTTGTGTTACGAGTAGTTGGCGTTGATCAAAAGCCGCCGCCCGATGGGGGGCTCGAACCCCCGACCCTCAGATTAAAAGTCTGATGCTCTACCGACTGAGCTAACCGGGCCAAACGTGCATACAATGACTCACATTCTCATCTCACAACTCCCCATAAAACACACACAATAAACACAATCAATCCATCAACAACAAATCAATCCGTCACAAAAACACACACTCAAATTATACCCAACATTCATATCCACTCACAAGCACAAACCAATCAACGCAAGCCCACACACAAATTCACTATCCTCAAAGCACACGCATTCACACATACACAGATAGACAGGCGAACACGCACGCACACACTCAAATCCATTAAATAACAAACACAAACCCAAACCCAACACTGACACACAACACTTCCCAACAGTCCTACCTCGATCTACACACCAATCACGCTCATATATTGTCACGGGCCTACCCATCCTCATACACACACACACACACACACACCGAAACACACCGAAACACCCGGACACCCACACACTCACATACACCGATACACAGAGAGAAGCACAATGTCACCCTCACACTAATTCACATTCATTCACTCACTGACTCACGCAACTCACTCTCTCACTGACGAATAGAGTCACTCAGTCACTCACTCAGTCACCCTCTCTCTCCCTCTCCCTCTCTCGCTCCATCCCACATACACACACATACACAAACACACGAACAAACACTGTCTCTCTCAACACCTACTTACACAACATACAAGTCAAATGACACATGCAACAGTAGTCTACACTGATGACAACTACACACAAGACATTTCACGTCATTGCATACAACAAGCGAAAAGACATGAGTAGTCGCCTCATCATCTCACCTCATCACAATTCATCGACGACTCGTTGACTGAAGCGAACAGACTGAGCGAGCGACCGCGCGCGTAGCACAACACTATCGACGACAAGCAAGCAATAATTCAATCGAATTGGAACCTCCGAATGATGATCGGTGAAAAGGAATTGAGCGAATCAGAAATCGGTGAGTGAGTAAGCCCGTACGTGTATCAGTCAGTGTGTCTGTCAGTCTGTCACCAATTCGCTCGATGACTGATTCATCATCCAGCAGAATGCTTCATCAGGCGTCAATGATTTCCATCGGTCGGAATCCATGTGATATTAATTACACTGTTGATCCACTCATGATCATGATAATGTTGAGAACGACCGGCACACTGGCATCCAAAACAACATGTACACGTGTGGCTTCGATTTGTGTTTGACTCTGTGTGTGTGTGTGCGTGTTCGTGTGTATGTGGCTGTGTTGTTGTTGTGTTTTGTGTGTGTGTGTGTGTGTTGTAGATGTCAATGTCGGCTAGCTGTTGTGAAAACGTAGAGGATTGTAGTGAATGTGAGGCTGAGTTAGTGTCTGAGGCTGTAGGAGATGCAGAGAGTGTCGATAGGAACTGGCGACAGTGTCGGTGTGGATTTGTGTTACGAGTAGTTGGCGTTGATCAAAAGCCGCCGCCCGATGGGGGGCTCGAACCCCCGACCCTCAGATTAAAAGTCTGATGCTCTACCGACTGAGCTAACCGGGCCAAACGTGCATACAATGACTCACATTCTCATCTCACAACTCCCCATAAAACACACACAATAAACACAATCAATCCATCAACAACAAATCAATCCGTCACAAAAACACACACTCAAATTATACCCAACATTCATATCCACTCACAAGCACAAACCAATCAACGCAAGCCCACACACAAATTCACTATCCTCAAAGCACACGCATTCACACATACACAGATAGACAGGCGAACACGCACGCACACACTCAAATCCATTAAATAACAAACACAAACCCAAACCCAACACTGACACACAACACTTCCCAACAGTCCTACCTCGATCTACACACCAATCACGCTCATATATTGTCACGGGCCTACCCATCCTCATACACACACACACACCGAAACACACCGAAACACACCGAAACACCCGGACACCCACACACTCACATACACCGATACACAGAGAGAAGCACAATGTCACCCTCACACTAATTCACATTCATTCACTCACTGACTCACGCAACTCACTCTCTCACTGACGAATAGAGTCACTCAGTCACTCACTCAGTCACCCTCTCTCTCCCTCTCCCTCTCTCGCTCCATCCCACATACACACACATACACAAACACACGAACAAACACTGTCTCTCTCAACACCTACTTACACAACATACAAGTCAAATGACACATGCAACAGTAGTCTACACTGATGACAACTACACACAAGACATTTCACGTCATTGCATACAACAAGCGAAAAGACATGAGTAGTCGCCTCATCATCTCACCTCATCACAATTCATCGACGACTCGTTGACTGAAGCGAACAGACTGAGCGAGCGACCGCGCGCGTAGCACAACACTATCGACGACAAGCAAGCAATAATTCAATCGAATTGGAACCTCCGAATGATGATCGGTGAAAAGGAATTGAGCGAATCAGAAATCGGTGAGTGAGTAAGCCCGTACGTGTATCAGTCAGTGTGTCTGTCAGTCTGTCACCAATTCGCTCGATGACTGATTCATCATCCAGCAGAATGCTTCATCAGGCGTGAATGATTTCCATCGGTCGGAATCAATGTGATATTAATTACACTGTTGATCCACTCATGATCATGATAATGTTGAGAACGACCGGCACACTGGCATCCAAAACAACATGTACACGTGTGGCTTCGATTTGTGTTTGACTCTGTGTGTGTGTGTGCGTGTTCGTGTGTATGTGGCTGTGTTGTTGTTGTGTTTTGTGTGTGTGTGTGTGTGTGTGTGTGTTGTAGATGTCAATGTCGGCTAGCTGTTGTGAAAACGTAGAGGATTGTAGTGAATGTGAGGCTGAGTTAGTGTCTGAGGCTGTAGGAGATGCAGAGAGTGTCGATAGGAACTGGCGACAGTGTCGGTGTGGATTTGTGTTACGAGTAGTTGGCGTTGATCAAAAGCCGCCGCCCGATGGGGGGCTCGAACCCCCGACCCTCAGATTAAAAGTCTGATGCTCTACCGACTGAGCTAACCGGGCCAAACGTGCACACAATGACTCACATTCTCATCTCACAACTCCCCATAAAACACACACAATAAACACAATCAATCCATCAACAACAAATCAATCCGTCACAAAAACACACACTCAAATTATACCCAACATTCATATCCACTCACAAGCACAAACCAATCAACGCAAGCCCACACACAAATTCACTATCCTCAAAGCACACGCATTCACACATACACAGATAGACAGGCGAACACGCACGCACACACTCAAATCCATTAAATAACAAACACAAACCCAAACCCAACACTGACACACAACACTTCCCAACAGTCCTACCTCGATCTACACACCAATCACGCTCATATATTGTCACGGGCCTACCCATCCTCATACACACACACACACACACACCGAAACACACCGAAACACCCGGACACCCACACACTCACATACACCGATACACAGAGAGAAGCACAATGTCACCCTCACACTAATTCACATTCATTCACTCACTGACTCACACAACTCACTCTCTCACTGACGAATAGAGTCACTCAGTCACTCACTCAGTCACCCTCTCTCTCCCTCTCCCTCTCTCGCTCCATCCCACATACACACACATACACAAACACACGAACAAACACTGTCTCTCTCAACACCTACTTACACAACATACAAGTCAAATGACACATGCAACAGTAGTCTACACTGATGACAACTACACACAAGACATTTCACGTCATTGCATACAACAAGCGAAAAGACATGAGTAGTCGCCTCATCATCTCACCTCATCACAATTCATCGACGACTCGTTGACTGAAGCGAACAGACTGAGCGAGCGACCGCGCGCGTAGCACAACACTATCGACGACAAGCAAGCAATAATTCAATCGAATTGGAACCTCCGAATGATGATCGGTGAAAAGGAATTGAGCGAATCAGAAATCGGTGAGTGAGTAAGCCCGTACGTGTATCAGTCAGTGTGTCTGTCAGTCTGTCACCAATTCGCTCGATGACTGATTCATCATCCAGCAGAATGCTTCATCAGGCGTCAATGATTTCCATCGGTCGGAATCCATGTGATATTAATTACACTGTTGATCCACTCATGATCATGATAATGTTGAGAACGACCGGCACACTGGCATCCAAAACAACATGTACACGTGTGGCTTCGACTTGTGTTTGACTCTGTGTGTGTGTGTGCGTGTTCGTGTGTATGTGGCTGTGTTGTTGTTGTGTTTTGTGTGTGTGTGTGTGTGTGTTGTAGATGTCAATGTCGGCTAGCTGTTGTGAAAACGTAGAGGATTGTAGTGAATGTGAGGCTGAGTTAGTGTCTGAGGCTGTAGGAGATGCAGAGAGTGTCGATAGGAACTGGCGACAGTGTCGGTGTGGATTTGTGTTACGAGTAGTTGGCGTTGATCAAAAGCCGCCGCCCGATGGGGGGCTCGAACCCCCGACCCTCAGATTAAAAGTCTGATGCTCTACCGACTGAGCTAACCGGGCCAAACGTGCACACAATGACTCACATTCTCATCTCACAACTCCCCATAAAACACACACAATAAACACAATCAATCCATCAACAACAAATCAATCCGTCACAAAAACACACACTCAAATTATACCCAACATTCATATCCACTCACAAGCACAAACCAATCAACGCAAGCCCACACACAAATTCACTATCCTCAAAGCACACGCATTCACACATACACAGATAGACAGGCGAACACGCACGCACACACTCAAATCCATTAAATAACAAACACAAACCCAAACCCAACACTGACACACAACACTTCCCAACAGTCCTACCTCGATCTACACACCAATCACGCTCATATATTGTCACGGGCCTACCCATCCTCATACACACACACACACACACACCGAAACACACCGAAACACCCGGACACCCACACACTCACATACACCGATACACAGAGAGAAGCACAATGTCACCCTCACACTAATTCACATTCATTCACTCACTGACTCACACAACTCACTCTCTCACTGACGAATAGAGTCACTCAGTCACTCACTCAGTCACCCTCTCTCTCCCTCTCCCTCTCTCGCTCCATCCCACATACACACACATACACAAACACACGAACAAACACTGTCTCTCTCAACACCTACTTACACAACATACAAGTCAAATGACACATGCAACAGTAGTCTACACTGATGACAACTACACACAAGACATTTCACGTCATTGCATACAACAAGCGAAAAGACATGAGTAGTCGCCTCATCATCTCACCTCATCACAATTCATCGACGACTCGTTGACTGAAGCGAACAGACTGAGCGAGCGACCGCGCGCGTAGCACAACACTATCGACGACAAGCAAGCAATAATTCAATCGAATTGGAACCTCCGAATGATGATCGGTGAAAAGGAATTGAGCGAATCAGAAATCGGTGAGTGAGTAAGCCCGTACGTGTATCAGTCAGTGTGTCTGTCAGTCTGTCACCAATTCGCTCGATGACTGATTCATCATCCAGCAGAATGCTTCATCAGGCGTCAATGATTTCCATCGGTCGGAATCCATGTGATATTAATTACACTGTTGATCCACTCATGATCATGATAATGTTGAGAACGACCGGCACACTGGCATCCAAAACAACATGTACACGTGTGGCTTCGATTTGTGTTTGACTCTGTGTGTGTGTGTGCGTGTTCGTGTGTATGTGGCTGTGTTGTTGTTGTGTTTTGTGTGTGTGTGTGTTGTAGATGTCAATGTCGGCTAGCTGTTGTGAAAACGTAGAGGATTGTAGTGAATGTGAGGCTGAGTTAGTGTCTGAGGCTGTAGGAGATGCAGAGAGTGTCGATAGGAACTGGCGACAGTGTCGGTGTGGATTTGTGTTACGAGTAGTTGGCGTTGATCAAAAGCCGCCGCCCGATGGGGGGCTCGAACCCCCGACCCTCAGATTAAAAGTCTGATGCTCTACCGACTGAGCTAACCGGGCCAAACGTGCACACAATGACTCACATTCTCATCTCACAACTCCCCATAAAACACACACAATAAACACAATCAATCCATCAACAACAAATCAATCCGTCACAAAAACACACACTCAAATTATACCCAACATTCATATCCACTCACAAGCACAAACCAATCAACGCAAGCCCACACACAAATTCACTATCCTCAAAGCACACGCATTCACACATACACAGATAGACAGGCGAACACGCACGCACACACTCAAATCCATTAAATAACAAACACAAACCCAAACCCAACACTGACACACAACACTTCCCAACAGTCCTACCACGATCTACACACCAATCACGCTCATATATTGTCACGGGCCTACCCATCCTCATACACACACACACACACACACACCGAAACACACCGAAACACCCGGACACCCACACACTCACACACACCGATACACAGAGAGAAGCACAATGTCACCCTCACACTAATTCACATTCATTCACTCACTGACTCACGAAATTCACTCTCTCACTGACGAATAGAGTCACTCAGTCACTCACTCAGTCACCCTCTCTCTCCCTCTCCCTCTCTCGCTCCATCCCACATACACACACATACACAAACACACGAACAAACACTGTCTCTCTCAACACCTACTTACACAACATACAAGTCAAATGACACATGCAACAGTAGTCTACACTGATGACAACTACACACAAGACATTTCACGTCATTGCATACAACAAGCGAAAAGACATGAGTAGTCGCCTCATCATCTCACCTCATCACAATTCATCGACGACTCGTTGACTGAAGCGAACAGACTGAGCGAGCGACCGCGCGCGTAGCACAACACTATCGACGACAAGCAAGCAATAATTCAATCGAATTGGAACCTCCGAATGATGATCGGTGAAAAGGAATTGAGCGAATCAGAAATCGGTGAGTGAGTAAGCCCGTACGTGTATCAGTCAGTGTGTCTGTCAGTCTGTCACCAATTCGCTCGATGACTGATTCATCATCCAGCAGAATGCTTCATCAGGCGTCAATGATTTCCATCGGTCGGAATCCATGTGATATTAATTACACTGTTGATCCACTCATGATCATGATAATGTTGAGAACGACCGGCACACTGGCATCCAAAACAACATGTACACGTGTGGCTTCGATTTGTGTTTGACTCTGTGTGTGTGTGTGCGTGTTCGTGTGTATGTGGCTGTGTTGTTGTTGTGTTTTGTGTGTGTGTGTGTGTTGTAGATGTCAATGTCGGCTAGCTGTTGTGAAAACGTAGAGGATTGTAGTGAATGTGAGGCTGAGTTAGTGTCTGAGGCTGTAGGAGATGCAGAGAGTGTCGATAGGAACTGGCGACAGTGTCGGTGTGGATTTGTGTTACGAGTAGTTGGCGTTGATCAAAAGCCGCCGCCCGATGGGGGGCTCGAACCCCCGACCCTCAGATTAAAAGTCTGATGCTCTACCGACTGAGCTAACCGGGCCAAACGTGCACACAATGACTCACATTCTCATCTCACAACTCCCCATAAAACACACACAATAAACACAATCAATCCATCAACAACAAATCAATCCGTCACAAAAACACACACTCAAATTATACCCAACATTCATATCCACTCACAAGCACAAACCAATCAACGCAAGCCCACACACAAATTCACTATCCTCAAAGCACACGCATTCACACATACACAGATAGACAGGCGAACACGCACGCACACACTCAAATCCATTAAATAACAAACACAAACCCAAACCCAACACTGACACACAACACTTCCCAACAGTCCTACCTCGATCTACACACCAATCACGCTCATATATTGTCACGGGCCTACCCATCCTCATACACACACACACACACACCGAAACACACCGAAACACCCGGACACCCACACACTCACATACACCGATACACAGAGAGAAGCACAATGTCACCCTCACACTAATTCACATTCATTCACTCACTGACTCACGCAACTCACTCTCTCACTGACGAATAGAGTCACTCAGTCACTCACTCAGTCACCCTCTCTCTCCCTCTCCCTCTCTCGCTCCATCCCACATACACACACATACACAAACACACGAACAAACACTGTCTCTCTCAACACCTACTTACACAACATACAAGTCAAATGACACATGCAACAGTAGTCTACACTGATGACAACTACACACAAGACATTTCACGTCATTGCATACAACAAGCGAAAAGACATGAGTAGTCGCCTCATCATCTCACCTCATCACAATTCATCGACGACTCGTTGACTGAAGCGAACAGACTGAGCGAGCGACCGCGCGCGTAGCACAACACTATCGACGACAAGCAAGCAATAATTCAATCGAATTGGAACCTCCGAATGATGATCGGTGAAAAGGAATTGAGCGAATCAGAAATCGGTGAGTGAGTAAGCCCGTACGTGTATCAGTCAGTGTGTCTGTCAGTCTGTCACCAATTCGCTCGATGACTGATTCATCATCCAGCAGAATGCTTCATCAGGCGTCAATGATTTCCATCGGTCGGAATCCATGTGATATTAATTACACTGTTGATCCACTCATGATCATGATAATGTTGAGAACGACCGGCACACTGGCATCCAAAACAACATGTACACGTGTGGCTTCGATTTGTGTTTGACTCTGTGTGTGTGTGTGCGTGTTCGTGTGTATGTGGCTGTGTTGTTGTTGTGTTTTGTGTGTGTGTGTGTGTGTGTGTTGTAGATGTCAATGTCGGCTAGCTGTTGTGAAAACGTAGAGGATTGTAGTGAATGTGAGGCTGAGTTAGTGTCTGAGGCTGTAGGAGATGCAGAGAGTGTCGATAGGAACTGGCGACAGTGTCGGTGTGGATTTGTGTTACGAGTAGTTGGCGTTGATCAAAAGCCGCCGCCCGATGGGGGGCTCGAACCCCCGACCCTCAGATTAAAAGTCTGATGCTCTACCGACTGAGCTAACCGGGCCAAACGTGCATACAATGACTCACATTCTCATCTCACAACTCCCCATAAAACACACACAATAAACACAATCAATCCATCAACAACAAATCAATCCGTCACAAAAACACACACTCAAATTATACCCAACATTCATATCCACTCACAAGCACAAACCAATCAACGCAAGCCCACACACAAATTCACTATCCTCAAAGCACACGCATTCACACATACACAGATAGACAGGCGAACACGCACGCACACACTCAAATCCATTAAATAACAAACACAAACCCAAACCCAACACTGACACACAACACTTCCCAACAGTCCTACCTCGATCTACACACCAATCACGCTCATATATTGTCACGGGCCTACCCATCCTCATACACACACACACACACACACCGAAACACACCGAAACACCCGGACACCCACACACTCACATACACCGATACACAGAGAGAAGCACAATGTCACCCTCACACTAATTCACATTCATTCACTCACTGACAAAAAAAAAAAAAAAAAAAAAAAAAGAATAGAGTCACTCAGTCACTCACTCAGTCACCCTCTCTCTCCCTCTCCCTCTCTCGCTCCATCCCACATACACACACATACACAAACACACGAACAAACACTGTCTCTCTCAACACCTACTTACACAACATACAAGTCAAATGACACATGCAACAGTAGTCTACACTGATGACAACTACACACAAGACATTTCACGTCATTGCATACAACAAGCGAAAAGACATGAGTAGTCGCCTCATCATCTCACCTCATCACAATTCATCGACGACTCGTTGACTGAAGCGAACAGACTGAGCGAGCGACCGCGCGCGTAGCACAACACTATCGACGACAAGCAAGCAATAATTCAATCGAATTGGAACCTCCGAATGATGATCGGTGAAAAGGAATTGAGCGAATCAGAAATCGGTGAGTGAGTAAGCCCGTACGTGTATCAGTCAGTGTGTCTGTCAGTCTGTCACCAATTCGCTCGATGACTGATTCATCATCCAGCAGAATGCTTCATCAGGCGTCAATGATTTCCATCGGTCGGAATCAATGTGATATTAATTACACTGTTGATCCACTCATGATCATGATAATGTTGAGAACGACCGGCACACTGGCATCCAAAACAACATGTACACGTGTGGCTTCGATTTGTGTTTGACTCTGTGTGTGTGTGTGCGTGTTCGTGTGTATGTGGCTGTGTTGTTGTTGTGTTTTGTGTGTGTGTGTGTGTGTTGTAGATGTCAATGTCGGCTAGCTGTTGTGAAAACGTAGAGGATTGTAGTGAATGTGAGGCTGAGTTAGTGTCTGAGGCTGTAGGAGATGCAGAGAGTGTCGATAGGAACTGGCGACAGTGTCGGTGTGGATTTGTGTTACGAGTAGTTGGCGTTGATCAAAAGCCGCCGCCCGATGGGGGGCTCGAACCCCCGACCCTCAGATTAAAAGTCTGATGCTCTACCGACTGAGCTAACCGGGCCAAACGTGCACACAATGACTCACATTCTCATCTCACAACTCCCCATAAAACACACACAATAAACACAATCAATCCATCAACAACAAATCAATCCGTCACAAAAACACACACTCAAATTATACCCAACATTCATATCCACTCACAAGCACAAACCAATCAACGCAAGCCCACACACAAATTCACTATCCTCAAAGCACACGCATTCACACATACACAGATAGACAGGCGAACACGCACTCACACACTCAAATCCATTAAATAACAAACACAAACCCAAACCCAACACTGACACACAACACTTCCCAACAGTCCTACCTCGATCTACACACCAATCACGCTCATATATTGTCACGGGCCTACCCATCCTCATACACACACACACACACACCGAAACACACCGAAACACCCGGACACCCACACACTCACATACACCGATACACAGAGAGAAGCACAATGTCACCCTCACACTAATTCACATTCATTCACTCACTGACAAAAAAAAAAAAAAAAAAAAAAAAAGAATAGAGTCACTCAGTCACTCACTCAGTCACCCTCTCTCTCCCTCTCCCTCTCTCGCTCCATCCCACATACACACACATACACAAACACACGAACAAACACTGTCTCTCTCAACACCTACTTACACAACATACAAGTCAAATGACACATGCAACAGTAGTCTACACTGATGACAACTACACACAAGACATTTCACGTCATTGCATACAACAAGCGAAAAGACATGAGTAGTCGCCTCATCATCTCACCTCATCACAATTCATCGACGACTCGTTGACTGAAGCGAACAGACTGAGCGAGCGACCGCGCGCGTAGCACAACACTATCGACGACAAGCAAGCAATAATTCAATCGAATTGGAACCTCCGAATGATGATCGGTGAAAAGGAATTGAGCGAATCAGAAATCGGTGAGTGAGTAAGCCCGTACGTGTATCAGTCAGTGTGTCTGTCAGTCTGTCACCAATTCGCTCGATGACTGATTCATCATCCAGCAGAATGCTTCATCAGGCGTCAATGATTTCCATCGGTCGGAATCCATGTGATATTAATTACACTGTTGATCCACTCATGATCATGATAATGTTGAGAACGACCGGCACACTGGCATCCAAAACAACATGTACACGTGTGGCTTCGATTTGTGTTTGACTCTGTGTGTGTGTGTGCGTGTTCGTGTGTATGTGGCTGTGTTGTTGTTGTGTTTGTGTGTGTGTGTGTGTGTGTGTGTGTTGTAGATGTCAATGTCGGCTAGCTGTTGTGAAAACGTAGAGGATTGTAGTGAATGTGAGGCTGAGTTAGTGTCTGAGGCTGTAGGAGATGCAGAGAGTGTCGATAGGAACTGGCGACAGTGTCGGTGTGGATTTGTGTTACGAGTAGTTGGCGTTGATCAAAAGCCGCCGCCCGATGGGGGGCTCGAACCCCCGACCCTCAGATTAAAAGTCTGATGCTCTACCGACTGAGCTAACCGGGCCAAACGTGCACACCATGACTCACATTCTCATCTCACAACTCCCCATAAAACACACACAATAAACACAATCAATCCATCAACAACAAATCAATCCGTCACAAAAACACACACTCAAATTATACCCAACATTCATATCCACTCACAAGCACAAACCAATCAACGCAAGCCCACACACAAATTCACTATCCTCAAAGCACACGCATTCACACATACACAGATAGACAGGCGAACACGCACTCACACACTCAAATCCATTAAATAACAAACACAAACCCAAACCCAACACTGACACACAACACTTCCCAACAGTCCTACCTCGATCTACACACCAATCACGCTCATATATTGTCACGGGCCTACCCATCCTCATACACACACACACACACACCGAAACACACCGAAACACCCGGACACCCACACACTCACATACACCGATACACAGAGAGAAGCACAATGTCACCCTCACACTAATTCACATTCATTCACTCACTGACAAAAAAAAAAAAAAAAAAAAAAAAAGAATAGAGTCACTCAGTCACTCACTCAGTCACCCTCTCTCTCCCTCTCCCTCTCTCGCTCCATCCCACATACACACACATACACAAACACACGAACAAACACTGTCTCTCTCAACACCTACTTACACAACATACAAGTCAAATGACACATGCAACAGTAGTCTACACTGATGACAACTACACACAAGACATTTCACGTCATTGCATACAACAAGCGAAAAGACATGAGTAGTCGCCTCATCATCTCACCTCATCACAATTCATCGACGACTCGTTGACTGAAGCGAACAGACTGAGCGAGCGACCGCGCGCGTAGCACAACACTATCGACGACAAGCAAGCAATAATTCAATCGAATTGGAACCTCCGAATGATGATCGGTGAAAAGGAATTGAGCGAATCAGAAATCGGTGAGTGAGTAAGCCCGTACGTGTATCAGTCAGTGTGTCTGTCAGTCTGTCACCAATTCGCTCGATGACTGATTCATCATCCAGCAGAATGCTTCATCAGGCGTCAATGATTTCCATCGGTCGGAATCCATGTGATATTAATTACACTGTTGATCCACTCATGATCATGATAATGTTGAGAACGACCGGCACACTGGCATCCAAAACAACATGTACACGTGTGGCTTCGATTTGTGTTTGACTCTGTGTGTGTGTGTGCGTGTTCGTGTGTATGTGGCTGTGTTGTTGTTGTGTTTTGTGTGTGTGTGTGTGTGTGTGTTGTAGATGTCAATGTCGGCTAGCTGTTGTGAAAACGTAGAGGATTGTAGTGAATGTGAGGCTGAGTTAGTGTCTGAGGCTGTAGGAGATGCAGAGAGTGTCGATAGGAACTGGCGACAGTGTCGGTGTGGATTTGTGTTACGAGTAGTTGGCGTTGATCAAAAGCCGCCGCCCGATGGGGGGCTCGAACCCCCGACCCTCAGATTAAAAGTCTGATGCTCTACCGACTGAGCTAACCGGGCCAAACGTGCACACAATGACTCACATTCTCATCTCACAACTCCCCATAAAACACACACAATAAACACAATCAATCCATCAACAACAAATCAATCCGTCACAAAAACACACACTCAAATTATACCCAACATTCATATCCACTCACAAGCACAAACCAATCAACGCAAGCCCACACACAAATTCACTATCCTCAAAGCACACGCATTCACACATACACAGATAGACAGGCGAACACGCACGCACACACTCAAATCCATTAAATAACAAACACAAACCCAAACCCAACACTGACACACAACACTTCCCAACAGTCCTACCTCGATCTACACACCAATCACGCTCATATATTGTCACGGGCCTACCCATCCTCATACACAAAAAAAAAAAAAAAAAAAAAAAAAAAAAAAAAAAAAAAATCACCCACACACTCACACACACCGATACACAGAGAGAAGCACAATGTCACCCTCACACTAATTCACATTCATTCACTCACTGACTCACGCAACTCACTCTCTCACTGACGAATAGAGTCACTCAGTCACTCACTCAGTCACCCTCTCTCTCCCTCTCCCCCTCTCGCTCCATCCCACATACACACACATACACAAACACACGAACAAACACTGTCTCTCTCAACACCTACTTACACAACATACAAGTCAAATGACACATGCAACAGTAGTCTACACTGATGACAACTACACACAAGACATTTCACGTCATTGCATACAACAAGCGAAAAGACATGAGTAGTCGCCTCATCATCTCACCTCATCACAATTCATCGACGACTCGTTGACTGAAGCGAACAGACTGAGCGAGCGACCGCGCGCGTAGCACAACACTATCGACGACAAGCAAGCAATAATTCAATCGAATTGGAACCTCCGAATGATGATCGGTGAAAAGGAATTGAGCGAATCAGAAATCGGTGAGTGAGTAAGCCCGTACGTGTATCAGTCAGTGTGTCTGTCAGTCTGTCACCAATTCGCTCGATGACTGATTCATCATCCAGCAGAATGCTTCATCAGGCGTGAATGATTTCCATCGGTCGGAATCAATGTGATATTAATTACACTGTTGATCCACTCATGATCATGATAATGTTGAGAACGACCGGCACACTGGCATCCAAAACAACATGTACACGTGTGGCTTCGATTTGTGTTTGACTCTGTGTGTGTGTGTGCGTGTTCGTGTGTATGTGGCTGTGTTGTTGTTGTGTTTTGTGTGTGTGTGTGTTGTAGATGTCAATGTCGGCTAGCTGTTGTGAAAACGTAGAGGATTGTAGTGAATGTGAGGCTGAGTTAGTGTCTGAGGCTGTAGGAGATGCAGAGAGTGTCGATAGGAACTGGCGACAGTGTCGGTGTGGATTTGTGTTACGAGTAGTTGGCGTTGATCAAAAGCCGCCGCCCGATGGGGGGCTCGAACCCCCGACCCTCAGATTAAAAGTCTGATGCTCTACCGACTGAGCTAACCGGGCCAAACGTGCACACAATGACTCACATTCTCATCTCACAACTCCCCATAAAACACACACAATAAACACAATCAATCCATCAACAACAAATCAATCCGTCACAAAAACACACACTCAAATTATACCCAACATTCATATCCACTCACAAGCACAAACCAATCAACGCAAGCCTACACACAAATTCACTATCCTCAAAGCACACGCATTCACACATACACAGATAGACAGGCGAACACGCACGCACACACTCAAATCCATTAAATAACAAACACAAACCCAAACCCAACACTGACACACAACACTTCCCAACAGTCCTACCTCGATCTACACACCAATCACGCTCATATATTGTCACGGGCCTACCCATCCTCATACACAAAAAAAAAAAAAAAAAAAAAAAAAAAAAAAAAAAAAAAAAAAACCACACACTCACACACACCGATACACAGAGAGAAGCACAATGTCACCCTCACACTAATTCACATTCATTCACTCACTGACTCACGCAACTCACTCTCTCACTGACGAATAGAGTCACTCAGTCACTCACTCAGTCACCCTCTCTCTCCCTCTCCCCCTCTCGCTCCATCCCACATACACACACATACACAAACACACGAACAAACACTGTCTCTCTCAACACCTACTTACACAACATACAAGTCAAATGACACATGCAACAGTAGTCTACACTGATGACAACTACACACAAGACATTTCACGTCATTGCATACAACAAGCGAAAAGACATGAGTAGTCGCCTCATCATCTCACCTCATCACAATTCATCGACGACTCGTTGACTGAAGCGAACAGACTGAGCGAGCGACCGCGCGCGTAGCACAACACTATCGACGACAAGCAAGCAATAATTCAATCGAATTGGAACCTCCGAATGATGATCGGTGAAAAGGAATTGAGCGAATCAGAAATCGGTGAGTGAGTAAGCCCGTACGTGTATCAGTCAGTGTGTCTGTCAGTCTGTCACCAATTCGCTCGATGACTGATTCATCATCCAGCAGAATGCTTCATCAGGCGTCAATGATTTCCATCGGTCGGAATCCATGTGATATTAATTACACTGTTGATCCACTCATGATCATGATAATGTTGAGAACGACCGGCACACTGGCATCCAAAACAACATGTACACGTGTGGCTTCGATTTGTGTTTGACTCTGTGTGTGTGTGTGTGTGTGCGTGTTCGTGTGTATGTGGCTGTGTTGTTGTTGTTTTTTGTGTGTGTGTGTGTGTTGTAGATGTCAATGTCGGCTAGCTGTTGTGAAAACGTAGAGGATTGTAGTGAATGTGAGGCTGAGTTAGTGTCTGAGGCTGTAGGAGATGCAGAGAGTGTCGATAGGAACTGGCGACAGTGTCGGTGTGGATTTGTGTTACGAGTAGTTGGCGTTGATCAAAAGCCGCCGCCCGATGGGGGGCTCGAACCCCCGACCCTCAGATTAAAAGTCTGATGCTCTACCGACTGAGCTAACCGGGCCAAACGTGCACACAATGACTCACATTCTCATCTCACAACTCCCCATAAAACACACACAATAAACACAATCAATCCATCAACAACAAATCAATCCGTCACAAAAACACACACTCAAATTATACCCAACATTCATATCCACTCACAAGCACAAACCAATCAACGCAAGCCTACACACAAATTCACTATCCTCAAAGCACACGCATTCACACATACACAGATAGACAGGCGAACACGCACGCACACACTCAAATCCATTAAATAACAAACACAAACCCAAACCCAACACTGACACACAACACTTCCCAACAGTCCTACCTCGATCTACACACCAATCACGCTCATATATTGTCACGGGCCTACCCATCCTCATACACACACACACACCGAAACACACCGAAACACACCGAAACACCCGGACACCCACACACTCACATACACCGATACACAGAGAGAAGCACAATGTCACCCTCACACTAATTCACATTCATTCACTCACTGACAAAAAAAAAAAAAAAAAAAAAAAAAGAATAGAGTCACTCAGTCACTCACTCAGTCACCCTCTCTCTCCCTCTCCCTCTCTCGCTCCATCCCACATACACACACATACACAAACACACGAACAAACACTGTCTCTCTCAACACCTACTTACACAACATACAAGTCAAATGACACATGCAACAGTAGTCTACACTGATGACAACTACACACAAGACATTTCACGTCATTGCATACAACAAGCGAAAAGACATGAGTAGTCGCCTCATCATCTCACCTCATCACAATTCATCGACGACTCGTTGACTGAAGCGAACAGACTGAGCGAGCGACCGCGCGCGTAGCACAACACTATCGACGACAAGCAAGCAATAATTCAATCGAATTGGAACCTCCGAATGATGATTGGTGAAAAGGAATTGAGCGAATCAGAAATCGGTGAGTGAGTAAGCCCGTGCGTGTATCAGTCAGTGTGTCTGTCAGTCTGTCACCAATTCGCTCGATGACTGATTCATCATCCAGCAGAATGCTTCATCAGGCGTGAATGATTTCCATCGGTCGGAATCAATGTGATATTAATTACACTGTTGATCCACTCATGATCATGATAATGTTGAGACCGACCGGCACACTGGCATCCAAAACAACATGTACACGTGTGGCTTCGATTTGTGTTTGACTCTGTGTGTGTGTGTGTGTGCGTGTTCGTGTGTATGTGGCTGTGTTGTTGTTGTTTTTTGTGTGTGTGTGTGTGTGTGTGTTGTAGATGTCAATGTCGGCTAGCTGTTGTGAAAACGTAGAGGATTGTAGTGAATGTGAGGCTGAGTTAGTGTCTGAGGCTGTAGGAGATGCAGAGAGTGTCGATAGGAACTGGCGACAGTGTCGGTGTGGATTTGTGTTACGAGTAGTTGGCGTTGATCAAAAGCCGCCGCCCGATGGGGGGCTCGAACCCCCGACCCTCAGATTAAAAGTCTGATGCTCTACCGACTGAGCTAACCGGGCCAAACGTGCACACCATGACTCACATTCTCATCTCACAACTCCCCATAAAACACACACAATAAACACAATCAATCCATCAACAACAAATCAATCGGTCACAAAAACACACACTCAAATTATACCCAACATTCATATCCACTCACAAGCACAAACCAATCAACGCAAGCCTACACACAAATTCACTATCCTCAAAGCACACGCATTCACACATACACAGATAGACAGGCGAACACGCACGCACACACTCAAATCCATTAAATAACAAACACAAACCCAAACCCAACACTGACACACAACACTTCCCAACAGTCCTACCTCGATCTACACACCAATCACGCTCATATATTGTCACGGGCCTACCCATCCTCATACACACACACACACACACACCGAAACACACCGAAACACCCGGACACCCACACACTCACATACACCGATACACAGAGAGAAGCACAATGTCACCCTCACACTAATTCACATTCATTCACTCACTGACAAAAAAAAAAAAAAAAAAAAAAAAAGAATAGAGTCACTCAGTCACTCACTCAGTCACCCTCTCTCTCCCTCTCCCTCTCTCGCTCCATCCCACATACACACACATACACAAACACACGAACAAACACTGTCTCTCTCAACACCTACTTACACAACATACAAGTCAAATGACACATGCAACAGTAGTCTACACTGATGACAACTACACACAAGACATTTCACGTCATTGCATACAACAAGCGAAAAGACATGAGTAGTCGCCTCATCATCTCACCTCATCACAATTCATCGACGACTCGTTGACTGAAGCGAACAGACTGAGCGAGCGACCGCGCGCGTAGCACAACACTATCGACGACAAGCAAGCAATAATTCAATCGAATTGGAACCTCCGAATGATGATCGGTGAAAAGGAATTGAGCGAATCAGAAATCGGTGAGTGAGTAAGCCCGTACGTGTATCAGTCAGTGTGTCTGTCAGTCTGTCACCAATTCGCTCGATGACTGATTCATCATCCAGCAGAATGCTTCATCAGGCGTCAATGATTTCCATCGGTCGGAATCAATGTGATATTAATTACACTGTTGATCCACTCATGATCATGATAATGTTGAGACCGACCGGCACACTGGCATCCAAAACAACATGTACACGTGTGGCTTCGATTTGTGTTTGACTCTGTGTGTGTGTGTGTGTGCGTGTTCGTGTGTATGTGGCTGTGTTGTAGTTGTGTTTTGTGTGTGTGTGTGTGTGTTGTAGATGTCAATGTCGGCTAGCTGTTGTGAAGACGTAGAGGATTGTAGTGAATGTGAGGCTGAGTTAGTGTCTGAGGCTGTAGGAGATGCAGAGAGTGTCGATAGGAACTGGCGACAGTGTCGGTGTGGATTTGTGTTACGAGTAGTTGGCGTTGATCAAAAGCCGCCGCCCGATGGGGGGCTCGAACCCCCGACCCTCAGATTAAAAGTCTGATGCTCTACCGACTGAGCTAACCGGGCCAAACGTGCACACAATGACTCACATTCTCATCTCACAACTCCCCATAAAACACACACAATAAACACAATCAATCCATCAACAACAAATCAATCCGTCACAAAAACACACACTCAAATTATACCCAACATTCATATCCACTCACAAGCACAAACCAATCAACGCAAGCCTACACACAAATTCACTATCCTCAAAGCACACGCATTCACACATACACAGATAGACAGGCGAACACGCACGCACACACTCAAATCCATTAAATAACAAACACAAACCCAAACCCAACACTGACACACAACACTTCCCAACAGTCCTACCTCGATCTACACACCAATCACGCTCATATATTGTCACGGGCCTACCCATCCTCATACACACACACACACACACACACCGAAACACACCGAAACACCCGGACACCCACACACTCACATACACCGATACACAGAGAGAAGCACAATGTCACCCTCACACTAATTCACATTCATTCACTCACTGACTCACGCAACTCACTCTCTCACTGACGAATAGAGTCACTCAGTCACTCACTCAGTCACCCTCTCTCTCCCTCTCCCTCTCTCGCTCCATCCCACATACACACACATACACAAACACACGAACAGACACTGTCTCTCTCAACACCTACTTACACAACATACAAGTCAAATGACACATGCAACAGTAGTCTACACTGATGACAACTACACACAAGACATTTCACGTCATTGCATACAACAAGCGAAAAGACATGAGTAGTCGCCTCATCATCTCACCTCATCACAATTCATCGACGACTCGTTGACTGAAGCGAACAGACTGAGCGAGCGACCGCGCGCGTAGCACAACACTATCGACGACAAGCAAGCAATAATTCAATCGAATTGGAACCTCCGAATGATGATCGGTGAAAAGGAATTGAGCGAATCAGAAATCGGTGAGTGAGTAAGCCCGTGCGTGTATCAGTCAGTGTGTCTGTCAGTCTGTCACCAATTCGCTCGATGACTGATTCATCATCCAGCAGAATGCTTCATCAGGCGTGAATGATTTCCATCGGTCGGAATCAATGTGATATTAATTACACTGTTGATCCACTCATGATCATGATAATGTTGAGAACGACCGGCACACTGGCATCCAAAACAACATGTACACGTGTGGCTTCGATTTGTGTTTGACTCTGTGTGTGTGTGTGTGTGCGTGTTCGTGTGTATGTGGCTGTGTTGTTGTTGTGTTTTGTGTGTGTGTGTGTGCGTTGTAGATGTCAATGTCGGCTAGCTGTTGTGAAGACGTAGAGGATTGTAGTGAATGTGAGGCTGAGTTAGTGTCTGAGGCTGTAGGAGATGCAGAGAGTGTCGATAGGAACTGGCGACAGTGTCGGTGTGGATTTGTGTTACGAGTAGTTGGCGTTGATCAAAAGCCGCCGCCCGATGGGGGGCTCGAACCCCCGACCCTCAGATTAAAAGTCTGATGCTCTACCGACTGAGCTAACCGGGCCAAACGTGCACACCATGACTCACATTCTCATCTCACAACTCCCCATAAAACACACACAATAAACACAATCAATCCATCAACAACAAATCAATCCGTCACAAAAACACACACTCAAATTATACCCAACATTCATATCCACTCACAAGCACAAACCAATCAACGCAAGCCTATACACAAATTCACTATCCTCAAAGCACACGCATTCACACATACACAGATAGACAGGCGAACACGCACGCACACACTCAAATCCATTAAATAACAAACACAAACCCAAACCCAACACTGACACACAACACTTCCCAACAGTCCTACCTCGATCTACACACCAATCACGCTCATATATTGTCACGGGCCTACCCATCCTCATACACACACACACACACACCGAAACACACCGAAACACCCGGACACCCACACACTCACATACACCGATACACAGAGAGAAGCACAATGTCACCCTCACACTAATTCACATTCATTCACTCACTGACTCACACAACTCACTCTCTCACTGACGAATAGAGTCACTCAGTCACTCACTCAGTCACCCTCTCTCTCCCTCTCCCTCTCTCGCTCCATCCCACATACACACACATACACAAACACACGAACAAACACTGTCTCTCTCAACACCTACTTACACAACATACAAGTCAAATGACACATGCAACAGTAGTCTACACTGATGACAACTACACACAAGACATTTCACGTCATTGCATACAACAAGCGAAAAGACATGAGTAGTCGCCTCATCATCTCACCTCATCACAATTCATCGACGACTCGTTGACTGAAGCGAACAGACTGAGCGAGCGACCGCGCGCGTAGCACAACACTATCGACGACAAGCAAGCAATAATTCAATCGAATTGGAACCTCAGAATGATGATTGGTGAAAAGGAATTGAGCGAATCAGAAATCGGTGAGTGAGTAAGCCCGTACGTGTATCAGTCAGTGTGTCTGTCAGTCTATCACCAATTCGCTCGATGACTGATTCATCATCCAGCAGAATGCTTCATCAGGCGTGAATGATTTCCATCGGTCGGAATCAATGTGATATTAATTACACTGTTGATCCACTCATGATCATGATAATGTTGAGAACGACCGGCACACTGGCATCCAAAACAACATGTACACGTGTGGCTTCGATTTGTGTTTGACTCTGTGTGTGTGTGTGTGCGTGCGTGTTCGTGTGTATGTGGCTGTGTTGTTGTTGTGTTTTGTGTGTGTGTGTGTGTGTTGTAGATGTCAATGTCGGCTAGCTGTTGTGAAAACGTAGAGGATTGTAGTGAATGTGAGGCTGAGTTAGTGTCTGAGGCTGTAGGAGATGCAGAGAGTGTCGATAGGAACTGGCGACAGTGTCGGTGTGGATTTGTGTTACGAGTAGTTGGCGTTGATCAAAAGCCGCCGCCCGATGGGGGGCTCGAACCCCCGACCCTCAGATTAAAAGTCTGATGCTCTACCGACTGAGCTAACCGGGCCAAACGTGCACACAATGACTCACATTCTCATCTCACAACTCCCCATAAAACACACACAATAAACACAATCAATCCATCAACAACAAATCAATCCGTCACAAAAACACACACTCAAATTATACCCAACATTCATATCCACTCACAAGCACAAACCAATCAACGCAAGCCTACACACAAATTCACTATCCTCAAAGCACACGCATTCACACATACACAGATAGACAGGCGAACACGCACGCACACACTCAAATCCATTAAATAACAAACACAAACCCAAACCCAACACTGACACACAACACTTCCCAACAGTCCTACCTCGATCTACACACCAATCACGCTCATATATTGTCACGGGCCTACCCATCCTCATACACACACACACACACACACCGAAACACACCGAAACACCCGGACACCCACACACTCACACACACCGATACACAGAGAGAAGCACAATGTCACCCTCACACTAATTCACATTCATTCACTCACTGACTCACGCAACTCACTCTCTCACTGACGAATAGAGTCACTCAGTCACTCACTCAGTCACCCTCTCTCTCCCTCTCCCTCTCTCGCTCCATCCCACATACACACACATACACAAACACACGAACAAACACTGTCTCTCTCAACACCTACTTACACAACATACAAGTCAAATGACACATGCAACAGTAGTCTACACTGATGACAACTACACACAAGACATTTCACGTCATTGCATACAACAAGCGAAAAGACATGAGTAGTCGCCTCATCATCTCACCTCATCACAATTCATCGACGACTCGTTGACTGAAGCGAACAGACTGAGCGAGCGACCGCGCGCGTAGCACAACACTATCGACGACAAGCAAGCAATAATTCAATCGAATTGGAACCTCCGAATGATGATTGGTGAAAAGGAATTGAGCGAATCAGAAATCGGTGAGTGAGTAAGCCCGTACGTGTATCAGTCAGTGTGTCTGTCAGTCTATCACCAATTCGCTCGATGACTGATTCATCATCCAGCAGAATGCTTCATCAGGCGTGAATGATTTCCATCGGTCGGAATCAATGTGATATTAATTACACTGTTGATCCACTCATGATCATGATAATGTTGAGAACGACCGGCACACTGGCATCCAAAACAACATGTACACGTGTGGCTTCGATTTGTGTTTGACTCTGTGTGTGTGTGTGTGTGCGTGTTCGTGTGTATGTGGCTGTGTTGTTGTTGTTTTTTGTGTGTGTGTGTGTGTGTTGTAGATGTCAATGTCGGCTAGCTGTTGTGAAAACGTAGAGGATTGTAGTGAATGTGAGGCTGAGTTAGTGTCTGAGGCTGTAGGAGATGCAGAGAGTGTCGATAGGAACTGGCGACAGTGTCGGTGTGGATTTGTGTTACGAGTAGTTGGCGTTGATCAAAAGCCGCCGCCCGATGGGGGGCTCGAACCCCCGACCCTCAGATTAAAAGTCTGATGCTCTACCGACTGAGCTAACCGGGCCAAACGTGCACACCATGACTCACATTCTCATCTCACAACTCCCCATAAAACACACACAATAAACACAATCAATCCATCAACAACAAATCAATCGGTCACAAAAACACACACTCAAATTATACCCAACATTCATATCCACTCACAAGCACAAACCAATCAACGCAAGCCTACACACAAATTCACTATCCTCAAAGCACACGCATTCACACATACACAGATAGACAGGCGAACACGCACGCACACACTCAAATCCATTAAATAACAAACACAAACCCAAACCCAACACTGACACACAACACTTCCCAACAGTCCTACCTCGATCTACACACCAATCACGCTCATATATTGTCACGGGCCTACCCATCCTCATACACACACACACACACACACCGAAACACACCGAAACACCCGGACACCCACACACTCACATACACCGATACACAGAGAGAAGCACAATGTCACCCTCACACTAATTCACATTCATTCACTCACTGACTCACGCAACTCACTCTCTCACTGACGAATAGAGTCACTCAGTCACTCACTCAGTCACCCTCTCTCTCCCTCTCCCTCTCTCGCTCCATCCCACATACACACACATACACAAACACACGAACAAACACTGTCTCTCTCAACACCTACTTACACAACATACAAGTCAAATGACACATGCAACAGTAGTCTACACTGATGACAACTACACACAAGACATTTCACGTCATTGCATACAACAAGCGAAAAGACATGAGTAGTCGCCTCATCATCTCACCTCATCACAATTCATCGACGACTCGTTGACTGAAGCGAACAGACTGAGCGAGCGACCGCGCGCGTAGCACAACACTATCGACGACAAGCAAGCAATAATTCAATCGAATTGGAACCTCAGAATGATGATTGGTGAAAAGGAATTGAGCGAATCAGAAATCGGTGAGTGAGTAAGCCCGTACGTGTATCAGTCAGTGTGTCTGTCAGTCTATCACCAATTCGCTCGATGACTGATTCATCATCCAGCAGAATGCTTCATCAGGCGTGAATGATTTCCATCGGTCGGAATCAATGTGATATTAATTACACTGTTGATCCACTCATGATCATGATAATGTTGAGAACGACCGGCACACTGGCATCCAAAACAACATGTACACGTGTGGCTTCGATTTGTGTTTGACTCTGTGTGTGTGTGTGCGTGCGTGTTCGTGTGTATGTGGCTGTGTTGTTGTTGTGTTTTGTGTGTGTGTGTGTGTGTTGTAGATGTCAATGTCGGCTAGCTGTTGTGAAAACGTAGAGGATTGTAGTGAATGTGAGGCTGAGTTAGTGTCTGAGGCTGTAGGAGATGCAGAGAGTGTCGATAGGAACTGGCGACAGTGTCGGTGTGGATTTGTGTTACGAGTAGTTGGCGTTGATCAAAAGCCGCCGCCCGATGGGGGGCTCGAACCCCCGACCCTCAGATTAAAAGTCTGATGCTCTACCGACTGAGCTAACCGGGCCAAACGTGCACACCATGACTCACATTCTCATCTCACAACTCCCCATAAAACACACACAATAAACACAATCAATCCATCAACAACAAATCAATCGGTCACAAAAACACACACTCAAATTATACCCAACATTCATATCCACTCACAAGCACAAACCAATCAACGCAAGCCTACACACAAATTCACTATCCTCAAAGCACACGCATTCACACATACACAGATAGACAGGCGAACACGCACGCACACACTCAAATCCATTAAATAACAAACACAAACCCAAACCCAACACTGACACACAACACTTCCCAACAGTCCTACCTCGATCTACACACCAATCACGCTCATATAT
The DNA here is from genome assembly GCA_944472155.2 of Trichobilharzia szidati. Lineage (NCBI taxonomy): Eukaryota > Metazoa > Platyhelminthes > Trematoda > Strigeidida > Schistosomatidae > Trichobilharzia > Trichobilharzia szidati. The sequence continues at coordinate 8,204,600 of OX235275.1, forward strand.
TGTCACGGGCCTACCCATCCTCATACACACACACACACACACACACCGAAACACACCGAAACACCCGGACACCCACACACTCACATACACCGATACACAGAGAGAAGCACAATGTCACCCTCACACTAATTCACATTCATTCACTCACTGACTCACACAACTCACTCTCTCACTGACGAATAGAGTCACTCAGTCACTCACTCAGTCACCCTCTCTCTCCCTCTCCCTCTCTCGCTCCATCCCACATACACACACATACACAAACACACGAACAAACACTGTCTCTCTCAACACCTACTTACACAACATACAAGTCAAATGACACATGCAACAGTAGTCTACACTGATGACAACTACACACAAGACATTTCACGTCATTGCATACAACAAGCGAAAAGACATGAGTAGTCGCCTCATCATCTCACCTCATCACAATTCATCGACGACTCGTTGACTGAAGCGAACAGACTGAGCGAGCGACCGCGCGCGTAGCACAACACTATCGACGACAAGCAAGCAATAATTCAATCGAATTGGAACCTCCGAATGATGATTGGTGAAAAGGAATTGAGCGAATCAGAAATCGGTGAGTGAGTAAGCCCGTGCGTGTATCAGTCAGTGTGTCTGTCAGTCTATCACCAATTCGCTCGATGACTGATTCATCATCCAGCAGAATGCTTCATCAGGCGTGAATGATTTCCATCGGTCGGAATCAATGTGATATTAATTACACTGTTGATCCACTCATGATCATGATAATGTTGAGAACGACCAGCACACTGGCATCCAAAACAACATGTACACGTGTGGCTTCGATTTGTGTTTGACTCTGAAAAAAAAAAAACGTGTTCGTGTGTATGTGGCTGTGTTGTAGTTGTGTTTTGTGTGTGTGTGTGTAAGTGTTGTAGATGTCAATGTCGGCTAGCTGTTGTGAAAACGTAGAGGATTGTAGTGAATGTGAGGCTGAGTTAGTGTCTGAGGCTGTAGGAGATGCAGAGAGTGTCGATAGGAACTGGCGACAGTGTCGGTGTGGATTTGTGTTACGAGTAGTTGGCGTTGATCAAAAGCCGCCGCCCGATGGGGGGCTCGAACCCCCGACCCTCAGATTAAAAGTCTGATGCTCTACCGACTGAGCTAACCGGGCCAAACGTGCACACAATGACTCACATTCTCATCTCACAACTCCCCATAAAACACACACAATAAACACAATCAATCCATCAACAACAAATCAATCCGTCACAAAAACACACACTCAAATTATACCCAACATTCATATCCACTCACAAGCACAAACCAATCAACGCAAGCCTACACACAAATTCACTATCCTCAAAGCACACGCATTCACACATACACAGATAGACAGGCGAACACGCACGCACACACTCAAATCAATTAAATAACAAACACAAACCCAACACAGCACTGACACACAACACTTCCCAACAGTCCTACCTCGATCTACACACCAATCACGCTCATATATTGTCACGGGCCTACCCATCCTCATACACACACACACACACACACCGAAACACACCGAAACACCCGGACACCCACACACTCACATACACCGATACACAGAGAGAAGCACAATGTCACCCCCACACTAATTCACATGCATTCACTCACTGACTCACACAACTCACTCTCTCACTGACGAATAGAGTCACTCAGTCACTCACTCAGTCACCCTCTCTCTCCCTCTCCCTCTCTCGCTCCATCCCACATACACACACATACACAAACACACGAACAAACACTGTCTCTCTCAACACCTACTTACACAACATACAAGTCAAATGACACATGCAACAGTAGTCTACACTGAGGACAACTACACAGGAGACATTTCACGTCATTGCATACAACAAGCGAAAAGACATGAGTAGTCGCCTCATCATCTCACCTCATCACAATTCATCGACGACTCGTTGACTGAAGCGAACAGACTGAGCGAGCGACCGCGCGCGTAGCACAACACTATCGACGACAAGCAAGCAATAATTCAATCGTATTGGAACCTCCGAATGATGATTGGTGAAAAAGAATTGAGCGAATCAGAAATCGGTGAGTGAGTAAGCCCGTACGTGTATCAGTCAGTGTGTCTGTCAGTCTATCACCAATTCGCTCGATGACTGATTCATCATCCAGCAGAATGCTTCATCAGGCGTGAATGATTTCCATCGGTCGGAATCAATGTGATATTAATTACACTGTTGATCCACTCATGATCATGATAATGTTGAGAACGACCAGCACACTGGCATCCAAAACAACATGTACACGTGTGGCTTCGATTTGTGTTTGACTCTGCGTGTAAAAAAAAAAAAATCCGTGTGTATGTGGCTGTGTTGTAGTTGTGTTTTGTGTGTGTGTGTGTGTGTCTTGTAGATGTCAATGTCGGCTAGCTGTTGTGAAAACGTAGAGGATTGTAGTGAATGTGAGGCTGAGTTAGTGTCTGAGGCTGTAGGAGATGCAGAGAGTCTCGATAGGAACTGGCGACAGTGTCGGTGTGGATTTGTGTTACGAGTAGTTGGCGTTGATCAAAAGCCGCCGCCCGATGGGGGGCTCGAACCCCCGACCCTCAGATTAAAAGTCAGATGCTCTACCGACTGAGCTAACCGGGGCAAACGTGCACACAATGACTCACATTCTCATCTCACAACTCCCCATAAAACACACACACAATAAACACAATCAATCCATCAACAACAAATCAATCCGTCACAAAACCACACACTCAAATTATACCCAACATTCATATCCACTCACAAGCACAAACCAATCAACGCAAGCCTACACACAAATTCACTATCCTCAAAGCACACGCATTCACACATACACAGATAGACAGGCGAACACGCACGCACACACTCAAATCCATTAAATAACAAACACAAACCCAAACCCAACACTGACACACAACACTTCCCAACAGTCCTACCTCGATCTACACACAAATCACGCTCATATATAGTCACGGGCCTACCCATCCTCATACACACACACACACACACCCACCCGGAAACACACCGAAACACCCGGACACCCACACACTCACATACACCGATACACAGAGAGAAGCACAATGTCACCCTCACACTAATTCACATTCATTCACTCACTGACTCACACAACTCACTCTCTCACTGACGAATAGAGTCACTCAGTCACTCACTCAGTCACCCTCTCTCTCCCTCTCCAAAAAAAAAAAAAAAAAAAAAAAAAAAAAAAAAAAAAAAAAAAAAAAAAACTCTCCCTCTCTCAACACCTACTTACACAACATACAAGTCAAATGACACATGCAACAGTAGTCTACACTGATGACAACTACACACAAGACATTTCACGTCATTGCATACAACAAGCGAAAAGACATGAGTAGTCGCCTCATCATCTCACCTCATCACAATTCATCGACGACTCGTTGACTGAAGCGAACAGACTGAGCGAGCGACCGCGCGCGTAGCACAACACTATCGACGACAAGCAAGCAATAATTCAATCGAATTGGAACCTCCGAATGATGATTGGTGAAAAGGAATTGAGCGAATCAGAAATCGGTGAGTGAGTAAGCCCGTCGTGTATCAGTCAGTGTGTCTGTCAGTCTATCACCAATTCGCTCGATGACTGATTCATCATCCAGCAGAATGCTTCATCAGGCGTGAATGATTTCCATCGGTCGGAATCAATGTGATATTAATTACACTGTTGATCCACTACTCATGATCATGATAATGTTGAGAACGACCGGCACACTGGCATCCAAAACAACATGTACACGTGTGGCTTCGATTTGTGTTTGACTCTGTGTGTGTGTGTGTGTGCGTGCGTGTTCGTGTGTATGTGGCTGTGTTGTTGTTGTGTTTTGTGTGTGTGTGTGTGTGTTGTAGATGTCAATGTCGGCTAGCTGTTGTGAAAACGTAGAGGATTGTAGTGAATGTGAGGCTGAGTTAGTGTCTGAGGCTGTAGGAGATGCAGAGAGTGTCGATAGGAACTGGCGACAGTGTCGGTGTGGATTTGTGTTACGAGTAGTTGGCGTTGATCAAAAGCCGCCGCCCGATGGGGGGCTCGAACCCCCGACCCTCAGATTAAAAGTCTGATGCTCTACCGACTGAGCTAACCGGGCCAAACGTGCACAGCATGACTCACATTCTCATCTCACAACTCCCCATCAAACACACACACACACAATAAACACAATCAATCCATCAACAACAAATCAATCGGTCACAAAAACACACACTCAAATTATACCCAACATTCATATCCACTT